>CM068486.1:25542753-27021703 GCA_034769265.1 Remorina albescens | reverse complement strand
CTTTTTTGTTAAAAATTTAAATTTAATCTATTTATCACATACAGATACCGCGAGCATGTAAGATGAAAATTTATTTTACTAACTGTGTTTCTAAAAATTTTTAAGCGCACTTTTTTAACAGCACTTATATTATTGTATTTCAGTGTGATTTGTTTTCATACATTTTATATAAATTGCATGTTTCTTTTATATATTTTATTCATTACTAACCTTGTTTTGTCTTATTTTTATCTTAGTGCTTGTATGTTTTAATAGCGGTATCTCTATGTTCCATATCTAAAATATATTTTATCTATAATTGTATTTATTAATTGATATCCCTTTTTTTTTTTTTTTTTTTTTTTTTTTTCTCCCATCAGTTTTATTCTTATTGGAGAAATTGTCATTTTAACATATTTTATTCCCTTTTTATACAACAGTTGGGAGTGTATATGGCAGCCAGGAGAATTTTATAATAAACAAAACTCCCGCGGCCTCCCTGTGTTGAAGGTCCATTCCCCGTCTTCAAATTTTTTTTTTTTTTTTTTTTTCACTTATTTCTTTTATCAATTTTTTATTTTATTATATATTTTTGTTTTTACTTATGTAAGGATATTTTAACCATGAATAAATGGTTTAATAAAAGGAAATCCCAGTGTTTTTTAACATCCATGATAACCTTGTGCCAGAGCTCCTCACAACACTCTTCAGAGTGTTGCGTTTTAACCCCAACCTAACCCTGCCAGTGCCTCGGTTACTATTTCCTTTTTTTTTTTTTTTTTTTTTTTTTTTTTTTTTTTTTTTTTAAAGATTTTCTCCCCATTTTAAAGTTACTACTATTATCTATTTATTAATTTATTCTATTGTATTCAAAATTTTCTTCTTTCCCCCCCCCCACTTCTTTTATTTATTTATTTATTTGTTTATTTATTCATGCATTTTAGAGTCCTCGTGCCTAACCCTAACCGAGCCCCTGTCCGAGCCACTATTTTAACTTTTTTATTTTTCTTTTTTTAAGAGCTATACCTGTATACACCTGATCTATTACTTTACCCTAACCTTAACCAGGTGGTTTTTCTTCCCTAACCCTAACCAAACCTCCCTTTTTCCTAAACCTAATTCATTCTTTTTCCAATGTATTTTTTTTTTTTTTTTTTTTTTTTTTTTCTCTCCTAATCCTAATATAGGATTTTTTAACCAGAACCTAACCAGGATGCCCTTTCCTAACCTTAGTCACCACTTATCTCTTAATTTTTATTTATTTCTGTATTATTTTATTTTATTTTATTTTATTTTTTTTATTTTTTTTATTTTTTATATTTTTTTATTTTTTTATTTTTTTAATTTTTTTTTTTTTATTTTTTTATTTTTTTATTTTTTTTTTTATTATTCTTACTTTCCTATATAAAAACTAAAAAACTTATATATAAAAAAAATACAAAAATATAAACATTTCTATAAAAAAACAATTTAAAATACTATTTTACCCCCCCCCTTTCTTTTTATTATTTACATTTTTTAACTTTCTATCTTTTTACCTTATTTATTATTATTGTTTTAATAATTTTATAAAAACAGATTTGAATATGGTGACATTTTAGACATTAAAAGATTATCTCTCCTCCCCATTTTCTCTCCCTTATGTTATTAAAGTTTTTACCTCTCTTGTGTCTTTTACTATTTTTCTCCCTCTTCCTTACCCATATGACCTCCATTTTTATTTTTTAATTTTTTTTATTTATTTTATTTTGACAAGCCACCTGCCAAAGAAGAGGAACTGCATCAGAGGAATTTTCCACGACAGTAAGTCACATGACAAACAGGACCCAACCATGACAAAGGACTTTTAAGCCCCACCCCAAACATTTCATTTAAATCTACCTGTCAGGCAGGTGGCTTGCAAATCTCCTGAGGAAGCCGTGATATGGCGAAACGTTGAGATCTCTTGTTTTATTGTTTTATATTAATTTATGGCAAACGTGTTCTTAAACTTATTGAGCAGCACCATGATGGAGGAGGACAAGAAAACGGACATTTTATGGTGAGTCATTGGATTTTAAAAGCGTGTGCACACTGAAGATATCCTGAAACTCACCACTTACCGGATTGTCTTCCTCAAACTTCTCCTTAAAAAGAACTGCTTTTATTCATTTTACTGAAGTTTGTGTGGTGACGGGGGGAGAAAGCCCATAAAAAGGGCCCCCCCGCCTCCTACTGGAACATTGGAGCTGAAAGACACCATCTAGCCCTTTTCCTGTGAGTTTTTAATCGTTTTATGACTTTTACTAACACTACTTTTATTCTAGAAATGAAACCAGTTTGCCTTTTTTGAAAGCCCCCCCCCCCCCCCCCCCCCCCCCTCCTCTTTTTTCTTATCTCTTAACTCTCCCTCTTACTCCCCTTGTATTTTTATTTATAAGTACTATTGTCACCATTTTTTATAGTTTATTGTGGTATCAGAGCCCCCCCCCCCCTACACACTTGACAGGTTTTAGCTCATCATTTTTTATTGATTTAATTGATTTTTTTTTATTTTTTTTATTTTTTTTATTGATTTAATTGATTTCTTTTATTTGGGTGGCTGCTGCTGGCCCTCTTAGGATCGCAGACAATTTTTTTTTTTTTTTTTTTTTTTTTTTTTTTTTCACTGTGGAAGTTTTAGTATCAGCTGGGTTTTTCCTCCATTACCTAATTCCATTTTTTTCTCCAGCTTCACAGCATTCATGACAATAACCCTCACAAACGGATTTACAACACTGGCTGCTCCGCCTGGCATGGAGATGAGGGAGAATGACACACGTCACTCCCAGACTCTCCTGCCAGGTCGGAGCAACCTACCTACAACATCCCATAAACCATCAACAGAGATACATCTACAAACCAAAAAATATTTCAAATTACTCCAGGCAATTCACCACTCTGAAATCTTAAATAACACATTTCTTAACAACACATTTCCACAGGGGATGATGCGCAAAGTTAATAGATTAACATCTTTTATTAAGCCATCATCCCCTAACAACATTACATTCCATAAAGTTAAACAGAACACGGACAACTGGATGCACAATAACATGATAATATTACGTGAACATTACGACACACTGATTGCTGTGGAGCTGGAGAATCTCCCTGATTTCAACCAACAATTATTTGATAAAGCTGTCCAGTGGGGGAGAGCGAGATACAGGAGGAAGTTAACGTCCTCCTCCGTTGACACACTGAGGGACCTGATAGCTAGGGGTCCCCAAACGGAGGGGGAAACCTCTCCACTTCGGCTCTCCCCCCTGGACTTTCCCCCACTACCAGAACCATCCGGCCCACCTCTTGCTCCCATCAACCCTCCCTGCACCTCTCCTGCACCCCTCCCTACTACCTTTCCCCCCCCTCCCTCCCCTCTTCTCCCCCAACCTTCCTCCTCTCCTTCCTCCCTTACCACCTCCCCTCTCCCCAAACCTTCCCTTCCCTCCCCCACTACCCCTCTTCCTCCCCCCAAACCCTCCTCCTCTCCCCCTCCTTCCCCCCTCCTTGCCCTAAAGCCTCTCCCCCATCTCTCCTCCCCCCTCTATCCTCCCAAATCCCCCTCCTCTCCTTCCTCTCTTACTAAACCCATTTCACCTTGTTCTACTTCTCCTCCCCGACCTACCCCAACCCCACAACCTGTCCATCCAGACCCCTGTACGATGGGGGGGATACCGGAGGACCCTGAAACGGTGACTCAGCCCCAGCTGCCAAAAAGAAACCCGAGACGCCAGGTGAGAGTGGTTATCCACCCAGTCCCTAAGGAACAACTGGAGCGTCTCGGAATGGCACGGGCTGGGTCCCGTACTTGCCCTCCGGCCCCCCCCTCCGAGCCTCCCTGTTCATCAAACAGTCTTCACAGAGAGCAACCACAGTTCATCAGTAACGTTGCTCTACCCTGTAGTAACACTATTTCATCCTCTCCATCCACAGAAAACACCACACCACACCAACAGCAGAGGGAGCCAGAGCTGTCTGCCACAGAGCCCTGTAAAAGAGAAAAAACCACTGAGGTGGATAATGACACGATGATGACGGTTGAAAAAATGAAAAGCAACAAGTTGACTTCCTCCTCAACGTCTGAGTCATCCACCTCAAACTCTAACAGGGCTTCTGCGGCTCCACCTGGCTCCCCAGGGCGCCCGGAACCACATACACACCCACGTACATTTAGAAAACTACAGGAATGGTCGTTGGAGGTAAAGAAGGAGACCCTCATTATAGGGGACTCCAACCTGTCACGCATCCCACGCTTCACTAATCCAAAGATTCAGATTGACAGCTATCCTGGAGCCACATTTCATCACATAAACACAATATTAAAGAAACTCACACCTCATCATAATACAAAACACATAGTAATATCTGCAGGACTTAACAACTGCCTGCAGGAACACGAAACCACAACCACCTGGAAACAACTTCAACAGCTATTGAAAACCTGCCACACCATTTTTCCAAATGCAACCACTTACATCCCTGTAATAAACTTTTCTGACAGGTTGGAGTCCAAAAAACAGGAACTTCTCACCAAACTGAACAGTATTATAACCAACAAATGCACCTTCCTTTCAGAAATAAACCCGCTTCTTTTCCAGACCTGTCCCAAGGACCAAATTCATTGGACAAAGGACACAGCCACACTCATCTTCAATTACTGGTCACAACAATTAAACTGTTAACGGGGGGTCAGTGTTCCAATACAACCCCCCTTAATTCCAATATAACTAACCTCTGCTCTACACTCTCCCTAACAGCCGCACAGCTGGAGATACTGGAAAAGGGACTCACATTCATACCTACACCCAAACCTCCAACCCGGCCGGAGCTCAGGGGGGACCTCCATGTCTTCCATAGGAGGCTGAAACTCCTGGATCATTTTTACGGGGCACAGAGGCGGGAACCTGTAGGTTTCACTGGGCCGTCCTTTTGGGAACCTCATATAGAAAACATCTCACCTCAAATCCAACAGTTGATAGATAAAAACACACAAGCACTCAGAAAATGGCGCCCCCTCCCACATAGGCAGCAGAACATAACACAACAACAAAAACAAATAATTAAATCACTAGGTAACAACAATCATATAATCATCAAACCAGCAGACAAAGGGGGACAAATAGTATTACAGGATAAAAACAATTACATATTAGAAGTACTCAGACAGTTAAACAATACCATTTATTATAAACCACTTTCACATTCATTACAATTAGAAACACAAATATTAATCAGGAACATCACAGACACACTATACAATAAAAAATATATTAATGCAAAACAGAAAAAATATTTGGACGGTCCAGATGAGCCCAGGCCCCGTCTCTTCTATCTTCTCCCAAAGATCCATAAGCCTCCTCAGACGTGGACGGTCCCTTCTGTTGTTCCGGTCGGCCGCCCTATTGTCAGTGACTGCGGATCAGAATCATATAGAATAACGGAATACATAGACCACTTCATCAACCCACTCTCAAAACTCCACCCTAGTTATATCAAAGATACATATGCATTTGTTAATAAAATAAAAAACCTGCAGGTACCTAGCCACACTCTCCTTTTTTCCATAGACATAGATTCACTATACACTAACATAGAAACTCCACTCGGCCTTGCTGCCATTCAGAATATTTTCAATAAACATCCTGACCCTTCCAGACCCGATAATGAACTACTACAGTTATTAGAACTCACACTCACCAGAAACGACTTCATGTTTGACAGCAAACACTATCTCCAGCTGTGCGGCTGTGCTATGGGAAGAAAATATTCACCAGCATACGCCGACATTTACTTAGCAAACTGGGAAGCAACAGCCTTTTGCAAAACCTCCATAACACCTCTACTGTATTTCAGATATTTGGATGATATATTTGGTCTTTGGGACAGGTCGGAAATGGAATTTTTTTCATTTTTCCACACCCTCAACACACACCATCCCAAAATCAAACTCAAACATAACCTACAACCACTTACACTAGAATTTCTGGACACACGGGTCTTCTTCTGTGACTCTGACGACCATAGCAAAAAACTTGCAACCAAGGTATATTTCAAGGACACAGATCGTCATGCACTACTTCATAAATCAAGTTTCCACCCTAAGCACACGTACAGGGGTCTGATAAAGTCCCAGTTGATACGCTTCCACAGAATCTGCACCTTCCCGGAGCATGTGGAGGAGTCCACCCGAACCCTTTTTAGTGCGCTGAGGCTCAGGGGCTACTCGAAGCGCTTCCTTAGGAGCATAAAGGCGGAGGTAAGCGGCACCTTCACACAACATGATGAGATCATAACACAGCCGTCCAGCCTGTCCCTCGTCCCTATGGTTATAACATACTCTGATGGCAACACAAAGTTTTTAAGAACTCTAAAGACCAACTTTGAAGGGGCGAGGGAGGACTGTGACGCGCTGAAAGAGTGCCGCATGATCTCCGCTTATCGACGTAACAAGAATTTGAAAGATATTTTAATTCACACGGCTTTTAATAACAAAGCAAAATGTAATAAGGAGGTGCTTCGGGAATCGGAAATTGATTTTATCCGTCTCCCCTACATTTTTAACCCACAGGCAAAAACAGGCATTAAACTATGGCAGGCCTTGAAACCTGAAACAAGAAATGCTATATATGCAATCAGATGCAAGGCCTGCCATATCTTATACATTGGGGAGACGGGTAACGAATTAAACATAAGAATAAAACAACACATATATAAAATGAATAGTGGGAACGGCACGAGTGTTTTATATGCACATTTTAAACTCCATGGCCCACACAACTTACAAAGCCTGGGTCTGGAAAGCGACAGGAATTGGACCACGGCACAGCGACGAGCAGCGGAGAGGAAATGGATCCACTTATTAAAAACAATAGACCCCACAGGCTTAAATGAAAAATAGTAGTGGAACCATTTCCATTTTTTAATTTACATTTTAGTAAAAACTTTTTTTACTAATCTCCTGAACTGTCTATGAATTTCTCCCTACAGATTCTTTTAAAACACATAAAAAGTTAGGGAACTTAGGTTGTATGACAATTTTTTCAATTTAATTTTTAACTCATAATATTATTATTTATTATTTATTATTTATTAATGGTATTAGACCTTTTTTGTTAAAAATTTAAATTTAATCTATTTATCACATACAGATACCGCGAGCATGTAAGATGAAAATTTATTTTACTAACTGTGTTTCTAAAAATTTTTAAGCGCACTTTTTTAACAGCACTTATATTATTGTATTTCAGTGTGATTTGTTTTCATACATTTTATATAAATTGCATGTTTCTTTTATATATTTTATTCATTACTAACCTTGTTTTGTCTTATTTTTATCTTAGTGCTTGTATGTTTTAATAGCGGTATCTCTATGTTCCATATCTAAAATATATTTTATCTATAATTGTATTTATTAATTGATATCCCTTTTTTTTTTTTTTTTTTTTTTTTTTTTTTTCTCCCATCAGTTTTATTCTTATTGGAGAAATTGTCATTTTAACATATTTTATTCCCTTTTTATACAACAGTTGGGAGTGTATATGGCAGCCAGGAGAATTTTATAATAAACAAAACTCCCGCGGCCTCCCTGTGTTGAAGGTCCATTCCCCGTCTTCAAATTTTTTTTTTTTTTTTTTTTTCACTTATTTCTTTTATCAATTTTTTATTTTATTATATATTTTTGTTTTTACTTATGTAAGGATATTTTAACCATGAATAAATGGTTTTAATAAAAGGAAATCCCAGTGTTTTTTAACATCCATGATAACCTTGTGCCAGAGCTCCTCACAACACTCTTCAGAGTGTTGCGTTTTAACCCCAACCTAACCCTGCCAGTGCCTCGGTTACTATTTCCTTTTTTTTTTTTTTTTTTTTTTTTTTTTTTTTTTTTTTTTTAAAGATTTTCTCCCCATTTTAAAGTTACTACTATTATCTATTTATTAATTTATTCTATTGTATTCAAAATTTTCTTCTTTCCCCCCCCCCACTTCTTTTATTTATTTATTTATTTGTTTATTTATTCATGCATTTTAGAGTCCTCGTGCCTAACCCTAACCGAGCCCCTGTCCGAGCCACTATTTTAACTTTTTTATTTTTCTTTTTTTAAGAGCTATACCTGTATACACCTGATCTATTACTTTACCCTAACCTTAACCAGGTGGTTTTTCTTCCCTAACCCTAACCAAACCTCCCTTTTTCCTAAACCTAATTCATTCTTTTTCCAATGTATTTTTTTTTTTTTTTTTTTTTTTTTTTTTTTTTTCTCTCCTAATCCTAATATAGGATTTTTTAACCAGAACCTAACCAGGATGCCCTTTCCTAACCTTAGTCACCACTTATCTCTTAATTTTTATTTATTTCTGTATTATTTTATTTTATTTTATTTTATTTTTTTTATTTTTTTTATTTTTTATATTTTTTTATTTTTTTATTTTTTTAATTTTTTTTTTTTTTATTTTTTTATTTTTTTATTTTTTTTTTTATTATTCTTACTTTCCTATATAAAAACTAAAAAACTTATATATAAAAAAAATACAAAAATATAAACATTTCTATAAAAAAACAATTTAAAATACTATTTTACCCCCCCCCTTTCTTTTTATTATTTACATTTTTTAACTTTCTATCTTTTTACCTTATTTATTATTATTGTTTTAATAATTTTATAAAAACAGATTTGAATATGGTGACATTTTAGACATTAAAAGATTATCTCTCCTCCCCATTTTCTCTCCCTTATGTTATTAAAGTTTTTACCTCTCTTGTGTCTTTTACTATTTTTCTCCCTCTTCCTTACCCATATGACCTCCATTTTTATTTTTTAATTTTTTTTATTTATTTTATTTTGACAAGCCACCTGCCAAAGAAGAGGAACTGCATCAGAGGAATTTTCCACGACAGTAAGTCACATGACAAACAGGACCCAACCATGACAAAGGACTTTTAAGCCCCACCCCAAACATTTCATTTAAATCTACCTGTCAGGCAGGTGGCTTGCAAATCTCCTGAGGAAGCCGTGATATGGCGAAACGTTGAGATCTCTTGTTTTATTGTTTTATATTAATTTATGGCAAACGTGTTCTTAAACTTATTGAGCAGCACCATGATGGAGGAGGACAAGAAAACGGACATTTTATGGTGAGTCATTGGATTTTAAAAGCGTGTGCACACTGAAGATATCCTGAAACTCACCACTTACCGGATTGTCTTCCTCAAACTTCTCCTTAAAAAGAACTGCTTTTATTCATTTTACTGAAGTTTGTGTGGTGACGGGGGGAGAAAGCCCATAAAAAGGGCCCCCCCGCCTCCTACTGGAACATTGGAGCTGAAAGACACCATCTAGCCCTTTTCCTGTGAGTTTTTAATCGTTTTATGACTTTTACTAACACTACTTTTATTCTAGAAATGAAACCAGTTTGCCTTTTTTGAAAGCCCCCCCCCCCCCCCCCCCCCCCCTCCTCTTTTTTCTTATCTCTTAACTCTCCCTCTTACTCCCCTTGTATTTTTATTTATAAGTACTATTGTCACCATTTTTTATAGTTTATTGTGGTATCAGAGCCCCCCCCCCCCTACACACTTGACAGGTTTTAGCTCATCATTTTTTATTGATTTAATTGATTTTTTTTTATTTTTTTTATTTTTTTTATTGATTTAATTGATTTCTTTTATTTGGGTGGCTGCTGCTGGCCCTCTTAGGATCGCAGACAATTTTTTTTTTTTTTTTTTTTTTTTTTTTTTTTTTCACTGTGGAAGTTTTAGTATCAGCTGGGTTTTTCCTCCATTACCTAATTCCATTTTTTTCTCCAGCTTCACAGCATTCATGACAATAACCCTCACAAACGGATTTACAACACTGGCTGCTCCGCCTGGCATGGAGATGAGGGAGAATGACACACGTCACTCCCAGACTCTCCTGCCAGGTCGGAGCAACCTACCTACAACATCCCATAAACCATCAACAGAGATACATCTACAAACCAAAAAATATTTCAAATTACTCCAGGCAATTCACCACTCTGAAATCTTAAATAACACATTTCTTAACAACACATTTCCACAGGGGATGATGCGCAAAGTTAATAGATTAACATCTTTTATTAAGCCATCATCCCCTAACAACATTACATTCCATAAAGTTAAACAGAACACGGACAACTGGATGCACAATAACATGATAATATTACGTGAACATTACGACACACTGATTGCTGTGGAGCTGGAGAATCTCCCTGATTTCAACCAACAATTATTTGATAAAGCTGTCCAGTGGGGGAGAGCGAGATACAGGAGGAAGTTAACGTCCTCCTCCGTTGACACACTGAGGGACCTGATAGCTAGGGGTCCCCAAACGGAGGGGGAAACCTCTCCACTTCGGCTCTCCCCCCTGGACTTTCCCCCACTACCAGAACCATCCGGCCCACCTCTTGCTCCCATCAACCCTCCCTGCACCTCTCCTGCACCCCTCCCTACTACCTTTCCCCCCCCTCCCTCCCCTCTTCTCCCCCAACCTTCCTCCTCTCCTTCCTCCCTTACCACCTCCCCTCTCCCCAAACCTTCCCTTCCCTCCCCCACTACCCCTCTTCCTCCCCCCAAACCCTCCTCCTCTCCCCCTCCTTCCCCCCTCCTTGCCCTAAAGCCTCTCCCCCATCTCTCCTCCCCCCTCTATCCTCCCAAATCCCCCTCCTCTCCTTCCTCTCTTACTAAACCCATTTCACCTTGTTCTACTTCTCCTCCCCGACCTACCCCAACCCCACAACCTGTCCATCCAGACCCCTGTACGATGGGGGGGATACCGGAGGACCCTGAAACGGTGACTCAGCCCCAGCTGCCAAAAAGAAACCCGAGACGCCAGGTGAGAGTGGTTATCCACCCAGTCCCTAAGGAACAACTGGAGCGTCTCGGAATGGCACGGGCTGGGTCCCGTACTTGCCCTCCGGCCCCCCCCTCCGAGCCTCCCTGTTCATCAAACAGTCTTCACAGAGAGCAACCACAGTTCATCAGTAACGTTGCTCTACCCTGTAGTAACACTATTTCATCCTCTCCATCCACAGAAAACACCACACCACACCAACAGCAGAGGGAGCCAGAGCTGTCTGCCACAGAGCCCTGTAAAAGAGAAAAAACCACTGAGGTGGATAATGACACGATGATGACGGTTGAAAAAATGAAAAGCAACAAGTTGACTTCCTCCTCAACGTCTGAGTCATCCACCTCAAACTCTAACAGGGCTTCTGCGGCTCCACCTGGCTCCCCAGGGCGCCCGGAACCACATACACACCCACGTACATTTAGAAAACTACAGGAATGGTCGTTGGAGGTAAAGAAGGAGACCCTCATTATAGGGGACTCCAACCTGTCACGCATCCCACGCTTCACTAATCCAAAGATTCAGATTGACAGCTATCCTGGAGCCACATTTCATCACATAAACACAATATTAAAGAAACTCACACCTCATCATAATACAAAACACATAGTAATATCTGCAGGACTTAACAACTGCCTGCAGGAACACGAAACCACAACCACCTGGAAACAACTTCAACAGCTATTGAAAACCTGCCACACCATTTTTCCAAATGCAACCACTTACATCCCTGTAATAAACTTTTCTGACAGGTTGGAGTCCAAAAAACAGGAACTTCTCACCAAACTGAACAGTATTATAACCAACAAATGCACCTTCCTTTCAGAAATAAACCCGCTTCTTTTCCAGACCTGTCCCAAGGACCAAATTCATTGGACAAAGGACACAGCCACACTCATCTTCAATTACTGGTCACAACAATTAAACTGTTAACGGGGGGTCAGTGTTCCAATACAACCCCCCTTAATTCCAATATAACTAACCTCTGCTCTACACTCTCCCTAACAGCCGCACAGCTGGAGATACTGGAAAAGGGACTCACATTCATACCTACACCCAAACCTCCAACCCGGCCGGAGCTCAGGGGGGACCTCCATGTCTTCCATAGGAGGCTGAAACTCCTGGATCATTTTTACGGGGCACAGAGGCGGGAACCTGTAGGTTTCACTGGGCCGTCCTTTTGGGAACCTCATATAGAAAACATCTCACCTCAAATCCAACAGTTGATAGATAAAAACACACAAGCACTCAGAAAATGGCGCCCCCTCCCACATAGGCAGCAGAACATAACACAACAACAAAAACAAATAATTAAATCACTAGGTAACAACAATCATATAATCATCAAACCAGCAGACAAAGGGGGACAAATAGTATTACAGGATAAAAACAATTACATATTAGAAGTACTCAGACAGTTAAACAATACCATTTATTATAAACCACTTTCACATTCATTACAATTAGAAACACAAATATTAATCAGGAACATCACAGACACACTATACAATAAAAAATATATTAATGCAAAACAGAAAAAATATTTGGACGGTCCAGATGAGCCCAGGCCCCGTCTCTTCTATCTTCTCCCAAAGATCCATAAGCCTCCTCAGACGTGGACGGTCCCTTCTGTTGTTCCGGTCGGCCGCCCTATTGTCAGTGACTGCGGATCAGAATCATATAGAATAACGGAATACATAGACCACTTCATCAACCCACTCTCAAAACTCCACCCTAGTTATATCAAAGATACATATGCATTTGTTAATAAAATAAAAAACCTGCAGGTACCTAGCCACACTCTCCTTTTTTCCATAGACATAGATTCACTATACACTAACATAGAAACTCCACTCGGCCTTGCTGCCATTCAGAATATTTTCAATAAACATCCTGACCCTTCCAGACCCGATAATGAACTACTACAGTTATTAGAACTCACACTCACCAGAAACGACTTCATGTTTGACAGCAAACACTATCTCCAGCTGTGCGGCTGTGCTATGGGAAGAAAATATTCACCAGCATACGCCGACATTTACTTAGCAAACTGGGAAGCAACAGCCTTTTGCAAAACCTCCATAACACCTCTACTGTATTTCAGATATTTGGATGATATATTTGGTCTTTGGGACAGGTCGGAAATGGAATTTTTTTCATTTTTCCACACCCTCAACACACACCATCCCAAAATCAAACTCAAACATAACCTACAACCACTTACACTAGAATTTCTGGACACACGGGTCTTCTTCTGTGACTCTGACGACCATAGCAAAAAACTTGCAACCAAGGTATATTTCAAGGACACAGATCGTCATGCACTACTTCATAAATCAAGTTTCCACCCTAAGCACACGTACAGGGGTCTGATAAAGTCCCAGTTGATACGCTTCCACAGAATCTGCACCTTCCCGGAGCATGTGGAGGAGTCCACCCGAACCCTTTTTAGTGCGCTGAGGCTCAGGGGCTACTCGAAGCGCTTCCTTAGGAGCATAAAGGCGGAGGTAAGCGGCACCTTCACACAACATGATGAGATCATAACACAGCCGTCCAGCCTGTCCCTCGTCCCTATGGTTATAACATACTCTGATGGCAACACAAAGTTTTTAAGAACTCTAAAGACCAACTTTGAAGGGGCGAGGGAGGACTGTGACGCGCTGAAAGAGTGCCGCATGATCTCCGCTTATCGACGTAACAAGAATTTGAAAGATATTTTAATTCACACGGCTTTTAATAACAAAGCAAAATGTAATAAGGAGGTGCTTCGGGAATCGGAAATTGATTTTATCCGTCTCCCCTACATTTTTAACCCACAGGCAAAAACAGGCATTAAACTATGGCAGGCCTTGAAACCTGAAACAAGAAATGCTATATATGCAATCAGATGCAAGGCCTGCCATATCTTATACATTGGGGAGACGGGTAACGAATTAAACATAAGAATAAAACAACACATATATAAAATGAATAGTGGGAACGGCACGAGTGTTTTATATGCACATTTTAAACTCCATGGCCCACACAACTTACAAAGCCTGGGTCTGGAAAGCGACAGGAATTGGACCACGGCACAGCGACGAGCAGCGGAGAGGAAATGGATCCACTTATTAAAAACAATAGACCCCACAGGCTTAAATGAAAAATAGTAGTGGAACCATTTCCATTTTTTAATTTACATTTTAGTAAAAACTTTTTTTACTAATCTCCTGAACTGTCTATGAATTTCTCCCTACAGATTCTTTTAAAACACATAAAAAGTTAGGGAACTTAGGTTGTATGACAATTTTTTCAATTTAATTTTTAACTCATAATATTATTATTTATTATTTATTATTTATTAATGGTATTAGACCTTTTTTGTTAAAAATTTAAATTTAATCTATTTATCACATACAGATACCGCGAGCATGTAAGATGAAAATTTATTTTACTAACTGTGTTTCTAAAAATTTTTAAGCGCACTTTTTTAACAGCACTTATATTATTGTATTTCAGTGTGATTTGTTTTCATACATTTTATATAAATTGCATGTTTCTTTTATATATTTTATTCATTACTAACCTTGTTTTGTCTTATTTTTATCTTAGTGCTTGTATGTTTTAATAGCGGTATCTCTATGTTCCATATCTAAAATATATTTTATCTATAATTGTATTTATTAATTGATATCCCTTTTTTTTTTTTTTTTTTTTTTTTTTTTTTTCTCCCATCAGTTTTATTCTTATTGGAGAAATTGTCATTTTAACATATTTTATTCCCTTTTTATACAACAGTTGGGAGTGTATATGGCAGCCAGGAGAATTTTATAATAAACAAAACTCCCGCGGCCTCCCTGTGTTGAAGGTCCATTCCCCGTCTTCAAATTTTTTTTTTTTTTTTTTTTTCACTTATTTCTTTTATCAATTTTTTATTTTATTATATATTTTTGTTTTTACTTATGTAAGGATATTTTAACCATGAATAAATGGTTTTAATAAAAGGAAATCCCAGTGTTTTTTAACATCCATGATAACCTTGTGCCAGAGCTCCTCACAACACTCTTCAGAGTGTTGCGTTTTAACCCCAACCTAACCCTGCCAGTGCCTCGGTTACTATTTCCTTTTTTTTTTTTTTTTTTTTTTTTTTTTTTTTTTTTTTTTTAAAGATTTTCTCCCCATTTTAAAGTTACTACTATTATCTATTTATTAATTTATTCTATTGTATTCAAAATTTTCTTCTTTCCCCCCCCCCACTTCTTTTATTTATTTATTTATTTGTTTATTTATTCATGCATTTTAGAGTCCTCGTGCCTAACCCTAACCGAGCCCCTGTCCGAGCCACTATTTTAACTTTTTTATTTTTCTTTTTTTAAGAGCTATACCTGTATACACCTGATCTATTACTTTACCCTAACCTTAACCAGGTGGTTTTTCTTCCCTAACCCTAACCAAACCTCCCTTTTTCCTAAACCTAATTCATTCTTTTTCCAATGTATTTTTTTTTTTTTTTTTTTTTTTTTTTTTTTCTCTCCTAATCCTAATATAGGATTTTTTAACCAGAACCTAACCAGGATGCCCTTTCCTAACCTTAGTCACCACTTATCTCTTAATTTTTATTTATTTCTGTATTATTTTATTTTATTTTATTTTATTTTTTTTATTTTTTTTATTTTTTATATTTTTTTATTTTTTTATTTTTTTAATTTTTTTTTTTTTATTTTTTTATTTTTTTATTTTTTTTTTTATTATTCTTACTTTCCTATATAAAAACTAAAAAACTTATATATAAAAAAAATACAAAAATATAAACATTTCTATAAAAAAACAATTTAAAATACTATTTTACCCCCCCCCTTTCTTTTTATTATTTACATTTTTTAACTTTCTATCTTTTTACCTTATTTATTATTATTGTTTTAATAATTTTATAAAAACAGATTTGAATATGGTGACATTTTAGACATTAAAAGATTATCTCTCCTCCCCATTTTCTCTCCCTTATGTTATTAAAGTTTTTACCTCTCTTGTGTCTTTTACTATTTTTCTCCCTCTTCCTTACCCATATGACCTCCATTTTTATTTTTTAATTTTTTTTATTTATTTTATTTTGACAAGCCACCTGCCAAAGAAGAGGAACTGCATCAGAGGAATTTTCCACGACAGTAAGTCACATGACAAACAGGACCCAACCATGACAAAGGACTTTTAAGCCCCACCCCAAACATTTCATTTAAATCTACCTGTCAGGCAGGTGGCTTGCAAATCTCCTGAGGAAGCCGTGATATGGCGAAACGTTGAGATCTCTTGTTTTATTGTTTTATATTAATTTATGGCAAACGTGTTCTTAAACTTATTGAGCAGCACCATGATGGAGGAGGACAAGAAAACGGACATTTTATGGTGAGTCATTGGATTTTAAAAGCGTGTGCACACTGAAGATATCCTGAAACTCACCACTTACCGGATTGTCTTCCTCAAACTTCTCCTTAAAAAGAACTGCTTTTATTCATTTTACTGAAGTTTGTGTGGTGACGGGGGGAGAAAGCCCATAAAAAGGGCCCCCCCGCCTCCTACTGGAACATTGGAGCTGAAAGACACCATCTAGCCCTTTTCCTGTGAGTTTTTAATCGTTTTATGACTTTTACTAACACTACTTTTATTCTAGAAATGAAACCAGTTTGCCTTTTTTGAAAGCCCCCCCCCCCCCCCCCCCCCCCCTCCTCTTTTTTCTTATCTCTTAACTCTCCCTCTTACTCCCCTTGTATTTTTATTTATAAGTACTATTGTCACCATTTTTTATAGTTTATTGTGGTATCAGAGCCCCCCCCCCCCTACACACTTGACAGGTTTTAGCTCATCATTTTTTATTGATTTAATTGATTTTTTTTTATTTTTTTTATTTTTTTTATTGATTTAATTGATTTCTTTTATTTGGGTGGCTGCTGCTGGCCCTCTTAGGATCGCAGACAATTTTTTTTTTTTTTTTTTTTTTTTTTTTTTTTTTCACTGTGGAAGTTTTAGTATCAGCTGGGTTTTTCCTCCATTACCTAATTCCATTTTTTTCTCCAGCTTCACAGCATTCATGACAATAACCCTCACAAACGGATTTACAACACTGGCTGCTCCGCCTGGCATGGAGATGAGGGAGAATGACACACGTCACTCCCAGACTCTCCTGCCAGGTCGGAGCAACCTACCTACAACATCCCATAAACCATCAACAGAGATACATCTACAAACCAAAAAATATTTCAAATTACTCCAGGCAATTCACCACTCTGAAATCTTAAATAACACATTTCTTAACAACACATTTCCACAGGGGATGATGCGCAAAGTTAATAGATTAACATCTTTTATTAAGCCATCATCCCCTAACAACATTACATTCCATAAAGTTAAACAGAACACGGACAACTGGATGCACAATAACATGATAATATTACGTGAACATTACGACACACTGATTGCTGTGGAGCTGGAGAATCTCCCTGATTTCAACCAACAATTATTTGATAAAGCTGTCCAGTGGGGGAGAGCGAGATACAGGAGGAAGTTAACGTCCTCCTCCGTTGACACACTGAGGGACCTGATAGCTAGGGGTCCCCAAACGGAGGGGGAAACCTCTCCACTTCGGCTCTCCCCCCTGGACTTTCCCCCACTACCAGAACCATCCGGCCCACCTCTTGCTCCCATCAACCCTCCCTGCACCTCTCCTGCACCCCTCCCTACTACCTTTCCCCCCCCTCCCTCCCCTCTTCTCCCCCAACCTTCCTCCTCTCCTTCCTCCCTTACCACCTCCCCTCTCCCCAAACCTTCCCTTCCCTCCCCCACTACCCCTCTTCCTCCCCCCAAACCCTCCTCCTCTCCCCCTCCTTCCCCCCTCCTTGCCCTAAAGCCTCTCCCCCATCTCTCCTCCCCCCTCTATCCTCCCAAATCCCCCTCCTCTCCTTCCTCTCTTACTAAACCCATTTCACCTTGTTCTACTTCTCCTCCCCGACCTACCCCAACCCCACAACCTGTCCATCCAGACCCCTGTACGATGGGGGGGATACCGGAGGACCCTGAAACGGTGACTCAGCCCCAGCTGCCAAAAAGAAACCCGAGACGCCAGGTGAGAGTGGTTATCCACCCAGTCCCTAAGGAACAACTGGAGCGTCTCGGAATGGCACGGGCTGGGTCCCGTACTTGCCCTCCGGCCCCCCCCTCCGAGCCTCCCTGTTCATCAAACAGTCTTCACAGAGAGCAACCACAGTTCATCAGTAACGTTGCTCTACCCTGTAGTAACACTATTTCATCCTCTCCATCCACAGAAAACACCACACCACACCAACAGCAGAGGGAGCCAGAGCTGTCTGCCACAGAGCCCTGTAAAAGAGAAAAAACCACTGAGGTGGATAATGACACGATGATGACGGTTGAAAAAATGAAAAGCAACAAGTTGACTTCCTCCTCAACGTCTGAGTCATCCACCTCAAACTCTAACAGGGCTTCTGCGGCTCCACCTGGCTCCCCAGGGCGCCCGGAACCACATACACACCCACGTACATTTAGAAAACTACAGGAATGGTCGTTGGAGGTAAAGAAGGAGACCCTCATTATAGGGGACTCCAACCTGTCACGCATCCCACGCTTCACTAATCCAAAGATTCAGATTGACAGCTATCCTGGAGCCACATTTCATCACATAAACACAATATTAAAGAAACTCACACCTCATCATAATACAAAACACATAGTAATATCTGCAGGACTTAACAACTGCCTGCAGGAACACGAAACCACAACCACCTGGAAACAACTTCAACAGCTATTGAAAACCTGCCACACCATTTTTCCAAATGCAACCACTTACATCCCTGTAATAAACTTTTCTGACAGGTTGGAGTCCAAAAAACAGGAACTTCTCACCAAACTGAACAGTATTATAACCAACAAATGCACCTTCCTTTCAGAAATAAACCCGCTTCTTTTCCAGACCTGTCCCAAGGACCAAATTCATTGGACAAAGGACACAGCCACACTCATCTTCAATTACTGGTCACAACAATTAAACTGTTAACGGGGGGTCAGTGTTCCAATACAACCCCCCTTAATTCCAATATAACTAACCTCTGCTCTACACTCTCCCTAACAGCCGCACAGCTGGAGATACTGGAAAAGGGACTCACATTCATACCTACACCCAAACCTCCAACCCGGCCGGAGCTCAGGGGGGACCTCCATGTCTTCCATAGGAGGCTGAAACTCCTGGATCATTTTTACGGGGCACAGAGGCGGGAACCTGTAGGTTTCACTGGGCCGTCCTTTTGGGAACCTCATATAGAAAACATCTCACCTCAAATCCAACAGTTGATAGATAAAAACACACAAGCACTCAGAAAATGGCGCCCCCTCCCACATAGGCAGCAGAACATAACACAACAACAAAAACAAATAATTAAATCACTAGGTAACAACAATCATATAATCATCAAACCAGCAGACAAAGGGGGACAAATAGTATTACAGGATAAAAACAATTACATATTAGAAGTACTCAGACAGTTAAACAATACCATTTATTATAAACCACTTTCACATTCATTACAATTAGAAACACAAATATTAATCAGGAACATCACAGACACACTATACAATAAAAAATATATTAATGCAAAACAGAAAAAATATTTGGACGGTCCAGATGAGCCCAGGCCCCGTCTCTTCTATCTTCTCCCAAAGATCCATAAGCCTCCTCAGACGTGGACGGTCCCTTCTGTTGTTCCGGTCGGCCGCCCTATTGTCAGTGACTGCGGATCAGAATCATATAGAATAACGGAATACATAGACCACTTCATCAACCCACTCTCAAAACTCCACCCTAGTTATATCAAAGATACATATGCATTTGTTAATAAAATAAAAAACCTGCAGGTACCTAGCCACACTCTCCTTTTTTCCATAGACATAGATTCACTATACACTAACATAGAAACTCCACTCGGCCTTGCTGCCATTCAGAATATTTTCAATAAACATCCTGACCCTTCCAGACCCGATAATGAACTACTACAGTTATTAGAACTCACACTCACCAGAAACGACTTCATGTTTGACAGCAAACACTATCTCCAGCTGTGCGGCTGTGCTATGGGAAGAAAATATTCACCAGCATACGCCGACATTTACTTAGCAAACTGGGAAGCAACAGCCTTTTGCAAAACCTCCATAACACCTCTACTGTATTTCAGATATTTGGATGATATATTTGGTCTTTGGGACAGGTCGGAAATGGAATTTTTTTCATTTTTCCACACCCTCAACACACACCATCCCAAAATCAAACTCAAACATAACCTACAACCACTTACACTAGAATTTCTGGACACACGGGTCTTCTTCTGTGACTCTGACGACCATAGCAAAAAACTTGCAACCAAGGTATATTTCAAGGACACAGATCGTCATGCACTACTTCATAAATCAAGTTTCCACCCTAAGCACACGTACAGGGGTCTGATAAAGTCCCAGTTGATACGCTTCCACAGAATCTGCACCTTCCCGGAGCATGTGGAGGAGTCCACCCGAACCCTTTTTAGTGCGCTGAGGCTCAGGGGCTACTCGAAGCGCTTCCTTAGGAGCATAAAGGCGGAGGTAAGCGGCACCTTCACACAACATGATGAGATCATAACACAGCCGTCCAGCCTGTCCCTCGTCCCTATGGTTATAACATACTCTGATGGCAACACAAAGTTTTTAAGAACTCTAAAGACCAACTTTGAAGGGGCGAGGGAGGACTGTGACGCGCTGAAAGAGTGCCGCATGATCTCCGCTTATCGACGTAACAAGAATTTGAAAGATATTTTAATTCACACGGCTTTTAATAACAAAGCAAAATGTAATAAGGAGGTGCTTCGGGAATCGGAAATTGATTTTATCCGTCTCCCCTACATTTTTAACCCACAGGCAAAAACAGGCATTAAACTATGGCAGGCCTTGAAACCTGAAACAAGAAATGCTATATATGCAATCAGATGCAAGGCCTGCCATATCTTATACATTGGGGAGACGGGTAACGAATTAAACATAAGAATAAAACAACACATATATAAAATGAATAGTGGGAACGGCACGAGTGTTTTATATGCACATTTTAAACTCCATGGCCCACACAACTTACAAAGCCTGGGTCTGGAAAGCGACAGGAATTGGACCACGGCACAGCGACGAGCAGCGGAGAGGAAATGGATCCACTTATTAAAAACAATAGACCCCACAGGCTTAAATGAAAAATAGTAGTGGAACCATTTCCATTTTTTAATTTACATTTTAGTAAAAACTTTTTTTACTAATCTCCTGAACTGTCTATGAATTTCTCCCTACAGATTCTTTTAAAACACATAAAAAGTTAGGGAACTTAGGTTGTATGACAATTTTTTCAATTTAATTTTTAACTCATAATATTATTATTTATTATTTATTATTTATTAATGGTATTAGACCTTTTTTGTTAAAAATTTAAATTTAATCTATTTATCACATACAGATACCGCGAGCATGTAAGATGAAAATTTATTTTACTAACTGTGTTTCTAAAAATTTTTAAGCGCACTTTTTTAACAGCACTTATATTATTGTATTTCAGTGTGATTTGTTTTCATACATTTTATATAAATTGCATGTTTCTTTTATATATTTTATTCATTACTAACCTTGTTTTGTCTTATTTTTATCTTAGTGCTTGTATGTTTTAATAGCGGTATCTCTATGTTCCATATCTAAAATATATTTTATCTATAATTGTATTTATTAATTGATATCCCTTTTTTTTTTTTTTTTTTTTTTTTTTTTCTCCCATCAGTTTTATTCTTATTGGAGAAATTGTCATTTTAACATATTTTATTCCCTTTTTATACAACAGTTGGGAGTGTATATGGCAGCCAGGAGAATTTTATAATAAACAAAACTCCCGCGGCCTCCCTGTGTTGAAGGTCCATTCCCCGTCTTCAAATTTTTTTTTTTTTTTTTTTTCACTTATTTCTTTTATCAATTTTTTATTTTATTATATATTTTTGTTTTTACTTATGTAAGGATATTTTAACCATGAATAAATGGTTTTAATAAAAGGAAATCCCAGTGTTTTTTAACATCCATGATAACCTTGTGCCAGAGCTCCTCACAACACTCTTCAGAGTGTTGCGTTTTAACCCCAACCTAACCCTGCCAGTGCCTCGGTTACTATTTCCTTTTTTTTTTTTTTTTTTTTTTTTTTTTTTTTTTTTTTTTTAAAGATTTTCTCCCCATTTTAAAGTTACTACTATTATCTATTTATTAATTTATTCTATTGTATTCAAAATTTTCTTCTTTCCCCCCCCCCACTTCTTTTATTTATTTATTTATTTGTTTATTTATTCATGCATTTTAGAGTCCTCGTGCCTAACCCTAACCGAGCCCCTGTCCGAGCCACTATTTTAACTTTTTTATTTTTCTTTTTTTAAGAGCTATACCTGTATACACCTGATCTATTACTTTACCCTAACCTTAACCAGGTGGTTTTTCTTCCCTAACCCTAACCAAACCTCCCTTTTTCCTAAACCTAATTCATTCTTTTTCCAATGTATTTTTTTTTTTTTTTTTTTTTTTCTCTCCTAATCCTAATATAGGATTTTTTAACCAGAACCTAACCAGGATGCCCTTTCCTAACCTTAGTCACCACTTATCTCTTAATTTTTATTTATTTCTGTATTATTTTATTTTATTTTATTTTATTTTTTTTATTTTTTTTATTTTTTATATTTTTTTATTTTTTTATTTTTTTAATTTTTTTTTTTTTATTTTTTTATTTTTTTATTTTTTTTTTTATTATTCTTACTTTCCTATATAAAAACTAAAAAACTTATATATAAAAAAAATACAAAAATATAAACATTTCTATAAAAAAACAATTTAAAATACTATTTTACCCCCCCCCTTTCTTTTTATTATTTACATTTTTTAACTTTCTATCTTTTTACCTTATTTATTATTATTGTTTTAATAATTTTATAAAAACAGATTTGAATATGGTGACATTTTAGACATTAAAAGATTATCTCTCCTCCCCATTTTCTCTCCCTTATGTTATTAAAGTTTTTACCTCTCTTGTGTCTTTTACTATTTTTCTCCCTCTTCCTTACCCATATGACCTCCATTTTTATTTTTTAATTTTTTTTATTTATTTTATTTTGACAAGCCACCTGCCAAAGAAGAGGAACTGCATCAGAGGAATTTTCCACGACAGTAAGTCACATGACAAACAGGACCCAACCATGACAAAGGACTTTTAAGCCCCACCCCAAACATTTCATTTAAATCTACCTGTCAGGCAGGTGGCTTGCAAATCTCCTGAGGAAGCCGTGATATGGCGAAACGTTGAGATCTCTTGTTTTATTGTTTTATATTAATTTATGGCAAACGTGTTCTTAAACTTATTGAGCAGCACCATGATGGAGGAGGACAAGAAAACGGACATTTTATGGTGAGTCATTGGATTTTAAAAGCGTGTGCACACTGAAGATATCCTGAAACTCACCACTTACCGGATTGTCTTCCTCAAACTTCTCCTTAAAAAGAACTGCTTTTATTCATTTTACTGAAGTTTGTGTGGTGACGGGGGGAGAAAGCCCATAAAAAGGGCCCCCCCGCCTCCTACTGGAACATTGGAGCTGAAAGACACCATCTAGCCCTTTTCCTGTGAGTTTTTAATCGTTTTATGACTTTTACTAACACTACTTTTATTCTAGAAATGAAACCAGTTTGCCTTTTTTGAAAGCCCCCCCCCCCCCCCCCCCCCCCCTCCTCTTTTTTCTTATCTCTTAACTCTCCCTCTTACTCCCCTTGTATTTTTATTTATAAGTACTATTGTCACCATTTTTTATAGTTTATTGTGGTATCAGAGCCCCCCCCCCCCTACACACTTGACAGGTTTTAGCTCATCATTTTTTATTGATTTAATTGATTTTTTTTTATTTTTTTTATTTTTTTTATTGATTTAATTGATTTCTTTTATTTGGGTGGCTGCTGCTGGCCCTCTTAGGATCGCAGACAATTTTTTTTTTTTTTTTTTTTTTTTTTTTTTTTTTTTTTTTCACTGTGGAAGTTTTAGTATCAGCTGGGTTTTTCCTCCATTACCTAATTCCATTTTTTTCTCCAGCTTCACAGCATTCATGACAATAACCCTCACAAACGGATTTACAACACTGGCTGCTCCGCCTGGCATGGAGATGAGGGAGAATGACACACGTCACTCCCAGACTCTCCTGCCAGGTCGGAGCAACCTACCTACAACATCCCATAAACCATCAACAGAGATACATCTACAAACCAAAAAATATTTCAAATTACTCCAGGCAATTCACCACTCTGAAATCTTAAATAACACATTTCTTAACAACACATTTCCACAGGGGATGATGCGCAAAGTTAATAGATTAACATCTTTTATTAAGCCATCATCCCCTAACAACATTACATTCCATAAAGTTAAACAGAACACGGACAACTGGATGCACAATAACATGATAATATTACGTGAACATTACGACACACTGATTGCTGTGGAGCTGGAGAATCTCCCTGATTTCAACCAACAATTATTTGATAAAGCTGTCCAGTGGGGGAGAGCGAGATACAGGAGGAAGTTAACGTCCTCCTCCGTTGACACACTGAGGGACCTGATAGCTAGGGGTCCCCAAACGGAGGGGGAAACCTCTCCACTTCGGCTCTCCCCCCTGGACTTTCCCCCACTACCAGAACCATCCGGCCCACCTCTTGCTCCCATCAACCCTCCCTGCACCTCTCCTGCACCCCTCCCTACTACCTTTCCCCCCCCTCCCTCCCCTCTTCTCCCCCAACCTTCCTCCTCTCCTTCCTCCCTTACCACCTCCCCTCTCCCCAAACCTTCCCTTCCCTCCCCCACTACCCCTCTTCCTCCCCCCAAACCCTCCTCCTCTCCCCCTCCTTCCCCCCTCCTTGCCCTAAAGCCTCTCCCCCATCTCTCCTCCCCCCTCTATCCTCCCAAATCCCCCTCCTCTCCTTCCTCTCTTACTAAACCCATTTCACCTTGTTCTACTTCTCCTCCCCGACCTACCCCAACCCCACAACCTGTCCATCCAGACCCCTGTACGATGGGGGGGATACCGGAGGACCCTGAAACGGTGACTCAGCCCCAGCTGCCAAAAAGAAACCCGAGACGCCAGGTGAGAGTGGTTATCCACCCAGTCCCTAAGGAACAACTGGAGCGTCTCGGAATGGCACGGGCTGGGTCCCGTACTTGCCCTCCGGCCCCCCCCTCCGAGCCTCCCTGTTCATCAAACAGTCTTCACAGAGAGCAACCACAGTTCATCAGTAACGTTGCTCTACCCTGTAGTAACACTATTTCATCCTCTCCATCCACAGAAAACACCACACCACACCAACAGCAGAGGGAGCCAGAGCTGTCTGCCACAGAGCCCTGTAAAAGAGAAAAAACCACTGAGGTGGATAATGACACGATGATGACGGTTGAAAAAATGAAAAGCAACAAGTTGACTTCCTCCTCAACGTCTGAGTCATCCACCTCAAACTCTAACAGGGCTTCTGCGGCTCCACCTGGCTCCCCAGGGCGCCCGGAACCACATACACACCCACGTACATTTAGAAAACTACAGGAATGGTCGTTGGAGGTAAAGAAGGAGACCCTCATTATAGGGGACTCCAACCTGTCACGCATCCCACGCTTCACTAATCCAAAGATTCAGATTGACAGCTATCCTGGAGCCACATTTCATCACATAAACACAATATTAAAGAAACTCACACCTCATCATAATACAAAACACATAGTAATATCTGCAGGACTTAACAACTGCCTGCAGGAACACGAAACCACAACCACCTGGAAACAACTTCAACAGCTATTGAAAACCTGCCACACCATTTTTCCAAATGCAACCACTTACATCCCTGTAATAAACTTTTCTGACAGGTTGGAGTCCAAAAAACAGGAACTTCTCACCAAACTGAACAGTATTATAACCAACAAATGCACCTTCCTTTCAGAAATAAACCCGCTTCTTTTCCAGACCTGTCCCAAGGACCAAATTCATTGGACAAAGGACACAGCCACACTCATCTTCAATTACTGGTCACAACAATTAAACTGTTAACGGGGGGTCAGTGTTCCAATACAACCCCCCTTAATTCCAATATAACTAACCTCTGCTCTACACTCTCCCTAACAGCCGCACAGCTGGAGATACTGGAAAAGGGACTCACATTCATACCTACACCCAAACCTCCAACCCGGCCGGAGCTCAGGGGGGACCTCCATGTCTTCCATAGGAGGCTGAAACTCCTGGATCATTTTTACGGGGCACAGAGGCGGGAACCTGTAGGTTTCACTGGGCCGTCCTTTTGGGAACCTCATATAGAAAACATCTCACCTCAAATCCAACAGTTGATAGATAAAAACACACAAGCACTCAGAAAATGGCGCCCCCTCCCACATAGGCAGCAGAACATAACACAACAACAAAAACAAATAATTAAATCACTAGGTAACAACAATCATATAATCATCAAACCAGCAGACAAAGGGGGACAAATAGTATTACAGGATAAAAACAATTACATATTAGAAGTACTCAGACAGTTAAACAATACCATTTATTATAAACCACTTTCACATTCATTACAATTAGAAACACAAATATTAATCAGGAACATCACAGACACACTATACAATAAAAAATATATTAATGCAAAACAGAAAAAATATTTGGACGGTCCAGATGAGCCCAGGCCCCGTCTCTTCTATCTTCTCCCAAAGATCCATAAGCCTCCTCAGACGTGGACGGTCCCTTCTGTTGTTCCGGTCGGCCGCCCTATTGTCAGTGACTGCGGATCAGAATCATATAGAATAACGGAATACATAGACCACTTCATCAACCCACTCTCAAAACTCCACCCTAGTTATATCAAAGATACATATGCATTTGTTAATAAAATAAAAAACCTGCAGGTACCTAGCCACACTCTCCTTTTTTCCATAGACATAGATTCACTATACACTAACATAGAAACTCCACTCGGCCTTGCTGCCATTCAGAATATTTTCAATAAACATCCTGACCCTTCCAGACCCGATAATGAACTACTACAGTTATTAGAACTCACACTCACCAGAAACGACTTCATGTTTGACAGCAAACACTATCTCCAGCTGTGCGGCTGTGCTATGGGAAGAAAATATTCACCAGCATACGCCGACATTTACTTAGCAAACTGGGAAGCAACAGCCTTTTGCAAAACCTCCATAACACCTCTACTGTATTTCAGATATTTGGATGATATATTTGGTCTTTGGGACAGGTCGGAAATGGAATTTTTTTCATTTTTCCACACCCTCAACACACACCATCCCAAAATCAAACTCAAACATAACCTACAACCACTTACACTAGAATTTCTGGACACACGGGTCTTCTTCTGTGACTCTGACGACCATAGCAAAAAACTTGCAACCAAGGTATATTTCAAGGACACAGATCGTCATGCACTACTTCATAAATCAAGTTTCCACCCTAAGCACACGTACAGGGGTCTGATAAAGTCCCAGTTGATACGCTTCCACAGAATCTGCACCTTCCCGGAGCATGTGGAGGAGTCCACCCGAACCCTTTTTAGTGCGCTGAGGCTCAGGGGCTACTCGAAGCGCTTCCTTAGGAGCATAAAGGCGGAGGTAAGCGGCACCTTCACACAACATGATGAGATCATAACACAGCCGTCCAGCCTGTCCCTCGTCCCTATGGTTATAACATACTCTGATGGCAACACAAAGTTTTTAAGAACTCTAAAGACCAACTTTGAAGGGGCGAGGGAGGACTGTGACGCGCTGAAAGAGTGCCGCATGATCTCCGCTTATCGACGTAACAAGAATTTGAAAGATATTTTAATTCACACGGCTTTTAATAACAAAGCAAAATGTAATAAGGAGGTGCTTCGGGAATCGGAAATTGATTTTATCCGTCTCCCCTACATTTTTAACCCACAGGCAAAAACAGGCATTAAACTATGGCAGGCCTTGAAACCTGAAACAAGAAATGCTATATATGCAATCAGATGCAAGGCCTGCCATATCTTATACATTGGGGAGACGGGTAACGAATTAAACATAAGAATAAAACAACACATATATAAAATGAATAGTGGGAACGGCACGAGTGTTTTATATGCACATTTTAAACTCCATGGCCCACACAACTTACAAAGCCTGGGTCTGGAAAGCGACAGGAATTGGACCACGGCACAGCGACGAGCAGCGGAGAGGAAATGGATCCACTTATTAAAAACAATAGACCCCACAGGCTTAAATGAAAAATAGTAGTGGAACCATTTCCATTTTTTAATTTACATTTTAGTAAAAACTTTTTTTACTAATCTCCTGAACTGTCTATGAATTTCTCCCTACAGATTCTTTTAAAACACATAAAAAGTTAGGGAACTTAGGTTGTATGACAATTTTTTCAATTTAATTTTTAACTCATAATATTATTATTTATTATTTATTATTTATTAATGGTATTAGACCTTTTTTGTTAAAAATTTAAATTTAATCTATTTATCACATACAGATACCGCGAGCATGTAAGATGAAAATTTATTTTACTAACTGTGTTTCTAAAAATTTTTAAGCGCACTTTTTTAACAGCACTTATATTATTGTATTTCAGTGTGATTTGTTTTCATACATTTTATATAAATTGCATGTTTCTTTTATATATTTTATTCATTACTAACCTTGTTTTGTCTTATTTTTATCTTAGTGCTTGTATGTTTTAATAGCGGTATCTCTATGTTCCATATCTAAAATATATTTTATCTATAATTGTATTTATTAATTGATATCCCTTTTTTTTTTTTTTTTTTTTTTTTTTTTTCTCCCATCAGTTTTATTCTTATTGGAGAAATTGTCATTTTAACATATTTTATTCCCTTTTTATACAACAGTTGGGAGTGTATATGGCAGCCAGGAGAATTTTATAATAAACAAAACTCCCGCGGCCTCCCTGTGTTGAAGGTCCATTCCCCGTCTTCAAATTTTTTTTTTTTTTTTTTTTCACTTATTTCTTTTATCAATTTTTTATTTTATTATATATTTTTGTTTTTACTTATGTAAGGATATTTTAACCATGAATAAATGGTTTTAATAAAAGGAAATCCCAGTGTTTTTTAACATCCATGATAACCTTGTGCCAGAGCTCCTCACAACACTCTTCAGAGTGTTGCGTTTTAACCCCAACCTAACCCCCCACCCCCCTCCCCTGACCCTAACCCACCCCCATCCCTCTATCCTAACCCTAACCTACCCCCTACCCCTTGCCCTAATCCTAACCCCAACCCCAAGGACAGATACGGCCTAAGCTCACCACATAGACATTCCCCACCAGCACACCACAACCCTCCTCCACCACCACAACTGATACCCTTTGTTTCCACCTTTTCCCACCAAACTACTGCCCTGCACCGCATCATCAAACACAACTTCTCCATATTACAGTCTGCACATCCGGCATTTCATAACCACCAAATCATCTCAGCCCATAGGAAACATCGGAGCCTTCAATCTTTTCTCACCAGATCACAATTTACTGACCATAGACCCACACCCACTCTTCCACACAGCCATCACTATAAAAACAGAAAATTCATCCATAATCCACTCAGTAACTCAGCATTTCCCACTCTCGGCTCCTTCTCCATCACCACCACAAATATAGTCTACATAATCACCTGCACACTTTGCAATAAACACTACATAGGAGAAACACAACATTCTGCACACACCCGGCTTTCACAGCACCTATACAACATTAGGGAAGGTCGACTTGCCACCCCCCTAGTACAACACTTCCAGCTACATCCCCCCACGCACCTCACAATAACTGTTGTAGAAAATAACGACCGTTGGACCTGTGGACAGAGGAAGAGAGCGGAGAAGATTTGGATCCACAGGCTCGGGACCACTGTGCCCGGAGGGCTAAACGATGACTAAAGTAAGGAAAACCACATCCACCACCTCTGGATACGGTACTCCCCAGCCTGTTCCTGCATTCGTCTTGGGCCATGCGGATCCCATTCCGGATCACCTTGAGAGACAGCACAATGGTCTAAGCCCTGGTCTGCCACACAGCAGACTGGGGTTCGAATCCACGCCGGACGGGGGGTGCATATTTTACTTTTTTATTCTTAACAATCTTAAACATTAATAGACTTGGAATTTTAGAAAAAAAATTTTTTATGCATCTCCCTATGGTGATCCTCATGACCCTAATTGGGTCGGTTCCCAGCTCCCAAAGGTTTTTTTTTTTTTTTTTTTTTTTTTTTTTTTTTTTTTAATATTTTAAATACATCACTATCAATTTTAACTCGACATCCATTCTTTTATCTTTTTATTATATTTATTTCATTTATTTGCTGGGCCCGCTACTCCTTGCTAAAGATACCTATAGCAGGTCACTCTCTTCTCTCTGTCCGGTGCTCTGCCTGGGAATCGAACCCTGGTCCCCAATGGGAAGGACCATTTCTGTCTCCATCCAGCCATCCATTTTGTCAGATCAGTAGGCCAGTGCACAGTAATTTAACCAGAACCCATAACCCCAACCCCAACCCCAACCCTAACCCAGCCAGTGCCACTGATCTACTTTCGCTCACTCCAACCTACCCTGGACATCAAGAAAAACAAATGACCAACAGAACCACTACCACAACAAAAAACAGGACTTTTTTGCACCTTCCACCTGGATCCACCACCAACAAGAGGACTCCAAGCATTGCCCCAGCCTGGAGTCGACCCACTGTCTCCCGCTTCCCGACCATGGCCCGTCTAGGTGAGCTACACACTTAGACACTTTACACCAAACATCAACTCCAACCAGACACTCACCTAACCTCAACCAGAACAATTCCCTCCAAAATCAGCCAATCAGATTTGTACACATCTTTTCCCTCCAGAACACTCCACACACCCACACACCTAACCAATCACCACATGACACACACACACACACTCCCTGTTGGGGGAGGGACTAACCTCCCTCCCTCAACAGCTTTTAATGCACACGAGGAGCCATCATTGTAAATCCCCTGAGGAAGCAGCACATACTGCGAAACGTCGGGACCCCGCTCTTATGCGTAAGACTTTTACTCTGGTTTTATTGCATTGTATTAAGATCTTTTATACCCTCGATTTGAGTGGTTTTTTAATTGGTTCTAATTTGTGTTTTTAATCAAATTACTTAATAAAGTTTGGTTTTAAAACACTGGTGGAGGGCTCTGCCGGCCCACCAATAGGCAGAAAAGACTCTTTTTATCTGCCGTTTTTAACTGTCAACCTGCAAGTTCATCAGGACTACCACCCGGAGCACAAACAATAACCCTCATCTTCAAGAACCATTTTTAAACCAACAACACAGGACTGCCAACACAGAAGCACCTGTCTCAACTCCAGATCAACCTCCACAACTATAACACCGGACTTTGATCTACAGCAGGACTAACCACACCAGCAAAACGAAGGTAAGAGCTCTCCACCTGTATGTACCATATTTTTAGAGGTAAGTCAACACACAGGAGCGGGGCTCAAAATGGCTCCTCCACACACACACATACACCCACACCCACACCCACACCCACCCCACTCATGAACATCAACATACAACCACCCATACATAGACCCATCATCAACACACACCAACCATTACTTCACCCACCAGACCCAGAAACCAGACAGGCCAGTAAACATTATTTCAAACTCATCCAGGCATTTCATCACAAGCAGATAATGGACACAGCACTGCAAACAGGAACATTCCCTCCGGGGATGCTAAGACAGGTCACCCGGCTTACAGACTTTATTAAACCATCTACACCCACCATAGACACAAGAAACAAAATACATAATAACACATCACAATGGATGCAGAACACAATAGCCATTTTACAGCAACACTATCAGACTACAATAGCCACCCACACAGATACAACCACCCACAATCCACAAGCCCTGCAAATAGCCACCGGCTGGGCCAGAAAACGGTATGGGAACAGACTATCTACAGAAACTCTACAGTCACTACAGCAACTCCTACAACCATCCCAACCAGCCACTGCAATCTCACCACCATACCGTCCACAGAGGCCTTCTACAATCAACAACCTACCCACCATTCCGGAAGAGCACTATCCCCCCCTGCCCAGACCAGCTGCCCCCAACACACTGTCCCTTTACTTAGGCCCCCGTAAGTCACTAATGGAAGAAACCAAGCCATCCACCTCATCCCCCTGCACACCAACCCAAGGAGAAGACCCCCGTCAGACCTCAACTGGAACACAAACTACACCCCTGCAGACTACCAATCCCAAACCCACTACTCTTCCCTCACCCTACCCAATCTACAAAAAATTCACCACCACCATGCCACCCGACCCCCAGCTGACCCGAAGAGGACCAATCAAACCACAACCACCAGTCAACAAACCCCCAGAAAAGACAACAAACCATCCCGCAGACCCAACATCGGATCCATCCACCTCCACCCCAAAAGAATGCAGGGTCCGGAAAGTCACCTGGGGACCCCTGCCAACCAAAGAAGAACAGCAACCAATCACTCCCTGCACACCTCTCTCCCCTATCCTACCCCTCACCTCCCCAGCTATCAAGTTCATTAAGCCCACCACCATCCTTGAAACAACAGCCCAGATCCACGGTTCCCCGCGACAAGTCCATAATTCAGAAGAGCTACAGACTCTCACTCTCAGCACTCACTCCAATGTCTCTGTCCATATCACTGACACTATTCTCACTTCCTCTCTTCCCACAGATGGTGCAGCGACCCGGGTGGGTCCAGCAGGACGGACAGTGGCCCACGCAGAAAAAAGGCCTACCACAGCTAGAGAAACGGCTAACGTGATGAAAGGGTCAAACAAGGTTACCCATAACCAGAACTCAACCCACTCTGAGCCCTCTCCTACAAATTCTGCTGGGGTTTCACTGTCCGACGCGGGCCCCCCGCTAGCTGCACCATCTTCACCCCCACACACTCCCAAGACCCCCCTCATCATGGACCAACCATCCCCACCTAAACAGACTTCATCTCCTTTAACCACCTCACTCCCTCTGCAATCTCTTATTTCTCATCCCTCTCCACCCAACTCACCCTCCGATCCTATAGTTACCTCTTCTAGCTCCCTCTCTCTTCACCTCTCTCCCCCTCCTCTCTCAACACACCCCCGCCTGGAACCAGAGCAAGACCTCCCAGCGTCACCCTGCCACAACATTACACCATCATCGGAAGCCACTCAAGCCGGACACCTCCAAGCCCTTACCAAAGAAGGCAGACTTCCCACCATCACTCCACCTCTCCGCTCTTCCACCACTCCAACCGCCACATCATCCGGACAGACCCTCTACAGACCATCATACCATATTGCACGCCCCAACCGTAAGATCCAGGACTGGTTTTTCAAACCCAGAAAACCAGTCCTGGTTCTCGGAGACTCAAACATCAACCGGATCCCAGCCCATACCCACCCGCAAATTCAACTGGACAGTTACCCCGGAGCCAATTCCTATCACTTCCTCAAAGTCCTCGAAAAGACCATACCCAATCCCAACACCAAGATAGTGGTCTTTTCCATTGGAATCAACAATAAGGACCAGGATCCCAGGCAGACCACTACAAAACAACTCAGGACCCTTTTCCGTGAGGCGAAGTCGACCTTCCCAAATGCCGATGTCTACTTCCCCATTATGAACTTCTCACCCCATCTCACCCCCGCACAGAAAGGTAATCTTACACTTATTAACAATATCATGACCACTCACTTCCCGTTCCTGACAGAAATCCCACATGACACCTTTGTAACAGAGAAAGACAACATTCATTGGACACCTACCACAGCTAAATTGATCTTTGAAAACTGGTTACAACAACTAAATTTACAATAACCTGTAAGGCTAACTCAGACACTCACATACACACACAGGACCTGGGGTGGAATTCCCCATCCAATGTCCTTAACCTCTCTACCCTTTTCACCCCCTCCTCCTTACAGCTATCCCTTTTGGAGAGGGGACTCTCTTTCATTCCACGCCCCGACAAACTGGACCGGGAGGAACTTCAGAGGGACCTTCACAAATTCCACAGACGACTTAAAATTATTGACTACTTCCATTTTCAACCAGACCGACAGCCACTACCCTTCACCCATCCATCTCACTGGGAACCAAACTCCGACACTCTCCATCCCCTGACTCGCCAACTCATTTACCAAAACAAAAGGGCCCTCCAGCGTTTCCGGCCCCCGACAGATGTCCCTGACAATCTGACGGGGCCGGAACGCAGGGCCCTGACTGACCTAATTCGTAATCCCAATATCATTATAAAACCAGCAGACAAAGGATCTAAAATAATCATCATGGATAGACAGCAATATCTCACAGAAGCTCACAGACAGTTAACGGACACCACATACTACAGACCCCTTGCCGAGACAATCCAACCACAGACTCAGACTAAGCTCAGGAACATTATTCAGACCCTTTACAATAGAAAATACATTAAAGCAAAACAAAAAGATTATCTGTTCGGACCTGACAACCCACGACCCCGCTACTTCTATCTGTTACCTAAAATCCACAAAGACCCGCAAACCTGGACCATTCCCTCTGAGGTTCCTCCTGGAAGACCCATAGTCTCTGATTGCAACAGCTCCACTTACCATATCGCTCAGTATATTGATCACTTCCTAGGTCCCCTCTCCACTCGTCATCCCAGTTATATCAAGGACACATACCATTTCATCGACACTATCAGACCCATGGCTGTCCCTTCCCACTCACTTCTCTTCACCATAGACATCAATAACCTCTACACTAACATCAACACCCACCTAGGCTTACAAACACTTCGCACCATCTTCAATAGAAATCCGGATCCCTCACGCCCTGACTCAGAACTCCTACAACTAATAGAACTCTGTTTAAACAACAATGATTTTCTTTTCAACAACCAGTTCTACTTACAGGTCCACGGGACAGCCATGGGTCAGAGATTCGCCCCGGCCTATGCCAACCTCTACATGAGCGAGTGGGAGCGAGAAGCCCTAGCCAAATGTCCCCTTCAACCATCACTCTACCTCAGGTTTTTAGATGACATTTTCGGTATCTGGCCCCACGAACAGTCCAAATTTTCAGAATTCATCTCCATTCTCAATAGCCATCATCCTTCCATTACTGTAAAATACACAATAGATACAACACATATCAATTTTCTAGACACCACAGTTTTTCTCAGGCCTACCAACACCACCCACAAAACACTACAGACAAAAGTCTATTTCAAACCCACAGATACCCATTCATTACTCCATAAATCCAGTTACCATCCTAAACACACTTTTAAGGGAATTATAAAGTCACAAATCATCCGTTTTTTTCGTATCTGTAGCAACATTCAGGACTTTCACACAGCCACCAGTACCCTTTTTAGCAGTTTACGCCCTAGAGGCTATTCCAAACGATTCCTCCGTTCCATAAAAAATTCCACACTGGCTTCTCTCGCTCCCACTCGCTCTCCCTCCCTCTCTCCAACTCCCCACTCTCTCCCCTCACCCCAGGTCCGTGAGCTTGGGCCGTCGGTAAGTCCTCCCCACCACCAAACCCAAGGTTTGTATCCCGTTCCCTACCCATCACACCACCTCTACCCCTCCTCCACTCCTGACCCTTATCCCTTCCCTCACCCTAAACCTAACCTCTACCCATTCCCATCTCCTCACCCTAACCCATCCCTGTCCCCTTACCCTAACCCTAACCTACCCCCCACCCCCTGCCCTAATCCTAACCCACCCCCTACCCCTCACTCCCTCCCTAACCCCCATTTGAACCAGGATTTGTATCCCTTTCCCTACCCCAACCCCAAGGACAGCTACGGCCCAAGCTCACCCCCTACACACACCCCACCTACTCATCACAACTCTCCTCCACCTTCACGTCTGATACCGTTTGTCTCAACTTTCTCTCACCAAATCACCCACTTACACCGCATCATCAAACAAAACTTTTCTATAACACAGTCTCAACACCCGGCCTTCCATAACCATAAGATCATCTCAGCCTACAGGAAACACAAGAGCCTTCAATCCATTCTCATCAAATCCCAATTCACCGACCATAGACCTACACCCCCACTTCCACATAGTCACCATTACAGGAACAGAAAATTCATCCACAATCCATACAGCAACACAGCTTTTCCTACCCTCGGCTCCTTCTCCATCACTACCACCAACATAGTTTACATCATTACATGCACACTCTGCAATAAACACTACATAGGAGAAACAAAACATTCCACACACACCCGCCTATCACAACACCTTTATAACATTGGGGAAGGTCGACTCACAACCCCCCTGGTACAGCATTTTCAACTACATTCCCCCACCCAAATCATCATAACAGTTTTAGAAAACAATGACTGTTGGACCTGTGGGCAGAGGAAGAGAGCGGAGAAGATTTGGATCCACAAGCTCGGGACCACGGTGCCTGGAGGTCTAAATGATGACTGAAAGAAGGTAAACTACATCCACCACCTCCGGGTATGGTCCTCCCGAGCTTGTTCCTGCACTGTTCTTGGACCAGGCGGATCCCATCCCAATACAACCGGTAAGATAGCAGAATGGTTAATGCCCCGGTCTGCCACACGGCAGACTGGGGTTCGAATCCCCACCTAGGCGGGAGGTGCATATTTTACTCTTTTATTCCCAACAAATTTTAGTATTTGGTACAATAGAAATAGGGGCAGGAAACCCTCTTTTAACTTACTAATGTTTTTACTATTTATAAATGCTTGTTTTTTATTTTTTATTTTTTTTATTTTTTTTTTTTTTTTTTTTTTTTTTTTTTTTTTTATTATCATATGCACCTCCCGATGGTGATCCGCATGGCTTCCAATTGGGACGGTTCCCAGCCCCCCCCTCCCCACAAACACAAGTGTGTTTTTTTATATTAGTCTACGTTGTTTTATCATTTTATTAATATAATATATATAATATATACATATATTTATAAATTTTTATTATTTTCATTTATTTGCTGGGCCCGTCCCCTTTTATAAGTGTGTTTTAGGCAGGTCCCTCTCTTCCTTCTGCCCGGTGCTCTGCCTGGGGATCGAACCCTGCTCCCCGGTGGGAAGGACCACCTCTCTCTCCATTCTGCCATTCATTCATTTTGTCAGACCAGTAGGCCAGTGCATAGCATTTTAACCCAAACTCATAACCCCAACCCCAACCCCAACCCTAACCCTAACCCTGGAGCGTACTAGAGCCTGATGAAGACCAAAAACCTGTCGAAACGTTGCAACAGTACGCTACCAAAAGGCCTATTAATTTGGGATTCAGTTTTATTATGATTAATTTATCAATTATTATGATTTAAATAAAAACAAAATACAAAAAAATGTATACAAAATAAAAAAACATTACTTAGCCGGGGAAGGGACTGGGGGGCCCCCCGGGAAGTGCGAGTGCCCCAGGACTATCCCCTCAGGGGATGGCCCTTTCTTTTCCCTCACCTAACCCTAACCCTAACCCTAACCCTAACCCTACAACTTTTACAGTACGCTACCAAAAGGCCTATTAATTTGGGATTCAGTTTTATTATGATTAATTTATCAATTATTATGATTTAAATAAAAACACAAAATACAAAAAAATGTATACAAAATATAAAAACATTACTTAGCCGGGGAAGGGACTGGGGGGCCCCCCGGGAAGTGCGAGTGCCCCAGGACTATCCCCTCAGGGGATGGCCCTTTCTTTTCCCTCACCTAACTTAGCCAGAGCCTGTCGGACCGGGCCCCTCGGCCCCTGACCTGGCAACATATCCCAGAGCCAAAAATGAATCTAAATTTGAATCTAAAAATAATCTAAAAATTGCCCCCAGTTGAACTCAATTAGATGCCCACTATTTGACCTATTGACCCTAAGAATAACTGAAAAACAACTAAGTACAGTAAAAATTAAAAAACCAATTGACCTATTGACCCCAAAATTTGAACTTAATGCCTAAACTTAAGCCTAGTTACAACTAAGTGAATCTAAATTTGAATCTCTTCAGTTCAATCTGTATTCTCTTTACCCTAAATTCTTAACCCTAACCCTAACCCTAAGTTTGTATCTAACCCTAACCCTAACCCTAGTAGCACGCAACCCTAACCCTAACCCTATTTGGAAGTCCGCTGTCTAGGTACCCCACTCAGTATTATGCTCCGGGAAGAAGTATGCCCCGTTGAAGCCAAGTATCGTCCACGGGAGAGGGTAGGACCCCCGTCAAGGAAAATTAAAAATTATATTTCATATGGGACTAGACAGTGCCGAGACTAAGAAGAGAGGTAGAATAAGGTGAAATGCAAAAAGCGAGGGGGGTGAGAAGGAGAAGAACAAAGGAAGGAAGGATGTTAAAGAAGGATGGATGGAAAGAAAAGGAAGGAGCAGGATAGAAAAAAGGAGGAGGAACTATGTACAGTAATAAGGAATATAAATTAATAACATAAATAATGACATGGACACAATTGGAAAAATCCTTTATTAACATAAATTTATATACATTATACTTACCTATACCTGCAAAAAAGGAAAAATACTTACCTGTACCTGAAAAAAAGAAAAAAAGTAAAAACATACTTACCTATATTATACTTACCTATGGAGATTGTACCTACCTGTGGAAGTAAAAAAAATAAAAAAAGAGAACAAATACTTACCTGGAATAATTAGAATAAAATGGGGTCTAAAACATCTAAAAAATTAAAATTCATCAATTGATTAATTAATGAAGGGTCTAAAAATTAAATATCTAAAAAAATCTATTAAATTATCACTAAAACCATTGGAATTACCATATAAGGAATTGGATAAAAACTACAAACCTAAAAACTTAGGAAACAACTAAAACTAAAGTGGGTGGAGCCAATGGAGAGTATAAAAGCCAACACAGAGCAGCTCTCTCATTTCATTTCTTTTCTTTTTGTTGGGGGGGATGGAGCGTACTAGAGCCTGATGAAGACCAAAAAACCTGTCGAAACGTTGCAACAGTACGCTACCAAAAGGCCTATTAATTTGGGATTCAGTTTTATTATGATTAATTTATCAATTATTATGATTTAAATAAAAACACAAAATACAAAAAAATGTATACAAAATATAAAAACATTACTTAGCCGGGGAAGGGACTGGGGGGCCCCCCGGGAAGTGCGAGTGCCCCAGGACTATCCCCTCAGGGGATGGCCCTTTCTTTTCCCTCACCTAACCCCTAACCCTAACCCTAACCCTAACCCTAAAAAATTCCACACTGGCTTCTCTCGCTCCCACTCGCTCTCCCTCCCTCTCTCCAACTCCCCACTCTCTCCCCTCACCCCAGGTCCGTGACCTTGGGCCGTCGGTAAGTCCTCCCCACCACCAAACCCAAGGTTTGTATCCCGTTCCCTACCCATCACACCACCTCTACCCTTCCTCCACTCCTGACCCTCATCCCTTCCCTCACCCTAAACCTAACCTCTACCCATCCCCATCTCCTCACCCTAACCCATCCCTGTCCCCTTGCCCTAACCCTAACCTACCCCCCACCCCCTGCCCTAATCCTAACCCACCCCCTACCCCTCACTCCCTCCCTAACCCCCATTTGAACCAGGATTTGTATCCTTTTCCCTACCCCAACCCCAAGGACAGCTACGGCCCAAGCTCACCCCCTACACACACCCCACCTACTCATCACAACTCTCCTCCACCTTCACGTCTGATACCGTTTGTCTCAACTTTCTCTCACCAAATCACCCACTTACACCGCATCATCAAACAAAACTTTTCTATAACACAGTCTCAACACCCGGCCTTCCATAACCATAAGATCATCTCAGCCTACAGGAAACACAAGAGCCTTCAATCCATTCTCATCAAATCCCAATTCACCGACCATAGACCTACACCCCCACTTCCACATAGTCATCATTACAGGAACAGAAAATTCATCCACAATCCATACAGCAACACAGCTTTTCCTACCCTCGGCTCCTTCTCCATCACTACCACCAACATAGTTTACATCATTACATGCACACTCTGCAATAAACACTACATAGGAGAAACAAAACATTCCACACACACCCGCCTATCACAACACCTTTATAACATTGGGGAAGGTCGACTCACAACCCCCCTGGTACAGCATTTTCAACTACATTCCCCCACCCAAATCATCATAACAGTTTTAGAAAACAATGACCGTTGGACCTGTGGGCAGAGGAAGAGAGCGGAGAAGATTTGGATCCACAAGCTCGGGACCACGGTGCCTGGAGGTCTAAATGATGACTGAAAGAAGGTAAACTACATCCACCACCTCCGGGTATGGTCCTCCCGAGCCTGTTCCTGCACTGTTCTTGGACCAGGCGGATCCCATCCCAATACAACCGGTAAGATAGCAGAATGGTTAATGCCCCGGTCTGCCACACGGCAGACTGGGGTTCGAATCCCCACCTAGGCGGGAGGTGCATTTTTTTACTCTTTTATTCCCAACAAATTTTAGTATTTGGTACAATAGAAATAGGGGCAGGAAACCCTCTTTTAATTTACTAATGTTTTTACTATTTATAAATGCTTGTTTTTTATTTATTTTTTTATTTTTTTTTTTATTTTTTTTTTTATTTTTTTTTTTTTTATTTTTTTATTTTTTTTTTTTTATATGCACCTCCCTATGGTGATCCGCATGGCTTCCAATTGGGACGGTTCCCAGCCCCCCCCTCCCCACAAACACAAGTGTGTTTTTTTTTTTTTTTTTTTATATTAGTCTACGTGGTTTTATCATTCTATTAATATAATATATAATATATTATATATACACATATTTATAACTTTTTATTATTTTCATTTATTTGCTGGGCCCGTCCCCTTTTATAAGTGTGTTTTAGGCAGGTCCCTCTCTTCCTTCTGCCCGGTGCTCTGCCTGGGGATCGAACCCTGGTCCCCGGTGGGAAGGACCACCTCTCTCTCCATTCTGCCATTCATTCATTTTGTCAGACCAGTAGGCCAGTGCATAGCATTTTAACCCAAACTCATAACCCCAACCCCAACCCCAACCCTAACCCTAACCCTACCCCCCCCCCAACCCTAACCCTAACCCTAACCCCGACATGATCCTTCAATTTCATCCCTAACCCTAATCTCGGTGGGACCTGACTACTGCACCATTGTTGAGAATAAAAATCCTGGATTTCAGCAGCTGTGGTGGGTCCTTTAGAAGAGGGTGCATTACTTTTTTCAGAGCTGCCAACTTCAGCTCTGTGAGTTTACATACACCACACTAAATCAAGTTCACATACACAAACACAAACGAATAACATCTTTCAAGATTTAAAGTTTAAGAGAGTGAGTACTTAATTGAACAACATGTCATTCATTGTAGCATACCTAGTCTCTGCTCACAGTGAAGATGAAAATTTTCTTCATCCATACTCTTCTTGAGTTTCTCCCACAGGTTGTCTTTGTATTTCTTCTTCTGTCGCTGTCTATGGTAAATAGGATGTATATGCAGCAGTGGCGCACCTCAGCGCCATCTACCGCCGGGGAGTTTGAAAAGGAACTAAAGAGTCTTGGCCCAAGATCAGAATTCTTTCTTGCGTGAGAAATTGGATGTGTGGCGTGAGTGCGTGTGAAAACAGTCAAAATCGTGTGTCACATGGCGAAAGCGTGAGAGTTGGCAGCTCTGCATCAGTGCTCCGTCTCACTCAGTGGAGGAACAAAGGAGGAGCTTCTGTTTAAATCTGTGTGGGAAACAGAAAAAAGAAGACTCTCCCTGATCAGGTTAGAGTTAGTTACCACCTTATAAAATCTACTTCTGAGGAAACAACACACCAGCAAATGTTGAAGGCTGCTGACATAGTGGTTGTCTAAATGCTAAATAAGCATTGGTGGTTCAGCGGTAGAATTCTCGCCTGCCACGCGGGAGGCCAGGGTTTGATTCCTGGCCAATGCAAAGTAACTTTTTACCAACATCCAAATGTTAGAAACAAAGTGCTGCTTGGAATATACAAGACATGAAATAACCCCATGGACTCCAATACAACCTCACTTCATTTAACAACCAGTGGAGCCGCCCCCTGGTGGTCATTAGAAATGCAGCCCCTCTGAGCTGGTGGCAGACCAAGGGTTCAGTCTGCCCACATCTTCCACATGTGATGGCACACACACTGTGTATTGTGGCAACATCCGTCCCCTCAGAGAGAATCTTCTCTTTAACCCTCCTGCCGTGTCCACCCCCCGCCCCTTATTTTAGTGTTCCTGGGTCAAATTTGACCGGTCTGTTTTAACTGCTCTTAAATTAACACAAAAATCATTAATCACCACCAAGTTTTTATTTAACAGTCTTTAGCTGTAAAAAATGTCTCAGAGTGGTTAACATGAATAACTGCTGTGAAAATACAAATAGGCATGAAAATGTATTCCAAAATGAACATGTAATGTAAAAAACAAATAGAAAACCAGAGACCAAACTCCTCAACATGAAGTTGTGTGTGTGTGTGTGTGTTCATGTGAATTCATTCACATGAGTGGCATTTGACACTCAGGTCAGAGTGGGCCTTGCAAACATAGGCCTCACATTTGCAGCATCTCAGGCTTGTTTTGTTGTCTCTCGGGGCCACAGAGCTCACAGCGCTTCCTTTTCAGACCCATGTAGGCTTGGAGGTCTACCAGGTCCAATTCTCTCCAGATGTCCCCAAACACACGCTTCCCCTCTAGGTTTGTCATCTCCAGTATAATTCCCTCAAAGGACTCTGGTAAAAAGAGTTGGAAGCTGTGCTTCCTCACAACAAGAAGGTGCCCTTTCCTTTGAGGAGGAAACTATCCAGGCTGGAAAATGCTGAGTCATGGGAGCGTTGCTGTGCATGGTTGTTGTGGCCGAGTGGTTAAGGCGATGGACTTGAAATCCGTTGGGGGTTCCCTGCCCAGGTTCAAATCCTGCCAACAACGGTTGGTTGTTGTCTCTGCATGTTCTAGTTTGATGCTTCTTTAAATCAATCACTCGCTGCTTCACTGCTGCCACAGTCCGGTCATATTGGATGAACTGTTGGAGTTACTGCCTTCACTCCTGACGTCCAGCACAAGAATCATGCTACATGTTAGGAGAAATGACACTTCATGTCCTGTCTGAATAACTTCAGTCTCCTCCTTAACACTTTAAAGGTCCATCATCAGCCTGCACACCTGGCTCCAATCATACATGCAACTCCACACAGAAAGGCCCCAGGCCGGGAACCGAACCCACGACCTTCTTGTTGTGAGGAAGCAGCGTTACTTTTAACAATCTATGTGTGTATAAACGGGGATGGAAGGATTGGATTAGTCCTTTACTTCTGATTTACACAGGTGCCATCACCATGGGAACATCCTATGGGAGAGTAACATATCCAAACCCCAAATATGATAAACTGCCAAGATAGATCTGAACTTTTTCTGGTCACTGCACAACATAAATTGTTGATTCACAAGAAGAGAATCTGTTAAATCTCATGTTCTTTTCATGTGATGGTGGTATCGTGGTCAGCATAGCTGCCTTCCAAGCTGATGACCTGGTTTTGATTCCCGGCCATTGCAGCTAACGTTGAGAAATGTTTTATTTACTTTTAGAAATTTATGACTCTATCACCTATGATATAAGGAGCAGAGGCTTTGCGTAGTTGTTGTGGCGGAGTAGTTAAGGTGATGGACTAGAAATCCATTGGGGTTTCCCCGCGCAGGTACGAATCCTGCTAACAATGGTTAGTTTTTTTTTAATGGACCAAATTCCCCAGTTGGGTAGCTACAGAGCATGTTGGAGAATCTCTGTAATCTGCACGGCATTAAAATATGACAGATCTGAGTGCTGTTGTTAGGACTCATCTAAGAGGATGAAAGCACTGACTGGTGGTCAGTTATCATTATCAAGGCCAGCGATAGGGGCACACCTTTAGTCCTACTTCCAGGCAATAATGAGAAGTCATTTCCACTGTTTGCTGTGCCGAAATAGCTTAGTTGGGAGAGCGTTAGACTGAAGATTTAGAGCTCCCCGGTTTAATCCCAGGTTTTGGCAGCTGTAGTGGGTACTTTAGAAGACCATCCCTGAGCTTTGTTTATTAATTATGGAAATCTTCCACTTAAGTCCTCTATTCTAATTGACCACTAGCGTGGAGTTATAGTCGCTTAGTGTAACTGTGGTATCTTGAGATGCCGATGTGAAGAAGAGATCACCGCTGACACGTCTTTTCTTATGGTCAAAAAGAAGTTTATTGACAAGAAAGGAACAGTGCCAAAAATGCCGAATCCTGGAGCCTCTCTGCCAATGTGAGATCTCCTATCCTCTGTCTCCCAAACCCCTATATTTATAGGTCTTATCTGTCTTTGAAATGGACACATCTTCCAAACCAGAATCCTTCAACCAGATGGTATAGATATTATCTGGTCCCAGGTCTCTGACCTTTGACCTTTTAGGAGCCAGCATAAACCTCCTCATCCTGTCTCTGTGTTGTCTCAGCTCTACCATGTCCATCAGGAGGGCAAATGGGTGACAGTTTGACCCCCAAGACACATTCCTTTAGTTCAATCTACAATGGGTCATACAGAAACCTTTGACTAGGCCTTAATGGACATCCTTACTTGACTTAAGTAGAACAAAGAAAAGGACAGAACATACAACAATTTAGATATTGAAATAAAGAAAATGAGGTGAAAAATACACTACATATTCCCCCCACTGAGGCTCAAAGCCTCGACAAAAATGAAACCCAAATAATTGAAATAATAAAAATCAAAGATCTTCTCAATTATTAGTAACGTTACCAATTTGTGGAGTGTGAGAGCGAAAACATGCCAGGCAGGCAATCTTTCTTGAAATTTTCCATCAAACAATCAAGACAGGAAATTCTCTCACGGTCCCTCTGCCTTAGGCGACCAAAAAGGAGGAATAGTAGACGCACATGAAACCTCAGACAAATCAAATCAAAATAACATCCAACATCAGACTGGTCAACCCATCGGATCCTCCGCTGGACCTTTCCCTGCCTATCATTTATCTCCCTACATGTCAAAAAGAAAAGAAAACATCTGAGGTTCCAATACATCCACATATCTTTACATACATTCAAAACATACTATAGAATATACATATTCAAGTCATACATGCGTTCAAAGATACATAAGACAATAAACACATAACAATAAAACACAAAACTTGATCACACTACAGTTCCTCTGTAGAGTTAGCTCTTTCTTGTAAACATTTCAGTACCTAAATTCAGGGTCCTTCAGTCCATTCTCGATCTTCATATCAGATGTCAAGATCTCCTCAGGACATCTGGGATCCTGAACGACCAGACATTTTACAGCAATATATCCCCTATGTTCTTAGGAAAGAGAGAAAAAGAACAAACCAGTATCCTTTGCAAGTAACGAGTACATTTTAAGCGTCATTGCAGATCATCATCTTCACATGTCAATTATCTGGACACTGTCTCCTTCCTTATAAACTGCTCCAAGGCACTGTTTAATTCCCAATTTTTGTTGGATTAATTTCACCGTCTTATCAACAAACTCTTTACCATTATCAAATGAAATTCTATCAGGGAGTCCCCATCTACAAATGACTTCCCTACACAGAAACTTGGCAACTGAGTGAGCGTCTTTTCGCTTAGTTGGATAGGCCACTGGCCACCTTGAAAATCTGTCGACAACAACTAGCATGTACCTTTTGCCTTCAACTGGTTTTATCATATCGACAAAGTCAATTACCAACTCTCGCATTGGTCCTCTTGGTGTTGGAATATAACCTGGTGGGACTGCCACACCTCTCCGAAAATTATTTTTCAGACAAATAGTGCATCTGACTATGACGTGATCCAAGAGGTAAGGTGCCCAAAATCCATAGTCCTTGATGATCCTTCTCCTAACCTCCCCCCTTGCAACATGGGTCAACCCATGTGCTTCTTGAATCATTAAACCAAGCAAATCTGGAGGTGCTATAATCAATCCCTCATGATTTCTCCAGAGGCCAGTAGAGTCCTGAGTGGCACCACGATCCATCCATAACTGTTTATCCATTTCAGAAGCTGCTTCCTGCATCAGAATCACGTCAGCAAGTGTAATTTTGTCTTCTAAATCTACTTCATGTGTAACTAGAAGAACTTTACCCAATTTGTCCGCACCTGTCACTGCTTTTGCAGCATCGTCAGCCGCTTTATTACCCTGAGTGACTCTAGATGTGTCCATTTGATGTGCTGCACATTTTGCTATTGCTATTTCTTTTGGTTTCATCATAGCATTCAAAAGTTTCATGGTCTGAGCATGATTTTGTATTGGAGAACCATCAGTTTTCTTAAACCCTCTGTTCTTCCATACTGCTCCAAACAGATGACACACATTGTGAGCATATGCAGAATCTGTGTAAATGGTCACACGCTTTCCTTCGGCCAACAGACATGTTTCAGTCAATCCTACGAGTTCAGCAAGCTGTGCTGATGCGGGTTGTGGTACCACTCCAGTTTGTCTACTACAAACCCTGATTTACCACTGCATAACCCGCACTCAATTTGTCCCCCACACGATAACAAGAACCATCAGTCGAGTATTCTAAATCTGCCTCCCGCAGTGGGAGGGCTTGCAAATCTGACCTCAGCCTTGAATATTTTTCTGCTTCCTTCACACAATCATGCGGTTCACCATCCTCTGCAGTAGGTAAATTCTCAGCCGGATTCACTGTAACACATCTTGCCAGAGTAACGTCTTCCTGCTCTAATAGCCTATGATAATCCCTAAGCCTAAATATCGTTAACGTATACTTGCCATAGTTTAAAAGATTTCTGAGGCTATGATGAGTAAGAATTGTTACTGGATATCCCATCGTAACAGATGATGCTTTATCATACATCAAAGAAACTCCCACCATTGCTCTGTAGCACAAATGCAATCCCAGCTCTACTTCAGAATAGGCAGTGGAATAGTATGAAATGGGTTGAGGACTCATCCCTGTACCTGTTGGTTGACAAAGAACTGCACAACCATATTTACCCCCAACTGAGGTAGATACATACAACAGAAAATTAGAATAATCTGGAAGTGCTAGTGCTGGAGCCTCCTGTAATCTTTGTTTAATTGTTTCAAAGGCCAAAAGGCCATCCTGTGTCCATGAAAGATTACTGTGAAGTTGAGTATTTCCAGTTTCTTTAATCATAGCCCTCAAAGGCCCTGTTAAACTAGCATAATCTTCAATCCATGCTGAAGAATAGCCAGCAGTACCAAGAAATGTCATAATTTCTCTAACTGTTCTGGGTTTAGGAGCCTTTCGAATAGCTTCTAAATGGCTATCAGAAATACTCCTGTGTCCCTGCGTTATTGTCTGACCCAAATATACCACCTTTTCCTGGCAATACTGCAGTTTTTTCTGCAAAACCTTGTGACCATTTTCTGCCAATATTTGTAGTAGTTTAATTGAGTCCTCATGACATGTTTTCTCATCTGGTGAACAGATAATATCGTCCACATTTTGTACCACTGTACTTTTTACTTTTTGATCTATCCCCACAAGGTCATCCTTCAATACTTTATTGAAAATATGAGGACTATGTTTAAATCCTTGTGGCAATCTTGTATACTCATAGAATTGTCCCTTATATGGGAACCCAAACAAACCCTGACTTTCAACACTAAGTGGAACACTAAAAAACGCACCACACAAATCTAAGACTGTAAAGCATTTTGCATCTGGAGGAATTTGAGCTAGTAAAGTGTGTGGATCTGGCACTTCTGCTGGTAAATCGGCTACCACCTCATTAAACAAATCTCAAATCATGTACCATGCCATAAGAGTTATCTGGCTTTTTCACAGGCAACAATGGTGTGTTACTTTGGGGATTCTGAGTTTTCTTCAAACCAGGTCTGAGTTGAATAGTCACAGGTTGAGCAGATTTCACAAGTCCAATATCTGTACATCCAGATGGTATATATATTATCTGCTCACAGGTCTCTGGCCTTTGACCGTTTAGAGCCAGCATAAAACCCCCTCATCTTGTCTCTCATGGTGTCTCATGCTCTACCGTATCAATCAGGAAGGCATATGGGTAACAGTTTGACCTCCAAGGCACATTCCTTTAGTTCAACTTACAACGGGTCGTAAATAAACCTTTGACAAGGCCTTAATGAACATACTTATTTGACTTAAGAATAGAACATACAAAAGAATAGAACATACAACAATTTAGATGTTAAAATAAAGAAAATGAAGTGGAAAATACACTACACCTGCAAAGCTGATCCACTTGGTTTTTGTTGATGCCAATCTTCACTAAAGATGAGCTAAAACTGTTAGCAGGATTTTCATTTACATCCTGTTGTGTGATTCTTTATACTTGTCTATGTGGTTTCAATGTAAATAGCTCAAAGGTTATAAATGATTCACATTCAATCAGAGATTAAACATTTTTTCAAATTGAGTTGGATCTTTGGTTTTCTGTACTTTATCATTTATTATTTGTGGCATTACGCTCCAAGTTCAGTTTGGTAAATATACAAATAAAGCCATATAAATAATAAACATTTCACACAATGTGTATGTTGCAGCCAAGGACTCAGGCAGATGCAGGACTGTTGTGCAGCTAACAGTTTCTTTACTTTTACACTTAACAATGAAAACAAAGCAGTACTTGCTCACTAACACAGTCCGGTAACACACTTTTCCCTGCTGCTAAAACGATTGTCTTCTTCTTCTTCTCTTTGCTACAATGAACAACAACAATGTTCTTCTTCTACTTCACGACTCGCTTTTTCCGACTCAACGGCATAACCTGGTGGTGGAAGCCGGACAGCGCATTCACAAACAATACTGAATACTGAATAAAATACAAATTCACAAACACTGTATCCCGGAAATGCAATGTTATGTTATCTGCAGACATGAACTTTTATGGAGTTTAAACTTAACTAAATTACAAAAGAAAATAAATTGGGGGGGTCTCTGATTTAACAGTTCACAAATACAAAATATCTTACTGATATATTGACCCTTCACATATACATTTATAATTCATTGTACACATAATTTTTTTTTTCAGTACATTTATTTAATCAACAAATCTAAGGAGTACCTTGGGGCCAGAAATATTTGGGGGGGCTGTTATTGTTTCAGCTGTCATGGTTGAAACGTCAGTGATTCTCCTCAGATGACATCTTAGTGTCTGACAGGGCTCAGTTTTTATCTTCTGATCTGGCCTCGTAAAAAGAGCCGATCTCTGAATGTACTCCTGCTGCTGGCTCTCTCTCAGCTGATCCCAGCTGATCGGCTCCAAGGCTGACAACCAAATGTACCTCATGTAAGTCAAGCGATGAAATTAATTCATCCTCTCATCTGAACTTTATCAGGGGAGATGAAAATAAATGAGTCACATTTGATTTTAGTTCCATTTAACGCCACTTCTTTGTCTAATAACAGCTGATTTGTGTTTCACTTCATTCGTTCGCGAGACAAGTCGTGTGCGTCTTTGTGCGCATGCGCTTATCCATCTGACTCGAACGCGAGAGTGTGACCTATGCGTTGGTGTCGCGTGGGAGAGCGATGAGAGACAGGAAATGCCTTTGATCTCCGGTGACGTCACACAGTCTCGTTGTGGGGTGAGTAAATAGTTGTTGATGTTGTGACGGCCATGGCTGTGTGCGTCTCGTTGTCGGTTGGCTGTCTTGTCTTTTACAGGTGCACAAGGTGCTTTGTGAGGCCCTCTGCTGTCTGCTATGTGGATCTTCGGTTCATATATCCTGGTTGCTGTGAAGCCCCGCCTCTGTGTTGGGAGGCTCTGCCTCTACCTATTAGTGCTGGGTTAGGGTTAACCCTACCCCCCTAACTTCTGTTTAGTTTGATTTATAGTTCAACTTATTTTTTTTCAGTGACTTATGTCTAGTTAAATGAAACACACTAGTCCTGTCTGTTTAAAGAAGGACTAGTCTGTTAGTTAAAAACCTCAGTGTGCCATTTGTGAGTCTGGTATGTTCTGTTTATTTATATTTAAGCTTCAGTCTCCTTATGCTTAGTTGACCTTTCTTAAATTGGGCCCTTTTTTGTCAATTTTTTGGAGTTTTAATTCAGAATGATGTAAATTATTGGAACAATTTTTTTTCTGTTAATTGAAAGAAAAAAAAATCTTGTTTCATTCCTTTGTCCTTTTCTTTTTGATCCTTAAAAGTGCTCATGAGTTTAATATATAGAAAATGTGAAGTTGGATTTCATTATATAACAGCAGGGCAAAGTGTGTCATTAAAATTCTGTATTCTACAGACTGTGGAGTTCATGTTCTGATAGATTTTCATAACAAAGTAGCATAGGTACAGCACACAGCTGAAACGTTTCCTGTTAAAGATGGAATATGGCACCTCACTCAGTGCTTATCCAGGCAGGAAAAGATTCAGCTGCTAGCTTGTTATATCTACAACATCTAACATTAGGTACAAGGCACTGCTCGGATTTTAACCCAGGATCTCCTGTTTACAAGTCAGGTGCTTTGACCAACTAAGCCACAGCACCACTCTGAAGTACACTTATATGCAGAGGATCTGGTAATGGAAGTGCAATGTGTATACTGCAGTTGAGGTTGATGGTAAAATGCTAAAGTTTTTTTTTGTTGTTGTTTTAATGTAGGACTCTGCATCTACCTTTACCTGTTTGATTGCAGATGTGCATTTTCATTTGGCCCCAGGAAGAGTAGCTGCTGCCTCAGTGACAGCTAACAGGGATCCTAACAAGTGATAAACAATAAACAGCCATTTCCAATCATCATCAGAACAGATAAAAACCTTGACCTTTGTGACCCGGACCACTAAAGTGGATGACAGATAGAACATCATGTTACTTGATGTTACTTCATTACATTTGAAAATTTTAAGCTTGGTGTATTTCATTAGCATTTTGTTGGAGGTAGGTGGGACTTGAAAATTCAGCTTTGTGAATGACCAAAAAAGACCAACGATACATGAGGGGAGAAAGATTGACGGCATTAATGAGCTGGCAAACTTCATCTGTCATACAGTAAGACTTTTATAAACAGTTAGAGCACATTTAAAGGAACCTGTTCAGGTCAAAGAACCCCTCCTTAAATATTGTTCCCTAGCTTACTCACACTACAAGGCATCTGACATATGACATATGATAATATGTGAAGCTCGTCTGGGATTTGAACCCAGGACTTCTCACACCCGAAGCAAGAATCATACCCCTAGACCAACGAGCCATTGATTCTTGTTTCTGCCTTTATTAAGACAGTAAGTGACAGAGAGGCCAGCAGGAAAAGAGGCAGAGAGGGGAATGACCTGCAGCGTCTGTACTAGGCTGAAACTAAACGTGGGAAGCCATCATAACATGTTATGTCCCTCAGTTGAAGTGCAGGGTGATGAGGGACAGTAAACTGAGAAGAACAACAGCAGAAGTTAAAAGGAGAACTTTTTTTTTTTCATATTTTATCAGTCATCAATAAATGAATTATTCCTCGTCAGTCAGTGCAATGTGTATACTCGTCAGTTTTATACAGAAAGATGAACTTTTTTCCTGAAGTACATACATATGACATCCATATTTACTGTTTCTCCAAATGTATGCATTAAAAATAAAGGGGTATGAACAGTGTATCATAGTATCATCATGTAAATAATACATGTAATTGCTCACTGCTACAGTTAGTAAAATATAAAATACAAATGAATTCTATTTTAATCTGGTGTTCATGTTTATTTTGCAGCATCTTATTTTATTTTTATTTTAGCAGCTGCAGCTTTTTTCTAAAGTTAAAATGAATGAAGTCAGATCACAGACTGTTGTGTTGTTGGTCTCTGGTCCTCTGCTCCAGGTGGAGCAACAGTGTCCTGTTGTCACGGCAGCGTAAAGACTGGGTCCCGCTGTCTTACTCAGGCTGCACTACAGCGTCTATTCACGGGCGCGACCCCACTACTGAGCGGCACGGGGGCTTTGAACTGCTCCGTGTCCAACCTGGACCGGTGCACCCCTTCTTAGACGACCTGGTGATCCCGGGCTCCCCCCGGAGCACCATATCGATACCGAACTTAGTTCGGACACCCGATCGACATAGTCCGCTGCAGCCCAGAGCTCCTGAGCTCAAACGTTCCGCCAGCCTCAGCCTCCCGGTAACTTGGATTGCAGGCGCGCGCCACCGCACCCGGCGAGAGACACCCTTCCTGATCGGGCTTTTAGCCTTTATCACAGTGACGTCAACAAAATGGATGACGACACTTGGTGGTGAAATCATGAAGAATTTGAAGAGTTTGAATGTACTGATAAATAATAAAGTCGAATAATGTGAAAATGAAAACTCTGATGCTTTTAGTATTTCCATAAGCCTTTTCTGACTTCTAACAGTGTTTTATCATGTAGTCTTTATCATTGTCCTTGTAATGTGCAAATAAACTAAACTAAAGCAGACAGCACCAAAAAGGGAGACACACAGAGACTGAACAAGCTGATCAGGAGAGCAGGCTCTGTGGTCGGCCTGACTCTGGAGTCTGTGTGTCACATTCATGCAGCTTGTGTAGAAACAGTTTATTCCATCAGACACCTGAAACACCTCCTGTGTGGAGAAACTGTCAGGGTTTGGATGAAAGATACACTGTTTGATTCTGAGCTGATCATTAATAATCAATCAATCAATGATCAATAAGCTTCACAGCTGTTCTGAATGGTGACAGTGGGGCAGCCTTTGTGTTTAAATCTGAATCACGTGATTTCAGAAATTCTTCAAAGCAGCTTCAAAGGAAGAGTTTCATTCTGTGAGTATTGTGACATCATCAGGTGATGTATCAAAGGCAGCGGCTCTTCAGACTCACACATCACTTCAAACCTTATAGGAAGTGACACACAACTGGGTTCACCGACACAGACGTGGTTTCAGAGACAAACTGCAGAGAAACTGGCAGTACTGATGCTTAGCTGCTTAAAGTGCCTGTCTTGTAAACAGGACATCCTGCATTCAAACCACAGCAGTGCTTCGCTCTCAGTGGAGGACCTGCTCATCACTGAAAAAAACTGATGAAAACCAGATACTTGCAGTATCTGGACAAGAGAAAGGGTTTTGTGCTTCACGCTGTGTTTAGCAGAAGGAAATTAGGTAATGACCACAGGAGACAAACTTCGGTAAGAGTCCTGATCGTCAGGCACTTCTGTTGGGGACATAACATGATGGGTTCTTTCAGGATTTGAAACCGGGACCTCTCGCACCCTAAGCAAGAATCACACCCCTAGACCAACAAGCCTTTTGCAGGAGGACTTTTATGGCATTGAAGATATTTCACACTGCGTTTATCATACAATAACACTTTTTTTGAGGGGGCGAACTTTTAGGTCATCAAAGATCTCACACATAGCATTGATCATACACTACAACATTTATAGTACAGCCAGAGAACCAAATCTGCAGGACAACCACAAGAAATGAAATAAGAGCTATAGAAAAACCACCAATCAGGACTATTCATAAACAGGATTATGTACCATCGGTTCCTCGTAGAAACTTAACAGAGATTGAAACCCCTCATGTCAAGCCGTCTCTAATCACTAACATCATTGGCTGGAACTCATATCAATCAAATATTTCTTTATTTGGACCATGTGCTTTTGAACATCAGGGGACAGTTTGTTTAGTAAAATTGCTCTCACAATATTTTCAACAGCTGCCATATGTATTCAAAAGCAGCCCAATTTTCACCTCCCCTGCCAACTTCATCAAAAGAAGCCCAATCTGACAACCCTGTCCCTGAGCACAGTCCAAATGAAGCCTGTGTGAAGCTGCTATTGCCTATCAGGAGGGAGCCCACCAGAGACATGCTGTGTTTAGTTCACTTACCTTCACTTGTTGCTGGATCTCCAAAGAGCTAAAGTCTTGTGGAGAATGTGGGATCAATCCCACTACCTCTCACATGCTAAGCAAGCACTCTACCATTTGAGCTAATTCCCCTGTGCTAAACTTAAACTTAAACTTTATTAATTTATATGTCACTTTTCATGCATATGAAAATGCAACCCAAAGTGCTTCACAGAATAAAATAACAAAAAACATATAAAACATACAACAATAAAAATGAAAGCCCGTCCCTCCCACACCCACGAATAGACCCAACCCCCCCCCCCCCCCCCCCCCCCCCCCCCCCACACACACACACACACACACACACACACACACACACAGTAAAAAGACTGGTGACATGGCATGGTACTGAGGATCCAGGTGAGGAGATGACACTTATGGGTGGCCATCCACACAGAGAGGCACTACAGTCCGCAGCCACAGGGAGCGCCGCCACAGAGACCCCCCCCAGCCCGGGCAGACCAGGGCAGACTCCACAACAACTGCAGAGCCCCCCCAGTCCCCCAGGTCTGAGGGATCTCCAGAACGACGTCCACGTGGGCAGACCGGACACAACTCCCTGTGTGGAGGGCCCCCATGAGGAGACACTGGAGCTAAAAACTAAAAGATTAAGACGATGGAATAAAAACAGGCAATAATGATAAAATGTCTAGAAATGTGAAGGTATAAAAACTAACATGCTGTATTTAACACATTGTAGATAAGCTTTGGGAAAAGGCCCCTTTAACAACCTTTGAGTTTACCATCAACAGGTTTCAAAGATATTTAGAGATCATTCAAGATGGACCTAAAGACTGACATTTAGGATAATTCTATCTGGAATAGCAGGCTGCAAAATGAAAAGATCAAGAAGTCTCTGTGGCGCAATCGGTCACTGCATTTGGCTATTAACTGAAAGGCTGCTGGTTCGAGCCCATCCAGGGACGTACTTTATTTAATCCACTTGTTACAGTGGCTACGTGGAAGACCGGAAGATTTTGCACATGATGTGGTCCTTTTGGCACCATCGGTCTGAGATCTAAAGCGCTCATCGGAATCGTTCACAGCTGAGTGTGAAGCAGCAGGGACGAGGATCAGCACCTGTAAATCTGAGGCCTTTGTTCTCAGGAGGAAACCGATGGATTGCTTACTGCAGGTGGGGAATGAGTCCTTGTGCCCAGTGAAGGAGTTCAAGTATCTCAGGGTCTTGTTCATTAGTGAGGGAAATCTGTTGCTTATGTTGAAGACAGATGGATGAATGGATGGATGCAGACAAAATAAGTTCCATTACTGTGAATAATGTAGTGAAAAGACTAACCTTCCTCTAGTGTTAGGGTCGGGATATTTTTTGGGATAATGCCTCAGATTTCAGGAAGGTTAACAAAAGTAAGACACAAACGTTAAACTGCGATGGCTGGGAATCAAACCCAGGTCAACTGCTTGGAAGGCAGCTATGCTTACCACTATATCACCATCGCATGCAAAGGATGAAGCATTTCGTATTTACAACTTTTTTTCCAGCTAATTGTGATCACAGTCCTTTTTAATGAAACTGGTTATGGGAACTCACATGTGGCTGGATTTATGACTTAACATTATCCACACTGTAAATGAATCAACGCAAATAAATCATCCCTCAACAGAGGAGAAGGCCTCAGATATGCCTTTCTTTGTTTTCATCCTCTGGTGGAAGCCACAAGAAGTGAAAAAAGCTTAAAACAGCAAGTATTCCCAGGCAGTGTCCCATCGAAGCACTAACAAGGCCCGACCCTGCTTCACTTCTGAGATCAGATGAGACTGAAACTGTGTCCTGTTCAAATCAAGAATAGGAACTGAAATCGTTTGTTTACTGTTCACGGTCACAAGGTGCCAATTCCAAAAGAGACAACATTTCTTCCTTGCTAACCATTACACAATGGAACCACAAGGAGGCAGCTGAGGGTCTGCTGATCGTGTCCTGACAACAGAAACCGAGGTGACAGCAGTTTTGTAGTCTGTAATATAATACAGACTGGAGTATAATAGAGTGTCACTTATTTAGTTAACTGTTTCGTTTCAACAAGAATTTGGTTAGGGTGTCATCAGGGGAAATTACATGATGAACAGCAAACAGTATTTGGCAAGGATCATGTAGATCTACATACAGTAGGGTATCATCAAGATCACAGGTTGTTAACATCACCTGTAAGCAGAGTGGAGCAGTGGAAGAGTGCTGGGCCCATAACCCAGAGGTGGAGGGTTAGGGTTAGGGTTAGGGTTAGGGTTAAACCATCCTCTGCTAAGGCAATGATGCAAATAATAGACAGTGTTCTACTTTGCTCAAAGTGAGAATTTCTGTTTACTGCATTCCCACTCTACATGTTGATGTTAGCACATCTGCGCTATCCCTTTCCACTACATTGGTTTCAATGAAATTATTTCCAATATTCTGCCTCTTCTTTCACCAGAACCATTAAATATTGTTTAAAGTTTGTGAGGTTGGATACTGGCACACTGACTGGTTGTGTTAATATGTTAAGGGACGGCCCAAAAATGTGAGTGGATTAAACAAAGTGCATCACTGGGTGGGCTCGAACCACCATCTTTTCAGTTAACAGCTGAACGCGCTGACCGATTGCACCACAGAAACATGTTGCCTTTTCCATGTTGCAGCCTGCTGTTCCAGCTAGAATTATCCTAAATGTCAGACTTTAGGTCCATCTTGAATCTCTAAATATCTTTGAAACCTGTTGATGGTGAACTCAAAGGTTGTTAAAGGTCGTTAAAAGCTATAGAGCAAGTTGGAGAATCTCTGTAATCTGCACTGCATTAAAATATGACAGAACTGAGTGCTGTTGTTAGTACTCATCTAAGAGGATGAGAGTGCTGACTGGTGCTGAGTTATCATTATCAATGCCACATACACCATATGACAGAGTTTGGACATTGGAAACAGAGCCCCTGATGAAACAAACAGGGCTGTTGATGGCCTCAGATACAATTGAGTTCACCTTTTGTAAAACCTCTGTATCAATCAGCTCTGTTAGTTGCTCAGCGCTCTTACATTTCCCTTGTGGGGCGTTTTATTCCAAAGAGAAGCTCTGGGAAAGTATTTCTCCTGCACGTCTTTGTATATTTGCCAAAGAAGGATTGAATTCAGCCTCAGCTTCTCTCTTCTGGAAATTGTCATGATGCACAGGAATCAGCTGAGAGAGACCCAGCATTAGGAGGACATTCAGAGATCGGCTCTTTTTAATTCAAAATTGACAGACAGGTGTTCCTTCTGCATACTTTTATATTAAGCCAAAAAAAAGCTTCCAAACAGGCAGGTTAGCTCAGATGGTTAGAGTGTGATGCTAATAACACCAAGGTCATGGGTTCAAGCCCCATACTGGCCACCTGCAGGAATTCATAACAGTTTCAACTTTGGTTGATGTAAAGATGTATATATTACCCATCAGAAATACCTTTTTACTGACAATGCCACAGTCACAAGTTTAACCCATGTAGTAGCCACCTGGGTGAAAACGGCAGCTGTTGTATGCTGATGATGACTCCATACAGCCTATTAATGATTAATTTGTTTGTGTGTGGTAGAGTGTGAGACTCTTAATCTCAGGGTTGTGGGTTTGAGCCCCACGTTGGGCGATAAATAGATTTTTAGATCCAAGGTTACCCAGCAGAACACTGCCTCTGCCAGGGTACATTCTTCATGCAAGTGATGCACAGTGGTCAGCATGTTCACCCTGACTGTTCTGCAGCTCAGCTGCCCCAAACACAGCAAACTGCAATGCACTGTGTAGCTGACACTGCCCTGTCAAAGCTAGCATTCATTTTTCTGTTTCCTCATCAGAGACTGGCAGCTGGATACACATGTCATGATGGCGGAGTGGTCTAAGGTGCCACACTCCAGATGAGCTCCTTCCTGCTCAAAAGGACCTTCTCGTCTCTAAATGGAGGCGTGGGTTCAAATCCCACTCCTGCCAATGTGTTTTGTAAAATTTGTGAACCAAATTCTTCCAAAGAGGATGAAAAAGCCGCATAAAATGTGAATTTGATTGTTTCACATTAAAGAGAAGATTCTCTCTGAGGGGACGGATGTTGCCACAATACACAGTGTGTGTGTTATCACATGTGGAAGATGTAGGCAGACTGAACTCTTGGTCTGCCACCAGCTCAGAGGGGCTGCACTTCTCTGGAAAAGGGGCTCCTCACCTTTCCAGCATGTTGTCTCTGATTGTAGCACACAAACTTTCTTTAAGTGACGGAGGTACATACTGAGACAATCACTAACTTTCACACCTACAGCCAATTTAGACTCACCATGAACACAACATGCACGTCTTTGGACTGTGGGAAGCTGGAGCACTCAGAAGGTTATTATTTTAACATAGAAGAAGGATTCTTACAAATGCTGGAACAAACAGACCTTTTATTAAAATGGCCAAGTTTACCGTCCAACACACTTATTCAGAAAACCTGAATTACAAATGTGCCTCTTCCCAATAACACTGAACAATATTAAGCACAGCTGCACAGAACATTCAACCACATTCAACATGGAAACACAGAAATTTAAGAAGAGCATTTGTACATGAGGCCTTTTTTAACCATGGTCCTCAGAACAAATGTCCATCCCTCTAGAAATGAAGAATCTGAAGTCTTTGCTCTGATCATTGTAGCCCTTTATTCTGGATCTGGTTAATTTGATTTTATCTGTGGGTTATGTACCTCAGACTCCTAATACCACAGTCATCAAACCCCAATTTAATGTATTGGATATCCCCTCCTCCTGCTCTCACACCCCCCCACCCCCCACCCCCCACCCCCGATGGCCGCCCTCCCTGAGTCTGGTTCTGCCCAAGGTTTCTGCCTCTTAAAGGAAGTTTTTCCTTGCCACTGTTGCTAAGTGCTTCTTCATTGGGGGATCTGTTGGGTCTCTTTAAATAATTTTAGTTTGGTCTAGACCTGCTCTATATGTAAAGTGCTTTGATGTATCTTCATTATGATGATTTGACGTTTGATTTAAACAACGGGGCCAAAACATTAAACATTCGGAGATCTTTGCTTTTAGGTCCTTCAGTGGCTGTCGTTATGTCATCAGGTATCCGTATACATCACGGATGATTACGCTGGATAATTTCTGGCTGGCAAAGCAGATAATTGAGGGATCAAAGTGTTAGACAAGATAAGCGCTTCTTGTGCTTCATTATCAAGGCTGGAGATGCTGGGGATTGAACCCAGGGCCTCATACATGCAAAGCATGGGCTCTACCACTGAGCTACATCCCACGCATGATGTGGTAGCTTTAGCAGCTTTAGCAGCTTTAGCTAACCAGATGGCTTCTGAGCTCCTCCGACTGCTAAAACACCAATCTGTTTGATGAAAGCTTTTGGATGAGATGAGGCCATTGATAATGCTGCCCGTCCTCACTAGCTTTTCCTCTGTGGTGACCCCAAAACAGGACACAACCTCAGTATCGTGACAAGTCATCTGTGAGATATATGTTAAAACAGAAATATATATTTAAAAACAGTTCATAAACAATTTGGATTAAAAATAATTATATAGAGGACTTGGAAGAGGACTTTTGGAATGGCTCTCTGTAATGAGTGAATGACAGTACTTCCTGTGCAAAATTAAACATAATACAATTTAAGGTTTTACATCGCACTCATTATTCCAAAGCAAGACTAGCTAAAATATACCCTGGCACAGATGCAAGCTGCGACAGGTGTCAAAACACTCCCGCCAACTTAACTCATATCGTTTGGTCATGCCCTGCCCTAACTACATTTCAGTCTCTGATATTTTGAACACTGTCAGAAGTACGTCATACTGACCTCCAACCTAATGCAACATTGGCCATATTTGGTGTCGCTGATAAAAGACCTTTTACAACAAAGAAAGGACATAAAGACATAGTTGCTTTTACAACGCTGCTTGCACACAGAAGAATACTACTACATTGGATATCTAAGAACCCACCTACTGTGTCTTTGTGGTTGAGTGACTTGATGCACTTTATAGAACTAGAGAAAGTAAAATACACACTCAGGGGGTCTAGAGCTAAATTCTTTTCTATTTGGGATCCGGTGCTGACTTACTTGCATAAAATAAAGACTCTGTCTGCTTAGTACTAGTTAGCAGCCCTTTTACACTTATATTCACGCAGATTGTAGCACGGAGTGCACAGCTTCAATAATGATAAACCTAAGTTGTGGTTTCTTTTCTTCCCTGGATGGATGTCCTACGTGTTCCAGGTGGGTGGGAGGGGTGGGATGTGAATAATAGTGATAAAAAACGTATGAGCATTGTCCTGTTATATGTCCATGTGCCTGTCTTGTACCACTGATGCTCAATAAAAAAAATTTATAAAAAAAAAAAAGTTATATAAGAGTTCATCTGAGATGAAGGACGGAACAGTTCATAGAGGGTCTATATTGGGGGCAGCTTTGAGCAGTCGTATACCCATTTTGTTTTCGTTTCTTTCTAGTTTTTGCCTATTTTTCCTGATTAACTAATTTCGGTTGAATATGGGTGCAGTGCTGGAAAGGGACAGCGGGTGGCGGCATCTCACCACTGGGAGGGTTGTCCACCGTATGGTCAGTGTCTTCTTCTTGACTGATTTTGGTTGTGGTCAGCAAGAGAAGAGTACGTAGTGACTGTGTGCAGACATCCCAATTAAAACATTATTTTAACCGTATTTAAGGTGAGTTTGTTAATACTGAAGCATATATTGTTTTATTGCTCTGCTAGCGGACGCTGGAGATATCTGTTCAGGTGCTTGTTTATTACGGCGCAGTATGTTTGACGATGCGGCCGTTAGCATTAGCATCGCGAGCTAACCTGTTGACACTATTGTAATGTGAAAGTTAAGTTAGCAGTATTATATTGTCATTTTGTTCGGGATGTATATGAACGACTGATTTTGGTTGTGGTTAGCAAGAGAAGAGTGCGCAATGACTGTGTGCAGACATCCCCATTAAAACATTGTTTTAACCGTATTTAAGGTGTCTGCTGTGTTATGTGACGCACCCCGCCAACACACTCAGACGAGAGAGCAACACTTGAGTAAGTTAAAACTATGTTTACTGGCTATTTAAAAACAAGTATGAGCGAGCGAGACTGCCGCTATCTTGTATAAATACGCCAGGCGTCTTTATTGTTCGTGTGCATGAGCGAATGTATTTTGCACAGTTTGTGTCCTGTTACGTGTAGTTTAGTAGTAGATGACATTTGGTTGCATTGTTGGAGCTGTGTAAATATACTTGCACAGTGTGTGCAGATGTGCTCTGTTTCTGTAAGTTATTGTTTCTCACTTCACTAAAGCTCTGGTTGAGGTAAACACTGCACGGAGACCTATACATTGAAGTACAGTGAGGAGACAGACAGTGTGAGCGAGAGAGCCCGGAGCACAGTTAGACCGAGAGGGGCAGAAAAGTACATTTTTGGACACAAAAATGTGAGTAATATTCCCTGAAACACTTTTAAAAAGTTTGTTTTAAGCCGAAATATGAAGTTTAAAAGTCTGTTATGCACTGTGGGGTCAGTCGGCAAAAACTCGACGCCATTTCACTGTTAATGGTTTAAATGGTCTTTACAAAATCAGTATGTGTTTACAAAGATGTTGTTTAATGCATTTTTATCGAAATGTTAAGTTTAAAAGTCTGTTTTCCACGTGTGGGGAGTCAATGGGTTTGAAGTTTGAAGATGACTGAATTAATCTCTTATACAATACTTCGCTTCGTCTTGGGGCACTTTACTTCATTTTGAGTTAGGCCCAATCCCAGTGTTCACCCTACTCACTACCCCTAGCCCTTACTCACTACCCTTAGCCCTCACCCACTACCCCTAGCCCTCATCCACTACCCCTTAACCCTCGAAAGGAAGCCACAAGGGGTAGAATTCCCTATGAATTGGGACACCACTTGCTACGTCACCGCGTAGTTTACATTCGGGAACGCAAACGACTGCGTAGTCCCAGCAGCAACATGGAGGCTACGGTTCATGTAAATTTCAATCGACATGATTTTATTTTCATATGTAACACCCTCACCCTGTTCGTACTCTGTCTGTCAATGTGTATATATATATATCATAAAGTTTTTTTTTCTCCGACTTCTCCACATCCTCTCGCTCTCTGGGGATTGCGAAACTGGCCATTCCTCGGGAAGTCAGCATCGGAGAACCCTCACTCTGAAGGGCTACATTCATACCCCCTACCCCTACGTGAAAGAAAGAATTGGGACACCACTACCCCCGTGGGAATGTGTAAAATTTAGGGGTAGGGCTAAAAAGTAGGGGTAGGGGGTGTATTGGGACTGGGCCTTACTGTGCTTCATTTTGGGGCACTTTACACCAAAAAATATGCTTTAGAATGGTAAAATGGGACATTGCTTTCAGCTTTGATACACACGCACACACACACACACACACGTAATATGTCATTTAATTTTCTTTTACAGATGACAAATACCAAGAATGTTGGCGAGTGCCCCATATGTGGGCGGCCACTGAAATCTGTGGCTAAACGCCTAAGGCAGTACCATGAGATTAAGAATGCAAAACAGAAGAGCATCCTTCATAACTTGGCCACGGGACAGATCCCTTTGGGCCCGGGGCCGTGCCTGATTTTGCTATGCAACAAATCATACCTCAACTATATTGAGAAGCATCTTAAGAGCCATACTGATTTGCCGCAAGATCGCATCAACCAGGAGGTCCAACTCCTTAAAAAGACCATGGCCGTATCCATGCTGGCTGCCCTGAGGTTAAGAAACCCTGATCCCCCCAATGGTCAGTCAACTTGACGTGGTACCTACGGAGGAGGAGGAGGAGGACGCAGAGCCAGAGGCGGGGCCTTGTGGGTGCCAGAACCCCCCCTTGCACCCAGGCCAGAAAGTGAGTGAAGTTGCTGGAGCGTGAGCTGACTGAGCTCAGGAGGGCATATTTACTCCTCAGTGTGAGTGAATCAAAAACACATAGCAATTAAAAGGTTTATAATGATTCATATTCATTAAATTGATCTGCTGTTTTCTCTTGCTGTTTATTTTTTCTCTCTATGGGGTCAGCAGCAGCAGGCGCAGCAGCAGCCAAGGCCATCAGGGCCCGCCCCCCGAAGTCCTGGTGGCAAGTGCCTGGTAAAAAGCAAGCACCTTAAAGAGGTTAGAAGATAATTACTTCATTTTGGGGTTTTGTAATATGCTCTAGCAACATCAGCTTATTACGGTGTATCAGACACAAACATTTCATCCCGTATCAAAGTATTTGACTGAAGTATGTCTAATTTTTCATTCTATAGTTTCAGTTCAGCGACAGCGAGGATGTGGAGGTCCAGCTGGAGGAGGACAGCGAGGACCAGAGGCAGCCGTAGCCACAGCAGCCACAGGAGGAGTGCGGGAGTGAGAAAAGTGAAGGGGAGATTAGGGAGGGCCTGAAGAAGGCCATTGATGAAATTCATTTGGAGCTGCAGAGTCAGGTTAGTGACATTAGAGGGAAAAGATGATGCAGTTTAATGTTATCTAAGAATTTTTAAAACAACAACTTTTCTAATTTTCTCTTTTCTTTTTCTCTTTTCTAGTAAGCCAAGGAATCAATGCCCAAAACCAGTGCCTTATATTAAGGCACTGGTCCCCATTTTTGGGGGAAAATCCAAGGCTTCACACATGAGGAATATTTCCTCAATCCATCGGTGAGATAAAACACATTGTGTATGTGTGCAAGTGCAGGTAGTGCTGTCACGCTACGCTAAATGTTCATCACACCGTTGTTGTATCTTCACAGACAGCTTCATGGAAGATTACACGACGTTTGTGTTTTGCCCCGAGGGAACAGGCAAAATGCAGCAGAATGCAGTCTCAAAGGCCAGCAGGGTGAAGGCCTTTGTTAAGTACATGATGGTGGGGTCCGACATCATAAAATATTGGACCTGGGAGTTCTTGGACAACCTCAAGCTCCTCAATGTGTAAGTAGTGAACCTTGAAGAAGTAACCAGCTACTCAAAACACAAGACTGATAGAGACTAAATCCAAACCCGTCTTTCCACAGATACCAAGCTGTCCTGAGGAAATTTGGGTTTGCCCCCCCCACCATCATTCTTTACATCGGCCACGCTATCTCTTTTATAGACTACCTGCGGGACACCCCTCCCAAACATCCTTGGCTCAGGGCACAGAAGATCACTGTGCTCTACAGGGAGCTTAAAAAAATCTACAGAGATGTGAGCAGGACCGTCCTTGGTCACCAGACCCTGGTCAAGCAGGCCAAACAAGCCCATCTGGTGACCAAGGAATCCTTGGCAACCTGCCAAAGCTTGGCCAAGGCAAAAATTCCCTCACTCCTGGGTATGTGTGTACTCCTGTGTCTGTCTTAGTGTGTGTGTTTCCTGTTATAACTCGTTTGAATATTTTTATCAATGGGAAAATTTATTTTATAATTAAAATGATCACCAAACAGAAAACAACTCTGTCTGTTCTCTCTCTCTTTCTCATTACAGATGACATCAGCAAAGCAGCGCCGAAAGAAGCCAAAACCCGGTACGGCTTCTTCGGGTACCTGGCGGCGTACCTGGCCTCCATTTATGCCCACAGGACGCAGATCTCACGAGGATGAAGGTGAAGGAGGTAAAGGACGTGGTGAGGGATGACTAGGCAGGATACCTTTTAAGTGTAAGTGTAATGTAAAACACCATCATAATGTGATTACTTTTTTTTTTTTTTTTTTTTTTCATGATATTGAAGGTTTAACCCATTGATTGTTCTGTCTGTTGTCTGTCTTCTCTGTCTGTTGCAGGTTATGGACCATAAAACGTCCGCAAGTTTGGTCTGGCACAAATATATTTGAAGCCGGAGGAGTACGGCTGGTTCCGGGAATCACTCTGGCTCCGAAACAGATCTGTTCCCACCAACATCTACTTTTTCAGTAGCCTTGGCCGGGTGGAGGCCAAGGATCTGGTCTGGTATTTCCAGCAGGCCTGGGCGGAAATGGGCCTGCCGGGATCCCCCACCCTCCTGGACGTGAGGTCTGCTGTCGCCACCAAAATGAGTATCACAAACACCTGACACTTGATTTCCACGGAGTAGATTTAATCCATACTGACCCAAGGCTGATCTTCTGTTATTAGAACTTTGAGAGCAATGACTCCACTGTGAGGCAGAACCTCTCGGACTTGCCACAGGAGAAGTTTTATGCTCTTCACAAGAACCTGGTGAGGGCAAAAAAAAAAATCAAAAAAATGAAGGAGTTGTTTGTCTGCTTCTCAGTGAGAGAAGAGGAGGGGAAAACTTCTCCTGCCTCCACTGCTCCGAGCACCATGGCCCAATCGTCAGAAGAAGAGGAACCAGTCAGAGTAAGTTAAAACCTTGTAATCATGATCACACCACAGTCCACATTCTCTGAGTTCAATGGGTACCTGTTGTTGTTTCTTAAGGAAATACCAAAGAAGAGGAAGGGGCCCACGGAGCCCCAACAGAGGGCCAAAAATTTAAAGAAAAGGTGGGATTCTCACCAAAGAAGGGAAAGTCCACCAAAAAGAAGTACTCGCTAAGGGCTACCGTCATCCTGAAGGACATCTTCAAAGAGAAGGATGTGTAAGGAGGTGTTTTGTTTTAGTATTTTAATGTATATAGTGTTATAAGCCCTACCTGTTTGATGTGCTTTGCCTTTATGCAGCTCTTTTTTACCCAATTCTGCTTTGTGCTTTATGTATACTAAGTATAGAAGTATAGTCTCCTAGTTGTGTTTTGTTCATTGTTGTTTAATGTTCTTTGTTTTATTAATAAAATCCATTTATATCTGTATTGTTGTGTTTATATATTCCACATTTGCACTTAGAGATACTTTTAATATTGAAGAAGTACCCCAAATATACCTATCTTTGGCTTTGACATTGGTCAAGTAGTCAAGTCGTGCCTAATTCAGAAAAAATGGCATTCCAGTAACTCAGAAGAGTCTCACCAAGCCTGGAAAGAGCTTAAAAACGTATTTAAAAAAAAAAAAAAAAAAAGCTCTCCGCAGCGCTAGAAGCTCATATTATTCAGCACTAATGGAAGAACACAAGAACAACCCCAGGTTTCTCTTCAGCACTGTAGCCAGACTGACAGAGAGTCATAGCTCAGTTGAACCAGTGATCCCCTTAGCTCTCAGCAGTGATGATTTTATGGACTTTTTTTTACAGACAAAATTATAACAGAAAGAATCCATCAGCTCTTACCTACATTAGACAATAATCTTCTACTGAATACAGCAACTCCTGAATCAATTGCAACGCCTTGAACGTCTATGCAGCATGTAACCAGTGTCCTTCTCACCACCTTTTGGATTCCTAGGGGGCTGCGAGGGCTGTCAAAATTTCAAGCTCCTCTAACTGTGCCTATAAGGTGGTTATCATAGCCTCTTTACGTCCCTGCTTAGGTAGCTCTATTTCATAATGATCAGCAATTTTCAGTATCTGGTCTTTGCTATATTTACCCAATAGTCCCACTCTAGGACACTCTGGAAGAAAAAAAAATCCTGCACCTTATTCATTTTTTCCTCAAAAGCCAAACCAGACAAGCCACTAAACCAAATAACCACTCAAATTCCAGAGTGCTACAACACACACCAACCTAATATGGCTACAGCCAATCAAGCTCTCAACCACCATGAATAAGATAGGCTACCCAAAAGAAACATGCCAGATGAACCTGGTGTACAGACACTATTAAGGTTTTGAATCTCCAGATCACTTCTCCCCCAGCTAACTGCCTAACCAACACTAACTTCCTTTTCTCCACCCTAGTCTCCATGGATGCCACGATGGGCGTTTTAAACACAAAGCCCCCAGCAATGCTGTTACCCACCTAGGCGGCCATGGATGTGTACCGAGGGACACAACGTCCAGTCGTGTTTATGCACAAAAACAACAAGCTAAAATAATAAACCAACAAGCCCCTGTGAAGACGATGTTGCTTATACCTACCGGAACAGTAACTCCAGAGGTAACCACTGCCTATGCCACACACCAGGAACAACTGTTTAACCACCCTAGCCTACAAGACCCACATGTTCCATCCAGGGACACTCAAACAACACAGTTTTGTTTGTGGAACCTCCTCCACACAAATGAGAGCCTAATTAACTATTCCAGCTATAACTGGCAACAACACCCACAGTTAGATATTGCACTCAAAGCCTTCCTTTAAGCTGTTCACAAAACCAGCTCAAATGTTACCATGGGCTGTGGACTAACAGGCACTCATGATTCCAAGAAATGCAATAGTACTTACTCAGGAACAAAACCCTGGTAAATCCTGGACGAGCCCCCATTTTTACAAGTTGGCACAAGCTTGCAACAAATGAGGAAGCTCACACAAAAAGCAGTTTGACCTTTTATTTGCCCATAAACCAAATTACATTCAACAAACCCTAAGCAAAAATGTGGAGATCAGTAGTATCAGCAGTGTCATGCGTGCGTGGATGAATGGAATATGTGCAGTGTGTAAAGGAAAATACTCAAAATATGGAAGAAATGGAAACTGGAGTGTCTCCGGGCTGCTGCATGGTGGAAGAGAGACTGAGCAGGTGAGCCAGGCTGCACAGATGTGCCACATCTCCACTGACGACCCTTCACCTACAGGCACTCCAGAACACAACACAAGCAGTAAACAAACACAACCAACAGAGGGCAACCCCAGGGGTCGTCACATTATTTAAAACATGTATGTCTAGAATGACCAGTCAAATCAAACTAATTTATCTGGCATTGGTGGAAAAATTGGATGAGACACCTGAGTGGGGAATTATCAAGTGAAGAGAAAATATCAAAATCTCTCAGTCTGTCTCTCCCTCTCTCTTTCTCTCTTACAGGCAGCAAAGTCAAGTGGAAAAAAGTAGTGGAGTAGAAGAAAATCCCAGACTCTCAGTGATGTTGAGGGATGATAGGATAAAAAGTACACTTGATGTTTTATACACTGCAGATATTTTGTTGTTGAAAGTTTTACAAAATGCACAGTTTTACTTGATAACTGTCTTGTACAGTTTGCACATGTTCACCTTCACTGCACTGGATTTGTACTTTAAACAGAAATTCTGTGTCCTTGTTGAAGGAAAATTAATACAACTCTGGTTCAAAGTTTGCTGCAGTGGTGTCTTTATTTCAAGTAAGCTGGTGAATTCAACAGTCACAGAGCGGGTCTGGTCTGAAGAGAGGAAAGACTCAAACACATTTATACAGTAAGCCGAGGAGTCAACCAGACAGCACGAAAATCCTGATCAGCTAAAGCAAGGAGAGCTCGTTGTAATGGAGGTGTCAGACAGGCTGCAATCCCAAATGATTCCAATGGGACAGGAAGTGGGGAACATTGTTTCTTTCAGTGGTTAACCCTCCCCAATAAAATCAGCACTCATTACTATCACTAGTAGAAACTGATTTACTGTCATTTTTACTGGGTACTTCTGCCCGGGCTTATATATTTGCTGCAATTTCTGGGAAGTTTTACAGAATAACATTATAGTTTATAATTTAGACTGTTAATTGTGAAGCAGAAAACCGTTATGTCACGGCACAAACATTTATTTTATCTGGCATTTTCATGTAAATTTTCAAGTAAAATAAGTTTAAACTTTTTTTTAACTGTAAAATATGGAATCAAGCAGTTTTTGACTGTAAAATCATGTGCATCCATACATTTTTAACCGTAATTTCACGGTAGAAGTCTGGCAACCACAGCTGCTGGCGTTTTACCAAAAAAATTACTTTTTTTTACAGTGAGGTCACCATGGAGTCCCAGCTCATCACCAGGTGACATCACAGCCTCACCCTGTTTAACCTGCTGTACCAACACAATGGTGCGTTTGAGAGAAGAAGAAGAAATGTCACTACTGGTTTCATCCAGCTGCTGAAATGTGACAGTTCTAATCTGTCAAAGGAAATTGAATGAAAATCCAGAGAGAAGAACTTTATTTATGAGCAGGAACAGGAAACTGGGATGATGGTGGTTTGAATCACTGAGCTTTACGAACATTAACATGCCGTCATGAGGACGGCAGCTGCAATACCACAGCAGTCCACATGATGGAGATACAACACAAACCTGAACCAATAATCTGCGGGTCTCAGGAGAGACTGACAGTCAACATGTTTCACAAGAAAATTAAATCTTTTATAGAAAAATGCTTCTATAAATGTTCCCAAAGCAGCCCAGGGTCCAGAAGAAGCTGAACATAAACCCCAGGTGGAGTTTGGAGGAGCTGGCTGAGAGGAGAGGAGGACTTGAGGAGTCTCTGGGATCATGGTGGGCTGGACTCTGTTCTCAGTCCAGTTCTGGCTCCACCTGCTCTGATTCCTCTGTCAGTCTCTGCTGGATGAAGCTCTCCTCTCCTCCTCCCAGGAACATGGTCCAGAGTCTGGACAAGCTGCTGCTGCAACATCTGGATCATCAGGAAGCAGCTGATCCTCCATCAACATACACCTTCCTCTTCACTACCACCACCTGTGGAGAGAAGAAGAAGAGAGCAGATACATCAGTGTTTCCTGACTCTGTCCATCAGCTGTCAGTCAGTGATGCAGATCCAGCATAAAGACCTGCAGGGACTTCAGTCCTGTTCAGTCCAGATGTGCAGCAGCTGCTTTCTCTCAGCTCATGTTAATGTATTGGAGTGAACACACTGAGCTGGAAACTCACAGACCTGCAGAGACTTTTAGCATCAAGTCTGCTGACTCAGCACATTTCTCTGAGTCCACAGTGGAGATAAAGAGCTGAGTCATGAAGGTTCATCACTTTACTGATGATTTACTGAAGGTCCATTTAAACTGAGAGACTCTGACAGACAGACAGACAGACAGATGGGATTCTGGTCTGGAGAAAGACCACATGGTGACAGTGTGATGAAAGTGATGTGCAGCTTTCAGTCAGACTGATCTCAGAGCTGTGACAGATGAACCTGATCAGCTGTTTAGTGTTGAAATGAGAGAACAAACAGTCTCAGCTCAGATCTGACAGTTTGATGGACAAGGACCAGAATCTGAACATCACTGAGTTGTTCAGCTGGAATCTGCTTCACTTGCTGGTCACAAGATAGCAACAGTCCTCTGACTGATCTGATTGGCTGACTGTTTTCTCTCTGTCTTTCTGTCTAAATCTGAAGTCTGTTTCTGTTCTCCTCTCACAGCTTCACTGAGGAGTTTGAAGGTTCACAGGAAACACAGAGTCTTTACTTTGATACTGGATTTAGAACAATATTACAGAAAGGAACATGAACTGAGTCCAACTCTACTGACCTCAGAGTCTCCAGTCTGAAGTGTGGACTCTCCACAAGATCAGACAGATCTTTTAGGTCAGAATCCTTCATGTTGTTCAGTCTCAGGTCTAGTTCTCTGAGATGGGAGGGGTTAGACTTCAGAGCTGAGACCAGCGAAGAACAGCTGATCTCTGACAACCTGCAGCCCATCAACCTGAGTAAAGAATAAAAGATGTAACTTTAGGAGACAAAGTTCCTGCTTGAAAGTGTTCAATGTTTCATCATCTGTTCAGAGCGAATTATGTTTTAGCAAAGGGACTCATGTGGTACCTGATTTTATTTCCAAGGTTTGGGAAACATGGCAAAATATTTATTTTTTGGTTGATTGTTTTGTTTAAAATGATTTGATTGATTGTTTATGACTTGACAAGAGGATAATAATGTATTTGTGTATGTTTATGTGCATATATATATAAGTTTATGTTGTAACAACAGCCACTGTATGATTAAATACATGTCTTATAAACCCATGTGGGTTGGACATTTTTATGAAATGACACACAAATAAATAAATGAATTAAATGAACCACAGACTAAAATCTGCATATTAACATACAATTATTCTTTAATATATGATGTCCCCTTTCAAAAATAAAAGATTGATTTATAAACTATGTCCAATTCCAATGTCATTTTCAAATGAATAAAAATCAGTTTTCAAAAGTTACTTTCAACCATTTAACAGTTTAAATGTTTAAAACCTGAAGAGGATTTTCCCTCATAAATATAAACCTGTCTGCAGGTCAGCGTCACCACAACTGTAACATCATATTAATCTGAGAGCAGAAATAAAACATGAGTCTGACCTCAGAGTCTCCAGTCTACAGTGAGGACTCTCCAGAAAACCACACAGATCTTTCAGTCCTGAATCCTTCAGATCGTTCTGTCTCAGGTCCAGTTCTCTGAGAGGGGAGGGGTTGGACTTCAGAGCTGAGCCCAGAGAAAAACAGCTGATCTCTGACAAACTGCAGCCCATCAACCTGAGTAAAGAATAAAAGATGTTTCATCATCTCTTCAGAGCTGAAGGTTTAGAAAGCAGAAGTTTAGAAAATTAAAGTCAAACAGCTGAACCAACAGGAAGCAGCTTCAACAACAGTAAAATACAAACAGTGACAAGATGATAATGAGAAACTGAAACTGAAAACACTTGAAATAACCTGAACTCTTGAGAAAGGCTAGCTGCGGGGGGTGACTGGGAGATGTCCCTGTTCACTGCCCCGCCACCAGGATATGTTCCGGGTTAAGGGGCGAAACATCTGGGAATGGTGGTCCCCGGCTGATGACCCCGCAGCTAGCATAATGGGAACCGGTGGAGGTGCGGCAGGCCTAGAGCCTAGCAGGTGAGAACATCTATCTGTTCAAACCAACTGACTCACACTGTCAACATTTTGAATATAAACTGTGTGAAATTAAAATGTCATTTTCAAATGATTAAAATTCAGTTTTCAAAAGTTACTTCCAACCAGGGTCGCAGCTACCAGTGTCAGGGGTGTATGCAGCAACAATTTTTGCCCCCCCCCCCAAAAAAAAAGAATAGTAATAATAAATTAATAAGAATGTAGCCGCAAGGGGGTACAAGCCAGTGCCTTATTGTGTCGGTCCCAAGCCCGGATAAATTCAGAGGGTTGTATTAGGAAGGGCATCTGACGTAAAACTTTTGCCAAATCAAGCATGTGAATCGAATCTATGACTTCCATACCGGATCGGTCGAGGCCCGGGTTAACAACGACCGCCATCGGTGCCGTTCACGTACAGGGTGCCGGTGGAAATTGGACTACTGTTCGTCGAAGAAGGAGAGGAGGAAGGTGTGTTCGTAGGAAGAGAGAGAAAAGGAACGCTAAGAGTCTAGGACTGAGAGTAGGGACTTTGAATGTTGGAACTATGACAGGAAAAGGTAGAGAGTTGGTTGACATGATGCAGAGGAGGAATGTAGACATACTGTGTGTCCAGGAGACCAGGTGGAAAGGTAGCAAGGCTAGAAGTTTAGGAGCAGGGTACCAGTTGTGCTATCATGGTGTAGATAGGAAGAGAAATGGAGTAGGAGTTATCTTGAAGGAGGAGTTTGTTAGGAATGTCCTGGAGGTTAAAAGAGTATCAAATAGAGTAATGAGTCTGAAGCTAGAAATCGAAGGTGTGATGTTCAATGTTGTTAGTGGGTATGCTCCACAGGTAGGATGTGAGCTGGAGGAGAAGGAGAAATTCTGGTTGGACCTTGATGAAGTGATGCAGAGCATCCCTAGAAGTGAGAGAGTTGTCATTGGTGCAGACTTCAATGGACACGTTGGTGCAGGAAACAGAGATGATGAGGAGGTGATGGGCAGGTTTGGTATCCAGGAGAGGAACGCAGAAGGACAGTTGGTGGTTGACTTTGCAAAAAGGATGGAAATGGCTGTAGTGAATACTTTCTTCCAGAAGAGGCAGGAACACAGGGTGACCTACAAGAGTGGAGGTAGGAGTACACAGGTAGACTACATCTTGTGTAGACGGTGTAATCTGAAGGAGATCAGTGACTGCAAAGTAGTGGTAGGTGAGAGTGTAGCCATACAGCATAGGATGGTGGTATGTAGGATGACTCCGGTGGTGAGGAAGATGAAGAGGGCAAAGAGGGCAGAGCAGAGGACTAAATGGTGGAAGCTGAAAAAGGAAGAGTGTTGTATGATTTTTAGGAAGGAGTTGAGACAGGCTCTGGATGGCCAGGAGGTGCTTCTAGTTGACTGGACAACTACAGCTAATGTGATCAGGGAGACAGGTAGGAGAGTATTTGGTGTGTCATCTGGAAGGAAAGTTGATAAGGAGACTTGGTGGTGGAATGAGGAGGTGCAGGAGTGTATACAGAGAAAGAGGTTAGCTAAGAAGAAGTGGGACACTGAGAGGATTGAAGAGAGTAGACAGGAGTACAGGGAGATGCAGCGTAAGGTGAAAGTAGAGGTGGCAAAGGCCAAACAAAGGGTTTACGATGACTTGTATGCTAGGTTGGACAGTAAGGAGGGAGAGACTGATCTATACAGGTTGGCAAGGCAGAGAGACAGAGATGGGAAGGACGTGCAGGCCGTTAGGGTGATTAAGGACAGAGATGAAAGTGTATTGACAGATGCCAGTAGTGTGATGGGAAGATGGAAAGAGTACTTTGAAGAGTTGATGAATGAGGAAATGAGAGAGAACGAAGAGTAGAAGAGGTGACTGCTGTGGACCAGGAAGTAGCAAAGATTAGTAAGGATGAAGTGAGGAGCGCATTGAAGAGGATGAAGAGTGGAAAATGATATACCTGTGGAGGTCTGGAAGTGTCTAGGAGAGGTAGCAGTAGAGTTTCTGACTGGGTTGTTCAACAGGATCTTAGATAGTGAGAAGATGCCTGAGGAATGGAGAAGTGTGCTGGTGCCCATTTTTAAGAACAAGGGAGATGTACAGAGTTGTGGCAACTACAGAGGAATAAAGCTGATGAGACATACAATGAAGTTATGGGAAAGTGTAGTTGAAGCTAGACTATGGGCAGAAGTGAGCATTTGTGAGCAGCAGTATGGTTTCATGCCAAAAGAGAATACTACAGAAGCAGTATTTGCTTTGAGGATGTTGATAGAGAAGTACAGAGAAGGTCAGAGGGAGCTGCATTGTATCTTTGTAGATCTGGAGAAAGCTTATGACAGGGTGCCCAGAGAGGAACTGTGGTGTTGTATGAGCAAGTCTGGAGTGGCAGAGAAGTATGTTAGAGCGGTGCAGGACATGTATGAGGACTGTAAGACAGTGGTGAGGTGTGCTGTAGGTGTGACAGAGGAGTTCAAGGTGGAGGTGGGACTGCATCAGGGATCAGCTCTGAGCCCCTTCTTGTTCGCTATGGTGATGGACAGGCTGACAGACGAGGTTAGACAGGAATCTATCTCCATGGACTATGATGTTTGCAGATGACATTGTGATCTGTAGTGAGAGCAGGGAACAGGTGGAGGAGAAGCTAGAGTGGTGGAGGTTTGCCCTGGAAAGGAGAGGAATGAAGGTTAGCCGCAGCAAGATGGAGTATATGTGTGTGAATGAGAGGGACCCAAGTGGAAGAGTGAGATTACAGGGAGAAGAGATAAAGAAGGTGGAGGATTTTAAGTACTTAGGGTCAACAATCCAGAGCAATGGAGAGTGTGGAAAAGAGGTGAAGAAGCGTGTGCATGCAGGCTGGAACGGGTGGAGAAAAGTGTCAGGTGTGATGTGTGATAGAAGAGTTTCAGCTAAGATGAAAGGAAAGGTGTACAAAACTGTGGTGAGACCAGTGATGTTGTTTGGTCTAGAGACAGTGTCACTGAGGAAAAGACAGGAGGCAGAGCTGGAGGTAGCAGAGTTGAAGATGCTGAGGTTCTCTTTGGGAGTGACCAGGTTGGATAGGGTCAGGAATGAGTACATCAGAGGGACAGCACATGTTAGAGGTTTTGGAGATAAAGTCAGAGAGGCCAGACTGAGATGGTTCGGACATGTCCAGAGGAGAGATAGTGAATATATTGGTAGAAGGATGCTGAGTTTTGAAGTGCCAGGCAGGAGGCCTAGAGGAAGACCAAAGAGGAGGTTTATAGATGTAGTGAAAGAGGACATGAAGGTGGTTGGTGTGAGAGAAGAGGATGCAGAAGACAGGCTTAGATGGAGGCAACTGATTCGCTGTGGGGACCCTTGAAGGGAAAAGCCGAAAGGAGAAGAAGAAGAAGAAGTAGTAATACATCTCCAGCAGGTGGAAATATTGCTGCACAGATGTCATGTACACTGTGGGAAACACAATACTCACAGAGTACTTTATTGTACTGTATAAAAAGCTACAGTTCTACAGTCAGAAGATATCCAGTCTGAAGGTGGATGAGTTCAAACTGCAGAAGACAGTTTCAGTACGTTTCACAGTGAGCATCTTCCAATGGCTGATTATTGATCTATGATCAGGTTATGAGCTATAAACACTGATCATCTTCAGGTTGGTACTACAATCAATCAAATATGCTGCTTTCTGGATCTTAACATTAATAATAAGAACAAGTGTTTACAAAAATGCTGTTTGTGACATTCACATTAGAATTCAAAACAACATCTAAAGTCCATGTTTGAATAGAGGTGGATATGTGAACGTGTGTTAAAATCAGGGAGAATTTACACTCATTCAACTCAAATCCAGGAACATCCCAAACATGACTATTAGTCCTGTCTGAGAGTTTCCTCCACTGATAGCAAACACACTATATATCAATACTGATCACTGAGTATCTGCTCACTGTGATCAGGTTTGAATCATCTCTGTGAGAATCCCACATGAAGCTGTCAGTCCTGCCTGGATACACACACATCTCACTGAACACATTTTACCTCACTATCATATGAAGAAATATCACAAACCAGATCTGGAGATCAGATTAACTTCTCATATGATGTTATTCAATGTCATGATCAGAGAGCCTTTAGATTTCATCATCATATGATAGAAATATCCAAACAGCTTCATCTGCTGGTTCTGCCCTGTTTTATGAATGTGGAGATGTTTTATTCTGTCAGTCCCAAACTGCACAGACACTGAATTACACAATAATGCTCTAACGGAGATGATCAGAATCAGAAACACTTTATTAAAAATTCTGCGTTTGGTATCTTATCTTCTAATAGTTCAGGAGTTGTAAAGTGGGAATTAATGATTTTCTGGATCTTTCCGTCCTACATCGTAAATAGACTAACAGTGCACCGCTGTGGTTTCTCTGATCCACTAGGATGCTATGGAGTAATTTAAGATGCTCTCTGCCTTACTCTGTGTGCATCACTCTGCAAAACTTTTCCTTTGAAAAATCGTTGTTTTGCCCGTTTCAGTCCAAAAGTAGAAAACAGGACGTTGACATGCTGTGAAATGTCTCCTGCTGATTCACGAGCGTCACGATCGCACAGCTGATCGGCGGACTGAGCCGACTTCCGGCCCTCAGAGGTCGACAATTAAAGACGAAGTGGAGAGAAATGAAGGATCTGTAGATACTGAGGCGACAGAACTTCACAATTCTTTGACAAAGAAGCTGGATGCTGCTGTTGTGCCCTTAAACAGGAAAATAGTGGGATGACAGGGAGATTTTCATTTAGATCCTGTTGTGTGATTCTTTATACTTGTCTATGTGAAGCGGAGAAATGGTCCATATAAGTCAATTATATCATCGAAACATGTGAGCCAGAGAGTGGTCAAGGAATTGAGGTTCTAATGTCTCATTATTGCCTCCGTGGAACTAAAGGTGTGCTTCGTGTGAGGCTCGAACTCACGACCTTCAGATTATGAGACTGACGCGCTGCCTACTGCGCCAACGAGGCTTGGAGCCACATTACCAACCAAAGGACCTCAGGCCCGTCGGGCGCACCCCACATAACACAGCATAAGCACAGGGGCACAGAGCCCCCTGGCCAGGCTTCCAGCAAGGGCCCCACCACACACTGGCGAGGCCGACGCCCGGATGTATTATTTAATTTATAATATGCTAGTGGCAGGGTAGCCACAAATTTCCATTAGCAATGGAATTTAACTATAATCTATAATACAGTACCATGCGGTATTTTTTTGTAAATAGAACATATTGTCAGTATTGATGACGACCAATTAAGCACCGTCTTTACTGTAACCTTGAAAAGCACTTTGTATTCTTTATTCTGTACAACATATACTGAAATTATTTAGTTTACTAAATGCAGCAGTACAAATTCTATGGAAAAGAAGAGACTTATATGATTAATTATATACCACATCATTTATTAAAGTAAGGCAGCAGCAACTCCATCAATACATAAAGTGAAGGTTCTTACCTTAAAAGTCAAACTCAAACATAAAGTGAATGTTCGTACCTTAAAAGAAAAAACTCAAACATAAAGTGAACGTTCGTACCTTAAAAGGCAAAACTCAAACATATAAGTGAGCAGGATAATAAGAACAAAAACAAACACTGCTGATATGAAGAGCCGGGGTAGCGCGCTCTTACTCACCTAAATGAAATCCATCAGCTTCTTGAGCAGAGTGGCTACCCGGGGATTCACTGTGAACAATTTTACCTGTCCTCTTGGAAGTGGTCGTACCACGGCCGGCCTTGGTCCCCCTTTCAGGATTGATTCCAAAGAATGGCCTGAAAAACACACTAGTCTGAGATCAGAGGTTGGACATAAATAAAATCTCCCATATCGAGCATGGCTGGGTGATATGGAAAAAATCAAATGTCCACCTATGTTTGACCAAATACATTGATAGATGTTGTGATGGCTATTGCTGCGTTCAAAACACATGTACATACAGGATTTTAGATCAACAATCATTAGTAATTTGGATATAATGACCAACCAGCTGGAGACAAATATTAGAATGGTTAGTGTGAGGGCAAGATGATTATTGTTTATACAAGAAGTCTCCCTTATATATTGTTTATTTCATTTTATGACATCACAACACCATAATATAGTTCATGTCAGGAGGTTATAACGTCCTGTTTACTAAAAGATGTTCTGTTTTATAGTCACTGTGCTCCACTTTCCTGCACTCAGAGAGAATTAAAGGCAAGAGTCGTTACTCTTGTGCCACGAGGGGGAGATACCCAGAAGTGAATGCTTCTGTCAGGTGTAAACAAAGGCAGGGCACATATATTCAGCTGTAGTGCTAAGAGACTAAAGAGAAACTAAAGAGTAACGATGTGTTGCACTCTGTGTATTTTGCAGCTAAGCTAATATAAAATGGCTAATAGCTTTATATATATGCTAAGGGTTTAAATTAAGGAGAGAGAGAGTAAAGATGACAATAGACAACAGACCACAGCAGCCATTTTGACATGAAATAGCAGGTATTGACATTAATTCAGGTTCCATTCCTTTCAAGGGGGGTAGAGTCTTAAAAGTTAGTTAACATGAACAATACCAGGACCCTGGCTCTGTTAGACCTTAATTAACACCTGCGTTTACCCTCCAATTTAATGTCAGAATGAGTGCTGTGAATAAGGCCTTTTGGACCTTACCTTTGAATGAATTCAGGTGTCCAGGCAGCCTCCTCTTGGTCCTGTAGAATAAAGATGTAGTACTCTGAGAACAGAGCAGCAAATGTTGGTTGGGTGCCCTCACAGAGGACATGATACGACCCAGCTCGTTAATGGGGAAAAGAGAAGTAACATAAAATAGTTAAGGAACTAAAAAGGTATTTATTTACAGCCGTTTATATACAAAAGTCAGTTAGTTTATGCAAAAATGTGTAATTAAAGGAGGACTCAAACGGAGCACATGTGCTTCAAAACAAACAAACAAAAAAACCACTTCAACTAATTGGACAGCTTATACCAGCAAAATTGAAACATATCCTGAGTCACAGAAGACGCAGTCACCGTCAGGGGTATAACAAACAAAAGATGGCAGGAGGTTACGAAGATAATACAACAGAAGTCTAAATAAAAAACCCCACAGGCTTAGCACTATACCAAAAACCACCTAAACTAGGCTCACAATTAGCAAATCACAATCCTGGACAAACGGAGCGAGCGAGGCGAGCTGCAGACACCACAGCAGTCGCCCTGAATGCCAGGAGGTCCGCTGGCCGGAGTCGAAGGGCAGAGCGGAGGCAGGTTGGACCAGGAGAGGGAGAGAGAGAGACACACACACACAACAGCGCGAGCAGAGCTGCGTCCGCAACACTTATTAAACAAGGAATTCGTGTATGTCATCTTTATCATATCAAATATAAGTAAGAAAAAACGCTCCAATTAGGGGGCACCAAGTTGCAGAAGGGTGTGAGGGCCCGTTCACCACTGCTTACAGCTTAAATTTAAAGTTATAAGCTGCACGGTCTGACCTTTTCCTGTTCCGTCAGCAAACATTAAAGGAGATGTTGATTCTGTGATGTCACAAAGTTTTTAATGACACCAGAGATCCAAGACTCCTCCCATAGAAGGAAACGAATGACTCCATGTTGATATCAGCATGAGCACCATGATGCACTCTGCTGTGTTCTCATATCAGGCATGGGTATTTTGGCAATGTTCAATTTCTTCCTTTCTTTCACAGGGAGAACATACAAGCAGCACAGAAGTGCAAGGCTCTGGAATAAATCCTATTTTAGCCACTCTCCCTTTTTTCAGAGGAACGTAAAGCTGTTTGAATCAACAGAGATGATACAAATCCATGTTAAACATGACAACCTTTTCTCTTTCTCTTGGTTTCCACATTATTTATTGGTACATCTCTCTGCACGGTCACAATTACAGTTTTAATCAGACTGTATTAGTTTTTAATTGATTTGCTAGAGTGCAATTCTGTTTGCTGCAATATAAAATGAGGCTTGACTAACTTTGAATAAATTTGAAGTTGAAACATTGTGTGTAGAGTATCACCATATTGTTGCAGACAAGCATGCAAAGTGGACTTTTTAAAACTTCATGTCTATCACAGGACTAATATGTAGACCAAGAACAATCGATAAAGTCAGAAAAAACCAACAGAGACATGGAGGGAACTTAAAAATGAGATTCAGAAGTCCTCAAACAGGTGATAGATTTCAGTCTGAGACTTTTCTCCTTTGTCTGTGTTAATGAGACACCAACAACTAAAAGGAATCCCTGAAGCAACTTCTACAGTATGTATTTACAAAGATTTACATTTAAATACATTTCAATGACACAATTCAACTGGTTTAGGTTTGTATGTTTAAATTCAATCAAAATCTCAATGTGTGGAATGCTAACATATTAAAATTTAACATCAGTTTTTACTGTGTGCTACAAAAGTTTACCAAATAATGGAAAAATAAAAAACTATTACCAATGTAATTATCCTTAACAAGCAAGTGGAAAGTTCAGAATCATCATGATACAGTCTGACTGATAAAGCTCAATTAACTTAGATATATTCATTAAATTGTTTTATACATTTTTTAAATGTATTTTTTTTACAAAGTAAAAACATAAAAAAAAACCCAAAACTTTAATATTTCGAAGTATTCCTTTCTTGATTTCTTTATCAAGTTCTGACTTTGAGTTTAATGCTTTAAAATGGAGACACTGAATGTTTAAAAGGCAACTTTCTTTTACAAATGAACAGCGAGCTTGTACTCGGGTGATTTGTGTTTGATATAGCAGCACTTGACTGGATCCTCATGTGACTTCCTCTACAGAGGTTCCATTAAAAGGACACAGCAATCTCTGACCAATCACTTAACTGCACAGTCTTCATGTCTTCCTTTGGAACAGCCTGAAGTTTTATGGAAGAGGTGAAACCAAACCAGATACTATCCAACAAAAACAGCTGAGTACAGTGCTGTGGACTTGAGCCGGTAACAGGCAGTGAAACAGGGTGAATAATTTCACAATCAATGCAAATAAAGGTTGTGTATGTTAGCTGGTTAAAGCAGCCTGTGTTTAAATCCCAGCAGTTCCTTGTTGGTAAAGTCAAATGTCTCTCTGCTCCTACCCCCCGTGTTCTGTCCCAGTGGCCGTGTCCACTCTCCTCCTCCTGCGGCTGACGAGGCACACCTGTCCTGAATTTCCCGCCAATCAGCCCTCATATATTCCCTCCTCGGACGTCTCTTCAGTGCCGGAGTATCCTACCTGTTATTATTATTCTCAGTTCTACTGTTGACCGTTTTCCTTCATGTTTTTTTTAATCGTATCTTTTTCTGTTTCCGTACAAGTTCTGCGGTGTCTCTTGGTTCTCTGTGTGTTTTTCATTCAGGCTTGTCTGTTCAGTCTCGCCTTTTGTTATCTCTCTCTGTAACTTTGTTAGTTTTTCAGAAAGTCGAATTCAGTCTGCGTTCCCTCTTTTTGTTGGACTTTTGTATCGCTACCGGACTATTTCTGTTGGACTTTAACTGTAGACAAAGACTTTGGTTTTACCGGATCTGTTTCTATGGTTCTGACAGTTTAAAGTGCTTGTATAATATTTGAGTGTTTCTATTTATTGGTACTGTATTCTTGAACACCACCACATTTCAGAAGGAAATGTTGTACTCTTTTACTGAACTACATTTAATTGACAACTTACGTCAAAAACAAATATTTTAATGTAAACATTTTGGCAATGTGTCAAGAAATTACCAATTTTCACATGTAGTTTGATCAATAATGTGACATGAATTAAATCACAAATCAACACATCCTACAGTCAGATACCACCATCTAGTGGACAGAGAGCAGAAGCACCATCAGATCTGAGATACATTTCTCTGAAACTTTCAGATTACTGACAGGTCAGACTTATTTGTATGTGAAGTTATGGAGGCACAGTATTTAAATAATTTGTCAAACAAAGAAACAAATATTTAAGGTGCATCCTAAGCATCAGCTAAAGGAACCACCTCTGCTGGTCTGCGGTTTCCTGACAAAGGTCATACTGGTTTAGATGTAACTGATGTTTGATTAGGCTTGTGACGATCTGCTAATTTGATCTTCAAAAGTATTTCATTAAAATTTTAGGCCTTTAAATGTTACAAAATGTAAATATTTATCTGATTTAACTTAAAATGTTATGTATAATACAAATATAAAACATTGAATTTTGGGATGAACATTAATATTGAAAGTTGTTTCTGAATTTTCTCTCTCTGTTGATTTCAGTCAGATTCTTTTATATCAAACAGTTTGTTGATGGGAGTTAAATGCTGAAGTTAGTGACAGTAATGATGATGTATGTGTCCTGTGATATAAATCCTGTTGTAATAAAGCTTTTTGTTGTGTTTGTGTGAAGGTGGAGGCTCAGCTATAAATCAGTGTGAGGACAGAGAGGAGGGAGCCCCTCCCTCTAAAACCACTCTGTGTGGGGGAAAATGAGAGTCAGACCAAAGCTCAGAGGTGAGATGAGGATCTCTAACTGTCCATCTGTCAGAGCTCAGCACTCAGATCACTGCTCCATCATTATTCACTCTCACTGTCACTTAGATTTTTTTATTCCTGAACCTCCTCTGCTGCTGTTTTGTACATCGTTGTTTTCACAGGGAGCTCAACCAGCATGTGGAAATATTATCAAGAATAATATTGATCATAATAATAATAATCTTTATTTGTGTTGCACTTTTCAATTCAACCTGAAAATTCTTAAAGTGAGTCAGAAGAAAAAAAAATCCAAATCTAAGTGAAAATGAATGAAGAAAACACACAGTAAAATATTTTGGATGATTTGTGATTATACAAATGAAAACTTCACTTGACTACTTTAATTTCCTTTTTCAATTTCTTGGTTTTTAATTATTTTACTGTCAACTCTGTTTGTACTAGCAACCAGAAGTCAAAACCAGATTCTTCTGAAATGAACTGTATATCCATGCAGAGTGATCGGTCTATGGTCCTCCTCTTAACTTTAAGGGAGGACAACAGTCTGCTGTATCCAGCTGTGTGTCCATGAATAGTGATCGGTCTATGGATGATTTTACCAAAGAAAAAAGGTAAAAGCTGATCATTTGTTGTTGTTTTACTCATTAAAGGTATCAAAGCTGTTCTATCAGTTTCTCTGGTGTTCATATAAAACTCCTGGAACAAACTGTGTGTTTGTGTCTTTTCCCCTCAGAGTTCAGTCTGACAAACATCATCACACAGACCTGGACTCCATATTTATGGTGTGTAAATGTTCATCCAGTGACTACAACAGACACCAACAAGGACTTGAGCTTGAAGCTGCACTCTTTAGACCAGTAGAGCTTTACTCTGTGACAGACAGGAGTTGAATTGGGATTGAACAGGTTTGGGGTGGGAGAGAGTGGGAGAGGACTGGGAGTTGTAGTGAACCAAAAATGAGTTCACCACAGAGCAATAATCCAACAGCCTCAACAGATATGTTCTGTATGAATATGGTCTGTTGGAGACTTGTAGAAAAAATTTCTGCTCCTTCTTGTTCATGTACAGTGAATCTTAAAAAAAAAAGTTTGTTATTTAGTTGTTTTCCAGATAATTTCAGCTGTGACTTAATAACAAAGACCAAAGTTAATTTGATTCAGTCCTGGACCTCCATAGACTCTGTCTCTACAGGGTTTAAAGGTGGAATAATTCATCAGTGAACTAATTCAGGTGCTCTGATCCATCTTCAGCCACAGTCACAGTTAATACCCTGAATTTTCAGTTCCTAAGTTGATGTGTTGAAGGGCTGTATCAGTTTCGTCTTCGTGTGATGATCAGGAGCTCTGTGTTGTCAGAATCAAAACTCAAACTTAGTAAGTTACACCAGTGAAGTTAGTTTACTGAAGTCAGCAGGTCTAAATCTTTCTGTGTAGCTCTGGAAAGAGACGTGGCAGCAGATGATACAGCAGCAGGCATTGGGAAAATGGTCTTAACACAGAAGTTCACTCTGGACTGGGCTGAAGACAAAGCCAACCAGGACATAGAGTTCACATTCCCCTTCACCTCTAGAGAGCTGAATGTGCTGAAAGACGAGAAGTTCAGCTTGGTGGAACTTGTTCATCTCTTCTTCGCTGAAACCAAAGAAGCAGGAATCTGCAGGTTTGATCAGTTCCAGATTGTGTTCATCTTTGACGGTCTGGATGAGTGTCGACTTCCTCTGGACTTCCACAACACTGAGGTCCTGACTGATCCTACAGAGTCCACCTCAGTGGACGTACTGCTGACAAACCTCATCAGGGGGAAACTGCTTCCCTCTGCTTGCATCTGGATAACCACACGACCTGCAGCAGCCAATCAGATCCCTCGTCAGTGTGTTGACATGGTGACAGAGGTCAGAGGGTTCAATGACCCCCACAAGGAGGAGTACTTCAGGAAGAGGTTCAGACATGAGGAGCAGGCCAGCAGGATCATCTCCCACATCAAGACCTCACGAAGCCTCCAAATCATGTGCCACATCCCAGTCTTCTGCTGGATCACTGCTACAGTTCTGGAGGAGGTGTTGAAGACCAGAGAGGGAGGAGAGCTGCCCAAGACCCTGACTGAGATGTACATCCACTTCCTGGTGGTTCAGTCCAAACTGAAGAACGTCAAGTACGATGGAAGAGCTGAGTCAGATCCACACTGGAGTAAAAAGAACAAGAAGATGATTGAGTCTCTGGGAAAAGTGGCTTTTGAGCAGCTGCAGAAAGGAAACCTGATCTTCTATGAATCAGACCTGACAGAGTGTGGCATCGATATCAGAGCAGCATCAGTTTACTCAGGAGTGTTCACACAGATCTTCAAAGAGGAGACAGGGCTGTACCAGGACAAGGTCTTCTGCTTCGTCCATCTGAGTATTCAGGAGTTTCTGGCTGCTCTTCATGTCCATCTGACCTTCATCAACTCTGGAATCAGCCTGATGTCAGAAAAAAAAACAACTCGAAAGTTTAAATTAATAAGGACTGGATCTAAAACAGCACGTCTCTACCAGAGTGCTGTGGATAAGGCCTTACAGAGTCCACATGGACACCTGGACTGGACCTGTTCCTCCGGTTCCTTCTGGGTCTTTCACTGCAGACCAACCAAACTCTCCTCCGAGGCCTGGTGACACAGACAGGAAGTAGCTCAGAGACCAATCAGGAAACAGTCCAGTACATCAAGACAAAGATCAGTGAGAATGTGTCTCCAGAGAAAAGTATGAACCTGTTTCACTGTCTGAATGAACTGAATGATGGTTCTCTGTTGGAGGAGATCCAACAGTCCCTGAGATCAGGACGTCTCTCCACAGATAAACTCCTGCTCAGTGGTCAGCTCTGGTCTTCATCTTACTGTCATCAGAAAAAGATCTGGATGTGTTTGACCTGAAGAAATACTCTGCTTCAGAGGAGGCTCTTCTGAGGCTGCTGCCAGTGGTCAAAGCCTCCAACAAAGTTCTGTATGTGCAAATAAATCCATACAGATCAGCTGAATCTTTTTATTTGCTCAAACCAAGAACACCTTTCTGTAATTGTTTCCTCTTGTTTTGCTGATTCCTCTTCAGACTGAGTGGCTGTAACCTCTCACAGAGAAGCTGTAAAGCTCTGTCCTCAGTCCTCAGCTTCCAGTCCTCTAGTCTGAGAGATCTGGACCTGAGTAACAACAACCTGCAGGATTCAGGAGTGAAGCTGCTGTCTGCTGGACTGGAGAGTCCACACTGTGAGCTGGAAACTCTCGGGTCAGAATTCCTGTTTGTGTCAAGACTCTTTATATATTTGTTATGAACTTTAATCAAATTAGGTAAAATGAACTGAAGAGGTTTGTAGATTTGGGAGATCGTCATCTGTATAAAAAGCTTCATGCTCCATAATGAATCACTGATTTGATTCTCCACCTTCCACAGTCAGTGAAACAGATCAAACATACACATGTTGCTCAGCCAACAGGTGCATGCTGGGTCATGCTGGTGTCCTCATGGTGAACCCCTTCAGTGGTGTCTTCCATGTTCACTGAGGATCATTTACTTTTAGGGAGGGGGACACAACCTTTCTGCTGCTTTTGGCATCTGTCACAGTTGTGATGATGGAGTTCTCATTCAGGAAAATATTTAAGGGGCTCAAGGACACCAGAAGTTGAGTGGACTGCTGATATGATGCTCTGTGGATGAATGAACCTACTGGTTGAACATAGACCAGAATAAATGCATCACTATACAGTGTTTGTGTAACTGTGTCTTTACTTTAATCAGTGTGTTTGTGGTTCAGTTGTTGTGCTGCTCCTCTGTTGTTTATCTCTGTGTTTTTAACCATAATCAAGTAAGGTTTGAAATATAACCTGACAAAAAGAAAAACCGAAAGCTTACTTCCCAAACATTGCATCAGGAGAAAAAGGTTAATTAAAAGAAATTCCTTCCCTCCCCTACAGCTGTTAAAGTTAAATGCAGCTACTAGGACTGCTATTTGTAACATAAATAATACTGTCTTAATATGCTTGTATTCTCTGTCAGGCAACCTTGGGTGACCTGAAAGGTGCCATAAAAATAAAATTTATTATTTATAATTTTTAACAAAACTTTGTGTAGTAATGAAAAAACAAACAAACAAACAAAATACAAACAACAGTTCTTTAACACAGAGCAAAATGCAGCACAGCCCAACATGAGCCAGAGTTGAGTGCAGGAAGGAGGAGGAGTCACCCCACTACAGGAGAACTTCCCTTTTAAAGAGGAGAACCAGCTAATCCCACCTCTCCACCTGAACAGGAAATGGGACACATACAGAGACCATTTATCTCTCTGCTTTAGGAACAATTTGTTTATAATATTTCTAATATCACAACATCATGTATTAATGAAAATATCAGATAAATCACTCATATAGAATATTAATATCAGCTCACTGGCCCAGGGATGGTGATGAAAAGTGTCAGAATTAAATATCTTTTTAGTAATTCTATGATCAGGCAGCTTCACAGATCTGTTCCAGAGCTGGAGCATTTGTCTCTTATGTCTGATACTTGAGGGCTCCCAACCCAAATCACCATGAAGAGCCAACACTGAGGTCAATTTCTGTACTGCTGTAAGATAACCAATAGTTCTATGATGCTGAGTATTACAAAGAGAATATTCACAGAATCCCCATACAGCAGAAGCATCGTCTGACACAGGACACACACACACACACACACACACACACACATATTATAGAACAGAATGAAAGTATGAACTTCCAGATGAGCACAGTGTTCGGACTTGTTCAGTCCAGAACCCAGGGCTCTACCTGCAGACTGAGCTAAAACACTGACAGCTGGGTTAAATGTCATGTGTTGGTCCAATGTCAGGCCAAGACATTTCATCTTCAAATACATCATTAATGATGAGTTTGGTTTTCTTTTTAGAACTTTTGGAGCTTGTCTGTAGACTGTTTCGACTGGTTTTAGAGCAGACTTACCTGCCAGAGCTCAGATTGTTATACAGGAGTTCATATGTGGCAGAATCAGAGATATAAATAAAGTTCGCTGACTCTGCTGTTTGGTTATTTCTGAGATGTTAAAATCACAATGTTGACAGTTTGAGTCAGTTCAGGTTCTTTCAAGTGTTTCATTTTCTCATTAAATCTTGTCACTGTTTGTATTTGACTGTTGTGAAGCTGCTTCCTGTTGGTTCAGCTGTTTGACTTTCATTTTCTAAACCTTCAGCTCTGAACAGATGATGAAACATTGAACGCTTTCAAGCAGGAACTTTGTCTCCTAAAGTTACATCTTTTATTCTTCACTCAGGTTGGTGGGCTGCAGTTTGTCAGAGATCAGCTGTTCTTCTCTGGTCTCAGCTCTGAAGTCCAACCCCTCCCATCTCAGAGAACTGAACCTGAATATGAACTGGCTGAAGGATTCAGAGGTGAAGGATTTGTCTGATCTTGTAGAGAGTCCAGACTTCAAACTGGAGATTCTGAGGTCAGTAGAGTTGGACTCAGTTCATGTTCCTTTCTGTAATATTGTTCTAAATCCAGTATCAGAGCAAACACTCTGTGTTTCCTGTGAACCTTCAAACTCCTCAGTGAAGCTGTGAGAGGAGAACAGAAACAGACTTCAGAATTAGACAGAAAGACAAAGAGAAAACGGTCAGCCAATCAGATCAGTCAGAGGACTGTTGTGATCATGTGACCAGCGAATGAAGCAGATTCCAGCTGAAGAACTCAGATGTTCAGATTCTGGTCCTCGTCCATCAAACTGTCAGATCTGAGCTGAGACTGATTGTTCTCTCATTTCAACACTAAAAAGCTGATCAGGTTCATCTGTCACAGCTCTGAGATCAGTCTGACTGAAAGCTGCACATCACTGATCTTCTTTCATCACACTGTCACCATGTGGTCTTTCTCCAGACCAGAATCCCATCTGTCTGTCTGTCTGTCAGAGTCTCTCAGTTTAAATGGACCTTCAGTAAATCATCAGTAAAGTGATGAACCTTCATGACTCAGCTCTTTATCTCCAGTGTGGACTCAGAGAAATGTGCTGAGTCAGCAGACTTGATGCTAAAAGTCTCTGCAGGTCTGTGAGTTTCCAGCTCATTGTGTTCACTCCAACACGTTAACATGAGCTGAGAGAAAGCAGCTGCTGCACATCTGGACTGAACAGGACTGAAGTCCCTGCAGGTCTTTATGCTGGATCTGCATCACTGACTGACCAGTTGATGGACAGAGTCAGGAAACACTGATGTATCTGCTCTCTTTTTCTTCTCTCCACAGCCCGTGGAGGTGGTGAAGAAGAAGGTGTGTGTTGATGGAGAATCAGCTGCTTCCTGATGATCCAGATGTTGCAGCAGCAGCTTGTCCAGACTCTGGACCATGTTCCTTGGAGGTGGAGAGGAGAGCTTCATCCAGCAGAGACTGACAGAGGAATCAGAGCAGGTGGAGGCCAGAACTGGTCTGAGAACAGAGTCCAGTCCACCATGATCCCAGAGACTCCTCAAGTCCTCCTCTCCTCTCAGGATGGTGGTTTGAGCCCACCCAGGGAAATCTCATGTTAAATCCTCATTCTCTGATCCTTCAGTCATAGACTAACCTTCAACGTTAGAGCCAATCCTCTCAATATCTTTGTTTTAACCAGCTCATTATAATTAACAGGTAAACATAAGAGCTGTTTAAATAGTGTGACCACAGAGGTTGTCCCTCACCTGTCTCTGTGACGCAATCAGTCAATATGTTCAGCTGTTTACCGAAAGGCTTCCAAGCCCACCCAGGGATGTGCTGTGTTTAGTTCACATAGATAAAGTCTTATGGAGAATGTGAGCATCAATCCCACTATCTCTCACATGCTAAGCGAGCACGCTACCATTTGAGCTATCTCACCTGTTCAAGCATGGTAACATGCTGTATTTATCACATTGTAGCTACGATTTAGGAAAAGGCCCTTTTAACAACCTTTGAGTTCACCATCAACAGGTTTCAAATATATTTAGAGATCATTCAAGAGGGACCTAAAGTTTGACATTTAGGATTCTGGAACAGCAGTCTGCAACATGGAAAGATCAAGATTTCCATGTTGATTTCATGAAGATTCAGCTTTTCAGCTTTTTCACTGTTGCCTTTTAAACATTCAGTGCCTGCATTTTAAAGCATTAAACTCAAAGTCAGATCCCCCTGGATAAAAAAATCAAGAAAGGAATACTGCAAAATACAAAAGTTTTTTTTTTTTAAATGTTTTCACTTTGTAAAAAAAATGATAAAACAATGAAAGGAATATATTGAAGTTAATTGAGCTTTATCAGTCAGACTGTATCATGATGATTCTGAACTTTCCACTTGCTTGTTAAGGATAATTATATTGATAATACTTTTTTATTTTTACATTATTTGGTAAACTTATGTAGCACACAGTAAAAACTGATGTTAAATTTTAATATATTAGCATTCCACATGTTGAGATTTTGATTGAATTTAAACACATAAACCTAAACCAGTTGAATTGTTTCATAAAAATGTATTTAAATGTAAATCTACATAGTGTAGAAGTTGCTTCAGGGATTCATTTTAGTTGTTGGTGTCTCATTTACACAGACAAAGGAGGAAAGTCTCAGATTGAAATCTATCACCTGTTTGAGGACTTCTGAATCTCATTTTTAAGTTCCCTCCATGTCTCTGTTGGTTTTTTCTGACTTTATCGATTGTTCTTTGTCTACATATCAGTCCTGTGATAGACATGAAGTTTTAAGAAGTCCAGTTTGCATGCTTGTCTACAACAATATGGTGATACTCTACACACAATGTTTCAGCTTCAAATGTTTTCAAGGTTAGTCAAGCATCATTTTTAATAGTGCAGCAAACAGAATTGCACTCTAGCAAATCAATTAACAACTAATACAGTCTGATTAAAACTGTAATTGTAACCGTGCAGAGAGATGTGTCAATAAAGAATGTGAAATCAAAGAGAAAGAGAAAAGGCTGTCATGTTTAACATGGATTTGTATCATCTCTGTTGATTCAAACAGCTTTACGTGCCTCTGAAAGAAGGGAGAGTGGCTAAAATAGGATTTATTCCAGAGCCTTGCACTTCCGTGCTGCTTGTATATTCTCTCTGTGAAAGAAAGGAAGAAATTGAACATTGGCAAAACACCCATGCTTGATATGAGAACACAGCAGTGTGCATCATGGTGCTCATGCTCATATCAACATGGAGTCATTCGTTTCCTTCTATGGGAGGAGTCTTGGATTTCTGATGTCATTAAAACCTTTGTGACATCACAGAATCAACATCTCCTTTAATGTTTGCTGACGGAACAGGAAAAAGTCAGACCGTGTAACTTAAAACTTTCAATGTAAGCTGTAATCAGTGATGAACGGGCCCTCACGCCCTTCTGCAACTTGGAACCCCCTAATTGGAGGGTTTTTTCTTATTTATATTTGATATGATAAAGATGACATACACGAAGTCCTTGTTTAATATTTGTTACAGACGCAGATCTGCTCGCGCTGTTGTGGATGTGTGTCTCTCCCTTTCTCCCTCTCCTGGTCCAGCCTGCCTCCGCTCTGCCCTTCAACTCCGCCCCTGGAGTTCCGGACTGGTGGCTGTGTCATATTCGCTGTGGCCAGGCCATATCACCACCTCCACTTGGACCAGCTAGCATAAAACAGCGGACCTCCTGGCATTCAGGGCGACTGCTGTGGTGTCTGCAGCTCGCCCTGCTCGCTTCATTTGTCCAGGATTGTGATTTGCTAATTGTGAGCCTAGTTTTGATGGTTTTTGGTAAAGTGCTAAGCCTGTGGGGTTTTTTTTTTTAGACTTCTGTTGTATTATCTTCATAACCTCCTACCACCTTTTGTTTGTTATACCCCTGACGGTGGCTGCGTCTTCTATGACTCAGGATTTGTTTAAATGTTGCTGGTATAAGCTGTCCAACTAGTTGAAGTGGGTTTTTTTCGTTTGTTTGTGTTAAGAGACATTATTTTGTGTACTTGGTTTGCAGTGAGAAATTCGATGTGAGATTGTTTATTGAGGTGCAGTGTACTGTTTTCACCACAGTGAGTCGCAGTTGAGATATGGGGCAGAGAGCCCGCCATGTTCGGTGTGTAGTGTGTGTCCTGCCCTGTACTTGAACGTTAGTCGTAGAGGGATTATGCAGGATGATGTTAATGCGCAAATAAATATGCTCGAATGAGCTAAAAGATTATTGCCTCCGTCAACTTCTTCTCCAAGTTCAGCGCAGAAGCAGCTGCAAAGCTCAACAGTTTGTCTGTTTGTTTAGAAGCACCTGTGCTCCGTTTGAGTCCTCCTTTAGTTACACATTTTTGCATAAACAAAATGATTTTTGTATATAAATGGCTGTAAATAAATACCTTTTTAGTTCCTTAACTATTTTATGTTACTTCTCTTTTCCCCATTAACGAGCTGGGTCGTAACATGTCCTCTGTGAGGACACCCAACCAACATTTGCTATCATCTGTTCTCAGTGTAGTACATCTTTATTCTACAGGACCAAGAGGAGGCTGCCTGGACACCTGAATTCATTCAAAGGTAAGGTTTGTGTTGTCCAAAAGGCTTTATTCACAGCACTTATTCTGACATTAAATTGGAGGGTAAACGCAGGTATTAATTAAGGTCTAACAGAGCCAGGGTCCTGGTATTGTTCATGTTAACTAACTGTTAAGACTCTACCCCCCTTAAAAGGAACAGAACCTTCATTAATGTCAATACCTGCTATTTCATGTCAAAATGGCTGCTGTGGTCTGTTGTCTATTGTCATCTTTACATTATCTCTCCTTACCTTAAACCCTTAGCATATATATAAAGCTATTAGCCATTTTATATTAACTTAGCTGTAAAATACACAGAGTGCAACACATCGTTACTCTTTAGTTTCTCTTTAGTCTCTTAGCACTACAGTTGAATATATGTGTCCTGCCTTTGTTTACACCTGACAGACGCATTCACTTCTGGGTATCTCCCCCTTGTGGCACAAAAGAGTAACAACTCTTGTCTTTAATTCTGCCTGAGTGCAGGAAAGTGGAGCACAGTGACTATAAAACAGAACATCTTTTAGTAAACAGGACATTATAACCTCCTGACATGAACTATATTATGGTGCTTTGATGTCATAAAATGAAATAAACAATATATAAGGGAGACTTCTTGTATAAACAATAATCATCTTGCCCTCACACTAACCATTCTAATATTTGTCTCCAGCTGGTTGGTCATTATATCCAAATTATTAATGATTGTTGATATAAAATCCTGTATGTACATGTGTTTTGAACGCACCAATAGCCATCACAACATCTATCAATGTATTTGGTCAAACATAGGTGGACATTTGATTTTTATCCATATCAACCAGCCATGCTCGATATAGCAGATTTTATTTATGTCCAACCTCTGATCTCAGAGTGTGTTTTTCAGGCCATTCGTTGGAATCGATCCTGAAAGGGGGACCAAGGCCGGCCGTGGAACGTCCACTTCCAAGAGGACAGGTAAAGTTGTTCACAGTGAATCTCCGGGTGGCCACTCTGCTCAGGAACCTGATGGATTTCATTTGGTGAGTAAGAGCACTCTACCCCGGCTCTTCATATCAGCAGTGTTTGTTTCTGCTCACTTATATGTTTGAGTTTTGCCTTTTAAGGTACGAACCTCACTTTATCTTTGAGTTCTGCCTTTTAAGGTACGAACTTTCACTTTGTGTTTGAGTTTTTTCTTTTAAGGTACAAACATTCACTTTATGTATTGATGGAGTTGCTGCTGCCTTACTTTAATAAATGATGTGGTATATAATTAATCATTTAAGTCTCTTTTCTATAGAATTTGTATTGCTGCATTTAGTAAACTAAATCATTTCAGTATATGTTGTACAGAATAAAGAATACAAAGTGCTATTCAAGGTTACAGTAAAGACGGTGCTTAATTGGTCGTCATCAATACTGACTATGTTCTATTTATAAAAAATACTGCATGGTACTGTATTATATTAAATTCCATTGCTAATGGAAAAAAAAGAAATTTGTGGCTACCCTGCCACTAGCATATTATAAATTCAATAATACAGCACCATATCATGTTTTAGTACTTATTATTATAAACAGTAAGGAACTGTAAATTACTTTACAGGAAGCAAACTGTGGAAAAACAGTAATTCACTGAAAACCCTGCTGTCAGTATTTTACTGTTAATTTACAGGACAATTGTTTACAGTGTAGGTGCCACCTGACTAAAAAAAACAAAAAAACCAACCCTGCTGGGGTGGCGGGGTGCCATCCAGTTACTGAAGTTCATACCATATGATTAACACTACAGAGTGGTGCTGTGACTTATGTACAATCCAACCTACAGACACATGTAGGTGAATAGTCCTACATTCAAAATAATACAAAAAGAAATATCATCCAACCCCAACTGTAGCACACATTACAATTCCATTATCAGATCCTATGTACATCTTTGCACATCAGTGCAGTGCTGTGGCTTAGTTGGTCAAAGCACTTGTCTAGTAAACAGGAGATCCTGGGTTCAAATCCGAGCAGTGCCTCATTGTTGATGTTAAATGTTGTAGAAATAACAAACTAACAGCTGAAACTTTCCCTGTCTCAACAAGCAATTTCCTGGACTGTGAACAGTCAAAATGAATCCTGAGTGAAACTGCTGCTGGCTATTGGGAGGGATTTAGATGTAAAATGTGTACTTTTTCAGCTAACTCCACTTCTTCTTCTTCTCCTTTCGGCTTTTCCCTTCAGGGGTCGCCACAGCGAATCAGTTGCCTCCATCTAAGCCTGTCTTCTGCATCCTCTTCTCTCACGCCAACCACCTTCATGTCCTCTTTCACTACATCTATAAACCTCCTCTTAGGTCTTCCTCTAGGCCTCCTGCCTGGCAGTTCAAAACTCAGCATCCTTCTACCAATATATTCACTATCTCTCCTCTGGACATGTCCGAACCATCTCAGTCTGGCCTCTCTGACTTTATCTCCAAAACCTCTAACATGTGCTGTCCCTCTGATGTACTCATTCCTGACCCTATCCAAAATGGTTACTCCCAAAGAGAACCTCAGCATCTTCATCTCTGCTACCTCCAGCTCTGCCTCCTGTCTTTTCCTCAGTGACACTGTCTCTAGACCAAACAACATCGCTGGTCTCACCACAGTTTTGTACACCTTTCCTTTCATCTTAGCTGAAACTCTCCTATCACACATCACACCTGACACTTTTCTCCACCCGTTCCAGCCTGCCTGCACACGCTTCTTCACCTCTTTTCCACACTCTCCATTGCTCTGGACTGTTGACCCTAAGTACTTAAAATCCTCCACCTTCTTTATCTCTTCTCCCTGTAACCTCACTCTTCCACTTGGGTCCCTCTCATTCACACACATATACTCCGTCTTGCTGCGGCTAACCTTCATTCCTCTCCTTTCCAGGGCAAACCTCCACCACTCTAGCTTCTCCTCCACCTGTTCCCTGCTCTCACTACAGATCACAATGTCATCTGCAAACATCATAGTCCATGGAGATTCCTGTCTAACCTCGTCTGTCAGCCTGTCCATCACCATAGCGAACAAGAAGGGGCTCAGAGCTGATCCCTGATGCAGTCCCACCTCCACCTTGAACTCCTCTGTCACACCTACAGCACACCTCACCACTGTCTTACAGTCCTCATACATGTCCTGCACCGCTCTAACATACTTCTCTGCCACTCCAGACTTCCTCATACAATACCACAGTTCTTCTCTGGGCACCCTGTCATAAGCTTTCTCCAGATCTACAAAGACACAATGCAGCTCCCTCTGACCTTCTCTGTACTTCTCTATCAACATCCTCAAAGCAAATACTGCATCTGTAGTACTCTTTTTTGGCATGAAACCATACTGCTGCTCACAAATGCTCACTTCTGCCCTTAGTCTAGCTTCAACTACTCTTTCCCATAACGTCATTGTATGGCTCATCAGCTTTATTCCTCTGTAGTTGCTACAACTCTGTACATCTTCCTTGTTCTTAAAAATGGGCACCAGCACACTTCTCCTCCATTCCTCAGGCATCTTCTCACTATCTAAGATCCTGTTGAACAACCCAGTCAGAAACTCTACTGCTACCTCTCCTAGACACTTCCAGACCTCCACAGGTATATCATCAGGACCGAGTGCTTTTCCACTCTTCATCCTCTTCAGTGCCCTCCTCACTTCATCCTTACTAATCTTTGTTACTTCCTGGTCCACAACAGTCACCTCTTCTACTCTTCGTTCTCTCTCATTTTCCTCATTCATTAGTTCTTCAAAGTACTCTTTCCATCTTCCCATCACACTACTGGCATCTGTCAATACACTTTCATCTCTATCCTTAATCACCCTAACCGCCTGCACGTCCTTCCCATCTCTGTCTCTCTGCCTTGCCAACCTGTATAGATCAGTCTCTCCCTCCTTACTATCCAACCTAGCATACAAGTCATCGTAAGCCCTTTGTTTGGCCTTTGCCACCTCTACTTTCACCTTACGCTGCATCTCCCTGTATTCCTGTCTACTCTCTTCAGTCCTCTCAGTGTCCCACTTCTTCTTAGCTAACCTCTTTCTCTGTATACAGTCCTGCACCTCCTCATTCCACCACCAAGTCTCCTTATCCACTTTCCTTCCAGATGACACACCAAATACTCTCCTACCTGTCTCCCTGATCACATTAGCTGTAGTTGTCCAGTCAACTGGAAGCACTTCCTGGCCATCCAGAGCCTGTCTCAACTCCTTCCTAAAAATCATACAACACTCTTCCTTTTTCAGCTTCCACCATTTAGTCCTCTGCTCTGTCTTTGCCCTCTTCATCTTACTCACCACCAGAGTCATCCTACACACCACCATCCTATGCTGTCTGGCTACACTCTCACCTACCACTACTTTGCAGTCACTGATCTCCTTCAGATTACACCGTCTACACAGGATGTAGTCTACCTGTGTACTCCTACCTCCACTCTTATAGGTCACCCTATGTTCCTGCCTCTTCTGGAAGAAAGTATTCACTACAGCCATTTCCATCCTTTTTGCAAAGTCAACCACCATCTGTCCTTCTGCGTTCCTCTCCTGGATACCAAACCTGCCCATCACCTCCTCATCATCTCTGTTTCCTGCACCAACGTGTCCATTGAAGTCTGCACCAATGACAACTCTCTCACTTCTAGGGATGCTCTGCATCACTTCATCAAGGTCCAACCAGAATTTCTCCTTCTCCTCCAGCTCACATCCTACCTGTGGAGCATACCCACTAACAACATTGAACATTACACCTTCGATTTCTAGCTTCAGACTCATTACTCTATCTGATACTCTTTTAACCTCCAGAACATTCCTAACAAACTCCTCCTTCAAGATAACTCCTACTCCATTTCTCTTCCTATCTACACCGTGATAGAACAACTTGAACCCTGCTCCTAAACTTCTAGCCTTGCTACCTTTCCACCTGGTCTCCTGGACACACAGTATGTCTACCTTCCTCCTCTGCATCATGTCAACCAACTCTCTACCTTTCCCTGTCATAGTTCCAACATTCAAAGTCCCTACTCTCAGTCCTAGACTCTTGCCGTTCCTTTTCTCTCTCTTCCTACGAACACACCTTCCTCCTCTCCTTCTTCGACGAACAGTAGTCCAATTTCCACCGGTACCCTGTACGTGAACAGCACCGATGGCGGTCGTTGTTAACCCGGGCCTCGACCGATCCGGTATGGAACTCATTGATTCGATTCGCATGTTTGATTTGGCAAAAGTTTTACGTCGGATGCCCTTCCTGACACAACCCTCTGTATTTATCCGGGCTTGGGACCGGCACAATAAGGCACTGGCTTGTACCCCCTTGCGGCTACATTTTTCAGCTAACTCCACTGTTATGTTTAAAATGTTCATGTTCAACCAATTTTAATAAAACAAACAAAAAAAAAAAAAAAAGTAAATGTCTCTTTTGGGTTGCTTCTGAATAGATTGAGGACAGTTCATTTGTAGTTCAAAACATATTCAGGGTGTTTTTTTCCTCACTGTTTGTTCCTCCCACATACTGACATGTCCTGTTCTGCCTTCTACTTCTTAATATGCTTATTTTCCTGCTCTCACTCATTTTTGGAATCACTCACCGAGCAAAGCAGCGGACCTCGTCAACTGTGTGTGCCCCCTCTCTCCTCATGCTGCTCTCTCTGCTGGTCTGAGCTCTCAGTTCATTTAAATGCTTTGTTGGCTCTGCCTGTCTGTACCCATGTCAGAAACTCTGAAACACATGACGTCATCGAACAACTTCTGGCGACTTTTAGGACAGCCAATAGCGACTTTCCTTGCTGAGGAGTGGCATCAGTGCTCCGTCTCACTCAGTGGAGTGACAAAGGAGGAGCTTGTGTTTGAACCTGTGTATGAAAAACAGAAAAAAAAAACAACAAAAAAATAACAACAAAAACAAAAAAAAAAGGACTCACAACAAAGAGCCGTTTGGGTTTGTTGGTTGTTGTGAACGTCACAACTTTTGGTGATAGTTCCTGCAGCTTAGACTTGGAAAAGTTGCCACGTTTCAAAATGCAGGAAGTGCTGAAGAAACAACACGTCAACAAATGTTGAAGGTTGCTGATGTCTAGAGGTTGGGGGGTGTAGTGGTGGTCACAACACTCAACAAGCATTGGTGGTTCAGTGGTAGAATTCTCGCCTGCCACGCGGGAGGCCCGGGTTCAATTCCCGGCCAATGCAAAGTACCTTTTTAACCGACATCCAAATGTTAGAAATACAGTGCTGCAGTGGGCCTGGTCGCTGTGGTGGGCTGTGGCTCGCCCCGTCCGGGCGTCGGCCTCGCCGGTGTGTGGCGGGGCCCTTGCTGGAAGCCTGGCCAGGGGGCTCTGTGCCCTTGTGCTTATGCTGTGTTATGTGGGGTGCGCCCGACGGCCCTTGGGTCCTTTGGTTGGTAGTGTGGCTTCAGGCCTCGTTGGCGCAGTAGGCAGCGCGTCAGTCTCATAATCTGAAGGTCGTGAGTTTGAGCCTCACACGGGGCACACCTTTAGTTCCAAGGAGGCAATAATAAGAAGTTAGAACCTCAATTCCTTGACCACTCTCTGGCTCACATGTTTCGATGCTATAATTGACTTATATGGACCATTTCTCCGCTTCACATGGACAAGTATAAAGAATCACACAACAGGATCTAAATGAAAATTTCCCTGTCATCTCACTATTTTCCTGTTTAAGGGCACAACAGCAGCATCCAGCTTCTTGTCAAAGAGTTGTGAAGTGCTGTCGCCTCAGTATCTACAGATCCTTCATTTCTCTCCACTTCGTCTTTTATTGTCGACCTCTGAGGACCGGAAGTCGGCTCAGTCCGCCGATCAGCTGTGCGATCGTGACGCTCGTGAATCAGCAGGAGACATTTCACAGCATGTCAACGTCCTGTTTTCTACTTTTGGACTGAAACGGACAAAACAACGATTTTTCAAAGGAAAAGTTTTGCAGAGTGATGCACACAGAGTAAGGCAGAGAGCATCTTAAATTACTCCATAGCATCCTAGTGGATCAGAGAAACCACAGCGGTGCACTGTTAGTCTATTTACGATGTAGGACGGAAAGATCCAGAAAATCATTTATTCCCACTTTACAACTCCTAAACTATTAGAAGATAAGATACCAAACGCAGAATTTTTAATAAAGTGTTTCTGATTCTGATAATCTCCGTTAGAGCATTATTGTGTAATTCAGTGTCTGTGCAGTTTGGGAGTGACAGAATAAAATATCTCCACATTCATAAAACAGGGCAGAACCAGCAGATGAAGCTGTTTGGATGTTTCTATCATATGATGATGAAATCTAAAGGCTCTCTGATCATGACATTGAATAACGTCATATGAGAAGTTAATCTGATCTCCAGATATGGTTTGTGATATTTCTTCATATGATAGTGAGGTAAAATGTGTTCAGTGAGATGTGTGTGTATCCAGGCAGGACTGACAGCTTCATGTGGGATTCTCACAGAGATGATTCAAACCTGATCACAGTGAGCAGATACTCAGTGATCAGTATTGATATATAGTGTGTTTGCTATCAGTGGAGGAAACTCTCAGACAGGACTAATAGTCATGTTTGGGATGTTCCTGGATTTGAGTTGAATGAGTGTAAATTCTCCCTGATTTTAACACACGTTCACATATCCACCTCTATTCAAACATGGACTTTAGATGTTGTTTGAAATTCTAATGTGAATGTCACAAAAAGCATTTTTTTGGAAACAATTGTTCTTATTATTAATGTTAAGACCCAGAAAGCAGCATATTTGATTGACTGTAGTACCAACCTGAAGATGATCAGTGTTTATAGCTCATAACCTGATCATAGATCAATAATCTGCCATTGGAAGACGCTCACTGTGAAACGTACTGAAACTGTCTTCTGCAGTTAGAACTCATCCACCTTCAGATTGGACATCTTCTGATCGTAGAACTGTAGCTTTTTATACATTTCACTGCAGTACAATAAAGTACTCTGTGAGTATTGTGTTTCCCACAGTGTACATGACATCTGCGCAGCAATACTTCCACCTGCTGGAGATTTATTACTACTACAACTATAAAATAAATCTATCAAAACATGAACTCCAGTCTGTAGAATCCAGAAGATTAATGACACACTTTGTTCTGCTGTTATGGAATCAAATCCAACTTTAGGTTTTCTATATATTAAACTCAAGAGCACTGTTGGGGATCAAACAGAAAAGGACAAAGACATGAAACAAGATTTTTTTTTAACATTGTTTTTACAGAAACTATGTTACAACTTAACAATTTAAATCATTCTGAAATAAAAGCTCAAAAAGATGGACAAAAACAGGGCCCAATTTAAGAAAGGTCAGCTAAGCATAAGACGACTGAAGCTTAAATATTAATGAACAGAACATACCTGACTCACAAATGGCACACTGGGGTTTTTAACTAATGGACTAGTCCTTCTTTAAACACACAGGACTAGTGTGTTTCATTTAACTAGACATAAGTCAGTGAAAATAACTATAAATCAAACTAAACAGAAGTTGAAAACCTGCTCCCTGCTCTTCCTCCACCAATGGTCTGCTCCACTTCTTGTGGGCTATCCTCTCCATATTTAGCCTTTTGCCAGCAACTCAGAACAGAAGGAAATATTTTAGACATCAAATGAAAAATAACTTGCAGCTAAAGTATGAAATGATTGAACGTGTGAATGAATACATTATTGACACTGGCTTATGCTGCCACAAGCACACTTGGGCGGAAAATGTTTGTTCCTAAATGGCCTTTTGTAACAATCATTAGTCAGACAGCAGGAAGTGTACTTCATAGAAGTACTCACATGTACAATTTTCTTCCATGGGAATGGAAGGCAGCAACAGCCCTGTCCTTTGAGGAGGAAACTATCCACGCTGGAAAATGTTGAGTCATGGGAGCATTGCTGTGCATGGTTGTTGTGGCCGAGTGGTTAAGGCGATGGACTTGAGCTCCATTGGGGGTTCCCTGCGCAGGTTCAAATCTTGCCAACGGTTGGTTGTTGTCACAGCATGTTCTAGTTTGATGCTTCTTTAAATCGATCACTCGCTGCTTCAATGCTGCCATAGTCCCGGTCATATAGGATGAATTGTTGAAGTTACTGCCTTCACTCCTGACGTCCAGCACAAAAATCATGCTACATGTTAGGAGAAATGACACTTCCTGTCCTGTCTGAGTACACTCAGAACAACTTCAATCTCCCCCTAAACACTTTAAAGGACACTCAGCCTGCACACCTGGCTCCAACCTACATGCAGCTCCCAAAACATCCACTTTACTGACAACTTTGACCGCTTCTGAAATTATTTATAGTCTCTTCATCTTCATCCAAACCTCCACCATGTTGCTTCACAAAGATTAATATGAGCAGTGTTTAATTGGAGTTGAACTAAATGCTTACTTGAGTGCAAAGTGTGTATTACTGCATAACTGAAACTAATTGTTACACATGCACAATGATCACAGTGTCCGTTGAGTTGCCAGTGCTTTTATTGTGCCACAAATACAGTAAATACAACAGAAAAGACAGTCATGATGAGCATATGGCTCTCTGTGCTGCTCTCTTGACCGTCTTTTTACCACCTTCTCTTTTCGGCATTACAATGAACAATTGCAGACAATGTGTGCTTACTGTCCCAAACATCCATGAACACTCAATACACAGCCCGCAGTCCACCCACTCATAAACTCCATCTTTTAGCTCCTTCCACTGTTACACCCGACACTGAACACAGCATTTATCTGTGTCACTGCTCATATGAACTGCTTTTAACTTTGTATGAACTGTTTTCATACAAACATTCTTATAGGCCTACTTTTCTTTTCTTTTTGGATATTCTACCCTGGGCTCACCCTCAATTTGATCTGCCATATACCCTTTTTAAAGCACCAGTAAACTGGAAAGTCGGAAGCCATGACTTGAATCCCATGTCAGCAGCCTGTCTGTTCTGTTTTAAGTCAGATTCAGTGTTGATGAGAAGACCTGTACTTTTAACAGTTATTGGGATAGAAAAAGGGGATTACATGACCATAGCATAAGACCATGAGAACTGTGAAACTTAAGCTTCCTTTTATGCTTACTGTATTTACTTAGTGTGGGAGTTGGGAAAGTTGGATTCACAGAAAATATACTTCACATGCTAAAGGTCTAACCTGTCACCTGCATAGTGTATTGTGAGCTACTGAATCAACCAGAGGGCAAAACATAGCGATGTTACGACTTAAGGAGCAGAATAGAAATGTTTACTTTTTAAGGTAGACAGATATTATATCAAAATTTACTACCTCTCAGCATTGGTAACGTGTCCCACATTGTCCCACACAAACATGTTCTTTGTCCCACATTTGGTTTGTTGGGATCTTGTCACCCTACATCCATCTGCTCTCTGGAATCTGACCCCCCCCCGACGCACACACACACATGCCCTTGTGGATGGTAACTGGCAAAGCTGCTGAGAAGGCACACAATGGAGTTGCACCACCCTACACACGGCCCTTAAGGTGTACGCTTTGTTTGGTTTTGTGTGTGTACAGTGGCAGTGTCCTCTGGCATTTGCTCTTTTATCCCATTAACCCAGTGAGAATTTGATCAAGCTAATGCATGTTATTACCAAATTATACCTGGCAACCGTAAAGCAGGTACCAAGGCAGCTACATCATTACTATTCAGTCGAATGGGGCCAAAGTTCTTTACCCAAGGTGGATTAAAGAAGTCTGACAATTTCTCTGTGGGGGGGGGTGAGCTCAGTTTTATACACGCAGATCATGTAAGTCAACGGATCTTATGAGTGTCCTGTCTGCCGTTTGCTGGAGGTCGACTTCGTCCCCAGCGGGACTGATGTGGACAGAGTCCTCACTAACGCCAAGAGGGTCGAAACACGTCACACATGTTCTGAAATCTCTAAACCGGCTTCCTGTAAGTCAAAGGATTTTAAAATCCCACTGCTGGTCTTTAAAGTACTTCATGGTCTTAGGCCTAAATACCTCCATTCTTATTTACCACTGCATTCACAAAGTCTGCTGAAAACCATTGCTCTTCTCCCTGCTCCCTTTGTTTTTAAAATTCCAGTTATTGTCTTATTTTATTTTATTAAAATTTTTAATGACACCTTTTTAATGCTTTTCGATGTTTTTAATGTTTTTTTTTAACTCTGTAAAACACCCTGAATATATGAATGAAGTTGCCCTTGCCTTGCCTTATACAACACAGGGGTCATTAAGTACAGATTTCCATCCATCGTCATCGTCATTTTTTGAACCTAATTATTACCTCTTTCACGGACAGCTATTCAAAAGCAGTTTTCTTCAAAATGCACGAGGATTGATGTCTATTCCTTCCATTCCAGGAGACCCCTGCAGGTAAAAAAAAAAAAAAAAAAAAAAAGAAGTGGAGACTCCATGCCTGGAGAGTAAGAAAAACACTTTAAAAAAATGCATGAAATTTTTAATTATTAATGAATAAAGTAGTTTTTAATGAATGAATGAAGCAGTTAGTGACATTCAATCATTTGTCCTGAGTACTTTTGAAAAAAAAAAAGAAAGGTAATATAGATTGAGGTCTTGGAGTCAGGAGGTGTGAAACAACCTTGAATGTTTTCCTCAGTTTGGATTAGAGACACTAAAACCCTCTTTTGTCGGCAAAATTAGCAGGTACCCATTAAAAAAAAATCGTTTTTATTTTCTTTATGTGGGTAAACCCATAAAAGCAGAATGACTCCTTTTGGCCTGACAGTCAAGTGTTAAAACATCTGTCACTTTTCAGGGAGCAACAATTCAAAAATATGCTCAGACAAAACATCTCACCGGCACAAAAAAAAAAAAAAATAAATCATGTACACATTTAGGTAAGTGGGGAGCAAGCACATATTCGCACAACACTGTGACGTACAAAGATTATTCAGCTTTCACTGAACTTTCAAGATTCAGAGTGTTCACTGTCATATGTAAAGAAACACGTTTCCCTGAACAATGACATTCTTTTGTTTTTTTGACCATAATGAAAGCCAAACATATATAGAAAATGGATAAATAGAATTAAAAAAAATAGCAGAATCTCAAAAACAGCAATAGAAATATAATACATTAGAATACAAAATACAACAGAAATAGATCAAATAGAACAAGCTGACATATAAACTCTCAGCTCTGTGTGCAACAGTCAGTGTGCAAAATGAAACATCAAAGATTATAACGTTCAAAATGGAGTGTAAACAGTTTCCTGGCTGTTACATGAGGTGGTTGATGTTTAGGAGTCTGATGGTAGTGGGGAAGAAAGAGTTCTTTAGTCTGCTAGTCCTACATTTCACACTTTTGTACCTCCGGCCTGATGGTAGAAGGTTGAACAGTCCGTGCTGGGGATGGGTGGGGGGTCCTTGGTGATGGAGGCAGCTCTCCTGTGGACTATGCGGTGGTAGGTGCTCTGCAGAGAGGGCAGTGGAGTCCTGCTGATCCTTTCAGGAAGCTCAATATGCTCTCAGCAGTGAAACTGTAGAAGTTGCTGAGGATCTTAGGCGACATTCCAACTGTGTGGTGCTCAGTGTCCAGGTGAGGTCCTCAGTAATGTGTTCTTGTTTGTGAGCATTGAACACTTTGACACACAAAGGGACTTTCCAGGTGTGCATGAGTTTAATAAAGTCCTTTTAATCTTTCCTTTTTCTCTGAAATACAGAAACACAAGCACATCTGCAACTTCGCTGCTCACTGCATCTGCCCGCACTTTGCTTAAAGGACCCCTGTGGACACCTACGGTAGCTGCCCAAAATAATAATCTCAGACAATGAAAAATAATAAAAGAGAATATGGTGTCTCTTAACATGCCAAACATTACTCTTATGTCCCACATGAGTGTACGGACAAAAATAAAGTGCCACAAAAAAAACCCCCAACTCTGCACAACCAAGAATGACATGGTTTTGGGAAGAGCATTTATGTTTATGGGACAAATTTTGAAAATTGAATCAACGTGTTCCTGTAAGGAAAGAGAATTTGTTTTGATATGCTCCCATATTGTAAGGATTACAGCCAGTCTGTTTTGTTTGAACCTGTATTATAAGATATACGCCCTGCTTTGTTATTTTTATTTTACTACCTGACTGTTGTGACATATATATTTGGGCACTTTACGTTACTTAATGACACTTTTACGTTTATGGCATGAGATGGCAGTAATTTGTGGAAGAATACTACCCCCCCCCAATAAAATAAATAAAGAATTGGGACAGAAGGGGATTTCTGCCGATGATGAATGAAAATAATAAGCAGTTGAACATCTGCATTTTACTTCTCCTCTCACCTCAGTTAATATTGTTTCCCACACCTGGCAACACAACGCACTTTACGGCATTGTTTGACAGCAGTGTGTACGTTTTGTAGCCAGGTTACGTTAGCGCTGCTAGCCTAGGATCGATTTACAATAAAAGAATTTTTTTTTTAATTATAAATAAATAATCGTTGTAACGAATACTGAGGATAAAGAGGAAGCAGCAAATGAAAATCAATATGCAGAAATGAGCATTAGCATAGGTGACTTGGCGTATTGTCGTAAAAGTGGCTCTGCCCTTTGACTTGGCTCTGCCAATGTCGCTCTTGTGCAAAAAATAAAAAATTTAATAAAATTGTGTGGATCACTTCTCTAATGTGTACATAGGACGAACAAAGTCTGAAGTGACCAAATTCACATTTTTGTGTGACACAAAATAACATCCATTTAAACATAACCAGCCCCAGTTCATCACAAAACACTCCTATTTCCATCTTCAATGGAGCCTCCACCATCATATCCACGTGGGAAAACTCTGAAGAGGGGAGTATACACCATATTGGCATGCAATCATCCAAAATCTCTTGGTATGTAAGAGATTTTGGCCGATTCCATGCTCCCAACTTTGTGGGAACAGTTTGGGGATAGCCCCTTCCTGTTCCAACATGACTCTGTGCCAGTGCACAAAGCAAGGTCCAGAAAGACATGGATGAGAGAGTTTGGTGTGGATGAACTTGACTGGCCTGCAGAGTCCTAACCTCAACCCGATAGAACACCTTTGGGATGAATTACAGCGGAGACTGAGAGCTAGGCCTTCTTGTCCAACATCAGTGTGACCTCACAAATGTGCTTCTGGAAGAATGTTCAAAAATTCCCATAAACGCACTCCTAAACCTCATGGAAAGCATTCTCAGGAGCTGAAGCTGTTTTAGCTGCGAAGGGTGGACCAAACTCATATTAAACCCTCTGGATTAAGAATGGGATGTCACTTAAATTCATATGCGAGTCAAAACAGGTGAGTGAATACTTTATGCCAGTGCTTCTCAAAGTGTGGGGCGCGACCCACTGGTGGGGAACGGGCACGACAAACGGGAGGAAATTTTCAATTTCATGCCTATCTTACTGTAAATGCTTTTCTTTATTGACAATAAAGATAATTCACTCTAAACAAAACACCCACACGCAAACAAAGTAATAATTAATGGCTAAAAAGATTAATGAGCATTAGGAGACCAGGGGAAAAATGTGACCTGGAACTAAAGTGCAAAAACAATGATTGACGTCGGGATGATAATTGCAGTGGGCCAATATTTGCAGCGGGACAACAAGGTAGCAGGTAGCCGTGAGCAACATGGAGAAATTTGTGATGCGGACCACAAAAGGGGTCATATATTATTAGTTATAAAATGGGTAGCTCAATTAAGGTGATCTGATTGGTCCATAAGTATTGTATAATGAGCACAGCCTACAGCTGTGGTGTCACTTTCCTTTTCACACACATGTATCACTTCAGTCCCTGAAACCAGCTAATTATATCACATAAGGCAGCCAAACAAAATATAATAAGACCGTCCCATGGCCGATTATTTATCTTTTTATTTATTTAAACAAAATATTAGATGTGTTTTAAACTCTTAGAAGTTTTCATCTAACATACAGGCAGTGGCGGCTGGTGAAAAATATTCTAGGTGGGGCTGTGGCATACTAATTTTTTGTCACCATCCCAATAGAACAAACTACAGGATACCAGTGCTCTGTGAAATAACCAGTAATTATTTAATTCCAGTAATAAACATTTTTACAGAAAAACAGAGATAGCTAACAGCAATACTGCAAAAACTCAAGGCTAGAACTATTAAACAATGAACTGAGTTATTTAATTGACTTGTATATTTTCAATGATAAGGCTTTTTTCTTTAAATTAACACATACAGTAATATCAACAAACACACTGTTAAGACAAAACATAAGGAAGTGCCATTTACTGCTGTTCCTGTCCACCTCTTCATTGTGTTTCCTCATCCAGCTGTTTAACGATTTGAACTGTGCCTAGCATGGATAGCTTCATAGCATTCTCCATGTGTGCCCTCGTACATTCATGTATTTTCTCAGATAAATGTTTCATGTCTCTTACTCCTGTAACAGTCCATGCTGTATCTGTTGCAGTCGTTTTAAAAAGTAAACATGGAAAACAAAATAAGTAATTTACATGACTACATCCAGCAAGCCAAGCTTTTGTATCATACCAATTGCGGGAAATCCTCTGGTGTCCCTTTTACCTTTCTCACTAGCTTGTTGGCTGAATTGAATATCTGGGCGATCTGGTCCAAGTCCTTTTATTTTTCCCACCAATGTTCTCCTCTCGAATGGATTTTGGAGAAGAGATCGGACCGAATTGGGTGGCTGAGATGCTGTGTCTGCAGTATCCATCACTGTCAAAGTCAGTACTGACAGATTTCCCCACTCCACTAGCGGCAAATCCGTAGTTTTCAGTCACGCGACTTGCGCTGGCCCCTGGAGGGCAAAAACCAGGTCCAAGATGGCGGCTAACACTGGAAACGACGTAAACCTGTCAATTTCCAAACAGATTCAAGCCAAGATTATTTAGCTCATCTCTCTAAAGAAGAAAACACAAGATATAAGATTAAGCTGCACGTTTTGGGCACTATATAGTAGCGTTACTTCATTCATTTAACTAACATTACCAAAATCATTTATTCATGAAATAAAATGACATAAACGAATAATATCATCTGAACTTTCACCAAATTTACACTGCATGCAAACAGGTGAAACCCCCTCCGCTTCCAATATCTGTTGTTATCTTTTCAGACTGAAAATGAACCTTCCCCTCAACTAACGCTATCAGCTAGTGTTAACTAACTGCTATTTAACAAGGCCATTCTGTAAAGCACAACCCAGGCTTGTCTCCTCATCGATTTGTGCAGCCAATCGCACAGCAATTATCCGGCATTTTGGTAAAAGTTAAGCCAAAACTAGAAAAAAATTTGCTGGCGGACAGCGGACAGGCAGAGGAAGTAGTGTCTTTTGACCTCCAGGGGGGCGTTCCCACAATGGTGTGACGTCACATGAAAACTATGGATACTGGTTGAGTAACAGGATTGAATAGACACTCATCTGTTACTCATACCTCTCATATTTATTGGGGCAGCAGTCTATCACAGGGCCAACATGGCCTCAGCTTCTTTATATTCATATTATGGATGTAGCTGCAACTATTTATTGATTAAGATTTAATTGCCAACTTTTTTAGATTAATCATCAGTTGGAGTATTTGTGTGTGTGTGTGTGTGTCTACAGAACTGTTTGACAAAGAGCTTTTCCAACCTTTAAATGCTTTAAAAGTTCTAAGAACCATCCGCCTTCACAGTGAAGACCATCAAACTGTATCATTTCTTTTTCATCATCTTTCAGTCTCATTTGAACCAATGAGCTTTATTTCTTTACTCTGTGAATAGTAATAAATATGGCAGGATTTATCTGTGCAGATTGTCTGGCTCTACAGATGCAATCAGAGAATGAAAACTGTTTTATTATTATCTGTTTTTATACAGTTTGTCATTCAGAATCAAAGTTAGTTTGGCATCAGCCAAAATAGATGTTTGAGTCAAACAGATCTGAAACCACAAAGGACATTTTCTCTTCCTCAGATCTGAACACACAGTAGTGATAAAGTAACTGCCCTGCTGAGTCAGTCATACATGTTTGAGCTCTGTCAGATTTCTGTTCCACTTATTGTGTAGTTTGATATTTAATGACATCACAATAAGATATAAAGTATGGCAGCACTTTTTCCTTCTCAGGCACATGAGTAAAGACTTTGTGCTCCTCCTTCCTGTGTGTGAAGGTGAAGGTTTGTGCGTCATTTTGTTGTAAAGATGTGAAGATTAAACTTTTTTTCATAGTGATCAACCTGTGTGATGTTTATACCTTTAAGAGCTTGAAAACAAAATGTCATTGTCTGTTTTTTATTATTATTTTTATTTCTTATTATTTATTTTACATTAGAACGATTATACATTATACATTTCATTTTACATTTTACATCATCAAACCAGGTTCAAAGTAAGAGTCAGATTCACCAGCCCAAGTGGCATCCCTTGGCCAAAATAATTCTTCCCCCTCTGACCGACCTTTGAAAGATTGAAAACAAGCTCCTCCTCTGGGTTGTTTTTTTTTTTTAATAATCAAAGATTGGGGAAACCGGAGCACCCGGAGTAAACCCTACGCCAGCACACTGGTAGTACCCTTCACACAGCAAAGACTGGGACTGGGAGTCCAGTCAGGCTGTTGGTCTGAATAAAGTCTTCCTCATGGCTGAGAAAAACTGGGCCACTTTGGACTTCTTCTTCTTCTTGGGCGGATTGAGGAGGGCGTTCAGTAGATGTTTCACCAGAGCGTCATCAAAAGATGAGTATTGTGATGCTGTTGCAGCCTCCAGGAGTTTCTCTGCAGAGCCAAACTCCTTGAAAAGGTCCTTAATAATGGTCTGGTTCAGCTCTTTCATGGTGTCCTTGTTCTTCCTGAAAATGGAGCCATGGATCTTCACGTCTTCCTGCGCGAGGCCCGACAGACGCTGGATGATGGTGTTCATTTCTACTGCCTGCGGGGAGCCTCCAGTTGTGTTGGGGACTTTAGTGAGGAGCCTCAGGACAAGAGCAGTTATGATGTTCCTGCTCATCTCATCTGAGACATGAGAGGAGCTCTCAGTGGACTCTGAAGATGGCTTCACAGGCGTGGCTGGGGTAAAAATGTAATGGAAGAAGGCTGTCAGAACACTCGTCAAGAGATTCTCTTTGAGCCAACTTGCGCAGTATCAACTCATGACTGTCAACATGTGCAAAGCCCTTTCTTCTTCTCACTGGTCCAGATGCTGCAGCCTCAAAGGAAGATAGAGTCTGACCTGAACGGGAAGAAGTCCTCTTGCTGACTCTGATTTGACCTTCTTCTGCCATGTGCAGCATGTCTGTGATCACTTCCTCGATGTCAGTGAGGGCACCAGACACTTTGTCACTGTAATTATTTTCTCTTTTCATCCAGAGGAGAACCTTTTGCAGGAACTGTTCCACTGTGTCCTCCGTCATGGCGTAAAGAACCTCAGGAGAAAGCTGTAGTCTTCCTTCCTTCATCCTGATTACTTGAGGGATGACAGAGTCTGAGACATATCTGCCCCCTGCAACCACAGGAAGCTCATAGGTCTGTCCAGCTATCAGATGATCGTATACTTTCTCTATCAAATCCTTTGAGAACTCTCCTCTGGACTTGACGTTGTCCAGAGCCCTGCTGACATGTGCTGGAGGATGCTCTTGCTGGTGGAATTCATGGAACAAAGCTTCCACATCAGTCTTTATCGTCGTGGAATTAAATGAAGAACCTTGGGACAATATGGTCTTCCTTGACACCCTGCTGGCTGTTCTGAAAGATTCAGGAGTTTGTCTGGGACGCTCCTGTTCAATGAAGCCCAGCTGAGGGGACCCTGAAGCCTGCTTGAGTCTCACTAGGAACTCTGGGTCTTGTTTCTTGAATTTGTTCTTCAGCTCTGCCACCATTTTTTCATATTGTTTCTGGGCAAAGCTGGAAAATCTGTCTTTGTAATGAATGTGGTCTGAAGTGCTGGGCTGTGAAGTGAAAACTCACTGACCTTGGGGAGAATTTTCCTCACATTAAAGTGAGGCTGGGGTGAGAAGTTTCTCTGGCTGCCCTCAGCAGCACATTCTGAGCCATTGTAATGAAGATCTGCTATTATTCCTTTCACAATATGTGACGCTGCGTCCTGAGCCTCCCCTGAGATGTGAGACAGGGGAGAGTCTTCTCCCTTTGCTGCATGTCTGCTGACCCGCTGGACCATTTGACAAAGATGTCAGTCACAGCTTTAGTGGCTGAGGGGACAGAGATGTTGGACTTAACGCTCACAGGAGTCTCACCGTGCTCTGGTTCCACTATTTCAGTCATCTCTGATGTAGACGCAGAGACCCTCCATGGGGCAGAATCCATGCTTGTTGGCTTCCAACACCCTCCCAGGCAGTGGGAGCTGAGTTTCTTCAAAACATCTTTTCAGACATCTGCTGACATGATACACCATATGACTGAGAGTTTGGACGTTGGAAACAGAGCCCCTGATGAAATAAACAAGCTCTGATGGCCAAACAGGCCTATTGACAGCCTCAGATACAATGGAGTTCACCTTTTCTAAAACCTCTGTATCAATCAGCTCTGTTAGCTGCTCAGCACTCTTACATTTCCCTTGTGGGGTGTTTAATTCCAAAGCGAAGCTCTGGGAAATTATTTCTCCAACATGTGTTTGTATATTTGCCAAAGAAGCATTGAATTCAGCCTCAGGTTCCCTCTTCTGGAAATTTTCCTCAATTAGGGGTCTGAGGACTTTGATGGTAACAGTACAGAGAAACTGGACCAGTTCAGTGCAAAGGTCAGCCAGTGTAGCTGTTGTATCTGAGTCCACAATTCCAGCAGCCAACAAGTTCCACTGAACTGCAGACAGTCGGCCAAAATGTCTTCTGACCACAGGCAGAAGAACCTGGTGGGTGATCTTCATGCTCATGTTGATCCTGTTTTGCTCCATTGCGATTGCATGTTAGCATGAAGTATCAAAATCGCACTCAACGCTGAATCGAGCCTGTTTTTGAACTCTGTACTAAAAGTAGTGAAATCAGCAAATCTCAGCAGAAAATCAACAGGAATCATGTAATTCCTTCATATTCAAGTACTTTTTATTAGTTTGTGAAGAGATTTGTGTTGTTTTTGAAGAGATTTGTGTAGTTTGATTGCATTTCAAGTTGATGTGTCATAAACACACTCAATGCTGAATTGAGCCTGTTTTTGAACTCTGTATTAAAAGTAGTGAAATCAGCAAATCCCAGCAGAAAATCAACAGGAATCATGTAGTTCCTTCATATTCAAGTAGCTTTTATTACTTTGTGCAGATATTTGTGTAGTTTTTGAAGAGATTTGTGTTGTTTGATTGCATGTTAGCATGAAGTATCAAAAACGTACTCATCGCTGAATCGAGCCTGTTTTTGAACTCTGTATTAAAAGTAGTGAAATCAGCAAATCCCAGCAGAAAATCAACAGGAATCATGTAGTTCCTTCATGTTCCAGTAGCTTTTATTAGTTTTTTCAGAGATTTGTGCAGTTTGATTGCATTTCAAGTTGATGTGTCATAAACGCACTCAATGCTGAATTGAGTCTGTATTTGAACTCTGTATTAAAAGTAGTGATATTAGCAAATCCCAGAAAAAAATCAAGAGAAATTATGTAGTTCCTTCATATTCAAGTAGCTTTTAGTAGTTTTTGAAGAAATTTGTGTAGTTTTTGAAAAGATTTGTGCAGTTTGATTTCATTTCAAGTTGATGAGTCATAAACGCACTCAATGCTGAATTGAGCCTGTATTTGAACTCTGTATTAAAAGTAGTGATATTAGCAAATCCCAGAAAAATATCAAGAGAAATTATGTAGTTCCTTCATATTCAAGTAGCTTTTAGTAGTTTTTGAAGAAATTTGTGCAGTTTGATTGCATGTTAGCATGAAGTATCAAAAACGTACTCCGCTGAATCAAACCTGTTTTTGAACTCTCAAATCAAATCAAAATCAAATCAGATTTATTTGTATAGCGCCAAATCATAACAAAGTTACATCAAGGCACTTTACATATAGAGCAGGTCTGGACCAAACTCTATAAAAACTCTCTATTAAAAGTAGTGAAATCAGCAAATCCCAGCAGAAAATCAACAGGAATCATGTCGTTGCTTCATATTCAAGTAGCTTCTATGAGTTTGTGTAGTTTTTGAACAGATTTGTTCAGTTTGATTGCATTTCAAGTTGATGAGTCATTAACGCACTCAATGCTGAACTGAGCCTGTTTTGGACTCTGTATTAAAAGTAGTGAAATCAACAAATCCCAGCAGAAAATCAACAGGAATCATGTAGTTCCTTCATATTCAAGTAGCTTTTATTCGTTTTTGCAGAGATTTGTGTAGTTTTTGAAGAGATTTGTCTTGTTTGATTGCATGTTAGCATGAACTATCAAAATCGCACTCAACGCTGGATTGAGCCTGTTTTTGAACTCTGTATTAAAAGTAGTGTGGCGATGCAAGGGCTTAAACAATATAAGAAAGAACCTAGGAGTATGAGCTTTCAAAAAAAAAAAAAACCCCCAACACCACCACCCTGGGAGTTTCACCCAGGGAGATATAACTATAAATCACTATCACAAAAAAAAAAAAAAAAAAAAAAAAAAAAAAAAGTACGCAGGTAAGTATTACAAAGGGGCAGGAGACGTGGTTCAATGTATGAAAGTACATTTAAACATATTTCTCTTTTAAGTCGTTATTTTAACCGTTGTTTATTAAAAATAGACTAATGGGTTACTAGCTTACCCAAGTGCTGAGGCTTACCATTAGTGGAGGGGGGAAACTGGGGAAGGACATACAAGTCAAAAAGGGGAGCACCCCACTCACTCGGGACACGCAACAAAAATAAACCGTGCAAAGAAAAGAAACAAACTCCCAGGGCACACACACACGCTAAGGGAAACCACCACCCGGGACACCGCCACCACCGTTGGCCCTCAGCAACTAAGGAAGAAGGGGAGAACACAATTAGTAACACCAGCAAAAATATTTATAAGACAGAGTCATGAAAATGAAAACAAAATGTTCAGAGAAAAACACTAACAGAACAAGACGGAAACTCATAACAATTGGAAAACAATGCTTAAACTATTTATTAATTAAAACCTAAACCAGCCAAAACAAACAAAAGTAAACCAAAAAAAAAAAACCAAAAAAAAACAACCAAAAAACCAGGGTCTCTGGCCAGAGATACTAAATCAAGGAAACAAAATCATTCAATTAACATGTAAATCAAAAAATAACCAACACAAGAGTCCAAATAAACTAAACCATGTACTCAGTGGAAACAAAGTATTAATATAATAATAAAAATAATCCCACACCACCTCACATACACACTCACGCTCGCACTCCTTCACGCACAGCCGGTTAAACTTTACGTCCACCCTCGTTCGCTCGCGCACACACACGCAAACAGCCGGACTGAGCGGCTGCCACTGAAACCGACCGCTCGGAGGCAAGGACCGGGAGAGCCGAGCCGCTTGGCAGCAGTCACGGAGGGGAAAGCAGGCAGGCGAAGTGGTGGGCGAAGCACCCGGCGAGCGACAATGTTCCCGTACTTAACTTGATATGGCTAGCGTGGCGTCACGCAGTGTAACCTAGCGTCCAAAGTTCAGTGGCCTCCTCTCAGAGAAGAGAACGTGAGGAGGCTCTGCCAACGCCGTGCCACCCGGAGCGTCTGTGGTGCACCGATGAGACGGACAGGTAAAGCACTTCATACCTAGGCTGGCAGGCTAGTGTTACAGCTATACACGACATAATTATCCATACCTGACGTTAAATTATGTACAACCAAACAGTGGAGCTCGCCACCTCTCGCCAGGGATCACCACGCCAGGAGCAGCAGAGGAAAGGGGAGCGATCAGGAAATAAGGGAGCCTTCGAGACAGGAAGTGAGAGGACAAGGAAGGAACACGGCCTCGTTTTATCCCCCTCCCTCTTTGCTGATTGGCTAATGAGCCAAGGTAGGTGTGGAGTGACAGATTCACCTAATTGAGCCACAGCAGAATATCATACTGCTACAGTAGTGAAATCAACAAATCCCAGCAGAAAATCAACAGGAATCATGTAGTTCCTTCATATTCAAGTAGTTCTGAGTAGTTTGTGCAGAGATTTGTGTAGTTTTTGAAGAGATTTGTGCAGTTTGATTTCATTTCAAATTGATGACTCATAAACGCACTCAATGCTGAATTGAGCCTGTTTTTGAAATCTGTATTAAAAGTAGTGAAATCAGCTAATCCCAGCAGAAAATCAACAGGAATGATGGAGTTCCTTCATATTAAAGTAGTTCTGAGTAGTTTGTACAGAGATTTGTGTAGTTTTTGAAGAGATTTGTTCAGTTTGATTTCATTTCAAGTTGATGAGTCATAAACGCACTCAATGCTGAATTGGGCCTGTTTTTGAACTCTCTATTAAAAGTAGTGAAATCAGCAAATCCCAGCAGAAAATGAACAGGAATCATGTAGTTCCTTCATATTCAAGTAGCATTTATTAGTTTCTGCAGAGATTTGTGTAGTTTTTGAAGAGATTTGTGCAGTTTGATTTCATTTCAAGTTGGTTAGTCATAAACGCACTCAGTGCTGAATTGAGCCTGTTTTTGAACTCTGTATTAAATGTAGTGAAATCATTAAATCCCAGCAGAAAATCAATGAGAATCATGTATTCCCTTCATATTCAAGTAGTTCTGAGTAGTTTGTGCAGAGATTTGTGCATTTTTTGAAGAGATTTGTTTAGTATGATTCCATGTTAGCATGAAGTATCAAAAAAGCACTGAACGCTGAATTGAGCCTATTTTTGAACTCTGTATTAAAAGTAGTGAAAACAGTAAATCCCAGCAGAAAATCAATAGGAATCATGTAGTTCCTTCATATTCAAGGTGTTCTGAGTAGTTTGTGCAGAGATTTGTGTAGTTTTTGAAGAGATTTGTGCAGTTTGACTGCACTTCAAGTTTATGTGTCATAAAGGCACTCAACGCTGAATTGAGCCTGTTTTTCAACTCTGTATTAAATGTAGTGAAATCATTAAATCCGGGCAGAAAATCAACATGAATCATGTAGTTCCTTCATATTCAAGTAGTTTTTAGTAGTTTCTGCAGAGATTTGTGTAGTTTTTGAAGAGATTTCTGCAGTTTGACTGCACTTCAAATTTATGTATCATAAAGGCACTGAACGCTGAATTGAGCCTGTTTTTGAACTCTGTATTAAAAGTAGTAAAAACAGCAAATCCCAGCAGAAAATCAACGAGAATCATGTATTCCCTTCATATTCAAGTAGTTCTGAGTAGTTTGTGCAGAGATTTGTGTAGTTTTTGATGAGATTTGTGCAGTTTGATTGCATGTTAGCATGAAGTGTTAAAAACGCACTGAACGCTGAATTGAGCCTGTTTTTGACCTCTCTATTAAAAGTAGTGAAAACAGCAAATCCCAGCAGAAAATCAACAGGAATCATGTAGTTCCTTCATATTCAAGTCGTTCTGAGTAGTTTGTGCAGAGACTTGTGTAGTTTTTGATGAGACTTGTGCAGTTTGATTGCATGTTAGCATGAAGTGTCAAAAACGCACTGAACGCTGAATTGAGCCTGTTTTTGAACTCTGTATTAAAAGTAAGGAAATCATTAAATCCCAGAAGAAAATCAACAGGAATCATGTAGTTCCTTCATATTCAAGTGGTTCTGAGTAGTTTGTGCAGAGATTTGTGTAGTTTTTGATGAGATTTGTGCAGTTTGATTTCATTTCAAGTTGATGAGTCACAAACGCACCCAATGCTGAATTGAGCCTGTTTTTGAACTTTCTATTAAAAGTAGCGAAATCAGCAAATCCCTGCAGAAAATCAACAAGAATCATGTAGTTCCTTCATATTCAAGTAGTTCTGAGTAGTTTGTGCAGAGATTTGTGTAGTTTTTGATGAGATTTGTGCAGTTTGATTGCATGTTAGCATGAAGTGTCAAAAAACGCACTGAACGCTGAATTGAGCCTGTTTTTGAACTCTGTATTAAAAGTAGTGAAAACAGCAAATCCCAGCAGAAAATCAACAAGAATCAGGTACTTCCTTCATATTCAAGTTGTTCTGAGTAGTTTGTGCAGAGATTTGTGCAGTTTTTGATGAGATTTGTGCAGTTTGATTGCATGTTAGCATGAAGTGTCAAAAACGCACTGAACGCTGAATTGAGCCTGTTTTTGAACTTTCTATTAAAAGTAGCGAAATCAGCAAATCCCTGCAGAAAATCAACAAGAATCATGTAGTTCCTTCATATTCAAGTAGTTCTGAGTAGTTTGTGCAGAGATTTGTGCAGTTTGATTTCATTTCAAGTTGGTTAGTCATAAACGCACTCAATGCTGAATTGAGCCTGTTTTTGAACTCTGTATTAAAAGTAGTGAAATCAGCAAATCCCAGCAGAAAACAACAAGAATCAGGTACGTCCTTCATATTCAAGTAGTTCTGAGTAGTTTGTGCAAAGATTTGTGTAGGTTTTGATGAGATTTGTGCAGTTTGATTGCATGTTAGCATGAAGTGTTAAAAACGCACTGAACGCTGAATTGAGCCTGTTTTTGAACTCTCTATTAAAAGTAGTGAAAACAGCAAATCCCAGCAGAAAATCAACAGGAATCATGTAGTTCCTTCATATTCAAGTTGTTCTGAGTAGTTTGTGCAGAGATTTGTGTAGTTTTTGATGAAATTTGTGCAGTTTGATTGCAAGTTAGCATGAAGTATCAAAAATGCATTGAACGCTGAATTGAGCCTGTTTTTGAACTCTGTATTAAAAGTAAGGAAATCATTAAATCCCAGAAGAAAATCAACAGGAATCATGTAGTTCCTTCATATTCAAGTGGTTCTGAGTAGTTTGTGCAGAGATTTGTGCAGTTTTTGAAGAGATTTGTTTAGTATGATTCCATGTTAGCATGAAGTATCAAAAACGTACTGAACACTGAATTGAGCCTATTTTTGAACTCTATATTAAAAGTAGTAAAAACAGCAAATCCCAGCAGAAAATCAACGAGAATCATGTATTCCCTTCATATTCAAGTTGTTCTGAGTAGTTTGTGCAGAGATTTGTGTAGTTTTTGATGAGATTTGTGCAGTTTGATTTCATTTCAAGTTGATGAGTCACAAACGCACCCAATGCTGAATTGAGCCTGTTTTTGAACTTTCTATTAAAAGTAGCGAAATCAGCAAATCCCTGCAGAAAATCAACAAGAATCATGTAGTTCCTTCATATTCAAGTAGTTCTGAGTAGTTTGTGCAAAGATTTGTGTAGTTTTTGATGAGATTTGTGCAGTTTGATTGCATGTTAGCATGAAGTGTTAAAAACGCACTGAACGCTGAATTGAGCCTGTTTTTGAACTCTCTATTAAAAGTAGTGAAAACAGCAAATCCTAGCAGAAAATCAACAGGAATCATGTAGTTCCTTCATATTCAAGTAGTTCTGAGTAGTTTCTGCAGAGATTTGTGTAGTTCTTGAAGAGATTTGTGCAGTTTGACTGCACTACAAGTTCATGTGTCATAAAGGCACTGAACGCTGAATTGAGTCTGTTTTTGAACTCTGTATTAAAAGTAGTGAAAACAGCAAATCCCAGCAGAAAATCAACAAGAATCATGTAGTTCCTTCATATTCAAGTAGTTCTGAGTAGTTTGTGCAGAGATTTGTGCAGTTTTTGAAGAGATTTGTTTAGTATGATTCCATGTTAGCATGAAGTATCAAAAACGCACTGAACGCTGAATTGAGCCTGTTTTTGAACTCTGTATTAATAGTGAAAACAGCAAATCCCAGCAGAAAATCAACAGAAATCATGTAGTTCCTTCATATTCAAGTAGTTCTGAGTAGTTTGTGCAGAGATTTGTGCAGTTTGATTTCTTTTCAAGTTTACTAGTCATAAACGCACTCAATGCTGAATTGAGCCTGTTTTTGAACTCTGTAGTAAAAGTAGTGAAATCAGCAAATCCCAGCAGAAAACAACAAGAATCAGGTACGTCCTTCATATTCAAGTAGTTCTGAGTAGTTTGTGCAAAGATTTGTGTAGGTTTTGATGAGATTTGTGCAGTTTGATTGCATGTTAGCATGAAGTGTTAAAAACGCACTGAACGCTGAATTGAGCCTGTTTTTGAACTCTCTATTAAAAGTAGTGAAAACAGCAAATCCCAGCAGAAAATCAACAGGAATCATGTAGTTCCTTCATATTCAAGTTGTTCTGAGTAGTTTGTGCAGAGATTTGTGTAGTTTTTGATGAAATTTGTGCAGTTTGATTGCAAGTTAGCATGAAGTATCAAAAATGCATTGAACGCTGAATTGAGCCTGTTTTTGAACTCTGTATTAAAAGTAAGGAAATCATTAAATCCCAGAAGAAAATCAACAGGAATCATGTAGTTCCTTCATATTCAAGTGGTTCTGAGTAGTTTGTGCAGAGATTTGTGCAGTTTTTGAAGAGATTTGTTTAGTATGATTCCATGTTAGCATGAAGTATCAAAAACGTACTGAACACTGAATTGAGCCTATTTTTGAACTCTATATTAAAAGTAGTAAAAACAGCAAATCCCAGCAGAAAATCAACGAGAATCATGTATTCCCTTCATATTCAAGTTGTTCTGAGTAGTTTGTGCAGAGATTTGTGTAGTTTTTGATGAGATTTGTGCAGTTTGATTTCATTTCAAGTTGATGAGTCACAAACGCACCCAATGCTGAATTGAGCCTGTTTTTGAACTTTCTATTAAAAGTAGCGAAATCAGCAAATCCCTGCAGAAAATCAACAAGAATCATGTAGTTCCTTCATATTCAAGTAGTTCTGAGTAGTTTGTGCAAAGATTTGTGTAGTTTTTGATGAGATTTGTGCAGTTTGATTGCATGTTAGCATGAAGTGTTAAAAACGCACTGAACGCTGAATTGAGCCTGTTTTTGAACTCTCTATTAAAAGTAGTGAAAACAGCAAATCCTAGCAGAAAATCAACAGGAATCATGTAGTTCCTTCATATTCAAGTAGTTCTGAGTAGTTTCTGCAGAGATTTGTGTAGTTCTTGAAGAGATTTGTGCAGTTTGACTGCACTACAAGTTCATGTGTCATAAAGGCACTGAACGCTGAATTGAGTCTGTTTTTGAACTCTGTATTAAAAGTAGTGAAAACAGCAAATCCCAGCAGAAAATCAACAAGAATCATGTAGTTCCTTCATATTCAAGTAGTTCTGAGTAGTTTGTGCAGAGATTTGTGCAGTTTTTGAAGAGATTTGTTTAGTATGATTCCATGTTAGCATGAAGTATCAAAAACGCACTGAACGCTGAATTGAGCCTGTTTTTGAACTCTGTATTAATAGTGAAAACAGCAAATCCCAGCAGAAAATCAACAGAAATCATGTAGTTCCTTCATATTCAAGTAGTTCTGAGTAGTTTGTGCAGAGATTTGTGCAGTTTGATTTCTTTTCAAGTTTACTAGTCATAAACGCACTCAATGCTGAATTGAGCCTGTTTTTGAACTCTGTAGTAAAAGTAGTGAAATAAGCAAATCCCATTAGAAAATCAACAGGAATCATGTAGTTCCTTCATATTCAAGTAGCTTTTATTAGTTTGTGCAGAGATTTGTGCAGTTTTTGAAGAGATTTGTGCAGTTTGACTGCACTTCAAGTTTATGTGTCATAAAGGCACTCAACGCTGAATTGAGCCTGTTTTTAAACTTTGCATTAAATGTAGTGAAATCATTAAATCCCAGCAGAAAATCAACGGGAATCATGTAGTTCCTTCATATTCAAGTAGTTTTTAGTAGTTTCTGCAGAGATTTGTGTAGTTTTTGAAGAGATTTGTGCAGTTTGATTGCATGTTAACATGAAGTGTCAAAAACGCACTGAACGCTGAATTGAGCCTGTTTTTGAACTCTGTATTAAAAGTAGTGAAAACAGCAAATCCCAGCAGAAAATCAACAGGAATCATGTAGTTCCTTCACATTCAAGTAGTTCTGAGTAGTTTGTGCAGAGATTTGTGCAGTTTTTGAAGAGATTTGTTTAGTATGATTCCATGTTAGCATGAAGTATCAAAAAAGCGCTGAACGCTGAATTGAGCCTGTTTTTGAACTCTGTATTAAAAGTAGTGAAAACAGCAAATCCCAGCAGAAAATCAACAGGAATCATGTAGTTCCTTCATATTCAAGTTATTCTGAGTAGTGTTGGCAGAGATTTGTGTAGTTTTTGATGAGATTTGTGCAGTTTGATTGCATGTTAGCATGAAGTGTCAAAAACGCACTGAACGCTGAATTGAGCCTGTTTTTGAACTCTGTATTAAAAGTAGTGAAAACAGCAAATCCCAGCAGAAAATCAACAGGAATCATGTATTTCCGTCATATTCAAGTTGTTGTGAGTAGTTTGTGCAGAGATTTGTGTAGTTTTTGATGAGATTTGTGCAGTTTGATTTCATTTCAAGTTGATGAGTCACAAACGCACCCAATGCTGAATTGAGCCTGTTTTTGAACTTTCTATTAAAAGTAGCGAAATCAGCAAATCCCTGCAGAAAATCAACAAGAATCATGTAGTTCCTTCATATTCAAGTACTTCTGAGTAGTTTGTGCAGAGATTTGTGTAGTTTTTGATGAGATTTGTGCAGTTTGATTGCATGTTAGCATGAAGTGTTAAAAACGCACTGAACGCTGAATTGAGCCTGTTTTTGACCTCTCTATTAAAAGTAGTGAAAACAGCAAATCCCAGCAGAAAATCAACAGGAATCATGTAGTTCCTTCATATTCAAGTAGTTCTGAGTAGTTTGTGCAGAGACTTGTGTAGTTTTTGATGAGATTTGTGCAGTTTGATTGCATGTTAGCATGAAGTGTCAAAAACGCACTGAACGCTGAATTGAACCTGTTTTTGAACTCTGTATTAAAAGTAGTGAAAACAGCAAATCCCAGCAGAAAATCAACAGGAATCATGTAGTTCCGTCATATTCAAGTTGTTCTGAGTAGTTTGTGCAGAGATTTGTGTAGTTTTTGATGAGATTTGTGCAGTTTGATTGCATGTTAGCATGAAGTGTCAAAAACGCACTGAACGCTGAATTGAGCCTGTTTTTGAACTCTGTATTAAAAGTAGTGAAAACAGCAAATCCCAGCAGAAAATCAACAGGAATCATGTAGTTCCTTCATATTCAAGTGGTTCTGAGTAGTTTGTGCAGAGATTTGTGCAGTTTTTGAAGAGATTTGTTTAGTATGATTCCATGTTAGCATGAAGTATCAAAAACGTACTGAACACTGAATTGAGCCTATTTTTGAACTCTGTATTAAAAGTAGTGAAAACAGCAAATCCCAGCAGAAAATCAACAGGAATCATGTAGTTCCTTCATATTCAAGTGGTTCTGAGTAGTTTGTGCAGAGATATGTGCAGTTTTTGAAGAGATTTGTTTAGTATGATTCCATGTTAGCATGAAGTATCAAAAACGCACTGAACGCTAAATTGAGCCTGTTTTTGAACTCTGTATTAAAAGTAAGGAAATCATTAAATCCCAGAAGAAAATCAACAGGAATCATGTAGTTCCTTCATATTCAAGTTGTTCTGAGTAGTTTGTGCAGAGATTTGTGTAGTTTGACTGCACTTCAAGTTTATGTGTCATAAAGGCACTCAACGCTGAATTGAGCCTGTTTTTCAACTCTGTATTAAATGTAGTGAAATCATTAAATCCGGGCAGAAAATCAACATGAATCATGTAGTTCCTTCATATTCAAGTAGTTTTTAGTAGTTTCTGCAGAGATTTGTGTAGTTTTTGAAGAGATTTGTGCAGTTTGACTGCACTTCAAGTTTATGTGTCATAAAGGCACTGAACGCTGAATTGAGCCTGTTTTTGAACTCTGTATTAAAAGTAGTGAAAACAGCAAATCCCAGCAGAAAATCAATAAGAATCAGGTACTTCCTTCATATTCAAGTACTTCTGAGTAGTTTGTGCAGAGATTTGTGTAGTTTTTGATGAGATTTGTGCAGTTTGATTGCATGTTAGCATGAAGTGTTAAAAACGCACTGAACGCTGAATTGAGCCTGTTTTTGAACACTGTATTAAAAGTAGTGAAAACAGCAAATCCCAGCAGAAAATCAACAGGAATCATGTAGTTCCGTCATATTCAAGTTGTTCTGAGTAGTTTGTGCAGAGATTTGTGTAGTTTTTGATGAGATTTGTGCAGTTTGATTGCATGTTAGCATGAAGTGTCAAAAAACGCACTGAACGCTGAATTGAGCCTGTTTTTGAACTCTGTATTAAAAGTAAGGAAATCATTAAATCCCAGAAGAAAATCAACAGGAATCATGTAGTTCCTTCATATTCAAGTGGTTCTGAGTAGTTTGTGCAGAGATTTGTGCAGTTTTTGAAGAGATTTGTTTAGTATGATTCCATGTTAGCATGAAGTATCAAAAACGTACTGAACACTGAATTGAGCCTATTTTTGAACTCTGTATTAAAAGTAGTAAAAACAGCAAATCCCAGCAGAAAATCAACGAGAATCATGTATTCCCTTCATATTCAAGTAGTTCTGAGTAGTTTGTGCAGAGATTTGTGTAGTTTTTGATGAGATTTGTGCAGTTTGATTGCAGTTAGCATGAAGCATCAAAAACGCAATGAACGCTGAATTGAGCCTGTTTTTGAACTCTGTATTAAATGTAGTGAAATCATTAAATCCCAGAAGAAAATCAACAGGAATCATGTAGTTCCTTCATATTCAAGTAGTTCTGAGTAGTTTGTGCAGAGATTTGTGTAGTTTTTGATGAGATTTGTGCAGTTTGATTGCAGTTAGCATGAAGCATCAAAAACGCAATGAACGCTGAATTGAGCCTGTTTTTGAACTCTGTATTAAATGTAGTGAAATCATTAAATCCCAGAAGAAAATCAACAGGAATCATGTAGTTCCTTCATATTCAAGTAGTTTTTAGTAGTTTCTGCAGAGATTTGTGTAGTTTTTGAAGAGATTTGTGCAGTTTGACTGCACTTCAAGTTTATGTGTCATAAAGGCACTGAACGCTGAATTGAGCCTGTTTTTGAACTCTGTATTAAAAGTAGTGAAAACAGCAAATCCCAGCAGAAAATCAATAAGAATCAGGTACTTCCTTCATATTCAAGTACTTCTGAGTAGTTTGTGCAGAGATTTGTGTAGTTTTTGATGAGATTTGTGCAGTTTGATTGCATGTTAGCATGAAGTGTTAAAAACGCACTGAACGCTGAATTGAGCCTGTTTTTGAACACTGTATTAAAAGTAGTGAAAACAGCAAATCCCAGCAGAAAATCAACAGGAATCATGTAGTTCCGTCATATTCAAGTTGTTCTGAGTAGTTTGTGCAGAGATTTGTGTAGTTTTTGATGAGATTTGTGCAGTTTGATTGCATGTTAGCATGAAGTGTCAAAAAACGCACTGAACGCTGAATTGAGCCTGTTTTTGAACTCTGTATTAAAAGTAGTGAAAACAGCAAATCCCAGCAGAAAATCAACAAGAATCAGGTACTTCCTTCATATTCAAGTAGTTCTGAGTAGTTTGTGCAGAGATTTGTGTAGTTTTTGATGAGATTTGTGCAGTTTGATTGCATGTTAGCATGAAGTGTTAAAAACGCACTGAACGCTGAATTGAGCCTGTTTTTGAACTCTGTATTAAAAGTAAGGAAATCATTAAATCCCAGAAGAAAATCAACAGGAATCATGTAGTTCCTTCATATTCAAGTGGTTCTGAGTAGTTTGTGCAGAGATTTGTGCAGTTTTTGAAGAGATTTGTTTAGTATGATTCCATGTTAGCATGAAGTATCAAAAACGTACTGAACACTGAATTGAGCCTATTTTTGAACTCTGTATTAAAAGTAGTAAAAACAGCAAATCCCAGCAGAAAATCAACGAGAATCATGTATTCCCTTCATATTCAAGTAGTTCTGAGTAGTTTGTGCAGAGATTTGTGTAGTTTTTGATGAGATTTGTGCAGTTTGATTGCAGTTAGCATGAAGCATCAAAAACGCAATGAACGCTGAATTGAGCCTGTTTTTGAACTCTGTATTAAATGTAGTGAAATCATTAAATCCCAGAAGAAAATCAACAGGAATCATGTAGTTCCTTCATATTCAAGTAGTTCTGAGTAGTTTGTGCAGAGATTTGTGTAGTTTTTGATGAGATTTGTGCAGTTTGATTGCAGTTAGCATGAAGCATCAAAAACGCAATGAACGCTGAATTGAGCCTGTTTTTGAACTCTGTATTAAATGTAGTGAAATCATTAAATCCCAGAAGAAAATCAACAGGAATCATGTAGTTCCTTCATATTCAAGTAGTTTTTAGTAGTTTCTGCAGAGATTTGTGTAGTTTTTGAAGAGATTTGTGCAGTTTGACTGCACTTCAAGTTGATGAGTCACAAACGCACTGAACGCTGAATTGAGCCTGTTTTTGAACTTTCTATTAAAAGTAGCGAAATCAGCAAATCCCAGCAGAAAACAACAAGAATCAGGTACGTCCTTCATATTCAAGTAGTTCTGAGTAGTTTGTGCAGAGATTTGTGCAGTTTGATTTCATTTCAAGTTGGTTAGTCATAAACGCACTCAATGCTGAATTGAGCCTGTTTTTGAACTCTGTATTAAAAGTAGTGAAATCAGCAAATCCCAGCAGAAAACAACAAGAATCAGGTACGTCCTTCATATTCAAGTAGTTCTGAGTAGTTTGCGCAGAGATTTGTGCAGTTTTTGAAGAGATTTGTTTAGTATGATTCCATGTTAGCATGAAGTATCAAAAAATCACTGAACGCTGAATTGAGCCTATTTTTGAACTCTGTATTAAAAGTAGTGAAAACAGTAAATCCCAGCAGAAAATCAATAGGAATCATGTTATTCCTTCATATTCAAGTTGTTCTGAGTAGTTTGTGCAGAGATTTGTGTAGTTTGACTGCACTTCAAGTTTATGTGTCATAAAGGCACTCAACGCTGAATTGAGCCTGTTTTTCAACTCTGTATTAAATGTAGTGAAATAATTAAATCCGGGCAGAAAATCAACATGAATCATGTACTTCCTTCATATTCAAGTAGTTTTTAGTAGTTTCTGCAGAGATTTGTGTAGTTTTTGAAGAGATTTGTGCAGTTTGACTGCACTTCAAGTTTATGTGTCATAAAGGCACTGAACGCTGAATTGAGCCTGTTTTTGAACTCTGTATTAAAAGTAGTGAAAACAGCAAATCCCAGCAGAAAATCAATAAGAATCAGGTACTTCCTTCATATTCAAGTAGTTCTGAGTAGTTTGTGCAGAGATTTGTGCAATTTGATTTCATTTCAAGTTGGTTAGTCATAAACGCACTCAATGCTGAATTGAGCCTGTTTTTGAACTCTGTATTAAAAGTAGTGAAATCAGCAAATCCCAGCAGAAAAATCAGCAAGAATCATGTACTTCCTTCAAATTCAAGTAGCTTTTATTAGTTTGTGCAGACATTTATGTAGGTCTTAAAGAGATTTGTGCAGTTTGATTTCATTTCAAGTTGATGCGTCACAAACGCACCCAATGCTGAATTGAGCCTGTTTTTGAACTCTGTATGAAAAGTAGTGAAATAAGCAAATCCCATTAGAAAATCAATAGGAATCATGTAGTTCCTTCATATTCAAGTAGCTTTTATTAGTTTGTGCAGAGATTTTCTAGTTTTTGAAGAGATCTGTGCAGTTTGGTTGCAATGTTAGTATGAGTAACAAAAACGCACTCAATGCTGAATTAAGCCTGTTTTTGAACTCTGTATTAAAAGTAGTGAAATCAGCAAATCCCAGCAGAAAATCAGCAAGAATCATGTACTTCCTTCATATTCAAGTAGTTCTGAGTAGTTTGTGCAGAGATTTCTGCAGTTTGATTTCATTTCAAGTTGATTAGTCATAAACGCACTCAATGCTGAATTAAGCCTGTTTTTGAACTCTGTATTAAATGTAGTGAAATCATTAAATCCGGGCAGAAAATCAACAGGAATCATGTAGTTCCGTCATATTCAAGTTGTTCTGAGTAGTTTGTGCAGAGATTTGTGTAGTTTTTGTAGAGATTTGTGCAGTTTGACTGCACTTCAAGTTGATGTGTCATAAAGGTACTCAACGCTGAATTGAGCCTGTTTTTGAACTTTGTATTAAAAGTAGTGAAATCAGCAAATCCCAGCAGAAAACAACAAGAATCAGGTACGTCCTTCATATTCAAGTAGTTCTGAGTAGTTTGTGCAGAGATTTGTGCAGTTTTTGAAGAGATTTGTTTAGTATGATTCCATGTTAGCATGAAGTATCAAAAAAGCACTGAACGCTGAATTGAGCCTATTTTTGAACTCTGTATTAAAAGTAGTGAAAACAGTAAATCCCAGCAGAAAATCAATAGGAATCATGTAGTTCCTTCATATTCAAGTTGTTCTGAGTAGTTTGTGCAGAGATTTGTGTAGTTTTTGAAGAGATTTGTGCAGTTTGACTGCACTTCAAGTTTATGTGTCATAAAGGCACTCAACGCTACATTGAGCCTGTTTTTCAACTCTGTATTAAATGTAGTGAAATCATTAAATCCGGGCAGAAAATCAACATTAATCATGTAGTTCCTTCATATTCAAGTAGTTCTGAGTAGTTTGTGCAGAGATTTGTGCAGTTTGACTGCACTTCAAGTTTATGTGTCATAAAGGCACTCAACGCTGAATTGAGCCTGTTTTTAAACTTTGCATTAAATGTAGTGAAATCATTAAATCCCAGCAGAAAATCAACGGGAATCATGTAGTTCCTTCATATTCAAGTAGTTTTTAGTAGTTTCTGCAGAGATTTGTGTAGTTTTTGAAGAGATTTGTGCAGTTTGACTGCACTTCAAGTTTATGTGTCATAAAGGCACTCAACGCTGAATTGAGCCTGTTTTTCAACTCTGTATTAAATGTAGTGAAATCATTAAATCCGGGCAGAAAATCAACATGAATCATGTAGTTCCATCATATTCAAGTAGTTTTTAGTAGTTTCTGCAGAGATTTGTGTAGTTTTTGAAGAGATTTGTGCAGTTTGACTGCACTTCAAGTTTATGTGTCATAAATACACTGAACGCTGAATTGAGCCTGTTTTTGAACTCTGTATTAAAAGTAGTAAAAACAGCAAATCCCAGCAGAAAATCAACAGGAATCATGTAGTTCCTTCATATTCAAGTTGTTCTGAGTAGTTTGTGCAGAGATTTGTGTAGATATCCAAGAGATTTGTGCAGTGTGATTGTATGTTACCATGAAGTATCAGAAACGCACTCAACGCTGAATTGAACATGTTTTTGAACTCTGTATTAAATGTAGTGAAATCATTAAATCCCAGAAGAAAATCAACAGGAATCATGTAGTTCCGTCATATTCAAGTTGTTCTGAGTAGTTTGTGCAGAGATTTGTGTAGTTTTTGATGAGATTTGTGCAGTTTGATTGCATGTTAGCATGAAGTGTCAAAAACGCACTGAACGCTGAATTGAGCCTGTTTTTGAACTCTGTATTAAAAGTAGTGAAAACAGCAAATCCCAGCAGAAAATCAACAGGAATCATGTAGTTCCTTCATATTCAAGTGGTTCTGAGTAGTTTGTGCAGAGATTTGTGCAGTTTTTGAAGAGATTTGTTTAGTATGATTCCATGTTAGCATGAAGTATCAAAAACGTACTGAACACTGAATTGAGCCTATTTTTGAACTCTGTATTAAAAGTAGTGAAAACAGCAAATCCCAGCAGAAAATCAACAGGAATCATGTAGTTCCTTCATATTCAAGTGGTTCTGAGTAGTTTGTGCAGAGATATGTGCAGTTTTTGAAGAGATTTGTTTAGTATGATTCCATGTTAGCATGAAGTATCAAAAACGCACTGAACGCTGAATTGAGCCTGTTTTTGAACTCTGTATTAAAAGTAAGGAAATCATTAAATCCCAGCAGAAAATCAACAGGAATCATGTAGTTCCGTCATATTCAAGTAGTTTTTAGTAGTTTCTGCAGAGATTTGTGTAGTTTTTGAAGAGATTTGTGCAGTTTGACTGCACTTCAAGTTTATGTGTCATAAAGGCACTGAACGCTGAAGTGAGCCTGTTTTTGAACTCTGTATTAAAAGTAGTAAAAACAGCAAATCCCAGCAGAAAATCAACAGGAATCATGTAGTTACTTCATATTCAAGTTGTTCTGAGTAGTTTGTGCAGAGATTTGTGTAGTTTTTGATGAAATTTGTGCAGTTTGATTGCAAGTTAGCATGAAGTATCAAAAATGCATTGAACGCTGAATTGAGCCTGTTTTTGAACTCTGTATTAAAAGTAAGGAAATCATTAAATCCCAGAAGAAAATCAACAGGAATCATGTAGTTCCTTCATATTCAAGTGGTTCTGAGTAGTTTGTGCAGAGATTTGTGCAGTTTTTGAAGAGATTTGTTTAGTATGATTCCATGTTAGCATGAAGTATCAAAAACGTACTGAACACTGAATTGAGCCTATTTTTGAACTCTATATTAAAAGTAGTAAAAACAGCAAATCCCAGCAGAAAATCAACGAGAATCATGTATTCCCTTCATATTCAAGTTGTTCTGAGTAGTTTGTGCAGAGATTTGTGTAGTTTTTGATGAGATTTGTGCAGTTTGATTTCATTTCAAGTTGATGAGTCACAAACGCACCCAATGCTGAATTGAGCCTGTTTTTGAACTTTCTATTAAAAGTAGCGAAATCAGCAAATCCCTGCAGAAAATCAACAAGAATCATGTAGTTCCTTCATATTCAAGTAGTTCTGAGTAGTTTGTGCAAAGATTTGTGTAGTTTTTGATGAGATTTGTGCAGTTTGATTGCATGTTAGCATGAAGTGTTAAAAACGCACTGAACGCTGAATTGAGCCTGTTTTTGAACTCTCTATTAAAAGTAGTGAAAACAGCAAATCCCAGCAGAAAATCAACAGGAATCATGTAGTTCCTTCATATTCAAGTAGTTCTGAGTAGTTTCTGCAGAGATTTGTGTAGTTCTTGAAGAGATTTGTGCAGTTTGACTGCACTACAAGTTCATGTGTCATAAAGGCACTGAACGCTGAATTGAGTCTGTTTTTCAACTCTGTATTAAATGTAGTGAAATCATTAAATCCGGGCAGAAAATCAACATGAATCATGTAGTTCCTTCATATTCAAGTAGTTTTTAGTAGTTTCTGCAGAGATTTGTGTAGTTTTTGAAGAGATTTGTGCAGTTTGACTGCACTTCAAGTTTATGTGTCATAAAGGCACTGAACGCTGAAGTGAGCCTGTTTTTGAACTCTGTATTAAAAGTAGTAAAAACAGCAAATCCCAGCAGAAAATCAACAGGAATCATGTATTTCCGTCATATTCAAGTTGTTGTGAGTAGTTTGTGCAGAGATTTGTGTAGTTTTTGATGAGATTTGTGCAGTTTGATTTCATTTCAAGTTGATGAGTCACAAACGCACCCAATGCTGAATTGAGCCTGTTTTTGAACTTTCTATTAAAAGTAGCGAAATCAGCAAATCCCTGCAGAAAATCAACAAGAATCATGTAGTTCCTTCATATTCAAGTAGTTCTGAGTAGTTTGTGCAAAGATTTGTGTAGTTTTTGATGAGATTTGTGCAGTTTGATTGCATGTTAGCATGAAGTGTTAAAAACGCACTGAACGCTGAATTGAGCCTGTTTTTGAACTCTCTATTAAAAGTAGTGAAAACAGCAAATCCCAGCAGAAAATCAACAGGAATCATGTAGTTCCTTCATATTCAAGTAGTTCTGAGTAGTTTCTGCAGAGATTTGTGTAGTTCTTGAAGAGATTTGTGCAGTTTGACTGCACTACAAGTTCATGTGTCATAAAGGCACTGAACGCTGAATTGAGTCTGTTTTTCAACTCTGTATTAAATGTAGTGAAATCATTAAATCCGGGCAGAAAATCAACATGAATCATGTAGTTCCTTCATATTCAAGTAGTTTTTAGTAGTTTCTGCAGAGATTTGTGTAGTTTTTGAAGAGATTTGTGCAGTTTGACTGCACTTCAAGTTTATGTGTCATAAAGGCACTGAACGCTGAAGTGAGCCTGTTTTTGAACTCTGTATTAAAAGTAGTAAAAACAGCAAATCCCAGCAGAAAATCAACAGGAATCATGTAGTTACTTCATATTCAAGTTGTTCTGAGTAGTTTGTGCAGAGATTTGTGTAGTTTTTGATGAAATTTGTGCAGTTTGATTGCAAGTTAGCATGAAGTATCAAAAATGCATTGAACGCTGAATTGAGCCTGTTTTTGAACTCTGTATTAAAAGTAAGGAAATCATTAAATCCCAGAAGAAAATCAACAGGAATCATGTAGTTCCTTCATATTCAAGTGGTTCTGAGTAGTTTGTGCAGAGATTTGTGCAGTTTTTGAAGAGATTTGTTTAGTATGATTCCATGTTAGCATGAAGTATCAAAAACGTACTGAACACTGAATTGAGCCTATTTTTGAACTCTATATTAAAAGTAGTAAAAACAGCAAATCCCAGCAGAAAATCAACGAGAATCATGTATTCCCTTCATATTCAAGTTGTTCTGAGTAGTTTGTGCAGAGATTTGTGTAGTTTTTGATGAGATTTGTGCAGTTTGATTTCATTTCAAGTTGATGAGTCACAAACGCACCCAATGCTGAATTGAGCCTGTTTTTGAACTTTCTATTAAAAGTAGCGAAATCAGCAAATCCCTGCAGAAAATCAACAAGAATCATGTAGTTCCTTCATATTCAAGTAGTTCTGAGTAGTTTGTGCAAAGATTTGTGTAGTTTTTGATGAGATTTGTGCAGTTTGATTGCATGTTAGCATGAAGTGTTAAAAACGCACTGAACGCTGAATTGAGCCTGTTTTTGAACTCTCTATTAAAAGTAGTGAAAACAGCAAATCCCAGCAGAAAATCAACAGGAATCATGTAGTTCCTTCATATTCAAGTAGTTCTGAGTAGTTTCTGCAGAGATTTGTGTAGTTCTTGAAGAGATTTGTGCAGTTTGACTGCACTACAAGTTCATGTGTCATAAAGGCACTGAACGCTGAATTGAGTCTGTTTTTGAACTCTGTATTAAAAGTAGTGAAAACAGCAAATCCCAGCAGAAAATCAACAAGAATCATGTAGTTCCTTCATATTCAAGTAGTTCTGAGTAGTTTGTGCAGAGATTTGTGCAGTTTTTGAAGAGATTTGTTTAGTATGATTCCATGTTAGCATGAAGTATCAAAAACGCACTGAACGCTGAATTGAGCCTGTTTTTGAACTCTGTATTAATAGTGAAAACAGCAAATCCCAGCAGAAAATCAACAGAAATCATGTAGTTCCTTCATATTCAAGTAGTTCTGAGTAGTTTGTGCAGAGATTTGTGCAGTTTGATTTCTTTTCAAGTTTACTAGTCATAAACGCACTCAATGCTGAATTGAGCCTGTTTTTGAACTCTGTAGTAAAAGTAGTGAAATAAGCAAATCCCATTAGAAAATCAACAGGAATCATGTAGTTCCTTCATATTCAAGTAGCTTTTATTAGTTTGTGCAGAGATTTGTGCAGTTTTTGAAGAGATTTGTGCAGTTTGACTGCACTTCAAGTTTATGTGTCATAAAGGCACTCAACGCTGAATTGAGCCTGTTTTTAAACTTTGCATTAAATGTAGTGAAATCATTAAATCCCAGCAGAAAATCAACGGGAATCATGTAGTTCCTTCATATTCAAGTAGTTTTTAGTAGTTTCTGCAGAGATTTGTGTAGTTTTTGAAGAGATTTGTGCAGTTTGATTGCATGTTAACATGAAGTGTCAAAAACGCACTGAACGCTGAATTGAGCCTGTTTTTGAACTCTGTATTAAAAGTAGTGAAAACAGCAAATCCCAGCAGAAAATCAACAGGAATCATGTAGTTCCTTCACATTCAAGTAGTTCTGAGTAGTTTGTGCAGAGATTTGTGCAGTTTTTGAAGAGATTTGTTTAGTATGATTCCATGTTAGCATGAAGTATCAAAAAAGCGCTGAACGCTGAATTGAGCCTGTTTTTGAACTCTGTATTAAAAGTAGTGAAAACAGCAAATCCCAGCAGAAAATCAACAGGAATCATGTAGTTCCTTCATATTCAAGTTATTCTGAGTAGTGTTGGCAGAGATTTGTGTAGTTTTTGATGAGATTTGTGCAGTTTGATTGCATGTTAGCATGAAGTGTCAAAAACGCACTGAACGCTGAATTGAGCCTGTTTTTGAACTCTGTATTAAAAGTAGTGAAAACAGCAAATCCCAGCAGAAAATCAACAGGAATCATGTATTTCCGTCATATTCAAGTTGTTGTGAGTAGTTTGTGCAGAGATTTGTGTAGTTTTTGATGAGATTTGTGCAGTTTGATTTCATTTCAAGTTGATGAGTCACAAACGCACCCAATGCTGAATTGAGCCTGTTTTTGAACTTTCTATTAAAAGTAGCGAAATCAGCAAATCCCTGCAGAAAATCAACAAGAATCATGTAGTTCCTTCATATTCAAGTACTTCTGAGTAGTTTGTGCAGAGATTTGTGTAGTTTTTGATGAGATTTGTGCAGTTTGATTGCATGTTAGCATGAAGTGTTAAAAACGCACTGAACGCTGAATTGAGCCTGTTTTTGACCTCTCTATTAAAAGTAGTGAAAACAGCAAATCCCAGCAGAAAATCAACAGGAATCATGTAGTTCCTTCATATTCAAGTAGTTCTGAGTAGTTTGTGCAGAGACTTGTGTAGTTTTTGATGAGATTTGTGCAGTTTGATTGCATGTTAGCATGAAGTGTCAAAAACGCACTGAACGCTGAATTGAACCTGTTTTTGAACTCTGTATTAAAAGTAGTGAAAACAGCAAATCCCAGCAGAAAATCAACAGGAATCATGTAGTTCCGTCATATTCAAGTAGTTTTTAGTAGTTTCTGCAGAGATTTGTGTAGTTTTTGAAGAGATTTGTGCAGTTTGACTGCACTTCAAGTTTATGTGTCATAAAGGCACTGAACGCTGAAGTGAGCCTGTTTTTGAACTCTGTATTAAAAGTAGTAAAAACAGCAAATCCCAGCAGAAAATCAACAGGAATCATGTAGTTACTTCATATTCAAGTTGTTCTGAGTAGTTTGTGCAGAGATTTGTGTAGTTTTTGATGAAATTTGTGCAGTTTGATTGCAAGTTAGCATGAAGTATCAAAAATGCATTGAACGCTGAATTGAGCCTGTTTTTGAACTCTGTATTAAAAGTAAGGAAATCATTAAATCCCAGAAGAAAATCAACAGGAATCATGTAGTTCCTTCATATTCAAGTGGTTCTGAGTAGTTTGTGCAGAGATTTGTGCAGTTTTTGAAGAGATTTGTTTAGTATGATTCCATGTTAGCATGAAGTATCAAAAACGTACTGAACACTGAATTGAGCCTATTTTTGAACTCTATATTAAAAGTAGTAAAAACAGCAAATCCCAGCAGAAAATCAACGAGAATCATGTATTCCCTTCATATTCAAGTTGTTCTGAGTAGTTTGTGCAGAGATTTGTGTAGTTTTTGATGAGATTTGTGCAGTTTGATTTCATTTCAAGTTGATGAGTCACAAACGCACCCAATGCTGAATTGAGCCTGTTTTTGAACTTTCTATTAAAAGTAGCGAAATCAGCAAATCCCTGCAGAAAATCAACAAGAATCATGTAGTTCCTTCATATTCAAGTAGTTCTGAGTAGTTTGTGCAAAGATTTGTGTAGTTTTTGATGAGATTTGTGCAGTTTGATTGCATGTTAGCATGAAGTGTTAAAAACGCACTGAACGCTGAATTGAGCCTGTTTTTGAACTCTCTATTAAAAGTAGTGAAAACAGCAAATCCCAGCAGAAAATCAACAGGAATCATGTAGTTCCTTCATATTCAAGTAGTTCTGAGTAGTTTCTGCAGAGATTTGTGTAGTTTTTGATGAGATTTGTGCAGTTTGATTGCATGTTAGCATGAAGTGTCAAAAACGCACTGAACGCTGAATTGAACCTGTTTTTGAACTCTGTATTAAAAGTAGTGAAAACAGCAAATCCCAGCAGAAAATCAACAGGAATCATGTAGTTCCGTCATATTCAAGTTGTTCTGAGTAGTTTGTGCAGAGATTTGTGTAGTTTTTGATGAGATTTGTGCAGTTTGATTGCATGTTAGCATGAAGTGTCAAAAACGCACTGAACGCTGAATTGAGCCTGTTTTTGAACTCTGTATTAAAAGTAGTGAAAACAGCAAATCCCAGCAGAAAATCAACAGGAATCATGTAGTTCCTTCATATTCAAGTGGTTCTGAGTAGTTTGTGCAGAGATTTGTGCAGTTTTTGAAGAGATTTGTTTAGTATGATTCCATGTTAGCATGAAGTATCAAAAACGTACTGAACACTGAATTGAGCCTATTTTTGAACTCTGTATTAAAAGTAGTGAAAACAGCAAATCCCAGCAGAAAATCAACAGGAATCATGTAGTTCCTTCATATTCAAGTGGTTCTGAGTAGTTTGTGCAGAGATATGTGCAGTTTTTGAAGAGATTTGTTTAGTATGATTCCATGTTAGCATGAAGTATCAAAAACGCACTGAACGCTAAATTGAGCCTGTTTTTGAACTCTGTATTAAAAGTAAGGAAATCATTAAATCCCAGAAGAAAATCAACAGGAATCATGTAGTTCCTTCATATTCAAGTTGTTCTGAGTAGTTTGTGCAGAGATTTGTGTAGTTTGACTGCACTTCAAGTTTATGTGTCATAAAGGCACTCAACGCTGAATTGAGCCTGTTTTTCAACTCTGTATTAAATGTAGTGAAATCATTAAATCCGGGCAGAAAATCAACATGAATCATGTAGTTCCTTCATATTCAAGTAGATTTTAGTAGTTTCTGCAGAGATTTGTGTAGTTTTTGAAGAGATTTGTGCAGTTTGACTGCACTTCAAGTTTATGTGTCATAAAGGCACTGAACGCTGAATTGAGCCTGTTTTTGAACTCTGTATTAAAAGTAGTGAAAACAGCAAATCCCAGCAGAAAATCAATAAGAATCAGGTACTTCCTTCATATTCAAGTACTTCTGAGTAGTTTGTGCAGAGATTTGTGTAGTTTTTGATGAGATTTGTGCAGTTTGATTGCATGTTAGCATGAAGTGTTAAAAACGCACTGAACGCTGAATTGAGCCTGTTTTTGAACACTGTATTAAAAGTAGTGAAAACAGCAAATCCCAGCAGAAAATCAACAGGAATCATGTAGTTCCGTCATATTCAAGTTGTTCTGAGTAGTTTGTGCAGAGATTTGTGTAGTTTTTGATGAGATTTGTGCAGTTTGATTGCATGTTAGCATGAAGTGTCAAAAAACGCACTGAACGCTGAATTGAGCCTGTTTTTGAACTCTGTATTAAAAGTAAGGAAATCATTAAATCCCAGAAGAAAATCAACAGGAATCATGTAGTTCCTTCATATTCAAGTGGTTCTGAGTAGTTTGTGCAGAGATTTGTGCAGTTTTTGAAGAGATTTGTTTAGTATGATTCCATGTTAGCATGAAGTATCAAAAACGTACTGAACACTGAATTGAGCCTATTTTTGAACTCTGTATTAAAAGTAGTAAAAACAGCAAATCCCAGCAGAAAATCAACGAGAATCATGTATTCCCTTCATATTCAAGTAGTTCTGAGTAGTTTGTGCAGAGATTTGTGCAGTTTTTGAAGAGATTTGTTTAGTATGATTCCATGTTAGCATGAAGTATCAAAAAAGCACTGAACGCTGAATTGAGCCTATTTTTGAACTCTGTATTAAAAGTAGTGAAAACAGTAAATCCCAGCAGAAAATCAATAGGAATCATGTAGTTCCTTCATATTCAAGTTGTTCTGAGTAGTTTGTGCAGAGATTTGTGTAGTTTGACTGCACTTCAAGTTTATGTGTCATAAAGGCACTCAACGCTGAATTGAGCCTGTTTTTCAACTCTGTATTAAATGTAGTGAAATCATTAAATCCGGACAGAAAATCAACATGAATCATGTAGTTCCTTCATATTCAAGTAGTTTTTAGTAGTTTCTGCAGAGATTTGTGTAGTTTTTGAAGAGATTTGTGCAGTTTGACTGCACTTCAAGTTTATGTGTCATAAAGGCACTGAATGCTGAATTGAGCCTGTTTTTGAACTCTGTATTAAAAGTAGTGAAAACAGCAAATCCCAGCAGAAAATCAATAAGAATCAGGTACTTCCTTCATATTCAAGTAGTTCTGAGTAGTTTGTGCAGAGATTTGTGTAGTTTTTGATGAGATTTGTGCAGTTTGATTGCATGTTAGCATGAAGTGTTAAAAACGCACTGAACGCTGAATTGAGCCTGTTTTTGAACTCTCTATTAAAAGTAGTGAAAACAGCAAATCCCAGCAGAAAATCAACGGGAATCATGTATTCCCTTCATATTCAAGTAGTTCTGAGTAGTTTGTGCAGAGATTTGTGCAGTTTTTGAAGAGATTTGTTTAGTATGATTCCATGTTAGCATGAAGTATCAAAAACGTACTGAACGCTGAATTGAGCCTGTTTTTGAACTCTGTATTAAAAGTAGTGAAAACAGCAAATCCCAGCAGAAAATCAACAGGTATCATGTAGTTCCTTCATATTCAAGTGGTTCTGAGTAGTTTGTGCAGAGATTTGTGCAGTTTGATTTCATTTCAAGTTGATGAGTCACAAACGCACCCAATGCTGAATTGAGCCTGTTTTTGAACTCTGTATTAAAAGTAAGGAAATCATTAAATCCCAGAAGAAAATCAACAGGAATCATGTAGTTCCTTCATATTCAAGTGGTTCTGAGTAGTTTGTGCAGAGATTTGTGTAGTTCTTGATGAGATTTGTGCAGTTTGATTGCATGTTAGCATGAAGTGTCAAAAACGCAATGAACGCTGATTTGAGCCTGTTTTTGAACTCTGTATTAAAAGTAGTGAAAACAGCAAATCCTAGTAGAAAATCAACAGGAATCATGTAGTTCCGTCATATTCAAGTTGTTCTGAGTAGTTTGCGCAGAGATTTGTGTAGTTTTTGATGAGATTTGTGCAGTTTGATTTCATTTCAAGTTGATGAGTCACAAACGCACCCAATGCTGAATTGAGCCTGTTTTTGAACTCTGTATTAAAAGTAAGGAAATCATTAATTCCCAGAAGAAAATCAACAGGAATCATGTAATTCCTTCATATTCAAGTGGTTCTGAGTAGTTTGTGCAGAGATTTGTGCAGTTTTTGAAGAGATTTGTGCAGTTTGATTGCATGTTAGCATGAAGTGTTAAAAACGCACTGAACGCTGAATTGAGCCTGTTTTTGAACTCTCTATTAAAAGTAGTGAAAACAGCAAATCCCAGCAGAAAATCAACAGGAATCATGTAGTTCCTTCATATTCAAGTAGTTTTTAGTAATTTCTGCAGAGATTTGTGTAGTTCTTGAAGAGATTTGTGCAGTTTGACTGCACTTCAAGTTTATGTGTCATAAAGGCACTGAACGCTGAATTGAGTCTGTTTTTGAACTCTGTATTAAAAGTAGTGAAAACAGCAAATCCCAGCAGAAAATCAACAAGAATCAGGTACTTCCTTCATATTCAAGTAGTTCTGAGTAGTTTGTGCAGAGATTTGTGCAGTTTGATTTCATTTCAAGTTGGTTAGTCATAAACGCACTCAATGCTGAATTGAGCCTGTTTTTGAACTCTGTATTAAAAGTAGTGAAATCAGCAAATCCCAGCAGAAAACAACAAGAATCAGGTACGTCCTTCATATTCAAGTAGTTCTGAGTAGTTTGTACAGAGATTTGTGTAGTTTTTGATGAGATTTGTGCAGTTTGATTGCATGTTAGCATGAAGTGTTAAAAACGCACTGAACGCTGAATTGAGCCTGTTTTTGACCTCTCTATTAAAAGTAGTGAAAACAGCAAATCCCAGCAGAAAATCAACAGGAATCATGTAGTTCCTTCATATTCAAGTAGTTCTGAGTAGTTTGTGCAGAGATTTGTGTAGTTTTTGAAGAGATTTGTGCAGTTTGACTGCACTTCAAGTTTATGTGTCATAAAGGCACTCAACGCTGAATTGAGTCTGTTTTTCAACTCTGTATTAAATTTAGTGAAATCATTAAATCCGGGCAGAAAATCAACATGAATCATGTAGTTCCTTCATATTCAAGTGGTTCTGAGTAGTTTGTGCAGAGATTTGTGCAGTTTGATTTCATTTCAAGTTGGTTAGTCATAAACGCACTCAGTGCTGAATTGAGCCTGTTTTTGAACTCTGTATTAAAAGTAGTGAAAACAGCAAATCCCAGCAGAAAATCTACAGGAATCATGTAGTTCCTTCATATTCAAGTTGTTCTGAGTAGTTTGTGCAGAGATTTGTGTAGTTTTTGATGAGATTTGTGCAGTTTGATTGCAGTTAGCATGAAGTATCAAAAACGCACTGAACGCTGAATTGAGCCTGTTTTTGAACTCTGTATTAAATGTAGTGAAATCATTAAATCCCAGCAGAAAACAACAAGAATCAGGTACGTCCTTCATATTCAAGTAGTTCTGAGTAGTTTGTGCAGAGATTTGTGCAGTTTTTGAAGAGATTTGTTTAGTATGATTCCATGTTAGCATGAAGTATCAAAAAAGCACTGAACGCTGAATTGAGCCTGTTTTTGAACTCTGTATTAAAAGTAGTGAAAACAGCAAATCCCAGCAGAAAATCAACAGGTATCATGTAGTTCCTTCATATTCAAGTGGTTCTGAGTAGTTTGTGCAGAGATTTGTGCAGTTTGATTTCATTTCAAGTTGGTTAGTCATAAACGCACCCAATGCTGAATTGAGCCTGTTTTTGAACTTTCTATTAAAAGTAGCGAAATCAGCAAATCCCTGCAGAAAATCAACAAGAATCATGTAGTTCCTTCATATTCAAGTAGTTCTGAGTAGTTTGTGCAGAGATTTGTGCAGTTTGATTTCATTTCAAGTTGGTTATTCATAAACGCACTCAATGCTGAATTGAGCCTGTTTTTGAACTCTGTATTAAAAGTAGTGAAATCAGCAAATCCCAGCAGAAAACAACAAGAATCAGGTACGTCCTTCATATTCAAGTAGTTCTGAGTAGTTTGTGCAAAGATTTGTGTAGGTTTTGATGAGATTTGTGCAGTTTGATTGCATGTTAGCATGAAGTGTTAAAAACGCACTGAACGCTGAATTGAGCCTGTTTTTGAACTCTCTATTAAAAGTAGTGAAAACAGCAAATCCCAGCAGAAAATCAACAGGAATCATGTAGTTCCTTCATATTCAAGTAGTTTTTAGTAGTTTCTGCAGAGATTTGTGTAGTTTTTGAAGAGATTTGTGCAGTTTGACTGCACTTCAAGTTTATGTGTCATAAAGGCACTGAACGCTGAATTGAGTCTGTTTTTGAACTCTGTATTAAAAGTAGTGAAAACAGCAAATCCCAGCAGAAAATCAACAGGAATCATGTAGTTCCTTCATATTCAAGTTGTTCTGAGTAGTTTGTGCAGAGATTTGTGTAGTTTTTGATGAGATTTGTGCAGTTTGATTGCATGTTAGCATGAAGTGTCAAAAACGCACTGAACGCTGAATTGAGCCTGTTTATGAACTCTGTATTAAAAGTAGTGAAATCAGCAAATCCCAGCAGAAAACAACAAGAATCAGGTACGTCCTTCATATTCAAGTAGTTCTCAGTAGTTTGTGCAGAGATTTGTGCAGTTTTTGAAGAGATTTGTTTAGTATGATTCCATTTTAGCATGAAGTATCAAAAAAGCACTGAACGCTGAATTGAGCCTATTTTTGAACTCTCTATTAAAAGTAGTGAAAACAGCAAATCCCAGCAGAAAATCAACAGGAATCATGTAGTTCCGTCATATTCAAGTAGTTTTTAGTAGTTTCTGCAGAGATTTGTGTAGTTTTTGAAGAGATTTGTGCAGTTTGACTGCACTTCAAGTTGATGAGTCACAAACGCACTGAACGCTGAATTTAGCCTGTTTTTGAACTTTCTATTAAAAGTAGCGAAATCAGCAAATCCCAGCAGAAAACAACAAGAATCAGGTACGTCCTTCATATTCAAGTAGTTCTGAGTAGTTTGTGCAGAGATTTGTGCAGTTTGATTTCATTTCAAGTTGGTTAGTCATAAACGCACTCAATGCTGAATTGAGCCTGTTTTTGAACTCTGTATTAAAGTAGTGAAATCAGCAAATCCCAGCAGAAAACAACAAGAATCAGGTACGTCCTTCATATTCAAGTAGTTCTGAGTAGTTTGTGCAGAGATTTGTGCAGTTTTTGAAGAGATTTGTTTAGTATGATTCCATGTTAGCATGAAGTATCAAAAAAGCACTGAACGCTGAATTGAGCCTATTTTTGAACTCTGTATTAAAAGTAGTGAAAACAGTAAATCCCAGCAGAAAATCAATAGGAATCATGTAGTTCCTTCATATTCAAGTTGTTCTGAGTAGTTTGTGCAGAGATTTGTGTAGTTTGACTGCACTTCAAGTTTATGTGTCATAAAGGCACTCAACGCTGAATTGAGCCTGTTTTTCAACTCTGTATTAAATGTAGTGAAATCATTAAATCCGGGCAGAAAATCAACATGAATCATGTAGTTCCTTCATATTCAAGTAGTTTTTAGTAGTTTCTGCAGAGATTTGTGTAGTTTTTGAAGAGATTTGTGCAGTTTGACTGCACTTCAAGTTTATGTGTCATAAAGGCACTGAACGCTGAATTGAGCCTGTTTTTGAACTCTGTATTAAAAGTAGTGAAAACAGCAAATCCCAGCAGAAAATCAATAAGAATCAGGTACGTCCTTCATATTCAAGTAGTTCTGAGTAGTTTGTACAGAGATTTGTGTAGTTTTTGATGAGATTTGTGCAGTTTGATTGCATGTTAGCATGAAGTGTTAAAAACGCACTGAACGCTGAATTGAGCCTGTTTTTGACCTCTCTATTAAAAGTAGTGAAAACAGCAAATCCCAGCAGAAAATCAACAGGAATCATGTAGTTCCTTCATATTCAAGTAGTTCTGAGTAGTTTGTGCAGAGATTTGTGTAGTTTTTGAAGAGATTTGTGCAGTTTGACTGCACTTCAAGTTTATGTGTCATAAAGGCACTCAACGCTGAATTGAGTCTGTTTTTCAACTCTGTATTAAATTTAGTGAAATCATTAAATCCGGGCAGAAAATCAACATGAATCATGTAGTTCCTTCATATTCAAGTGGTTCTGAGTAGTTTGTGCAGAGATTTGTGCAGTTTGATTTCATTTCAAGTTGGTTAGTCATAAACGCACTCAGTGCTGAATTGAGCCTGTTTTTGAACTCTGTATTAAAAGTAGTGAAAACAGCAAATCCCAGCAGAAAATCAACAGGAATCATGTAGTTCCGTCATATTCAAGTTGTTCTGAGTAGTTTGTGCAGAGATTTGTGTAGTTTTTGATGAGATTTGTGCAGTTTGATTGCATGTTAGCATGAAGTGTCAAAAAACGCACTGAACGCTGAATTGAGCCTGTTTTTGAACTCTGTATTAAAAGTAAGGAAATCATTAAATCCCAGAAGAAAATCAACAGGAATCATGTAGTTCCTTCATATTCAAGTGGTTCTGAGTAGTTTGTGCAGAGATTTGTGCAGTTTTTGAAGAGATTTGTTTAGTATGATTCCATGTTAGCATGAAGTATCAAAAACGTACTGAACACTGAATTGAGCCTATTTTTGAACTCTGTATTAAAAGTAGTAAAAACAGCAAATCCCAGCAGAAAATCAACGAGAATCATGTATTCCCTTCATATTCAAGTAGTTCTGAGTAGTTTGTGCAGAGATTTGTGCAGTTTTTGAAGAGATTTGTTTAGTATGATTCCATGTTAGCATGAAGTATCAAAAAAGCACTGAACGCTGAATTGAGCCTATTTTTGAACTCTGTATTAAAAGTAGTGAAAACAGTAAATCCCAGCAGAAAATCAATAGGAATCATGTAGTTCCTTCATATTCAAGTTGTTCTGAGTAGTTTGTGCAGAGATTTGTGTAGTTTGACTGCACTTCAAGTTTATGTGTCATAAAGGCACTCAACGCTGAATTGAGCCTGTTTTTCAACTCTGTATTAAATGTAGTGAAATCATTAAATCCGGACAGAAAATCAACATGAATCATGTAGTTCCTTCATATTCAAGTAGTTTTTAGTAGTTTCTGCAGAGATTTGTGTAGTTTTTGAAGAGATTTGTGCAGTTTGACTGCACTTCAAGTTTATGTGTCATAAAGGCACTGAATGCTGAATTGAGCCTGTTTTTGAACTCTGTATTAAAAGTAGTGAAAACAGCAAATCCCAGCAGAAAATCAATAAGAATCAGGTACTTCCTTCATATTCAAGTAGTTCTGAGTAGTTTGTGCAGAGATTTGTGTAGTTTTTGATGAGATTTGTGCAGTTTGATTGCATGTTAGCATGAAGTGTTAAAAACGCACTGAACGCTGAATTGAGCCTGTTTTTGAACTCTCTATTAAAAGTAGTGAAAACAGCAAATCCCAGCAGAAAATCAACGGGAATCATGTATTCCCTTCATATTCAAGTAGTTCTGAGTAGTTTGTGCAGAGATTTGTGCAGTTTTTGAAGAGATTTGTTTAGTATGATTCCATGTTAGCATGAAGTATCAAAAACGTACTGAACGCTGAATTGAGCCTGTTTTTGAACTCTGTATTAAAAGTAGTGAAAACAGCAAATCCCAGCAGAAAATCAACAGGTATCATGTAGTTCCTTCATATTCAAGTGGTTCTGAGTAGTTTGTGCAGAGATTTGTGCAGTTTGATTTCATTTCAAGTTGATGAGTCACAAACGCACCCAATGCTGAATTGAGCCTGTTTTTGAACTCTGTATTAAAAGTAAGGAAATCATTAAATCCCAGAAGAAAATCAACAGGAATCATGTAGTTCCTTCATATTCAAGTGGTTCTGAGTAGTTTGTGCAGAGATTTGTGTAGTTCTTGATGAGATTTGTGCAGTTTGATTGCATGTTAGCATGAAGTGTCAAAAACGCAATGAACGCTGATTTGAGCCTGTTTTTGAACTCTGTATTAAAAGTAGTGAAAACAGCAAATCCTAGTAGAAAATCAACAGGAATCATGTAGTTCCGTCATATTCAAGTTGTTCTGAGTAGTTTGCGCAGAGATTTGTGTAGTTTTTGATGAGATTTGTGCAGTTTGATTTCATTTCAAGTTGATGAGTCACAAACGCACCCAATGCTGAATTGAGCCTGTTTTTGAACTCTGTATTAAAAGTAAGGAAATCATTAATTCCCAGAAGAAAATCAACAGGAATCATGTAATTCCTTCATATTCAAGTGGTTCTGAGTAGTTTGTGCAGAGATTTGTGCAGTTTTTGAAGAGATTTGTGCAGTTTGATTGCATGTTAGCATGAAGTGTTAAAAACGCACTGAACGCTGAATTGAGCCTGTTTTTGAACTCTCTATTAAAAGTAGTGAAAACAGCAAATCCCAGCAGAAAATCAACAGGAATCATGTAGTTTCTTCATATTCAAGTAGTTTTTAGTAATTTCTGCAGAGATTTGTGTAGTTCTTGAAGAGATTTGTGCAGTTTGACTGCACTTCAAGTTTATGTGTCATAAAGGCACTGAACGCTGAATTGAGTCTGTTTTTGAACTCTGTATTAAAAGTAGTGAAAACAGCAAATCCCAGCAGAAAATCAACAAGAATCAGGTACTTCCTTCATATTCAAGTAGTTCTGAGTAGTTTGTGCAGAGATTTGTGCAGTTTGATTTCATTTCAAGTTGGTTAGTCATAAACGCACTCAATGCTGAATTGAGCCTGTTTTTGAACTCTGTATTAAAAGTAGTGAAATCAGCAAATCCCAGCAGAAAACAACAAGAATCAGGTACGTCCTTCATATTCAAGTAGTTCTGAGTAGTTTGTACAGAGATTTGTGTAGTTTTTGATGAGATTTGTGCAGTTTGATTGCATGTTAGCATGAAGTGTTAAAAACGCACTGAACGCTGAATTGAGCCTGTTTTTGACCTCTCTATTAAAAGTAGTGAAAACAGCAAATCCCAGCAGAAAATCAACAGGAATCATGTAGTTCCTTCATATTCAAGTAGTTCTGAGTAGTTTGTGCAGAGATTTGTGTAGTTTTTGAAGAGATTTGTGCAGTTTGACTGCACTTCAAGTTTATGTGTCATAAAGGCACTCAACGCTGAATTGAGTCTGTTTTTCAACTCTGTATTAAATTTAGTGAAATCATTAAATCCGGGCAGAAAATCAACATGAATCATGTAGTTCCTTCATATTCAAGTGGTTCTGAGTAGTTTGTGCAGAGATTTGTGCAGTTTGATTTCATTTCAAGTTGGTTAGTCATAAACGCACTCAGTGCTGAATTGAGCCTGTTTTTGAACTCTGTATTAAAAGTAGTGAAAACAGCAAATCCCAGCAGAAAATCTACAGGAATCATGTAGTTCCTTCATATTCAAGTTGTTCTGAGTAGTTTGTGCAGAGATTTGTGTAGTTTTTGATGAGATTTGTGCAGTTTGATTGCAGTTAGCATGAAGTATCAAAAACGCACTGAACGCTGAATTGAGCCTGTTTTTGAACTCTGTATTAAATGTAGTGAAATCATTAAATCCCAGCAGAAAACAACAAGAATCAGGTACGTCCTTCATATTCAAGTAGTTCTGAGTAGTTTGTGCAGAGATTTGTGCAGTTTTTGAAGAGATTTGTTTAGTATGATTCCATGTTAGCATGAAGTATCAAAAAAGCACTGAACGCTGAATTGAGCCTGTTTTTGAACTCTGTATTAAAAGTAGTGAAAACAGCAAATCCCAGCAGAAAATCAACAGGTATCATGTAGTTCCTTCATATTCAAGTGGTTCTGAGTAGTTTGTGCAGAGATTTGTGCAGTTTGATTTCATTTCAAGTTGGTTAGTCATAAACGCACCCAATGCTGAATTGAGCCTGTTTTTGAACTTTCTATTAAAAGTAGCGAAATCAGCAAATCCCTGCAGAAAATCAACAAGAATCATGTAGTTCCTTCATATTCAAGTAGTTCTGAGTAGTTTGTGCAGAGATTTGTGCAGTTTGATTTCATTTCAAGTTGGTTATTCATAAACGCACTCAATGCTGAATTGAGCCTGTTTTTGAACTCTGTATTAAAAGTAGTGAAATCAGCAAATCCCAGCAGAAAACAACAAGAATCAGGTACGTCCTTCATATTCAAGTAGTTCTGAGTAGTTTGTGCAAAGATTTGTGTAGGTTTTGATGAGATTTGTGCAGTTTGATTGCATGTTAGCATGAAGTGTTAAAAACGCACTGAACGCTGAATTGAGCCTGTTTTTGAACTCTCTATTAAAAGTAGTGAAAACAGCAAATCCCAGCAGAAAATCAACAGGAATCATGTAGTTCCTTCATATTCAAGTAGTTTTTAGTAGTTTCTGCAGAGATTTGTGTAGTTTTTGAAGAGATTTGTGCAGTTTGACTGCACTTCAAGTTTATGTGTCATAAAGGCACTGAACGCTGAATTGAGTCTGTTTTTGAACTCTGTATTAAAAGTAGTGAAAACAGCAAATCCCAGCAGAAAATCAACAGGAATCATGTAGTTCCTTCATATTCAAGTTGTTCTGAGTAGTTTGTGCAGAGATTTGTGTAGTTTTTGATGAGATTTGTGCAGTTTGATTGCATGTTAGCATGAAGTGTCAAAAACGCACTGAACGCTGAATTGAGCCTGTTTATGAACTCTGTATTAAAAGTAGTGAAATCAGCAAATCCCAGCAGAAAACAACAAGAATCAGGTACGTCCTTCATATTCAAGTAGTTCTCAGTAGTTTGTGCAGAGATTTGTGCAGTTTTTGAAGAGATTTGTTTAGTATGATTCCATTTTAGCATGAAGTATCAAAAAAGCACTGAACGCTGAATTGAGCCTATTTTTGAACTCTCTATTAAAAGTAGTGAAAACAGCAAATCCCAGCAGAAAATCAACAGGAATCATGTAGTTCCGTCATATTCAAGTAGTTTTTAGTAGTTTCTGCAGAGATTTGTGTAGTTTTTGAAGAGATTTGTGCAGTTTGACTGCACTTCAAGTTGATGAGTCACAAACGCACTGAACGCTGAATTTAGCCTGTTTTTGAACTTTCTATTAAAAGTAGCGAAATCAGCAAATCCCAGCAGAAAACAACAAGAATCAGGTACGTCCTTCATATTCAAGTAGTTCTGAGTAGTTTGTGCAGAGATTTGTGCAGTTTGATTTCATTTCAAGTTGGTTAGTCATAAACGCACTCAATGCTGAATTGAGCCTGTTTTTGAACTCTGTATTAAAGTAGTGAAATCAGCAAATCCCAGCAGAAAACAACAAGAATCAGGTACGTCCTTCATATTCAAGTAGTTCTGAGTAGTTTGTGCAGAGATTTGTGCAGTTTTTGAAGAGATTTGTTTAGTATGATTCCATGTTAGCATGAAGTATCAAAAAAGCACTGAACGCTGAATTGAGCCTATTTTTGAACTCTGTATTAAAAGTAGTGAAAACAGTAAATCCCAGCAGAAAATCAATAGGAATCATGTAGTTCCTTCATATTCAAGTTGTTCTGAGTAGTTTGTGCAGAGATTTGTGTAGTTTGACTGCACTTCAAGTTTATGTGTCATAAAGGCACTCAACGCTGAATTGAGCCTGTTTTTCAACTCTGTATTAAATGTAGTGAAATCATTAAATCCGGGCAGAAAATCAACATGAATCATGTAGTTCCTTCATATTCAAGTAGTTTTTAGTAGTTTCTGCAGAGATTTGTGTAGTTTTTGAAGAGATTTGTGCAGTTTGACTGCACTTCAAGTTTATGTGTCATAAAGGCACTGAACGCTGAATTGAGCCTGTTTTTGAACTCTGTATTAAAAGTAGTGAAAACAGCAAATCCCAGCAGAAAATCAATAAGAATCAGGTACGTCCTTCATATTCAAGTAGTTCTGAGTAGTTTGTACAGAGATTTGTGTAGTTTTTGATGAGATTTGTGCAGTTTGATTGCATGTTAGCATGAAGTGTTAAAAACGCACTGAACGCTGAATTGAGCCTGTTTTTGACCTCTCTATTAAAAGTAGTGAAAACAGCAAATCCCAGCAGAAAATCAACAGGAATCATGTAGTTCCTTCATATTCAAGTAGTTCTGAGTAGTTTGTACAGAGATTTGTGTAGTTTTTGAAGAGATTTGTGCAGTTTGACTGCACTTCAAGTTTATGTGTCATAAAGGCACTCAACGCTGAATTGAGCCTGTTTTTCAACTCTGTATTAAATTTAGTGAAATCATTAAATCCGGGCAGAAAATCAACATGAATCATGTAGTTCCTTCATATTCAAGTGGTTCTGAGTAGTTTGTGCAGAGATTTGTGCAGTTTGATTTCATTTCAAGTTGGTTAGTCATAAACGCACTCAGTGCTGAATTGAGCCTGTTTTTGAACTCTGTATTAAAAGTAGTGAAAACAGCAAATCCCAGCAGAAAATCTACAGGAATCATGTAGTTCCTTCATATTCAAGTTGTTCTGAGTAGTTTGTGCAGAGATTTGTGTAGTTTTTGATGAGATTTGTGCAGTTTGATTGCATGTTAGCATGAAGTGTTAAAAACGCACTGAACTCTGAATTGAGCCTGTTTTTGAACTCTCTATTAAAAGTAGTGAAAACAGCAAATCCCAGCAGAAAATCAACAGGAATCATGTAGTTACTTCATATTCAAGTAGTTTTTAGTAGTGTCTGCAGAGATTTGTGTAGTTTTTGATGAGATTTGTGCAGTTTCATTGCAGTTAGCATGAAGTATCAAAAACGCACTGAACTCTGAATTGAGCCTGTTTTTGAACTCTCTATTAAAAGTAGTGAAAACAGCAAATCCCAGCAGAAAATCAACAGGAATCATGTAGTTCCTTCATATTCAAGTAGTTTTTAGTAGTTTGTGCAGAGATTTGTGTAGTTTTTGAAGAGATTTATGCAGTTTGACTGCACTTCAAGTTGATGTGTCATAAAGGCACTCCACGCTGAATTGAGCCTGTTTTTGAACTTTGTATTAAATGTAGTGAAAACAGCAAATCCCAGCAGAAAATCAACGGGAATCATGTAGTCCCTTCATATTCAAGTAGTTCTGAGTAGTTTGTGCAGAGAATTGTGTAGTTTTTGATGAGATTTGTGCAGTTTGATTGCATGTTAGCATGAAGTATCAAAAACGCACTGAACGCTGAATTGAGCCTGTTTTTGAACTCTGTATTAAATGTAGTGAAATCATTAAATCCCAGAAGAAAATAAACAGGAATAATGTAGTTCCTTCATATTCAAGTAGTTCTGAGTAGTTTGTGCATAGATTTGTGCAGTTTTTGAAGAGATTTGTTTAGTATGATTCCATGTTAGCATGAAGTATCAAAAACGCACTGAACGCTGAATTGAGCCTGTTTTTGAACTTTGTATTAAATGTAGTGAAAACAGCAAATCCCAGCAGAAAATCAACATGAATCATGTAGTTCCTTCATATTCAAGTAGTTTTTAGTAGTTTCTGCAGAGATTTGTGTAGTTTTTGAAGAGATTTGTGCAGTTTGACTGCACTTGAAGTTGATGTGTCATATAGGCACTCAACGCTGAATTGAGCCTGTTTTTGAACTCTGTATTAAAAGTAGTGAAAACAGCAAATCCCAGCAGAAAATCAACAAGAATCAGGTACTTCCTTCATATTCAAGTAGTTCTGAGTAGTTTGTGCAGAGATTTGTGCAGTTTGATTTCATTTCAAGTTGATTAGTCACAAACGCACCCAATGCTGAATTGAGCCTGTTTTTGAACTTTCTATGAAAAGAAGCAAAATCAGCAAATCCCTGCAGAAAATCAACAAGAATCATGTAGTTCCTTCATATTCAAGTACTTCTGAGTAGTTTGTGCAGAGATTTGTGTAGTTTTTGATGAGATTTGTGCAGTTTGATTGCATGTTAGCATGAAGTGTTAAAAACGCACTGAACGCTGAATTGAGCCTGTTTTTGAACTCTCTATTAAAAGTAGTGAAAACAGCAAATCCCAGCAGAAAATCAACAGGAATCATGTAGTTCCTTCATATTCAAGTAGTTTTTAGTAGTTTCTGCAGAGATTTGTGTAGTTCTTGAAGAGATTTGTGCAGTTTGACTGCACTTCAAGTTTATGTGTATAAAGGCACTGAACGCTGAATTGAGTCTGTTTTTGAACTCTGTATTAAAAGTAGTGAAAACAGCAAATCCCAGCAGAAAATCAACAAGAATCAGGTACTTCCTTCATATTCAAGTTGTTCTGAGTAGTTTGTGCAGAGATTTGTGCAGTTTTTGATGAGATTTGTGCAGTTTGATTGCATGTTAGCATGAAGTGTCAAAAACGCACTGAACGCTGAATTGAGCCTGTTTTTGAACTTTCTATTAAAAGTAGCGAAATCAGCAAATCCCTGCAGAAAATCAACAAGAATCATGTAGTTCCTTCATATTCAAGTAGTTCTGAGTAGTTTGTGCAGAGATTTGTGCAGTTTGATTTCATTTCAAGTTGGTTAGTCATAAACGCACTCAATGCTGAATTGAGCCTGTTTTTGAACTCTGTATTAAAAGTAGTGAAATCAGCAAATCCCAGCAGAAAACAACAAGAATCAGGTACGTCCTTCATATTCAAGTAGTTCTGAGTAGTTTGTGCAAAGATTTGTGTAGGTTTTGATGAGATTTGTGCAGTTTGATTGCATGTTAGCATGAAGTGTTAAAAACGCACTGAACGCTGAATTGAGCCTGTTTTTGAACTCTCTATTAAAAGTAGTGAAAACAGCAAATCCCAGCAGAAAATCAACAGGAATCATGTAGTTCCTTCATATTCAAGTTGTTCTGAGTAGTTTGTGCAGAGATTTGTGTAGTTTTTGATGAAATTTGTGCAGTTTGATTGTAAGTTAGCATGAAGTATCAAAAATGCATTGAACGCTGAATTGAGCCTGTTTTTGAACTCTGTATTAAAAGTAAGGAAATCATTAAATCCCAGAAGAAAATCAACAGGAATCATGTAGTTCCTTCATATTCAAGTGGTTCTGAGTAGTTTGTGCAGAGATTTGTGCAGTTTTTGAAGAGATTTGTTTAGTATGATTCCATGTTAGCATGAAGTATCAAAAACGTACTGAACACTGAATTGAGCCTATTTTTGAACTCTATATTAAAAGTAGTAAAAACAGCAAATCCCAGCAGAAAATCAACGAGAATCATGTATTCCCTTCATATTCAAGTTGTTCTGAGTAGTTTGTGCAGAGATTTGTGTAGTTTTTGATGAGATTTGTGCAGTTTGATTTCATTTCAAGTTGATGAGTCACAAACGCACCCAATGCTGAATTGAGCCTGTTTTTGAACTTTCTATTAAAAGTAGCGAAATCAGCAAATCCCTGCAGAAAATCAACAAGAATCATGTAGTTCCTTCATATTCAAGTAGTTCTGAGTAGTTTGTGCAAAGATTTGTGTAGTTTTTGAAGAGATTTGTGCAGTTTGACTGCACTTGAAGTTGATGTGTCATATAGGCACTCAACGCTGAATTGAGCCTGTTTTTGAACTCTGTATTAAAAGTAGTGAAAACAGCAAATCCCAGCAGAAAATCAACAAGAATCAGGTACTTCCTTCATATTCAAGTAGTTCTGAGTAGTTTGTGCAGAGATTTGTGCAGTTTGATTTCATTTCAAGTTGATTAGTCACAAACGCACCCAATGCTGAATTGAGCCTGTTTTTGAACTTTCTATGAAAAGAAGCAAAATCAGCAAATCCCTGCAGAAAATCAACAAGAATCATGTAGTTCCTTCATATTCAAGTACTTCTGAGTAGTTTGTGCAGAGATTTGTGTAGTTTTTGATGAGATTTGTGCAGTTTGATTGCATGTTAGCATGAAGTGTTAAAAACGCACTGAACGCTGAATTGAGCCTGTTTTTGAACTCTCTATTAAAAGTAGTGAAAACAGCAAATCCCAGCAGAAAATCAACAGGAATCATGTAGTTCCTTCATATTCAAGTAGTTTTTAGTAGTTTCTGCAGAGATTTGTGTAGTTCTTGAAGAGATTTGTGCAGTTTGACTGCACTTCAAGTTTATGTGTATAAAGGCACTGAACGCTGAATTGAGTCTGTTTTTGAACTCTGTATTAAAAGTAGTGAAAACAGCAAATCCCAGCAGAAAATCAACAAGAATCAGGTACTTCCTTCATATTCAAGTTGTTCTGAGTAGTTTGTGCAGAGATTTGTGCAGTTTTTGATGAGATTTGTGCAGTTTGATTGCATGTTAGCATGAAGTGTCAAAAACGCACTGAACGCTGAATTGAGCCTGTTTTTGAACTTTCTATTAAAAGTAGCGAAATCAGCAAATCCCTGCAGAAAATCAACAAGAATCATGTAGTTCCTTCATATTCAAGTAGTTCTGAGTAGTTTGTGCAGAGATTTGTGCAGTTTGATTTCATTTCAAGTTGGTTAGTCATAAACGCACTCAATGCTGAATTGAGCCTGTTTTTGAACTCTGTATTAAAAGTAGTGAAATCAGCAAATCCCAGCAGAAAACAACAAGAATCAGGTACGTCCTTCATATTCAAGTAGTTCTGAGTAGTTTGTGCAAAGATTTGTGTAGGTTTTGATGAGATTTGTGCAGTTTGATTGCATGTTAGCATGAAGTGTTAAAAACGCACTGAACGCTGAATTGAGCCTGTTTTTGAACTCTCTATTAAAAGTAGTGAAAACAGCAAATCCCAGCAGAAAATCAACAGGAATCATGTAGTTCCTTCATATTCAAGTTGTTCTGAGTAGTTTGTGCAGAGATTTGTGTAGTTTTTGATGAAATTTGTGCAGTTTGATTGTAAGTTAGCATGAAGTATCAAAAATGCATTGAACGCTGAATTGAGCCTGTTTTTGAACTCTGTATTAAAAGTAAGGAAATCATTAAATCCCAGAAGAAAATCAACAGGAATCATGTAGTTCCTTCATATTCAAGTGGTTCTGAGTAGTTTGTGCAGAGATTTGTGCAGTTTTTGAAGAGATTTGTTTAGTATGATTCCATGTTAGCATGAAGTATCAAAAACGTACTGAACACTGAATTGAGCCTATTTTTGAACTCTATATTAAAAGTAGTAAAAACAGCAAATCCCAGCAGAAAATCAACGAGAATCATGTATTCCCTTCATATTCAAGTTGTTCTGAGTAGTTTGTGCAGAGATTTGTGTAGTTTTTGATGAGATTTGTGCAGTTTGATTTCATTTCAAGTTGATGAGTCACAAACGCACCCAATGCTGAATTGAGCCTGTTTTTGAACTTTCTATTAAAAGTAGCGAAATCAGCAAATCCCTGCAGAAAATCAACAAGAATCATGTAGTTCCTTCATATTCAAGTAGTTCTGAGTAGTTTGTGCAAAGATTTGTGTAGTTTTTGATGAGATTTGTGCAGTTTGATTGCATGTTAGCATGAAGTGTTAAAAACGCACTGAACGCTGAATTGAGCCTGTTTTTGAACTCTCTATTAAAAGTAGTGAAAACAGCAAATCCCAGCAGAAAATCAACAGGAATCATGTAGTTCCTTCATATTCAAGTAGTTCTGAGTAGTTTCTGCAGAGATTTGTGTAGTTCTTGAAGAGATTTGTGCAGTTTGACTGCACTACAAGTTCATGTGTCATAAAGGCACTGAACGCTGAATTGAGTCTGTTTTTGAACTCTGTATTAAAAGTAGTGAAAACAGCAAATCCCAGCAGAAAATCAACAAGAATCATGTAGTTCCTTCATATTCAAGTAGTTCTGAGTAGTTTGTGCAGAGATTTGTGCAGTTTTTGAAGAGATTTGTTTAGTATGATTCCATGTTAGCATGAAGTATCAAAAACGCACTGAACGCTGAATTGAGCCTGTTTTTGAACTCTGTATTAATAGTGAAAACAGCAAATCCCAGCAGAAAATCAACAGAAATCATGTAGTTCCTTCATATTCAAGTAGTTCTGAGTAGTTTGTGCAGAGATTTGTGCAGTTTGATTTCTTTTCAAGTTTACTAGTCATAAACGCACTCAATGCTGAATTGAGCCTGTTTTTGAACTCTGTAGTAAAAGTAGTGAAATAAGCAAATCCCATTAGAAAATCAACAGGAATCATGTAGTTCCTTCATATTCAAGTAGCTTTTATTAGTTTGTGCAGAGATTTGTGCAGTTTTTGAAGAGATTTGTGCAGTTTGACTGCACTTCAAGTTTATGTGTCATAAAGGCACTCAACGCTGAATTGAGCCTGTTTTTAAACTTTGCATTAAATGTAGTGAAATCATTAAATCCCAGCAGAAAATCAACGGGAATCATGTAGTTCCTTCATATTCAAGTAGTTTTTAGTAGTTTCTGCAGAGATTTGTGTAGTTTTTGAAGAGATTTGTGCAGTTTGATTGCATGTTAACATGAAGTGTCAAAAACGCACTGAACGCTGAATTGAGCCTGTTTTTGAACTCTGTATTAAAAGTAGTGAAAACAGCAAATCCCAGCAGAAAATCAACAGGAATCATGTAGTTCCTTCACATTCAAGTAGTTCTGAGTAGTTTGTGCAGAGATTTGTGCAGTTTTTGAAGAGATTTGTTTAGTATGATTCCATGTTAGCATGAAGTATCAAAAAAGCGCTGAACGCTGAATTGAGCCTGTTTTTGAACTCTGTATTAAAAGTAGTGAAAACAGCAAATCCCAGCAGAAAATCAACAGGAATCATGTAGTTCCTTCATATTCAAGTTATTCTGAGTAGTGTTGGCAGAGATTTGTGTAGTTTTTGATGAGATTTGTGCAGTTTGATTGCATGTTAGCATGAAGTGTCAAAAACGCACTGAACGCTGAATTGAGCCTGTTTTTGAACTCTGTATTAAAAGTAGTGAAAACAGCAAATCCCAGCAGAAAATCAACAGGAATCATGTATTTCCGTCATATTCAAGTTGTTGTGAGTAGTTTGTGCAGAGATTTGTGTAGTTTTTGATGAGATTTGTGCAGTTTGATTTCATTTCAAGTTGATGAGTCACAAACGCACCCAATGCTGAATTGAGCCTGTTTTTGAACTTTCTATTAAAAGTAGCGAAATCAGCAAATCCCTGCAGAAAATCAACAAGAATCATGTAGTTCCTTCATATTCAAGTACTTCTGAGTAGTTTGTGCAGAGATTTGTGTAGTTTTTGATGAGATTTGTGCAGTTTGATTGCATGTTAGCATGAAGTGTTAAAAACGCACTGAACGCTGAATTGAGCCTGTTTTTGACCTCTCTATTAAAAGTAGTGAAAACAGCAAATCCCAGCAGAAAATCAACAGGAATCATGTAGTTCCTTCATATTCAAGTAGTTCTGAGTAGTTTGTGCAGAGACTTGTGTAGTTTTTGATGAGATTTGTGCAGTTTGATTGCATGTTAGCATGAAGTGTCAAAAACGCACTGAACGCTGAATTGAACCTGTTTTTGAACTCTGTATTAAAAGTAGTGAAAACAGCAAATCCCAGCAGAAAATCAACAGGAATCATGTAGTTCCGTCATATTCAAGTTGTTCTGAGTAGTTTGTGCAGAGATTTGTGTAGTTTTTGATGAGATTTGTGCAGTTTGATTGCATGTTAGCATGAAGTGTCAAAAACGCACTGAACGCTGAATTGAGCCTGTTTTTGAACTCTGTATTAAAAGTAGTGAAAACAGCAAATCCCAGCAGAAAATCAACAGGAATCATGTAGTTCCTTCATATTCAAGTGGTTCTGAGTAGTTTGTGCAGAGATTTGTGCAGTTTTTGAAGAGATTTGTTTAGTATGATTCCATGTTAGCATGAAGTATCAAAAACGTACTGAACACTGAATTGAGCCTATTTTTGAACTCTGTATTAAAAGTAGTGAAAACAGCAAATCCCAGCAGAAAATCAACAGGAATCATGTAGTTCCTTCATATTCAAGTGGTTCTGAGTAGTTTGTGCAGAGATATGTGCAGTTTTTGAAGAGATTTGTTTAGTATGATTCCATGTTAGCATGAAGTATCAAAAACGCACTGAACGCTAAATTGAGCCTGTTTTTGAACTCTGTATTAAAAGTAAGGAAATCATTAAATCCCAGAAGAAAATCAACAGGAATCATGTAGTTCCTTCATATTCAAGTTGTTCTGAGTAGTTTGTGCAGAGATTTGTGTAGTTTGACTGCACTTCAAGTTTATGTGTCATAAAGGCACTCAACGCTGAATTGAGCCTGTTTTTCAACTCTGTATTAAATGTAGTGAAATCATTAAATCCGGGCAGAAAATCAACATGAATCATGTAGTTCCTTCATATTCAAGTAGTTTTTAGTAGTTTCTGCAGAGATTTGTGTAGTTTTTGAAGAGATTTGTGCAGTTTGACTGCACTTCAAGTTTATGTGTCATAAAGGCACTGAACGCTGAATTGAGCCTGTTTTTGAACTCTGTATTAAAAGTAGTGAAAACAGCAAATCCCAGCAGAAAATCAATAAGAATCAGGTACTTCCTTCATATTCAAGTACTTCTGAGTAGTTTGTGCAGAGATTTGTGTAGTTTTTGATGAGATTTGTGCAGTTTGATTGCATGTTAGCATGAAGTGTTAAAAACGCACTGAACGCTGAATTGAGCCTGTTTTTGAACACTGTATTAAAAGTAGTGAAAACAGCAAATCCCAGCAGAAAATCAACAGGAATCATGTAGTTCCGTCATATTCAAGTTGTTCTGAGTAGTTTGTGCAGAGATTTGTGTAGTTTTTGATGAGATTTGTGCAGTTTGATTGCATGTTAGCATGAAGTGTCAAAAAACGCACTGAACGCTGAATTGAGCCTGTTTTTGAACTCTGTATTAAAAGTAAGGAAATCATTAAATCCCAGAAGAAAATCAACAGGAATCATGTAGTTCCTTCATATTCAAGTGGTTCTGAGTAGTTTGTGCAGAGATTTGTGCAGTTTTTGAAGAGATTTGTTTAGTATGATTCCATGTTAGCATGAAGTATCAAAAACGTACTGAACACTGAATTGAGCCTATTTTTGAACTCTGTATTAAAAGTAGTAAAAACAGCAAATCCCAGCAGAAAATCAACGAGAATCATGTATTCCCTTCATATTCAAGTAGTTCTGAGTAGTTTGTGCAGAGATTTGTGTAGTTTTTGATGAGATTTGTGCAGTTTGATTGCAGTTAGCATGAAGCATCAAAAACGCAATGAACGCTGAATTGAGCCTGTTTTTGAACTCTGTATTAAATGTAGTGAAATCATTAAATCCCAGAAGAAAATCAACAGGAATCATGTAGTTCCTTCATATTCAAGTAGTTCTGAGTAGTTTGTGCAGAGATTTGTGTAGTTTTTGATGAGATTTGTGCAGTTTGATTGCAGTTAGCATGAAGCATCAAAAACGCAATGAACGCTGAATTGAGCCTGTTTTTGAACTCTGTATTAAATGTAGTGAAATCATTAAATCCCAGAAGAAAATCAACAGGAATCATGTAGTTCCTTCATATTCAAGTAGTTTTTAGTAGTTTCTGCAGAGATTTGTGTAGTTTTTGAAGAGATTTGTGCAGTTTGACTGCACTTCAAGTTTATGTGTCATAAAGGCACTGAACGCTGAATTGAGCCTGTTTTTGAACTCTGTATTAAAAGTAGTGAAAACAGCAAATCCCAGCAGAAAATCAATAAGAATCAGGTACTTCCTTCATATTCAAGTACTTCTGAGTAGTTTGTGCAGAGACTTGTGTAGTTTTTGATGAGATTTGTGCAGTTTGATTGCATGTTAGCATGAAGTGTTAAAAACGCACTGAACGCTGAATTGAGCCTGTTTTTGAACACTGTATTAAAAGTAGTGAAAACAGCAAATCCCAGCAGAAAATCAACAGGAATCATGTAGTTCCGTCATATTCAAGTTGTTCTGAGTAGTTTGTGCAGAGATTTGTGTAGTTTTTGATGAGATTTGTGCAGTTTGATTGCATGTTAGCATGAAGTGTCAAAAAACGCACTGAACGCTGAATTGAGCCTGTTTTTGAACTCTGTATTAAAAGTAGTGAAAACAGCAAATCCCAGCAGAAAATCAACAAGAATCAGGTACTTCCTTCATATTCAAGTAGTTCTGAGTAGTTTGTGCAGAGATTTGTGTAGTTTTTGATGAGATTTGTGCAGTTTGATTGCATGTTAGCATGAAGTGTTAAAAACGCACTGAACGCTGAATTGAGCCTGTTTTTGAACTCTGTATTAAAAGTAAGGAAATCATTAAATCCCAGAAGAAAATCAACAGGAATCATGTAGTTCCTTCATATTCAAGTGGTTCTGAGTAGTTTGTGCAGAGATTTGTGCAGTTTTTGAAGAGATTTGTTTAGTATGATTCCATGTTAGCATGAAGTATCAAAAACGTATGAACACTGAATTGAGCCTATTTTTGAACTCTGTATTAAAAGTAGTAAAAACAGCAAATCCCAGCAGAAAATCAACGAGAATCATGTATTCCCTTCATATTCAAGTAGTTCTGAGTAGTTTGTGCAGAGATTTGTGTAGTTTTTGATGAGATTTGTGCAGTTTGATTGCAGTTAGCATGAAGCATCAAAAACGCAATGAATGCTGAATTGAGCCTGTTTTTGAACTCTGTATTAAATGTAGTGAAATCATTAAATCCCAGAAGAAAATCAACAGGAATCATGTAGTTCCTTCATATTCAAGTAGTTCTGAGTAGTTTGTGCAGAGATTTGTGTAGTTTTTGATGAGATTTGTGCAGTTTGATTGCAGTTAGCATGAAGCATCAAAAACGCAATGAACGCTGAATTGAGCCTGTTTTTGAACTCTGTATTAAATGTAGTGAAATCATTAAATCCCAGAAGAAAATCAACAGGAATCATGTAGTTCCTTCATATTCAAGTAGTTTTTAGTAGTTTCTGCAGAGATTTGTGTAGTTTTTGAAGAGATTTGTGCAGTTTGACTGCACTTCAAGTTGATGAGTCACAAACGCACTGAACGCTGAATTGAGCCTGTTTTTGAACTTTCTATTAAAAGTAGCGAAATCAGCAAATCCCAGCAGAAAACAACAAGAATCAGGTACGTCCTTCATATTCAAGTAGTTCTGAGTAGTTTGTGCAGAGATTTGTGCAGTTTGATTTCATTTCAAGTTGGTTAGTCATAAACGCACTCAATGCTGAATTGAGCCTGTTTTTGAACTCTGTATTAAAAGTAGTGAAATCAGCAAATCCCAGCAGAAAACAACAAGAATCAGGTACGTCCTTCATATTCAAGTAGTTCTGAGTAGTTTGCGCAGAGATTTGTGCAGTTTTTGAAGAGATTTGTTTAGTATGATTCCATGTTAGCATGAAGTATCAAAAAATCACTGAACGCTGAATTGAGCCTATTTTTGAACTCTGTATTAAAAGTAGTGAAAACAGTAAATCCCAGCAGAAAATCAATAGGAATCATGTTATTCCTTCATATTCAAGTTGTTCTGAGTAGTTTGTGCAGAGATTTGTGTAGTTTGACTGCACTTCAAGTTTATGTGTCATAAAGGCACTCAACGCTGAATTGAGCCTGTTTTTCAACTCTGTATTAAATGTAGTGAAATAATTAAATCCGGGCAGAAAATCAACATGAATCATGTACTTCCTTCATATTCAAGTAGTTTTTAGTAGTTTCTGCAGAGATTTGTGTAGTTTTTGAAGAGATTTGTGCAGTTTGACTGCACTTCAAGTTTATGTGTCATAAAGGCACTGAACGCTGAATTGAGCCTGTTTTTGAACTCTGTATTAAAAGTAGTGAAAACAGCAAATCCCAGCAGAAAATCAATAAGAATCAGGTACTTCCTTCATATTCAAGTAGTTCTGAGTAGTTTGTGCAGAGATTTGTGTAGTTTTTGATGAGATTTGTGCAGTTTGATTGCATGTTAGCATGAAGTGTTAAAAACGCACTGAACGCTGAATTGAGCCTGTTTTTGAACTCTCTATTAAAAGTAGTGAAAACAGCAAATCCCAGCAGAAAATCAACGGGAATCATGTATTCCCTTCATATTCAAGTAGTTCTGAGTAGTTTGTGCAGAGATTTGTGCAGTTTTTGAAGAGATTTGTTTAGTATGATTCCATGTTAGCATGAAGTATCAAAAACGTACTGAACACTGAATTGAGCCTATTTTTGAACTCTATATTAAAAGTAGTAAAAACAGCAAATCCCAGCAGAAAATCAACGAGAATCATGTATTCCCTTCATATTCAAGTTGTTCTGAGTAGTTTGTGCAGAGATTTGTGTAGTTTTTGATGAGATTTGTGCAGTTTGATTTCATTTCAAGTTGATGAGTCACAAACGCACCCAATGCTGAATTGAGCCTGTTTTTGAACTTTCTATTAAAAGTAGCGAAATCAGCAAATCCCTGCAGAAAATCAACAAGAATCATGTAGTTCCTTCATATTCAAGTAGTTCTGAGTAGTTTGTGCAAAGATTTGTGTAGTTTTTGATGAGATTTGTGCAGTTTGATTGCATGTTAGCATGAAGTGTTAAAAACGCACTGAACGCTGAATTGAGCCTGTTTTTGAACTCTCTATTAAAAGTAGTGAAAACAGCAAATCCCAGCAGAAAATCAACAGGAATCATGTAGTTCCTTCATATTCAAGTAGTTCTGAGTAGTTTCTGCAGAGATTTGTGTAGTTCTTGAAGAGATTTGTGCAGTTTGACTGCACTACAAGTTCATGTGTCATAAAGGCACTGAACGCTGAATTGAGTCTGTTTTTGAACTCTGTATTAAAAGTAGTGAAAACAGCAAATCCCAGCAGAAAATCAACAAGAATCATGTAGTTCCTTCATATTCAAGTAGTTCTGAGTAGTTTGTGCAGAGATTTGTGCAGTTTTTGAAGAGATTTGTTTAGTATGATTCCATGTTAGCATGAAGTATCAAAAACGCACTGAACGCTGAATTGAGCCTGTTTTTGAACTCTGTATTAATAGTGAAAACAGCAAATCCCAGCAGAAAATCAACAGAAATCATGTAGTTCCTTCATATTCAAGTAGTTCTGAGTAGTTTGTGCAGAGATTTGTGCAGTTTGATTTCTTTTCAAGTTTACTAGTCATAAACGCACTCAATGCTGAATTGAGCCTGTTTTTGAACTCTGTAGTAAAAGTAGTGAAATAAGCAAATCCCATTAGAAAATCAACAGGAATCATGTAGTTCCTTCATATTCAAGTAGTTTTTAGTAGTTTCTGCAGAGATTTGTGTAGTTTTTGAAGAGATTTGTGCAGTTTGATTGCATGTTAACATGAAGTGTCAAAAACGCACTGAACGCTGAATTGAGCCTGTTTTTGAACTCTGTATTAAAAGTAGTGAAAACAGCAAATCCCAGCAGAAAATCAACAGGAATCATGTAGTTCCTTCACATTCAAGTAGTTCTGAGTAGTTTGTGCAGAGATTTGTGCAGTTTTTGAAGAGATTTGTTTAGTATGATTCCATGTTAGCATGAAGTATCAAAAAAGCGCTGAACGCTGAATTGAGCCTGTTTTTGAACTCTGTATTAAAAGTAGTGAAAACAGCAAATCCCAGCAGAAAATCAACAGGAATCATGTATTTCCGTCATATTCAAGTTGTTGTGAGTAGTTTGTGCAGAGATTTGTGTAGTTTTTGATGAGATTTGTGCAGTTTGATTTCATTTCAAGTTGATGAGTCACAAACGCACCCAATGCTGAATTGAGCCTGTTTTTGAACTTTCTATTAAAAGTAGCGAAATCAGCAAATCCCTGCAGAAAATCAACAAGAATCATGTAGTTCCTTCATATTCAAGTACTTCTGAGTAGTTTGTGCAGAGATTTGTGTAGTTTTTGATGAGATTTGTGCAGTTTGATTGCATGTTAGCATGAAGTGTTAAAAACGCACTGAACGCTGAATTGAGCCTGTTTTTGACCTCTCTATTAAAAGTAGTGAAAACAGCAAATCCCAGCAGAAAATCAACAGGAATCATGTAGTTCCTTCATATTCAAGTAGTTCTGAGTAGTTTGTGCAGAGACTTGTGTAGTTTTTGATGAGATTTGTGCAGTTTGATTGCATGTTAGCATGAAGTGTCAAAAACGCACTGAACGCTGAATTGAACCTGTTTTTGAACTCTGTATTAAAAGTAGTGAAAACAGCAAATCCCAGCAGAAAATCAACAGGAATCATGTAGTTCCGTCATATTCAAGTTGTTCTGAGTAGTTTGTGCAGAGATTTGTGTAGTTTTTGATGAGATTTGTGCAGTTTGATTGCATGTTAGCATGAAGTGTCAAAAACGCACTGAACGCTGAATTGAGCCTGTTTTTGAACTCTGTATTAAAAGTAGTGAAAACAGCAAATCCCAGCAGAAAATCAACAGGAATCATGTAGTTCCTTCATATTCAAGTGGTTCTGAGTAGTTTGTGCAGAGATTTGTGCAGTTTTTGAAGAGATTTGTTTAGTATGATTCCATGTTAGCATGAAGTATCAAAAACGTACTGAACACTGAATTGAGCCTATTTTTGAACTCTGTATTAAAAGTAGTGAAAACAGCAAATCCCAGCAGAAAATCAACAGGAATCATGTAGTTCCTTCATATTCAAGTGGTTCTGAGTAGTTTGTGCAGAGATATGTGCAGTTTTTGAAGAGATTTGTTTAGTATGATTCCATGTTAGCATGAAGTATCAAAAACGCACTGAACGCTAAATTGAGCCTGTTTTTGAACTCTGTATTAAAAGTAAGGAAATCATTAAATCCCAGAAGAAAATCAACAGGAATCATGTAGTTCCTTCATATTCAAGTTGTTCTGAGTAGTTTGTGCAGAGATTTGTGTAGTTTGACTGCACTTCAAGTTTATGTGTCATAAAGGCACTCAACGCTGAATTGAGCCTGTTTTTCAACTCTGTATTAAATGTAGTGAAATCATTAAATCCGGGCAGAAAATCAACATGAATCATGTAGTTCCTTCATATTCAAGTAGTTTTTAGTAGTTTCTGCAGAGATTTGTGTAGTTTTTGAAGAGATTTGTGCAGTTTGACTGCACTTCAAGTTTATGTGTCATAAAGGCACTGAACGCTGAATTGAGCCTGTTTTTCAACTCTGTATTAAAAGTAGTGAAAACAGCAAATCCCAGCAGAAAATCAATAAGAATCAGGTACTTCCTTCATATTCAAGTACTTCTGAGTAGTTTGTGCAGAGATTTGTGTAGTTTTTGATGAGATTTGTGCAGTTTGATTGCATGTTAGCATGAAGTGTTAAAAACGCACTGAACGCTGAATTGAGCCTGTTTTTGAACACTGTATTAAAAGTAGTGAAAACAGCAAATCCCAGCAGAAAATCAACAAGAATCAGGTACTTCCTTCATATTCAAGTAGTTCTGAGTAGTTTGTGCAGAGATTTGTGTAGTTTTTGATGAGATTTGTGCAGTTTGATTGCATGTTAGCATGAAGTGTTAAAAACGCACTGAACGCTGAATTGAGCCTGTTTTTGAACTCTGTATTAAAAGTAAGGAAATCATTAAATCCCAGAAGAAAATCAACAGGAATCATGTAGTTCCTTCATATTCAAGTGGTTCTGAGTAGTTTGTGCAGAGATTTGTGCAGTTTTTGAAGAGATTTGTTTAGTATGATTCCATGTTAGCATGAAGTATCAAAAACGTACTGAACACTGAATTGAGCCTATTTTTGAACTCTGTATTAAAAGTAGTAAAAACAGCAAATCCCAGCAGAAAATCAACGAGAATCATGTATTCCCTTCATATTCAAGTAGTTCTGAGTAGTTTGTGCAGAGATTTGTGTAGTTTTTGATGAGATTTGTGCAGTTTGATTGCAGTTAGCATGAAGCATCAAAAACGCAATGAACGCTGAATTGAGCCTGTTTTTGAACTCTGTATTAAATGTAGTGAAATCATTAAATCCCAGAAGAAAATCAACAGGAATCATGTAGTTCCTTCATATTCAAGTAGTTCTGAGTAGTTTGTGCAGAGATTTGTGTAGTTTTTGATGAGATTTGTGCAGTTTGATTGCAGTTAGCATGAAGCATCAAAAACGCAATGAACGCTGAATTGAGCCTGTTTTTGAACTCTGTATTAAATGTAGTGAAATCATTAAATCCCAGAAGAAAATCAACAGGAATCATGTAGTTCCTTCATATTCAAGTAGTTTTTAGTAGTTTCTGCAGAGATTTGTGTAGTTTTTGAAGAGATTTGTGCAGTTTGACTGCACTTCAAGTTTATGTGTCATAAAGGCACTGAACGCTGAATTGAGCCTGTTTTTGAACTCTGTATTAAAAGTAGTGAAAACAGCAAATCCCAGCAGAAAATCAATAAGAATCAGGTACTTCCTTCATATTCAAGTACTTCTGAGTAGTTTGTGCAGAGATTTGTGTAGTTTTTGATGAGATTTGTGCAGTTTGATTGCATGTTAGCATGAAGTGTTAAAAACGCACTGAACGCTGAATTGAGCCTGTTTTTGAACACTGTATTAAAAGTAGTGAAAACAGCAAATCCCAGCAGAAAATCAACAGGAATCATGTAGTTCCGTCATATTCAAGTTGTTCTGAGTAGTTTGTGCAGAGATTTGTGTAGTTTTTGATGAGATTTGTGCAGTTTGATTGCATGTTAGCATGAAGTGTCAAAAAACGCACTGAACGCTGAATTGAGCCTGTTTTTGAACTCTGTATTAAAAGTAGTGAAAACAGCAAATCCCAGCAGAAAATCAACAAGAATCAGGTACTTCCTTCATATTCAAGTAGTTCTGAGTAGTTTGTGCAGAGATTTGTGTAGTTTTTGATGAGATTTGTGCAGTTTGATTGCATGTTAGCATGAAGTGTTAAAAACGCACTGAACGCTGAATTGAGCCTGTTTTTGAACTCTGTATTAAAAGTAAGGAAATCATTAAATCCCAGAAGAAAATCAACAGGAATCATGTAGTTCCTTCATATTCAAGTGGTTCTGAGTAGTTTGTGCAGAGATTTGTGCAGTTTTTGAAGAGATTTGTTTAGTATGATTCCATGTTAGCATGAAGTATCAAAAACGTACTGAACACTGAATTGAGCCTATTTTTGAACTCTGTATTAAAAGTAGTAAAAACAGCAAATCCCAGCAGAAAATCAACGAGAATCATGTATTCCCTTCATATTCAAGTAGTTCTGAGTAGTTTGTGCAGAGATTTGTGTAGTTTTTGATGAGATTTGTGCAGTTTGATTGCAGTTAGCATGAAGCATCAAAAACGCAATGAACGCTGAATTGAGCCTGTTTTTGAACTCTGTATTAAATGTAGTGAAATCATTAAATCCCAGAAGAAAATCAACAGGAATCATGTAGTTCCTTCATATTCAAGTAGTTCTGAGTAGTTTGTGCAGAGATTTGTGTAGTTTTTGATGAGATTTGTGCAGTTTGATTGCAGTTAGCATGAAGCATCAAAAACGCAATGAACGCTGAATTGAGCCTGTTTTTGAACTCTGTATTAAATGTAGTGAAATCATTAAATCCCAGAAGAAAATCAACAGGAATCATGTAGTTCCTTCATATTCAAGTAGTTTTTAGTAGTTTCTGCAGAGATTTGTGTAGTTTTTGAAGAGATTTGTGCAGTTTGACTGCACTTCAAGTTGATGAGTCACAAACGCACTGAACGCTGAATTGAGCCTGTTTTTGAACTTTCTATTAAAAGTAGCGAAATCAGCAAATCCCAGCAGAAAACAACAAGAATCAGGTACGTCCTTCATATTCAAGTAGTTCTGAGTAGTTTGTGCAGAGATTTGGGCAGTTTGATTTCATTTCAAGTTGGTTAGTCATAAACGCACTCAATGCTGAATTGAGCCTGTTTTTGAACTCTGTATTAAAAGTAGTGAAATCAGCAAATCCCAGCAGAAAACAACAAGAATCAGGTACGTCCTTCATATTCAAGTAGTTCTGAGTAGTTTGCGCAGAGATTTGTGCAGTTTTTGAAGAGATTTGTTTAGTATGATTCCATGTTAGCATGAAGTATCAAAAAATCACTGAACGCTGAATTGAGCCTATTTTTGAACTCTGTATTAAAAGTAGTGAAAACAGTAAATCCCAGCAGAAAATCAATAGGAATCATGTAGTTCCTTCATATTCAAGTTGTTCTGAGTAGTTTGTGCAGAGATTTGTGTAGTTTGACTGCACTTCAAGTTTATGTGTCATAAAGGCACTCAACGCTGAATTGAGCCTGTTTTTCAACTCTGTATTAAATGTAGTGAAATAATTAAATCCGGGCAGAAAATCAACATGAATCATGTACTTCCTTCATATTCAAGTAGTTTTTAGTAGTTTCTGCAGAGATTTGTGTAGTTTTTGAAGAGATTTGTGCAGTTTGACTGCACTTCAAGTTTATGTGTCATAAAGGCACTGAACGCTGAATTGAGCCTGTTTTTGAACTCTGTATTAAAAGTAGTGAAAACAGCAAATCCCAGCAGAAAATCAATAAGAATCAGGTACTTCCTTCATATTCAAGTAGTTCTGAGTAGTTTGTGCAGAGATTTGTGCAATTTGATTTCATTTCAAGTTGGTTAGTCATAAACGCACTCAATGCTGAATTGAGCCTGTTTTTGAACTCTGTATTAAAAGTAGTGAAATCAGCAAATCCCAGCAGAAAAATCAGCAAGAATCATGTACTTCCTTCAAATTCAAGTAGCTTTTATTAGTTTGTGCAGACATTTATGTAGGTCTTAAAGAGATTTGTGCAGTTTGATTTCATTTCAAGTTGATGCGTCACAAACGCACCCAATGCTGAATTGAGCCTGTTTTTGAACTCTGTATGAAAAGTAGTGAAATAAGCAAATCCCATTAGAAAATCAATAGGAATCATGTAGTTCCTTCATATTCAAGTAGCTTTTATTAGTTTGTGCAGAGATTTTCTAGTTTTTGAAGAGATCTGTGCAGTTTGGTTGCAATGTTAGTATGAGTAACAAAAACGCACTCAATGCTGAATTAAGCCTGTTTTTGAACTCTGTATTAAAAGTAGTGAAATCAGCAAATCCCAGCAGAAAATCAGCAAGAATCATGTACTTCCTTCATATTCAAGTAGTTCTGAGTAGTTTGTGCAGAGATTTCTGCAGTTTGATTTCATTTCAAGTTGATTAGTCATAAACGCACTCAATGCTGAATTAAGCCTGTTTTTGAACTCTGTATTAAATGTAGTGAAATCATTAAATCCGGGCAGAAAATCAACAGGAATCATGTAGTTCCGTCATATTCAAGTTGTTCTGAGTAGTTTGTGCAGAGATTTGTGTAGTTTTTGTAGAGATTTGTGCAGTTTGACTGCACTTCAAGTTGATGTGTCATAAAGGTACTCAACGCTGAATTGAGCCTGTTTTTGAACTTTGTATTAAAAGTAGTGAAATCAGCAAATCCCAGCAGAAAACAACAAGAATCAGGTACGTCCTTCATATTCAAGTAGTTCTGAGTAGTTTGTGCAGAGATTTGTGCAGTTTTTGAAGAGATTTGTTTAGTATGATTCCATGTTAGCATGAAGTATCAAAAAAGCACTGAACGCTGAATTGAGCCTATTTTTGAACTCTGTATTAAAAGTAGTGAAAACAGTAAATCCCAGCAGAAAATCAATAGGAATCATGTAGTTCCTTCATATTCAAGTTGTTCTGAGTAGTTTGTGCAGAGATTTGTGTAGTTTTTGAAGAGATTTGTGCAGTTTGACTGCACTTCAAGTTTATGTGTCATAAAGGCACTCAACGCTACATTGAGCCTGTTTTTCAACTCTGTATTAAATGTAGTGAAATCATTAAATCCGGGCAGAAAATCAACATTAATCATGTAGTTCCTTCATATTCAAGTAGTTCTGAGTAGTTTGTGCAGAGATTTGTGCAGTTTGACTGCACTTCAAGTTTATGTGTCATAAAGGCACTCAACGCTGAATTGAGCCTGTTTTTAAACTTTGCATTAAATGTAGTGAAATCATTAAATCCCAGCAGAAAATCAACGGGAATCATGTAGTTCCTTCATATTCAAGTAGTTTTTAGTAGTTTCTGCAGAGATTTGTGTAGTTTTTGAAGAGATTTGTGCAGTTTGACTGCACTTCAAGTTTATGTGTCATAAAGGCACTCAACGCTGAATTGAGCCTGTTTTTCAACTCTGTATTAAATGTAGTGAAATCATTAAATCCGGGCAGAAAATCAACATGAATCATGTAGTTCCATCATATTCAAGTAGTTTTTAGTAGTTTCTGCAGAGATTTGTGTAGTTTTTGAAGAGATTTGTGCAGTTTGACTGCACTTCAAGTTTATGTGTCATAAATACACTGAACGCTGAATTGAGCCTGTTTTTGAACTCTGTATTAAAAGTAGTAAAAACAGCAAATCCCAGCAGAAAATCAACAGGAATCATGTAGTTCCTTCATATTCAAGTTGTTCTGAGTAGTTTGTGCAGAGATTTGTGTAGATATCCAAGAGATTTGTGCAGTGTGATTGTATGTTACCATGAAGTATCAGAAACGCACTCAACGCTGAATTGAACATGTTTTTGAACTCTGTATTAAATGTAGTGAAATCATTAAATCCCAGAAGAAAATCAACAGGAATCATGTAGTTCCGTCATATTCAAGTTGTTCTGAGTAGTTTGTGCAGAGATTTGTGTAGTTTTTGATGAGATTTGTGCAGTTTGATTGCATGTTAGCATGAAGTGTCAAAAACGCACTGAACGCTGAATTGAGCCTGTTTTTGAACTCTGTATTAAAAGTAGTGAAAACAGCAAATCCCAGCAGAAAATCAACAGGAATCATGTAGTTCCTTCATATTCAAGTGGTTCTGAGTAGTTTGTGCAGAGATTTGTGCAGTTTTTGAAGAGATTTGTTTAGTATGATTCCATGTTAGCATGAAGTATCAAAAACGTACTGAACACTGAATTGAGCCTATTTTTGAACTCTGTATTAAAAGTAGTGAAAACAGCAAATCCCAGCAGAAAATCAACAGGAATCATGTAGTTCCTTCATATTCAAGTGGTTCTGAGTAGTTTGTGCAGAGATTTGTGCAGTTTTTGAAGAGATTTGTTTAGTATGATTCCATGTTAGCATGAAGTATCAAAAACGCACTGAACGCTGAATTGAGCCTGTTTTTGAACTCTGTATTAAAAGTAAGGAAATCATTAAATCCCAGAAGAAAATCAACAGGAATCATGTAGTTCCTTCATATTCAAGTTGTTCTGAGTAGTTTGTGCAGAGATTTGTGTAGTTTTTGAAGAGATTTGTGCAGTTTGACTGCACTTCAAGTTTATGTGTCATAAAGGCACTCAACGCTGAATTGAGCCTGTTTTTCAACTCTGTATTAAATGTAGTGAAATCATTAAATCCGGGCAGAAAATCAACATGAATCATGTAGTTCCTTCATATTCAAGTAGTTTTTAGTAGTTTCTGCAGAGATTTGTGTAGTTTTTGAAGAGATTTGTGCAGTTTGACTGCACTTCAAGTTTATGTGTCATAAAGGCACTGAACGCTGAAGTGAGCCTGTTTTTGAACTCTGTATTAAAAGTAGTAAAAACAGCAAATCCCAGCAGAAAATCAACAGGAATCATGTAGTTACTTCATATTCAAGTTGTTCTGAGTAGTTTGTGCAGAGATTTGTGTAGTTTTTGATGAAATTTGTGCAGTTTGATTGCAAGTTAGCATGAAGTATCAAAAATGCATTGAACGCTGAATTGAGCCTGTTTTTGAACTCTGTATTAAAAGTAAGGAAATCATTAAATCCCAGAAGAAAATCAACAGGAATCATGTAGTTCCTTCATATTCAAGTGGTTCTGAGTAGTTTGTGCAGAGATTTGTGCAGTTTTTGAAGAGATTTGTTTAGTATGATTCCATGTTAGCATGAAGTATCAAAAACGTACTGAACACTGAATTGAGCCTATTTTTGAACTCTATATTAAAAGTAGTAAAAACAGCAAATCCCAGCAGAAAATCAACGAGAATCATGTATTCCCTTCATATTCAAGTTGTTCTGAGTAGTTTGTGCAGAGATTTGTGTAGTTTTTGATGAGATTTGTGCAGTTTGATTTCATTTCAAGTTGATGAGTCACAAACGCACCCAATGCTGAATTGAGCCTGTTTTTGAACTTTCTATTAAAAGTAGCGAAATCAGCAAATCCCTGCAGAAAATCAACAAGAATCATGTAGTTCCTTCATATTCAAGTAGTTCTGAGTAGTTTGTGCAAAGATTTGTGTAGTTTTTGATGAGATTTGTGCAGTTTGATTGCATGTTAGCATGAAGTGTTAAAAACGCACTGAACGCTGAATTGAGCCTGTTTTTGAACTCTCTATTAAAAGTAGTGAAAACAGCAAATCCCAGCAGAAAATCAACAGGAATCATGTAGTTCCTTCATATTCAAGTAGTTCTGAGTAGTTTCTGCAGAGATTTGTGTAGTTCTTGAAGAGATTTGTGCAGTTTGACTGCACTACAAGTTCATGTGTCATAAAGGCACTGAACGCTGAATTGAGTCTGTTTTTCAACTCTGTATTAAATGTAGTGAAATCATTAAATCCGGGCAGAAAATCAACATGAATCATGTAGTTCCTTCATATTCAAGTAGTTTTTAGTAGTTTCTGCAGAGATTTGTGTAGTTTTTGAAGAGATTTGTGCAGTTTGACTGCACTTCAAGTTTATGTGTCATAAAGGCACTGAACGCTGAAGTGAGCCTGTTTTTGAACTCTGTATTAAAAGTAGTAAAAACAGCAAATCCCAGCAGAAAATCAACAGGAATCATGTAGTTACTTCATATTCAAGTTGTTCTGAGTAGTTTGTGCAGAGATTTGTGTAGTTTTTGATGAAATTTGTGCAGTTTGATTGCAAGTTAGCATGAAGTATCAAAAATGCATTGAACGCTGAATTGAGCCTGTTTTTGAACTCTGTATTAAAAGTAAGGAAATCATTAAATCCCAGAAGAAAATCAACAGGAATCATGTAGTTCCTTCATATTCAAGTGGTTCTGAGTAGTTTGTGCAGAGATTTGTGCAGTTTTTGAAGAGATTTGTTTAGTATGATTCCATGTTAGCATGAAGTATCAAAAACGTACTGAACACTGAATTGAGCCTATTTTTGAACTCTATATTAAAAGTAGTAAAAACAGCAAATCCCAGCAGAAAATCAACGAGAATCATGTATTCCCTTCATATTCAAGTTGTTCTGAGTAGTTTGTGCAGAGATTTGTGTAGTTTTTGATGAGATTTGTGCAGTTTGATTTCATTTCAAGTTGATGAGTCACAAACGCACCCAATGCTGAATTGAGCCTGTTTTTGAACTTTCTATTAAAAGTAGCGAAATCAGCAAATCCCTGCAGAAAATCAACAAGAATCATGTAGTTCCTTCATATTCAAGTAGTTCTGAGTAGTTTGTGCAAAGATTTGTGTAGTTTTTGATGAGATTTGTGCAGTTTGATTGCATGTTAGCATGAAGTGTTAAAAACGCACTGAACGCTGAATTGAGCCTGTTTTTGAACTCTCTATTAAAAGTAGTGAAAACAGCAAATCCCAGCAGAAAATCAACAGGAATCATGTAGTTCCTTCATATTCAAGTAGTTCTGAGTAGTTTCTGCAGAGATTTGTGTAGTTCTTGAAGAGATTTGTGCAGTTTGACTGCACTACAAGTTCATGTGTCATAAAGGCACTGAACGCTGAATTGAGTCTGTTTTTGAACTCTGTATTAAAAGTAGTGAAAACAGCAAATCCCAGCAGAAAATCAACAAGAATCATGTAGTTCCTTCATATTCAAGTAGTTCTGAGTAGTTTGTGCAGAGATTTGTGCAGTTTTTGAAGAGATTTGTTTAGTATGATTCCATGTTAGCATGAAGTATCAAAAACGCACTGAACGCTGAATTGAGCCTGTTTTTGAACTCTGTATTAATAGTGAAAACAGCAAATCCCAGCAGAAAATCAACAGAAATCATGTAGTTCCTTCATATTCAAGTAGTTCTGAGTAGTTTGTGCAGAGATTTGTGCAGTTTGATTTCTTTTCAAGTTTACTAGTCATAAACGCACTCAATGCTGAATTGAGCCTGTTTTTTAACTCTGTAGTAAAAGTAGTGAAATAAGCAAATCCCATTAGAAAATCAACAGGAATCATGTAGTTCCTTCATATTCAAGTAGCTTTTATTAGTTTGTGCAGAGATTTGTGCAGTTTTTGAAGAGATTTGTGCAGTTTGACTGCACTTCAAGTTTATGTGTCATAAAGGCACTCAACGCTGAATTGAGCCTGTTTTTAAACTTTGCATTAAATGTAGTGAAATCATTAAATCCCAGCAGAAAATCAACGGGAATCATGTAGTTCCTTCATATTCAAGTAGTTTTTAGTAGTTTCTGCAGAGATTTGTGTAGTTTTTGAAGAGATTTGTGCAGTTTGATTGCATGTTAACATGAAGTGTCAAAAACGCACTGAACGCTGAATTGAGCCTGTTTTTGAACTCTGTATTAAAAGTAGTGAAAACAGCAAATCCCAGCAGAAAATCAACAGGAATCATGTAGTTCCTTCACATTCAAGTAGTTCTGAGTAGTTTGTGCAGAGATTTGTGCAGTTTTTGAAGAGATTTGTTTAGTATGATTCCATGTTAGCATGAAGTATCAAAAAAGCGCTGAACGCTGAATTGAGCCTGTTTTTGAACTCTGTATTAAAAGTAGTGAAAACAGCAAATCCCAGCAGAAAATCAACAGGAATCATGTAGTTCCTTCATATTCAAGTTATTCTGAGTAGTGTTGGCAGAGATTTGTGTAGTTTTTGATGAGATTTGTGCAGTTTGATTGCATGTTAGCATGAAGTGTCAAAAACGCACTGAACGCTGAATTGAGCCTGTTTTTGAACTCTGTATTAAAAGTAGTGAAAACAGCAAATCCCAGCAGAAAATCAACAGGAATCATGTATTTCCGTCATATTCAAGTTGTTGTGAGTAGTTTGTGCAGAGATTTGTGTAGTTTTTGATGAGATTTGTGCAGTTTGATTTCATTTCAAGTTGATGAGTCACAAACGCACCCGAAGCTGAATTGAGCCTGTTTTTGAACTTTCTATTAAAAGTAGCGAAATCAGCAAATCCCTGCAGAAAATCAACAAGAATCATGTAGTTCCTTCATATTCAAGTACTTCTGAGTAGTTTGTGCAGAGATTTGTGTAGTTTTTGATGAGATTTGTGCAGTTTGATTGCATGTTAGCATGAAGTGTTAAAAACGCACTGAACGCTGAATTGAGCCTGTTTTTGACCTCTCTATTAAAAGTAGTGAAAACAGCAAATCCCAGCAGAAAATCAACAGGAATCATGTAGTTCCTTCATATTCAAGTAGTTCTGAGTAGTTTGTGCAGAGACTTGTGTAGTTTTTGATGAGATTTGTGCAGTTTGATTGCATGTTAGCATGAAGTGTCAAAAACGCACTGAACGCTGAATTGAACCTGTTTTTGAACTCTGTATTAAAAGTAGTGAAAACAGCAAATCCCAGCAGAAAATCAACAGGAATCATGTAGTTCCGTCATATTCAAGTTGTTCTGAGTAGTTTGTGCAGAGATTTGTGTAGTTTTTGATGAGATTTGTGCAGTTTGATTGCATGTTAGCATGAAGTGTCAAAAACGCACTGAACGCTGAATTGAGCCTGTTTTTGAACTCTGTATTAAAAGTAGTGAAAACAGCAAATCCCAGCAGAAAATCAACAGGAATCATGTAGTTCCTTCATATTCAAGTGGTTCTGAGTAGTTTGTGCAGAGATTTGTGCAGTTTTTGAAGAGATTTGTTTAGTATGATTCCATGTTAGCATGAAGTATCAAAAACGTACTGAACACTGAATTGAGCCTATTTTTGAACTCTGTATTAAAAGTAGTGAAAACAGCAAATCCCAGCAGAAAATCAACAGGAATCATGTAGTTCCTTCATATTCAAGTGGTTCTGAGTAGTTTGTGCAGAGATATGTGCAGTTTTTGAAGAGATTTGTTTAGTATGATTCCATGTTAGCATGAAGTATCAAAAACGCACTGAACGCTAAATTGAGCCTGTTTTTGAACTCTGTATTAAAAGTAAGGAAATCATTAAATCCCAGAAGAAAATCAACAGGAATCATGTAGTTCCTTCATATTCAAGTTGTTCTGAGTAGTTTGTGCAGAGATTTGTGTAGTTTGACTGCACTTCAAGTTTATGTGTCATAAAGGCACTCAACGCTGAATTGAGCCTGTTTTTCAACTCTGTATTAAATGTAGTGAAATCATTAAATCCGGGCAGAAAATCAACATGAATCATGTAGTTCCTTCATATTCAAGTAGTTTTTAGTAGTTTCTGCAGAGATTTGTGTAGTTTTTGAAGAGATTTGTGCAGTTTGACTGCACTTCAAGTTTATGTGTCATAAAGGCACTGAACGCTGAATTGAGCCTGTTTTTGAACTCTGTATTAAAAGTAGTGAAAACAGCAAATCCCAGCAGAAAATCAATAAGAATCAGGTACTTCCTTCATATTCAAGTACTTCTGAGTAGTTTGTGCAGAGATTTGTGTAGTTTTTGATGAGATTTGTGCAGTTTGATTGCATGTTAGCATGAAGTGTTAAAAACGCACTGAACGCTGAATTGAGCCTGTTTTTGAACACTGTATTAAAAGTAGTGAAAACAGCAAATCCCAGCAGAAAATCAACAGGAATCATGTAGTTCCGTCATATTCAAGTTGTTCTGAGTAGTTTGTGCAGAGATTTGTGTAGTTTTTGATGAGATTTGTGCAGTTTGATTGCATGTTAGCATGAAGTGTCAAAAAACGCACTGAACGCTGAATTGAGCCTGTTTTTGAACTCTGTATTAAAAGTAAGGAAATCATTAAATCCCAGAAGAAAATCAACAGGAATCATGTAGTTCCTTCATATTCAAGTGGTTCTGAGTAGTTTGTGCAGAGATTTGTGCAGTTTTTGAAGAGATTTGTTTAGTATGATTCCATGTTAGCATGAAGTATCAAAAACGTACTGAACACTGAATTGAGCCTATTTTTGAACTCTGTATTAAAAGTAGTAAAAACAGCAAATCCCAGCAGAAAATCAACGAGAATCATGTATTCCCTTCATATTCAAGTAGTTCTGAGTAGTTTGTGCAGAGATTTGTGCAGTTTTTGAAGAGATTTGTTTAGTATGATTCCATGTTAGCATGAAGTATCAAAAAAGCACTGAACGCTGAATTGAGCCTATTTTTGAACTCTGTATTAAAAGTAGTGAAAACAGTAAATCCCAGCAGAAAATCAATAGGAATCATGTAGTTCCTTCATATTCAAGTTGTTCTGAGTAGTTTGTGCAGAGATTTGTGTAGTTTGACTGCACTTCAAGTTTATGTGTCATAAAGGCACTCAACGCTGAATTGAGCCTGTTTTTCAACTCTGTATTAAATGTAGTGAAATCATTAAATCCGGACAGAAAATCAACATGAATCATGTAGTTCCTTCATATTCAAGTAGTTTTTAGTAGTTTCTGCAGAGATTTGTGTAGTTTTTGAAGAGATTTGTGCAGTTTGACTGCACTTCAAGTTTATGTGTCATAAAGGCACTGAATGCTGAATTGAGCCTGTTTTTGAACTCTGTATTAAAAGTAGTGAAAACAGCAAATCCCAGCAGAAAATCAATAAGAATCAGGTACTTCCTTCATATTCAAGTAGTTCTGAGTAGTTTGTGCAGAGATTTGTGTAGTTTTTGATGAGATTTGTGCAGTTTGATTGCATGTTAGCATGAAGTGTTAAAAACGCACTGAACGCTGAATTGAGCCTGTTTTTGAACTCTCTATTAAAAGTAGTGAAAACAGCAAATCCCAGCAGAAAATCAACGGGAATCATGTATTCCCTTCATATTCAAGTAGTTCTGAGTAGTTTGTGCAGAGATTTGTGCAGTTTTTGAAGAGATTTGTTTAGTATGATTCCATGTTAGCATGAAGTATCAAAAACGTACTGAACGCTGAATTGAGCCTGTTTTTGAACTCTGTATTAAAAGTAGTGAAAACAGCAAATCCCAGCAGAAAATCAACAGGTATCATGTAGTTCCTTCATATTCAAGTGGTTCTGAGTAGTTTGTGCAGAGATTTGTGCAGTTTGATTTCATTTCAAGTTGATGAGTCACAAACGCACCCAATGCTGAATTGAGCCTGTTTTTGAACTCTGTATTAAAAGTAAGGAAATCATTAAATCCCAGAAGAAAATCAACAGGAATCATGTAGTTCCTTCATATTCAAGTGGTTCTGAGTAGTTTGTGCAGAGATTTGTGTAGTTCTTGATGAGATTTGTGCAGTTTGATTGCATGTTAGCATGAAGTGTCAAAAACGCAATGAACGCTGATTTGAGCCTGTTTTTGAACTCTGTATTAAAAGTAGTGAAAACAGCAAATCCTAGTAGAAAATCAACAGGAATCATGTAGTTCCGTCATATTCAAGTTGTTCTGAGTAGTTTGCGCAGAGATTTGTGTAGTTTTTGATGAGATTTGTGCAGTTTGATTTCATTTCAAGTTGATGAGTCACAAACGCACCCAATGCTGAATTGAGCCTGTTTTTGAACTCTGTATTAAAAGTAAGGAAATCATTAATTCCCAGAAGAAAATCAACAGGAATCATGTAATTCCTTCATATTCAAGTGGTTCTGAGTAGTTTGTGCAGAGATTTGTGCAGTTTTTGAAGAGATTTGTGCAGTTTGATTGCATGTTAGCATGAAGTGTTAAAAACGCACTGAACGCTGAATTGAGCCTGTTTTTGAACTCTCTATTAAAAGTAGTGAAAACAGCAAATCCCAGCAGAAAATCAACAGGAATCATGTAGTTCCTTCATATTCAAGTAGTTTTTAGTAATTTCTGCAGAGATTTGTGTAGTTCTTGAAGAGATTTGTGCAGTTTGACTGCACTTCAAGTTTATGTGTCATAAAAGCACTGAACGCTGAATTGAGTCTGTTTTTGAACTCTGTATTAAAAGTAGTGAAAACAGCAAATCCCAGCAGAAAATCAACAAGAATCAGGTACTTCCTTCATATTCAAGTAGTTCTGAGTAGTTTGTGCAGAGATTTGTGCAGTTTGATTTCATTTCAAGTTGGTTAGTCATAAACGCACTCAATGCTGAATTGAGCCTGTTTTTGAACTCTGTATTAAAAGTAGTGAAATCAGCAAATCCCAGCAGAAAACAACAAGAATCAGGTACGTCCTTCATATTCAAGTAGTTCTGAGTAGTTTGTACAGAGATTTGTGTAGTTTTTGATGAGATTTGTGCAGTTTGATTGCATGTTAGCATGAAGTGTTAAAAACGCACTGAACGCTGAATTGAGCCTGTTTTTGACCTCTCTATTAAAAGTAGTGAAAACAGCAAATCCCAGCAGAAAATCAACAGGAATCATGTAGTTCCTTCATATTCAAGTAGTTCTGAGTAGTTTGTGCAGAGATTTGTGTAGTTTTTGAAGAGATTTGTGCAGTTTGACTGCACTTCAAGTTTATGTGTCATAAAGGCACTCAACGCTGAATTGAGTCTGTTTTTCAACTCTGTATTAAATTTAGTGAAATCATTAAATCCGGGCAGAAAATCAACATGAATCATGTAGTTCCTTCATATTCAAGTGGTTCTGAGTAGTTTGTGCAGAGATTTGTGCAGTTTGATTTCATTTCAAGTTGGTTAGTCATAAACGCACTCAGTGCTGAATTGAGCCTGTTTTTGAACTCTGTATTAAAAGTAGTGAAAACAGCAAATCCCAGCAGAAAATCTACAGGAATCATGTAGTTCCTTCATATTCAAGTTGTTCTGAGTAGTTTGTGCAGAGATTTGTGTAGTTTTTGATGAGATTTGTGCAGTTTGATTGCAGTTAGCATGAAGTATCAAAAACGCACTGAACGCTGAATTGAGCCTGTTTTTGAACTCTGTATTAAATGTAGTGAAATCATTAAATCCCAGCAGAAAACAACAAGAATCAGGTACGTCCTTCATATTCAAGTAGTTCTGAGTAGTTTGTGCAGAGATTTGTGCAGTTTTTGAAGAGATTTGTTTAGTATGATTCCATGTTAGCATGAAGTATCAAAAAAGCACTGAACGCTGAATTGAGCCTGTTTTTGAACTCTGTATTAAAAGTAGTGAAAACAGCAAATCCCAGCAGAAAATCAACAGGTATCATGTAGTTCCTTCATATTCAAGTGGTTCTGAGTAGTTTGTGCAGAGATTTGTGCAGTTTGATTTCATTTCAAGTTGGTTAGTCATAAACGCACCCAATGCTGAATTGAGCCTGTTTTTGAACTTTCTATTAAAAGTAGCGAAATCAGCAAATCCCTGCAGAAAATCAACAAGAATCATGTAGTTCCTTCATATTCAAGTAGTTCTGAGTAGTTTGTGCAGAGATTTGTGCAGTTTGATTTCATTTCAAGTTGGTTATTCATAAACGCACTCAATGCTGAATTGAGCCTGTTTTTGAACTCTGTATTAAAAGTAGTGAAATCAGCAAATCCCAGCAGAAAACAACAAGAATCAGGTACGTCCTTCATATTCAAGTAGTTCTGAGTAGTTTGTGCAAAGATTTGTGTAGGTTTTGATGAGATTTGTGCAGTTTGATTGCATGTTAGCATGAAGTGTTAAAAACGCACTGAACGCTGAATTGAGCCTGTTTTTGAACTCTCTATTAAAAGTAGTGAAAACAGCAAATCCCAGCAGAAAATCAACAGGAATCATGTAGTTCCTTCATATTCAAGTAGTTTTTAGTAGTTTCTGCAGAGATTTGTGTAGTTTTTGAAGAGATTTGTGCAGTTTGACTGCACTTCAAGTTTATGTGTCATAAAGGCACTGAACGCTGAATTGAGTCTGTTTTTGAACTCTGTATTAAAAGTAGTGAAAACAGCAAATCCCAGCAGAAAATCAACAGGAATCATGTAGTTCCTTCATATTCAAGTTGTTCTGAGTAGTTTGTGCAGAGATTTGTGTAGTTTTTGATGAGATTTGTGCAGTTTGATTGCATGTTAGCATGAAGTGTCAAAAACGCACTGAACGCTGAATTGAGCCTGTTTATGAACTCTGTATTAAAAGTAGTGAAATCAGCAAATCCCAGCAGAAAACAACAAGAATCAGGTACGTCCTTCATATTCAAGTAGTTCTCAGTAGTTTGTGCAGAGATTTGTGCAGTTTTTGAAGAGATTTGTTTAGTATGATTCCATTTTAGCATGAAGTATCAAAAAAGCACTGAACGCTGAATTGAGCCTATTTTTGAACTCTCTATTAAAAGTAGTGAAAACAGCAAATCCCAGCAGAAAATCAACAGGAATCATGTAGTTCCGTCATATTCAAGTAGTTTTTAGTAGTTTCTGCAGAGATTTGTGTAGTTTTTGAAGAGATTTGTGCAGTTTGACTGCACTTCAAGTTGATGAGTCACAAACGCACTGAACGCTGAATTGAGCCTGTTTTTGAACTTTCTATTAAAAGTAGCGAAATCAGCAAATCCCAGCAGAAAACAACAAGAATCAGGTACGTCCTTCATATTCAAGTAGTTCTGAGTAGTTTGTGCAGAGATTTGTGCAGTTTGATTTCATTTCAAGTTGGTTAGTCATAAACGCACTCAATGCTGAATTGAGCCTGTTTTTGAACTCTGTATTAAAGTAGTGAAATCAGCAAATCCCAGCAGAAAACAACAAGAATCAGGTACGTCCTTCATATTCAAGTAGTTCTGAGTAGTTTGTGCAGAGATTTGTGCAGTTTTTGAAGAGATTTGTTTAGTATGATTCCATGTTAGCATGAAGTATCAAAAAAGCACTGAACGCTGAATTGAGCCTATTTTTGAACTCTGTATTAAAAGTAGTGAAAACAGTAAATCCCAGCAGAAAATCAATAGGAATCATGTAGTTCCTTCATATTCAAGTTGTTCTGAGTAGTTTGTGCAGAGATTTGTGTAGTTTGACTGCACTTCAAGTTTATGTGTCATAAAGGCACTCAACGCTGAATTGAGCCTGTTTTTCAACTCTGTATTAAATGTAGTGAAATCATTAAATCCGGGCAGAAAATCAACATGAATCATGTAGTTCCTTCATATTCAAGTAGTTTTTAGTAGTTTCTGCAGAGATTTGTGTAGTTTTTGAAGAGATTTGTGCAGTTTGACTGCACTTCAAGTTTATGTGTCATAAAGGCACTGAACGCTGAATTGAGCCTGTTTTTGAACTCTGTATTAAAAGTAGTGAAAACAGCAAATCCCAGCAGAAAATCAATAAGAATCAGGTACGTCCTTCATATTCAAGTAGTTCTGAGTAGTTTGTACAGAGATTTGTGTAGTTTTTGATGAGATTTGTGCAGTTTGATTGCATGTTAGCATGAAGTGTTAAAAACGCACTGAACGCTGAATTGAGCCTGTTTTTGACCTCTCTATTAAAAGTAGTGAAAACAGCAAATCCCAGCAGAAAATCAACAGGAATCATGTAGTTCCTTCATATTCAAGTAGTTCTGAGTAGTTTGTGCAGAGATTTGTGTAGTTTTTGAAGAGATTTGTGCAGTTTGACTGCACTTCAAGTTTATGTGTCATAAAGGCACTCAACGCTGAATTGAGTCTGTTTTTCAACTCTGTATTAAATTTAGTGAAATCATTAAATCCGGGCAGAAAATCAACATGAATCATGTAGTTCCTTCATATTCAAGTGGTTCTGAGTAGTTTGTGCAGAGATTTGTGCAGTTTGATTTCATTTCAAGTTGGTTAGTCATAAACGCACTCAGTGCTGAATTGAGCCTGTTTTTGAACTCTGTATTAAAAGTAGTGAAAACAGCAAATCCCAGCAGAAAATCTACAGGAATCATGTAGTTCCTTCATATTCAAGTTGTTCTGAGTAGTTTGTGCAGAGATTTGTGTAGTTTTTGATGAGATTTGTGCAGTTTGATTGCAGTTAGCATGAAGTATCAAAAACGCACTGAACGCTGAATTGAGCCTGTTTTTGAACTCTGTATTAAATGTAGTGAAATCATTAAATCCCAGCAGAAAATCAATGAGAATCATGTATTCCCTTCATATTCAAGTAGTTCTGAGTAGTTTGTGCAGAGATTTGTGCAGTTTTTGAAGAGATTTGTTTAGTATGATTCCATGTTAGCATGAAGTATCAAAAAGCACTGAACGCTGAATTGAGCCTGTTTTTGAACTCTGTATTAAAAGTAGTGAAAACAGTAAATCCCAGCAGAAAATCAACAAGAATCAGGTACTTCCTTCATATTCAAGTAGTTCTGAGTAGTTTGTGCAGAGATTTGTGTAGTTTTTGATGAGATTTGTGCAGTTTGATTGCATGTTAGCATGAAGTGTTAAAAACGCACTGAACTCTGAATTGAGCCTGTTTTTGAACTCTCTATTAAAAGTAGTGAAAACAGCAAATCCCAGCAGAAAATCAACAGGAATCATGTAGTTACTTCATATTCAAGTAGTTTTTAGTAGTGTCTGCAGAGATTTGTGTAGTTTTTGATGAGATTTGTGCAGTTTCATTGCAGTTAGCATGAAGTATCAAAAACGCACTGAACTCTGAATTGAGCCTGTTTTTGAACTCTGTATTAAATGTAGTGAAATCATTAAATCCCAGAAGAAAATAAACAGGAATAATGTAGTTCCTTCATATTCAAGTAGTTTTTAGTAGTTTCTGCAGAGATTTGTGTAGTTTTTGAAGAGATTTGTGCAGTTTGACTGCACTTGAAGTTGATGTGTCATATAGGCACTCAACGCTGAATTGAGCCTGTTTTTGAACTCTGTATTAAAAGTAGTGAAAACAGCAAATCCCAGCAGAAAATCAACAGGAATCATGTAGTTCCGTCATATTCAAGTTGTTCTGAGTAGTTTGTGCAGAGATTTGTGTAGTTTTTCATGAGATTTGTGCAATTTGATTGCATGTTAGCATGAAGTGTCAAAAACGCACTGAACGCTGAATTGAGCCGGTTTTGAACTCTGTATTAAAAGTAGTGAAAACCGCAAATCCCTGCAGAAAATCAACAAGAATCAGGTACTTTCTTCATATTCTAGTAGTTCTCAGTAGTTTGTGCAGAGATTTGTGTAGTTTTTGATGAGATTTGTGCAGTCTGATTGCATGTTAGCATGAAGTGTTAAAAACGCACTGAACCCTGAATTGAGCCTGTTTTTGAACTCTGTGTTAAAAGTAGTGAAAACAGCAAATCCCAGCAGAAAATCAACAGGAATCATGTAGTTCCTTCATATTCAAGTAGTTTTTAGTAGTGTCTGCAGAGATTTGTGTAGTTTTTGAAGAGATTTGTGCAGTTTGACTGCACTTCAAGTTTATGTGTCATAAAGGCACTGAACGCTGAATTGAGTCTGTTTTTGAACTCTGTATTAAAAGTAGTGAAAACAGCAAATCCCAGCAGAAAATCAACAGGAATCATGTAGTTCCGTCATATTCAAGTTGTTCTGAGTAGTTTGTGCAGAGATTTGTGTAGTTTTTGATGAGATTTGTGCAGTTTGATTGCATGTTAGCATGAAGTGTTAAAAACGCACTGAACTCTGAATTGAGCCTGTTTTTGAACTCTCTATTAAAAGTAGTGAAAACAGCAAATCCCAGCAGAAAATCAACAGGAATCATGTAGTTCCTTCATATTCAAGTAGTTTTTAGTAATTTCTGCAGAGATTTGTGTAGTTCTTGAAGAGATTTGTGCAGTTTGACTGCACTTCAAGTTTATGTGTCATAAAGGCACTGAACGCTGAATTGAGTCTGTTTTTGAACTCTGTATTAAAAGTAGTGAAAACAGCAAATCCCAGCAGAAAATCAACAAGAATCAGGTACTTCCTTCATATTCAAGTAGTTCTGAGTAGTTTGTGCAGAGATTTGTGCAGTTTGATTTCATTTCAAGTTGGTTAGTCATAAACGCACTCAATGCTGAATTGAGCCTGTTTTTGAACTCTGTATTAAAAGTAGTGAAATCAGCAAATCCCAGCAGAAAACAACAAGAATCAGGTACGTCCTTCATATTCAAGTAGTTCTGAGTAGTTTGTACAGAGATTTGTGTAGTTTTTGATGAGATTTGTGCAGTTTGATTGCATGTTAGCATGAAGTGTTAAAAACGCACTGAACGCTGAATTGAGCCTGTTTTTGACCTCTCTATTAAAAGTAGTGAAAACAGCAAATCCCAGCAGAAAATCAACAGGAATCATGTAGTTCCTTCATATTCAAGTAGTTCTGAGTAGTTTGTACAGAGATTTGTGTAGTTTTTGAAGAGATTTGTGCAGTTTGACTGCACTTCAAGTTTATGTGTCATAAAGGCACTCAACGCTGAATTGAGCCTGTTTTTCAACTCTGTATTAAATTTAGTGAAATCATTAAATCCGGGCAGAAAATCAACATGAATCATGTAGTTCCTTCATATTCAAGTGGTTCTGAGTAGTTTGTGCAGAGATTTGTGCAGTTTGATTTCATTTCAAGTTGGTTAGTCATAAACGCACTCAGTGCTGAATTGAGCCTGTTTTTGAACTCTGTATTAAAAGTAGTGAAAACAGCAAATCCCAGCAGAAAATCTACAGGAATCATGTAGTTCCTTCATATTCAAGTTGTTCTGAGTAGTTTGTGCAGAGATTTGTGTAGTTTTTGATGAGATTTGTGCAGTTTGATTGCATGTTAGCATGAAGTGTTAAAAACGCACTGAACTCTGAATTGAGCCTGTTTTTGAACTCTCTATTAAAAGTAGTGAAAACAGCAAATCCCAGCAGAAAATCAACAGGAATCATGTAGTTACTTCATATTCAAGTAGTTTTTAGTAGTGTCTGCAGAGATTTGTGTAGTTTTTGATGAGATTTGTGCAGTTTCATTGCAGTTAGCATGAAGTATCAAAAACGCACTGAACTCTGAATTGAGCCTGTTTTTGAACTCTCTATTAAAAGTAGTGAAAACAGCAAATCCCAGCAGAAAATCAACAGGAATCATGTAGTTCCTTCATATTCAAGTAGTTTTTAGTAGTTTGTGCAGAGATTTGTGTAGTTTTTGAAGAGATTTATGCAGTTTGACTGCACTTCAAGTTGATGTGTCATAAAGGCACTCCACGCTGAATTGAGCCTGTTTTTGAACTTTGTATTAAATGTAGTGAAAACAGCAAATCCCAGCAGAAAATCAACGGGAATCATGTAGTCCCTTCATATTCAAGTAGTTCTGAGTAGTTTGTGCAGAGAATTGTGTAGTTTTTGATGAGATTTGTGCAGTTTGATTGCATGTTAGCATGAAGTATCAAAAACGCACTGAACGCTGAATTGAGCCTGTTTTTGAACTCTGTATTAAATGTAGTGAAATCATTAAATCCCAGAAGAAAATAAACAGGAATAATGTAGTTCCTTCATATTCAAGTAGTTCTGAGTAGTTTGTGCATAGATTTGTGCAGTTTTTGAAGAGATTTGTTTAGTATGATTCCATGTTAGCATGAAGTATCAAAAACGCACTGAACGCTGAATTGAGCCTGTTTTTGAACTTTGTATTAAATGTAGTGAAAACAGCAAATCCCAGCAGAAAATCAACATGAATCATGTAGTTCCTTCATATTCAAGTAGTTTTTAGTAGTTTCTGCAGAGATTTGTGTAGTTTTTGAAGAGATTTGTGCAGTTTGACTGCACTTGAAGTTGATGTGTCATATAGGCACTCAACGCTGAATTGAGCCTGTTTTTGAACTCTGTATTAAAAGTAGTGAAAACAGCAAATCCCAGCAGAAAATCAACAAGAATCAGGTACTTCCTTCATATTCAAGTAGTTCTGAGTAGTTTGTGCAGAGATTTGTGCAGTTTGATTTCATTTCAAGTTGATTAGTCACAAACGCACCCAATGCTGAATTGAGCCTGTTTTTGAACTTTCTATGAAAAGAAGCAAAATCAGCAAATCCCTGCAGAAAATCAACAAGAATCATGTAGTTCCTTCATATTCAAGTAGTTCTGAGTAGTTTGTGCAAAGATTTGTGTAGTTTTTGATGAGATTTGTGCAGTTTGATTGCATGTTAGCATGAAGTGTTAAAAACGCACTGAACGCTGAATTGAGCCTGTTTTTGAACTCTCTATTAAAAGTAGTGAAAACAGCAAATCCCAGCAGAAAATCAACAGGAATCATGTAGTTCCTTCATATTCAAGTAGTTTTTAGTAGTTTCTGCAGAGATTTGTGTAGTTCTTGAAGAGATTTGTGCAGTTTGACTGCACTTCAAGTTTATGTGTATAAAGGCACTGAACGCTGAATTGAGTCTGTTTTTGAACTCTGTATTAAAAGTAGTGAAAACAGCAAATCCCAGCAGAAAATCAACAGGAATCATGTAGTTCCTTCACATTCAAGTAGTTCTGAGTAGTTTGTGCAGAGATTTGTGCAGTTTTTGAAGAGATTTGTTTAGTATGATTCCATGTTAGCATGAAGTATCAAAAAAGCACTGAACGCTGAATTGAGCCTGTTTTTGAACTCTGTATTAAAAGTAAGGAAATCATTAATTCCCAGAAGAAAATCAACAGGAATCATGTAGTTCCTTCATATTCAAGTGGTTCTGAGTAGTTTGTGCAGAGATTTGTGTAGTTTTTGATGAGATTTGTGCAGTTTGATTGCATGTTAGCATGAAGTGTCAAAAACGCACTGAACGCTGAATTGAGCCTGTTTTTGAACTCTGTATTAAAAGTAGTGAAAACAGCAAATCCCAGCAGAAAATCAACAGGAATCATGTATTCCCTTCATATTCAAATAGTTCTGAGTAGTTTGTGCAGAGATTTGTGTAGTTTTTGATGAGATTTGTGCAGTTTGATTGCATGTTAGCATGAAGTGTTAAAAACGCACTGAACGCTGAATTGAGCCTGTTTTTGAACACTGTATTAAAAGTAGTGAAAACAGCAAATCCCAGCAGAAAATCAACAGGAATCATGTAGTTCCTTCATATTCAAGTTTTTCTGAGTAGTTTGTGCAGAGATTTGTGTAGTTTTTGATGAGATTTGTGCAGTTTGATTTCATTTCAAGTTGATGAGTCACAAACGCACCCAATGCTGAATTGAGCCTGTTTTTGAACTTTTTATTAAAAGTAGCGAAATCAGCAAATCCCTGCAGAAAATCAACAAGAATCATGTAGTTCCTTCATATTCAAGTAGTTCTGAGTAGTTTGTGCAGAGATTTGTGCAGTTTGATTTCATTTCAAGTTGGTTAGTTATAAACGCACTCAATGCTGAATTGAGCCTGTTTTTGAACTCTGTATTAAAAGTAGTGAAATCAGCAAATCCCAGCAGAAAACAACATGAATCATGTAGTTCCTTCATATTCAAGTAGTTTTTAGTAGTTTCTGCAGAGATTTGTGTAGTTTTTGAAGAGATTTGTGCAGTTTGATTGCATGTTAGCATGAAGTGTTAAAAACGCACTGAACGCTGAATTGAGCCTGTTTTTGAACTCTCTATTAAAAGTAGTGAAAACAGCAAATCCCAGCAGAAAATCAACAAGAATCAGGTACTTCCTTCATATTCAAGTAGTTCTGAGTAGTTTGTGCAGAGATTTGTGTAGTTTTTGATGAGATTTGTGCAGTTTGATTTCATTTCAATTTGATGACTCACAAACGCACCCAATGCTGAATTGAGCCTGTTTTTGAACTCTGTATTAAAAGTAAGGAAATCATTAAATCCCAGAAGAAAATCAACAGGAATCATGTAGTTCCTTCATATTCAAGTGGTTCTGAGTAGTTTGTGCAGAGATTTGTGTAGTTCTTGATGAGATTTGTGCAGTTTGATTGCATGTTAGCATGAAGTGTCAAAAACGCACTGAACGCTGAATTGAGCCTGTTTTTGAACTCTGTATTAAAAGTAGTGAAAACAGCAAATCCTAGTAGAAAATCAACAGGAATCATGTAGTTCCGTCATATTCAAGTTGTTCTGAGTACTTTGTGCAGAGATTTGTGTAGTTTTTGATGAGATTTGTGCAGTTTGATTTCATTTCAAGTTGATGAGTCACAAACGCACCCAATGCTGAATTGAGTCTGTTTTTGAACTTTCTATTAAAAGTAGCGAAATCAGCAAATCCCTGCAGAAAACAACAAGAATCAGGTACGTCCTTCATATTCAAGTAGTTCTGAGTAGTTTGTACAGAGATTTGTGTAGTTTTTGATGAGATTTGTGCAGTTTGATTGCATCTTAGCATGAAGTGTTAAAAACGCACTGAACGCTGAATTGAGCCTGTTTTTGACCTCTCTATTAAAAGTAGTGAAAACAGCAAATCCCAGCAGAAAATCAACAGGAATCATGTAGTTCCTTCATATTCAAGTAGTTCTGAGTAGTTTGTGCAGAGATTTGTGTAGTTTTTGAAGAGATTTGTGCAGTTTGACTGCACTTCAAGTTTATGTGTCATAAAGGCACTCAACGCTGAATTGAGCCTGTTTTTCAACTCTGTATTAAATTTAGTGAAATCATTAAATCCGGGCAGAAAATCAACATGAATCATGTAGTTCCTTCATATTCAAGTGGTTCTGAGTAGTTTGTGCAGAGATTTGTGCAGTTTGATTTCATTTCAAGTTGGTTAGTCATAAACGCACTCAGTGCTGAATTGAGCCTGTTTTTGAACTCTGTATTAAAAGTAGTGAAAACATCAAATCCCAGCAGAAAATCAACAGGAATCATGTAGTTCCGTCATATTCAAGTTGTTCTGAGTAGTTTGTGCAGAGATTTGTGTAGTTTTTGATGAGATTTGTGCAGTTTGATTTCATTTCAAGTTGATGAGTCACAAACGCACCCAATGCTGAATTGAGCCTGTTTTTGAACTTTGTATTAAAAGTAGCGAAATCGGCAAATCCCTGCAGAAAATCAACAAGAATCATGTAGTTCCTTCATATTGAAATAGTTCTGAGTAGTTTGTGCAGAGATTTGTGCAGTTTGATTTCATTTCAAGTTGGTTAGTCATAAAGGCACTCAATGCTGAATTGAGCCTGTTTTTCAACTCTATATTAAATGTAGTGAAATCATTAAATCCGGGCAGAAAATCAACATGAATCATGTAGTTCCTTCATATTCAAGTAGTTTTTAGTAGTTTGTGCAGAGATTTGTGTAGTTTTTGAAGAGATTTATGCAGTTTGACTGCACTTCAAGTTGATGTGTCATAAAGGCACTCCACGCTGAATTGAGCCTGTTTTTGAACTTTGTATTAAATGTAGTGAAAACAGCAAATCCCAGCAGAAAATCAACGGGAATCATGTAGTCCCTTCATATTCAAGTAGTTCTGAGTAGTTTGTGCAGAGAATTGTGTAGTTTTTGATGAGATTTGTGCAGTTTGATTGCATGTTAGCATGAAGTATCAAAAACGCACTGAACGCTGAATTGAGCCTGTTTTTGAACTCTGTATTAAATGTAGTGAAATCATTAAATCCCAGAAGAAAATAAACAGGAATAATGTAGTTCCTTCATATTCAAGTAGTTCTGAGTAGTTTGTGCATAGATTTGTGCAGTTTTTGAAGAGATTTGTTTAGTATGATTCCATGTTAGCATGAAGTATCAAAAACGCACTGAACGCTGAATTGAGCCTGTTTTTGAACTTTGTATTAAATGTAGTGAAAACAGCAAATCCCAGCAGAAAATCAACATGAATCATGTAGTTCCTTCATATTCAAGTAGTTTTTAGTAGTTTCTGCAGAGATTTGTGTAGTTTTTGAAGAGATTTGTGCAGTTTGACTGCACTTGAAGTTGATGTGTCATATAGGCACTCAACGCTGAATTGAGCCTGTTTTTGAACTCTGTATTAAAAGTAGTGAAAACAGCAAATCCCAGCAGAAAATCAACAAGAATCAGGTACTTCCTTCATATTCAAGTAGTTCTGAGTAGTTTGTGCAGAGATTTGTGCAGTTTGATTTCATTTCAAGTTGATTAGTCACAAACGCACCCAATGCTGAATTGAGCCTGTTTTTGAACTTTCTATGAAAAGAAGCAAAATCAGCAAATCCCTGCAGAAAATCAACAAGAATCATGTAGTTCCTTCATATTCAAGTAGTTCTGAGTAGTTTGTGCAAAGATTTGTGTAGTTTTTGATGAGATTTGTGCAGTTTGATTGCATGTTAGCATGAAGTGTTAAAAACGCACTGAACGCTGAATTGAGCCTGTTTTTGAACTCTCTATTAAAAGTAGTGAAAACAGCAAATCCCAGCAGAAAATCAACAGGAATCATGTAGTTCCTTCATATTCAAGTAGTTTTTAGTAGTTTCTGCAGAGATTTGTGTAGTTCTTGAAGAGATTTGTGCAGTTTGACTGCACTTCAAGTTTATGTGTATAAAGGCACTGAACGCTGAATTGAGTCTGTTTTTGAACTCTGTATTAAAAGTAGTGAAAACAGCAAATCCCAGCAGAAAATCAACAGGAATCATGTAGTTCCTTCACATTCAAGTAGTTCTGAGTAGTTTGTGCAGAGATTTGTGCAGTTTTTGAAGAGATTTGTTTAGTATGATTCCATGTTAGCATGAAGTATCAAAAAAGCACTGAACGCTGAATTGAGCCTGTTTTTGAACTCTGTATTAAAAGTAAGGAAATCATTAATTCCCAGAAGAAAATCAACAGGAATCATGTAGTTCCTTCATATTCAAGTGGTTCTGAGTAGTTTGTGCAGAGATTTGTGTAGTTTTTGATGAGATTTGTGCAGTTTGATTGCATGTTAGCATGAAGTGTCAAAAACGCACTGAACGCTGAATTGAGCCTGTTTTTGAACTCTGTATTAAAAGTAGTGAAAACAGCAAATCCCAGCAGAAAATCAACAGGAATCATGTATTCCCTTCATATTCAAATAGTTCTGAGTAGTTTGTGCAGAGATTTGTGTAGTTTTTGATGAGATTTGTGCAGTTTGATTGCATGTTAGCATGAAGTGTTAAAAACGCACTGAACGCTGAATTGAGCCTGTTTTTGAACACTGTATTAAAAGTAGTGAAAACAGCAAATCCCAGCAGAAAATCAACAGGAATCATGTAGTTCCTTCATATTCAAGTTTTTCTGAGTAGTTTGTGCAGAGATTTGTGTAGTTTTTGATGAGATTTGTGCAGTTTGATTTCATTTCAAGTTGATGAGTCACAAACGCACCCAATGCTGAATTGAGCCTGTTTTTGAACTTTTTATTAAAAGTAGCGAAATCAGCAAATCCCTGCAGAAAATCAACAAGAATCATGTAGTTCCTTCATATTCAAGTAGTTCTGAGTAGTTTGTGCAGAGATTTGTGCAGTTTGATTTCATTTCAAGTTGGTTAGTTATAAACGCACTCAATGCTGAATTGAGCCTGTTTTTGAACTCTGTATTAAAAGTAGTGAAATCAGCAAATCCCAGCAGAAAACAACATGAATCATGTAGTTCCTTCATATTCAAGTAGTTTTTAGTAGTTTCTGCAGAGATTTGTGTAGTTTTTGAAGAGATTTGTGCAGTTTGATTGCATGTTAGCATGAAGTGTTAAAAACGCACTGAACGCTGAATTGAGCCTGTTTTTGAACTCTCTATTAAAAGTAGTGAAAACAGCAAATCCCAGCAGAAAATCAACAAGAATCAGGTACTTCCTTCATATTCAAGTAGTTCTGAGTAGTTTGTGCAGAGATTTGTGTAGTTTTTGATGAGATTTGTGCAGTTTGATTTCATTTCAATTTGATGACTCACAAACGCACCCAATGCTGAATTGAGCCTGTTTTTGAACTCTGTATTAAAAGTAAGGAAATCATTAAATCCCAGAAGAAAATCAACAGGAATCATGTAGTTCCTTCATATTCAAGTGGTTCTGAGTAGTTTGTGCAGAGATTTGTGTAGTTCTTGATGAGATTTGTGCAGTTTGATTGCATGTTAGCATGAAGTGTCAAAAACGCACTGAACGCTGAATTGAGCCTGTTTTTGAACTCTGTATTAAAAGTAGTGAAAACAGCAAATCCTAGTAGAAAATCAACAGGAATCATGTAGTTCCGTCATATTCAAGTTGTTCTGAGTACTTTGTGCAGAGATTTGTGTAGTTTTTGATGAGATTTGTGCAGTTTGATTTCATTTCAAGTTGATGAGTCACAAACGCACCCAATGCTGAATTGAGTCTGTTTTTGAACTTTCTATTAAAAGTAGCGAAATCAGCAAATCCCTGCAGAAAACAACAAGAATCAGGTACGTCCTTCATATTCAAGTAGTTCTGAGTAGTTTGTACAGAGATTTGTGTAGTTTTTGATGAGATTTGTGCAGTTTGATTGCATCTTAGCATGAAGTGTTAAAAACGCACTGAACGCTGAATTGAGCCTGTTTTTGACCTCTCTATTAAAAGTAGTGAAAACAGCAAATCCCAGCAGAAAATCAACAGGAATCATGTAGTTCCTTCATATTCAAGTAGTTCTGAGTAGTTTGTGCAGAGATTTGTGTAGTTTTTGAAGAGATTTGTGCAGTTTGACTGCACTTCAAGTTTATGTGTCATAAAGGCACTCAACGCTGAATTGAGCCTGTTTTTCAACTCTGTATTAAATTTAGTGAAATCATTAAATCCGGGCAGAAAATCAACATGAATCATGTAGTTCCTTCATATTCAAGTGGTTCTGAGTAGTTTGTGCAGAGATTTGTGCAGTTTGATTTCATTTCAAGTTGGTTAGTCATAAACGCACTCAGTGCTGAATTGAGCCTGTTTTTGAACTCTGTATTAAAAGTAGTGAAAACATCAAATCCCAGCAGAAAATCAACAGGAATCATGTAGTTCCGTCATATTCAAGTTGTTCTGAGTAGTTTGTGCAGAGATTTGTGTAGTTTTTGATGAGATTTGTGCAGTTTGATTTCATTTCAAGTTGATGAGTCACAAACGCACCCAATGCTGAATTGAGCCTGTTTTTGAACTTTGTATTAAAAGTAGCGAAATCGGCAAATCCCTGCAGAAAATCAACAAGAATCATGTAGTTCCTTCATATTGAAATAGTTCTGAGTAGTTTGTGCAGAGATTTGTGCAGTTTGATTTCATTTCAAGTTGGTTAGTCATAAAGGCACTCAATGCTGAATTGAGCCTGTTTTTCAACTCTATATTAAATGTAGTGAAATCATTAAATCCGGGCAGAAAATCAACATGAATCATGTAGTTCCTTCATATTCAAGTAGTTTTTAGTAGTTTCTGCAGAGATTTGTGTAGTTTTTGATGAGATTTGTGCAGTTTGATTTCATTTCAAGTTGATTAGTCACAAACGCACCCAATGCTGAATTGAGCCTGTTTTTGAACTTTCTATGAAAAGAAGCGAAATCAGCAAATCCCTGCAGAAAATCAACAAGAATCATGTAGTTCCTTCATATTCAAGTAGTTCTGAGTAGTTTGTGCAAAGATTTGTGTAGTTTTTGATGAGATTTGTGCAGTTTGATTGCATGTTAGCATGAAGTGTTAAAAACGCACTGAACGCTGAATTGAGCCTGTTTTTGAACTCTCTATTAAAAGTAGTGAAAACAGCAAATCCCAGCAGAAAATCAACAGGAATCATGTAGTTCCTTCATATTCAAGTAGTTTTTAGTAGTTTCTGCAGAGATTTGTGTAGTTCTTGAAGAGATTTGTGCAGTTTGACTGCACTTCAAGTTTATGTGTATAAAGGCACTGAACGCTGAATTGAGTCTGTTTTTGAACTCTGTATTAAAAGTAGTGAAAACAGCAAATCCCAGCAGAAAATCAACAGGAATCATGTAGTTCCTTCACATTCAAGTAGTTCTGAGTAGTTTGTGCAGAGATTTGTGCAGTTTTTGAAGAGATTTGTTTAGTATGATTCCATGTTAGCATGAAGTATCAAAAAAGCACTGAACGCTGAATTGAGCCTGTTTTTGAACTCTGTATTAAAAGTAAGGAAATCATTAATTCCCAGAAGAAAATCAACAGGAATCATGTAGTTCCTTCATATTCAAGTGGTTCTGAGTAGTTTGTGCAGAGATTTGTGTAGTTTTTGATGAGATTTGTGCAGTTTGATTGCATGTTAGCATGAAGTGTCAAAAACGCACTGAACGCTGAATTGAGCCTGTTTTTGAACTCTGTATTAAAAGTAGTGAAAACAGCAAATCCCAGCAGAAAATCAACAGGAATCATGTATTCCCTTCATATTCAAATAGTTCTGAGTAGTTTGTGCAGAGATTTGTGTAGTTTTTGATGAGATTTGTGCAGTTTGATTGCATGTTAGCATGAAGTGTTAAAAACGCACTGAACGCTGAATTGAGCCTGTTTTTGAACACTGTATTAAAAGTAGTGAAAACAGCAAATCCCAGCAGAAAATCAACAGGAATCATGTAGTTCCTTCATATTCAAGTTTTTCTGAGTAGTTTGTGCAGAGATTTGTGTAGTTTTTGATGAGATTTGTGCAGTTTGATTTCATTTCAAGTTGATGAGTCACAAACGCACCCAATGCTGAATTGAGCCTGTTTTTGAACTTTTTATTAAAAGTAGCGAAATCAGCAAATCCCTGCAGAAAATCAACAAGAATCATGTAGTTCCTTCATATTCAAGTAGTTCTGAGTAGTTTGTGCAGAGATTTGTGCAGTTTGATTTCATTTCAAGTTGGTTAGTTATAAACGCACTCAATGCTGAATTGAGCCTGTTTTTGAACTCTGTATTAAAAGTAGTGAAATCAGCAAATCCCAGCAGAAAACAACATGAATCATGTAGTTCCTTCATATTCAAGTAGTTTTTAGTAGTTTCTGCAGAGATTTGTGTAGTTTTTGAAGAGATTTGTGCAGTTTGATTGCATGTTAGCATGAAGTGTTAAAAACGCACTGAACGCTGAATTGAGCCTGTTTTTGAACTCTCTATTAAAAGTAGTGAAAACAGCAAATCCCAGCAGAAAATCAACAGGAATCATGTAGTTCCTTCATATTCAAGTTGTTCTGAGTAGTTTGTGCAGAGATTTGTGTAGTTTTTGATGAGATTTGTGCAGTTTGATTTCATTTCAATTTGATGACTCACAAACGCACCCAATGCTGAATTGAGCCTGTTTTTGAACTCTGTATTAAAAGTAAGGAAATCATTAAATCCCAGAAGAAAATCAACAGGAATCATGTAGATCCTTCATATTCAAGTGGTTCTGAGTAGTTTGTGCAGAGATTTGTGTAGTTCTTGATGAGATTTGTGCAGTTTGATTGCATGTTAGCATGAAGTGTCAAAAACGCACTGAACGCTGAATTGAGCCTGTTTTTGAACTCTGTATTAAAAGTAGTGAAAACAGCAAATCCTAGTAGAAAATCAACAGGAATCATGTAGTTCCGTCATATTCAAGTTGTTCTGAGTACTTTGTGCAGAGATTTGTGTAGTTTTTGATGAGATTTGTGCAGTTTGATTGCATGTTAGCATGAAGTATCAAAAACGCACTGAACGCTGAATTGAGCCTGTTTTTCAACTCTGTATTAAATTTAGTGAAATCATTAAATCCGGGCAGAAAATCAACATGAATCATGTATTCCCTTCATATTCAAGAAGTTCTGAGTAGTTTGTGTAGAGATTTGTGTAGTTTTTGATGAGATTTTTGCAGTTTGATTGCATGTTAGCATGAAGTGTTAAAAACGCACTGAACGCTGAATTGAGCCTGTTTTTGAACTCTGTATTAAAAGTAGTGAAATCAGCAAATCCCAGCAGAAAATCAACAAGAATCAGGTACTTCCTTCATATTCAAGTAGTTCTGAGTAGTTTGTGCAGAGATTTGTGGAGTTTTTGATGAGATTTGTGCAGTTTGATTGCATGTTAGCATGAAGTGTTAAAAACGCACTGAACGCTGAATTGAGCCTGTTTTTGAACTCTGTATTAAAAGTAAGGAAATCATTAAATCCCAGAAGAAAATCAACAGGAATCATGTAGTTCCTTCATATTCAAGTGGTTCTGAGTAGTTTGTGCAGAGATTTGTGCAGTTTTTGAAGAGATTTGTTTAGTATGATTCCATGTTAGCATGAAGTATCAAAAACGTACTGAACGCTGAATTGAGCCTATTTTTGAACTCTGTATTAAAAGTAGTAAAAACAGCAAATCCCAGCAGAAAATCAACGAGAATCATGTATTCCCTTCATATTCAAGTAGTTCTGAGTAGTTTGTGCAGAGATTTGTGCAGTTTTTGAAGAGATTTGTTTAGTATGATTCCATGTTAGCATGAAGTATCAAAAACGCACTGAACGCTGAATTGAGCCTGTTTTTGAACTCTGTATTAAAAGTAAGGAAATCATTAAATCCCAGAAGAAAATCAACATGAATCATGTAGTTCCTTCATATTCAAGTAGTTTTTAGTAGTTTCTGCAGAGATTTGTGTAGTTTTTGAAGAGATTTGTGCAGTTTGACTGCATGTTAGCATGAAGTGTTAAAAACGCACTGAACGCTGAATTGAGCCTGTTTTTGAACTCTGTATTAAAAGTAGTGAAATCAGCAAATCCCAGCAGAAAATCAACAAGAATCAGGTACTTCCTTCATATTCAAGTAGTTCTGAGTAGTTTGTGCAGAGATTTGTGGAGTTTTTGATGAGATTTTTGCAGTTTGATTGCATGTTAGCATGAAGTGTTAAAAACGCACTGAACGCTGAATTGAGCCTGTTTTTGAACTCTGTATTAAAAGTAGTGAAATCAGCAAATCCCAGCAGAAAATCAACAAGAATCAGGTACTTCCTTCATATTCAAGTAGTTCTGAGTAGTTTGTGCAGAGATTTGTGGAGTTTTTGATGAGATTTGTGCAGTTTGATTGCATGTTAGCATGAAGTGTTAAAAACGCACTGAACGCTGAATTGAGCCTGTTTTTGAACTCTGTATTAAAAGTAAGGAAATCATTAAATCCCAGAAGAAAATCAACAGGAATCATGTAGTTCCTTCATATTCAAGTGGTTCTGAGTAGTTTGTGCAGAGATTTGTGCAGTTTTTGAAGAGATTTGTTTAGTATGATTCCATGTTAGCATGAAGTATCAAAAACGTACTGAACGCTGAATTGAGCCTATTTTTGAACTCTGTATTAAAAGTAGTAAAAACAGCAAATCCCAGCAGAAAATCAACGAGAATCATGTATTCCCTTCATATTCAAGTAGTTCTGAGTAGTTTGTGCAGAGATTTGTGCAGTTTTTGAAGAGATTTGTTTAGTATGATTCCATGTTAGCATGAAGTATCAAAAACGCACTGAACGCTGAATTGAGCCTGTTTTTGAACTCTGTATTAAAAGTAAGGAAATCATTAAATCCCAGAAGAAAATCAACATGAATCATGTAGTTCCTTCATATTCAAGTAGTTTTTAGTAGTTTCTGCAGAGATTTGTGTAGTTTTTGAAGAGATTTGTGCAGTTTGACTGCACTTCAAGTTTATGTGTCATAAAGGCACTGAACGCTGAATTGAGTCTGTTTTTGAACTCTGTATTAAAAGTAGTGAAAACAGCAAATCCCAGCAGAAAATCAACAGGAATCATGTAGTTCCTTCATATTCAAGTTGTTCTGAGTAGTTTGTGCAGAGATTTGTGTAGTTTTTGATGAGATTTGTGCAGTTTGATTGCATGTTAGCATGAAGTGTCAAAAACGCACTGAACGCTGAATTGAGCCTGTTTATGAACTCTGTATTAAAAGTAGTGAAATCAGCAAATCCCAGCAGAAAACAACAAGAATCAGGTACGTCCTTCATATTCAAGTAGTTCTGAGTAGTTTGTGCAGAGATTTGTGCAGTTTTTGAAGAGATTTGTTTAGTATGATTCCATTTTAGCATGAAGTATCAAAAAAGCACTGAACGCTGAATTGAGCCTATTTTTGAACTCTCTATTAAAAGTATTGAAAACAGCAAATCCCAGCAGAAAATCAACAGGAATCATGTAGTTCCGTCATATTCAAGTAGTTTTTAGTAGTTTCTGCAGAGATTTGTGTAGTTTTTGAAGAGATTTGTGCAGTTTGACTGCACTTCAAGTTGATGAGTCACAAACGCACTGAACGCTGAATTGAGCCTGTTTTTGAACTTTCTATTAAAAGTAGCGAAATCAGCAAATCCCAGCAGAAAACAACAAGAATCAGGTACGTCCTTCATATTCAAGTAGTTCTGAGTAGTTTGTGCAGAGATTTGTGCAGTTTGATTTCATTTCAAGTTGGTTAGTCATAAACGCACTCAATGCTGAATTGAGCCTGTTTTTGAACTCTGTATTAAAGTAGTGAAATCAGCAAATCCCAGCAGAAAACAACAAGAATCAGGTACGTCCTTCATATTCAAGTAGTTCTGAGTAGTTTGTGCAGAGATTTGTGCAGTTTTTGAAGAGATTTGTTTAGTATGATTCCATGTTAGCATGAAGTATCAAAAAAGCACTGAACGCTGAATTGAGCCTATTTTTGAACTCTGTATTAAAAGTAGTGAAAACAGTAAATCCCAGCAGAAAATCAATAGGAATCATGTAGTTCCTTCATATTCAAGTTGTTCTGAGTAGTTTGTGCAGAGATTTGTGTAGTTTGACTGCACTTCAAGTTTATGTGTCATAAAGGCACTCAACGCTGAATTGAGCCTGTTTTTCAACTCTGTATTAAATGTAGTGAAATCATTAAATCCGGACAGAAAATCAACATGAATCATGTAGTTCCTTCATATTCAAGTAGTTTTTAGTAGTTTCTGCAGAGATTTGTGTAGTTTTTGAAGAGATTTGTGCAGTTTGACTGCACTTCAAGTTTATGTGTCATAAAGGCACTGAACGCTGAATTGAGCCTGTTTTTGAACTCTGTATTAAAAGTAGTGAAAACAGCAAATCCCAGCAGAAAATCAATAAGAATCAGGTACTTCCTTCATATTCAAGTAGTTCTGAGTAGTTTGTGCAGAGATTTGTGTAGTTTTTGATGAGATTTGTGCAGTTTGATTGCATGTTAGCATGAAGTGTTAAAAACGCACTGAACGCTGAATTGAGCCTGTTTTTGAACTCTCTATTAAAAGTAGTGAAAACAGCAAATCCCAGCAGAAAATCAACGGGAATCATGTATTCCCTTCATATTCAAGTAGTTCTGAGTAGTTTGTGCAGAGATTTGTGCAGTTTTTGAAGAGATTTGTTTAGTATGATTCCATGTTAGCATGAAGTATCAAAAACGTACTGAACGCTGAATTGAGCCTGTTTTTGAACTCTGTATTAAAAGTAGTGAAAACAGCAAATCCCAGCAGAAAATCAACAGGTATCATGTAGTTCCTTCATATTCAAGTGGTTCTGAGTAGTTTGTGCAGAGATTTGTGCAGTTTGATTTCATTTCAAGTTGATGAGTCACAAACGCACCCAATGCTGAATTGAGCCTGTTTTTGAACTCTGTATTAAAAGTAAGGAAATCATTAAATCCCAGAAGAAAATCAACAGGAATCATGTAGTTCCTTCATATTCAAGTGGTTCTGAGTAGTTTGTGCAGAGATTTGTGTAGTTCTTGATGAGATTTGTGCAGTTTGATTGCATGTTAGCATGAAGTGTCAAAAACGCAATGAACGCTGATTTGAGCCTGTTTTTGAACTCTGTATTAAAAGTAGTGAAAACAGCAAATCCTAGTAGAAAATCAACAGGAATCATGTAGTTCCGTCATATTCAAGTTGTTCTGAGTAGTTTGCGCAGAGATTTGTGTAGTTTTTGATGAGATTTGTGCAGTTTGATTTCATTTCAAGTTGATGAGTCACAAACGCACCCAATGCTGAATTGAGCCTGTTTTTGAACTTTCTATTAAAAGTAGCGAAATCAGCAAATCCCTGCAGAAAATCAACAAGAATCATGTAGTTCCTTCATATTCAAGTAGTTCTGAGTAGTTTGTGCAGAGATTTATGCAGTTTGATTTCATTTCAAGTTGGTTAGTCATAAACGCACTCAATGCTGAATTGAGCCTGTTTTTGAACTCTGTATTAAAAGTAGTGAAATCAGCAAATCCCAGCAGAAAACAACAAGAATCAGGTACGTCCTTCATATTCAAGTAGTTCTGAGTAGTTTGTGCAAAGATTTGTGTAGGTTTTGATGAGATTTGTGCAGTTTGATTGCATGTTAGCATGAAGTGTTAAAAACGCACTGAACGCTGAATTGAGCCTGTTTTTGAACTCTCTATTAAAAGTAGTGAAAACAGCAAATCCCAGCAGAAAATCAACAGGAATCATGTAGTTCCTTCATATTCAAGTTGTTCTGAGTAGTTTGTGCAGAGATTTGTGTAGTTTTTGAAGAGATTTGTTTAGTATGATTCCATGTTAGCATGAAGTATCAAAAAAGCACTGAACGCTGAATTGAGCCTGTTTTTGAACTCTGTATTAAAAGTAAGGAAATCATTAATTCCCAGAAGAAAATCAACAGGAATCATGTAATTCCTTCATATTCAAGTGGTTCTGAGTAGTTTGTGCAGAGATTTGTGCAGTTTTTGAAGAGATTTGTGCAGTTTGATTGCATGTTAGCATGAAGTGTTAAAAACGCACTGAACGCTGAATTGAGCCTGTTTTTGAACTCTGTATTAAAAGTAGTGAAAACAGCAAATCCCAGCAGAAAATCAACAAGAATCAGGTACTTCCTTCATATTCAAGTAGTTCTGAGTACTTTGTGCAGAGATTTGTGCAGTTTGATTTCATTTCAAGTTGGTTAGTCATAAACGCACTCAATGCTGAATTGAGCCTGTTTTTGAACTCTGTATTAAAAGTAGTGAAATCAGCAAATCCCAGCAGAAAACAACAAGAATCAGGTACGTCCTTCATATTCAAGTAGTTCTGAGTAGTTTGTACAGAGATTTGTGTAGTTTTTGATGAGATTTGTGCAGTTTGATTGCATGTTAGCATGAAGTGTTAAAAACGCACTGAACGCTGAATTGAGCCTGTTTTTGACCTCTCTATTAAAAGTAGTGAAAACAGCAAATCCCAGCAGAAAATCAACAGGAATCATGTAGTTCCTTCATATTCAAGTAGTTCTGAGTAGTTTGTGCAGAGATTTGTGTAGTTTTTGAAGAGATTTGTGCAGTTTGACTGCACTTCAAGTTTATGTGTCATAAAGGCACTCAACGCTGAATTGAGTCTGTTTTTCAACTCTGTATTAAATTTAGTGAAATCATTAAATCCGGGCAGAAAATCAACATGAATCATGTAGTTCCTTCATATTCAAGTGGTTCTGAGTAGTTTGTGCAGAGATTTGTGCAGTTTGATTTCATTTCAAGTTGGTTAGTCATAAACGCACTCAGTGCTGAATTGAGCCTGTTTTTGAACTCTGTATTAAAAGTAGTGAAAACAGCAAATCCCAGCAGAAAATCTACAGGAATCATGTAGTTCCTTCATATTCAAGTTGTTCTGAGTAGTTTGTGCAGAGATTTGTGTAGTTTTTGATGAGATTTGTGCAGTTTGATAGCAGTTAGCATGAAGTATCAAAAACGCACTGAACGCTGAATTGAGCCTGTTTTTGAACTCTGTATTAAATGTAGTGAAATCATTAAATCCCAGCAGAAAACAACAAGAATCAGGTACGTCCTTCATATTCAAGTAGTTCTGAGTAGTTTGTGCAGAGATTTGTGCAGTTTTTGAAGAGATTTGTTTAGTATGATTCCATGTTAGCATGAAGTATCAAAAAAGCACTGAACGCTGAATTGAGCCTGTTTTTGAACTCTGTATTAAAAGTAGTGAAAACAGCAAATCCCAGCAGAAAATCAACAGGTATCATGTAGTTCCTTCATATTCAAGTGGTTCTGAGTAGTTTGTGCAGAGATTTGTGCAGTTTGATTTCATTTCAAGTTGATGAGTCACAAACGCACCCAATGCTGAATTGAGCCTGTTTTTGAACTCTGTATTAAAAGTAAGGAAATCATTAAATCCCAGAAGAAAATCAACAGGAATCATGTAGTTCCTTCATATTCAAGTGGTTCTGAGTAGTTGGTGCAGAGATTTGTGTAGTTCTTGATGAGATTTGTGCAGTTTGATTGCATGTTAGCATGAAGTGTCAAAAACGCAATGAACGCTGAATTGAGCCTGTTTTTGAACTCTGTATTAAAAGTAGTGAAAACAGCAAATCCTAGTAGAAAATCAACAGGAATCATGTAGTTCCGTCATATTCAAGTTGTTCTGAGTAGTTTGTGCAGAGATTTGTGTAGTTTTTGATGAGATTTGTGCAGTTTGATTTCATTTCAAGTTGATTAGTCACAAACGCACCCAATGCTGAATTGAGCCTGTTTTTGAACTTTCTATTAAAAGTAGCGAAATCAGCAAATCCCTGCAGAAAATCAACAAGAATCATGTAGTTCCTTCATATTCAAGTAGTTCTGAGTAGTTTGTGCAGAGATTTGTGCAGTTTGATTTCATTTCAAGTTGGTTATTCATAAACGCACTCAATGCTGAATTGAGCCTGTTTTTGAACTCTGTATTAAAAGTAGTGAAATCAGCAAATCCCAGCAGAAAACAACAAGAATCAGGTACGTCCTTCATATTCAAGTAGTTCTGAGTAGTTTGTGCAAAGATTTGTGTAGGTTTTGATGAGATTTGTGCAGTTTGATTGCATGTTAGCATGAAGTGTTAAAAACGCACTGAACGCTGAATTGAGCCTGTTTTTGAACTCTCTATTAAAAGTAGTGAAAACAGCAAATCCCAGCAGAAAATCAACAGGAATCATGTAGTTCCTTCATATTCAAGTAGTTTTTAGTAGTTTCTGCAGAGATTTGTGTAGTTTTTGAAGAGATTTGTGCAGTTTGACTGCACTTCAAGTTTATGTGTCATAAAGGCACTGAACGCTGAATTGAGTCTGTTTTTGAACTCTGTATTAAAAGTAGTGAAAACAGCAAATCCCAGCAGAAAATCAACAGGAATCATGTAGTTCCTTCATATTCAAGTTGTTCTGAGTAGTTTGTGCAGAGATTTGTGTAGTTTTTGATGAGATTTGTGCAGTTTGATTGCATGTTAGCATGAAGTGTCAAAAACGCACTGAACGCTGAATTGAGCCTGTTTATGAACTCTGTATTAAAAGTAGTGAAATCAGCAAATCCCAGCAGAAAACAACAAGAATCAGGTACGTCCTTCATATTCAAGTAGTTCTCAGTAGTTTGTGCAGAGATTTGTGCAGTTTTTGAAGAGATTTGTTTAGTATGATTCCATTTTAGCATGAAGTATCAAAAAAGCACTGAACGCTGAATTGAGCCTATTTTTGAACTCTCTATTAAAAGTAGTGAAAACAGCAAATCCCAGCAGAAAATCAACAGGAATCATGTAGTTCCGTCATATTCAAGTAGTTTTTAGTAGTTTCTGCAGAGATTTGTGTAGTTTTTGAAGAGATTTGTGCAGTTTGACTGCACTTCAAGTTGATGAGTCACAAACGCACTGAACGCTGAATTGAGCCTGTTTTTGAACTTTCTATTAAAAGTAGCGAAATCAGCAAATCCCAGCAGAAAACAACAAGAATCAGGTACGTCCTTCATATTCAAGTAGTTCTGAGTAGTTTGTGCAGAGATTTGTGCAGTTTGATTTCATTTCAAGTTGGTTAGTCATAAACGCACTCAATGCTGAATTGAGCCTGTTTTTGAACTCTGTATTAAAGTAGTGAAATCAGCAAATCCCAGCAGAAAACAACAAGAATCAGGTACGTCCTTCATATTCAAGTAGTTCTGAGTAGTTTGTGCAGAGATTTGTGCAGTTTTTGAAGAGATTTGTTTAGTATGATTCCATGTTAGCATGAAGTATCAAAAAAGCACTGAACGCTGAATTGAGCCTATTTTTGAACTCTGTATTAAAAGTAGTGAAAACAGTAAATCCCAGCAGAAAATCAATAGGAATCATGTAGTTCCTTCATATTCAAGTTGTTCTGAGTAGTTTGTGCAGAGATTTGTGTAGTTTGACTGCACTTCAAGTTTATGTGTCATAAAGGCACTCAACGCTGAATTGAGCCTGTTTTTCAACTCTGTATTAAATGTAGTGAAATCATTAAATCCGGGCAGAAAATCAACATGAATCATGTAGTTCCTTCATATTCAAGTAGTTTTTAGTAGTTTCTGCAGAGATTTGTGTAGTTTTTGAAGAGATTTGTGCAGTTTGACTGCACTTCAAGTTTATGTGTCATAAAGGCACTGAACGCTGAATTGAGCCTGTTTTTGAACTCTGTATTAAAAGTAGTGAAAACAGCAAATCCCAGCAGAAAATCAATAAGAATCAGGTACGTCCTTCATATTCAAGTAGTTCTGAGTAGTTTGTACAGAGATTTGTGTAGTTTTTGATGAGATTTGTGCAGTTTGATTGCATGTTAGCATGAAGTGTTAAAAACGCACTGAACGCTGAATTGAGCCTGTTTTTGACCTCTCTATTAAAAGTAGTGAAAACAGCAAATCCCAGCAGAAAATCAACAGGAATCATGTAGTTCCTTCATATTCAAGTAGTTCTGAGTAGTTTGTGCAGAGATTTGTGTAGTTTTTGAAGAGATTTGTGCAGTTTGACTGCACTTCAAGTTTATGTGTCATAAAGGCACTCAACGCTGAATTGAGTCTGTTTTTCAACTCTGTATTAAATTTAGTGAAATCATTAAATCCGGGCAGAAAATCAACATGAATCATGTAGTTCCTTCATATTCAAGTGGTTCTGAGTAGTTTGTGCAGAGATTTGTGCAGTTTGATTTCATTTCAAGTTGGTTAGTCATAAACGCACTCAGTGCTGAATTGAGCCTGTTTTTGAACTCTGTATTAAAAGTAGTGAAAACAGCAAATCCCAGCAGAAAATCTACAGGAATCATGTAGTTCCTTCATATTCAAGTTGTTCTGAGTAGTTTGTGCAGAGATTTGTGTAGTTTTTGATGAGATTTGTGCAGTTTGATTGCAGTTAGCATGAAGTATCAAAAACGCACTGAACGCTGAATTGAGCCTGTTTTTGAACTCTGTATTAAATGTAGTGAAATCATTAAATCCCAGCAGAAAATCAATGAGAATCATGTATTCCCTTCATATTCAAGTAGTTCTGAGTAGTTTGTGCAGAGATTTGTGCAGTTTTTGAAGAGATTTGTTTAGTATGATTCCATGTTAGCATGAAGTATCAAAAAGCACTGAACGCTGAATTGAGCCTGTTTTTGAACTCTGTATTAAAAGTAGTGAAAACAGTAAATCCCAGCAGAAAATCAACAAGAATCAGGTACTTCCTTCATATTCAAGTAGTTCTGAGTAGTTTGTGCAGAGATTTGTGTAGTTTTTGATGAGATTTGTGCAGTTTGATTGCATGTTAGCATGAAGTGTTAAAAACGCACTGAACTCTGAATTGAGCCTGTTTTTGAACTCTCTATTAAAAGTAGTGAAAACAGCAAATCCCAGCAGAAAATCAACAGGAATCATGTAGTTACTTCATATTCAAGTAGTTTTTAGTAGTGTCTGCAGAGATTTGTGTAGTTTTTGATGAGATTTGTGCAGTTTCATTGCAGTTAGCATGAAGTATCAAAAACGCACTGAACTCTGAATTGAGCCTGTTTTTGAACTCTCTATTAAAAGTAGTGAAAACAGCAAATCCCAGCAGAAAATCAACAGGAATCATGTAGTTCCTTCATATTCAAGTAGTTTTTAGTAGTTTGTGCAGAGATTTGTGTAGTTTTTGAAGAGATTTATGCAGTTTGACTGCACTTCAAGTTGATGTGTCATAAAGGCACTCCACGCTGAATTGAGCCTGTTTTTGAACTTTGTATTAAATGTAGTGAAAACAGCAAATCCCAGCAGAAAATCAACGGGAATCATGTAGTCCCTTCATATTCAAGTAGTTCTGAGTAGTTTGTGCAGAGAATTGTGTAGTTTTTGATGAGATTTGTGCAGTTTGATTGCATGTTAGCATGAAGTATCAAAAACGCACTGAACGCTGAATTGAGCCTGTTTTTGAACTCTGTATTAAATGTAGTGAAATCATTAAATCCCAGAAGAAAATAAACAGGAATAATGTAGTTCCTTCATATTCAAGTAGTTCTGAGTAGTTTGTGCATAGATTTGTGCAGTTTTTGAAGAGATTTGTTTAGTATGATTCCATGTTAGCATGAAGTATCAAAAACGCACTGAACGCTGAATTGAGCCTGTTTTTGAACTTTGTATTAAATGTAGTGAAAACAGCAAATCCCAGCAGAAAATCAACATGAATCATGTAGTTCCTTCATATTCAAGTAGTTTTTAGTAGTTTCTGCAGAGATTTGTGTAGTTTTTGAAGAGATTTGTGCAGTTTGACTGCACTTGAAGTTGATGTGTCATATAGGCACTCAACGCTGAATTGAGCCTGTTTTTGAACTTTCTATTAAAAGTAGCGAAATCAGCAAATCCCTGCAGAAAATCAACAAGAATCATGTAGTTCCTTCATATTCAAGTAGTTCTGAGTAGTTTGTGCAGAGATTTGTGCAGTTTGATTTCATTTCAAGTTGGTTATTCATAAACGCACTCAATGCTGAATTGAGCCTGTTTTTGAACTCTGTATTAAAAGTAGTGAAATCAGCAAATCCCAGCAGAAAACAACAAGAATCAGGTACGTCCTTCATATTCAAGTAGTTCTGAGTAGTTTGTGCAAAGATTTGTGTAGGTTTTGATGAGATTTGTGCAGTTTGATTGCATGTTAGCATGAAGTGTTAAAAACGCACTGAACGCTGAATTGAGCCTGTTTTTGAACTCTCTATTAAAAGTAGTGAAAACAGCAAATCCCAGCAGAAAATCAACAGGAATCATGTAGTTCCTTCATATTCAAGTAGTTTTTAGTAGTTTCTGCAGAGATTTGTGTAGTTTTTGAAGAGATTTGTGCAGTTTGACTGCACTTCAAGTTTATGTGTCATAAAGGCACTGAACGCTGAATTGAGTCTGTTTTTGAACTCTGTATTAAAAGTAGTGAAAACAGCAAATCCCAGCAGAAAATCAACAGGAATCATGTAGTTCCTTCATATTCAAGTTGTTCTGAGTAGTTTGTGCAGAGATTTGTGTAGTTTTTGATGAGATTTGTGCAGTTTGATTGCATGTTAGCATGAAGTGTCAAAAACGCACTGAACGCTGAATTGAGCCTGTTTATGAACTCTGTATTAAAAGTAGTGAAATCAGCAAATCCCAGCAGAAAACAACAAGAATCAGGTACGTCCTTCATATTCAAGTAGTTCTCAGTAGTTTGTGCAGAGATTTGTGCAGTTTTTGAAGAGATTTGTTTAGTATGATTCCATTTTAGCATGAAGTATCAAAAAAGCACTGAACGCTGAATTGAGCCTATTTTTGAACTCTCTATTAAAAGTAGTGAAAACAGCAAATCCCAGCAGAAAATCAACAGGAATCATGTAGTTCCGTCATATTCAAGTAGTTTTTAGTAGTTTCTGCAGAGATTTGTGTAGTTTTTGAAGAGATTTGTGCAGTTTGACTGCACTTCAAGTTGATGAGTCACAAACGCACTGAACGCTGAATTGAGCCTGTTTTTGAACTTTCTATTAAAAGTAGCGAAATCAGCAAATCCCAGCAGAAAACAACAAGAATCAGGTACGTCCTTCATATTCAAGTAGTTCTGAGTAGTTTGTGCAGAGATTTGTGCAGTTTTTGAAGAGATTTGTTTAGTATGATTCCATGTTAGCATGAAGTATCAAAAAAGCACTGAACGCTGAATTGAGCCTATTTTTGAACTCTGTATTAAAAGTAGTGAAAACAGTAAATCCCAGCAGAAAATCAACAGGAATCATGTAGTTCCTTCATATTCAAGTTGTTCTGAGTAGTTTGTGCAGAGATTTGTGTAGTTTGACTGCACTTCAAGTTTATGTGTCATAAAGGCACTCAACGCTGAATTGAGCCTGTTTTTCAACTCTGTATTAAATGTAGTGAAATCATTAAATCCGGGCAGAAAATCAACATGAATCATGTAGTTCCTTCATATTCAAGTAGTTTTTAGTAGTTTCTGCAGAGATTTGTGTAGTTTTTGAAGAGATTTGTGCAGTTTGACTGCACTTCAAGTTTATGTGTCATAAAGGCACTGAACGCTGAATTGAGCCTGTTTTTGAACTCTGTATTAAAAGTAGTGAAAACAGCAAATCCCAGCAGAAAATCAATAAGAATCAGGTACGTCCTTCATATTCAAGTAGTTCTGAGTAGTTTGTACAGAGATTTGTGTAGTTTTTGATGAGATTTGTGCAGTTTGATTGCATGTTAGCATGAAGTGTTAAAAACGCACTGAACGCTGAATTGAGCCTGTTTTTGACCTCTCTATTAAAAGTAGTGAAAACAGCAAATCCCAGCAGAAAATCAACAGGAATCATGTAGTTCCTTCATATTCAAGTAGTTCTGAGTAGTTTGTGCAGAGATTTGTGTAGTTTTTGAAGAGATTTGTGCAGTTTGACTGCACTTCAAGTTTATGTGTCATAAAGGCACTCAACGCTGAATTGAGTCTGTTTTTCAACTCTGTATTAAATTTAGTGAAATCATTAAATCCGGGCAGAAAATCAACATGAATCATGTAGTTCCTTCATATTCAAGTGGTTCTGAGTAGTTTGTGCAGAGATTTGTGCAGTTTGATTTCATTTCAAGTTGGTTAGTCATAAACGCACTCAGTGCTGAATTGAGCCTGTTTTTGAACTCTGTATTAAAAGTAGTGAAAACAGCAAATCCCAGCAGAAAATCTACAGGAATCATGTAGTTCCTTCATATTCAAGTTGTTCTGAGTAGTTTGTGCAGAGATTTGTGTAGTTTTTGATGAGATTTGTGCAGTTTGATTGCAGTTAGCATGAAGTATCAAAAACGCACTGAACGCTGAATTGAGCCTGTTTTTGAACTCTGTATTAAATGTAGTGAAATCATTAAATCCCAGCAGAAAATCAATGAGAATCATGTATTCCCTTCATATTCAAGTAGTTCTGAGTAGTTTGTGCAGAGATTTGTGCAGTTTTTGAAGAGATTTGTTTAGTATGATTCCATGTTAGCATGAAGTATCAAAAAGCACTGAACGCTGAATTGAGCCTGTTTTTGAACTCTGTATTAAAAGTAGTGAAAACAGTAAATCCCAGCAGAAAATCAACAAGAATCAGGTACTTCCTTCATATTCAAGTAGTTCTGAGTAGTTTGTGCAGAGATTTGTGTAGTTTTTGATGAGATTTGTGCAGTTTGATTGCATGTTAGCATGAAGTGTTAAAAACGCACTGAACTCTGAATTGAGCCTGTTTTTGAACTCTCTATTAAAAGTAGTGAAAACAGCAAATCCCAGCAGAAAATCAACAGGAATCATGTAGTTACTTCATATTCAAGTAGTTTTTAGTAGTGTCTGCAGAGATTTGTGTAGTTTTTGATGAGATTTGTGCAGTTTCATTGCAGTTAGCATGAAGTATCAAAAACGCACTGAACTCTGAATTGAGCCTGTTTTTGAACTCTCTATTAAAAGTAGTGAAAACAGCAAATCCCAGCAGAAAATCAACAGGAATCATGTAGTTCCTTCATATTCAAGTAGTTTTTAGTAGTTTGTGCAGAGATTTGTGTAGTTTTTGAAGAGATTTATGCAGTTTGACTGCACTTCAAGTTGATGTGTCATAAAGGCACTCCACGCTGAATTGAGCCTGTTTTTGAACTTTGTATTAAATGTAGTGAAAACAGCAAATCCCAGCAGAAAATCAACGGGAATCATGTAGTCCCTTCATATTCAAGTAGTTCTGAGTAGTTTGTGCAGAGAATTGTGTAGTTTTTGATGAGATTTGTGCAGTTTGATTGCATGTTAGCATGAAGTATCAAAAACGCACTGAACGCTGAATTGAGCCTGTTTTTGAACTCTGTATTAAATGTAGTGAAATCATTAAATCCCAGAAGAAAATAAACAGGAATAATGTAGTTCCTTCATATTCAAGTAGTTCTGAGTAGTTTGTGCATAGATTTGTGCAGTTTTTGAAGAGATTTGTTTAGTATGATTCCATGTTAGCATGAAGTATCAAAAACGCACTGAACGCTGAATTGAGCCTGTTTTTGAACTTTGTATTAAATGTAGTGAAAACAGCAAATCCCAGCAGAAAATCAACATGAATCATGTAGTTCCTTCATATTCAAGTAGTTTTTAGTAGTTTCTGCAGAGATTTGTGTAGTTTTTGAAGAGATTTGTGCAGTTTGACTGCACTTGAAGTTGATGTGTCATATAGGCACTCAACGCTGAATTGAGCCTGTTTTTGAACTCTGTATTAAAAGTAGTGAAAACAGCAAATCCCAGCAGAAAATCAACAGGAATCATTTAGTTCCGTCATATTCAAGTTGTTCTGAGTAGTTTGTGCAGAGATTTGTGTAGTTTTTGATGAGATTTGTGCAATTTGATTGCATGTTAGCATGAAGTGTCAAAAACGCACTGAACGCTGAATTGAGCCGGTTTTGAACTCTGTATTAAAAGTAGTGAAAACCGCAAATCCCTGCAGAAAATCAACAAGAATCAGGTACTTTCTTCATATTCTAGTAGTTCTCAGTAGTTTGTGCAGAGATTTGTGTAGTTTTTGATGAGATTTGTGCAGTCTGATTGCATGTTAGCATGAAGTGTTAAAAACGCACTGAACCCTGAATTGAGCCTGTTTTTGAACTCTGTGTTAAAAGTAGTGAAAACAGCAAATCCCAGCAGAAAATCAACAGGAATCATGTAGTTCCTTCATATTCAAGTAGTTTTTAGTAGTGTCTGCAGAGATTTGTGTAGTTTTTGAAGAGATTTGTGCAGTTTGACTGCACTTCAAGTTTATGTGTCATAAAGGCACTGAACGCTGAATTGAGTCTGTTTTTGAACTCTGTATTAAAAGTAGTGAAAACAGCAAATCCCAGCAGAAAATCAACAGGAATCATGTAGTTCCGTCATATTCAAGTTGTTCTGAGTAGTTTGTGCAGAGATTTGTGTAGTTTTTGATGAGATTTGTGCAGTTTGATTGCATGTTAGCATGAAGTGTTAAAAACGCACTGAACTCTGAATTGAGCCTGTTTTTGAACTCTCTATTAAAAGTAGTGAAAACAGCAAATCCCAGCAGAAAATCAACAGGAATCATGTAGTTCCTTCATATTCAAGTAGTTTTTAGTAATTTCTGCAGAGATTTGTGTAGTTCTTGAAGAGATTTGTGCAGTTTGACTGCACTTCAAGTTTATGTGTCATAAAGGCACTGAACGCTGAATTGAGTCTGTTTTTGAACTCTGTATTAAAAGTAGTGAAAACAGCAAATCCCAGCAGAAAATCAACAAGAATCAGGTACTTCCTTCATATTCAAGTAGTTCTGAGTAGTTTGTGCAGAGATTTGTGCAGTTTGATTTCATTTCAAGTTGGTTAGTCATAAACGCACTCAATGCTGAATTGAGCCTGTTTTTGAACTCTGTATTAAAAGTAGTGAAATCAGCAAATCCCAGCAGAAAACAACAAGAATCAGGTACGTCCTTCATATTCAAGTAGTTCTGAGTAGTTTGTACAGAGATTTGTGTAGTTTTTGATGAGATTTGTGCAGTTTGATTGCATGTTAGCATGAAGTGTTAAAAACGCACTGAACGCTGAATTGAGCCTGTTTTTGACCTCTCTATTAAAAGTAGTGAAAACAGCAAATCCCAGCAGAAAATCAACAGGAATCATGTAGTTCCTTCATATTCAAGTAGTTCTGAGTAGTTTGTGCAGAGATTTGTGTAGTTTTTGAAGAGATTTGTGCAGTTTGACTGCACTTCAAGTTTATGTGTCATAAAGGCACTCAACGCTGAATTGAGCCTGTTTTTCAACTCTGTATTAAATTTAGTGAAATCATTAAATCCGGGCAGAAAATCAACATGAATCATGTAGTTCCTTCATATTCAAGTGGTTCTGAGTAGTTTGTGCAGAGATTTGTGCAGTTTGATTTCATTTCAAGTTGGTTAGTCATAAACGCACTCAGTGCTGAATTGAGCCTGTTTTTGAACTCTGTATTAAAAGTAGTGAAAACAGCAAATCCCAGCAGAAAATCTACAGGAATCATGTAGTTCCTTCATATTCAAGTTGTTCTGAGTAGTTTGTGCAGAGATTTGTGTAGTTTTTGATGAGATTTGTGCAGTTTGATTGCAGTTAGCATGAAGTATCAAAAACGCACTGAACGCTGAATTGAGCCTGTTTTTGAACTCTGTATTAAATGTAGTGAAATCATTAAATCCCAGCAGAAAATCAATGAGAATCATGTATTCCCTTCATATTCAAGTAGTTCTGAGTAGTTTGTGCAGAGATTTGTGCAGTTTTTGAAGAGATTTGTTTAGTATGATTCCATGTTAGCATGAAGTATCAAAAAGCACTGAACGCTGAATTGAGCCTGTTTTTGAACTCTGTATTAAAAGTAGTGAAAACAGTAAATCCCAGCAGAAAATCAACAAGAATCAGGTACTTCCTTCATATTCAAGTAGTTCTGAGTAGTTTGTGCAGAGATTTGTGTAGTTTTTGATGAGATTTGTGCAGTTTGATTGCATGTTAGCATGAAGTGTTAAAAACGCACTGAACTCTGAATTGAGCCTGTTTTTGAACTCTCTATTAAAAGTAGTGAAAACAGCAAATCCCAGCAGAAAATCAACAGGAATCATGTAGTTACTTCATATTCAAGTAGTTTTTAGTAGTGTCTGCAGAGATTTGTGTAGTTTTTGATGAGATTTGTGCAGTTTCATTGCAGTTAGCATGAAGTATCAAAAACGCACTGAACTCTGAATTGAGCCTGTTTTTGAACTCTCTATTAAAAGTAGTGAAAACAGCAAATCCCAGCAGAAAATCAACAGGAATCATGTAGTTCCTTCATATTCAAGTAGTTCTCAGTAGTTTGTGCAGAGATTTGTGTAGTTTTTGATGAGATTTGTGCAGTCTGATTGCATGTTAGCATGAAGTGTTAAAAACGCACTGAACGCTGAATTGAGCCTGTTTTTGAACTCTGTATTAAAAGTAGTGAAAACAGTAAATCCCAGCAGAAAATCAACAAGAATCAGGTACTTCCTTCATATTCAAGTAGTTCTGAGTAGTTTGTGCAGAGATTTGTGTAGTTTTTGATGAGATTTGTGCAGTTTGATTGCATGTTAGCATGAAGTGTTAAAAACGCACTGAACGCTGAATTGAGCCTGTTTTTGAACTCTGTATTAAATGTAAGGAAATCATTAAATCCCAGAAGAAAATCAACAGGAATCATGTAGTTCCTTCATATTCAAGTGGTTCTGAGTAGTTTGTGCAGAGATTTGTGCAGTTTGATTTCATTTCAAGTTGGTTAGTCATAAACGCACTCAGTGCTGAATTGAGCCTGTTTTTGAACTCTGTATTAAAAGTAGTGAAATCAGCAAATCCCAGCAGAAAATCAACAAGAATCAGGTACTTCCTTCATATTCAAGTAGTTCTCAGTAGTTTGTGCAGAGATTTGTGTAGTTTTTGATGAGATTTGTGCAGTTTGATTGCATGTTAGCATGAAGTGTTAAAAACGCACTGAACGCTGAATTGAGCCTGTTTTTGACCTCTCTATTAAAAGTAGTGAAAACAGCAAATTCCAGCAGAAAATCAACAGGAATCATGTAGTTCCTTCATATTCAAGTAGTTCTGAGTAGTTTGTGCAGAGACTTGTGTAGTTTTTGAAGAGATTTGTGCAGTTTGATTGCATGTTAGCATGAAGCGTCAAAAACGCACTGAACGCTGAATTGAGCCTGTTTTTGAACTCTGTATTAAATGTAGTGAAATCATTAAATCCCAGAAGAAAATCAACAGGAATCATGTAGTTCCTTCATATTCAAGTAGTTCTGAGTAGTTTGTGCAGAGATTTGTGCAGTTTTTGAAGAGATTTGTTTAGTATGATTCCATGTTAGCATGAAGTATCAAAAAAGCACTGAACGCTGAATTGAGCCTGTTTTTGAACTCTGTATTAAAAGTAGTGAAAACAGCAAATCCCAGCAGAAAATCAACAGGAATCATGTAGTTCCTATATATTCAAGTAGTTCTGAGTAGTTTGTGCAGAGATTTGTGTAGTTTTTGATGAGATTTGTGCAGTTTGATTTCATTTCAAGTTGATGAGTCACAAACGCACCCAATACTGAATTGAGCCTGTTTTTGAACTTTCTATTAAAAGTAGCGAAATCAGCAAATCCTTGCAGAAAATCAACAAGAATCATGTAGTTCCTTCATATTCAAGTAGTTCTGAGTAGTTTGTGCAGAGATTTGTGCAGTTTGATTTCATTTCAAGTTGGTTAGTTATAAACGCACTCAATGCTGAATTGAGCCTGTTTTTGAACTCTGTATTAAAAGTAGTGAAATCAGCAAATCCCAGCAGAAAACAACAAGAATCAGGTACGTCCTTCATATTCAAGTAGTTTTTATTAGTTTCTGTAGAGATTTGTGAACTTTTTGAAGAGATTTGTGCAGTTTGACTGCACTTCAAGTTGATGTGTCATAAAGGCACTCAACGCTGAATTGAGCCTGTTTTTGAACTTTGCTTTAAATGTAGTGAAATCATTAAATCCGGTCAGAAAATCAACATGAATCATGTAGTTCCTTCATATTCAAGTAGTTTTTATTAGTTTCTGTAGAGATTTGTGAAGTTTTTGAAGAGATTTGTGCAGTTTGACTACACTTCAAGTTGATGTGTCATAAAGACACTCAACGCTGAATTGAGCCTGTTTTTGAACTTTGTATTAAATGTAGTGAAAACAGCAAATCAGAGCAGAAAATCAACAGGAATCATGTAGTTACTTCATATTCAAGTAGTTCTGAGTAGTTTGTGCAGAGATTTGTGTAGATATCGAAGAGATTTGTGCAGTGTTGTTCATGTTACCATGAAGTATCAAAAACGCACTCAACGCTGAATTGAACATGTTTTTGAACTCTGTATTAAATGTAGTGAAATCATTAAATCCCAGAAGAAAATCAACAGGAATCATGTAGTTCCTTCATATTCAAGTAGTTCTGAGTAGTTTGTGCAGAGATTTGTGCAGTTTGATTTCATTTCAAGTTGATTAGTCATAAACGCACTCAATGCTGAATTGAGCCTGTTTTTGAACTCTGTATTAAAAATAGTGAAATCAGCAAATCCCAGCAGAAAACAACAAGAATCAGGTACGTCCTTCATATTCAAGTAGTTCTGAGTAGTTTGTACAGAGATTTGTGTAGTTTTTGATGAGATTTGTGCAGTTTGATTGCATGTTAGCATGAAGTGTTAAAAACGCACTGAACGCTGAATTGAGCCTGTTTTTGAACTCTCTATTAAAAGTAGTGAAAACAGCAAATCCCAGCAGAAAATCAACAGGAATCATGTAGTTCCTTCATATTCAAGTAGTTTTTAGTAGTTTCTGCAGAGATTTGTGTAGTTCTTGAAGAGATTTGTGCAGTTTGACTGCACTTCAAGTTTATGTGTCATAAAGGCAGTCAACGCTGAATTGAGCCTGTTTTTGAACTTTGTATTAAATGTAGTGAAAACAGCAAATCAGAGCAGAAAATCAACAGGAATCATGTAGTTACTTCATATTCAAGTAGTTCTGAGTAGTTTGTGCAGAGATTTGTGTAGATATCGAAGAGATTTGTGCAGTGTTGTTCATGTTACCATGAAGTATCAAAAACGCACTCAACGCTGAATTGAACATGTTTTTGAACTCTGTATTAAATGTAGTGAAATCATTAAATCCCAGAAGAAAATCAACAGGAATCATGTAGTTCCTTCATATTCAAGTAGTTCTGAGTAGTTTGTGCAGAGATTTGTGCAGTTTGATTTCATTTCAAGTTGATTAGTCATAAACGCACTCAATGCTGAATTGAGCCTGTTTTTGAACTCTGTATTAAAAATAGTGAAATCAGCAAATCCCAGCAGAAAACAACAGGAATCATGTAGTTCCTCCATATTCAAGTAGTTCTGAGTAGTTTGTGCAGAGACTTGTGTAGTTTTTGATGAGATTTGTGCAGTTTGATTGCATGTTAGCATGAAGTATCAAAAACGCACTGAACGGTGAATTGAGCCTGTTTTTGAACTCTGTATTAAAAGTAGTGAAAACAGCAAATCCCAGCAGAAAATCAACAGGAATCATGTAGTTCCGTCATATTCAAGTTGTTCTGAGTAGTTTGTGCAGAGATTTGTGTAGTTTTTGATGAGATTTGTGCAGTTTGATTTCATTTCAAGTTGATGAGTCACAAACGCACCCAATGCTGAATTGAGCCTGTTTTTGAACTTTCTATTAAAAGTAGCGAAATCGGCAAATCCCTGCAGAAAATCAACAAGAATCATGTAGTTCCTTCATATTCAAATAGTTCTGAGTAGTTTGTGCAGAGATTTGTGCAGTTTGATTTCATTTCAAGTTGGTTAGTCATAAAGGCACTCAATGCTGAATTGAGCCTGTTTTTCAACTCTATATTAAATGTAGTGAAATCATTAAATCCGGGCAGAAAATCAACATGAATCATGTAGTTCCTTCATATTCAAGTAGTTTTTAGTAGTTTCTGCAGAGATTTGTGTAGTTTTTGATGAGATTTGTGCAGTTTGATTTCATTTCAAGTTGATTAGTCACAAATGCACCCAATGCTGAATTGAGCCTGTTTTTGAACTTTCTATGAAAAGAAGCGAAATCAGCAAATCCCTGCAGAAAATCAACAAGAATCATGTAGTTCCTTCATATTCAAGTAGTTCTGAGTAGTTTGTGCAAAGATTTGTGTAGTTTTTGATGAGATTTGTGCAGTTTGATTGCATGTTAGCATGAAGTGTTAAAAACGCACTGAACGCTGAATTGAGCCTGTTTTTGAACTCTCTATTAAAAGTAGTGAAAACAGCAAATCCCAGCAGAAAATCAACAGGAATCATGTAGTTCCTTCATATTCAAGTAGTTTTTAGTAGTTTCTGCAGAGATTTGTGTAGTTCTTGAAGAGATTTGTGCAGTTTGACTGCACTTCAAGTTTATGTGTCATAAAGGCACTCAACGCTGAATTGAGTCTGTTTTTGAACTCTGTATTAAAAGTAGTGAAAACAGCAAATCCCAGCAGAAAATCAACAGGAATCATGTAGTTCCTTCACATTCAAGTAGTTCTGAGTAGTTTGTGCAGAGATTTGTGCAGTTTTTGAAGAGATTTGTTTAGTATGATTCCATGTTAGCATGAAGTATCAAAAAAGCACTGAACGCTGAATTGAGCCTGTTTTTGAACTCTGTATTAAAAGTAAGGAAATCATTAATTCCCAGAAGAAAATCAACAGGAATCATGTAGTTCCTTCATATTCAAGTGGTTCTGAGTAGTTTGTGCAGAGATTTGTGTAGTTTTTGATGAGATTTGTGCAGTTTGATTGCATGTTAGCATGAAGTGTCAAAAACGCACTGAACGCTGAATTGAGCCTGTTTTTGAACTCTGTATTAAAAGTAGTGAAAACAGCAAATCCCAGCAGAAAATCAACAGGAATCATGTATTCCCTTCATATTCAAATAGTTCTGAGTAGTTTGTGCAGAGATTTGTGTAGTTTTTGATGAGATTTGTGCAGTTTGATTGCATGTTAGCATGAAGTGTTAAAAACGCACTGAACGCTGAATTGAGCCTGTTTTTGAACACTGTATTAAAAGTAGTGAAAACAGCAAATCCCAGCAGAAAATCAACAGGAATCATGTAGTTCCTTCATATTCAAGTGGTTCTGAGTAGTTTGTGCAGAGATTTGTGCAGTTTTTGAAGAGATTTGTTTAGTATGATTCCATGTTAGCATGAAGTATCAAAAACGTACTGAACACTGAATTGAGCCTATTTTTGAACTCTGTATTAAAAGTAGTGAAAACAGCAAATCCCAGCAGAAAATCAACGAGAATCATGTATTCCCTTCATATTCAAGTAGTTCTGAGTAGTTTGTGCAGAGATTTGTGCAGTTTTTGAAGAGATTTGTTTAGTATGATTCCATGTTAGCATGAAGTATCAAAAACGCACTGAACGCTGAATTGAGCCTGTTTTTGAACTCTGTATTAAAAGTAAGGAAATCATTAAATCCCAGAAGAAAATCAACAGGAATCATGTAGTTCCTTCATATTCAAGTTGTTCTGAGTAGTTGGTGCAGCGATTTGTGTAGTTCTTGATGAGATTTGTGCAGTTTGATTGCATGTTAGCATGAAGTGTCAAAAACGCGATGAACGCTGAATTGAGCCTGTTTTTGAACTCTGTATTAAAAGTAGTGAAAACAGCAAATCCTAGTAGAAAATCAACAGGAATCATGTAGTTCCGTCATATTCAAGTTGTTCTGAGTAGTTTGTGCAGAGATTTGTGTAGTTTTTGATGAGATTTGTGCAGTTTGATTTCATTTCAAGTTGATTAGTCACAAACGCACCCAATGCTGAATTGAGCCTGTTTTTGAACTTTCTATTAAAAGTAGCGAAATCAGCAAATCCCTGCAGAAAATCAACAAGAATCATGTAGTTCCTTCATATTCAAGTAGTTCTGAGTAGTTTGTGCAGAGATTTGTGCAGTTTGATTTCATTTCAAGTTGGTTAGTCATAAACGCACTCAATGCTGAATTGAGCCTGTTTTTGAACTCTGTATTAAAAGTAGTGAAATCAGCAAATCCCAGCAGAAAACAACAAGAATCAGGTACGTCCTTCATATTCAAGTAGTTCTGAGTAGTTTGTGCAAAGATTTGTGTAGGTTTTGATGAGATTTGTGCAGTTTGATTGCATGTTAGCATGAAGTGTTAAAAACGCACTGAACGCTGAATTGAGCCTGTTTTTGAACTCTCTATTAAAAGTAGTGAAAACAGCAAATCCCAGCAGAAAATCAACAGGAATCATGTAGTTCCTTCATATTCAAGTTGTTCTGAGTAGTTTGTGCAGAGATTTGTGCAGTTTGATTTCATTTCAAGTTGATGAGTCACAAACGCACCCAATGCTGAATTGAGCCTGTTTTTGAACTCTGTATTAAAAGTAAGGAAATCATTAAATCCCAGAAGAAAATCAACAGGAATCATGTAGTTCCTTCATATTCAAGTGGTTCTGAGTAGTTGGTGCAGAGATTTGTGTAGTTCTTGATGAGATTTGTGCAGTTTGATTGCATGTTAGCATGAAGTGTCAAAAACGCAATGAACGCTGAATTGAGCCTGTTTTTGAACTCTGTATTAAAAGTAGTGAAAACAGCAAATCCTAGTAGAAAATCAATAGGAATCATGTAGTTCCTTCATATTCAAGTATTTCTGAGTAGTTTGTGCAAAGATTTGTGTAGTTTTTGATGAGATTTGTGCAGTTTGATTGCATGTTAGCATGAAGTGTTAAAAACGCACTGAACGCTGAATTGAGCCTGTTTTTGACCTCTCTATTAAAAGTAGTGAAAACAGCAAATCCCAGCAGAAAATCAACAGGAATCATGTAGTTCCTTCATATTCAAGTAGTTCTGAGTAGTTTGTGCAGAGATTTGTGTAGTTTTTGAAGAGATTTGTGCAGTTTGACTGCACTTCAAGTTTATGTGTCATAAAGGCACTCAACGCTGAATTGAGCCTGTTTTTCAACTCTGTATTAAATGTAGTGAAATCATTAAATCCGGGCAGAAAATCAACATGAATCATGTAGTTCCTTCATATTCAAGTAGTTTTTAGTAGTTTCTGCAGAGATTTGTGTAGTTTTTGAAGAGATTTGTGCAGTTTGACTGCACTTCAAGTTTATGTGTCATAAAGGCACTGAACGCTGAATTGAGCCTGTTTTTGAACTCTGTATTAAAAGTAGTAAAAACAGCAAATCCCAGCAGAAAATCAACGAGAATCATGTATTCCCTTCATATTCAAGTAGTTCTGAGTAGTTTGTGCAGAGATTTGTGCAGTTTTTGAAGAGATTTGTTTAGTATGATTCCATGTTAGCATGAAGTATCAAAAACGCACTGAACGCTGAATTGAGCCTGTTTTTGAACTCTGTATTAAAAGTAGTGAAAACAGCAAATCCCAGCAGAAAATAAACAGGAATCATGTAGTTCCGTCATATTCAAGTTGTTCTGAGTAGTTTGTGCAGAGATTTGTGTAGGTTTTGATGAGATTTGTGCAGTTTGATTGTATGTTAGCATGAAGTGTTAAAAACGCACTGAACGCTGAATTGAGCCTATTTTTGAACTCTCTATTAAAAGTAGTGAAAACAGCAAATCCCAGCAGAAAATCAACAGGAATCATGTAGTTCCGTCATATTCAAGTAGTTTTTAGTAGTTTCTGCAGAGATTTGTGTAGTTTTTGAAGAGATTTGTGCAGTTTGACTGCACTTCAAGTTGATGAGTCACAAACGCACTGAACGCTGAATTGAGCCTGTTTTTGAACTTTCTATTAAAAGTAGCGAAATCAGCAAATCCCAGCAGAAAACAACAAGAATCAGGTACGTCCTTCATATTCAAGTAGTTCTGAGTAGTTTGTGCAGAGATTTGTGCAGTTTGATTTCATTTCAAGTTGGTTAGTCATAAACGCACTCAATGCTGAATTGAGCCTGTTTTTGAACTCTGTATTAAAGTAGTGAAATCAGCAAATCCCAGCAGAAAACAACAAGAATCAGGTACGTCCTTCATATTCAAGTAGTTCTGAGTAGTTTGTGCAGAGATTTGTGCAGTTTTTGAAGAGATTTGTTTAGTATGATTCCATGTTAGCATGAAGTATCAAAAAAGCACTGAACGCTGAATTGAGCCTATTTTGGAACTCTGTATTAAAAGTAGTGAAAACAGTAAATCCCAGCAGAAAATCAATAGGAATCATGTAGTTCCTTCATATTCAAGTTGTTCTGAGTAGTTTGTGCAGAGATTTGTGTAGTTTTTGATGAGATTTGTGCAGTTTGATTGCATGTTAGCATGAAGTGTTAAAAACGCACTGAACGCTGAATTGAGCCTGTTTTTGAACTCTCTATTAAAAGTAGTGAAAACAGCAAATCCCAGCAGAAAATCAACGGGAATCATGTATTTCCTTCATATTCAAGTAGTTCTGAGTAGTTTGTGCAGAGATTTGTGCAGTTTTTGAAGAGATTTGTTTAGTATGATTCCATGTTAGCATGAAGTATCAAAAACGTACTGAACGCTGAATTGAGCCTGTTTTTGAACTCTCTATTAAAAGTAGTGAAAACAGCAAATCCCAGCAGAAAATCAACAGGAATCATGTAGTTCCTTCATATTCAAGTAGTTCTGAGTAGTTTGTGCAGAGCATTGAGTACTTTTTGAAGATATTTGTGCACTTTGACTGCACTTCAAGTTTATGTGTTATAAAGGCACTCAACGCTGAATTGAGCCTGTTTTTCAACTGTGTATTAAATGTAGTGAAATCATTAAATCCGGTCAGAAAATCAACATGAATCATGTAGTTCCTTCATATTCAAGTAGTTTTTATTAGTTTCTGTAGAGATTTGTGAAGTTTTTGAAGAGATTTGTGCAGTTTGACTGCACTTCAAGTTGATGTGTCATAAAGGCACTCAACGCTGAATTGAGCCTGTTTTTGAACTTTGTATTAAATGTAGTGAAAACAGCAAATCAGAGCAGAAAATCAACAGGAATCATGTAGTTACTTCATATTCAAGTAGTTCTGAGTAGTTTGTGCAGAGATTTGTGTAGATTTCGAAGAGATTTGTGCAGTGTGATTGTATGTTACCATGAAGTATCAGAAACGCAGTCAACGCTGAATTGAACATGTTTTTGAACTCTGTATTAAATGTAGTTAAATCATTAAATCCCAGAAGAAAATCAACAGGAATCATGTAGTTCCTTCATATTTAAGTAGTTCTGAGTAGTTTGTGCAGAGATTTGTGCAGTTTTTGAAGAGATTTGTTTAGTATGATTCCATGTTAGCATGAAGTATCAAAAAAGCACTGAACGCTGAATTGAGCCTATTTTTGAACTCTGTATTAAAAGTAGTGAAAACAGTAAATCCCAGCATAAAATCAATAGGAATCATGTAGTTCCTTCATATTCAAGTTGTTCTGAGTAGTTTGTGCAGAGATTTGTGTAGTTTTTGAAGAGATTTGTGCAGTTTGACTGCACTTCAAGTTTATGTGTCATAAAGGCACTCAACGCTGAATTGAGCCTGTTTTTCAACTCTGTATTAAATGTAGTGAAATCATTAAATCCGGGCAGAAAATCAACATGAATCATGTAGTTCCTTCATATTCAAGTAGTTTTTAGTAGTTTCTGCAGAGATTTGTGTAGTTTTTGATGAGATTTGTGCAGTTTGATTGCATGTTAGCATGAAGTGTTAAAAACGCACTGAACGCTGAATTGAGCCTGTTTTTGAACACTGTATTAAAAGTAGTGAAAACAGCAAATCCCAGCAGAAAATCAACAGGAATCATGTAGTTCCGTCATATTCAAGTTGTTCTGAGTAGTTTGTGCAGAGATTTGTGTAGTTTTTGATGAGATTTGTGCAGTTTGATTTCATTTCAAGTTGATGAGTCACAAACGCACCCAATGCTGAATTGAGCCTGTTTTTGAACTTTCTATTAAAAGTAGCGAAATCAGCAAATCCCTGCAGAAAATCAACAAGAATCATGTAGTTCCTTCATATTCAAGTAGTTCTGAGTAGTTTGTGCAAAGATTTGTGTAGTTTTTGATGAGATTTGTGCAGTTTGATTGCATATTAGCATGAAGTGTTAAAAACGCACTGAACGCTGAATTGAGCCTGTTTTTGAACTCTCTATTAAAAGTAGTGAAAACAGCAAATCCCAGCAGAAAATCAACGGGAATCATGTAGTTCCTTCATATTCAAGTAGTTTTTAGTAGTTTCTGCAGAGATTTGTGTAGTTCTTGAAGAGATTTGTGCAGTTTGACTGCACTTCAAGTTTATGTGTCATAAAGGCACTGAACGCTGAATTGAGTCTGTTTTTGAACTCTGTATTAAAAGTAGTGAAAACAGCAAATCCCAGCAGAAAATCAACAGGAATCATGTAGTTCCTTCATATTCAAGTGGTTCTGAGTAGTTTGTGCAGAGATTTGTGCAGTTTGATTTCATTTCAAGTTGATGACTCACAAACGCACCCAATGCTGAATTGAGCCTGTTTTTGAACTCTGTATTAAAAGTAAGGAAATCATTAAATCCCAGAAGAAAATCAACAGGAATCATGTAGTTCCTTCATATTCAAGTGGTTCTGAGTAGTTTGTGCAGAGATTTGTGTAGTTCTTGATGAGATTTGTGCAGTTTGATTGCATGTTAGCATGAAGTGTCAAAAACGCAATGAACGCTGAATTGAGCCTGTTTTTGAACTCTGTATTAAAAGTAGTGAAAACAGCAAATCCTAGTAGAAAATCAACAGGAATCATGTAGTTCCGTCATATTCAAGTTGTTCTGAGTAGTTTGTGCAGAGATTTGTGTAGTTTTTGATGAGATTTGTGCAGTTTGATTTCATTTCAAGTTGATGAGTCACAAACGCACCCAATGCTGAATTGAGCCTGTTTTTGAACTTTCTATTAAAAGTAGCGAAATCAGCAAATCCCTGCAGAAAATCAACAAGAATCATGTAGTTCCTTCATATTCAAGTAGTTCTGAGTAGTTTGTGCAGAGATTTGTGCAGTTTGATTTCATTTCAAGTTGGTTAGTCATAAACGCACTCAATGCTGAATTGAGCCTGTTTTTGAACTCTGTATTAAAAGTAGTGAAATCAGCAAATCCCAGCAGAAAACAACAAGAATCAGGTACGTCCTTCATATTCAAGTAGTTCTGAGTAGTTTGTGGAAAGATTTGTGTAGGTTTTGATGAGATTTGTGCAGTTTGATTGCATGTTAGCATGAAGTGTTAAAAACGCACTGAACGCTGAATTGAGCCTGTTTTTGAACTCTCTATTAAAAGTAGTGAAAACAGCAAATCCCAGCAGAAAATCAACAGGAATCATGTAGTTCCTTCATATTCAAGTAGTTTTTAGTAGTTTCTGCAGAGATTTGTGTAGTTTTTGAAGAGATTTGTGCAGTTTGACTGCACTTCAAGTTGATGAGTCACAAACGCACTGAACGCTGAATTGAGCCTGTTTTTCAACTCTGTATTAAAAGTAGTGAAAACAGCAAATCCCAGCAGAAAATCAACAGGAATCATGTAGTTCCTTCATATTCAAGTAGTTCTGAGTAGTTTGTGCAGAGCATTGAGTAGTTTTTGAAGATATTTGTGCACTTTGACTGCACTTCAAGTTTATGTGTCATAAAGGCACTCAACGCTGAATTGAGCCTGTTTTTCAACTGTGTATTAAATGTAGTGAAATCATTAAATCCGGTCAGAAAATCAACATGAATCATGTAGTTCCTTCATATTCAAGTAGTTTTTATTAGTTTCTGTAGAGATTTGTGAAGTTTTTGAAGAGATTTGTGCAGTTTGACTGCACTTCAAGTTGATGTGTCATAAAGGCACTCAACGCTGAATTGAGCCTGTTTTTGAACTTTGTATTAAATGTAGTGAAAACAGCAAATCAGAGCAGAAAATCAACAGGAATCATGTAGTTACTTCATATTCAAGTAGTTCTGAGTAGTTTGTGCAGAGATTTGTGTAGATTTCGAAGAGATTTGTGCAGTGTGATTGTATGTTACCATGAAGTATCAGAAACGCAGTCAACGCTGAATTGAACATGTTTTTGAACTCTGTATTAAATGTAGTTAAATCATTAAATCCCAGAAGAAAATCAACAGGAATCATGTAGTTCCTTCATATTTAAGTAGTTCTGAGTAGTTTGTGCAGAGATTTGTGCAGTTTTTGAAGAGATTTGTTTAGTATGATTCCATGTTAGCATGAAGTATCAAAAAAGCACTGAACGCTGAATTGAGCCTATTTTTGAACTCTGTATTAAAAGTAGTGAAAACAGTAAATCCCAGCATAAAATCAATAGGAATCATGTAGTTCCTTCATATTCAAGTTGTTCTGAGTAGTTTGTGCAGAGATTTGTGTAGTTTTTGAAGAGATTTGTGCAGTTTGACTGCACTTCAAGTTTATGTGTCATAAAGGCACTCAACGCTGAATTGAGCCTGTTTTTCAACTCTGTATTAAATGTAGTGAAATCATTAAATCCGGGCAGAAAATCAACAGGAATCATGTAGTTCCTTCATATTCAAGTGGTTCTGAGTAGTTTGTGCAGAGATTTGTGTAGTTTTTGATGAGATTTGTGCAGTTTGATTGCATGTTAGCATGAAGTGTCAAAAACGCACTGAACGCTGAATTGAGCCTGTTTTTGAACTCTGTATTAAAAGTAGTGAAAACAGCAAATCCCAGCAGAAAATCAACAAGAATCATGTAGTTCCTTCATATTCAAGTAGTTCTGAGTAGTTTGTGCAGAGATTTGTGCAATTTGATTTCATTTCAAGTTGGTTAGTCATAAACGCACTCAATGCTGAATTGAGCCTGTTTTTGAACTCTGTATTAAAAGTAGTGAAATCAGCAAATCCCAGCAGAAAAATCAGCAAGAATCATGTACTTCCTTCAAATTCAAGTAGCTTTTATTAGTTTGTGCAGACATTTATGTAGGTCTTAAAGAGATTTGTGCAGTTTGATTTCATTTCAAGTTGATGCATCACAAACGCACCCAATGCTGAATTGAGCCTGTTTTTGAACTCTGTATGAAAAGTAGTGAAATAAGCAAATCCCATTAGAAAATCAATAGGAATCATGTAGTTCCTTCATATTCAAGTAGCTTTTATTAGTTTGTGCAGAGATTTTCTAGTTTTTGAAGAGATCTGTGCAGTTTGGTTGCAATGTTAGTATGAGTAACAAAAACGCACTCAATGCTGAATTAAGCCTGTTTTTGAACTCTGTATTAAAAGTAGTGAAATCAGCAAATCCCAGCAGAAAATCAGCAAGAATCATGTACTTCCTTCATATTCAAGTAGTTCTGAGTAGTTTGTGCAGAGATTTCTGCAGTTTGATTTCATTTCAAGTTGATTAGTCATAAACGCACTCAATGCTGAATTAAGCCTGTTTTTGAACTCTGTATTAAATGTAGTGAAATCATTAAATCCGGGCAGAAAATCAACAGGAATCATGTAGTTCCGTCATATTCAAGTTGTTCTGAGTAGTTTGTGCAGAGATTTGTGTAGTTTTTGTAGAGATTTGTGCAGTTTGACTGCACTTCAAGTTGATGTGTCATAAAGGTACTCAACGCTGAATTGAGCCTGTTTTTGAACTTTGTATTAAAAGTAGTGAAATCAGCAAATCCCAGCAGAAAACAACAAGAATCAGGTACGTCCTTCATATTCAAGTAGTTCTGAGTAGTTTGTGCAGAGATTTGTGCAGTTTTTGAAGAGATTTGTTTAGTATGATTCCATGTTAGCATGAAGTATCAAAAAAGCACTGAACGCTGAATTGAGCCTATTTTTGAACTCTGTATTAAAAGTTGTGAAAACAGTAAATCCCAGCAGAAAATCAATAGGAATCATGTAGTTCCTTCATATTCAAGTTGTTCTGAGTAGTTTGTGCAGAGATTTGTGTAGTTTTTGAAGAGATTTGTGCAGTTTGACTGCACTTCAAGTTTATGTGTCATAAAGGCACTCAACGCTACATTGAGCCTGTTTTTCAACTCTGTATTAAATGTAGTGAAATCATTAAATCCGGGCAGAAAATCAACATTAATCATGTAGTTCCTTCATATTCAAGTAGTTCTGAGTAGTTTGTGCAGAGATTTGTGCAGTTTGACTGCACTTCAAGTTTATGTGTCATAAAGGCACTCAACGCTGAATTGAGCCTGTTTTTAAACTTTGCATTAAATGTAGTGAAATCATTAAATCCCAGCAGAAAATCAACGGGAATCATGTAGTTCCTTCATATTCAAGTAGTTTTTAGTAGTTTCTGCAGAGATTTGTGTAGTTTTTGAAGAGATTTGTGCAGTTTGACTGCACTTCAAGTTTATGTGTCATAAAGGCACTCAACGCTGAATTGAGCCTGTTTTTCAACTCTGTATTAAATGTAGTGAAATCATTAAATCCGGGCAGAAAATCAACATGAATCATGTAGTTCCATCATATTCAAGTAGTTTTTAGTAGTTTCTGCAGAGATTTGTGTAGTTTTTGAAGAGATTTGTGCAGTTTGATTGCATGTTAACATGTAGTGTCAAAAACGCACTGAACGCTGAATTGAGCCTGTTTTTGAACTCTGTATTAAAAGTAGTGAAAACAGCAAATCCCAGCAGAAAATCAACAGGAATCATGTAGTTCCTTCACATTCAAGTAGTTCTGAGTAGTTTGTGCAGAGATTTGTGCAATTTGATTTCATTTCAAGTTGGTTAGTCACAAACGCACTGAACGCTGAATTGAGCCTGTTTTTGAACTTTCTATTAAAAGTAGCGAAATCAGCAAATCCCAGCAGAAAACAACAAGAATCAGGTACGTCCTTCATATTCAAGTAGTTCTGAGTAGTTTGTGCAGAGATTTGTGCAGTTTGATTTCATTTCAAGTTGGTTAGTCATAAACGCACTCAATGCTGAATTGAGCCTGTTTTTGAACTCTGTATTAAAAGTAGTGAAATCAGCAAATCCCAGCAGAAAACAACAAGAATCAGGTACGTCCTTCATATTCAAGTAGTTCTGAGTAGTTTGTGCAGAGATTTGTGCAGTTTTTGAAGAGATTTGTTTAGTATGATTCCATGTTAGCATGAAGTATCAAAAAATCACTGAACGCTGAATTGAGCCTATTTTTGAACTCTGTATTAAATGTAGTGAAATAATTAAATCCGGGCAGAAAATCAACATGAATCATGTACTTCCTTCATATTCAAGTAGTTTTTAGTAGTTTCTGCAGAGATTTGTGTAGTTTTTGAAGAGATTTGTGCAGTTTGACTGCACTTCAAGTTTATGTGTCATAAAGGCACTGAACGCTGAATTGAGCCTGTTTTTGAACTCTGTATTAAAAGTAGTGAAAACAGCAAATCCCAGCAGAAAATCAATAAGAATCAGGTACTTCCTTCATATTCAAGTAGTTCTGAGTAGTTTGTGCAGAGATTTGTGTAGTTTTTGATGAGATTTGTGCAGTTTGATTGCATGTTAGCATGAAGTGTTAAAAACGCACTGAACGCTGAATTGAGCCTGTTTTTGAACTCTCTATTAAAAGTAGTGAAAACAGCAAATCCCAGCAGAAAATCAACGGGAATCATGTATTCCCTTCATATTCAAGTAGTTCTGAGTAGTTTGTGCAGAGATTTGTGCAGTTTTTGAAGAGATTTGTTTAGTATGATTCAATGTTAGCATGAAGTATCAAAAACGTACTGAACGCTGAATTGAGCCTGTTTTTGAACTCTGTATTAAAAGTAGTGAAAACAGCAAATCCCAGCAGAAAATCAACAGGTATCATGTAGTTCCTTCATATTCAAGTGGTTCTGAGTAGTTTGTGCAGAGATTTGTGCAGTTTGATTTCATTTCAAGTTGATGAGTCACAAACGCACCCAATGCTGAATTGAGCCTGTTTTTGAACTCTGTATTAAAAGTAAGGAAATCATTAAATCCCAGAAGAAAATCAACAGGAATCATGTAGTTCCTTCATATTCAAGTGGTTCTGAGTAGTTTGTGCAGAGATTTGTGTAGTTCTTGATGAGATTTGTGCAGTTTGATTGCATGTTAGCATGAAGTGTCAAAAACGCAATGAACGCTGAATTGAGCCTGTTTTTGAACTCTGTATTAAAAGTAGTGAAAACAGCAAATCCTAGTAGAAAATCAACAGGAATCATGTAGTTCCGTCATATTCAAGTTGTTCTGAGTAGTTTGTGCAGAGATTTGTGTAGTTTTTGATGAGATTTGTGCAGTTTGATTTCATTTCAAGTTGATGAGTCACAAACGCACCCAATGCTGAATTGAGCCTGTTTTTGAACTTTCTATTAAAAGTAGCGAAATCAGCAAATCCCTGCAGAAAATCAACAAGAATCATGTAGTTCCTTCATATTCAAGTAGTTCTGAGTAGTTTGTGCAGAGATTTGTGCAGTTTGATTTCATTTCAAGTTGGTTAGTCATAAACGCACTCAATGCTGAATTGAGCCTGTTTTTGAACTCTGTATTAAAAGTAGTGAAATCAGCAAATCCCAGCAGAAAACAACAAGAATCAGGTACGTCCTTCATATTCAAGTAGTTCTGAGTAGTTTGTGCAGAGCATTGAGTAGTTTTTGAAGATATTTGTGCACTTTGACTGCACTTCAAGTTTATGTGTCATAAAGGCACTCAACGCTGAATTGAGCCTGTTTTTCAACTGTGTATTAAATGTAGTGAAATCATTAAATCCGGTCAGAAAATCAACATGAATCATGTAGTTCCTTCATATTCAAGTAGTTTTTATTAGTTTCTGTAGAGATTTGTGAAGTTTTTGAAGAGATTTGTGCAGTTTGACTGCACTTCAAGTTGATGTGTCATAAAGGCACTCAACGCTGAATTGAGCCTGTTTTTGAACTTTGTATTAAATGTAGTGAAAACAGCAAATCAGAGCAGAAAATCAACAGGAATCATGTAGTTACTTCATATTCAAGTAGTTCTGAGTAGTTTGTGCAGAGATTTGTGTAGATTTCGAAGAGATTTGTGCAGTGTGATTGTATGTTACCATGAAGTATCAGAAACGCAGTCAACGCTGAATTGAACATGTTTTTGAACTCTGTATTAAATGTAGTGAAATCATTAAATCCCAGAAGAAAATCAACAGGAATCATGTAGTTCCTTCATATTTAAGTAGTTCTGAGTAGTTTGTGCAGAGATTTGTGCAGTTTTTGAAGAGATTTGTTTAGTATGATTCCATGTTAGCATGAAGTATCAAAAAAGCACTGAACGCTGAATTGAGCCTATTTTTGAACTCTGTATTAAAAGTAGTGAAAACAAAAAATCCCAGCAGAAAATCAATAGGAATCATGTAGTTCCTTCATATTCAAGTTGTTCTGAGTAGTTTGTGCAGAGATTTGTGTAGTTTTTGAAGAGATTTGTGCAGTTTGACTGCACTTCAAGTTTATGTGTCATAAAGGCACTCAACGCTGAATTGAGCCTGTTTTTCAACTCTGTATTAAATGTAGTGAAATCATTAAATCCGGGCAGAAAATCAACATGAATCATGTAGTTCCTTCATATTCAAGTAGTTTTTAGTAGTTTCTGCAGAGATTTGTGTAGTTTTTGATGAGATTTGTGCAGTTTGATTGCATGTTAGCATGAAGTGTTAAAAACGCACTAAACGCTGAATTGAGCCTGTTTTTGAACTTTCTATTAAAAGTAGCGAAATCAGCAAATCCCTGCAAAAAATCAACAAGAATCATGTAGTTCCTTCATATTCAAGTAGTTCTGAGTAGTTTGTGCAAAGATTTGTGTAGTTTTTGATGAGATTTGTGCAGTTTGATTGCATATTAGCATGAAGTGTTAAAAACGCACTGAACGCTGAATTGAGCCTGTTTTTGAAGTCTCTATTAAAAGTAGTGAAAACAGCAAATCCCAGCAGAAAATCAACAGGAATCATGTAGTTCCGTCATATTCAAGTTGTTCTGAGTAGTTTGTGCAGAGATTTGTGTAGTTTTTGATGAGATTTGTGCAGTTTGATTGCATGTTAGCATGAAGTGTCAAAAAACGCACTGAACGCTGAATTGAGCCTGTTTTTGAACTCTGTATTAAAAGTAGTGAAAACAGCAAATCCCAGCAGAAAATCAACAAGAATCAGGTACTTCCTTCATATTCAAGTAGTTCTGAGTAGTTTGTGCAGAGATTTGTGTAGTTTTTGATGAGATTTGTGCAGTTTGATTGCAGTTAGCATGAAGCATCAAAAACGCAATGAACGCTGAATTGAGCCTGTTTTTGAACTCTGTATTAAATGTAGTGAAATCATTAAATCCCAGAAGAAAATCAACAGGAATCATGTAGTTCCTTCATATTCAAGTAGTTCTGAGTAGTTTGTGCAGAGATTTGTGTAGTTTTTGATGAGATTTGTGCAGTTTGATTGCAGTTAGCATGAAGCATCAAAAACGCAATGAACGCTGAATTGAGCCTGTTTTTGAACTCTGTATTAAATGTAGTGAAATCATTAAATCCCAGAAGAAAATCAACAGGAATCATGTAGTTCCTTCATATTCAAGTAGTTTTTAGTAGTTTCTGCAGAGATTTGTGTAGTTTTTGAAGAGATTTGTGCAGTTTGACTGCACTTCAAGTTGATGAGTCACAAACGCACTGAACGCTGAATTGAGCCTGTTTTTGAACTTTCTATTAAAAGTAGCGAAATCAGCAAATCCCAGCAGAAAACAACAAGAATCAGGTACGTCCTTCATATTCAAGTAGTTCTGAGTAGTTTGTGCAGAGATTTGTGCAGTTTGATTTCATTTCAAGTTGGTTAGTCATAAACGCACTCAATGCTGAATTGAGCCTGTTTTTGAACTCTGTATTAAAAGTAGTGAAATCAGCAAATCCCAGCAGAAAACAACAAGAATCAGGTACGTCCTTCATATTCAAGTAGTTCTGAGTAGTTTGTGCAGAGATTTGTGCAGTTTTTGAAGAGATTTGTTTAGTATGATTCCATGTTAGCATGAAGTATCAAAAAATCACTGAACGCTGAATTGAGCCTATTTTTGAACTCTGTATTAAAAGTAGTGAAAACAGTAAATCCCAGCAGAAAATCAATAGGAATCATGTAGTTCCTTCATATTCAAGTTGTTCTGAGTAGTTTGTGCAGAGATTTGTGTAGTTTGACTGCACTTCAAGTTTATGTGTCATAAAGGCACTCAACGCTGAATTGAGCCTGTTTTTCAACTCTGTATTAAATGTAGTGAAATCATTAAATCCGGGCAGAAAATCAACATGAATCATGTAGTTCCTTCATATTCAAGTAGTTTTTAGTAGTTTCTGCAGAGATTTGTGTAGTTTTTGAAGAGATTTGTGCAGTTTGACTGCACTTCAAGTTTATGTGTCATAAAGGCACTGAACGCTGAATTGAGCCTGTTTTTGAACTCTGTATTAAAAGTAGTGAAAACAGCAAATCCCTGCAGAAAATCAACAAGAATCATGTAGTTCCTTCATATTCAAGTAGTTCTGAGTAGTTTGTGCAGAGATTTGTGCAGTTTGATTTCATTTCAAGTTGGTTAGTCATAAACACACTCAATGCTGAATTGAGCCTGTTTTTGAACTCTGTATTAAAAGTAGTGAAATCAGCAAATCCCAGCAGAAAACAACAAGAATCAGGTACGTCCTTCATATTCAAGTAGTTCTGAGTAGTTTGTGCAAAGATTTGTGTAGGTTTTGATGAGATTTGTGCAGTTTGATTGCATGTTAGCATGAAGTGTTAAAAACGCACTGAACGCTGAATTGAGCCTGTTTTTGAACTCTCTATTAAAAGTAGTGAAAACATAAAATCCCAGCAGAAAATCAACAGGAATCATGTAGTTCCTTCATATTCAAGTAGTTTTTAGTAGTTTCTGCAGAGATTTGTGTAGTTTTTGAAGAGATTTGTGCAGTTTGACTGCACTTCAAGTTGATGAGTCACAAACGCACTGAACGCTGAATTGAGCCTGTTTTTGAACTTTCTATTAAAAGTAGCGAAATCAGCAAATCCCAGCAGAAAACAACAAGAATCAGGTACGTCCTTCATATTCAAGTAGTTCTGAGTAGTTTGTGCAGAGATTTGTGCAGTTTGATTTCATTTCAAGTTGGTTAGTCATAAACGCACTCAATGCTGAATTGAGCCTGTTTTTGAACTCTGTATTAAAAGTAGTGAAATCAGCAAATCCCAGCAGAAAACAACAAGAATCAGGTACGTCCTTCATATTCAAGTTGTTCTGAGTAGTTTGTGCAGAGATTTGTGTAGTTTGACTGCACTTCAAGTTTATGTGTCATAAAGGCACTCAACGCTGAATTGAGCCTGTTTTTCAACTCTGTATTAAATGTAGTGAAATCATTAAATCCGGGCAGAAAATCAACATGAATCATGTAGTTCCTTCATATTCAAGTAGTTTTTAGTAGTTTCTGCAGAGATTTTTGTAGTTTTTGAAGACATTTGTGCAGTTTGACTGCACTTCAAGTTTATGTGTCATAAAGGCACTGAACGCTGAATTGAGCCTGTTTTTGAACTCTGTATTAAAAGTAGTGAAAACAGCAAATCCCAGCAGAAAATCAATAAGAATCAGGTACTTCCTTCATATTCAAGTAGTTCTGAGTAGTTTGTGCAGAGATTTGTGTAGTTTTTGATGAGATTTGTGCAGTTTGATTACATGTTAGCATGAAGTCTTAAAAACGCACTGAACGCTGAATTGAGCCTGTTTTTGAACTCTCTATTAAAAGTAGTGAAAACAACAAATCCCAGCAGAAAATCAACAGGAATCATGTAGTTCCTTCATATTCAAGTTGTTCTGAGTAGTTTGTGCAGAGATTTGTGTAGTTTTTGATGAGATTTGTGCAGTTTGATTGCATGTTAGCATGAAGTGTTAAAAACGCACTGAACGCTGAATTGAGCCTGTTTTTGAACTCTCTATTAAAAGTAGTGAAAACAGCAAATCCCAGCAGAAAATCAACGGGAATCATGTATTTCCTTCATATTCAAGTAGTTCTGAGTAGTTTGTGCAGAGATTTGTGCAGTTTTTGAAGAGATTTGTTTAGTATGATTCCATGTTAGCATGAAGTATCAAAAACGTACTGAACGCTGAATTGAGCCTGTTTTTGAACTCTGTATTAAAAGTAGTGAAAACAGCAAATCCCAGCAGAAAATCAACAGGTATCATGTAGTTCCTTCATATTCAAGTGGTTCTGAGTAGTTTGTGTAGAGATTTGTGCAGTTTGATTTCATTTCAAGTTGATGAGTCACAAACGCACCCAATGCTGAATTGAGCCTGTTTTTGAACTCTGTATTAAAAGTAAGGAAATCATTAAATCCCAGAAGAAAATCAACAGGAATCATGTAGTTCCTTCATATTCAAGTGGTTCTGAGTAGTTTGTGCAGAGATTTGTGTAGTTCTTGATGAGATTTGTGCAGTTTGATTGCATGTTAGCATGAAGTGTCAAAAACGCAATGAACGCTGAATTGAGCCTGTTTTTGAACTCTGTATTAAAAGTAGTGAAAACAGCAAATCCTAGTAGAAAATCAACAGGAATCATGTAGTTCCGTCATATTCAAGTTGTTCTGAGTAGTTTGTGCAGAGATTTGTGTAGTTTTTGATGAGATTTGTGCAGTTTGATTTCATTTCAAGTTGATGAGTCACAAACGCACCCAATGCTGAATTGAGCCTGTTTTTGAACTTTCTATTAAAAGTAGCGAAATCAGCAAATCCCTGCAGAAAATCAACAAGAATCATGTAGTTCCTTCATATTCAAGTAGTTCTGAGTAGTTTGTGCAGAGATTTGTGCAGTTTGATTTCATTTCAAGTTGGTTAGTCATAAACGCACTCAATGCTGAATTGAGCCTGTTTTTGAACTCTGTATTAAAAGTAGTGAAATCAGCAAATCCCAGCAGAAAACAACAAGAATCAGGTACGTCCTTCATATTCAAGTAGTTCTGAGTAGTTTGTGCAGAGATTTGTGCAGTTTTTGAAGAGATTTGTTTAGTATGATTCCATGTTAGCATGAAGTATCAAAAAATCACTGAACGCTGAATTGAGCCTATTTTTGAACTCTGTATTAAAAGTAGTGAAAACAGTAAATCCCAGCAGAAAATCAATAGGAATCATGTAGTTCCTTCATATTCAAGTTGTTCTGAGTAGTTTGTGCAGAGATTTGTGTAGTTTGACTGCACTTCAAGTTTATGTGTCATAAAGGCACTCAACGCTGAATTGAGCCTGTTTTTCAACTCTGTATTAAATGTAGTGAAATCATTAAATCCGGGCAGAAAATCAACATGAATCATGTAGTTCCTTCATATTCAAGTAGTTTTTAGTAGTTTCTGCAGAGATTTGTGTAGTTTTTGAAGAGATTTGTGCAGTTTGACTGCACTTCAAGTTTATGTGTCATAAAGGCACTGAACGCTGAATTGAGCCTGTTTTTGAACTCTGTATTAAAAGTAGTGAAAACAGCAAATCCCAGCAGAAAATCAATAAGAATCAGGTACTTCCTTCATATTCAAGTAGTTCTGAGTAGTTTGTGCAGAGATTTGTGCAGTTTGATTTCATTTCAAGTTGATGAGTCACAAACGCACCCAATGCTGAATTGAGCCTGTTTTTGAACTCTGTATTAAAAGTAAGGAAATCATTAAATCCCAGAAGAAAATCAACAGGAATCATGTAGTTCCTTCATATTCAAGTGGTTCTGAGTAGTTTGTGCAGAGATTTGTGTAGTTCTTGATGAGATTTGTGCAGTTTGATTGCATGTTAGCATGAAGTGTCAAAAACGCAATGAACGCTGAATTGAGCCTGTTTTTGAACTCTGTATTAAAAGTAGTGAAAACAGCAAATCCTAGTAGAAAATCAACAGGAATCATGTAGTTCCGTCATATTCAAGTTGTTCTGAGTAGTTTGTGCAGAGATTTGTGTAGTTTTTGATGAGATTTGTGCAGTTTGATTTCATTTCAAGTTGATGAGTCACAAACGCACCCAATGCTGAATTGAGCCTGTTTTTGAACTTTCTATTAAAAGTAGCGAAATCAGCAAATCCCTGCAGAAAATCAACAAGAATCATGTAGTTCCTTCATATTCAAGTAGTTCTGAGTAGTTTGTGCAGAGATTTGTGCAGTTTGATTTCATTTCAAGTTGGTTAGTCATAAACGCACTCAATGCTGAATTGAGCCTGTTTTTGAACTCTGTATTAAAAGTAGTGAAATCAGCAAATCCCAGCAGAAAACAACAAGAATCAGGTACGTCCTTCATATTCAAGTAGTTCTGAGTAGTTTGTGGAAAGATTTGTGTAGGTTTTGATGAGATTTGTGCAGTTTGATTGCATGTTAGCATGAAGTGTTAAAAACGCACTGAACGCTGAATTGAGCCTGTTTTTGAACTCTCTATTAAAAGTAGTGAAAACAGCAAATCCCAGCAGAAAATCAACAGGAATCATGTAGTTCCTTCATATTCAAGTAGTTTTTAGTAGTTTCTGCAGAGATTTGTGTAGTTTTTGAAGAGATTTGTGCAGTTTGACTGCACTTCAAGTTGATGAGTCACAAACGCACTGAACGCTGAATTGAGCCTGTTTTTCAACTCTGTATTAAAAGTAGTGAAAACAGCAAATCCCAGCAGAAAATCAACAGGAATCATGTAGTTCCTTCATATTCAAGTAGTTCTGAGTAGTTTGTGCAGAGCATTGAGTAGTTTTTGAAGATATTTGTGCACTTTGACTGCACTTCAAGTTTATGTGTCATAAAGGCACTCAACGCTGAATTGAGCCTGTTTTTGAACTTTGTATTAAATGTAGTGAAAACAGCAAATCAGAGCAGAAAATCAACAGGAATCATGTAGTTACTTCATATTCAAGTAGTTCTGAGTAGTTTGTGCAGAGATTTGTGTAGATTTCGAAGAGATTTGTGCAGTGTGATTGTATGTTACCATGAAGTATCAGAAACGCAGTCAACGCTGAATTGAACATGTTTTTGAACTCTGTATTAAATGTAGTGAAATCATTAAATCCCAGAAGAAAATCAACAGGAATCATGTAGTTCCTTCATATTTAAGTAGTTCTGAGTAGTTTGTGCAGAGATTTGTGCAGTTTTTGAAGAGATTTGTTTAGTATGATTCCATGTTAGCATGAAGTATCAAAAAAGCACTGAACGCTGAATTGAGCCTATTTTTGAACTCTGTATTAAAAGTAGTGAAAACAGTAAATCCCAGCATAAAATCAATAGGAATCATGTAGTTCCTTCATATTCAAGTTGTTCTGAGTAGTTTGTGCAGAGATTTGTGTAGTTTTTGAAGAGATTTGTGCAGTTTGACTGCACTTCAAGTTTATGTGTCATAAAGGCACTCAACGCTGATTTGAGCCTGTTTTTCAACTCTGTATTAAATGTAGTGAAATCATTAAATCCGGGCAGAAAATCAACATGAATCATGTAGTTCCTTCATATTCAAGTAGTTTTTAGTAGTTTCTGCAGAGATTTGTGTAGTTTTTGATGAGATTTGTGCAGTTTGATTGCATGTTAGCATGAAGTGTTAAAAACGCACTGAACGCTGAATTGAGCCTGTTTTTGAACACTGTATTAAAAGTAGTGAAAACAGCAAATCCCAGCAGAAAATCAACAGGAATCATGTAGTTCCGTCATATTCAAGTTGTTCTGAGTAGTTTGTGCAGAGATTTGTGTAGTTTTTGATGAGATTTGTGCAGTTTGATTTCATTTCAAGTTGATGAGTCACAAACGCACCCAATGCTGAATTGAGCCTGTTTTTGAACTTTCTATTAAAAGTAGCGAAATCAGCAAATCCCTGCAGAAAATCAACAAGAATCATGTAGTTCCTTCATATTCAAGTAATTCTGAGTAGTTTGTGCAAAGATTTGTGTAGTTTTTGATGAGATTTGTGCAGTTTGATTGCATATTAGCATGAAGTGTTAAAAACGCACTGAACGCTGAATTGAGCCTGTTTTTGAACTCTCTATTAAAAGTAGTGAAAACAGCAAATCCCAGCAGAAGATCAACAGGAATCATGTAGTTCCTTCATATTCAAGTAGTTTTTAGTAGTTTCTGCAGAGATTTGTGTAGTTCTTGAAGAGATTTGTGCAGTTTGACTGCACTTCAAGTTTATGTGTCATAAAGGCACTGAACGCTGAATTGAGTCTGTTTTTGAATTCTGTATTAAAAGTAGTGAAAACAGTAAATCCCAGCAGAAAATCAACAGGAATCATGTAGTTCCTTCATATTCAAGTGGTTCTGAGTAGTTTGTGCAGAGATTTGTGTAGTTTTTGATGAGATTTGTGCAGTTTGATTGCATGTTAGCATGAAGTGTCAAAAACGCACTGAACGCTGAATTGAGCCTGTTTTTGAACTCTGTATTAAAAGTAGTGAAAACAGCAAATCCCAGCAGAAAATCAACAAGAATCATGTAGTTCCTTCATATTCAAGTAGTTCTGAGTAGTTTGTGCAGAGATTTGTGCAATTTGATTTCATTTCAAGTTGGTTAGTCATAAACGCACTCAATGCTGAATTGAGCCTGTTTTTGAACTCTGTATTAAAAGTAGTGAAATCAGCAAATCCCAGCAGAAAAATCAGCAAGAATCATGTACTTCCTTCAAATTCAAGTAGCTTTTATTAGTTTGTGCAGACATTTATGTAGGTCTTAAAGAGATTTGTGCAGTTTGATTTCATTTCAAGTTGATGCGTCACAAACGCACCCAATGCTGAATTGAGCCTGTTTTTGAACTCTGTATGAAAAGTAGTGAAATAAGCAAATCCCATTAGAAAATCAATAGGAATCATGTAGTTCCTTCATATTCAAGTAGCTTTTATTAGTTTGTGCAGAGATTTTCTAGTTTTTGAAGAGATCTGTGCAGTTTGGTTGCAATGTTAGTATGAGTAACAAAAACGCACTCAATGCTGAATTAAGCCTGTTTTTGAACTCTGTATTAAAAGTAGTGAAATCAGCAAATCCCAGCAGAAAATCAGCAAGAATCATGTACTTCCTTCATATTCAAGTAGTTCTGAGTAGTTTGTGCAGAGATTTCTGCAGTTTGATTTCATTTCAAGTTGATTAGTCATAAACGCACTCAATGCTGAATTAAGCCTGTTTTTGAACTCTGTATTAAAAGTAGTGAAAACAGTAAATCCCAGCAGAAAATCAACAAGAATCAGGTACTTCCTTCATATTCAAGTAGTTCTGAGTAGTTTGTGCAGAGATTTGTGTAGTTTTTGATGAGATTTGTGCAGTTTGATTGCATGTTAGCATGAAGTGTTAAAAACGCACTGAACTCTGAATTGAGCCTGTTTTTGAACTCTCTATTAAAAGTAGTGAAAACAGCAAATCCCAGCAGAAAATCAACAGGAATCATGTAGTTACTTCATATTCAAGTAGTTTTTAGTAGTGTCTGCAGAGATTTGTGTAGTTTTTGATGAGATTTGTGCAGTTTCATTGCAGTTAGCATGAAGTATCAAAAACGCACTGAACTCTGAATTGAGCCTGTTTTTGAACTCTCTATTAAAAGTAGTGAAAACAGCAAATCCCAGCAGAAAATCAACAGGAATCATGTAGTTCCTTCATATTCAAGTAGTTTTTAGTAGTTTGTGCAGAGATTTGTGTAGTTTTTGAAGAGATTTATGCAGTTTGACTGCACTTCAAGTTGATGTGTCATAAAGGCACTCCACGCTGAATTGAGCCTGTTTTTGAACTTTGTATTAAATGTAGTGAAAACAGCAAATCCCAGCAGAAAATCAACGGGAATCATGTAGTCCCTTCATATTCAAGTAGTTCTGAGTAGTTTGTGCAGAGAATTGTGTAGTTTTTGATGAGATTTGTGCAGTTTGATTGCATGTTAGCATGAAGTATCAAAAACGCACTGAACGCTGAATTGAGCCTGTTTTTGAACTCTGTATTAAATGTAGTGAAATCATTAAATCCCAGAAGAAAATAAACAGGAATAATGTAGTTCCTTCATATTCAAGTAGTTCTGAGTAGTTTGTGCATAGATTTGTGCAGTTTTTGAAGAGATTTGTTTAGTATGATTCCATGTTAGCATGAAGTATCAAAAACGCACTGAACGCTGAATTGAGCCTGTTTTTGAACTTTGTATTAAATGTAGTGAAAACAGCAAATCCCAGCAGAAAATCAACATGAATCATGTAGTTCCTTCATATTCAAGTAGTTTTTAGTAGTTTCTGCAGAGATTTGTGTAGTTTTTGAAGAGATTTGTGCAGTTTGACTGCACTTGAAGTTGATGTGTCATATAGGCACTCAACGCTGAATTGAGCCTGTTTTTGAACTTTCTATTAAAAGTAGCGAAATCAGCAAATCCCTGCAGAAAATCAACAAGAATCATGTAGTTCCTTCATATTCAAGTAGTTCTGAGTAGTTTGTGCAGAGATTTGTGCAGTTTGATTTCATTTCAAGTTGGTTATTCATAAACGCACTCAATGCTGAATTGAGCCTGTTTTTGAACTCTGTATTAAAAGTAGTGAAATCAGCAAATCCCAGCAGAAAACAACAAGAATCAGGTACGTCCTTCATATTCAAGTAGTTCTGAGTAGTTTGTGCAAAGATTTGTGTAGGTTTTGATGAGATTTGTGCAGTTTGATTGCATGTTAGCATGAAGTGTTAAAAACGCACTGAACGCTGAATTGAGCCTGTTTTTGAACTCTCTATTAAAAGTAGTGAAAACAGCAAATCCCAGCAGAAAATCAACAGGAATCATGTAGTTCCTTCATATTCAAGTAGTTTTTAGTAGTTTCTGCAGAGATTTGTGTAGTTTTTGAAGAGATTTGTGCAGTTTGACTGCACTTCAAGTTTATGTGTCATAAAGGCACTGAACGCTGAATTGAGTCTGTTTTTGAACTCTGTATTAAAAGTAGTGAAAACAGCAAATCCCAGCAGAAAATCAACAGGAATCATGTAGTTCCTTCATATTCAAGTTGTTCTGAGTAGTTTGTGCAGAGATTTGTGTAGTTTTTGATGAGATTTGTGCAGTTTGATTGCATGTTAGCATGAAGTGTCAAAAACGCACTGAACGCTGAATTGAGCCTGTTTATGAACTCTGTATTAAAAGTAGTGAAATCAGCAAATCCCAGCAGAAAACAACAAGAATCAGGTACGTCCTTCATATTCAAGTAGTTCTCAGTAGTTTGTGCAGAGATTTGTGCAGTTTTTGAAGAGATTTGTTTAGTATGATTCCATTTTAGCATGAAGTATCAAAAAAGCACTGAACGCTGAATTGAGCCTATTTTTGAACTCTCTATTAAAAGTAGTGAAAACAGCAAATCCCAGCAGAAAATCAACAGGAATCATGTAGTTCCGTCATATTCAAGTAGTTTTTAGTAGTTTCTGCAGAGATTTGTGTAGTTTTTGAAGAGATTTGTGCAGTTTGACTGCACTTCAAGTTGATGAGTCACAAACGCACTGAACGCTGAATTGAGCCTGTTTTTGAACTTTCTATTAAAAGTAGCGAAATCAGCAAATCCCAGCAGAAAACAACAAGAATCAGGTACGTCCTTCATATTCAAGTAGTTCTGAGTAGTTTGTGCAGAGATTTGTGCAGTTTTTGAAGAGATTTGTTTAGTATGATTCCATGTTAGCATGAAGTATCAAAAAAGCACTGAACGCTGAATTGAGCCTATTTTTGAACTCTGTATTAAAAGTAGTGAAAACAGTAAATCCCAGCAGAAAATCAACAGGAATCATGTAGTTCCTTCATATTCAAGTTGTTCTGAGTAGTTTGTGCAGAGATTTGTGTAGTTTGACTGCACTTCAAGTTTATGTGTCATAAAGGCACTCAACGCTGAATTGAGCCTGTTTTTCAACTCTGTATTAAATGTAGTGAAATCATTAAATCCGGGCAGAAAATCAACATGAATCATGTAGTTCCTTCATATTCAAGTAGTTTTTAGTAGTTTCTGCAGAGATTTGTGTAGTTTTTGAAGAGATTTGTGCAGTTTGACTGCACTTCAAGTTTATGTGTCATAAAGGCACTGAACGCTGAATTGAGCCTGTTTTTGAACTCTGTATTAAAAGTAGTGAAAACAGCAAATCCCAGCAGAAAATCAATAAGAATCAGGTACGTCCTTCATATTCAAGTAGTTCTGAGTAGTTTGTACAGAGATTTGTGTAGTTTTTGATGAGATTTGTGCAGTTTGATTGCATGTTAGCATGAAGTGTTAAAAACGCACTGAACGCTGAATTGAGCCTGTTTTTGACCTCTCTATTAAAAGTAGTGAAAACAGCAAATCCCAGCAGAAAATCAACAGGAATCATGTAGTTCCTTCATATTCAAGTAGTTCTGAGTAGTTTGTGCAGAGATTTGTGTAGTTTTTGAAGAGATTTGTGCAGTTTGACTGCACTTCAAGTTTATGTGTCATAAAGGCACTCAACGCTGAATTGAGTCTGTTTTTCAACTCTGTATTAAATTTAGTGAAATCATTAAATCCGGGCAGAAAATCAACATGAATCATGTAGTTCCTTCATATTCAAGTGGTTCTGAGTAGTTTGTGCAGAGATTTGTGCAGTTTGATTTCATTTCAAGTTGGTTAGTCATAAACGCACTCAGTGCTGAATTGAGCCTGTTTTTGAACTCTGTATTAAAAGTAGTGAAAACAGCAAATCCCAGCAGAAAATCTACAGGAATCATGTAGTTCCTTCATATTCAAGTTGTTCTGAGTAGTTTGTGCAGAGATTTGTGTAGTTTTTGATGAGATTTGTGCAGTTTGATTGCAGTTAGCATGAAGTATCAAAAACGCACTGAACGCTGAATTGAGCCTGTTTTTGAACTCTGTATTAAATGTAGTGAAATCATTAAATCCCAGCAGAAAATCAATGAGAATCATGTATTCCCTTCATATTCAAGTAGTTCTGAGTAGTTTGTGCAGAGATTTGTGCAGTTTTTGAAGAGATTTGTTTAGTATGATTCCATGTTAGCATGAAGTATCAAAAAGCACTGAACGCTGAATTGAGCCTGTTTTTGAACTCTGTATTAAAAGTAGTGAAAACAGTAAATCCCAGCAGAAAATCAACAAGAATCAGGTACTTCCTTCATATTCAAGTAGTTCTGAGTAGTTTGTGCAGAGATTTGTGTAGTTTTTGATGAGATTTGTGCAGTTTGATTGCATGTTAGCATGAAGTGTTAAAAACGCACTGAACTCTGAATTGAGCCTGTTTTTGAACTCTCTATTAAAAGTAGTGAAAACAGCAAATCCCAGCAGAAAATCAACAGGAATCATGTAGTTACTTCATATTCAAGTAGTTTTTAGTAGTGTCTGCAGAGATTTGTGTAGTTTTTGATGAGATTTGTGCAGTTTCATTGCAGTTAGCATGAAGTATCAAAAACGCACTGAACTCTGAATTGAGCCTGTTTTTGAACTCTCTATTAAAAGTAGTGAAAACAGCAAATCCCAGCAGAAAATCAACAGGAATCATGTAGTTCCTTCATATTCAAGTAGTTTTTAGTAGTTTGTGCAGAGATTTGTGTAGTTTTTGAAGAGATTTATGCAGTTTGACTGCACTTCAAGTTGATGTGTCATAAAGGCACTCCACGCTGAATTGAGCCTGTTTTTGAACTTTGTATTAAATGTAGTGAAAACAGCAAATCCCAGCAGAAAATCAACGGGAATCATGTAGTCCCTTCATATTCAAGTAGTTCTGAGTAGTTTGTGCAGAGAATTGTGTAGTTTTTGATGAGATTTGTGCAGTTTGATTGCATGTTAGCATGAAGTATCAAAAACGCACTGAACGCTGAATTGAGCCTGTTTTTGAACTCTGTATTAAATGTAGTGAAATCATTAAATCCCAGAAGAAAATAAACAGGAATAATGTAGTTCCTTCATATTCAAGTAGTTCTGAGTAGTTTGTGCATAGATTTGTGCAGTTTTTGAAGAGATTTGTTTAGTATGATTCCATGTTAGCATGAAGTATCAAAAACGCACTGAACGCTGAATTGAGCCTGTTTTTGAACTTTGTATTAAATGTAGTGAAAACAGCAAATCCCAGCAGAAAATCAACATGAATCATGTAGTTCCTTCATATTCAAGTAGTTTTTAGTAGTTTCTGCAGAGATTTGTGTAGTTTTTGAAGAGATTTGTGCAGTTTGACTGCACTTGAAGTTGATGTGTCATATAGGCACTCAACGCTGAATTGAGCCTGTTTTTGAACTCTGTATTAAAAGTAGTGAAAACAGCAAATCCCAGCAGAAAATCAACAGGAATCATGTAGTTCCGTCATATTCAAGTTGTTCTGAGTAGTTTGTGCAGAGATTTGTGTAGTTTTTGATGAGATTTGTGCAATTTGATTGCATGTTAGCATGAAGTGTCAAAAACGCACTGAACGCTGAATTGAGCCGGTTTTGAACTCTGTATTAAAAGTAGTGAAAACCGCAAATCCCTGCAGAAAATCAACAAGAATCAGGTACTTTCTTCATATTCTAGTAGTTCTCAGTAGTTTGTGCAGAGATTTGTGTAGTTTTTGAAGAGATTTGTGCAGTTTGACTGCACTTCAAGTTTATGTGTCATAAAGGCACTGAACGCTGAATTGAGTCTGTTTTTGAACTCTGTATTAAAAGTAGTGAAAACAGCAAATCCCAGCAGAAAATCAACAGGAATCATGTAGTTCCGTCATATTCAAGTTGTTCTGAGTAGTTTGTGCAGAGATTTGTGTAGTTTTTGATGAGATTTGTGCAGTTTGATTGCATGTTAGCATGAAGTGTTAAAAACGCACTGAACTCTGAATTGAGCCTGTTTTTGAACTCTCTATTAAAAGTAGTGAAAACAGCAAATCCCAGCAGAAAATCAACAGGAATCATGTAGTTCCTTCATATTCAAGTAGTTTTTAGTAATTTCTGCAGAGATTTGTGTAGTTCTTGAAGAGATTTGTGCAGTTTGACTGCACTTCAAGTTTATGTGTCATAAAGGCACTGAACGCTGAATTGAGTCTGTTTTTGAACTCTGTATTAAAAGTAGTGAAAACAGCAAATCCCAGCAGAAAATCAACAAGAATCAGGTACTTCCTTCATATTCAAGTAGTTCTGAGTAGTTTGTGCAGAGATTTGTGCAGTTTGATTTCATTTCAAGTTGGTTAGTCATAAACGCACTCAATGCTGAATTGAGCCTGTTTTTGAACTCTGTATTAAAAGTAGTGAAATCAGCAAATCCCAGCAGAAAACAACAAGAATCAGGTACGTCCTTCATATTCAAGTAGTTCTGAGTAGTTTGTACAGAGATTTGTGTAGTTTTTGATGAGATTTGTGCAGTTTGATTGCATGTTAGCATGAAGTGTTAAAAACGCACTGAACGCTGAATTGAGCCTGTTTTTGACCTCTCTATTAAAAGTAGTGAAAACAGCAAATCCCAGCAGAAAATCAACAGGAATCATGTAGTTCCTTCATATTCAAGTAGTTCTGAGTAGTTTGTGCAGAGATTTGTGTAGTTTTTGAAGAGATTTGTGCAGTTTGACTGCACTTCAAGTTTATGTGTCATAAAGGCACTCAACGCTGAATTGAGCCTGTTTTTCAACTCTGTATTAAATTTAGTGAAATCATTAAATCCGGGCAGAAAATCAACATGAATCATGTAGTTCCTTCATATTCAAGTGGTTCTGAGTAGTTTGTGCAGAGATTTGTGCAGTTTGATTTCATTTCAAGTTGGTTAGTCATAAACGCACTCAGTGCTGAATTGAGCCTGTTTTTGAACTCTGTATTAAAAGTAGTGAAAACAGCAAATCCCAGCAGAAAATCTACAGGAATCATGTAGTTCCTTCATATTCAAGTTGTTCTGAGTAGTTTGTGCAGAGATTTGTGTAGTTTTTGATGAGATTTGTGCAGTTTGATTGCAGTTAGCATGAAGTATCAAAAACGCACTGAACGCTGAATTGAGCCTGTTTTTGAACTCTGTATTAAATGTAGTGAAATCATTAAATCCCAGCAGAAAATCAATGAGAATCATGTATTCCCTTCATATTCAAGTAGTTCTGAGTAGTTTGTGCAGAGATTTGTGCAGTTTTTGAAGAGATTTGTTTAGTATGATTCCATGTTAGCATGAAGTATCAAAAAGCACTGAACGCTGAATTGAGCCTGTTTTTGAACTCTGTATTAAAAGTAGTGAAAACAGTAAATCCCAGCAGAAAATCAACAAGAATCAGGTACTTCCTTCATATTCAAGTAGTTCTGAGTAGTTTGTGCAGAGATTTGTGTAGTTTTTGATGAGATTTGTGCAGTTTGATTGCATGTTAGCATGAAGTGTTAAAAACGCACTGAACGCTGAATTGAGCCTGTTTTTGAACTCTGTATTAAATGTAAGGAAATCATTAAATCCCAGAAGAAAATCAACAGGAATCATGTAGTTCCTTCATATTCAAGTGGTTCTGAGTAGTTTGTGCAGAGATTTGTGCAGTTTGATTTCATTTCAAGTTGGTTAGTCATAAACGCACTCAGTGCTGAATTGAGCCTGTTTTTGAACTCTGTATTAAAAGTAGTGAAATCAGCAAATCCCAGCAGAAAATCAACAAGAATCAGGTACTTCCTTCATATTCAAGTAGTTCTCAGTAGTTTGTGCAGAGATTTGTGTAGTTTTTGATGAGATTTGTGCAGTTTGATTGCATGTTAGCATGAAGTGTTAAAAACGCACTGAACGCTGAATTGAGCCTGTTTTTGACCTCTCTATTAAAAGTAGTGAAAACAGCAAATTCCAGCAGAAAATCAACAGGAATCATGTAGTTCCTTCATATTCAAGTAGTTCTGAGTAGTTTGTGCAGAGACTTGTGTAGTTTTTGAAGAGATTTGTGCAGTTTGATTGCATGTTAGCATGAAGCGTCAAAAACGCACTGAACGCTGAATTGAGCCTGTTTTTGAACTCTGTATTAAATGTAGTGAAATCATTAAATCCCAGAAGAAAATCAACAGGAATCATGTAGTTCCTTCATATTCAAGTAGTTCTGAGTAGTTTGTGCAGAGATTTGTGCAGTTTTTGAAGAGATTTGTTTAGTATGATTCCATGTTAGCATGAAGTATCAAAAAAGCACTGAACGCTGAATTGAGCCTGTTTTTGAACTCTGTATTAAAAGTAGTGAAAACAGCAAATCCCAGCAGAAAATCAACAGGAATCATGTAGTTCCTATATATTCAAGTAGTTCTGAGTAGTTTGTGCAGAGATTTGTGTAGTTTTTGATGAGATTTGTGCAGTTTGATTTCATTTCAAGTTGATGAGTCACAAACGCACCCAATACTGAATTGAGCCTGTTTTTGAACTTTCTATTAAAAGTAGCGAAATCAGCAAATCCTTGCAGAAAATCAACAAGAATCATGTAGTTCCTTCATATTCAAGTAGTTCTGAGTAGTTTGTGCAGAGATTTGTGCAGTTTGATTTCATTTCAAGTTGGTTAGTTATAAACGCACTCAATGCTGAATTGAGCCTGTTTTTGAACTCTGTATTAAAAGTAGTGAAATCAGCAAATCCCAGCAGAAAACAACAAGAATCAGGTACGTCCTTCATATTCAAGTAGTTTTTATTAGTTTCTGTAGAGATTTGTGAACTTTTTGAAGAGATTTGTGCAGTTTGACTGCACTTCAAGTTGATGTGTCATAAAGGCACTCAACGCTGAATTGAGCCTGTTTTTGAACTTTGCTTTAAATGTAGTGAAATCATTAAATCCGGTCAGAAAATCAACATGAATCATGTAGTTCCTTCATATTCAAGTAGTTTTTATTAGTTTCTGTAGAGATTTGTGAAGTTTTTGAAGAGATTTGTGCAGTTTGACTACACTTCAAGTTGATGTGTCATAAAGGCACTCAACGCTGAATTGAGCCTGTTTTTGAACTTTGTATTAAATGTAGTGAAAACAGCAAATCAGAGCAGAAAATCAACAGGAATCATGTAGTTACTTCATATTCAAGTAGTTCTGAGTAGTTTGTGCAGAGATTTGTGTAGATATCGAAGAGATTTGTGCAGTGTTGTTCATGTTACCATGAAGTATCAAAAACGCACTGAACGGTGAATTGAGCCTGTTTTTGAACTCTGTATTAAAAGTAGTGAAAACAGCAAATCCCAGCAGAAAATCAACAGGAATCATGTAGTTCCGTCATATTCAAGTTGTTCTGAGTAGTTTGTGCAGAGATTTGTGTAGTTTTTGATGAGATTTGTGCAGTTTGATTTCATTTCAAGTTGATGAGTCACAAACGCACCCAATGCTGAATTGAGCCTGTTTTTGAACTTTCTATTAAAAGTAGCGAAATCGGCAAATCCCTGCAGAAAATCAACAAGAATCATGTAGTTCCTTCATATTCAAATAGTTCTGAGTAGTTTGTGCAGAGATTTGTGCAGTTTGATTTCATTTCAAGTTGGTTAGTCATAAAGGCACTCAATGCTGAATTGAGCCTGTTTTTCAACTCTATATTAAATGTAGTGAAATCATTAAATCCGGGCAGAAAATCAACATGAATCATGTAGTTCCTTCATATTCAAGTAGTTTTTAGTAGTTTCTGCAGAGATTTGTGTAGTTTTTGATGAGATTTGTGCAGTTTGATTTCATTTCAAGTTGATTAGTCACAAATGCACCCAATGCTGAATTGAGCCTGTTTTTGAACTTTCTATGAAAAGAAGCGAAATCAGCAAATCCCTGCAGAAAATCAACAAGAATCATGTAGTTCCTTCATATTCAAGTAGTTCTGAGTAGTTTGTGCAAAGATTTGTGTAGTTTTTGATGAGATTTGTGCAGTTTGATTGCATGTTAGCATGAAGTGTTAAAAACGCACTGAACGCTGAATTGAGCCTGTTTTTGAACTCTCTATTAAAAGTAGTGAAAACAGCAAATCCCAGCAGAAAATCAACAGGAATCATGTAGTTCCTTCATATTCAAGTAGTTTTTAGTAGTTTCTGCAGAGATTTGTGTAGTTCTTGAAGAGATTTGTGCAGTTTGACTGCACTTCAAGTTTATGTGTCATAAAGGCACTCAACGCTGAATTGAGTCTGTTTTTGAACTCTGTATTAAAAGTAGTGAAAACAGCAAATCCCAGCAGAAAATCAACAGGAATCATGTAGTTCCTTCACATTCAAGTAGTTCTGAGTAGTTTGTGCAGAGATTTGTGCAGTTTTTGAAGAGATTTGTTTAGTATGATTCCATGTTAGCATGAAGTATCAAAAAAGCACTGAACGCTGAATTGAGCCTGTTTTTGAACTCTGTATTAAAAGTAAGGAAATCATTAATTCCCAGAAGAAAATCAACAGGAATCATGTAGTTCCTTCATATTCAAGTGGTTCTGAGTAGTTTGTGCAGAGATTTGTGTAGTTTTTGATGAGATTTGTGCAGTTTGATTGCATGTTAGCATGAAGTGTCAAAAACGCACTGAACGCTGAATTGAGCCTGTTTTTGAACTCTGTATTAAAAGTAGTGAAAACAGCAAATCCCAGCAGAAAATCAACAGGAATCATGTATTCCCTTCATATTCAAATAGTTCTGAGTAGTTTGTGCAGAGATTTGTGTAGTTTTTGATGAGATTTGTGCAGTTTGATTGCATGTTAGCATGAAGTGTTAAAAACGCACTGAACGCTGAATTGAGCCTGTTTTTGAACACTGTATTAAAAGTAGTGAAAACAGCAAATCCCAGCAGAAAATCAACAGGAATCATGTAGTTCCTTCATATTCAAGTGGTTCTGAGTAGTTTGTGCAGAGATTTGTGCAGTTTTTGAAGAGATTTGTTTAGTATGATTCCATGTTAGCATGAAGTATCAAAAACGTACTGAACACTGAATTGAGCCTATTTTTGAACTCTGTATTAAAAGTAGTGAAAACAGCAAATCCCAGCAGAAAATCAACGAGAATCATGTATTCCCTTCATATTCAAGTAGTTCTGAGTAGTTTGTGCAGAGATTTGTGCAGTTTTTGAAGAGATTTGTTTAGTATGATTCCATGTTAGCATGAAGTATCAAAAACGCACTGAACGCTGAATTGAGCCTGTTTTTGAACTCTGTATTAAAAGTAAGGAAATCATTAAATCCCAGAAGAAAATCAACAGGAATCATGTAGTTCCTTCATATTCAAGTTGTTCTGAGTAGTTGGTGCAGCGATTTGTGTAGTTCTTGATGAGATTTGTGCAGTTTGATTGCATGTTAGCATGAAGTGTCAAAAACGCGATGAACGCTGAATTGAGCCTGTTTTTGAACTCTGTATTAAAAGTAGTGAAAACAGCAAATCCTAGTAGAAAATCAACAGGAATCATGTAGTTCCGTCATATTCAAGTTGTTCTGAGTAGTTTGTGCAGAGATTTGTGTAGTTTTTGATGAGATTTGTGCAGTTTGATTTCATTTCAAGTTGATTAGTCACAAACGCACCCAATGCTGAATTGAGCCTGTTTTTGAACTTTCTATTAAAAGTAGCGAAATCAGCAAATCCCTGCAGAAAATCAACAAGAATCATGTAGTTCCTTCATATTCAAGTTGTTCTGAGTAGTTTGTGCAGAGATTTGTGCAGTTTGATTTCATTTCAAGTTGATGAGTCACAAACGCACCCAATGCTGAATTGAGCCTGTTTTTGAACTCTGTATTAAAAGTAAGGAAATCATTAAATCCCAGAAGAAAATCAACAGGAATCATGTAGTTCCTTCATATTCAAGTGGTTCTGAGTAGTTGGTGCAGAGATTTGTGTAGTTCTTGATGAGATTTGTGCAGTTTGATTGCATGTTAGCATGAAGTGTCAAAAACGCAATGAACGCTGAATTGAGCCTGTTTTTGAACTCTGTATTAAAAGTAGTGAAAACAGCAAATCCTAGTAGAAAATCAACAGGAATCATGTAGTTCCGTCATATTCAAGTTGTTCTGAGTAGTTTGTGCAGAGATTTGTGTAGTTTTTGAAGAGATTTGTGCAGTTTGACTGCACTTCAAGTTGATGAGTCACAAACGCACTGAACGCTGAATTGAGCCTGTTTTTGAACTTTCTATTAAAAGTAGCGAAATCAGCAAATCCCAGCAGAAAACAACAAGAATCAGGTACGTCCTTCATATTCAAGTAGTTCTGAGTAGTTTGTGCAGAGATTTGTGCAGTTTGATTTCATTTCAAGTTGGTTAGTCATAAACGCACTCAATGCTGAATTGAGCCTGTTTTTGAACTCTGTATTAAAGTAGTGAAATCAGCAAATCCCAGCAGAAAACAACAAGAATCAGGTACGTCCTTCATATTCAAGTAGTTCTGAGTAGTTTGTGCAGAGATTTGTGCAGTTTTTGAAGAGATTTGTTTAGTATGATTCCATGTTAGCATGAAGTATCAAAAAAGCACTGAACGCTGAATTGAGCCTATTTTTGAACTCTGTATTAAAAGTAGTGAAAACAGTAAATCCCAGCAGAAAATCAATAGGAATCATGTAGTTCCTTCATATTCAAGTTGTTCTGAGTAGTTTGTGCAGAGATTTGTGTAGTTTGACTGCACTTCAAGTTTATGTGTCATAAAGGCACTCAACGCTGAATTGAGCCTGTTTTTCAACTCTGTATTAAATGTAGTGAAATCATTAAATCCGGGCAGAAAATCAACATGAATCATGTAGTTCCTTCATATTCAAGTAGTTTTTAGTAGTTTCTGCAGAGATTTGTGTAGTTTTTGAAGAGATTTGTGCAGTTTGACTGCACTTCAAGTTTATGTGTCATAAAGGCACTGAACGCTGAATTGAGCCTGTTTTTGAACTCTGTATTAAAAGTAGTGAAAACAGCAAATCCCAGCAGAAAATCAATAAGAATCAGGTACTTCCTTCATATTCAAGTAGTTTTGAGTAGTTTGTGCAGAGATTTGTGTAGTTTTTGATGAGATTTGTGCAGTTTGATTGCATGTTAGCATGAAGTGTTAAAAACGCACTGAACGCTGAATTGAGCCTGTTTTTGAACACTGTATTAAAAGTAGTGAAAACAGCAAATCCCAGCAGAAAATCAACAGGAATCATGTAGTTCCGTCATATTCAAGTTGTTCTGAGTAGTTTGTGCAGAGATTTGTGTAGTTTTTGATGAGATTTGTGCAGTTTGATTTCATTTCAAGTTGATGAGTCACAAACGCACCCAATGCTGAATTGAGCCTGTTTTTGAACTTTCTATTAAAAGTAGGGAAATCAGCAAATCCCTGCAGAAAATCAACAAGAATCATGTAGTTCCTTCATATTCAAGTATTTCTGAGTAGTTTGTGCAAAGATTTGTGTAGTTTTTGATGAGATTTGTGCAGTTTGATTGCATGTTAGCATGAAGTGTTAAAAACGCACTGAACGCTGAATTGAGCCTGTTTTTGACCTCTCTATTAAAAGTAGTGAAAACAGCAAATCCCAGCAGAAAATCAACAGGAATCATGTAGTTCCTTCATATTCAAGTAGTTCTGAGTAGTTTGTGCAGAGATTTGTGTAGTTTTTGAAGAGATTTGTGCAGTTTGACTGCACTTCAAGTTTATGTGTCATAAAGGCACTCAACGCTGAATTGAGCCTGTTTTTCAACTCTGTATTAAATGTAGTGAAATCATTAAATCCGGGCAGAAAATCAACATGAATCATGTAGTTCCTTCATATTCAAGTAGTTTTTAGTAGTTTCTGCAGAGATTTGTGTAGTTTTTGAAGAGATTTGTGCAGTTTGACTGCACTTCAAGTTTATGTGTCATAAAGGCACTGAACGCTGAATTGAGCCTGTTTTTGAACTCTGTATTAAAAGTAGTAAAAACAGCAAATCCCAGCAGAAAATCAACGAGAATCATGTATTCCCTTCATATTCAAGTAGTTCTGAGTAGTTTGTGCAGAGATTTGTGCAGTTTTTGAAGAGATTTGTTTAGTATGATTCCATGTTAGCATGAAGTATCAAAAACGCACTGAACGCTGAATTGAGCCTGTTTTTGAACTCTGTATTAAAAGTAGTGAAAACAGCAAATCCCAGCAGAAAATAAACAGGAATCATGTAGTTCCGTCATATTCAAGTTGTTCTGAGTAGTTTGTGCAGAGATTTGTGTAGGTTTTGATGAGATTTGTGCAGTTTGATTGTATGTTAGCATGAAGTGTTAAAAACGCACTGAACGCTGAATTGAGCCTATTTTTGAACTCTCTATTAAAAGTAGTGAAAACAGCAAATCCCAGCAGAAAATCAACAGGAATCATGTAGTTCCGTCATATTCAAGTAGTTTTTAGTAGTTTCTGCAGAGATTTGTGTAGTTTTTGAAGAGATTTGTGCAGTTTGACTGCACTTCAAGTTGATGAGTCACAAACGCACTGAACGCTGAATTGAGCCTGTTTTTGAACTTTCTATTAAAAGTAGCGAAATCAGCAAATCCCAGCAGAAAACAACAAGAATCAGGTACGTCCTTCATATTCAAGTAGTTCTGAGTAGTTTGTGCAGAGATTTGTGCAGTTTGATTTCATTTCAAGTTGGTTAGTCATAAACGCACTCAATGCTGAATTGAGCCTGTTTTTGAACTCTGTATTAAAGTAGTGAAATCAGCAAATCCCAGCAGAAAACAACAAGAATCAGGTACGTCCTTCATATTCAAGTAGTTCTGAGTAGTTTGTGCAGAGATTTGTGCAGTTTTTGAAGAGATTTGTTTAGTATGATTCCATGTTAGCATGAAGTATCAAAAAAGCACTGAACGCTGAATTGAGCCTATTTTGGAACTCTGTATTAAAAGTAGTGAAAACAGTAAATCCCAGCAGAAAATCAATAGGAATCATGTAGTTCCTTCATATTCAAGTTGTTCTGAGTAGTTTGTGCAGAGATTTGTGTAGTTTTTGATGAGATTTGTGCAGTTTGATTGCATGTTAGCATGAAGTGTTAAAAACGCACTGAACGCTGAATTGAGCCTGTTTTTGAACTCTCTATTAAAAGTAGTGAAAACAGCAAATCCCAGCAGAAAATCAACGGGAATCATGTATTTCCTTCATATTCAAGTAGTTCTGAGTAGTTTGTGCAGAGATTTGTGCAGTTTTTGAAGAGATTTGTTTAGTATGATTCCATGTTAGCATGAAGTATCAAAAACGTACTGAACGCTGAATTGAGCCTGTTTTTGAACTCTCTATTAAAAGTAGTGAAAACAGCAAATCCCAGCAGAAAATCAACAGGAATCATGTAGTTCCTTCATATTCAAGTAGTTCTGAGTAGTTTGTGCAGAGCATTGAGTAGTTTTTGAAGATATTTGTGCAGTTTGATTTCATTTCAAGTTGATGAGTCACAAACGCACCCAAAGCTGAATTGAGCCTGTTTTTGAACTTTCTATTAAAAGTAGCGAAATCAGCAAATCCCTGCAGAAAATCAACAAGAATCATGTAGTTCCTTCATATTCAAGTAGTTCTGAGTAGTTTGTGCAAAGATTTGTGTAGTTTTTGATGAGATTTGTGCAGTTTGATTGCATATTAGCATGAAGTGTTAAAAACGCACTGAACGCTGAATTGAGCCTGTTTTTGAACTCTCTATTAAAAGTAGTGAAAACAGCAAATCCCAGCAGAAGATCAACAGGAATCATGTAGTTCCTTCATATTCAAGTAGTTTTTAGTAGTTTCTGCAGAGATTTGTGTAGTTCTTGAAGAGATTTGTGCAGTTTGACTGCACTTCAAGTTTATGTGTCATAAAGGCACTGAACGCTGAATTGAGTCTGTTTTTGAACTCTGTATTAAAAGTAGTGAAAACAGCAAATCCTAGTAGAAAATCAACAGGAATCATGTAGTTCCTTCATATTCAAGTAGTTCTGAGTAGTTTGTGCAGAGCATTGAGTAGTTTTTGAAGATATTTGTGCACTTTGACTGCACTTCAAGTTTATGTGTCATAAAGGCACTCAACGCTGAATTGAGCCTGTTTTTCAACTGTGTATTAAATGTAGTGAAATCATTAAATCCGGTCAGAAAATCAACATGAATCATGTAGTTCCTTCATATTCAAGTAGTTTTTATTAGTTTCTGTAGAGATTTGTGAAGTTTTTGAAGAGATTTGTGCAGTTTGACTGCACTTCAAGTTGATGTGTCATAAAGGCACTCAACGCTGAATTGAGCCTGTTTTTGAACTTTGTATTAAATGTAGTGAAATCATTAAATCCGGGCAGAAAATCAACATGAATCATGTAGTTCCTTCATATTCAAGTAGTTTTTAGTAGTTTCTGCAGAGATTTGTGTAGTTTTTGATGAGATTTGTGCAGTTTGATTGCATGTTAGCATGAAGTGTTAAAAACGCACTGAACGCTGAATTGAGCCTGTTTTTGAACACTGTATTAAAAGTAGTGAAAACAGCAAATCCCAGCAGAAAATCAACAGGAATCATGTAGTTCCGTCATATTCAAGTTGTTCTGAGTAGTTTGTGCAGAGATTTGTGTAGTTTTTGATGAGATTTGTGCAGTTTGATTTCATTTCAAGTTGATGAGTCACAAACGCACCCAAAGCTGAATTGAGCCTGTTTTTGAACTTTCTATTAAAAGTAGCGAAATCAGCAAATCCCTGCAGAAAATCAACAAGAATCATGTAGTTCCTTCATATTCAAGTAGTTCTGAGTAGTTTGTGCAAAGATTTGTGTAGTTTTTGATGAGATTTGTGCAGTTTGATTGCATATTAGCATGAAGTGTTAAAAACGCACTGAACGCTGAATTGAGCCTGTTTTTGAACTCTCTATTAAAAGTAGTGAAAACAGCAAATCCCAGCAGAAGATCAACAGGAATCATGTAGTTCCTTCATATTCAAGTAGTTTTTAGTAGTTTCTGCAGAGATTTGTGTAGTTCTTGAAGAGATTTGTGCAGTTTGACTGCACTTCAAGTTTATGTGTCATAAAGGCACTGAACGCTGAATTGAGTCTGTTTTTGAACTCTGTATTAAAAGTAGTGAAAACAGCAAATCCCAGCAGAAAATCAACAGGAATCATGTAGTTCCTTCATATTCAAGTGGTTCTGAGTAGTTTGTGCAGAGATTTGTGCAGTTTGATTTCATTTCAAGTTGATGACTCACAAACGCACCCAATGCTGAATTGAGCCTGTTTTTGAACTCTGTATTAAAAGTAAGGAAATCATTAAATCCCAGAAGAAAATCAACAGGAATCATGTAGTTCCTTCATATTCAAGTGGTTCTGAGTAGTTTGTGCAGAGATTTGTGTAGTTCTTGATGAGATTTGTGCAGTTTGATTGCATGTTAGCATGAAGTGTCAAAAACGCAATGAACGCTGAATTGAGCCTGTTTTTGAACTCTGTATTAAAAGTAGTGAAAACAGCAAATCCTAGTAGAAAATCAACAGGAATCATGTAGTTCCGTCATATTCAAGTTGTTCTGAGTAGTTTGTGCAGAGATTTGTGTAGTTTTTGATGAGATTTGTGCAGTTTGATTTCATTTCAAGTTGATGAGTCACAAACGCACCCAATGCTGAATTGAGCCTGTTTTTGAACTTTCTATTAAAAGTAGCGAAATCAGCAAATCCCTGCAGAAAATCAACAAGAATCATGTAGTTCCTTCATATTCAAGTAGTTCTGAGTAGTTTGTGCAGAGATTTGTGCAGTTTGATTTCATTTCAAGTTGGTTAGTCATAAACGCACTCAATGCTGAATTGAGCCTGTTTTTGAACTCTGTATTAAAAGTAGTGAAATCAGCAAATCCCAGCAGAAAACAACAAGAATCAGGTACGTCCTTCATATTCAAGTAGTTCTGAGTAGTTTGTGGAAAGATTTGTGTAGGTTTTGATGAGATTTGTGCAGTTTGATTGCATGTTAGCATGAAGTGTTAAAAACGCACTGAACGCTGAATTGAGCCTGTTTTTGAACTCTCTATTAAAAGTAGTGAAAACAGCAAATCCCAGCAGAAAATCAACAGGAATCATGTAGTTCCTTCATATTCAAGTAGTTTTTAGTAGTTTCTGCAGAGATTTGTGTAGTTTTTGAAGAGATTTGTGCAGTTTGACTGCACTTCAAGTTGATGAGTCACAAACGCACTGAACGCTGAATTGAGCCTGTTTTTCAACTCTGTATTAAAAGTAGTGAAAACAGCAAATCCCAGCAGAAAATCAACAGGAATCATGTAGTTCCTTCATATTCAAGTAGTTCTGAGTAGTTTGTGCAGAGCATTGAGTAGTTTTTGAAGATATTTGTGCACTTTGACTGCACTTCAAGTTTATGTGTCATAAAGGCACTCAACGCTGAATTGAGCCTGTTTTTCAACTGTGTATTAAATGTAGTGAAATCATTAAATCCGGTCAGAAAATCAACATGAATCATGTAGTTCCTTCATATTCAAGTAGTTTTTATTAGTTTCTGTAGAGATTTGTGAAGTTTTTGAAGAGATTTGTGCAGTTTGACTGCACTTCAAGTTGATGTGTCATAAAGGCACTCAACGCTGAATTGAGCCTGTTTTTGAACTTTGTATTAAATGTAGTGAAAACAGCAAATCAGAGCAGAAAATCAACAGGAATCATGTAGTTACTTCATATTCAAGTAGTTCTGAGTAGTTTGTGCAGAGATTTGTGTAGATTTCGAAGAGATTTGTGCAGTGTGATTGTATGTTACCATGAAGTATCAGAAACGCAGTCAACGCTGAATTGAACATGTTTTTGAACTCTGTATTAAATGTAGTTAAATCATTAAATCCCAGAAGAAAATCAACAGGAATCATGTAGTTCCTTCATATTTAAGTAGTTCTGAGTAGTTTGTGCAGAGATTTGTGCAGTTTTTGAAGAGATTTGTTTAGTATGATTCCATGTTAGCATGAAGTATCAAAAAAGCACTGAACGCTGAATTGAGCCTATTTTTGAACTCTGTATTAAAAGTAGTGAAAACAGTAAATCCCAGCATAAAATCAATAGGAATCATGTAGTTCCTTCATATTCAAGTTGTTCTGAGTAGTTTGTGCAGAGATTTGTGTAGTTTTTGAAGAGATTTGTGCAGTTTGACTGCACTTCAAGTTTATGTGTCATAAAGGCACTCAACGCTGAATTGAGCCTGTTTTTCAACTCTGTATTAAATGTAGTGAAATCATTAAATCCGGGCAGAAAATCAACATGAATCATGTAGTTCCTTCATATTCAAGTAGTTTTTAGTAGTTTCTGCAGAGATTTGTGTAGTTTTTGATGAGATTTGTGCAGTTTGATTGCATGTTAGCATGAAGTGTTAAAAACGCACTGAACGCTGAATTGAGCCTGTTTTTGAACACTGTATTAAAAGTAGTGAAAACAGCAAATCCCAGCAGAAAATCAACAGGAATCATGTAGTTCCGTCATATTCAAGTTGTTCTGAGTAGTTTGTGCAGAGATTTGTGTAGTTTTTGATGAGATTTGTGCAGTTTGATTTCATTTCAAGTTGATGAGTCACAAACGCACCCAATGCTGAATTGAGCCTGTTTTTGAACTTTCTATTAAAAGTAGCGAAATCAGCAAATCCCTGCAGAAAATCAACAAGAATCATGTAGTTCCTTCATATTCAAGTAGTTCTGAGTAGTTTGTGCAAAGATTTGTGTAGTTTTTGATGAGATTTGTGCAGTTTGATTGCATATTAGCATGAAGTGTTAAAAACGCACTGAACGCTGAATTGAGCCTGTTTTTGAACTCTCTATTAAAAGTAGTGAAAACAGCAAATCCCAGCAGAAGATCAACAGGAATCATGTAGTTCCTTCATATTCAAGTAGTTTTTAGTAGTTTCTGCAGAGATTTGTGTAGTTCTTGAAGAGATTTGTGCAGTTTGACTGCACTTCAAGTTTATGTGTCATAAAGGCACTGAACGCTGAATTGAGTCTGTTTTTGAACTCTGTATTAAAAGTAGTGAAAACAGCAAATCCCAGCAGAAAATCAACAGGAATCATGTAGTTCCTTCATATTCAAGTGGTTCTGAGTAGTTTGTGCAGAGATTTGTGTAGTTTTTGATGAGATTTGTGCAGTTTGATTGCATGTTAGCATGAAGTGTCAAAAACGCACTGAACGCTGAATTGAGCCTGTTTTTGAACTCTGTATTAAAAGTAGTGAAAACAGCAAATCCCAGCAGAAAATCAACAAGAATCATGTAGTTCCTTCATATTCAAGTAGTTCTGAGTAGTTTGTGCAGAGATTTGTGCAATTTGATTTCATTTCAAGTTGGTTAGTCATAAACGCACTCAATGCTGAATTGAGCCTGTTTTTGAACTCTGTATTAAAAGTAGTGAAATCAGCAAATCCCAGCAGAAAAATCAGCAAGAATCATGTACTTCCTTCAAATTCAAGTAGCTTTTATTAGTTTGTGCAGACATTTATGTAGGTCTTAAAGAGATTTGTGCAGTTTGATTTCATTTCAAGTTGATGCATCACAAACGCACCCAATGCTGAATTGAGCCTGTTTTTGAACTCTGTATGAAAAGTAGTGAAATAAGCAAATCCCATTAGAAAATCAATAGGAATCATGTAGTTCCTTCATATTCAAGTAGCTTTTATTAGTTTGTGCAGAGATTTTCTAGTTTTTGAAGAGATCTGTGCAGTTTGGTTGCAATGTTAGTATGAGTAACAAAAACGCACTCAATGCTGAATTAAGCCTGTTTTTGAACTCTGTATTAAAAGTAGTGAAATCAGCAAATCCCAGCAGAAAATCAGCAAGAATCATGTACTTCCTTCATATTCAAGTAGTTCTGAGTAGTTTGTGCAGAGATTTCTGCAGTTTGATTTCATTTCAAGTTGATTAGTCATAAACGCACTCAATGCTGAATTAAGCCTGTTTTTGAACTCTGTATTAAATGTAGTGAAATCATTAAATCCGGGCAGAAAATCAACAGGAATCATGTAGTTCCGTCATATTCAAGTTGTTCTGAGTAGTTTGTGCAGAGATTTGTGTAGTTTTTGTAGAGATTTGTGCAGTTTGACTGCACTTCAAGTTGATGTGTCATAAAGGTACTCAACGCTGAATTGAGCCTGTTTTTGAACTTTGTATTAAAAGTAGTGAAATCAGCAAATCCCAGCAGAAAACAACAAGAATCAGGTACGTCCTTCATATTCAAGTAGTTCTGAGTAGTTTGTGCAGAGATTTGTGCAGTTTTTGAAGAGATTTGTTTAGTATGATTCCATGTTAGCATGAAGTATCAAAAAAGCACTGAACGCTGAATTGAGCCTATTTTTGAACTCTGTATTAAAAGTTGTGAAAACAGTAAATCCCAGCAGAAAATCAATAGGAATCATGTAGTTCCTTCATATTCAAGTTGTTCTGAGTAGTTTGTGCAGAGATTTGTGTAGTTTTTGAAGAGATTTGTGCAGTTTGACTGCACTTCAAGTTTATGTGTCATAAAGGCACTCAACGCTACATTGAGCCTGTTTTTCAACTCTGTATTAAATGTAGTGAAATCATTAAATCCGGGCAGAAAATCAACATTAATCATGTAGTTCCTTCATATTCAAGTAGTTCTGAGTAGTTTGTGCAGAGATTTGTGCAGTTTGACTGCACTTCAAGTTTATGTGTCATAAAGGCACTCAACGCTGAATTGAGCCTGTTTTTAAACTTTGCATTAAATGTAGTGAAATCATTAAATCCCAGCAGAAAATCAACGGGAATCATGTAGTTCCTTCATATTCAAGTAGTTTTTAGTAGTTTCTGCAGAGATTTGTGTAGTTTTTGAAGAGATTTGTGCAGTTTGACTGCACTTCAAGTTTATGTGTCATAAAGGCACTCAACGCTGAATTGAGCCTGTTTTTCAACTCTGTATTAAATGTAGTGAAATCATTAAATCCGGGCAGAAAATCAACATGAATCATGTAGTTCCATCATATTCAAGTAGTTTTTAGTAGTTTCTGCAGAGATTTGTGTAGTTTTTGAAGAGATTTGTGCAGTTTGATTGCATGTTAACATGTAGTGTCAAAAACGCACTGAACGCTGAATTGAGCCTGTTTTTGAACTCTGTATTAAAAGTAGTGAAAACAGCAAATCCCAGCAGAAAATCAACAGGAATCATGTAGTTCCTTCACATTCAAGTAGTTCTGAGTAGTTTGTGCAGAGATTTGTGTAATTTGATTTCATTTCAAGTTGGTTAGTCACAAACGCACTGAACGCTGAATTGAGCCTGTTTTTGAACTTTCTATTAAAAGTAGCGAAATCAGCAAATCCCAGCAGAAAACAACAAGAATCAGGTACGTCCTTCATATTCAAGTAGTTCTGAGTAGTTTGTGCAGAGATTTGTGCAGTTTGATTTCATTTCAAGTTGGTTAGTCATAAACGCACTCAATGCTGAATTGAGCCTGTTTTTGAACTCTGTATTAAAAGTAGTGAAATCAGCAAATCCCAGCAGAAAACAACAAGAATCAGGTACGTCCTTCATATTCAAGTAGTTCTGAGTAGTTTGTGCAGAGATTTGTGCAGTTTTTGAAGAGATTTGTTTAGTATGATTCCATGTTAGCATGAAGTATCAAAAAATCACTGAACGCTGAATTGAGCCTATTTTTGAACTCTGTATTAAAAGTAGTGAAAACAGTAAATCCCAGCAGAAAATCAATAGGAATCATGTAGTTCCTTCATATTCAAGTTGTTCTGAGTAGTTTGTGCAGAGATTTGTGTAGTTTGACTGCACTTCAAGTTTATGTGTCATAAAGGCACTCAACGCTGAATTGAGCCTGTTTTTCAACTCTGTATTAAATGTAGTGAAATAATTAAATCCGGGCAGAAAATCAACATGAATCATGTACTTCCTTCATATTCAAGTAGTTTTTAGTAGTTTCTGCAGAGATTTGTGTAGTTTTTGAAGAGATTTGTGCAGTTTGACTGCACTTCAAGTTTATGTGTCATAAAGGCACTGAACGCTGAATTGAGCCTGTTTTTGAACTCTGTATTAAAAGTAGTGAAAACAGCAAATCCCAGCAGAAAATCAATAAGAATCAGGTACTTCCTTCATATTCAAGTAGTTCTGAGTAGTTTGTGCAGAGATTTGTGTAGTTTTTGATGAGATTTGTGCAGTTTGATTGCATGTTAGCATGAAGTGTTAAAAACGCACTGAACGCTGAATTGAGCCTGTTTTTGAACTCTCTATTAAAAGTAGTGAAAACAGCAAATCCCAGCAGAAAATCAACGGGAATCATGTATTCCCTTCATATTCAAGTAGTTCTGAGTAGTTTGTGCAGAGATTTGTGCAGTTTTTGAAGAGATTTGTTTAGTATGATTCAATGTTAGCATGAAGTATCAAAAACGTACTGAACGCTGAATTGAGCCTGTTTTTGAACTCTGTATTAAAAGTAGTGAAAACAGCAAATCCCAGCAGAAAATCAACAGGTATCATGTAGTTCCTTCATATTCAAGTGGTTCTGAGTAGTTTGTGCAGAGATTTGTGCAGTTTGATTTCATTTCAAGTTGATGAGTCACAAACGCACCCAATGCTGAATTGAGCCTGTTTTTGAACTCTGTATTAAAAGTAAGGAAATCATTAAATCCCAGAAGAAAATCAACAGGAATCATGTAGTTCCTTCATATTCAAGTGGTTCTGAGTAGTTTGTGCAGAGATTTGTGTAGTTCTTGATGAGATTTGTGCAGTTTGATTGCATGTTAGCATGAAGTGTCAAAAACGCAATGAACGCTGAATTGAGCCTGTTTTTGAACTCTGTATTAAAAGTAGTGAAAACAGCAAATCCTAGTAGAAAATCAACAGGAATCATGTAGTTCCGTCATATTCAAGTTGTTCTGAGTAGTTTGTGCAGAGATTTGTGTAGTTTTTGATGAGATTTGTGCAGTTTGATTTCATTTCAAGTTGATGAGTCACAAACGCACCCAATGCTGAATTGAGCCTGTTTTTGAACTTTCTATTAAAAGTAGCGAAATCAGCAAATCCCTGCAGAAAATCAACAAGAATCATGTAGTTCCTTCATATTCAAGTAGTTCTGAGTAGTTTGTGCAGAGATTTGTGCAGTTTGATTTCATTTCAAGTTGGTTAGTCATAAACGCACTCAATGCTGAATTGAGCCTGTTTTTGAACTCTGTATTAAAAGTAGTGAAATCAGCAAATCCCAGCAGAAAACAACAAGAATCAGGTACGTCCTTCATATTCAAGTAGTTCTGAGTAGTTTGTGCAGAGCATTGAGTAGTTTTTGAAGATATTTGTGCACTTTGACTGCACTTCAAGTTTATGTGTCATAAAGGCACTCAACGCTGAATTGAGCCTGTTTTTCAACTGTGTATTAAATGTAGTGAAATCATTAAATCCGGTCAGAAAATCAACATGAATCATGTAGTTCCTTCATATTCAAGTAGTTTTTATTAGTTTCTGTAGAGATTTGTGAAGTTTTTGAAGAGATTTGTGCAGTTTGACTGCACTTCAAGTTGATGTGTCATAAAGGCACTCAACGCTGAATTGAGCCTGTTTTTGAACTTTGTATTAAATGTAGTGAAAACAGCAAATCAGAGCAGAAAATCAACAGGAATCATGTAGTTACTTCATATTCAAGTAGTTCTGAGTAGTTTGTGCAGAGATTTGTGTAGATTTCGAAGAGATTTGTGCAGTGTGATTGTATGTTACCATGAAGTATCAGAAACGCAGTCAACGCTGAATTGAACATGTTTTTGAACTCTGTATTAAATGTAGTGAAATCATTAAATCCCAGAAGAAAATCAACAGGAATCATGTAGTTCCTTCATATTTAAGTAGTTCTGAGTAGTTTGTGCAGAGATTTGTGCAGTTTTTGAAGAGATTTGTTTAGTATGATTCCATGTTAGCATGAAGTATCAAAAAAGCACTGAACGCTGAATTGAGCCTATTTTTGAACTCTGTATTAAAAGTAGTGAAAACAAAAAATCCCAGCAGAAAATCAATAGGAATCATGTAGTTCCTTCATATTCAAGTTGTTCTGAGTAGTTTGTGCAGAGATTTGTGTAGTTTTTGAAGAGATTTGTGCAGTTTGACTGCACTTCAAGTTTATGTGTCATAAAGGCACTCAACGCTGAATTGAGCCTGTTTTTCAACTCTGTATTAAATGTAGTGAAATCATTAAATCCGGGCAGAAAATCAACATGAATCATGTAGTTCCTTCATATTCAAGTAGTTTTTAGTAGTTTCTGCAGAGATTTGTGTAGTTTTTGATGAGATTTGTGCAGTTTGATTGCATGTTAGCATGAAGTGTTAAAAACGCACTAAACGCTGAATTGAGCCTGTTTTTGAACTTTCTATTAAAAGTAGCGAAATCAGCAAATCCCTGCAAAAAATCAACAAGAATCATGTAGTTCCTTCATATTCAAGTAGTTCTGAGTAGTTTGTGCAAAGATTTGTGTAGTTTTTGATGAGATTTGTGCAGTTTGATTGCATATTAGCATGAAGTGTTAAAAACGCACTGAACGCTGAATTGAGCCTGTTTTTGAAGTCTCTATTAAAAGTAGTGAAAACAGCAAATCCCAGCAGAAAATCAACAGGAATCATGTAGTTCCGTCATATTCAAGTTGTTCTGAGTAGTTTGTGCAGAGATTTGTGTAGTTTTTGATGAGATTTGTGCAGTTTGATTGCATGTTAGCATGAAGTGTCAAAAAACGCACTGAACGCTGAATTGAGCCTGTTTTTGAACTCTGTATTAAAAGTAGTGAAAACAGCAAATCCCAGCAGAAAATCAACAAGAATCAGGTACTTCCTTCATATTCAAGTAGTTCTGAGTAGTTTGTGCAGAGATTTGTGTAGTTTTTGATGAGATTTGTGCAGTTTGATTGCAGTTAGCATGAAGCATCAAAAACGCAATGAACGCTGAATTGAGCCTGTTTTTGAACTCTGTATTAAATGTAGTGAAATCATTAAATCCCAGAAGAAAATCAACAGGAATCATGTAGTTCCTTCATATTCAAGTAGTTCTGAGTAGTTTGTGCAGAGATTTGTGTAGTTTTTGATGAGATTTGTGCAGTTTGATTGCAGTTAGCATGAAGCATCAAAAACGCAATGAACGCTGAATTGAGCCTGTTTTTGAACTCTGTATTAAATGTAGTGAAATCATTAAATCCCAGAAGAAAATCAACAGGAATCATGTAGTTCCTTCATATTCAAGTAGTTTTTAGTAGTTTCTGCAGAGATTTGTGTAGTTTTTGAAGAGATTTGTGCAGTTTGACTGCACTTCAAGTTGATGAGTCACAAACGCACTGAACGCTGAATTGAGCCTGTTTTTGAACTTTCTATTAAAAGTAGCGAAATCAGCAAATCCCAGCAGAAAACAACAAGAATCAGGTACGTCCTTCATATTCAAGTAGTTCTGAGTAGTTTGTGCAGAGATTTGTGCAGTTTGATTTCATTTCAAGTTGGTTAGTCATAAACGCACTCAATGCTGAATTGAGCCTGTTTTTGAACTCTGTATTAAAAGTAGTGAAATCAGCAAATCCCAGCAGAAAACAACAAGAATCAGGTACGTCCTTCATATTCAAGTAGTTCTGAGTAGTTTGTGCAGAGATTTGTGCAGTTTTTGAAGAGATTTGTTTAGTATGATTCCATGTTAGCATGAAGTATCAAAAAATCACTGAACGCTGAATTGAGCCTATTTTTGAACTCTGTATTAAAAGTAGTGAAAACAGTAAATCCCAGCAGAAAATCAATAGGAATCATGTAGTTCCTTCATATTCAAGTTGTTCTGAGTAGTTTGTGCAGAGATTTGTGTAGTTTGACTGCACTTCAAGTTTATGTGTCATAAAGGCACTCAACGCTGAATTGAGCCTGTTTTTCAACTCTGTATTAAATGTAGTGAAATCATTAAATCCGGGCAGAAAATCAACATGAATCATGTAGTTCCTTCATATTCAAGTAGTTTTTAGTAGTTTCTGCAGAGATTTGTGTAGTTTTTGAAGAGATTTGTGCAGTTTGACTGCACTTCAAGTTTATGTGTCATAAAGGCACTGAACGCTGAATTGAGCCTGTTTTTGAACTCTGTATTAAAAGTAGTGAAAACAGCAAATCCCTGCAGAAAATCAACAAGAATCATGTAGTTCCTTCATATTCAAGTAGTTCTGAGTAGTTTGTGCAGAGATTTGTGCAGTTTGATTTCATTTCAAGTTGGTTAGTCATAAACACACTCAATGCTGAATTGAGCCTGTTTTTGAACTCTGTATTAAAAGTAGTGAAATCAGCAAATCCCAGCAGAAAACAACAAGAATCAGGTACGTCCTTCATATTCAAGTAGTTCTGAGTAGTTTGTGCAAAGATTTGTGTAGGTTTTGATGAGATTTGTGCAGTTTGATTGCATGTTAGCATGAAGTGTTAAAAACGCACTGAACGCTGAATTGAGCCTGTTTTTGAACTCTCTATTAAAAGTAGTGAAAACATAAAATCCCAGCAGAAAATCAACAGGAATCATGTAGTTCCTTCATATTCAAGTAGTTTTTAGTAGTTTCTGCAGAGATTTGTGTAGTTTTTGAAGAGATTTGTGCAGTTTGACTGCACTTCAAGTTGATGAGTCACAAACGCACTGAACGCTGAATTGAGCCTGTTTTTGAACTTTCTATTAAAAGTAGCGAAATCAGCAAATCCCAGCAGAAAACAACAAGAATCAGGTACGTCCTTCATATTCAAGTAGTTCTGAGTAGTTTGTGCAGAGATTTGTGCAGTTTGATTTCATTTCAAGTTGGTTAGTCATAAACGCACTCAATGCTGAATTGAGCCTGTTTTTGAACTCTGTATTAAAAGTAGTGAAATCAGCAAATCCCAGCAGAAAACAACAAGAATCAGGTACGTCCTTCATATTCAAGTTGTTCTGAGTAGTTTGTGCAGAGATTTGTGTAGTTTGACTGCACTTCAAGTTTATGTGTCATAAAGGCACTCAACGCTGAATTGAGCCTGTTTTTCAACTCTGTATTAAATGTAGTGAAATCATTAAATCCGGGCAGAAAATCAACATGAATCATGTAGTTCCTTCATATTCAAGTAGTTTTTAGTAGTTTCTGCAGAGATTTGTGTAGTTTTTGAAGAGATTTGTGCAGTTTGACTGCACTTCAAGTTTATGTGTCATAAAGGCACTGAACGCTGAATTGAGCCTGTTTTTGAACTCTGTATTAAAAGTAGTGAAAACAGCAAATCCCAGCAGAAAATCAATAAGAATCAGGTACTTCCTTCATATTCAAGTAGTTCTGAGTAGTTTGTGCAGAGATTTGTGTAGTTTTTGATGAGATTTGTGCAGTTTGATTACATGTTAGCATGAAGTCTTAAAAACGCACTGAACGCTGAATTGAGCCTGTTTTTGAACTCTCTATTAAAAGTAGTGAAAACAACAAATCCCAGCAGAAAATCAACAGGAATCATGTAGTTCCTTCATATTCAAGTTGTTCTGAGTAGTTTGTGCAGAGATTTGTGTAGTTTTTGATGAGATTTGTGCAGTTTGATTGCATGTTAGCATGAAGTGTTAAAAACGCACTGAACGCTGAATTGAGCCTGTTTTTGAACTCTCTATTAAAAGTAGTGAAAACAGCAAATCCCAGCAGAAAATCAACGGGAATCATGTATTTCCTTCATATTCAAGTAGTTCTGAGTAGTTTGTGCAGAGATTTGTGCAGTTTTTGAAGAGATTTGTTTAGTATGATTCCATGTTAGCATGAAGTATCAAAAACGTACTGAACGCTGAATTGAGCCTGTTTTTGAACTCTGTATTAAAAGTAGTGAAAACAGCAAATCCCAGCAGAAAATCAACAGGTATCATGTAGTTCCTTCATATTCAAGTGGTTCTGAGTAGTTTGTGCAGAGATTTGTGCAGTTTGATTTCATTTCAAGTTGATGAGTCACAAACGCACCCAATGCTGAATTGAGCCTGTTTTTGAACTCTGTATTAAAAGTAAGGAAATCATTAAATCCCAGAAGAAAATCAACAGGAATCATGTAGTTCCTTCATATTCAAGTGGTTCTGAGTAGTTTGTGCAGAGATTTGTGTAGTTCTTGATGAGATTTGTGCAGTTTGATTGCATGTTAGCATGAAGTGTCAAAAACGCAATGAACGCTGAATTGAGCCTGTTTTTGAACTCTGTATTAAAAGTAGTGAAAACAGCAAATCCTAGTAGAAAATCAACAGGAATCATGTAGTTCCGTCATATTCAAGTTGTTCTGAGTAGTTTGTGCAGAGATTTGTGTAGTTTTTGATGAGATTTGTGCAGTTTGATTTCATTTCAAGTTGATGAGTCACAAACGCACCCAATGCTGAATTGAGCCTGTTTTTGAACTTTCTATTAAAAGTAGCGAAATCAGCAAATCCCTGCAGAAAATCAACAAGAATCATGTAGTTCCTTCATATTCAAGTAGTTCTGAGTAGTTTGTGCAGAGATTTGTGCAGTTTGATTTCATTTCAAGTTGGTTAGTCATAAACGCACTCAATGCTGAATTGAGCCTGTTTTTGAACTCTGTATTAAAAGTAGTGAAATCAGCAAATCCCAGCAGAAAACAACAAGAATCAGGTACGTCCTTCATATTCAAGTAGTTCTGAGTAGTTTGTGCAAAGATTTGTGTAGGTTTTGATGAGATTTGTGCAGTTTGATTGCATGTTAGCATGAAGTGTTAAAAACGCACTGAACGCTGAATTGAGCCTGTTTTTGAACTCTCTATTAAAAGTAGTGAAAACAGCAAATCCCAGCAGAAAATCAACAGGAATCATGTAGTTCCTTCATATTCAAGTAGTTTTTAGTAGTTTCTGCAGAGATTTGTGTAGTTTTTGAAGAGATTTGTGCAGTTTGACTGCACTTCAAGTTGATGAGTCACAAACGCACTGAACGCTGAATTGAGCCTATTTTTGAACTTTCTATTAAAAGTAGCGAAATCAGCAAATCCCAGCAGAAAACAACAAGAATCAGGTACGTCCTTCATATTCAAGTAGTTCTGAGTAGTTTGTGCAGAGATTTGTGCAGTTTGATTTCATTTCAAGTTGGTTAGTCATAAACGCACTCAATGCTGAATTGAGCCTGTTTTTGAACTCTGTATTAAAAGTAGTGAAATCAGCAAATCCCAGCAGAAAACAACAAGAATCAGGTACGTCCTTCATATTCAAGTAGTTCTGAGTAGTTTGTGCAGAGATTTGTGCAGTTTTTGAAGAGATTTGTTTAGTATGATTCCATGTTAGCATGAAGTATCAAAAAATCACTGAACGCTGAATTGAGCCTATTTTTGAACTCTGTATTAAAAGTAGTGAAAACAGTAAATCCCAGCAGAAAATCAATAGGAATCATGTAGTTCCTTCATATTCAAGTTGTTCTGAGTAGTTTGTGCAGAGATTTGTGTAGTTTGACTGCACTTCAAGTTTATGTGTCATAAAGGCACTCAACGCTGAATTGAGCCTGTTTTTCAACTCTGTATTAAATGTAGTGAAATCATTAAATCCGGGCAGAAAATCAACATGAATCATGTAGTTCCTTCATATTCAAGTAGTTTTTAGTAGTTTCTGCAGAGATTTGTGTAGTTTTTGAAGAGATTTGTGCAGTTTGACTGCACTTCAAGTTTATGTGTCATAAAGGCACTGAACGCTGAATTGAGCCTGTTTTTGAACTCTGTATTAAAAGTAGTGAAAACAGCAAATCCCAGCAGAAAATCAATAAGAATCAGGTACTTCCTTCATATTCAAGTAGTTCTGAGTAGTTTGTGCAGAGATTTGTGCAGTTTGATTTCATTTCAAGTTGATGAGTCACAAACGCACCCAATGCTGAATTGAGCCTGTTTTTGAACTCTGTATTAAAAGTAAGGAAATCATTAAATCCCAGAAGAAAATCAACAGGAATCATGTAGTTCCTTCATATTCAAGTGGTTCTGAGTAGTTTGTGCAGAGATTTGTGTAGTTCTTGATGAGATTTGTGCAGTTTGATTGCATGTTAGCATGAAGTGTCAAAAACGCAATGAACGCTGAATTGAGCCTGTTTTTGAACTCTGTATTAAAAGTAGTGAAAACAGCAAATCCTAGTAGAAAATCAACAGGAATCATGTAGTTCCGTCATATTCAAGTTGTTCTGAGTAGTTTGTGCAGAGATTTGTGTAGTTTTTGATGAGATTTGTGCAGTTTGATTTCATTTCAAGTTGATGAGTCACAAACGCACCCAATGCTGAATTGAGCCTGTTTTTGAACTTTCTATTAAAAGTAGCGAAATCAGCAAATCCCTGCAGAAAATCAACAAGAATCATGTAGTTCCTTCATATTCAAGTAGTTCTGAGTAGTTTGTGCAGAGATTTGTGCAGTTTGATTTCATTTCAAGTTGGTTAGTCATAAACGCACTCAATGCTGAATTGAGCCTGTTTTTGAACTCTGTATTAAAAGTAGTGAAATCAGCAAATCCCAGCAGAAAACAACAAGAATCAGGTACGTCCTTCATATTCAAGTAGTTCTGAGTAGTTTGTGGAAAGATTTGTGTAGGTTTTGATGAGATTTGTGCAGTTTGATTGCATGTTAGCATGAAGTGTTAAAAACGCACTGAACGCTGAATTGAGCCTGTTTTTGAACTCTCTATTAAAAGTAGTGAAAACAGCAAATCCCAGCAGAAAATCAACGGGAATCATGTATTCCCTTCATATTCAAGTAGTTCTGAGTAGTTTGTGCAGAGATTTGTGCAGTTTTTGAAGAGATTTGTTTAGTATGATTCCATGTTAGCATGAAGTATCAAAAACGTACTGAACGCTGAATTGAGCCTGTTTTTGAACTCTGTATTAAAAGTAGTGAAAACAGCAAATCCCAGCAGAAAATCAACAGGTATCATGTAGTTCCTTCATATTCAAGTGGTTCTGAGTAGTTTGTGCAGAGATTTGTGCAGTTTGATTTCATTTCAAGTTGATGAGTCACAAACGCACCCAATGCTGAATTGAGCCTGTTTTTGAACTCTGTATTAAAAGTAAGGAAATCATTAAATCCCAGAAGAAAATCAACAGGAATCATGTAGTTCCTTCATATTCAAGTGGTTCTGAGTAGTTTGTGCAGAGATTTGTGTAGTTCTTGATGAGATTTGTGCAGTTTGATTGCATGTTAGCATGAAGTGTCAAAAACGCAATGAACGCTGATTTGAGCCTGTTTTTGAACTCTGTATTAAAAGTAGTGAAAACAGCAAATCCTAGTAGAAAATCAACAGGAATCATGTAGTTCCGTCATATTCAAGTTGTTCTGAGTAGTTTGCGCAGAGATTTGTGTAGTTTTTGATGAGATTTGTGCAGTTTGATTTCATTTCAAGTTGATGAGTCACAAACGCACCCAATGCTGAATTGAGCCTGTTTTTGAACTTTCTATTAAAAGTAGCGAAATCAGCAAATCCCTGCAGAAAATCAACAAGAATCATGTAGTTCCTTCATATTCAAGTAGTTCTGAGTAGTTTGTGCAGAGATTTATGCAGTTTGATTTCATTTCAAGTTGGTTAGTCATAAACGCACTCAATGCTGAATTGAGCCTGTTTTTGAACTCTGTATTAAAAGTAGTGAAATCAGCAAATCCCAGCAGAAAACAACAAGAATCAGGTACGTCCTTCATATTCAAGTAGTTCTGAGTAGTTTGTGCAAAGATTTGTGTAGGTTTTGATGAGATTTGTGCAGTTTGATTGCATGTTAGCATGAAGTGTTAAAAACGCACTGAACGCTGAATTGAGCCTGTTTTTGAACTCTCTATTAAAAGTAGTGAAAACAGCAAATCCCAGCAGAAAATCAACAGGAATCATGTAGTTCCTTCATATTCAAGTTGTTCTGAGTAGTTTGTGCAGAGATTTGTGTAGTTTTTGAAGAGATTTGTTTAGTATGATTCCATGTTAGCATGAAGTATCAAAAAAGCACTGAACGCTGAATTGAGCCTGTTTTTGAACTCTGTATTAAAAGTAAGGAAATCATTAATTCCCAGAAGAAAATCAACAGGAATCATGTAATTCCTTCATATTCAAGTGGTTCTGAGTAGTTTGTGCAGAGATTTGTGCAGTTTTTGAAGAGATTTGTGCAGTTTGATTGCATGTTAGCATGAAGTGTTAAAAACGCACTGAACGCTGAATTGAGCCTGTTTTTGAACTCTGTATTAAAAGTAGTGAAAACAGCAAATCCCAGCAGAAAATCAACAAGAATCAGGTACTTCCTTCATATTCAAGTAGTTCTGAGTACTTTGTGCAGAGATTTGTGCAGTTTGATTTCATTTCAAGTTGGTTAGTCATAAACGCACTCAATGCTGAATTGAGCCTGTTTTTGAACTCTGTATTAAAAGTAGTGAAATCAGCAAATCCCAGCAGAAAACAACAAGAATCAGGTACGTCCTTCATATTCAAGTAGTTCTGAGTAGTTTGTACAGAGATTTGTGTAGTTTTTGATGAGATTTGTGCAGTTTGATTGCATGTTAGCATGAAGTGTTAAAAACGCACTGAACGCTGAATTGAGCCTGTTTTTGACCTCTCTATTAAAAGTAGTGAAAACAGCAAATCCCAGCAGAAAATCAACAGGAATCATGTAGTTCCTTCATATTCAAGTAGTTCTGAGTAGTTTGTGCAGAGATTTGTGTAGTTTTTGAAGAGATTTGTGCAGTTTGACTGCACTTCAAGTTTATGTGTCATAAAGGCACTCAACGCTGAATTGAGTCTGTTTTTCAACTCTGTATTAAATTTAGTGAAATCATTAAATCCGGGCAGAAAATCAACATGAATCATGTAGTTCCTTCATATTCAAGTGGTTCTGAGTAGTTTGTGCAGAGATTTGTGCAGTTTGATTTCATTTCAAGTTGGTTAGTCATAAACGCACTCAGTGCTGAATTGAGCCTGTTTTTGAACTCTGTATTAAAAGTAGTGAAAACAGCAAATCCCAGCAGAAAATCTACAGGAATCATGTAGTTCCTTCATATTCAAGTTGTTCTGAGTAGTTTGTGCAGAGATTTGTGTAGTTTTTGATGAGATTTGTGCAGTTTGATAGCAGTTAGCATGAAGTATCAAAAACGCACTGAACGCTGAATTGAGCCTGTTTTTGAACTCTGTATTAAATGTAGTGAAATCATTAAATCCCAGCAGAAAACAACAAGAATCAGGTACGTCCTTCATATTCAAGTAGTTCTGAGTAGTTTGTGCAGAGATTTGTGCAGTTTTTGAAGAGATTTGTTTAGTATGATTCCATGTTAGCATGAAGTATCAAAAAAGCACTGAACGCTGAATTGAGCCTGTTTTTGAACTCTGTATTAAAAGTAGTGAAAACAGCAAATCCCAGCAGAAAATCAACAGGTATCATGTAGTTCCTTCATATTCAAGTGGTTCTGAGTAGTTTGTGCAGAGATTTGTGCAGTTTGATTTCATTTCAAGTTCATGAGTCACAAACGCACCCAATGCTGAATTGAGCCTGTTTTTGAACTCTGTATTAAAAGTAAGGAAATCATTAAATCCCAGAAGAAAATCAACAGGAATCATGTAGTTCCTTCATATTCAAGTGGTTCTGAGTAGTTGGTGCAGAGATTTGTGTAGTTCTTGATGAGATTTGTGCAGTTTGATTGCATGTTAGCATGAAGTGTCAAAAACGCAATGAACGCTGAATTGAGCCTGTTTTTGAACTCTGTATTAAAAGTAGTGAAAACAGCAAATCCTAGTAGAAAATCAACAGGAATCATGTAGTTCCGTCATATTCAAGTTGTTCTGAGTAGTTTGTGCAGAGATTTGTGTAGTTTTTGATGAGATTTGTGCAGTTTGATTTCATTTCAAGTTGATTAGTCACAAACGCACCCAATGCTGAATTGAGCCTGTTTTTGAACTTTCTATTAAAAGTAGCGAAATCAGCAAATCCCTGCAGAAAATCAACAAGAATCATGTAGTTCCTTCATATTCAAGTAGTTCTGAGTAGTTTGTGCAGAGATTTGTGCAGTTTGATTTCATTTCAAGTTGGTTATTCATAAACGCACTCAATGCTGAATTGAGCCTGTTTTTGAACTCTGTATTAAAAGTAGTGAAATCAGCAAATCCCAGCAGAAAACAACAAGAATCAGGTACGTCCTTCATATTCAAGTAGTTCTGAGTAGTTTGTGCAAAGATTTGTGTAGGTTTTGATGAGATTTGTGCAGTTTGATTGCATGTTAGCATGAAGTGTTAAAAACGCACTGAACGCTGAATTGAGCCTGTTTTTGAACTCTCTATTAAAAGTAGTGAAAACAGCAAATCCCAGCAGAAAATCAACAGGAATCATGTAGTTCCTTCATATTCAAGTAGTTTTTAGTAGTTTCTGCAGAGATTTGTGTAGTTTTTGAAGAGATTTGTGCAGTTTGACTGCACTTCAAGTTTATGTGTCATAAAGGCACTGAACGCTGAATTGAGTCTGTTTTTGAACTCTGTATTAAAAGTAGTGAAAACAGCAAATCCCAGCAGAAAATCAACAGGAATCATGTAGTTCCTTCATATTCAAGTTGTTCTGAGTAGTTTGTGCAGAGATTTGTGTAGTTTTTGATGAGATTTGTGCAGTTTGATTGCATGTTAGCATGAAGTGTCAAAAACGCACTGAACGCTGAATTGAGCCTGTTTATGAACTCTGTATTAAAAGTAGTGAAATCAGCAAATCCCAGCAGAAAACAACAAGAATCAGGTACGTCCTTCATATTCAAGTAGTTCTCAGTAGTTTGTGCAGAGATTTGTGCAGTTTTTGAAGAGATTTGTTTAGTATGATTCCATTTTAGCATGAAGTATCAAAAAAGCACTGAACGCTGAATTGAGCCTATTTTTGAACTCTCTATTAAAAGTAGTGAAAACAGCAAATCCCAGCAGAAAATCAACAGGAATCATGTAGTTCCGTCATATTCAAGTAGTTTTTAGTAGTTTCTGCAGAGATTTGTGTAGTTTTTGAAGAGATTTGTGCAGTTTGACTGCACTTCAAGTTGATGAGTCACAAACGCACTGAACGCTGAATTGAGCCTGTTTTTGAACTTTCTATTAAAAGTAGCGAAATCAGCAAATCCCAGCAGAAAACAACAAGAATCAGGTACGTCCTTCATATTCAAGTAGTTCTGAGTAGTTTGTGCAGAGATTTGTGCAGTTTGATTTCATTTCAAGTTGGTTAGTCATAAACGCACTCAATGCTGAATTGAGCCTGTTTTTGAACTCTGTATTAAAGTAGTGAAATCAGCAAATCCCAGCAGAAAACAACAAGAATCAGGTACGTCCTTCATATTCAAGTAGTTCTGAGTAGTTTGTGCAGAGATTTGTGCAGTTTTTGAAGAGATTTGTTTAGTATGATTCCATGTTAGCATGAAGTATCAAAAAAGCACTGAACGCTAAATTGAGCCTATTTTTGAACTCTGTATTAAAAGTAGTGAAAACAGTAAATCCCAGCAGAAAATCAATAGGAATCATGTAGTTCCTTCATATTCAAGTTGTTCTGAGTAGTTTGTGCAGAGATTTGTGTAGTTTGACTGCACTTCAAGTTTATGTGTCATAAAGGCACTCAACGCTGAATTGAGCCTGTTTTTCAACTCTGTATTAAATGTAGTGAAATCATTAAATCCGGGCAGAAAATCAACATGAATCATGTAGTTCCTTCATATTCAAGTAGTTTTTAGTAGTTTCTGCAGAGATTTGTGTAGTTTTTGAAGAGATTTGTGCAGTTTGACTGCACTTCAAGTTTATGTGTCATAAAGGCACTGAACGCTGAATTGAGCCTGTTTTTGAACTCTGTATTAAAAGTAGTGAAAACAGCAAATCCCAGCAGAAAATCAATAAGAATCAGGTACGTCCTTCATATTCAAGTAGTTCTGAGTAGTTTGTACAGAGATTTGTGTAGTTTTTGATGAGATTTGTGCAGTTTGATTGCATGTTAGCATGAAGTGTTAAAAACGCACTGAACGCTGAATTGAGCCTGTTTTTGACCTCTCTATTAAAAGTAGTGAAAACAGCAAATCCCAGCAGAAAATCAACAGGAATCATGTAGTTCCTTCATATTCAAGTAGTTCTGAGTAGTTTGTGCAGAGATTTGTGTAGTTTTTGAAGAGATTTGTGCAGTTTGACTGCACTTCAAGTTTATGTGTCATAAAGGCACTCAACGCTGAATTGAGTCTGTTTTTCAACTCTGTATTAAATTTAGTGAAATCATTAAATCCGGGCAGAAAATCAACATGAATCATGTAGTTCCTTCATATTCAAGTGGTTCTGAGTAGTTTGTGCAGAGATTTGTGCAGTTTGATTTCATTTCAAGTTGGTTAGTCATAAACGCACTCAGTGCTGAATTGAGCCTGTTTTTGAACTCTGTATTAAAAGTAGTGAAAACAGCAAATCCCAGCAGAAAATCTACAGGAATCATGTAGTTCCTTCATATTCAAGTTGTTCTGAGTAGTTTGTGCAGAGATTTGTGTAGTTTTTGATGAGATTTGTGCAGTTTGATTGCAGTTAGCATGAAGTATCAAAAACGCACTGAACGCTGAATTGAGCCTGTTTTTGAACTCTGTATTAAATGTAGTGAAATCATTAAATCCCAGCAGAAAATCAATGAGAATCATGTATTCCCTTCATATTCAAGTAGTTCTGAGTAGTTTGTGCAGAGATTTGTGCAGTTTTTGAAGAGATTTGTTTAGTATGATTCCATGTTAGCATGAAGTATCAAAAAGCACTGAACGCTGAATTGAGCCTGTTTTTGAACTCTGTATTAAAAGTAGTGAAAACAGTAAATCCCAGCAGAAAATCAACAAGAATCAGGTACTTCCTTCATATTCAAGTAGTTCTGAGTAGTTTGTGCAGAGATTTGTGTAGTTTTTGATGAGATTTGTGCAGTTTGATTGCATGTTAGCATGAAGTGTTAAAAACGCACTGAACTCTGAATTGAGCCTGTTTTTGAACTCTCTATTAAAAGTAGTGAAAACAGCAAATCCCAGCAGAAAATCAACAGGAATCATGTAGTTACTTCATATTCAAGTAGTTTTTAGTAGTGTCTGCAGAGATTTGTGTAGTTTTTGATGAGATTTGTGCAGTTTCATTGCAGTTAGCATGAAGTATCAAAAACGCACTGAACTCTGAATTGAGCCTGTTTTTGAACTCTCTATTAAAAGTAGTGAAAACAGCAAATCCCAGCAGAAAATCAACAGGAATCATGTAGTTCCTTCATATTCAAGTAGTTTTTAGTAGTTTGTGCAGAGATTTGTGTAGTTTTTGAAGAGATTTATGCAGTTTGACTGCACTTCAAGTTGATGTGTCATAAAGGCACTCCACGCTGAATTGAGCCTGTTTTTGAACTTTGTATTAAATGTAGTGAAAACAGCAAATCCCAGCAGAAAATCAACGGGAATCATGTAGTCCCTTCATATTCAAGTAGTTCTGAGTAGTTTGTGCAGAGAATTGTGTAGTTTTTGATGAGATTTGTGCAGTTTGATTGCATGTTAGCATGAAGTATCAAAAACGCACTGAACGCTGAATTGAGCCTGTTTTTGAACTCTGTATTAAATGTAGTGAAATCATTAAATCCCAGAAGAAAATAAACAGGAATAATGTAGTTCCTTCATATTCAAGTAGTTCTGAGTAGTTTGTGCATAGATTTGTGCAGTTTTTGAAGAGATTTGTTTAGTATGATTCCATGTTAGCATGAAGTATCAAAAACGCACTGAACGCTGAATTGAGCCTGTTTTTGAACTTTGTATTAAATGTAGTGAAAACAGCAAATCCCAGCAGAAAATCAACATGAATCATGTAGTTCCTTCATATTCAAGTAGTTTTTAGTAGTTTCTGCAGAGATTTGTGTAGTTTTTGAAGAGATTTGTGCAGTTTGACTGCACTTGAAGTTGATGTGTCATATAGGCACTCAACGCTGAATTGAGCCTGTTTTTGAACTTTCTATTAAAAGTAGCGAAATCAGCAAATCCCTGCAGAAAATCAACAAGAATCATGTAGTTCCTTCATATTCAAGTAGTTCTGAGTAGTTTGTGCAGAGATTTGTGCAGTTTGATTTCATTTCAAGTTGGTTATTCATAAACGCACTCAATGCTGAATTGAGCCTGTTTTTGAACTCTGTATTAAAAGTAGTGAAATCAGCAAATCCCAGCAGAAAACAACAAGAATCAGGTACGTCCTTCATATTCAAGTAGTTCTGAGTAGTTTGTGCAAAGATTTGTGTAGGTTTTGATGAGATTTGTGCAGTTTGATTGCATGTTAGCATGAAGTGTTAAAAACGCACTGAACGCTGAATTGAGCCTGTTTTTGAACTCTCTATTAAAAGTAGTGAAAACAGCAAATCCCAGCAGAAAATCAACAGGAATCATGTAGTTCCTTCATATTCAAGTAGTTTTTAGTAGTTTCTGCAGAGATTTGTGTAGTTTTTGAAGAGATTTGTGCAGTTTGACTGCACTTCAAGTTTATGTGTCATAAAGGCACTGAACGCTGAATTGAGTCTGTTTTTGAACTCTGTATTAAAAGTAGTGAAAACAGCAAATCCCAGCAGAAAATCAACAGGAATCATGTAGTTCCTTCATATTCAAGTTGTTCTGAGTAGTTTGTGCAGAGATTTGTGTAGTTTTTGATGAGATTTGTGCAGTTTGATTGCATGTTAGCATGAAGTGTCAAAAACGCACTGAACGCTGAATTGAGCCTGTTTATGAACTCTGTATTAAAAGTAGTGAAATCAGCAAATCCCAGCAGAAAACAACAAGAATCAGGTACGTCCTTCATATTCAAGTAGTTCTCAGTAGTTTGTGCAGAGATTTGTGCAGTTTTTGAAGAGATTTGTTTAGTATGATTCCATTTTAGCATGAAGTATCAAAAAAGCACTGAACGCTGAATTGAGCCTATTTTTGAACTCTCTATTAAAAGTAGTGAAAACAGCAAATCCCAGCAGAAAATCAACAGGAATCATGTAGTTCCGTCATATTCAAGTAGTTTTTAGTAGTTTCTGCAGAGATTTGTGTAGTTTTTGAAGAGATTTGTGCAGTTTGACTGCACTTCAAGTTGATGAGTCACAAACGCACTGAACGCTGAATTGAGCCTGTTTTTGAACTTTCTATTAAAAGTAGCGAAATCAGCAAATCCCAGCAGAAAACAACAAGAATCAGGTACGTCCTTCATATTCAAGTAGTTCTGAGTAGTTTGTGCAGAGATTTGTGCAGTTTTTGAAGAGATTTGTTTAGTATGATTCCATGTTAGCATGAAGTATCAAAAAAGCACTGAACGCTGAATTGAGCCTATTTTTGAACTCTGTATTAAAAGTAGTGAAAACAGTAAATCCCAGCAGAAAATCAACAGGAATCATGTAGTTCCTTCATATTCAAGTTGTTCTGAGTAGTTTGTGCAGAGATTTGTGTAGTTTGACTGCACTTCAAGTTTATGTGTCATAAAGGCACTCAACGCTGAATTGAGCCTGTTTTTCAACTCTGTATTAAATGTAGTGAAATCATTAAATCCGGGCAGAAAATCAACATGAATCATGTAGTTCCTTCATATTCAAGTAGTTTTTAGTAGTTTCTGCAGAGATTTGTGTAGTTTTTGAAGAGATTTGTGCAGTTTGACTGCACTTCAAGTTTATGTGTCATAAAGGCACTGAACGCTGAATTGAGCCTGTTTTTGAACTCTGTATTAAAAGTAGTGAAAACAGCAAATCCCAGCAGAAAATCAATAAGAATCAGGTACGTCCTTCATATTCAAGTAGTTCTGAGTAGTTTGTACAGAGATTTGTGTAGTTTTTGATGAGATTTGTGCAGTTTGATTGCATGTTAGCATGAAGTGTTAAAAACGCACTGAACGCTGAATTGAGCCTGTTTTTGACCTCTCTATTAAAAGTAGTGAAAACAGCAAATCCCAGCAGAAAATCAACAGGAATCATGTAGTTCCTTCATATTCAAGTAGTTCTGAGTAGTTTGTGCAGAGATTTGTGTAGTTTTTGAAGAGATTTGTGCAGTTTGACTGCACTTCAAGTTTATGTGTCATAAAGGCACTCAACGCTGAATTGAGTCTGTTTTTCAACTCTGTATTAAATTTAGTGAAATCATTAAATCCGGGCAGAAAATCAACATGAATCATGTAGTTCCTTCATATTCAAGTGGTTCTGAGTAGTTTGTGCAGAGATTTGTGCAGTTTGATTTCATTTCAAGTTGGTTAGTCATAAACGCACTCAGTGCTGAATTGAGCCTGTTTTTGAACTCTGTATTAAAAGTAGTGAAAACAGCAAATCCCAGCAGAAAATCTACAGGAATCATGTAGTTCCTTCATATTCAAGTTGTTCTGAGTAGTTTGTGCAGAGATTTGTGTAGTTTTTGATGAGATTTGTGCAGTTTGATTGCAGTTAGCATGAAGTATCAAAAACGCACTGAACGCTGAATTGAGCCTGTTTTTGAACTCTGTATTAAATGTAGTGAAATCATTAAATCCCAGCAGAAAATCAATGAGAATCATGTATTCCCTTCATATTCAAGTAGTTCTGAGTAGTTTGTGCAGAGATTTGTGCAGTTTTTGAAGAGATTTGTTTAGTATGATTCCATGTTAGCATGAAGTATCAAAAAGCACTGAACGCTGAATTGAGCCTGTTTTTGAACTCTGTATTAAAAGTAGTGAAAACAGTAAATCCCAGCAGAAAATCAACAAGAATCAGGTACTTCCTTCATATTCAAGTAGTTCTGAGTAGTTTGTGCAGAGATTTGTGTAGTTTTTGATGAGATTTGTGCAGTTTGATTGCATGTTAGCATGAAGTGTTAAAAACGCACTGAACTCTGAATTGAGCCTGTTTTTGAACTCTCTATTAAAAGTAGTGAAAACAGCAAATCCCAGCAGAAAATCAACAGGAATCATGTAGTTACTTCATATTCAAGTAGTTTTTAGTAGTGTCTGCAGAGATTTGTGTAGTTTTTGATGAGATTTGTGCAGTTTCATTGCAGTTAGCATGAAGTATCAAAAACGCACTGAACTCTGAATTGAGCCTGTTTTTGAACTCTCTATTAAAAGTAGTGAAAACAGCAAATCCCAGCAGAAAATCAACAGGAATCATGTAGTTCCTTCATATTCAAGTAGTTTTTAGTAGTTTGTGCAGAGATTTGTGTAGTTTTTGAAGAGATTTATGCAGTTTGACTGCACTTCAAGTTGATGTGTCATAAAGGCACTCCACGCTGAATTGAGCCTGTTTTTGAACTTTGTATTAAATGTAGTGAAAACAGCAAATCCCAGCAGAAAATCAACGGGAATCATGTAGTCCCTTCATATTCAAGTAGTTCTGAGTAGTTTGTGCAGAGAATTGTGTAGTTTTTGATGAGATTTGTGCAGTTTGATTGCATGTTAGCATGAAGTATCAAAAACGCACTGAACGCTGAATTGAGCCTGTTTTTGAACTCTGTATTAAATGTCGTGAAATCATTAAATCCCAGAAGAAAATAAACAGGAATAATGTAGTTCCTTCATATTCAAGTAGTTCTGAGTAGTTTGTGCATAGATTTGTGCAGTTTTTGAAGAGATTTGTTTAGTATGATTCCATGTTAGCATGAAGTATCAAAAACGCACTGAACGCTGAATTGAGCCTGTTTTTGAACTTTGTATTAAATGTAGTGAAAACAGCAAATCCCAGCAGAAAATCAACATGAATCATGTAGTTCCTTCATATTCAAGTAGTTTTTAGTAGTTTCTGCAGAGATTTGTGTAGTTTTTGAAGAGATTTGTGCAGTTTGACTGCACTTGAAGTTGATGTGTCATATAGGCACTCAACGCTGAATTGAGCCTGTTTTTGAACTCTGTATTAAAAGTAGTGAAAACAGCAAATCCCAGCAGAAAATCAACAGGAATCATGTAGTTCCGTCATATTCAAGTTGTTCTGAGTAGTTTGTGCAGAGATTTGTGTAGTTTTTGATGAGATTTGTGCAATTTGATTGCATGTTAGCATGAAGTGTCAAAAACGCACTGAACGCTGAATTGAGCCGGTTTTGAACTCTGTATTAAAAGTAGTGAAAACCGCAAATCCCTGCAGAAAATCAACAAGAATCAGGTACTTTCTTCATATTCTAGTAGTTCTCAGTAGTTTGTGCAGAGATTTGTGTAGTTTTTGATGAGATTTGTGCAGTCTGATTGCATGTTAGCATGAAGTGTTAAAAACGCACTGAACCCTGAATTGAGCCTGTTTTTGAACTCTGTGTTAAAAGTAGTGAAAACAGCAAATCCCAGCAGAAAATCAACAGGAATCATGTAGTTCCTTCATATTCAAGTAGTTTTTAGTAGTGTCTGCAGAGATTTGTGTAGTTTTTGAAGAGATTTGTGCAGTTTGACTGCACTTCAAGTTTATGTGTCATAAAGGCACTGAACGCTGAATTGAGTCTGTTTTTGAACTCTGTATTAAAAGTAGTGAAAACAGCAAATCCCAGCAGAAAATCAACAGGAATCATGTAGTTCCGTCATATTCAAGTTGTTCTGAGTAGTTTGTGCAGAGATTTGTGTAGTTTTTGATGAGATTTGTGCAGTTTGATTGCATGTTAGCATGAAGTGTTAAAAACGCACTGAACTCTGAATTGAGCCTGTTTTTGAACTCTCTATTAAAAGTAGTGAAAACAGCAAATCCCAGCAGAAAATCAACAGGAATCATGTAGTTCCTTCATATTCAAGTAGTTTTTAGTAATTTCTGCAGAGATTTGTGTAGTTCTTGAAGAGATTTGTGCAGTTTGACTGCACTTCAAGTTTATGTGTCATAAAGGCACTGAACGCTGAATTGAGTCTGTTTTTGAACTCTGTATTAAAAGTAGTGAAAACAGCAAATCCCAGCAGAAAATCAACAAGAATCAGGTACTTCCTTCATATTCAAGTAGTTCTGAGTAGTTTGTGCAGAGATTTGTGCAGTTTGATTTCATTTCAAGTTGGTTAGTCATAAACGCACTCAATGCTGAATTGAGCCTGTTTTTGAACTCTGTATTAAAAGTAGTGAAATCAGCAAATCCCAGCAGAAAACAACAAGAATCAGGTACGTCCTTCATATTCAAGTAGTTCTGAGTAGTTTGTACAGAGATTTGTGTAGTTTTTGATGAGATTTGTGCAGTTTGATTGCATGTTAGCATGAAGTGTTAAAAACGCACTGAACGCTGAATTGAGCCTGTTTTTGACCTCTCTATTAAAAGTAGTGAAAACAGCAAATCCCAGCAGAAAATCAACAGGAATCATGTAGTTCCTTCATATTCAAGTAGTTCTGAGTAGTTTGTGCAGAGATTTGTGTAGTTTTTGAAGAGATTTGTGCAGTTTGACTGCACTTCAAGTTTATGTGTCATAAAGGCACTCAACGCTGAATTGAGCCTGTTTTTCAACTCTGTATTAAATTTAGTGAAATCATTAAATCCGGGCAGAAAATCAACATGAATCATGTAGTTCCTTCATATTCAAGTGGTTCTGAGTAGTTTGTGCAGAGATTTGTGCAGTTTGATTTCATTTCAAGTTGGTTAGTCATAAACGCACTCAGTGCTGAATTGAGCCTGTTTTTGAACTCTGTATTAAAAGTAGTGAAAACAGCAAATCCCAGCAGAAAATCTACAGGAATCATGTAGTTCCTTCATATTCAAGTTGTTCTGAGTAGTTTGTGCAGAGATTTGTGTAGTTTTTGATGAGATTTGTGCAGTTTGATTGCAGTTAGCATGAAGTATCAAAAACGCACTGAACGCTGAATTGAGCCTGTTTTTGAACTCTGTATTAAATGTAGTGAAATCATTAAATCCCAGCAGAAAATCAATGAGAATCATGTATTCCCTTCATATTCAAGTAGTTCTGAGTAGTTTGTGCAGAGATTTGTGCAGTTTTTGAAGAGATTTGTTTAGTATGATTCCATGTTAGCATGAAGTATCAAAAAGCACTGAACGCTGAATTGAGCCTGTTTTTGAACTCTGTATTAAAAGTAGTGAAAACAGTAAATCCCAGCAGAAAATCAACAAGAATCAGGTACTTCCTTCATATTCAAGTAGTTCTGAGTAGTTTGTGCAGAGATTTGTGTAGTTTTTGATGAGATTTGTGCAGTTTGATTGCATGTTAGCATGAAGTGTTAAAAACGCACTGAACTCTGAATTGAGCCTGTTTTTGAACTCTCTATTAAAAGTAGTGAAAACAGCAAATCCCAGCAGAAAATCAACAGGAATCATGTAGTTACTTCATATTCAAGTAGTTTTTAGTAGTGTCTGCAGAGATTTGTGTAGTTTTTGATGAGATTTGTGCAGTTTCATTGCAGTTAGCATGAAGTATCAAAAACGCACTGAACTCTGAATTGAGCCTGTTTTTGAACTCTCTATTAAAAGTAGTGAAAACAGCAAATCCCAGCAGAAAATCAACAGGAATCATGTAGTTCCTTCATATTCAAGTAGTTCTCAGTAGTTTGTGCAGAGATTTGTGTAGTTTTTGATGAGATTTGTGCAGTCTGATTGCATGTTAGCATGAAGTGTTAAAAACGCACTGAACGCTGAATTGAGCCTGTTTTTGAACTCTGTATTAAAAGTAGTGAAAACAGTAAATCCCAGCAGAAAATCAACAAGAATCAGGTACTTCCTTCATATTCAAGTAGTTCTGAGTAGTTTGTGCAGAGATTTGTGTAGTTTTTGATGAGATTTGTGCAGTTTGATTGCATGTTAGCATGAAGTGTTAAAAACGCACTGAACGCTGAATTGAGCCTGTTTTTGAACTCTGTATTAAATGTAAGGAAATCATTAAATCCCAGAAGAAAATCAACAGGAATCATGTAGTTCCTTCATATTCAAGTGGTTCTGAGTAGTTTGTGCAGAGATTTGTGCAGTTTGATTTCATTTCAAGTTGGTTAGTCATAAACGCACTCAGTGCTGAATTGAGCCTGTTTTTGAACTCTGTATTAAAAGTAGTGAAATCAGCAAATCCCAGCAGAAAATCAACAAGAATCAGGTACTTCCTTCATATTCAAGTAGTTCTCAGTAGTTTGTGCAGAGATTTGTGTAGTTTTTGATGAGATTTGTGCAGTTTGATTGCATGTTAGCATGAAGTGTTAAAAACGCACTGAACGCTGAATTGAGCCTGTTTTTGACCTCTCTATTAAAAGTAGTGAAAACAGCAAATTCCAGCAGAAAATCAACAGGAATCATGTAGTTCCTTCATATTCAAGTAGTTCTGAGTAGTTTGTGCAGAGACTTGTGTAGTTTTTGAAGAGATTTGTGCAGTTTGATTGCATGTTAGCATGAAGCGTCAAAAACGCACTGAACGCTGAATTGAGCCTGTTTTTGAACTCTGTATTAAATGTAGTGAAATCATTAAATCCCAGAAGAAAATCAACAGGAATCATGTAGTTCCTTCATATTCAAGTAGTTCTGAGTAGTTTGTGCAGAGATTTGTGCAGTTTTTGAAGAGATTTGTTTAGTATGATTCCATGTTAGCATGAAGTATCAAAAAAGCACTGAACGCTGAATTGAGCCTGTTTTTGAACTCTGTATTAAAAGTAGTGAAAACAGCAAATCCCAGCAGAAAATCAACAGGAATCATGTAGTTCCTATATATTCAAGTAGTTCTGAGTAGTTTGTGCAGAGATTTGTGTAGTTTTTGATGAGATTTGTGCAGTTTGATTTCATTTCAAGTTGATGAGTCACAAACGCACCCAATACTGAATTGAGCCTGTTTTTGAACTTTCTATTAAAAGTAGCGAAATCAGCAAATCCTTGCAGAAAATCAACAAGAATCATGTAGTTCCTTCATATTCAAGTAGTTCTGAGTAGTTTGTGCAGAGATTTGTGCAGTTTGATTTCATTTCAAGTTGGTTAGTTATAAACGCACTCAATGCTGAATTGAGCCTGTTTTTGAACTCTGTATTAAAAGTAGTGAAATCAGCAAATCCCAGCAGAAAACAACAAGAATCAGGTACGTCCTTCATATTCAAGTAGTTTTTATTAGTTTCTGTAGAGATTTGTGAACTTTTTGAAGAGATTTGTGCAGTTTGACTGCACTTCAAGTTGATGTGTCATAAAGGCACTCAACGCTGAATTGAGCCTGTTTTTGAACTTTGCTTTAAATGTAGTGAAATCATTAAATCCGGTCAGAAAATCAACATGAATCATGTAGTTCCTTCATATTCAAGTAGTTTTTATTAGTTTCTGTAGAGATTTGTGAAGTTTTTGAAGAGATTTGTGCAGTTTGACTACACTTCAAGTTGATGTGTCATAAAGGCACTCAACGCTGAATTGAGCCTGTTTTTGAACTTTGTATTAAATGTAGTGAAAACAGCAAATCAGAGCAGAAAATCAACAGGAATCATGTAGTTACTTCATATTCAAGTAGTTCTGAGTAGTTTGTGCAGAGATTTGTGTAGATATCGAAGAGATTTGTGCAGTGTTGTTCATGTTACCATGAAGTATCAAAAACGCACTCAACGCTGAATTGAACATGTTTTTGAACTCTGTATTAAATGTAGTGAAATCATTAAATCCCAGAAGAAAATCAACAGGAATCATGTAGTTCCTTCATATTCAAGTAGTTCTGAGTAGTTTGTGCAGAGATTTGTGCAGTTTGATTTCATTTCAAGTTGATTAGTCATAAACGCACTCAATGCTGAATTGAGCCTGTTTTTGAACTCTGTATTAAAAATAGTGAAATCAGCAAATCCCAGCAGAAAACAACAAGAATCAGGTACGTCCTTCATATTCAAGTAGTTCTGAGTAGTTTGTACAGAGATTTGTGTAGTTTTTGATGAGATTTGTGCAGTTTGATTGCATGTTAGCATGAAGTGTTAAAAACGCACTGAACGCTGAATTGAGCCTGTTTTTGAACTCTCTATTAAAAGTAGTGAAAACAGCAAATCCCAGCAGAAAATCAACAGGAATCATGTAGTTCCTTCATATTCAAGTAGTTTTTAGTAGTTTCTGCAGAGATTTGTGTAGTTCTTGAAGAGATTTGTGCAGTTTGACTGCACTTCAAGTTTATGTGTCATAAAGGCAGTCAACGCTGAATTGAGCCTGTTTTTGAACTTTGTATTAAATGTAGTGAAAACAGCAAATCAGAGCAGAAAATCAACAGGAATCATGTAGTTACTTCATATTCAAGTAGTTCTGAGTAGTTTGTGCAGAGATTTGTGTAGATATCGAAGAGATTTGTGCAGTGTTGTTCATGTTACCATGAAGTATCAAAAACGCACTCAACGCTGAATTGAACATGTTTTTGAACTCTGTATTAAATGTAGTGAAATCATTAAATCCCAGAAGAAAATCAACAGGAATCATGTAGTTCCTTCATATTCAAGTAGTTCTGAGTAGTTTGTGCAGAGATTTGTGCAGTTTGATTTCATTTCAAGTTGATTAGTCATAAACGCACTCAATGCTGAATTGAGCCTGTTTTTGAACTCTGTATTAAAAATAGTGAAATCAGCAAATCCCAGCAGAAAACAACAGGAATCATGTAGTTCCTCCATATTCAAGTAGTTCTGAGTAGTTTGTGCAGAGACTTGTGTAGTTTTTGATGAGATTTGTGCAGTTTGATTGCATGTTAGCATGAAGTATCAAAAACGCACTGAACGGTGAATTGAGCCTGTTTTTGAACTCTGTATTAAAAGTAGTGAAAACAGCAAATCCCAGCAGAAAATCAACAGGAATCATGTAGTTCCGTCATATTCAAGTTGTTCTGAGTAGTTTGTGCAGAGATTTGTGTAGTTTTTGATGAGATTTGTGCAGTTTGATTTCATTTCAAGTTGATGAGTCACAAACGCACCCAATGCTGAATTGAGCCTGTTTTTGAACTTTCTATTAAAAGTAGCGAAATCGGCAAATCCCTGCAGAAAATCAACAAGAATCATGTAGTTCCTTCATATTCAAATAGTTCTGAGTAGTTTGTGCAGAGATTTGTGCAGTTTGATTTCATTTCAAGTTGGTTAGTCATAAAGGCACTCAATGCTGAATTGAGCCTGTTTTTCAACTCTATATTAAATGTAGTGAAATCATTAAATCCGGGCAGAAAATCAACATGAATCATGTAGTTCCTTCATATTCAAGTAGTTTTTAGTAGTTTCTGCAGAGATTTGTGTAGTTTTTGATGAGATTTGTGCAGTTTGATTTCATTTCAAGTTGATTAGTCACAAATGCACCCAATGCTGAATTGAGCCTGTTTTTGAACTTTCTATGAAAAGAAGCGAAATCAGCAAATCCCTGCAGAAAATCAACAAGAATCATGTAGTTCCTTCATATTCAAGTAGTTCTGAGTAGTTTGTGCAAAGATTTGTGTAGTTTTTGATGAGATTTGTGCAGTTTGATTGCATGTTAGCATGAAGTGTTAAAAACGCACTGAACGCTGAATTGAGCCTGTTTTTGAACTCTCTATTAAAAGTAGTGAAAACAGCAAATCCCAGCAGAAAATCAACAGGAATCATGTAGTTCCTTCATATTCAAGTAGTTTTTAGTAGTTTCTGCAGAGATTTGTGTAGTTCTTGAAGAGATTTGTGCAGTTTGACTGCACTTCAAGTTTATGTGTCATAAAGGCACTCAACGCTGAATTGAGTCTGTTTTTGAACTCTGTATTAAAAGTAGTGAAAACAGCAAATCCCAGCAGAAAATCAACAGGAATCATGTAGTTCCTTCACATTCAAGTAGTTCTGAGTAGTTTGTGCAGAGATTTGTGCAGTTTTTGAAGAGATTTGTTTAGTATGATTCCATGTTAGCATGAAGTATCAAAAAAGCACTGAACGCTGAATTGAGCCTGTTTTTGAACTCTGTATTAAAAGTAAGGAAATCATTAATTCCCAGAAGAAAATCAACAGGAATCATGTAGTTCCTTCATATTCAAGTGGTTCTGAGTAGTTTGTGCAGAGATTTGTGTAGTTTTTGATGAGATTTGTGCAGTTTGATTGCATGTTAGCATGAAGTGTCAAAAACGCACTGAACGCTGAATTGAGCCTGTTTTTGAACTCTGTATTAAAAGTAGTGAAAACAGCAAATCCCAGCAGAAAATCAACAGGAATCATGTATTCCCTTCATATTCAAATAGTTCTGAGTAGTTTGTGCAGAGATTTGTGTAGTTTTTGATGAGATTTGTGCAGTTTGATTGCATGTTAGCATGAAGTGTTAAAAACGCACTGAACGCTGAATTGAGCCTGTTTTTGAACACTGTATTAAAAGTAGTGAAAACAGCAAATCCCAGCAGAAAATCAACAGGAATCATGTAGTTCCTTCATATTCAAGTGGTTCTGAGTAGTTTGTGCAGAGATTTGTGCAGTTTTTGAAGAGATTTGTTTAGTATGATTCCATGTTAGCATGAAGTATCAAAAACGTACTGAACACTGAATTGAGCCTATTTTTGAACTCTGTATTAAAAGTAGTGAAAACAGCAAATCCCAGCAGAAAATCAACGAGAATCATGTATTCCCTTCATATTCAAGTAGTTCTGAGTAGTTTGTGCAGAGATTTGTGCAGTTTTTGAAGAGATTTGTTTAGTATGATTCCATGTTAGCATGAAGTATCAAAAACGCACTGAACGCTGAATTGAGCCTGTTTTTGAACTCTGTATTAAAAGTAAGGAAATCATTAAATCCCAGAAGAAAATCAACAGGAATCATGTAGTTCCTTCATATTCAAGTTGTTCTGAGTAGTTGGTGCAGCGATTTGTGTAGTTCTTGATGAGATTTGTGCAGTTTGATTGCATGTTAGCATGAAGTGTCAAAAACGCGATGAACGCTGAATTGAGCCTGTTTTTGAACTCTGTATTAAAAGTAGTGAAAACAGCAAATCCTAGTAGAAAATCAACAGGAATCATGTAGTTCCGTCATATTCAAGTTGTTCTGAGTAGTTTGTGCAGAGATTTGTGTAGTTTTTGATGAGATTTGTGCAGTTTGATTTCATTTCAAGTTGATTAGTCACAAACGCACCCAATGCTGAATTGAGCCTGTTTTTGAACTTTCTATTAAAAGTAGCGAAATCAGCAAATCCCTGCAGAAAATCAACAAGAATCATGTAGTTCCTTCATATTCAAGTAGTTCTGAGTAGTTTGTGCAGAGATTTGTGCAGTTTGATTTCATTTCAAGTTGGTTAGTCATAAAGGCACTCAATGCTGAATTGAGCCTGTTTTTCAACTCTATATTAAATGTAGTGAAATCATTAAATCCGGGCAGAAAATCAACATGAATCATGTAGTTCCTTCATATTCAAGTAGTTTTTAGTAGTTTCTGCAGAGATTTGTGTAGTTTTTGATGAGATTTGTGCAGTTTGATTTCATTTCAAGTTGATTAGTCACAAATGCACCCAATGCTGAATTGAGCCTGTTTTTGAACTTTCTATGAAAAGAAGCGAAATCAGCAAATCCCTGCAGAAAATCAACAAGAATCATGTAGTTCCTTCATATTCAAGTAGTTCTGAGTAGTTTGTGCAAAGATTTGTGTAGTTTTTGATGAGATTTGTGCAGTTTGATTGCATGTTAGCATGAAGTGTTAAAAACGCACTGAACGCTGAATTGAGCCTGTTTTTGAACTCTCTATTAAAAGTAGTGAAAACAGCAAATCCCAGCAGAAAATCAACAGGAATCATGTAGTTCCTTCATATTCAAGTAGTTTTTAGTAGTTTCTGCAGAGATTTGTGTAGTTCTTGAAGAGATTTGTGCAGTTTGACTGCACTTCAAGTTTATGTGTCATAAAGGCACTCAACGCTGAATTGAGTCTGTTTTTGAACTCTGTATTAAAAGTAGTGAAAACAGCAAATCCCAGCAGAAAATCAACAGGAATCATGTAGTTCCTTCACATTCAAGTAGTTCTGAGTAGTTTGTGCAGAGATTTGTGCAGTTTTTGAAGAGATTTGTTTAGTATGATTCCATGTTAGCATGAAGTATCAAAAAAGCACTGAACGCTGAATTGAGCCTGTTTTTGAACTCTGTATTAAAAGTAAGGAAATCATTAATTCCCAGAAGAAAATCAACAGGAATCATGTAGTTCCTTCATATTCAAGTGGTTCTGAGTAGTTTGTGCAGAGATTTGTGTAGTTTTTGATGAGATTTGTGCAGTTTGATTGCATGTTAGCATGAAGTGTCAAAAACGCACTGAACGCTGAATTGAGCCTGTTTTTGAACTCTGTATTAAAAGTAGTGAAAACAGCAAATCCCAGCAGAAAATCAACAGGAATCATGTATTCCCTTCATATTCAAATAGTTCTGAGTAGTTTGTGCAGAGATTTGTGTAGTTTTTGATGAGATTTGTGCAGTTTGATTGCATGTTAGCATGAAGTGTTAAAAACGCACTGAACGCTGAATTGAGCCTGTTTTTGAACACTGTATTAAAAGTAGTGAAAACAGCAAATCCCAGCAGAAAATCAACAGGAATCATGTAGTTCCTTCATATTCAAGTGGTTCTGAGTAGTTTGTGCAGAGATTTGTGCAGTTTTTGAAGAGATTTGTTTAGTATGATTCCATGTTAGCATGAAGTATCAAAAACGTACTGAACACTGAATTGAGCCTATTTTTGAACTCTGTATTAAAAGTAGTGAAAACAGCAAATCCCAGCAGAAAATCAACGAGAATCATGTATTCCCTTCATATTCAAGTAGTTCTGAGTAGTTTGTGCAGAGATTTGTGCAGTTTTTGAAGAGATTTGTTTAGTATGATTCCATGTTAGCATGAAGTATCAAAAACGCACTGAACGCTGAATTGAGCCTGTTTTTGAACTCTGTATTAAAAGTAAGGAAATCATTAAATCCCAGAAGAAAATCAACAGGAATCATGTAGTTCCTTCATATTCAAGTTGTTCTGAGTAGTTGGTGCAGCGATTTGTGTAGTTCTTGATGAGATTTGTGCAGTTTGATTGCATGTTAGCATGAAGTGTCAAAAACGCGATGAACGCTGAATTGAGCCTGTTTTTGAACTCTGTATTAAAAGTAGTGAAAACAGCAAATCCTAGTAGAAAATCAACAGGAATCATGTAGTTCCGTCATATTCAAGTTGTTCTGAGTAGTTTGTGCAGAGATTTGTGTAGTTTTTGATGAGATTTGTGCAGTTTGATTTCATTTCAAGTTGATTAGTCACAAACGCACCCAATGCTGAATTGAGCCTGTTTTTGAACTTTCTATTAAAAGTAGCGAAATCAGCAAATCCCTGCAGAAAATCAACAAGAATCATGTAGTTCCTTCATATTCAAGTAGTTCTGAGTAGTTTGTGCAGAGATTTGTGCAGTTTGATTTCATTTCAAGTTGGTTAGTCATAAACGCACTCAATGCTGAATTGAGCCTGTTTTTGAACTCTGTATTAAAAGTAGTGAAATCAGCAAATCCCAGCAGAAAACAACAAGAATCAGGTACGTCCTTCATATTCAAGTAGTTCTGAGTAGTTTGTGCAAAGATTTGTGTAGGTTTTGATGAGATTTGTGCAGTTTGATTGCATGTTAGCATGAAGTGTTAAAAACGCACTGAACGCTGAATTGAGCCTGTTTTTGAACTCTCTATTAAAAGTAGTGAAAACAGCAAATCCCAGCAGAAAATCAACAGGAATCATGTAGTTCCTTCATATTCAAGTTGTTCTGAGTAGTTTGTGCAGAGATTTGTGCAGTTTGATTTCATTTCAAGTTGATGAGTCACAAACGCACCCAATGCTGAATTGAGCCTGTTTTTGAACTCTGTATTAAAAGTAAGGAAATCATTAAATCCCAGAAGAAAATCAACAGGAATCATGTAGTTCCTTCATATTCAAGTGGTTCTGAGTAGTTGGTGCAGAGATTTGTGTAGTTCTTGATGAGATTTGTGCAGTTTGATTGCATGTTAGCATGAAGTGTCAAAAACGCAATGAACGCTGAATTGAGCCTGTTTTTGAACTCTGTATTAAAAGTAGTGAAAACAGCAAATCCTAGTAGAAAATCAACAGGAATCATGTAGTTCCGTCATATTCAAGTTGTTCTGAGTAGTTTGTGCAGAGATTTGTGTAGTTTTTGAAGAGATTTGTGCAGTTTGACTGCACTTCAAGTTGATGAGTCACAAACGCACTGAACGCTGAATTGAGCCTGTTTTTGAACTTTCTATTAAAAGTAGCGAAATCAGCAAATCCCAGCAGAAAACAACAAGAATCAGGTACGTCCTTCATATTCAAGTAGTTCTGAGTAGTTTGTGCAGAGATTTGTGCAGTTTGATTTCATTTCAAGTTGGTTAGTCATAAACGCACTCAATGCTGAATTGAGCCTGTTTTTGAACTCTGTATTAAAGTAGTGAAATCAGCAAATCCCAGCAGAAAACAACAAGAATCAGGTACGTCCTTCATATTCAAGTAGTTCTGAGTAGTTTGTGCAGAGATTTGTGCAGTTTTTGAAGAGATTTGTTTAGTATGATTCCATGTTAGCATGAAGTATCAAAAAAGCACTGAACGCTGAATTGAGCCTATTTTTGAACTCTGTATTAAAAGTAGTGAAAACAGTAAATCCCAGCAGAAAATCAATAGGAATCATGTAGTTCCTTCATATTCAAGTTGTTCTGAGTAGTTTGTGCAGAGATTTGTGTAGTTTGACTGCACTTCAAGTTTATGTGTCATAAAGGCACTCAACGCTGAATTGAGCCTGTTTTTCAACTCTGTATTAAATGTAGTGAAATCATTAAATCCGGGCAGAAAATCAACATGAATCATGTAGTTCCTTCATATTCAAGTAGTTTTTAGTAGTTTCTGCAGAGATTTGTGTAGTTTTTGAAGAGATTTGTGCAGTTTGACTGCACTTCAAGTTTATGTGTCATAAAGGCACTGAACGCTGAATTGAGCCTGTTTTTGAACTCTGTATTAAAAGTAGTGAAAACAGCAAATCCCAGCAGAAAATCAATAAGAATCAGGTACTTCCTTCATATTCAAGTAGTTTTGAGTAGTTTGTGCAGAGATTTGTGTAGTTTTTGATGAGATTTGTGCAGTTTGATTGCATGTTAGCATGAAGTGTTAAAAACGCACTGAACGCTGAATTGAGCCTGTTTTTGAACACTGTATTAAAAGTAGTGAAAACAGCAAATCCCAGCAGAAAATCAACAGGAATCATGTAGTTCCGTCATATTCAAGTTGTTCTGAGTAGTTTGTGCAGAGATTTGTGTAGTTTTTGATGAGATTTGTGCAGTTTGATTTCATTTCAAGTTGATGAGTCACAAACGCACCCAATGCTGAATTGAGCCTGTTTTTGAACTTTCTATTAAAAGTAGGGAAATCAGCAAATCCCTGCAGAAAATCAACAAGAATCATGTAGTTCCTTCATATTCAAGTATTTCTGAGTAGTTTGTGCAAAGATTTGTGTAGTTTTTGATGAGATTTGTGCAGTTTGATTGCATGTTAGCATGAAGTGTTAAAAACGCACTGAACGCTGAATTGAGCCTGTTTTTGACCTCTCTATTAAAAGTAGTGAAAACAGCAAATCCCAGCAGAAAATCAACAGGAATCATGTAGTTCCTTCATATTCAAGTAGTTCTGAGTAGTTTGTGCAGAGATTTGTGTAGTTTTTGAAGAGATTTGTGCAGTTTGACTGCACTTCAAGTTTATGTGTCATAAAGGCACTCAACGCTGAATTGAGCCTGTTTTTCAACTCTGTATTAAATGTAGTGAAATCATTAAATCCGGGCAGAAAATCAACATGAATCATGTAGTTCCTTCATATTCAAGTAGTTTTTAGTAGTTTCTGCAGAGATTTGTGTAGTTTTTGAAGAGATTTGTGCAGTTTGACTGCACTTCAAGTTTATGTGTCATAAAGGCACTGAACGCTGAATTGAGCCTGTTTTTGAACTCTGTATTAAAAGTAGTAAAAACAGCAAATCCCAGCAGAAAATCAACGAGAATCATGTATTCCCTTCATATTCAAGTAGTTCTGAGTAGTTTGTGCAGAGATTTGTGCAGTTTTTGAAGAGATTTGTTTAGTATGATTCCATGTTAGCATGAAGTATCAAAAACGCACTGAACGCTGAATTGAGCCTGTTTTTGAACTCTGTATTAAAAGTAGTGAAAACAGCAAATCCCAGCAGAAAATAAACAGGAATCATGTAGTTCCGTCATATTCAAGTTGTTCTGAGTAGTTTGTGCAGAGATTTGTGTAGGTTTTGATGAGATTTGTGCAGTTTGATTGTATGTTAGCATGAAGTGTTAAAAACGCACTGAACGCTGAATTGAGCCTATTTTTGAACTCTCTATTAAAAGTAGTGAAAACAGCAAATCCCAGCAGAAAATCAACAGGAATCATGTAGTTCCGTCATATTCAAGTAGTTTTTAGTAGTTTCTGCAGAGATTTGTGTAGTTTTTGAAGAGATTTGTGCAGTTTGACTGCACTTCAAGTTGATGAGTCACAAACGCACTGAACGCTGAATTGAGCCTGTTTTTGAACTTTCTATTAAAAGTAGCGAAATCAGCAAATCCCAGCAGAAAACAACAAGAATCAGGTACGTCCTTCATATTCAAGTAGTTCTGAGTAGTTTGTGCAGAGATTTGTGCAGTTTGATTTCATTTCAAGTTGGTTAGTCATAAACGCACTCAATGCTGAATTGAGCCTGTTTTTGAACTCTGTATTAAAGTAGTGAAATCAGCAAATCCCAGCAGAAAACAACAAGAATCAGGTACGTCCTTCATATTCAAGTAGTTCTGAGTAGTTTGTGCAGAGATTTGTGCAGTTTTTGAAGAGATTTGTTTAGTATGATTCCATGTTAGCATGAAGTATCAAAAAAGCACTGAACGCTGAATTGAGCCTATTTTGGAACTCTGTATTAAAAGTAGTGAAAACAGTAAATCCCAGCAGAAAATCAATAGGAATCATGTAGTTCCTTCATATTCAAGTTGTTCTGAGTAGTTTGTGCAGAGATTTGTGTAGTTTTTGATGAGATTTGTGCAGTTTGATTGCATGTTAGCATGAAGTGTTAAAAACGCACTGAACGCTGAATTGAGCCTGTTTTTGAACTCTCTATTAAAAGTAGTGAAAACAGCAAATCCCAGCAGAAAATCAACGGGAATCATGTATTTCCTTCATATTCAAGTAGTTCTGAGTAGTTTGTGCAGAGATTTGTGCAGTTTTTGAAGAGATTTGTTTAGTATGATTCCATGTTAGCATGAAGTATCAAAAACGTACTGAACGCTGAATTGAGCCTGTTTTTGAACTCTCTATTAAAAGTAGTGAAAACAGCAAATCCCAGCAGAAAATCAACAGGAATCATGTAGTTCCTTCATATTCAAGTAGTTCTGAGTAGTTTGTGCAGAGCATTGAGTACTTTTTGAAGATATTTGTGCACTTTGACTGCACTTCAAGTTTATGTGTTATAAAGGCACTCAACGCTGAATTGAGCCTGTTTTTCAACTGTGTATTAAATGTAGTGAAATCATTAAATCCGGTCAGAAAATCAACATGAATCATGTAGTTCCTTCATATTCAAGTAGTTTTTATTAGTTTCTGTAGAGATTTGTGAAGTTTTTGAAGAGATTTGTGCAGTTTGACTGCACTTCAAGTTGATGTGTCATAAAGGCACTCAACGCTGAATTGAGCCTGTTTTTGAACTTTGTATTAAATGTAGTGAAAACAGCAAATCAGAGCAGAAAATCAACAGGAATCATGTAGTTACTTCATATTCAAGTAGTTCTGAGTAGTTTGTGCAGAGATTTGTGTAGATTTCGAAGAGATTTGTGCAGTGTGATTGTATGTTACCATGAAGTATCAGAAACGCAGTCAACGCTGAATTGAACATGTTTTTGAACTCTGTATTAAATGTAGTTAAATCATTTAATCCCAGAAGAAAATCAACAGGAATCATGTAGTTCCTTCATATTTAAGTAGTTCTGAGTAGTTTGTGCAGAGATTTGTGCAGTTTTTGAAGAGATTTGTTTAGTATGATTCCATGTTAGCATGAAGTATCAAAAAAGCACTGAACGCTGAATTGAGCCTATTTTTGAACTCTGTATTAAAAGTAGTGAAAACAGTAAATCCCAGCATAAAATCAATAGGAATCATGTAGTTCCTTCATATTCAAGTTGTTCTGAGTAGTTTGTGCAGAGATTTGTGTAGTTTTTGAAGAGATTTGTGCAGTTTGACTGCACTTCAAGTTTATGTGTCATAAAGGCACTCAACGCTGAATTGAGCCTGTTTTTCAACTCTGTATTAAATGTAGTGAAATCATTAAATCCGGGCAGAAAATCAACATGAATCATGTAGTTCCTTCATATTCAAGTAGTTTTTAGTAGTTTCTGCAGAGATTTGTGTAGTTTTTGATGAGATTTGTGCAGTTTGATTGCATGTTAGCATGAAGTGTTAAAAACGCACTGAACGCTGAATTGAGCCTGTTTTTGAACACTGTATTAAAAGTAGTGAAAACAGCAAATCCCAGCAGAAAATCAACAGGAATCATGTAGTTCCGTCATATTCAAGTTGTTCTGAGTAGTTTGTGCAGAGATTTGTGTAGTTTTTGATGAGATTTGTGCAGTTTGATTTCATTTCAAGTTGATGAGTCACAAACGCACCCAATGCTGAATTGAGCCTGTTTTTGAACTTTCTATTAAAAGTAGCGAAATCAGCAAATCCCTGCAGAAAATCAACAAGAATCATGTAGTTCCTTCATATTCAAGTAGTTCTGAGTAGTTTGTGCAAAGATTTGTGTAGTTTTTGATGAGATTTGTGCAGTTTGATTGCATATTAGCATGAAGTGTTAAAAACGCACTGAACGCTGAATTGAGCCTGTTTTTGAACTCTCTATTAAAAGTAGTGAAAACAGCAAATCCCAGCAGAAGATCAACAGGAATCATGTAGTTCCTTCATATTCAAGTAGTTTTTAGTAGTTTCTGCAGAGATTTGTGTAGTTCTTGAAGAGATTTGTGCAGTTTGACTGCACTTCAAGTTTATGTGTCATAAAGGCACTGAACGCTGAATTGAGTCTGTTTTTGAACTCTGTATTAAAAGTAGTGAAAACAGCAAATCCCAGCAGAAAATCAACAGGAATCATGTAGTTCCTTCATATTCAAGTGGTTCTGAGTAGTTTGTGCAGAGATTTGTGCAGTTTGATTTCATTTCAAGTTGATGACTCACAAACGCACCCAATGCTGAATTGAGCCTGTTTTTGAACTCTGTATTAAAAGTAAGGAAATCATTAAATCCCAGAAGAAAATCAACAGGAATCATGTAGTTCCTTCATATTCAAGTGGTTCTGAGTAGTTTGTGCAGAGATTTGTGTAGTTCTTGATGAGATTTGTGCAGTTTGATTGCATGTTAGCATGAAGTGTCAAAAACGCAATGAACGCTGAATTGAGCCTGTTTTTGAACTCTGTATTAAAAGTAGTGAAAACAGCAAATCCTAGTAGAAAATCAACAGGAATCATGTAGTTCCGTCATATTCAAGTTGTTCTGAGTAGTTTGTGCAGAGATTTGTGTAGTTTTTGATGAGATTTGTGCAGTTTGATTTCATTTCAAGTTGATGAGTCACAAACGCACCCAATGCTGAATTGAGCCTGTTTTTGAACTTTCTATTAAAAGTAGCGAAATCAGCAAATCCCTGCAGAAAATCAACAAGAATCATGTAGTTCCTTCATATTCAAGTAGTTCTGAGTAGTTTGTGCAGAGATTTGTGCAGTTTGATTTCATTTCAAGTTGGTTAGTCATAAACGCACTCAATGCTGAATTGAGCCTGTTTTTGAACTCTGTATTAAAAGTAGTGAAATCAGCAAATCCCAGCAGAAAACAACAAGAATCAGGTACGTCCTTCATATTCAAGTAGTTCTGAGTAGTTTGTGGAAAGATTTGTGTAGGTTTTGATGAGATTTGTGCAGTTTGATTGCATGTTAGCATGAAGTGTTAAAAACGCACTGAACGCTGAATTGAGCCTGTTTTTGAACTCTCTATTAAAAGTAGTGAAAACAGCAAATCCCAGCAGAAAATCAACAGGAATCATGTAGTTCCTTCATATTCAAGTAGTTTTTAGTAGTTTCTGCAGAGATTTGTGTAGTTTTTGAAGAGATTTGTGCAGTTTGACTGCACTTCAAGTTGATGAGTCACAAACGCACTGAACGCTGAATTGAGCCTGTTTTTCAACTCTGTATTAAAAGTAGTGAAAACAGCAAATCCCAGCAGAAAATCAACAGGAATCATGTAGTTCCTTCATATTCAAGTAGTTCTGAGTAGTTTGTGCAGAGCATTGAGTAGTTTTTGAAGATATTTGTGCACTTTGACTGCACTTCAAGTTTATGTGTCATAAAGGCACTCAACGCTGAATTGAGCCTGTTTTTCAACTGTGTATTAAATGTAGTGAAATCATTAAATCCGGTCAGAAAATCAACATGAATCATGTAGTTCCTTCATATTCAAGTAGTTTTTATTAGTTTCTGTAGAGATTTGTGAAGTTTTTGAAGAGATTTGTGCAGTTTGACTGCACTTCAAGTTGATGTGTCATAAAGGCACTCAACGCTGAATTGAGCCTGTTTTTGAACTTTGTATTAAATGTAGTGAAAACAGCAAATCAGAGCAGAAAATCAACAGGAATAATGTAGTTACTTCATATTCAAGTAGTTCTGAGTAGTTTGTGCAGAGATTTGTGTAGATTTCGAAGAGATTTGTGCAGTGTGATTGTATGTTACCATGAAGTATCAGAAACGCAGTCAACGCTGAATTGAACATGTTTTTGAACTCTGTATTAAATGTAGTTAAATCATTAAATCCCAGAAGAAAATCAACAGGAATCATGTAGTTCCTTCATATTTAAGTAGTTCTGAGTAGTTTGTGCAGAGATTTGTGCAGTTTTTGAAGAGATTTGTTTAGTATGATTCCATGTTAGCATGAAGTATCAAAAAAGCACTGAACGCTGAATTGAGCCTATTTTTGAACTCTGTATTAAAAGTAGTGAAAACAGTAAATCCCAGCATAAAATCAATAGGAATCATGTAGTTCCTTCATATTCAAGTTGTTCTGAGTAGTTTGTGCAGAGATTTGTGTAGTTTTTGAAGAGATTTGTGCAGTTTGACTGCACTTCAAGTTTATGTGTCATAAAGGCACTCAACGCTGAATTGAGCCTGTTTTTCAACTCTGTATTAAATGTAGTGAAATCATTAAATCCGGGCAGAAAATCAACATGAATCATGTAGTTCCTTCATATTCAAGTAGTTTTTAGTAGTTTCTGCAGAGATTTGTGTAGTTTTTGATGAGATTTGTGCAGTTTGATTGCATGTTAGCATGAAGTGTTAAAAACGCACTGAACGCTGAATTGAGCCTGTTTTTGAACACTGTATTAAAAGTAGTGAAAACAGCAAATCCCAGCAGAAAATCAACAGGAATCATGTAGTTCCGTCATATTCAAGTTGTTCTGAGTAGTTTGTGCAGAGATTTGTGTAGTTTTTGATGAGATTTGTGCAGTTTGATTTCATTTCAAGTTGATGAGTCACAAACGCACCCAATGCTGAATTGAGCCTGTTTTTGAACTTTCTATTAAAAGTAGCGAAATCAGCAAATCCCTGCAGAAAATCAACAAGAATCATGTAGTTCCTTCATATTCAAGTAGTTCTGAGTAGTTTGTGCAAAGATTTGTGTAGTTTTTGATGAGATTTGTGCAGTTTGATTGCATATTAGCATGAAGTGTTAAAAACGCACTGAACGCTGAATTGAGCCTGTTTTTGAACTCTCTATTAAAAGTAGTGAAAACAGCAAATCCCAGCAGAAGATCAACAGGAATCATGTAGTTCCTTCATATTCAAGTAGTTTTTAGTAGTTTCTGCAGAGATTTGTGTAGTTCTTGAAGAGATTTGTGCAGTTTGACTGCACTTCAAGTTTATGTGTCATAAAGGCACTGAACGCTGAATTGAGTCTGTTTTTGAACTCTGTATTAAAAGTAGTGAAAACAGCAAATCCCAGCAGAAAATCAACAGGAATCATGTAGTTCCTTCATATTCAAGTGGTTCTGAGTAGTTTGTGCAGAGATTTGTGTAGTTTTTGATGAGATTTGTGCAGTTTGATTGCATGTTAGCATGAAGTGTCAAAAACGCACTGAACGCTGAATTGAGCCTGTTTTTGAACTCTGTATTAAAAGTAGTGAAAACAGCAAATCCCAGCAGAAAATCAACAAGAATCATGTAGTTCCTTCATATTCAAGTAGTTCTGAGTAGTTTGTGCAGAGATTTGTGCAATTTGATTTCATTTCAAGTTGGTTAGTCATAAACGCACTCAATGCTGAATTGAGCCTGTTTTTGAACTCTGTATTAAAAGTAGTGAAATCAGCAAATCCCAGCAGAAAAATCAGCAAGAATCATGTACTTCCTTCAAATTCAAGTAGCTTTTATTAGTTTGTGCAGACATTTATGTAGGTCTTAAAGAGATTTGTGCAGTTTGATTTCATTTCAAGTTGATGCATCACAAACGCACCCAATGCTGAATTGAGCCTGTTTTTGAACTCTGTATGAAAAGTAGTGAAATAAGCAAATCCCATTAGAAAATCAATAGGAATCATGTAGTTCCTTCATATTCAAGTAGCTTTTATTAGTTTGTGCAGAGATTTTCTAGTTTTTGAAGAGATCTGTGCAGTTTGGTTGCAATGTTAGTATGAGTAACAAAAACGCACTCAATGCTGAATTAAGCCTGTTTTTGAACTCTGTATTAAAAGTAGTGAAATCAGCAAATCCCAGCAGAAAATCAGCAAGAATCATGTACTTCCTTCATATTCAAGTAGTTCTGAGTAGTTTGTGCAGAGATTTCTGCAGTTTGATTTCATTTCAAGTTGATTAGTCATAAACGCACTCAATGCTGAATTAAGCCTGTTTTTGAACTCTGTATTAAATGTAGTGAAATCATTAAATCCGGGCAGAAAATCAACAGGAATCATGTAGTTCCGTCATATTCAAGTTGTTCTGAGTAGTTTGTGCAGAGATTTGTGTAGTTTTTGTAGAGATTTGTGCAGTTTGACTGCACTTCAAGTTGATGTGTCATAAAGGTACTCAACGCTGAATTGAGCCTGTTTTTGAACTTTGTATTAAAAGTAGTGAAATCAGCAAATCCCAGCAGAAAACAACAAGAATCAGGTACGTCCTTCATATTCAAGTAGTTCTGAGTAGTTTGTGCAGAGATTTGTGCAGTTTTTGAAGAGATTTGTTTAGTATGATTCCATGTTAGCATGAAGTATCAAAAAAGCACTGAACGCTGAATTGAGCCTATTTTTGAACTCTGTATTAAAAGTTGTGAAAACAGTAAATCCCAGCAGAAAATCAATAGGAATCATGTAGTTCCTTCATATTCAAGTTGTTCTGAGTAGTTTGTGCAGAGATTTGTGTAGTTTTTGAAGAGATTTGTGCAGTTTGACTGCACTTCAAGTTTATGTGTCATAAAGGCACTCAACGCTACATTGAGCCTGTTTTTCAACTCTGTATTAAATGTAGTGAAATCATTAAATCCGGGCAGAAAATCAACATTAATCATGTAGTTCCTTCATATTCAAGTAGTTCTGAGTAGTTTGTGCAGAGATTTGTGCAGTTTGACTGCACTTCAAGTTTATGTGTCATAAAGGCACTCAACGCTGAATTGAGCCTGTTTTTAAACTTTGCATTAAATGTAGTGAAATCATTAAATCCCAGCAGAAAATCAACGGGAATCATGTAGTTCCTTCATATTCAAGTAGTTTTTAGTAGTTTCTGCAGAGATTTGTGTAGTTTTTGAAGAGATTTGTGCAGTTTGACTGCACTTCAAGTTTATGTGTCATAAAGGCACTCAACGCTGAATTGAGCCTGTTTTTCAACTCTGTATTAAATGTAGTGAAATCATTAAATCCGGGCAGAAAATCAACATGAATCATGTAGTTCCATCATATTCAAGTAGTTTTTAGTAGTTTCTGCAGAGATTTGTGTAGTTTTTGAAGAGATTTGTGCAGTTTGATTGCATGTTAACATGTAGTGTCAAAAACGCACTGAACGCTGAATTGAGCCTGTTTTTGAACTCTGTATTAAAAGTAGTGAAAACAGCAAATCCCAGCAGAAAATCAACAGGAATCATGTAGTTCCTTCACATTCAAGTAGTTCTGAGTAGTTTGTGCAGAGATTTGTGCAATTTGATTTCATTTCAAGTTGGTTAGTCACAAACGCACTGAACGCTGAATTGAGCCTGTTTTTGAACTTTCTATTAAAAGTAGCGAAATCAGCAAATCCCAGCAGAAAACAACAAGAATCAGGTACGTCCTTCATATTCAAGTAGTTCTGAGTAGTTTGTGCAGAGATTTGTGCAGTTTGATTTCATTTCAAGTTGGTTAGTCATAAACGCACTCAATGCTGAATTGAGCCTGTTTTTGAACTCTGTATTAAAAGTAGTGAAATCAGCAAATCCCAGCAGAAAACAACAAGAATCAGGTACGTCCTTCATATTCAAGTAGTTCTGAGTAGTTTGTGCAGAGATTTGTGCAGTTTTTGAAGAGATTTGTTTAGTATGATTCCATGTTAGCATGAAGTATCAAAAAATCACTGAACGCTGAATTGAGCCTATTTTTGAACTCTGTATTAAAAGTAGTGAAAACAGTAAATCCCAGCAGAAAATCAATAGGAATCATGTAGTTCCTTCATATTCAAGTTGTTCTGAGTAGTTTGTGCAGAGATTTGTGTAGTTTGACTGCACTTCAAGTTTATGTGTCATAAAGGCACTCAACGCTGAATTGAGCCTGTTTTTCAACTCTGTATTAAATGTAGTGAAATAATTAAATCCGGGCAGAAAATCAACATGAATCATGTACTTCCTTCATATTCAAGTAGTTTTTAGTAGTTTCTGCAGAGATTTGTGTAGTTTTTGAAGAGATTTGTGCAGTTTGACTGCACTTCAAGTTTATGTGTCATAAAGGCACTGAACGCTGAATTGAGCCTGTTTTTGAACTCTGTATTAAAAGTAGTGAAAACAGCAAATCCCAGCAGAAAATCAATAAGAATCAGGTACTTCCTTCATATTCAAGTAGTTCTGAGTAGTTTGTGCAGAGATTTGTGTAGTTTTTGATGAGATTTGTGCAGTTTGATTGCATGTTAGCATGAAGTGTTAAAAACGCACTGAACGCTGAATTGAGCCTGTTTTTGAACTCTCTATTAAAAGTAGTGAAAACAGCAAATCCCAGCAGAAAATCAACGGGAATCATGTATTCCCTTCATATTCAAGTAGTTCTGAGTAGTTTGTGCAGAGATTTGTGCAGTTTTTGAAGAGATTTGTTTAGTATGATTCAATGTTAGCATGAAGTATCAAAAACGTACTGAACGCTGAATTGAGCCTGTTTTTGAACTCTGTATTAAAAGTAGTGAAAACAGCAAATCCCAGCAGAAAATCAACAGGTATCATGTAGTTCCTTCATATTCAAGTGGTTCTGAGTAGTTTGTGCAGAGATTTGTGCAGTTTGATTTCATTTCAAGTTGATGAGTCACAAACGCACCCAATGCTGAATTGAGCCTGTTTTTGAACTCTGTATTAAAAGTAAGGAAATCATTAAATCCCAGAAGAAAATCAACAGGAATCATGTAGTTCCTTCATATTCAAGTGGTTCTGAGTAGTTTGTGCAGAGATTTGTGTAGTTCTTGATGAGATTTGTGCAGTTTGATTGCATGTTAGCATGAAGTGTCAAAAACGCAATGAACGCTGAATTGAGCCTGTTTTTGAACTCTGTATTAAAAGTAGTGAAAACAGCAAATCCTAGTAGAAAATCAACAGGAATCATGTAGTTCCGTCATATTCAAGTTGTTCTGAGTAGTTTGTGCAGAGATTTGTGTAGTTTTTGATGAGATTTGTGCAGTTTGATTTCATTTCAAGTTGATGAGTCACAAACGCACCCAATGCTGAATTGAGCCTGTTTTTGAACTTTCTATTAAAAGTAGCGAAATCAGCAAATCCCTGCAGAAAATCAACAAGAATCATGTAGTTCCTTCATATTCAAGTAGTTCTGAGTAGTTTGTGCAGAGATTTGTGCAGTTTGATTTCATTTCAAGTTGGTTAGTCATAAACGCACTCAATGCTGAATTGAGCCTGTTTTTGAACTCTGTATTAAAAGTAGTGAAATCAGCAAATCCCAGCAGAAAACAACAAGAATCAGGTACGTCCTTCATATTCAAGTAGTTCTGAGTAGTTTGTGCAGAGCATTGAGTAGTTTTTGAAGATATTTGTGCACTTTGACTGCACTTCAAGTTTATGTGTCATAAAGGCACTCAACGCTGAATTGAGCCTGTTTTTCAACTGTGTATTAAATGTAGTGAAATCATTAAATCCGGTCAGAAAATCAACATGAATCATGTAGTTCCTTCATATTCAAGTAGTTTTTATTAGTTTCTGTAGAGATTTGTGAAGTTTTTGAAGAGATTTGTGCAGTTTGACTGCACTTCAAGTTGATGTGTCATAAAGGCACTCAACGCTGAATTGAGCCTGTTTTTGAACTTTGTATTAAATGTAGTGAAAACAGCAAATCAGAGCAGAAAATCAACAGGAATCATGTAGTTACTTCATATTCAAGTAGTTCTGAGTAGTTTGTGCAGAGATTTGTGTAGATTTCGAAGAGATTTGTGCAGTGTGATTGTATGTTACCATGAAGTATCAGAAACGCAGTCAACGCTGAATTGAACATGTTTTTGAACTCTGTATTAAATGTAGTGAAATCATTAAATCCCAGAAGAAAATCAACAGGAATCATGTAGTTCCTTCATATTTAAGTAGTTCTGAGTAGTTTGTGCAGAGATTTGTGCAGTTTTTGAAGAGATTTGTTTAGTATGATTCCATGTTAGCATGAAGTATCAAAAAAGCACTGAACGCTGAATTGAGCCTATTTTTGAACTCTGTATTAAAAGTAGTGAAAACAAAAAATCCCAGCAGAAAATCAATAGGAATCATGTAGTTCCTTCATATTCAAGTTGTTCTGAGTAGTTTGTGCAGAGATTTGTGTAGTTTTTGAAGAGATTTGTGCAGTTTGACTGCACTTCAAGTTTATGTGTCATAAAGGCACTCAACGCTGAATTGAGCCTGTTTTTCAACTCTGTATTAAATGTAGTGAAATCATTAAATCCGGGCAGAAAATCAACATGAATCATGTAGTTCCTTCATATTCAAGTAGTTTTTAGTAGTTTCTGCAGAGATTTGTGTAGTTTTTGATGAGATTTGTGCAGTTTGATTGCATGTTAGCATGAAGTGTTAAAAACGCACTAAACGCTGAATTGAGCCTGTTTTTGAACTTTCTATTAAAAGTAGCGAAATCAGCAAATCCCTGCAAAAAATCAACAAGAATCATGTAGTTCCTTCATATTCAAGTAGTTCTGAGTAGTTTGTGCAAAGATTTGTGTAGTTTTTGATGAGATTTGTGCAGTTTGATTGCATATTAGCATGAAGTGTTAAAAACGCACTGAACGCTGAATTGAGCCTGTTTTTGAAGTCTCTATTAAAAGTAGTGAAAACAGCAAATCCCAGCAGAAAATCAACAGGAATCATGTAGTTCCGTCATATTCAAGTTGTTCTGAGTAGTTTGTGCAGAGATTTGTGTAGTTTTTGATGAGATTTGTGCAGTTTGATTGCATGTTAGCATGAAGTGTCAAAAAACGCACTGAACGCTGAATTGAGCCTGTTTTTGAACTCTGTATTAAAAGTAGTGAAAACAGCAAATCCCAGCAGAAAATCAACAAGAATCAGGTACTTCCTTCATATTCAAGTAGTTCTGAGTAGTTTGTGCAGAGATTTGTGTAGTTTTTGATGAGATTTGTGCAGTTTGATTGCAGTTAGCATGAAGCATCAAAAACGCAATGAACGCTGAATTGAGCCTGTTTTTGAACTCTGTATTAAATGTAGTGAAATCATTAAATCCCAGAAGAAAATCAACAGGAATCATGTAGTTCCTTCATATTCAAGTAGTTCTGAGTAGTTTGTGCAGAGATTTGTGTAGTTTTTGATGAGATTTGTGCAGTTTGATTGCAGTTAGCATGAAGCATCAAAAACGCAATGAACGCTGAATTGAGCCTGTTTTTGAACTCTGTATTAAATGTAGTGAAATCATTAAATCCCAGAAGAAAATCAACAGGAATCATGTAGTTCCTTCATATTCAAGTAGTTTTTAGTAGTTTCTGCAGAGATTTGTGTAGTTTTTGAAGAGATTTGTGCAGTTTGACTGCACTTCAAGTTGATGAGTCACAAACGCACTGAACGCTGAATTGAGCCTGTTTTTGAACTTTCTATTAAAAGTAGCGAAATCAGCAAATCCCAGCAGAAAACAACAAGAATCAGGTACGTCCTTCATATTCAAGTAGTTCTGAGTAGTTTGTGCAGAGATTTGTGCAGTTTGATTTCATTTCAAGTTGGTTAGTCATAAACACACTCAATGCTGAATTGAGCCTGTTTTTGAACTCTGTATTAAAAGTAGTGAAATCAGCAAATCCCAGCAGAAAACAACAAGAATCAGGTACGTCCTTCATATTCAAGTAGTTCTGAGTAGTTTGTGCAAAGATTTGTGTAGGTTTTGATGAGATTTGTGCAGTTTGATTGCATGTTAGCATGAAGTGTTAAAAACGCACTGAACGCTGAATTGAGCCTGTTTTTGAACTCTCTATTAAAAGTAGTGAAAACATAAAATCCCAGCAGAAAATCAACAGGAATCATGTAGTTCCTTCATATTCAAGTAGTTTTTAGTAGTTTCTGCAGAGATTTGTGTAGTTTTTGAAGAGATTTGTGCAGTTTGACTGCACTTCAAGTTGATGAGTCACAAACGCACTGAACGCTGAATTGAGCCTGTTTTTGAACTTTCTATTAAAAGTAGCGAAATCAGCAAATCCCAGCAGAAAACAACAAGAATCAGGTACGTCCTTCATATTCAAGTAGTTCTGAGTAGTTTGTGCAGAGATTTGTGCAGTTTGATTTCATTTCAAGTTGGTTAGTCATAAACGCACTCAATGCTGAATTGAGCCTGTTTTTGAACTCTGTATTAAAAGTAGTGAAATCAGCAAATCCCAGCAGAAAACAACAAGAATCAGGTACGTCCTTCATATTCAAGTTGTTCTGAGTAGTTTGTGCAGAGATTTGTGTAGTTTGACTGCACTTCAAGTTTATGTGTCATAAAGGCACTCAACGCTGAATTGAGCCTGTTTTTCAACTCTGTATTAAATGTAGTGAAATCATTAAATCCGGGCAGAAAATCAACATGAATCATGTAGTTCCTTCATATTCAAGTAGTTTTTAGTAGTTTCTGCAGAGATTTGTGTAGTTTTTGAAGAGATTTGTGCAGTTTGACTGCACTTCAAGTTTATGTGTCATAAAGGCACTGAACGCTGAATTGAGCCTGTTTTTGAACTCTGTATTAAAAGTAGTGAAAACAGCAAATCCCAGCAGAAAATCAATAAGAATCAGGTACTTCCTTCATATTCAAGTAGTTCTGAGTAGTTTGTGCAGAGATTTGTGCAGTTTGATTTCATTTCAAGTTGATGAGTCACAAACGCACCCAATGCTGAATTGAGCCTGTTTTTGAACTCTGTATTAAAAGTAAGGAAATCATTAAATCCCAGAAGAAAATCAACAGGAATCATGTAGTTCCTTCATATTCAAGTGGTTCTGAGTAGTTTGTGCAGAGATTTGTGTAGTTCTTGATGAGATTTGTGCAGTTTGATTGCATGTTAGCATGAAGTGTCAAAAACGCAATGAACGCTGAATTGAGCCTGTTTTTGAACTCTGTATTAAAAGTAGTGAAAACAGCAAATCCTAGTAGAAAATCAACAGGAATCATGTAGTTCCGTCATATTCAAGTAGTTCTGAGTAGTTTGTGCAGAGATTTGTGCAGTTTGATTTCATTTCAAGTTGGTTAGTCATAAACGCACTCAATGCTGAATTGAGCCTGTTTTTGAACTCTGTATTAAAAGTAGTGAAATCAGCAAATCCCAGCAGAAAACAACAAGAATCAGGTACGTCCTTCATATTCAAGTAGTTCTGAGTAGTTTGTGGAAAGATTTGTGTAGGTTTTGATGAGATTTGTGCAGTTTGATTGCATGTTAGCATGAAGTGTTAAAAACGCACTGAACGCTGAATTGAGCCTGTTTTTGAACTCTCTATTAAAAGTAGTGAAAACAGCAAATCCCAGCAGAAAATCAACAGGAATCATGTAGTTCCTTCATATTCAAGTAGTTTTTAGTAGTTTCTGCAGAGATTTGTGTAGTTTTTGAAGAGATTTGTGCAGTTTGACTGCACTTCAAGTTGATGAGTCACAAACGCACTGAACGCTGAATTGAGCCTGTTTTTCAACTCTGTATTAAAAGTAGTGAAAACAGCAAATCCCAGCAGAAAATCAACAGGAATCATGTAGTTCCTTCATATTCAAGTAGTTCTGAGTAGTTTGTGCAGAGCATTGAGTAGTTTTTGAAGATATTTGTGCACTTTGACTGCACTTCAAGTTTATGTGTCATAAAGGCACTCAACGCTGAATTGAGCCTGTTTTTGAACTTTGTATTAAATGTAGTGAAAACAGCAAATCAGAGCAGAAAATCAACAGGAATCATGTAGTTACTTCATATTCAAGTAGTTCTGAGTAGTTTGTGCAGAGATTTGTGTAGATTTCGAAGAGATTTGTGCAGTGTGATTGTATGTTACCATGAAGTATCAGAAACGCAGTCAACGCTGAATTGAACATGTTTTTGAACTCTGTATTAAATGTAGTGAAATCATTAAATCCCAGAAGAAAATCAACAGGAATCATGTAGTTCCTTCATATTTAAGTAGTTCTGAGTAGTTTGTGCAGAGATTTGTGCAGTTTTTGAAGAGATTTGTTTAGTATGATTCCATGTTAGCATGAAGTATCAAAAAAGCACTGAACGCTGAATTGAGCCTATTTTTGAACTCTGTATTAAAAGTAGTGAAAACAGTAAATCCCAGCATAAAATCAATAGGAATCATGTAGTTCCTTCATATTCAAGTTGTTCTGAGTAGTTTGTGCAGAGATTTGTGTAGTTTTTGAAGAGATTTGTGCAGTTTGACTGCACTTCAAGTTTATGTGTCATAAAGGCACTCAACGCTGATTTGAGCCTGTTTTTCAACTCTGTATTAAATGTAGTGAAATCATTAAATCCGGGCAGAAAATCAACATGAATCATGTAGTTCCTTCATATTCAAGTAGTTTTTAGTAGTTTCTGCAGAGATTTGTGTAGTTTTTGATGAGATTTGTGCAGTTTGATTGCATGTTAGCATGAAGTGTTAAAAACGCACTGAACGCTGAATTGAGCCTGTTTTTGAACACTGTATTAAAAGTAGTGAAAACAGCAAATCCCAGCAGAAAATCAACAGGAATCATGTAGTTCCGTCATATTCAAGTTGTTCTGAGTAGTTTGTGCAGAGATTTGTGTAGTTTTTGATGAGATTTGTGCAGTTTGATTTCATTTCAAGTTGATGAGTCACAAACGCACCCAATGCTGAATTGAGCCTGTTTTTGAACTTTCTATTAAAAGTAGCGAAATCAGCAAATCCCTGCAGAAAATCAACAAGAATCATGTAGTTCCTTCATATTCAAGTAATTCTGAGTAGTTTGTGCAAAGATTTGTGTAGTTTTTGATGAGATTTGTGCAGTTTGATTGCATATTAGCATGAAGTGTTAAAAACGCACTGAACGCTGAATTGAGCCTGTTTTTGAACTCTCTATTAAAAGTAGTGAAAACAGCAAATCCCAGCAGAAGATCAACAGGAATCATGTAGTTCCTTCATATTCAAGTAGTTTTTAGTAGTTTCTGCAGAGATTTGTGTAGTTCTTGAAGAGATTTGTGCAGTTTGACTGCACTTCAAGTTTATGTGTCATAAAGGCACTGAACGCTGAATTGAGTCTGTTTTTGAACTCTGTATTAAAAGTAGTGAAAACAGTAAATCCCAGCAGAAAATCAACAGGAATCATGTAGTTCCTTCATATTCAAGTGGTTCTGAGTAGTTTGTGCAGAGATTTGTGTAGTTTTTGATGAGATTTGTGCAGTTTGATTGCATGTTAGCATGAAGTGTCAAAAACGCACTGAACGCTGAATTGAGCCTGTTTTTGAACTCTGTATTAAAAGTAGTGAAAACAGCAAATCCCAGCAGAAAATCAACAAGAATCATGTAGTTCCTTCATATTCAAGTAGTTCTGAGTAGTTTGTGCAGAGATTTGTGCAATTTGATTTCATTTCAAGTTGGTTAGTCATAAACGCACTCAATGCTGAATTGAGCCTGTTTTTGAACTCTGTATTAAAAGTAGTGAAATCAGCAAATCCCAGCAGAAAAATCAGCAAGAATCATGTACTTCCTTCAAATTCAAGTAGCTTTTATTAGTTTGTGCAGACATTTATGTAGGTCTTAAAGAGATTTGTGCAGTTTGATTTCATTTCAAGTTGATGCGTCACAAACGCACCCAATGCTGAATTGAGCCTGTTTTTGAACTCTGTATGAAAAGTAGTGAAATAAGCAAATCCCATTAGAAAATCAATAGGAATCATGTAGTTCCTTCATATTCAAGTAGCTTTTATTAGTTTGTGCAGAGATTTTCTAGTTTTTGAAGAGATCTGTGCAGTTTGGTTGCAATGTTAGTATGAGTAACAAAAACGCACTCAATGCTGAATTAAGCCTGTTTTTGAACTCTGTATTAAAAGTAGTGAAATCAGCAAATCCCAGCAGAAAATCAGCAAGAATCATGTACTTCCTTCATATTCAAGTAGTTCTGAGTAGTTTGTGCAGAGATTTCTGCAGTTTGATTTCATTTCAAGTTGATTAGTCATAAACGCACTCAATGCTGAATTAAGCCTGTTTTTGAACTCTGTATTAAATGTAGTGAAATCATTAAATCCGGGCAGAAAATCAACAGGAATCATGTAGTTCCGTCATATTCAAGTTGTTCTGAGTAGTTTGTGCAGAGATTTGTGTAGTTTTTGTAGAGATTTGTGCAGTTTGACTGCACTTCAAGTTGATGTGTCATAAAGGTACTCAACGCTGAATTGAGCCTGTTTTTGAACTTTGTATTAAAAGTAGTGAAATCAGCAAATCCCAGCAGAAAACAACAAGAATCAGGTACGTCCTTCATATTCAAGTAGTTCTGAGTAGTTTGTGCAGAGATTTGTGCAGTTTTTGAAGAGATTTGTTTAGTATGATTCCATGTTAGCATGAAGTATCAAAAAAGCACTGAACGCTGAATTGAGCCTATTTTTGAACTCTGTATTAAAAGTAGTGAAAACAGTAAATCCCAGCAGAAAATCAATAGGAATCATGTAGTTCCTTCATATTCAAGTTGTTCTGAGTAGTTTGTGCAGAGATTTGTGTAGTTTTTGAAGAGATTTGTGCAGTTTGACTGCACTTCAAGTTTATGTGTCATAAAGGCACTCAACGCTACATTGAGCCTGTTTTTCAACTCTGTATTAAATGTAGTGAAATCATTAAATCCGGGCAGAAAATCAACATTAATCATGTAGTTCCTTCATATTCAAGTAGTTCTGAGTAGTTTGTGCAGAGATTTGTGCAGTTTGACTGCACTTCAAGTTTATGTGTCATAAAGGCACTCAACGCTGAATTGAGCCTGTTTTTAAACTTTGCATTAAATGTAGTGAAATCATTAAATCCCAGCAGAAAATCAACGGGAATCATGTAGTTCCTTCATATTCAAGTAGTTTTTAGTAGTTTCTGCAGAGATTTGTGTAGTTTTTGAAGAGATTTGTGCAGTTTGACTGCACTTCAAGTTTATGTGTCATAAAGGCACTCAACGCTGAATTGAGCCTGTTTTTCAACTCTGTATTAAATGTAGTGAAATCATTAAATCCGGGCAGAAAATCAACATGAATCATGTAGTTCCATCATATTCAAGTAGTTTTTAGTAGTTTCTGCAGAGATTTGTGTAGTTTTTGAAGAGATTTGTGCAGTTTGACTGCACTTCAAGTTTATGTGTCATAAATACACTGAACGCTGAATTGAGCCTGTTTTTGAACTCTGTATTAAAAGTAGTAAAAACAGCAAATCCCAGCAGAAAATCAACAGGAATCATGTAGTTCCTTCATATTCAAGTTGTTCTGAGTAGTTTGTGCAGAGATTTGTGTAGATATCCAAGAGATTTGTGCAGTGTGATTGTATGTTACCATGAAGTATCAGAAACGCACTCAACGCTGAATTGAACATGTTTTTGAACTCTGTATTAAAAGTAGTGAAAACAGCAAATCCCAGCAGAAAATCAACAGGAATCATGTAGTTCCTTCATATTCAAGTGGTTCTGAGTAGTTTGTGCAGAGATTTGTGCAGTTTTTGAAGAGATTTGTTTAGTATGATTCCATGTTAGCATGAAGTATCAAAAACGTACTGAACACTGAATTGAGCCTATTTTTGAACTCTGTATTAAATGTAGTGAAAACAGCAAATCCCAGCAGAAAATCAACAGGAATCATGTAGTTCCTTCATATTCAAGTGGTTCTGAGTAGTTTGTGCAGAGATATGTGCAGTTTTTGAAGAGATTTGTTTAGTATGATTCCATGTTAGCATGAAGTATCAAAAACGCACTGAACGCTGAATTGAGCCTGTTTTTGAACTCTGTATTAAAAGTAAGGAAATCATTAAATCCCAGAAGAAAATCAACAGGAATCATGTAGTTCCTTCATAATCAAGTTGTTCTGAGTAGTTTGTGCAGAGATTTGTGTAGTTTTTGAAGAGATTTGTGCAGTTTGACTGCACTTCAAGTTTATGTGTCATAAAGGCACTCAACGCTGAATTGAGCCTGTTTTTCAACTCTGTATTAAATGTAGTGAAATCATTAAATCCGGGCAGAAAATCAACATGAATCATGTAGTTCCTTCATATTCAAGTAGTTTTTAGTAGTTTCTGCAGAGATTTGTGTAGTTTTTGAAGAGATTTGTGCAGTTTGACTGCACTTCAAGTTTATGTGTCATAAAGGCACTGAACGCTGAAGTGAGCCTGTTTTTGAACTCTGTATTAAAAGTAGTAAAAACAGCAAATCCCAGCAGAAAAACAACAGGAATCATGTAGTTACTTCATATTCAAGTTGTTCTGAGTAGTTTGTGCAGAGATTTGTGTAGTTTTTGATGAAATTTGTGCAGTTTGATTGCAAGTTAGCATGAAGTATCAAAAATGCATTGAACGCTGAATTGAGCCTGTTTTTGAACTCTGTATTAAAAGTAAGGAAATCATTAAATCCCAGAAGAAAATCAACAGGAATCATGTAGTTCCTTCATATTCAAGTGGTTCTGAGTAGTTTGTGCAGAGATTTGTGCAGTTTTTGAAGAGATTTGTTTAGTATGATTCCATGTTAGCATGAAGTATCAAAAACGTACTGAACACTGAATTGAGCCTATTTTTGAACTCTATATTAAAAGTAGTAAAAACAGCAAATCCCAGCAGAAAATCAACGAGAATCATGTATTCCCTTCATATTCAAGTTGTTCTGAGTAGTTTGTGCAGAGATTTGTGTAGTTTTTGATGAGATTTGTGCAGTTTGATTTCATTTCAAGTTGATGAGTCACAAACGCACCCAATGCTGAATTGAGCCTGTTTTTGAACTTTCTATTAAAAGTAGCGAAATCAGCAAATCCCTGCAGAAAATCAACAAGAATCATGTAGTTCCTTCATATTCAAGTAGTTCTGAGTAGTTTGTGCAAAGATTTGTGTAGTTTTTGATGAGATTTGTGCAGTTTGATTGCATGTTAGCATGAAGTGTTAAAAACGCACTGAACGCTGAATTGAGCCTGTTTTTGAACTCTCTATTAAAAGTAGTGAAAACAGCAAATCCCAGCAGAAAATCAACAGGAATCATGTAGTTCCTTCATATTCAAGTAGTTCTGAGTAGTTTCTGCAGAGATTTGTGTAGTTCTTGAAGAGATTTGTGCAGTTTGACTGCACTACAAGTTCATGTGTCATAAAGGCACTGAACGCTGAATTGAGTCTGTTTTTGAACTCTGTATTAAAAGTAGTGAAAACAGCAAATCCCAGCAGAAAATCAACAAGAATCATGTAGTTCCTTCATATTCAAGTAGTTCTGAGTAGTTTGTGCAGAGATTTGTGCAGTTTTTGAAGAGATTTGTTTAGTATGATTCCATGTTAGCATGAAGTATCAAAAACGCACTGAACGCTGAATTGAGCCTGTTTTTGAACTCTGTATTAATAGTGAAAACAGCAAATCCCAGCAGAAAATCAACAGAAATCATGTAGTTCCTTCATATTCAAGTAGTTCTGAGTAGTTTGTGCAGAGATTTGTGCAGTTTGATTTCTTTTCAAGTTTACTAGTCATAAACGCACTCAATGCTGAATTGAGCCTGTTTTTGAACTCTGTAGTAAAAGTAGTGAAATAAGCAAATCCCATTAGAAAATCAACAGGAATCATGTAGTTCCTTCATATTCAAGTAGCTTTTATTAGTTTGTGCAGAGATTTGTGCAGTTTTTGAAGAGATTTGTGCAGTTTGACTGCACTTCAAGTTTATGTGTCATAAAGGCACTCAACGCTGAATTGAGCCTGTTTTTAAACTTTGCATTAAATGTAGTGAAATCATTAAATCCCAGCAGAAAATCAACGGGAATTATGTAGTTCCTTCATATTCAAGTAGTTTTTAGTAGTTTCTGCAGAGATTTGTGTAGTTTTTGAAGAGATTTGTGCAGTTTGATTGCATGTTAACATGAAGTGTCAAAAACGCACTGAACGCTGAATTGAGCCTGTTTTTGAACTCTGTATTAAAAGTAGTGAAAACAGCAAATCCCAGCAGAAAATCAACAGGAATCATGTAGTTCCTTCACATTCAAGTAGTTCTGAGTAGTTTGTGCAGAGATTTGTGCAGTTTTTGAAGAGATTTGTTTAGTATGATTCCATGTTAGCATGAAGTATCAAAAAAGCGCTGAACGCTGAATTGAGCCTGTTTTTGAACTCTGTATTAAAAGTAGTGAAAACAGCAAATCCCAGCAGAAAATCAACAGGAATCATGTAGTTCCTTCATATTCAAGTTATTCTGAGTAGTGTTGGCAGAGATTTGTGTAGTTTTTGATGAGATTTGTGCAGTTTGATTGCATGTTAGCATGAAGTGTCAAAAACGCACTGAACGCTGAATTGAGCCTGTTTTTGAACTCTGTATTAAAAGTAGTGAAAACAGCAAATCCCAGCAGAAAATCAACAGGAATCATGTATTTCCGTCATATTCAAGTTGTTGTGAGTAGTTTGTGCAGAGATTTGTGTAGTTTTTGATGAGATTTGTGCAGTTTGATTTCATTTCAAGTTGATGAGTCACAAACGCACCCAATGCTGAATTGAGCCTGTTTTTGAACTTTCTATTAAAAGTAGCGAAATCAGCAAATCCCTGCAGAAAATCAACAAGAATCATGTAGTTCCTTCATATTCAAGTACTTCTGAGTAGTTTGTGCAGAGATTTGTGTAGTTTTTGATGAGATTTGTGCAGTTTGATTGCATGTTAGCATGAAGTGTTAAAAACGCACTGAACGCTGAATTGAGCCTGTTTTTGACCTCTCTATTAAAAGTAGTGAAAACAGCAAATCCCAGCAGAAAATCAACAGGAATCATGTAGTTCCTTCATATTCAAGTAGTTCTGAGTAGTTTGTGCAGAGACTTGTGTAGTTTTTGATGAGATTTGTGCAGTTTGATTGCATGTTAGCATGAAGTGTCAAAAACGCACTGAACGCTGAATTGAACCTGTTTTTGAACTCTGTATTAAAAGTAGTGAAAACAGCAAATCCCAGCAGAAAATCAACAGGAATCATGTAGTTCCGTCATATTCAAGTAGTTTTTAGTAGTTTCTGCAGAGATTTGTGTAGTTTTTGAAGAGATTTGTGCAGTTTGACTGCACTTCAAGTTTATGTGTCATAAAGGCAGTGAACGCTGAAATGAGCCTGTTTTTGAACTCTGTATTAAAAGTAGTAAAAACAGCAAATCCCAGCAGAAAATCAACAGGAATCATGTAGTTACTTCATATTCAAGTTGTTCTGAGTAGTTTGTGCAGAGATTTGTGTAGTTTTTGATGAAATTTGTGCAGTTTGATTGCAAGTTAGCATGAAGTATCAAAAATGCATTGAACGCTGAATTGAGCCTGTTTTTGAACTCTGTATTAAAAGTAAGGAAATCATTAAATCCCAGAAGAAAATCAACAGGAATCATGTAGTTCCTTCATATTCAAGTGGTTCTGAGTAGTTTGTGCAGAGATTTGTGCAGTTTTTGAAGAGATTTGTTTAGTATGATTCCATGTTAGCATGAAGTATCAAAAACGTACTGAACACTGAATTGAGCCTATTTTTGAACTCTATATTAAAAGTAGTAAAAACAGCAAATCCCAGCAGAAAATCAACGAGAATCATGTATTCCCTTCATATTCAAGTTGTTCTGAGTAGTTTGTGCAGAGATTTGTGTAGTTTTTGATGAGATTTGTGCAGTTTGATTTCATTTCAAGTTGATGAGTCACAAACGCACCCAATGCTGAATTGAGCCTGTTTTTGAACTTTCTATTAAAAGTAGCGAAATCAGCAAATCCCTGCAGAAAATCAACAAGAATCATGTAGTTCCTTCATATTCAAGTAGTTCTGAGTAGTTTGTGCAAAGATTTGTGTAGTTTTTGATGAGATTTGTGCAGTTTGATTGCATGTTAGCATGAAGTGTTAAAAACGCACTGAACGCTGAATTGAGCCTGTTTTTGAACTCTCTATTAAAAGTAGTGAAAACAGCAAATCCCAGCAGAAAATCAACAGGAATCATGTAGTTCCTTCATATTCAAGTAGTTCTGAGTAGTTTCTGCAGAGATTTGTGTAGTTCTTGAAGAGATTTGTGCAGTTTGACTGCACTACAAGTTCATGTGTCATAAAGGCACTGAACGCTGAATTGAGTCTGTTTTTGAACTCTGTATTAAAAGTAGTGAAAACAGCAAATCCCAGCAGAAAATCAACAAGAATCATGTAGTTCCTTCATATTCAAGTAGTTCTGAGTAGTTTGTGCAGAGATTTGTGCAGTTTTTGAAGAGATTTGTTTAGTATGATTCCATGTTAGCATGAAGTATCAAAAACGCACTGAACGCTGAATTGAGCCTGTTTTTGAACTCTGTATTAATAGTGAAAACAGCAAATCCCAGCAGAAAATCAACAGAAATCATGTAGTTCCTTCATATTCAAGTAGTTCTGAGTAGTTTGTGCAGAGATTTGTGCAGTTTGATTTCTTTTCAAGTTTACTAGTCATAAACGCACTCAATGCTGAATTGAGCCTGTTTTTGAACTCTGTAGTAAAAGTAGTGAAATAAGCAAATCCCATTAGAAAATCAACAGGAATCATGTAGTTCCTTCATATTCAAGTAGCTTTTATTAGTTTGTGCAGAGATTTGTGCAGTTTTTGAAGAGATTTGTGCAGTTTGACTGCACTTCAAGTTTATGTGTCATAAAGGCACTCAACGCTGAATTGAGCCTGTTTTTAAACTTTGCATTAAATGTAGTGAAATCATTAAATCCCAGCAGAAAATCAACGGGAATCATGTAGTTCCTTCATATTCAAGTAGTTTTTAGTAGTTTCTGCAGAGATTTGTGTAGTTTTTGAAGAGATTTGTGCAGTTTGATTGCATGTTAACATGAAGTGTCAAAAACGCACTGAACGCTGAATTGAGCCTGTTTTTGAACTCTGTATTAAAAGTAGTGAAAACAGCAAATCCCAGCAGAAAATCAACAGGAATCATGTAGTTCCTTCACATTCAAGTAGTTCTGAGTAGTTTGTGCAGAGATTTGTGCAGTTTTTGAAGAGATTTGTTTAGTATGATTCCATGTTAGCATGAAGTATCAAAAAAGCGCTGAACGCTGAATTGAGCCTGTTTTTGAACTCTGTATTAAAAGTAGTGAAAACAGCAAATCCCAGCAGAAAATCAACAGGAATCATGTAGTTCCTTCATATTCAAGTTATTCTGAGTAGTGTTGGCAGAGATTTGTGTAGTTTTTGATGAGATTTGTGCAGTTTGATTGCATGTTAGCATGAAGTGTCAAAAACGCACTGAACGCTGAATTGAGCCTGTTTTTGAACTCTGTATTAAAAGTAGTGAAAACAGCAAATCCCAGCAGAAAATCAACAGGAATCATGTATTTCCGTCATATTCAAGTTGTTGTGAGTAGTTTGTGCAGAGATTTGTGTAGTTTTTGATGAGATTTGTGCAGTTTGATTTCATTTCAAGTTGATGAGTCACAAACGCACCCAATGCTGAATTGAGCCTGTTTTTGAACTTTCTATTAAAAGTAGCGAAATCAGCAAATCCCTGCAGAAAATCAACAAGAATCATGTAGTTCCTTCATATTCAAGTACTTCTGAGTAGTTTGTGCAGAGATTTGTGTAGTTTTTGATGAGATTTGTGCAGTTTGACTGCACTTCAAGTTTATGTGTCATAAAGGCACTGAACGCTGAATTGAGCCTGTTTTTGAACTCTGTATTAAAAGTAGTGAAAACAGCAAATCCCAGCAGAAAATCAATAAGAATCAGGTACTTCCTTCATATTCAAGTACTTCTGAGTAGTTTGTGCAGAGATTTGTGTAGTTTTTGATGAGATTTGTGCAGTTTGATTGCATGTTAGCATGAAGTGTTAAAAACGCACTGAACGCTGAATTGAGCCTGTTTTTGAACACTGTATTAAAAGTAGTGAAAACAGCAAATCCCAGCAGAAAATCAACAGGAATCATGTAGTTCCGTCATATTCAAGTTGTTCTGAGTAGTTTGTGCAGAGATTTGTGTAGTTTTTGATGAGATTTGTGCAGTTTGATTGCATGTTAGCATGAAGTGTCAAAAAACGCACTGAACGCTGAATTGAGCCTGTTTTTGAACTCTGTATTAAAAGTAGTGAAAACAGCAAATCCCAGCAGAAAATCAACAAGAATCAGGTACTTCCTTCATATTCAAGTAGTTCTGAGTAGTTTGTGCAGAGATTTGTGTAGTTTTTGATGAGATTTGTGCAGTTTGATTGCATGTTAGCATGAAGTGTTAAAAACGCACTGAACGCTGAATTGAGCCTGTTTTTGAACTCTGTATTAAAAGTAAGGAAATCATTAAATCCCAGAAGAAAATCAACAGGAATCATGTAGTTCCTTCATATTCAAGTGGTTCTGAGTAGTTTGTGCAGAGATTTGTGCAGTTTTTGAAGAGATTTGTTTAGTATGATTCCATGTTAGCATGAAGTATCAAAAACGTACTGAACACTGAATTGAGCCTATTTTTGAACTCTGTATTAAAAGTAGTAAAAACAGCAAATCCCAGCAGAAAATCAACGAGAATCATGTATTCCCTTCATATTCAAGTAGTTCTGAGTAGTTTGTGCAGAGATTTGTGTAGTTTTTGATGAGATTTGTGCAGTTTGATTGCAGTTAGCATGAAGCATCAAAAACGCAATGAACGCTGAATTGAGCCTGTTTTTGAACTCTGTATTAAATGTAGTGAAATCATTAAATCCCAGAAGAAAATCAACAGGAATCATGTAGTTCCTTCATATTCAAGTAGTTCTGAGTAGTTTGTGCAGAGATTTGTGTAGTTTTTGATGAGATTTGTGCAGTTTGATTGCAGTTAGCATGAAGCATCAAAAACGCAATGAACGCTGAATTGAGCCTGTTTTTGAACTCTGTATTAAATGTAGTGAAATCATTAAATCCCAGAAGAAAATCAACAGGAATCATGTAGTTCCTTCATATTCAAGTAGTTTTTAGTAGTTTCTGCAGAGATTTGTGTAGTTTTTGAAGAGATTTGTGCAGTTTGACTGCACTTCAAGTTTATGTGTCATAAAGGCACTGAACGCTGAATTGAGCCTGTTTTTGAACTCTGTATTAAAAGTAGTGAAAACAGCAAATCCCAGCAGAAAATCAATAAGAATCAGGTACTTCCTTCATATTCAAGTACTTCTGAGTAGTTTGTGCAGAGATTTGTGTAGTTTTTGATGAGATTTGTGCAGTTTGATTACATGTTAGCATGAAGTGTTAAAAACGCACTGAACGCTGAATTGAGCCTGTTTTTGAACACTGTATTAAAAGTAGTGAAAACAGCAAATCCCAGCAGAAAATCAACAGGAATCATGTAGTTCCGTCATATTCAAGTTGTTCTGAGTAGTTTGTGCAGAGATTTGTGTAGTTTTTGATGAGATTTGTGCAGTTTGATTGCATGTTAGCATGAAGTGTCAAAAAACGCACTGAACGCTGAATTGAGCCTGTTTTTGAACTCTGTATTAAAAGTAGTGAAAACAGCAAATCCCAGCAGAAAATCAACAAGAATCAGGTACTTCCTTCATATTCAAGTAGTTCTGAGTAGTTTGTGCAGAGATTTGTGTAGTTTTTGATGAGATTTGTGCAGTTTGATTGCATGTTAGCATGAAGTGTTAAAAACGCACTGAACGCTGAATTGAGCCTGTTTTTGAACTCTGTATTAAAAGTAAGGAAATCATTAAATCCCAGAAGAAAATCAACAGGAATCATGTAGTTCCTTCATATTCAAGTGGTTCTGAGTAGTTTGTGCAGAGATTTGTGCAGTTTTTGAAGAGATTTGTTTAGTATGATTCCATGTTAGCATGAAGTATCAAAAACGTACTGAACACTGAATTGAGCCTATTTTTGAACTCTGTATTAAAAGTAGTAAAAACAGCAAATCCCAGCAGAAAATCAACGAGAATCATGTATTCCCTTCATATTCAAGTAGTTCTGAGTAGTTTGTGCAGAGATTTGTGTAGTTTTTGATGAGATTTGTGCAGTTTGATTGCAGTTAGCATGAAGCATCAAAAACGCAATGAACGCTGAATTGAGCCTGTTTTTGAACTCTGTATTAAATGTAGTGAAATCATTAAATCCCAGAAGAAAATCAACAGGAATCATGTAGTTCCTTCATATTCAAGTAGTTCTGAGTAGTTTGTGCAGAGATTTGTGTAGTTTTTGATGAGATTTGTGCAGTTTGATTGCAGTTAGCATGAAGCATCAAAAACGCAATGAACGCTGAATTGAGCCTGTTTTTGAACTCTGTATTAAATGTAGTGAAATCATTAAATCCCAGAAGAAAATCAACAGGAATCATGTAGTTCCTTCATATTCAAGTAGTTTTTAGTAGTTTGTGCAGAGATTTGTGCAGTTTGATTTCATTTCAAGTTGGTTAGTCATAAACGCACTCAATGCTGAATTGAGCCTGTTTTTGAACTCTGTATTAAAAGTAGTGAAATCAGCAAATCCCAGCAGAAAACAACAAGAATCAGGTACGTCCTTCATATTCAAGTAGTTCTGAGTAGTTTGCGCAGAGATTTGTGCAGTTTTTGAAGAGATTTGTTTAGTATGATTCCATGTTAGCATGAAGTATCAAAAAATCACTGAACGCTGAATTGAGCCTATTTTTGAACTCTGTATTAAAAGTAGTGAAAACAGTAAATCCCAGCAGAAAATCAATAGGAATCATGTAGTTCCTTCATATTCAAGTAGTTCTGAGTAGTTTGTGCAGAGATTTGTGTAGTTTTTGATGAGATTTGTGCAGTTTGATTGCATGTTAGCATGAAGTGTTAAAAACGCACTGAACGCTGAATTGAGCCTGTTTTTGAACTCTCTATTAAAAGTAGTGAAAACAGCAAATCCCAGCAGAAAATCAACGGGAATCATGTATTCCCTTCATATTCAAGTAGTTCTGAGTAGTTTGTGCAGAGATTTGTGCAGTTTTTGAAGAGATTTGTTTAGTATGATTCAATGTTAGCATGAAGTATCAAAAACGTACTGAACGCTGAATTGAGCCTGTTTTTGAACTCTGTATTAAAAGTAGTGAAAACAGCAAATCCCAGCAGAAAATCAACAGGTATCATGTAGTTCCTTCATATTCAAGTGGTTCTGAGTAGTTTGTGCAGAGATTTGTGCAGTTTGATTTCATTTCAAGTTGATGAGTCACAAACGCACCCAATGCTGAATTGAGCCTGTTTTTGAACTCTGTATTAAAAGTAAGGAAATCATTAAATCCCAGAAGAAAATCAACAGGAATCATGTAGTTCCTTCATATTCAAGTGGTTCTGAGTAGTTTGTGCAGAGATTTGTGTAGTTCTTGATGAGATTTGTGCAGTTTGATTGCATGTTAGCATGAAGTGTCAAAAACGCAATGAACGCTGAATTGAGCCTGTTTTTGAACTCTGTATTAAAAGTAGTGAAAACAGCAAATCCTAGTAGAAAATCAACAGGAATCATGTAGTTCCGTCATATTCAAGTTGTTCTGAGTAGTTTGTGCAGAGATTTGTGTAGTTTTTGATGAGATTTGTGCAGTTTGATTTCATTTCAAGTTGATGAGTCACAAACGCACCCAATGCTGAATTGAGCCTGTTTTTGAACTTTCTATTAAAAGTAGCGAAATCAGCAAATCCCTGCAGAAAATCAACAAGAATCATGTAGTTCCTTCATATTCAAGTAGTTCTGAGTAGTTTGTGCAGAGATTTGTGCAGTTTGATTTCATTTCAAGTTGGTTAGTCATAAACGCACTCAATGCTGAATTGAGCCTGTTTTTGAACTCTGTATTAAAAGTAGTGAAATCAGCAAATCCCAGCAGAAAACAACAAGAATCAGGTACGTCCTTCATATTCAAGTAGTTCTGAGTAGTTTGTGCAGAGCATTGAGTAGTTTTTGAAGATATTTGTGCACTTTGACTGCACTTCAAGTTTATGTGTCATAAAGGCACTCAACGCTGAATTGAGCCTGTTTTTCAACTGTGTATTAAATGTAGTGAAATCATTAAATCCGGTCAGAAAATCAACATGAATCATGTAGTTCCTTCATATTCAAGTAGTTTTTATTAGTTTCTGTAGAGATTTGTGAAGTTTTTGAAGAGATTTGTGCAGTTTGACTGCACTTCAAGTTGATGTGTCATAAAGGCACTCAACGCTGAATTGAGCCTGTTTTTGAACTTTGTATTAAATGTAGTGAAAACAGCAAATCAGAGCAGAAAATCAACAGGAATCATGTAGTTACTTCATATTCAAGTAGTTCTGAGTAGTTTGTGCAGAGATTTGTGTAGATTTCGAAGAGATTTGTGCAGTGTGATTGTATGTTACCATGAAGTATCAGAAACGCAGTCAACGCTGAATTGAACATGTTTTTGAACTCTGTATTAAATGTAGTGAAATCATTAAATCCCAGAAGAAAATCAACAGGAATCATGTAGTTCCTTCATATTTAAGTAGTTCTGAGTAGTTTGTGCAGAGATTTGTGCAGTTTTTGAAGAGATTTGTTTAGTATGATTCCATGTTAGCATGAAGTATCAAAAAAGCACTGAACGCTGAATTGAGCCTATTTTTGAACTCTGTATTAAAAGTAGTGAAAACAGTAAATCCCAGCAGAAAATCAATAGGAATCATGTAGTTCCTTCATATTCAAGTTGTTCTGAGTAGTTTGTGCAGAGATTTGTGTAGTTTTTGAAGAGATTTGTGCAGTTTGACTGCACTTCAAGTTTATGTGTCATAAAGGCACTCAACGCTGAATTGAGCCTGTTTTTCAACTCTGTATTAAATGTAGTGAAATCATTAAATCCGGGCAGAAAATCAACATGAATCATGTAGTTCCTTCATATTCAAGTAGTTTTTAGTAGTTTCTGCAGAGATTTGTGTAGTTTTTGATGAGATTTGTGCAGTTTGATTGCATGTTAGCATGAAGTGTTAAAAACGCACTAAACGCTGAATTGAGCCTGTTTTTGAACTTTCTATTAAAAGTAGCGAAATCAGCAAATCCCTGCAGAAAATCAACAAGAATCATGTAGTTCCTTCATATTCAAGTAGTTCTGAGTAGTTTGTGCAAAGATTTGTGTAGTTTTTGATGAGATTTGTGCAGTTTGATTGCATATTAGCATGAAGTGTTAAAAACGCACTGAACGCTGAATTGAGCCTGTTTTTGAAGTCTCTATTAAAAGTAGTGAAAACAGCAAATCCCAGCAGAAAATCAACAGGAATCATGTAGTTCCTTCATATTCAAGTAGTTTTTAGTAGTTTCTGCAGATATTTGTGTAGTTCTTGAAGAGATTTGTGCAGTTTGACTGCACTTCAAGTTTATGTGTCATAAAGGCACTGAACGCTGAATTGAGTCTGTTTTTGAACTCTGTATTAAAAGTAGTGAAAACAGCAAATCCCAGCAGAAAATCAACAGGAATCATGTAGTTCCTTCATATTCAAGTGGTTCTGAGTAGTTTGTGCAGAGATTTCTGTAGTTTTTAATGAGATTTGTGCAGTTTGATTGCATGTTAGCATGAAGTGTCAAAAACGCACTGAACGCTGAATTGAGCCTGTTTTTGAACTCTGTATTAAAAGTAGTGAAAACAGCAAATCCCAGCAGAAAATCAACAGGAATCATGTAGTTCCTTCACATTCAAGTAGTTCTGAGTAGTTTGTGCAGAGATTTGTGCAGTTTTTGAAGAGATTTGTTTAGTATGATTCCATGTTAGCATGAAGTATCAAAAAAGCACTGAACGCTGAATTGAGCCTGTTTTTGAACTCTGTATTAAAAGTAGTGAAAACAGCAAATCCCAGCAGAAAATCAACAGGAATCATGTAGTTCCGTCATATTCAAGTTGTTCTGAGTAGTTTGTGCAGAGATTTGTGTAGTTTTTGATGAGATTTGTGCAGTTTGATTTCATTTCAAGTTGATGAGTCACAAACGCACCCAATGCTGAATTGAGCCTGTTTTTGAACTTTCTATTAAAAGTAGCGAAATCAGCAAATCCCTGCAGAAAATCAACAAGAATCATGTAGTTCCTTCATATTCAAGTAGTTTTTAGTAGTTTCTGCAGAGATTTGTGTAGTTTTTGAAGAGATTTGTGCAGTTTGACTGCACTTCAAGTTTATGTGTCATAAAGGCACTGAACGCTGAATTGAGCCTGTTTTTGAACTCTGTCTTAAAAGTATTGAAAATAGCAAATCCCAGCAGAAAATCAACAGGAATCATGTAGTTCCGTCATATTCAAGTTGTTCTGAGTAGTTTGTGCAGAGATTTGTGTAGTTTTTGATGAGATTTGTGCAGTTTGATTTCATTTCAAGTTGATGAGTCACAAACGCACCCAATGCTGAATTGAGCCTGTTTTTGAACTTTCTATTAAAAGTAGCGATATCAGCAAATCCCTGCAGAAAATCAACAAGAATCATGTAGTTCCTTCATATTCAAGTAGTTCTGAGTAGTTTGTGCAGAGATTTGTGTAGTTTTTGATGAGATTTGTGCAGTTTGACTGCACTTCAAGTTCATGTGTCATAAAGGCACTCAACGCTGAATTGAGCCTGTTTTTGAACTCTGTATTAAAAGTATGGAAATCATTAAATCCCAGAAGAAAATCAACAGGAATCATGTAGTTCCTTCATATTCAAGTGGTTCTGAGTAGTTTGTGCAGAGATTTGTGTAGTTTTTGAAGAGATTTGTGCAGTTTGACTGCACTTCAAGTTGATGAGTCACAAACGTACTGAACGCTGAATTGAGCCTGTTTTTGAACTTTCTATTAAAAGTAGCGAAATCAGCAAATCCCTGCAGAAAATCAACAAGAATCATGTAGTTCCTTCATATTCAAGTAGTTCTGAGTAGTTTGTGCAGAGATTTGTGCAGTTTGATTTCATTTCAAGTTGGTTAGTCATAAACGCACTCAATGCTGAATTGAGCCTGTTTTTGAACTCTGTATTAAAAGTAGTGAAATCAGCAAATCCCAGCAGAAAACAACAAGAATCAGGTACGTCCTTCATATTCAAGTAGTTCTGAGTAGTTTGTGCAGAGATTTGTGCAATTTTTGAAGAGATTTGTTTAGTATGATTCCATGTTAGCATGAAGTATCAAAAAAGCACTGAACGCTGAATTGAGCCTATTTTTGAACTCTGTATTAAAAGTACTGAAAACAGTAAATCCCAGCAGAAAATCAATAGGAATCATGTAGTTCATTCATATTCAAGTTGTTCTGAATAGTTTGTGCAGAGATTTGTGTAGTTTTTGAAGAGATTTGTGCAGTTTGACTGCACTTCAAGTTTATGTGTCATAAAGGCACTGAACGCTGAATTGAGCCTGTTTTTGAACTCTCTATTAAAAGTAGTGAAAACAGCAAATCCCAGCAGAAAATCAACAGGAATCATGTAGTTCCTTCATATTCAAGTAGTTTTTAGTAGTTTCTGCAGAGATTTGTGTAGTTCTTGAAGATATTTGTGCAGTTTGACTGCACTTCAAGTTTATGTGTCATAAAGGCACTGAACGCTGAATTGAGTCTGTTTTTGAACTCTGTATTAAAAGTAGTGAAAACAGCAATTCCCAGCAGAAAATCAACAGGAATCATGTAGTTCCTTCATATTCAAGTTGTTTTTAGTAGTTTCTGCAGAGATTTGTGTAGTTTTTGAAAAGATTTGTGCAGTTTGATTGCATGTTAGCATGAAGTGTCAAAAACGCACTGAACGCTGAATTGAGCCTGTTTTTGAACTCTGTATTAAAAGTAGTGAAAACAGCAAATCCCAGCAGAAAATCAACAGGAATCATGTAGTTCCTTCACATTCAAGTAGTTCTGAGTAGTTTGTGCAGAGATTTGTGCAGTTTTTGAAGAGATTTGTTTAGTATGATTCCATGTTAGCATGAAGTATCAAAAAAGCACTGAACGCTGAATTGAGCCTGTTTTTGAACTCTGTATTAAAAGTATGGAAATCATTAAATCCCAGAAGAAAATCAACAGGAATCATGTAGTTCCTTCATATTCAAGTGGTTCTGAGTAGTTTGTGCAGAGATTTGTGTAGTTTTTGAAGAGATTTGTGCAGTTTGACTGCACTTCAAGTTGATGAGTCACAAACGCACTGAACGCTGAATTGAGCCTGTTTTTGAACTTTCTATTAAAAGTAGCGAAATCAGCAAATCCCTGCAGAAAATCAACAAGAATCATGTAGTTCCTTCATATTCAAGTAGTTCTGAGTAGTTTGTGCAGAGATTTGTGTAGTTTTTGAAGAGATTTGTGCAGTTTGACTGCACTTCAAGTTGATGAGTCACAAACGCACTGAACGCTGAATTGAGCCTGTTTTTGAACTCTGTATTAAAAGTAAGGAAATCATTAAATCCCAGAAGAAAATCAACAGGAATCATGTAGTTCCTTCATATTCACGTTGTTCTGAGTAGTGTGTGCAGAGATTTGTGTAGTTTTTGATGAGATTTGTTTAGTATGATTCCATGTTAGCATGAAGTATCAAAAAAGCACTGAACGCTGAATTGAGCCTGTTTTTGAACTCTGTATTAAAAGTAGTGAAAACAGCAAATCCCAGCAGAAAATCAACAAGAATCAGGTACTTCCTTCATATTCAAGTAGTTCTGAGTAGTTTGTGCAGAGATTTGTGTAGTTTTTGATGAGATTTGTGCAGTTTGATTTCATTTCAAGTTGATGACTCACAAACGCACCCAATGCTGAATTGAGCCTGTTTTTGAACTCTGTATTAAAAGTAAGGAAATCATTAAATCCCAGAAGAAAATCAACAGGAATCATGTAGTTCCTTCATATTCAAGTGGTTCTGAGTAGTTGGTGCAGCGATTTGTGTAGTTCTTGATGAGATTTGTGCAGTTTGATTGCATGTTAGCATGAAGTGTCAAAAACGCGATGAACGCTGAATTGAGCCTGTTTTTGAACTCTGTATTAAAAGTAGTGAAAACAGCAAATCCTAGTAGAAAATCAACAGGAATCATGTAGTTCCGTCATATTCAAGTTGTTCTGAGTAGTTTCTGCAGAGATTTGTGTAGTTTTTGAAGAGATTTGTGCAGTTTGACTGCACTTCAAGTTGATGAGTCACAAACGCACTGAACGCTGAATTGAGCCTGTTTTTGAACTCTGTATTAAAAGTAGTGAAAACAGCAAATCCCAGCAGAAAATCAACAGGAATCATGTAGTTCCTTCATATTCAAGTTGTTCTGAGTAGTTTGTGCAGAGATTTGTGTAGTTTTTGAAGAAATTTGTGCAGTTTGACTGCACTTCAAGTTTATGTGTCATAAAGGCACTCAACGCTGAATTGAGCCTGTTTTTCAACTCTGTATTAAATGTAGTGAAATCATTAAATCCGGGCAGAAAATCAACATGAATCATGTAGTTCCTTCATATTCAAGTAGTTTTTAGTAGTTTCTGCAGAGATTTGTGTAGTTTTTGAAGAGATTTGTGCAGTTTGACTGCACTTCAAGTTTATGTGTCATAAAGGCACTGAACGCTGAATTGAGCCTGTTTTTGAACTCTGTATTAAAAGTAGTAAAAACAGCAAATCCCAGCAGAAAATCAACGAGAATCATGTATTCCCTTCATATTCAAGTAGTTCTGAGTAGTTTGTGCAGAGATTTGTGCAGTTTTTGAAGAGATTTGTTTAGTATGATTCCATGTTAGCATGAAGTATCAAAAACGCACTGAACGCTGAATTGAGCCTGTTTTTGAACTCTGTATTAAAAGTAGTGAAAACAGCAAATCCCAGCAGAAAATAAACAGGAATCATGTAGTTCTGTCATATTCAAGTTGTTCTGAGTAGTTTGTGCAGAGATTTGTGTAGTTTTTGATGAGATTTGTGCAGTTTGACTGCACTTCAAGTTGATGAGTCACAAACGCACTGAACGCTGAATTGAGCCTGTTTTTGAACTTTCTATTAAAAGTAGCGAAATCAGCAAATCCCAGCAGAAAACAACAAGAATCAGGTACGTCCTTCATATTCAAGTAGTTCTGAGTAGTTTGTGCAGAGATTTGTGCAGTTTGATTTCATTTCAAGTTGGTTAGTCATAAACGCACTCAATGCTGAATTGAGCCTGTTTTTGAACTCTGTATTAAAGTAGTGAAATCAGCAAATCCCAGCAGAAAACAACAAGAATCAGGTACGTCCTTCATATTCAAGTAGTTCTGAGTAGTTTGTGCAGAGATTTGTGCAGTTTTTGAAGAGATTTGTTTAGTATGATTCCATGTTAGCATGAAGTATCAAAAAAGCACTGAACGCTGAATTGAGCCTATTTTTGAACTCTGTATTAAAAGTAGTGAAAACAGTAAATCCCAGCAGAAAATCAATAGGAATCATGTAGTTCCTTCATATTCAAGTTGTTCTGAGTAGTTTGTGCAGAGATTTGTGTAGTTTGACTGCACTTCAAGTTTATGTGTCATAAAGGCACTCAACGCTGAATTGAGCCTGTTTTTCAACTCTGTATTAAATGTAGTGAAATCATTAAATCCGGACAGAAAATCAACATGAATCATGTAGTTCCTTCATATTCAAGTAGTTTTTAGTAGTTTCTGCAGAGATTTGTGTAGTTTTTGAAGAGATTTGTGCAGTTTGACTGCACTTCAAGTTTATGTGTCATAAAGGCACTGAACGCTGAATTGAGCCTGTTTTTGAACTCTGTATTAAAAGTAGTGAAAACAGCAAATCCCAGCAGAAAATCAATAAGAATCAGGTACTTCCTTCATATTCAAGTAGTTCTGAGTAGTTTGTGCAGAGATTTGTGTAGTTTTTGATGAGATTTGTGCAGTTTGATTGCATGTTAGCATGAAGTGTTAAAAACGCACTGAACGCTGAATTGAGCCTGTTTTTGAACTCTCTATTAAAAGTAGTGAAAACAGCAAATCCCAGCAGAAAATCAACGGGAATCATGTATTCCCTTCATATTCAAGTAGTTCTGAGTAGTTTGTGCAGAGATTTGTGCAGTTTTTGAAGAGATTTGTTTAGTATGATTCCATGTTAGCATGAAGTATCAAAAACGTACTGAACGCTGAATTGAGCCTGTTTTTGAACTCTGTATTAAAAGTAGTGAAAACAGCAAATCCCAGCAGAAAATCAACAGGTATCATGTAGTTCCTTCATATTCAAGTGGTTCTGAGTAGTTTGTGCAGAGATTTGTGCAGTTTGATTTCATTTCAAGTTGATGAGTCACAAACGCACCCAATGCTGAATTGAGCCTGTTTTTGAACTCTGTATTAAAAGTAAGGAAATCATTAATTCCCAGAAGAAAATCAACAGGAATCATGTAATTCCTTCATATTCAAGTGGTTCTGAGTAGTTTGTGCAGAGATTTGTGCAGTTTTTGAAGAGATTTGTGCAGTTTGATTGCATGTTAGCATGAAGTGTTAAAAACGCACTGAACGCTGAATTGAGCCTGTTTTTGAACTCTCTATTAAAAGTAGTGAAAACAGCAAATCCCAGCAGAAAATCAACAGGAATCATGTAGTTCCTTCATATTCAAGTAGTTTTTAGTAATTTCTGCAGAGATTTGTGTAGTTCTTGAAGAGATTTGTGCAGTTTGACTGCACTTCAAGTTTATGTGTCATAAAGGCACTGAACGCTGAATTGAGTCTGTTTTTGAACTCTGTATTAAAAGTAGTGAAAACAGCAAATCCCAGCAGAAAATCAACAAGAATCAGGTACTTCCTTCATATTCAAGTAGTTCTGAGTAGTTTGTGCAGAGATTTGTGCAGTTTGATTTCATTTCAAGTTGGTTAGTCATAAACGCACTCAATGCTGAATTGAGCCTGTTTTTGAACTCTGTATTAAAAGTAGTGAAATCAGCAAATCCCAGCAGAAAACAACAAGAATCAGGTACGTCCTTCATATTCAAGTAGTTCTGAGTAGTTTGTACAGAGATTTGTGTAGTTTTTGATGAGATTTGTGCAGTTTGATTGCATGTTAGCATGAAGTGTTAAAAACGCACTGAACGCTGAATTGAGCCTGTTTTTGACCTCTCTATTAAAAGTAGTGAAAACAGCAAATCCCAGCAGAAAATCAACAGGAATCATGTAGTTCCTTCATATTCAAGTAGTTCTGAGTAGTTTGTGCAGAGATTTGTGTAGTTTTTGAAGAGATTTGTGCAGTTTGACTGCACTTCAAGTTTATGTGTCATAAAGGCACTCAACGCTGAATTGAGTCTGTTTTTCAACTCTGTATTAAATTTAGTGAAATCATTAAATCCGGGCAGAAAATCAACATGAATCATGTAGTTCCTTCATATTCAAGTGGTTCTGAGTAGTTTGTGCAGAGATTTGTGCAGTTTGATTTCATTTCAAGTTGGTTAGTCATAAACGCACTCAGTGCTGAATTGAGCCTGTTTTTGAACTCTGTATTAAAAGTAGTGAAAACAGCAAATCCCAGCAGAAAATCTACAGGAATCATGTAGTTCCTTCATATTCAAGTTGTTCTGAGTAGTTTGTGCAGAGATTTGTGTAGTTTTTGATGAGATTTGTGCAGTTTGATTGCAGTTAGCATGAAGTATCAAAAACGCACTGAACGCTGAATTGAGCCTGTTTTTGAACTCTGTATTAAATGTAGTGAAATCATTAAATCCCAGCAGAAAACAACAAGAATCAGGTACGTCCTTCATATTCAAGTAGTTCTGAGTAGTTTGTGCAGAGATTTGTGCAGTTTTTGAAGAGATTTGTTTAGTATGATTCCATGTTAGCATGAAGTATCAAAAAAGCACTGAACGCTGAATTGAGCCTGTTTTTGAACTCTGTATTAAAAGTAGTGAAAACAGCAAATCCCAGCAGAAAATCAACAGGTATCATATAGTTCCTTCATATTCAAGTGGTTCTGAGTAGTTTGTGCAGAGATTTGTGCAGTTTGATTTCATTTCAAGTTGATGAGTCACAAACGCACCCAATGCTGAATTGAGCCTGTTTTTGAACTCTGTATTAAAAGTAAGGAAATCATTAAATCCCAGAAGAAAATCAACAGGAATCATGTAGTTCCTTCATATTCAAGTGGTTCTGAGTAGTTGGTGCAGAGATTTGTGTAGTTCTTGATGAGATTTGTGCAGTTTGATTGCATGTTAGCATGAAGTGTCAAAAACGCAATGAACGCTGAATTGAGCCTGTTTTTGAACTCTGTATTAAAAGTAGTGAAAACAGCAAATCCTAGTAGAAAATCAACAGGAATCATGTAGTTCCGTCATATTCAAGTTGTTCTGAGTAGTTTGTGCAGAGATTTGTGTAGTTTTTGATGAGATTTGTGCAGTTTGATTTCATTTCAAGTTGATTAGTCACAAACGCACCCAATGCTGAATTGAGCCTGTTTTTGAACTTTCTATTAAAAGTAGCGAAATCAGCAAATCCCTGCAGAAAATCAACAAGAATCATGTAGTTCCTTCATATTCAAGTAGTTCTGAGTAGTTTGTGCAGAGATTTGTGCAGTTTGATTTCATTTCAAGTTGGTTATTCATAAACGCACTCAATGCTGAATTGAGCCTGTTTTTGAACTCTGTATTAAAAGTAGTGAAATCAGCAAATCCCAGCAGAAAACAACAAGAATCAGGTACGTCCTTCATATTCAAGTAGTTCTGAGTAGTTTGTGCAAAGATTTGTGTAGGTTTTGATGAGATTTGTGCAGTTTGATTGCATGTTAGCATGAAGTGTTAAAAACGCACTGAACGCTGAATTGAGCCTGTTTTTGAACTCTCTATTAAAAGTAGTGAAAACAGCAAATCCCAGCAGAAAATCAACAGGAATCATGTAGTTCCTTCATATTCAAGTAGTTCTGAGTAGTTTGTGCAGAGATTTGTGCAGTTTTTGAAGAGATTTGTTTAGTATGATTCCATTTTAGCATGAAGTATCAAAAAAGCACTGAACGCTGAATTGAGCCTATTTTTGAACTCTCTATTAAAAGTAGTGAAAACAGCAAATCCCAGCAGAAAATCAACAGGAATCATGTAGTTCCGTCATATTCAAGTAGTTTTTAGTAGTTTCTGCAGAGATTTGTGTAGTTTTTGAAGAGATTTGTGCAGTTTGACTGCACTTCAAGTTGATGAGTCACAAACGCACTGAACGCTGAATTGAGCCTGTTTTTGAACTTTCTATTAAAAGTAGCGAAATCAGCAAATCCCAGCAGAAAACAACAAGAATCAGGTACGTCCTTCATATTCAAGTAGTTCTGAGTAGTTTGTGCAGAGATTTGTGCAGTTTGATTTCATTTCAAGTTGGTTAGTCATAAACGCACTCAATGCTGAATTGAGCCTGTTTTTGAACTCTGTATTAAAGTAGTGAAATCAGCAAATCCCAGCAGAAAACAACAAGAATCAGGTACGTCCTTCATATTCAAGTAGTTCTGAGTAGTTTGTGCAGAGATTTGTGCAGTTTTTGAAGAGATTTGTTTAGTATGATTCCATGTTAGCATGAAGTATCAAAAAAGCACTGAACGCTGAATTGAGCCTATTTTTGAACTCTGTATTAAAAGTAGTGAAAACAGTAAATCCCAGCAGAAAATCAATAGGAATCATGTAGTTCCTTCATATTCAAGTTGTTCTGAGTAGTTTGTGCAGAGATTTGTGTAGTTTGACTGCACTTCAAGTTTATGTGTCATAAAGGCACTCAACGCTGAATTGAGCCTGTTTTTCAACTCTGTATTAAATGTAGTGAAATCATTAAATCCGGGCAGAAAATCAACATGAATCATGTAGTTCCTTCATATTCAAGTAGTTTTTAGTAGTTTCTGCAGAGATTTGTGTAGTTTTTGAAGAGATTTGTGCAGTTTGACTGCACTTCAAGTTTATGTGTCATAAAGGCACTGAACGCTGAATTGAGCCTGTTTTTGAACTCTGTATTAAAAGTAGTGAAAACAGCAAATCCCAGCAGAAAATCAATAAGAATCAGGTACGTCCTTCATATTCAAGTAGTTCTGAGTAGTTTGTACAGAGATTTGTGTAGTTTTTGATGAGATTTGTGCAGTTTGATTGCATGTTAGCATGAAGTGTTAAAAACGCACTGAACGCTGAATTGAGCCTGTTTTTGACCTCTCTATTAAAAGTAGTGAAAACAGCAAATCCCAGCAGAAAATCAACAGGAATCATGTAGTTCCTTCATATTCAAGTAGTTCTGAGTAGTTTGTGCAGAGATTTGTGTAGTTTTTGAAGAGATTTGTGCAGTTTGACTGCACTTCAAGTTTATGTGTCATAAAGGCACTCAACGCTGAATTGAGTCTGTTTTTCAACTCTGTATTAAATTTAGTGAAATCATTAAATCCGGGCAGAAAATCAACATGAATCATGTAGTTCCTTCATATTCAAGTGGTTCTGAGTAGTTTGTGCAGAGATTTGTGCAGTTTGATTTCATTTCAAGTTGGTTAGTCATAAACGCACTCAGTGCTGAATTGAGCCTGTTTTTGAACTCTGTATTAAAAGTAGTGAAAACAGCAAATCCCAGCAGAAAATCTACAGGAATCATGTAGTTCCTTCATATTCAAGTTGTTCTGAGTAGTTTGTGCAGAGATTTGTGTAGTTTTTGATGAGATTTGTGCAGTTTGATTGCAGTTAGCATGAAGTATCAAAAACGCACTGAACGCTGAATTGAGCCTGTTTTTGAACTCTGTATTAAATGTAGTGAAATCATTAAATCCCAGCAGAAAATCAATGAGAATCATGTATTCCCTTCATATTCAAGTAGTTCTGAGTAGTTTGTGCAGAGATTTGTGCAGTTTTTGAAGAGATTTGTTTAGTATGATTCCATGTTAGCATGAAGTATCAAAAAGCACTGAACGCTGAATTGAGCCTGTTTTTGAACTCTGTATTAAAAGTAGTGAAAACAGTAAATCCCAGCAGAAAATCAACAAGAATCAGGTACTTCCTTCATATTCAAGTAGTTCTGAGTAGTTTGTGCAGAGATTTGTGTAGTTTTTGATGAGATTTGTGCAGTTTGATTGCATGTTAGCATGAAGTGTTAAAAACGCACTGAACTCTGAATTGAGCCTGTTTTTGAACTCTCTATTAAAAGTAGTGAAAACAGCAAATCCCAGCAGAAAATCAACAGGAATCATGTAGTTACTTCATATTCAAGTAGTTTTTAGTAGTGTCTGCAGAGATTTGTGCAGTTTGATTGCACTTCAAGTTTATGTGTCATAAAGGCACTGAACGCTGAATTGAGCCTGTTTTTGAACTCTGTATTAAAAGTAGTGAAAACAGCAAATCCCAGCAGAAAATCAATAAGAATCAGGTACTTCCTTCATATTCAAGTACTTCTGAGTAGTTTGTGCAGAGATTTGTGTAGTTTTTGATGAGATTTGTGCAGTTTGATTACATGTTAGCATGAAGTGTTAAAAACGCACTGAACGCTGAATTGAGCCTGTTTTTGAACACTGTATTAAAAGTAGTGAAAACAGCAAATCCCAGCAGAAAATCAACAGGAATCATGTAGTTCCGTCATATTCAAGTTGTTCTGAGTAGTTTGTGCAGAGATTTGTGTAGTTTTTGATGAGATTTGTGCAGTTTGATTGCATGTTAGCATGAAGTGTCAAAAAACGCACTGAACGCTGAATTGAGCCTGTTTTTGAACTCTGTATTAAAAGTAGTGAAAACAGCAAATCCCAGCAGAAAATCAACAAGAATCAGGTACTTCCTTCATATTCAAGTAGTTCTGAGTAGTTTGTGCAGAGATTTGTGTAGTTTTTGATGAGATTTGTGCAGTTTGATTGCATGTTAGCATGAAGTGTTAAAAACGCACTGAACGCTGAATTGAGCCTGTTTTTGAACTCTGTATTAAAAGTAAGGAAATCATTAAATCCCAGAAGAAAATCAACAGGAATCATGTAGTTCCTTCATATTCAAGTGGTTCTGAGTAGTTTGTGCAGAGATTTGTGCAGTTTTTGAAGAGATTTGTTTAGTATGATTCCATGTTAGCATGAAGTATCAAAAACGTACTGAACACTGAATTGAGCCTATTTTTGAACTCTGTATTAAAAGTAGTAAAAACAGCAAATCCCAGCAGAAAATCAACGAGAATCATGTATTCCCTTCATATTCAAGTAGTTCTGAGTAGTTTGTGCAGAGATTTGTGTAGTTTTTGATGAGATTTGTGCAGTTTGATTGCAGTTAGCATGAAGCATCAAAAACGCAATGAACGCTGAATTGAGCCTGTTTTTGAACTCTGTATTAAATGTAGTGAAATCATTAAATCCCAGAAGAAAATCAACAGGAATCATGTAGTTCCTTCATATTCAAGTAGTTCTGAGTAGTTTGTGCAGAGATTTGTGTAGTTTTTGATGAGATTTGTGCAGTTTGATTGCAGTTAGCATGAAGCATCAAAAACGCAATGAACGCTGAATTGAGCCTGTTTTTGAACTCTGTATTAAATGTAGTGAAATCATTAAATCCCAGAAGAAAATCAACAGGAATCATGTAGTTCCTTCATATTCAAGTAGTTTTTAGTAGTTTGTGCAGAGATTTGTGCAGTTTGATTTCATTTCAAGTTGGTTAGTCATAAACGCACTCAATGCTGAATTGAGCCTGTTTTTGAACTCTGTATTAAAAGTAGTGAAATCAGCAAATCCCAGCAGAAAACAACAAGAATCAGGTACGTCCTTCATATTCAAGTAGTTCTGAGTAGTTTGCGCAGAGATTTGTGCAGTTTTTGAAGAGATTTGTTTAGTATGATTCCATGTTAGCATGAAGTATCAAAAAATCACTGAACGCTGAATTGAGCCTATTTTTGAACTCTGTATTAAAAGTAGTGAAAACAGTAAATCCCAGCAGAAAATCAATAGGAATCATGTAGTTCCTTCATATTCAAGTAGTTCTGAGTAGTTTGTGCAGAGATTTGTGTAGTTTTTGATGAGATTTGTGCAGTTTGATTGCATGTTAGCATGAAGTGTTAAAAACGCACTGAACGCTGAATTGAGCCTGTTTTTGAACTCTCTATTAAAAGTAGTGAAAACAGCAAATCCCAGCAGAAAATCAACGGGAATCATGTATTCCCTTCATATTCAAGTAGTTCTGAGTAGTTTGTGCAGAGATTTGTGCAGTTTTTGAAGAGATTTGTTTAGTATGATTCAATGTTAGCATGAAGTATCAAAAACGTACTGAACGCTGAATTGAGCCTGTTTTTGAACTCTGTATTAAAAGTAGTGAAAACAGCAAATCCCAGCAGAAAATCAACAGGTATCATGTAGTTCCTTCATATTCAAGTGGTTCTGAGTAGTTTGTGCAGAGATTTGTGCAGTTTGATTTCATTTCAAGTTGATGAGTCACAAACGCACCCAATGCTGAATTGAGCCTGTTTTTGAACTCTGTATTAAAAGTAAGGAAATCATTAAATCCCAGAAGAAAATCAACAGGAATCATGTAGTTCCTTCATATTCAAGTGGTTCTGAGTAGTTTGTGCAGAGATTTGTGTAGTTCTTGATGAGATTTGTGCAGTTTGATTGCATGTTAGCATGAAGTGTCAAAAACGCAATGAACGCTGAATTGAGCCTGTTTTTGAACTCTGTATTAAAAGTAGTGAAAACAGCAAATCCTAGTAGAAAATCAACAGGAATCATGTAGTTCCGTCATATTCAAGTTGTTCTGAGTAGTTTGTGCAGAGATTTGTGTAGTTTTTGATGAGATTTGTGCAGTTTGATTTCATTTCAAGTTGATGAGTCACAAACGCACCCAATGCTGAATTGAGCCTGTTTTTGAACTTTCTATTAAAAGTAGCGAAATCAGCAAATCCCTGCAGAAAATCAACAAGAATCATGTAGTTCCTTCATATTCAAGTAGTTCTGAGTAGTTTGTGCAGAGATTTGTGCAGTTTGATTTCATTTCAAGTTGGTTAGTCATAAACGCACTCAATGCTGAATTGAGCCTGTTTTTGAACTCTGTATTAAAAGTAGTGAAATCAGCAAATCCCAGCAGAAAACAACAAGAATCAGGTACGTCCTTCATATTCAAGTAGTTCTGAGTAGTTTGTGCAGAGCATTGAGTAGTTTTTGAAGATATTTGTGCACTTTGACTGCACTTCAAGTTTATGTGTCATAAAGGCACTCAACGCTGAATTGAGCCTGTTTTTCAACTGTGTATTAAATGTAGTGAAATCATTAAATCCGGTCAGAAAATCAACATGAATCATGTAGTTCCTTCATATTCAAGTAGTTTTTATTAGTTTCTGTAGAGATTTGTGAAGTTTTTGAAGAGATTTGTGCAGTTTGACTGCACTTCAAGTTGATGTGTCATAAAGGCACTCAACGCTGAATTGAGCCTGTTTTTGAACTTTGTATTAAATGTAGTGAAAACAGCAAATCAGAGCAGAAAATCAACAGGAATCATGTAGTTACTTCATATTCAAGTAGTTCTGAGTAGTTTGTGCAGAGATTTGTGTAGATTTCGAAGAGATTTGTGCAGTGTGATTGTATGTTACCATGAAGTATCAGAAACGCAGTCAACGCTGAATTGAACATGTTTTTGAACTCTGTATTAAATGTAGTGAAATCATTAAATCCCAGAAGAAAATCAACAGGAATCATGTAGTTCCTTCATATTTAAGTAGTTCTGAGTAGTTTGTGCAGAGATTTGTGCAGTTTTTGAAGAGATTTGTTTAGTATGATTCCATGTTAGCATGAAGTATCAAAAAAGCACTGAACGCTGAATTGAGCCTATTTTTGAACTCTGTATTAAAAGTAGTGAAAACAGTAAATCCCAGCAGAAAATCAATAGGAATCATGTAGTTCCTTCATATTCAAGTTGTTCTGAGTAGTTTGTGCAGAGATTTGTGTAGTTTTTGAAGAGATTTGTGCAGTTTGACTGCACTTCAAGTTTATGTGTCATAAAGGCACTCAACGCTGAATTGAGCCTGTTTTTCAACTCTGTATTAAATGTAGTGAAATCATTAAATCCGGGCAGAAAATCAACATGAATCATGTAGTTCCTTCATATTCAAGTAGTTTTTAGTAGTTTCTGCAGAGATTTGTGTAGTTTTTGATGAGATTTGTGCAGTTTGATTGCATGTTAGCATGAAGTGTTAAAAACGCACTAAACGCTGAATTGAGCCTGTTTTTGAACTTTCTATTAAAAGTAGCGAAATCAGCAAATCCCTGCAGAAAATCAACAAGAATCATGTAGTTCCTTCATATTCAAGTAGTTCTGAGTAGTTTGTGCAAAGATTTGTGTAGTTTTTGATGAGATTTGTGCAGTTTGATTGCATATTAGCATGAAGTGTTAAAAACGCACTGAACGCTGAATTGAGCCTGTTTTTGAAGTCTCTATTAAAAGTAGTGAAAACAGCAAATCCCAGCAGAAAATCAACAGGAATCATGTAGTTCCTTCATATTCAAGTAGTTTTTAGTAGTTTCTGCAGATATTTGTGTAGTTCTTGAAGAGATTTGTGCAGTTTGACTGCACTTCAAGTTTATGTGTCATAAAGGCACTGAACGCTGAATTGAGTCTGTTTTTGAACTCTGTATTAAAAGTAGTGAAAACAGCAAATCCCAGCAGAAAATCAACAGGAATCATGTAGTTCCTTCATATTCAAGTGGTTCTGAGTAGTTTGTGCAGAGATTTCTGTAGTTTTTAATGAGATTTGTGCAGTTTGATTGCATGTTAGCATGAAGTGTCAAAAACGCACTGAACGCTGAATTGAGCCTGTTTTTGAACTCTGTATTAAAAGTAGTGAAAACAGCAAATCCCAGCAGAAAATCAACAGGAATCATGTAGTTCCTTCACATTCAAGTAGTTCTGAGTAGTTTGTGCAGAGATTTGTGCAGTTTTTGAAGAGATTTGTTTAGTATGATTCCATGTTAGCATGAAGTATCAAAAAAGCACTGAACGCTGAATTGAGCCTGTTTTTGAACTCTGTATTAAAAGTAGTGAAAACAGCAAATCCCAGCAGAAAATCAACAGGAATCATGTAGTTCCGTCATATTCAAGTTGTTCTGAGTAGTTTGTGCAGAGATTTGTGTAGTTTTTGATGAGATTTGTGCAGTTTGATTTCATTTCAAGTTGATGAGTCACAAACGCACCCAATGCTGAATTGAGCCTGTTTTTGAACTTTCTATTAAAAGTAGCGAAATCAGCAAATCCCTGCAGAAAATCAACAAGAATCATGTAGTTCCTTCATATTCAAGTAGTTTTTAGTAGTTTCTGCAGAGATTTGTGTAGTTTTTGAAGAGATTTGTGCAGTTTGACTGCACTTCAAGTTTATGTGTCATAAAGGCACTGAACGCTGAATTGAGCCTGTTTTTGAACTCTGTCTTAAAAGTATTGAAAATAGCAAATCCCAGCAGAAAATCAACAGGAATCATGTAGTTCCGTCATATTCAAGTTGTTCTGAGTAGTTTGTGCAGAGATTTGTGTAGTTTTTGATGAGATTTGTGCAGTTTGATTTCATTTCAAGTTGATGAGTCACAAACGCACCCAATGCTGAATTGAGCCTGTTTTTGAACTTTCTATTAAAAGTAGCGATATCAGCAAATCCCTGCAGAAAATCAACAAGAATCATGTAGTTCCTTCATATTCAAGTAGTTCTGAGTAGTTTGTGCAGAGATTTGTGTAGTTTTTGATGAGATTTGTGCAGTTTGACTGCACTTCAAGTTCATGTGTCATAAAGGCACTCAACGCTGAATTGAGCCTGTTTTTGAACTCTGTATTAAAAGTATGGAAATCATTAAATCCCAGAAGAAAATCAACAGGAATCATGTAGTTCCTTCATATTCAAGTGGTTCTGAGTAGTTTGTGCAGAGATTTGTGTAGTTTTTGAAGAGATTTGTGCAGTTTGACTGCACTTCAAGTTGATGAGTCACAAACGTACTGAACGCTGAATTGAGCCTGTTTTTGAACTTTCTATTAAAAGTAGCGAAATCAGCAAATCCCTGCAGAAAATCAACAAGAATCATGTAGTTCCTTCATATTCAAGTAGTTCTGAGTAGTTTGTGCAGAGATTTGTGCAGTTTGATTTCATTTCAAGTTGGTTAGTCATAAACGCACTCAATGCTGAATTGAGCCTGTTTTTGAACTCTGTATTAAAAGTAGTGAAATCAGCAAATCCCAGCAGAAAACAACAAGAATCAGGTACGTCCTTCATATTCAAGTAGTTCTGAGTAGTTTGTGCAGAGATTTGTGCAATTTTTGAAGAGATTTGTTTAGTATGATTCCATGTTAGCATGAAGTATCAAAAAAGCACTGAACGCTGAATTGAGCCTATTTTTGAACTCTGTATTAAAAGTACTGAAAACAGTAAATCCCAGCAGAAAATCAATAGGAATCATGTAGTTCATTCATATTCAAGTTGTTCTGAATAGTTTGTGCAGAGATTTGTGTAGTTTTTGAAGAGATTTGTGCAGTTTGACTGCACTTCAAGTTTATGTGTCATAAAGGCACTGAACGCTGAATTGAGCCTGTTTTTGAACTCTCTATTAAAAGTAGTGAAAACAGCAAATCCCAGCAGAAAATCAACAGGAATCATGTAGTTCCTTCATATTCAAGTAGTTTTTAGTAGTTTCTGCAGAGATTTGTGTAGTTCTTGAAGATATTTGTGCAGTTTGACTGCACTTCAAGTTTATGTGTCATAAAGGCACTGAACGCTGAATTGAGTCTGTTTTTGAACTCTGTATTAAAAGTAGTGAAAACAGCAATTCCCAGCAGAAAATCAACAGGAATCATGTAGTTCCTTCATATTCAAGTTGTTTTTAGTAGTTTCTGCAGAGATTTGTGTAGTTTTTGAAAAGATTTGTGCAGTTTGATTGCATGTTAGCATGAAGTGTCAAAAACGCACTGAACGCTGAATTGAGCCTGTTTTTGAACTCTGTATTAAAAGTAGTGAAAACAGCAAATCCCAGCAGAAAATCAACAGGAATCATGTAGTTCCTTCACATTCAAGTAGTTCTGAGTAGTTTGTGCAGAGATTTGTGCAGTTTTTGAAGAGATTTGTTTAGTATGATTCCATGTTAGCATGAAGTATCAAAAAAGCACTGAACGCTGAATTGAGCCTGTTTTTGAACTCTGTATTAAAAGTATGGAAATCATTAAATCCCAGAAGAAAATCAACAGGAATCATGTAGTTCCTTCATATTCAAGTGGTTCTGAGTAGTTTGTGCAGAGATTTGTGTAGTTTTTGAAGAGATTTGTGCAGTTTGACTGCACTTCAAGTTGATGAGTCACAAACGCACTGAACGCTGAATTGAGCCTGTTTTTGAACTTTCTATTAAAAGTAGCGAAATCAGCAAATCCCTGCAGAAAATCAACAAGAATCATGTAGTTCCTTCATATTCAAGTAGTTCTGAGTAGTTTGTGCAGAGATTTGTGTAGTTTTTGAAGAGATTTGTGCAGTTTGACTGCACTTCAAGTTGATGAGTCACAAACGCACTGAACGCTGAATTGAGCCTGTTTTTGAACTCTGTATTAAAAGTAAGGAAATCATTAAATCCCAGAAGAAAATCAACAGGAATCATGTAGTTCCTTCATATTCACGTTGTTCTGAGTAGTGTGTGCAGAGATTTGTGTAGTTTTTGATGAGATTTGTTTAGTATGATTCCATGTTAGCATGAAGTATCAAAAAAGCACTGAACGCTGAATTGAGCCTGTTTTTGAACTCTGTATTAAAAGTAGTGAAAACAGCAAATCCCAGCAGAAAATCAACAAGAATCAGGTACTTCCTTCATATTCAAGTAGTTCTGAGTAGTTTGTGCAGAGATTTGTGTAGTTTTTGATGAGATTTGTGCAGTTTGATTTCATTTCAAGTTGATGACTCACAAACGCACCCAATGCTGAATTGAGCCTGTTTTTGAACTCTGTATTAAAAGTAAGGAAATCATTAAATCCCAGAAGAAAATCAACAGGAATCATGTAGTTCCTTCATATTCAAGTGGTTCTGAGTAGTTGGTGCAGCGATTTGTGTAGTTCTTGATGAGATTTGTGCAGTTTGATTGCATGTTAGCATGAAGTGTCAAAAACGCGATGAACGCTGAATTGAGCCTGTTTTTGAACTCTGTATTAAAAGTAGTGAAAACAGCAAATCCTAGTAGAAAATCAACAGGAATCATGTAGTTCCGTCATATTCAAGTTGTTCTGAGTAGTTTCTGCAGAGATTTGTGTAGTTTTTGAAGAGATTTGTGCAGTTTGACTGCACTTCAAGTTGATGAGTCACAAACGCACTGAACGCTGAATTGAGCCTGTTTTTGAACTCTGTATTAAAAGTAGTGAAAACAGCAAATCCCAGCAGAAAATCAACAGGAATCATGTAGTTCCTTCATATTCAAGTTGTTCTGAGTAGTTTGTGCAGAGATTTGTGTAGTTTTTGAAGAAATTTGTGCAGTTTGACTGCACTTCAAGTTTATGTGTCATAAAGGCACTCAACGCTGAATTGAGCCTGTTTTTCAACTCTGTATTAAATGTAGTGAAATCATTAAATCCGGGCAGAAAATCAACATGAATCATGTAGTTCCTTCATATTCAAGTAGTTTTTAGTAGTTTCTGCAGAGATTTGTGTAGTTTTTGAAGAGATTTGTGCAGTTTGACTGCACTTCAAGTTTATGTGTCATAAAGGCACTGAACGCTGAATTGAGCCTGTTTTTGAACTCTGTATTAAAAGTAGTAAAAACAGCAAATCCCAGCAGAAAATCAACGAGAATCATGTATTCCCTTCATATTCAAGTAGTTCTGAGTAGTTTGTGCAGAGATTTGTGCAGTTTTTGAAGAGATTTGTTTAGTATGATTCCATGTTAGCATGAAGTATCAAAAACGCACTGAACGCTGAATTGAGCCTGTTTTTGAACTCTGTATTAAAAGTAGTGAAAACAGCAAATCCCAGCAGAAAATAAACAGGAATCATGTAGTTCTGTCATATTCAAGTTGTTCTGAGTAGTTTGTGCAGAGATTTGTGTAGTTTTTGATGAGATTTGTGCAGTTTGACTGCACTTCAAGTTGATGAGTCACAAACGCACTGAACGCTGAATTGAGCCTGTTTTTGAACTTTCTATTAAAAGTAGCGAAATCAGCAAATCCCAGCAGAAAACAACAAGAATCAGGTACGTCCTTCATATTCAAGTAGTTCTGAGTAGTTTGTGCAGAGATTTGTGCAGTTTGATTTCATTTCAAGTTGGTTAGTCATAAACGCACTCAATGCTGAATTGAGCCTGTTTTTGAACTCTGTATTAAAGTAGTGAAATCAGCAAATCCCAGCAGAAAACAACAAGAATCAGGTACGTCCTTCATATTCAAGTAGTTCTGAGTAGTTTGTGCAGAGATTTGTGCAGTTTTTGAAGAGATTTGTTTAGTATGATTCCATGTTAGCATGAAGTATCAAAAAAGCACTGAACGCTGAATTGAGCCTATTTTTGAACTCTGTATTAAAAGTAGTGAAAACAGTAAATCCCAGCAGAAAATCAATAGGAATCATGTAGTTCCTTCATATTCAAGTTGTTCTGAGTAGTTTGTGCAGAGATTTGTGTAGTTTGACTGCACTTCAAGTTTATGTGTCATAAAGGCACTCAACGCTGAATTGAGCCTGTTTTTCAACTCTGTATTAAATGTAGTGAAATCATTAAATCCGGACAGAAAATCAACATGAATCATGTAGTTCCTTCATATTCAAGTAGTTTTTAGTAGTTTCTGCAGAGATTTGTGTAGTTTTTGAAGAGATTTGTGCAGTTTGACTGCACTTCAAGTTTATGTGTCATAAAGGCACTGAACGCTGAATTGAGCCTGTTTTTGAACTCTGTATTAAAAGTAGTGAAAACAGCAAATCCCAGCAGAAAATCAATAAGAATCAGGTACTTCCTTCATATTCAAGTAGTTCTGAGTAGTTTGTGCAGAGATTTGTGTAGTTTTTGATGAGATTTGTGCAGTTTGATTGCATGTTAGCATGAAGTGTTAAAAACGCACTGAACGCTGAATTGAGCCTGTTTTTGAACTCTCTATTAAAAGTAGTGAAAACAGCAAATCCCAGCAGAAAATCAACGGGAATCATGTATTCCCTTCATATTCAAGTAGTTCTGAGTAGTTTGTGCAGAGATTTGTGCAGTTTTTGAAGAGATTTGTTTAGTATGATTCCATGTTAGCATGAAGTATCAAAAACGTACTGAACGCTGAATTGAGCCTGTTTTTGAACTCTGTATTAAAAGTAGTGAAAACAGCAAATCCCAGCAGAAAATCAACAGGTATCATGTAGTTCCTTCATATTCAAGTGGTTCTGAGTAGTTTGTGCAGAGATTTGTGCAGTTTGATTTCATTTCAAGTTGATGAGTCACAAACGCACCCAATGCTGAATTGAGCCTGTTTTTGAACTCTGTATTAAAAGTAAGGAAATCATTAATTCCCAGAAGAAAATCAACAGGAATCATGTAATTCCTTCATATTCAAGTGGTTCTGAGTAGTTTGTGCAGAGATTTGTGCAGTTTTTGAAGAGATTTGTGCAGTTTGATTGCATGTTAGCATGAAGTGTTAAAAACGCACTGAACGCTGAATTGAGCCTGTTTTTGAACTCTCTATTAAAAGTAGTGAAAACAGCAAATCCCAGCAGAAAATCAACAGGAATCATGTAGTTCCTTCATATTCAAGTAGTTTTTAGTAATTTCTGCAGAGATTTGTGTAGTTCTTGAAGAGATTTGTGCAGTTTGACTGCACTTCAAGTTTATGTGTCATAAAGGCACTGAACGCTGAATTGAGTCTGTTTTTGAACTCTGTATTAAAAGTAGTGAAAACAGCAAATCCCAGCAGAAAATCAACAAGAATCAGGTACTTCCTTCATATTCAAGTAGTTCTGAGTAGTTTGTGCAGAGATTTGTGCAGTTTGATTTCATTTCAAGTTGGTTAGTCATAAACGCACTCAATGCTGAATTGAGCCTGTTTTTGAACTCTGTATTAAAAGTAGTGAAATCAGCAAATCCCAGCAGAAAACAACAAGAATCAGGTACGTCCTTCATATTCAAGTAGTTCTGAGTAGTTTGTACAGAGATTTGTGTAGTTTTTGATGAGATTTGTGCAGTTTGATTGCATGTTAGCATGAAGTGTTAAAAACGCACTGAACGCTGAATTGAGCCTGTTTTTGACCTCTCTATTAAAAGTAGTGAAAACAGCAAATCCCAGCAGAAAATCAACAGGAATCATGTAGTTCCTTCATATTCAAGTAGTTCTGAGTAGTTTGTGCAGAGATTTGTGTAGTTTTTGAAGAGATTTGTGCAGTTTGACTGCACTTCAAGTTTATGTGTCATAAAGGCACTCAACGCTGAATTGAGTCTGTTTTTCAACTCTGTATTAAATTTAGTGAAATCATTAAATCCGGGCAGAAAATCAACATGAATCATGTAGTTCCTTCATATTCAAGTGGTTCTGAGTAGTTTGTGCAGAGATTTGTGCAGTTTGATTTCATTTCAAGTTGGTTAGTCATAAACGCACTCAGTGCTGAATTGAGCCTGTTTTTGAACTCTGTATTAAAAGTAGTGAAAACAGCAAATCCCAGCAGAAAATCTACAGGAATCATGTAGTTCCTTCATATTCAAGTTGTTCTGAGTAGTTTGTGCAGAGATTTGTGTAGTTTTTGATGAGATTTGTGCAGTTTGATTGCAGTTAGCATGAAGTATCAAAAACGCACTGAACGCTGAATTGAGCCTGTTTTTGAACTCTGTATTAAATGTAGTGAAATCATTAAATCCCAGCAGAAAACAACAAGAATCAGGTACGTCCTTCATATTCAAGTAGTTCTGAGTAGTTTGTGCAGAGATTTGTGCAGTTTTTGAAGAGATTTGTTTAGTATGATTCCATGTTAGCATGAAGTATCAAAAAAGCACTGAACGCTGAATTGAGCCTGTTTTTGAACTCTGTATTAAAAGTAGTGAAAACAGCAAATCCCAGCAGAAAATCAACAGGTATCATATAGTTCCTTCATATTCAAGTGGTTCTGAGTAGTTTGTGCAGAGATTTGTGCAGTTTGATTTCATTTCAAGTTGATGAGTCACAAACGCACCCAATGCTGAATTGAGCCTGTTTTTGAACTCTGTATTAAAAGTAAGGAAATCATTAAATCCCAGAAGAAAATCAACAGGAATCATGTAGTTCCTTCATATTCAAGTGGTTCTGAGTAGTTGGTGCAGAGATTTGTGTAGTTCTTGATGAGATTTGTGCAGTTTGATTGCATGTTAGCATGAAGTGTCAAAAACGCAATGAACGCTGAATTGAGCCTGTTTTTGAACTCTGTATTAAAAGTAGTGAAAACAGCAAATCCTAGTAGAAAATCAACAGGAATCATGTAGTTCCGTCATATTCAAGTTGTTCTGAGTAGTTTGTGCAGAGATTTGTGTAGTTTTTGATGAGATTTGTGCAGTTTGATTTCATTTCAAGTTGATTAGTCACAAACGCACCCAATGCTGAATTGAGCCTGTTTTTGAACTTTCTATTAAAAGTAGCGAAATCAGCAAATCCCTGCAGAAAATCAACAAGAATCATGTAGTTCCTTCATATTCAAGTAGTTCTGAGTAGTTTGTGCAGAGATTTGTGCAGTTTGATTTCATTTCAAGTTGGTTATTCATAAACGCACTCAATGCTGAATTGAGCCTGTTTTTGAACTCTGTATTAAAAGTAGTGAAATCAGCAAATCCCAGCAGAAAACAACAAGAATCAGGTACGTCCTTCATATTCAAGTAGTTCTGAGTAGTTTGTGCAAAGATTTGTGTAGGTTTTGATGAGATTTGTGCAGTTTGATTGCATGTTAGCATGAAGTGTTAAAAACGCACTGAACGCTGAATTGAGCCTGTTTTTGAACTCTCTATTAAAAGTAGTGAAAACAGCAAATCCCAGCAGAAAATCAACAGGAATCATGTAGTTCCTTCATATTCAAGTAGTTCTGAGTAGTTTGTGCAGAGATTTGTGCAGTTTTTGAAGAGATTTGTTTAGTATGATTCCATTTTAGCATGAAGTATCAAAAAAGCACTGAACGCTGAATTGAGCCTATTTTTGAACTCTCTATTAAAAGTAGTGAAAACAGCAAATCCCAGCAGAAAATCAACAGGAATCATGTAGTTCCGTCATATTCAAGTAGTTTTTAGTAGTTTCTGCAGAGATTTGTGTAGTTTTTGAAGAGATTTGTGCAGTTTGACTGCACTTCAAGTTGATGAGTCACAAACGCACTGAACGCTGAATTGAGCCTGTTTTTGAACTTTCTATTAAAAGTAGCGAAATCAGCAAATCCCAGCAGAAAACAACAAGAATCAGGTACGTCCTTCATATTCAAGTAGTTCTGAGTAGTTTGTGCAGAGATTTGTGCAGTTTGATTTCATTTCAAGTTGGTTAGTCATAAACGCACTCAATGCTGAATTGAGCCTGTTTTTGAACTCTGTATTAAAGTAGTGAAATCAGCAAATCCCAGCAGAAAACAACAAGAATCAGGTACGTCCTTCATATTCAAGTAGTTCTGAGTAGTTTGTGCAGAGATTTGTGCAGTTTTTGAAGAGATTTGTTTAGTATGATTCCATGTTAGCATGAAGTATCAAAAAAGCACTGAACGCTGAATTGAGCCTATTTTTGAACTCTGTATTAAAAGTAGTGAAAACAGTAAATCCCAGCAGAAAATCAATAGGAATCATGTAGTTCCTTCATATTCAAGTTGTTCTGAGTAGTTTGTGCAGAGATTTGTGTAGTTTGACTGCACTTCAAGTTTATGTGTCATAAAGGCACTCAACGCTGAATTGAGCCTGTTTTTCAACTCTGTATTAAATGTAGTGAAATCATTAAATCCGGGCAGAAAATCAACATGAATCATGTAGTTCCTTCATATTCAAGTAGTTTTTAGTAGTTTCTGCAGAGATTTGTGTAGTTTTTGAAGAGATTTGTGCAGTTTGACTGCACTTCAAGTTTATGTGTCATAAAGGCACTGAACGCTGAATTGAGCCTGTTTTTGAACTCTGTATTAAAAGTAGTGAAAACAGCAAATCCCAGCAGAAAATCAATAAGAATCAGGTACGTCCTTCATATTCAAGTAGTTCTGAGTAGTTTGTACAGAGATTTGTGTAGTTTTTGATGAGATTTGTGCAGTTTGATTGCATGTTAGCATGAAGTGTTAAAAACGCACTGAACGCTGAATTGAGCCTGTTTTTGACCTCTCTATTAAAAGTAGTGAAAACAGCAAATCCCAGCAGAAAATCAACAGGAATCATGTAGTTCCTTCATATTCAAGTAGTTCTGAGTAGTTTGTGCAGAGATTTGTGTAGTTTTTGAAGAGATTTGTGCAGTTTGACTGCACTTCAAGTTTATGTGTCATAAAGGCACTCAACGCTGAATTGAGTCTGTTTTTCAACTCTGTATTAAATTTAGTGAAATCATTAAATCCGGGCAGAAAATCAACATGAATCATGTAGTTCCTTCATATTCAAGTGGTTCTGAGTAGTTTGTGCAGAGATTTGTGCAGTTTGATTTCATTTCAAGTTGGTTAGTCATAAACGCACTCAGTGCTGAATTGAGCCTGTTTTTGAACTCTGTATTAAAAGTAGTGAAAACAGCAAATCCCAGCAGAAAATCTACAGGAATCATGTAGTTCCTTCATATTCAAGTTGTTCTGAGTAGTTTGTGCAGAGATTTGTGTAGTTTTTGATGAGATTTGTGCAGTTTGATTGCAGTTAGCATGAAGTATCAAAAACGCACTGAACGCTGAATTGAGCCTGTTTTTGAACTCTGTATTAAATGTAGTGAAATCATTAAATCCCAGCAGAAAATCAATGAGAATCATGTATTCCCTTCATATTCAAGTAGTTCTGAGTAGTTTGTGCAGAGATTTGTGCAGTTTTTGAAGAGATTTGTTTAGTATGATTCCATGTTAGCATGAAGTATCAAAAAGCACTGAACGCTGAATTGAGCCTGTTTTTGAACTCTGTATTAAAAGTAGTGAAAACAGTAAATCCCAGCAGAAAATCAACAAGAATCAGGTACTTCCTTCATATTCAAGTAGTTCTGAGTAGTTTGTGCAGAGATTTGTGTAGTTTTTGATGAGATTTGTGCAGTTTGATTGCATGTTAGCATGAAGTGTTAAAAACGCACTGAACTCTGAATTGAGCCTGTTTTTGAACTCTCTATTAAAAGTAGTGAAAACAGCAAATCCCAGCAGAAAATCAACAGGAATCATGTAGTTACTTCATATTCAAGTAGTTTTTAGTAGTGTCTGCAGAGATTTGTGTAGTTTTTGATGAGATTTGTGCAGTTTCATTGCAGTTAGCATGAAGTATCAAAAACGCACTGAACTCTGAATTGAGCCTGTTTTTGAACTCTGTATTAAATGTAGTGAAATCATTAAATCCCAGAAGAAAATAAACAGGAATAATGTAGTTCCTTCATATTCAAGTAGTTCTGAGTAGTTTGTGCATAGATTTGTGCAGTTTTTGAAGAGATTTGTTTAGTATGATTCCATGTTAGCATGAAGTATCAAAAACGCACTGAACGCTGAATTGAGCCTGTTTTTGAACTTTGTATTAAATGTAGTGAAAACAGCAAATCCCAGCAGAAAATCAACATGAATCATGTAGTTCCTTCATATTCAAGTTGTTCTGAGTAGTTTGTGCAGAGATTTGTGTAGTTTGACTGCACTTCAAGTTTATGTGTCATAAAGGCACTCAACGCTGAATTGAGCCTGTTTTTCAACTCTGTATTAAATGTAGTGAAATCATTAAATCCGGGCAGAAAATCAACATGAATCATGTAGTTCCTTCATATTCAAGTAGTTTTTAGTAGTTTCTGCAGAGATTTGTGTAGTTTTTGAAGAGATTTGTGCAGTTTGACTGCACTTCAAGTTTATGTGTCATAAAGGCACTGAACGCTGAATTGAGCCTGTTTTTGAACTCTGTATTAAAAGTAGTGAAAACAGCAAATCCCAGCAGAAAATCAATAAGAATCAGGTACGTCCTTCATATTCAAGTAGTTCTGAGTAGTTTGTACAGAGATTTGTGTAGTTTTTGATGAGATTTGTGCAGTTTGATTGCATGTTAGCATGAAGTGTTAAAAACGCACTGAACGCTGAATTGAGCCTGTTTTTGACCTCTCTATTAAAAGTAGTGAAAACAGCAAATCCCAGCAGAAAATCAACAGGAATCATGTAGTTCCTTCATATTCAAGTAGTTCTGAGTAGTTTGTGCAGAGATTTGTGTAGTTTTTGAAGAGATTTGTGCAGTTTGACTGCACTTCAAGTTTATGTGTCATAAAGGCACTCAACGCTGAATTGAGTCTGTTTTTCAACTCTGTATTAAATTTAGTGAAATCATTAAATCCGGGCAGAAAATCAACATGAATCATGTAGTTCCTTCATATTCAAGTGGTTCTGAGTAGTTTGTGCAGAGATTTGTGCAGTTTGATTTCATTTCAAGTTGGTTAGTCATAAACGCACTCAGTGCTGAATTGAGCCTGTTTTTGAACTCTGTATTAAAAGTAGTGAAAACAGCAAATCCCAGCAGAAAATCTACAGGAATCATGTAGTTCCTTCATATTCAAGTTGTTCTGAGTAGTTTGTGCAGAGATTTGTGTAGTTTTTGATGAGATTTGTGCAGTTTGATTGCAGTTAGCATGAAGTATCAAAAACGCACTGAACGCTGAATTGAGCCTGTTTTTGAACTCTGTATTAAATGTAGTGAAATCATTAAATCCCAGCAGAAAATCAATGAGAATCATGTATTCCCTTCATATTCAAGTAGTTCTGAGTAGTTTGTGCAGAGATTTGTGCAGTTTTTGAAGAGATTTGTTTAGTATGATTCCATGTTAGCATGAAGTATCAAAAAGCACTGAACGCTGAATTGAGCCTGTTTTTGAACTCTGTATTAAAAGTAGTGAAAACAGTAAATCCCAGCAGAAAATCAACAAGAATCAGGTACTTCCTTCATATTCAAGTAGTTCTGAGTAGTTTGTGCAGAGATTTGTGTAGTTTTTGATGAGATTTGTGCAGTTTGATTGCATGTTAGCATGAAGTGTTAAAAACGCACTGAACTCTGAATTGAGCCTGTTTTTGAACTCTCTATTAAAAGTAGTGAAAACAGCAAATCCCAGCAGAAAATCAACAGGAATCATGTAGTTACTTCATATTCAAGTAGTTTTTAGTAGTGTCTGCAGAGATTTGTGTAGTTTTTGATGAGATTTGTGCAGTTTCATTGTAGTTAGCATGAAGTATCAAAAACGCACTGAACTCTGAATTGAGCCTGTTTTTGAACTCTCTATTAAAAGTAGTGAAAACAGCAAATCCCAGCAGAAAATCAACAGGAATCATGTAGTTCCTTCATATTCAAGTAGTTTTTAGTAGTTTGTGCAGAGATTTGTGTAGTTTTTGAAGAGATTTATGCAGTTTGACTGCACTTCAAGTTGATGTGTCATAAAGGCACTCCACGCTGAATTGAGCCTGTTTTTGAACTTTGTATTAAATGTAGTGAAAACAGCAAATCCCAGCAGAAAATCAACGGGAATCATGTAGTCCCTTCATATTCAAGTAGTTCTGAGTAGTTTGTGCAGAGAATTGTGTAGTTTTTGATGAGATTTGTGCAGTTTGATTGCATGTTAGCATGAAGTATCAAAAACGCACTGAACGCTGAATTGAGCCTGTTTTTGAACTCTGTATTAAATGTAGTGAAATCATTAAATCCCAGAAGAAAATAAACAGGAATAATGTAGTTCCTTCATATTCAAGTAGTTCTGAGTAGTTTGTGCATAGATTTGTGCAGTTTTTGAAGAGATTTGTTTAGTATGATTCCATGTTAGCATGAAGTATCAAAAACGCACTGAACGCTGAATTGAGCCTGTTTTTGAACTTTGTATTAAATGTAGTGAAAACAGCAAATCCCAGCAGAAAATCAACATGAATCATGTAGTTCCTTCATATTCAAGTAGTTTTTAGTAGTTTCTGCAGAGATTTGTGTAGTTTTTGAAGAGATTTGTGCAGTTTGACTGCACTTGAAGTTGATGTGTCATATAGGCACTCAACGCTGAATTGAGCCTGTTTTTGAACTCTGTATTAAAAGTAGTGAAAACAGCAAATCCCAGCAGAAAATCAACAGGAATCATGTAGTTCCGTCATATTCAAGTTGTTCTGAGTAGTTTGTGCAGAGATTTGTGTAGTTTTTGATGAGATTTGTGCAATTTGATTGCATGTTAGCATGAAGTGTCAAAAACGCACTGAACGCTGAATTGAGCCGGTTTTGAACTCTGTATTAAAAGTAGTGAAAACCGCAAATTCCTGCAGAAAATCAACAAGAATCAGGTACTTTCTTCATATTCTAGTAGTTCTCAGTAGTTTGTGCAGAGATTTGTGTAGTTTTTGATGAGATTTGTGCAGTCTGATTGCATGTTAGCATGAAGTGTTAAAAACGCACTGAACCCTGAATTGAGCCTGTTTTTGAACTCTGTGTTAAAAGTAGTGAAAACAGCAAATCCCAGCAGAAAATCAACAGGAATCATGTAGTTCCTTCATATTCAAGTAGTTTTTAGTAATTTCTGCAGAGATTTGTGTAGTTCTTGAAGAGATTTGTGCAGTTTGACTGCACTTCAAGTTTATGTGTCATAAAGGCACTGAACGCTGAATTGAGTCTGTTTTTGAACTCTGTATTAAAAGTAGTGAAAACAGCAAATCCCAGCAGAAAATCAACAAGAATCAGGTACTTCCTTCATATTCAAGTAGTTCTGAGTAGTTTGTGCAGAGATTTGTGCAGTTTGATTTCATTTCAAGTTGGTTAGTCATAAACGCACTCAATGCTGAATTGAGCCTGTTTTTGAACTCTGTATTAAAAGTAGTGAAATCAGCAAATCCCAGCAGAAAACAACAAGAATCAGGTACGTCCTTCATATTCAAGTAGTTCTGAGTAGTTTGTACAGAGATTTGTGTAGTTTTTGATGAGATTTGTGCAGTTTGATTGCATGTTAGCATGAAGTGTTAAAAACGCACTGAACGCTGAATTGAGCCTGTTTTTGACCTCTCTATTAAAAGTAGTGAAAACAGCAAATCCCAGCAGAAAATCAACAGGAATCATGTAGTTCCTTCATATTCAAGTAGTTCTGAGTAGTTTGTGCAGAGATTTGTGTAGTTTTTGAAGAGATTTGTGCAGTTTGACTGCACTTCAAGTTTATGTGTCATAAAGGCACTCAACGCTGAATTGAGCCTGTTTTTCAACTCTGTATTAAATTTAGTGAAATCATTAAATCCGGGCAGAAAATCAACATGAATCATGTAGTTCCTTCATATTCAAGTGGTTCTGAGTAGTTTGTGCAGAGATTTGTGCAGTTTGATTTCATTTCAAGTTGGTTAGTCATAAACGCACTCAGTGCTGAATTGAGCCTGTTTTTGAACTCTGTATTAAAAGTAGTGAAAACATCAAATCCCAGCAGAAAATCAACAGGAATCATGTAGTTCCGTCATATTCAAGTTGTTCTGAGTAGTTTGTGCAGAGATTTGTGTAGTTTTTGATGAGATTTGTGCAGTTTGATTTCATTTCAAGTTGATGAGTCACAAACGCACCCAATGCTGAATTGAGCCTGTTTTTGAACTTTGTATTAAAAGTAGCGAAATCGGCAAATCCCTGCAGAAAATCAACAAGAATCATGTAGTTCCTTCATATTGAAATAGTTCTGAGTAGTTTGTGCAGAGATTTGTGCAGTTTGATTTCATTTCAAGTTGGTTAGTCATAAAGGCACTCAATGCTGAATTGAGCCTGTTTTTCAACTCTATATTAAATGTAGTGAAATCATTAAATCCGGGCAGAAAATCAACATGAATCATGTAGTTCCTTCATATTCAAGTAGTTTTTAGTAGTTTCTGCAGAGATTTGTGTAGTTTTTGATGAGATTTGTGCAGTTTGATTTCATTTCAAGTTGATTAGTCACAAACGCACCCAATGCTGAATTGAGCCTGTTTTTGAACTTTCTATGAAAAGAAGCGAAATCAGCAAATCCCTGCAGAAAATCAACAAGAATCATGTAGTTCCTTCATATTCAAGTAGTTCTGAGTAGTTTGTGCAAAGATTTGTGTAGTTTTTGATGAGATTTGTGCAGTTTGATTGCATGTTAGCATGAAGTGTTAAAAACGCACTGAACGCTGAATTGAGCCTGTTTTTGAACTCTCTATTAAAAGTAGTGAAAACAGCAAATCCCAGCAGAAAATCAACAGGAATCATGTAGTTCCTTCATATTCAAGTAGTTTTTAGTAGTTTCTGCAGAGATTTGTGTAGTTCTTGAAGAGATTTGTGCAGTTTGACTGCACTTCAAGTTTATGTGTATAAAGGCACTGAACGCTGAATTGAGTCTGTTTTTGAACTCTGTATTAAAAGTAGTGAAAACAGCAAATCCCAGCAGAAAATCAACAGGAATCATGTAGTTCCTTCACATTCAAGTAGTTCTGAGTAGTTTGTGCAGAGATTTGTGCAGTTTTTGAAGAGATTTGTTTAGTATGATTCCATGTTAGCATGAAGTATCAAAAAAGCACTGAACGCTGAATTGAGCCTGTTTTTGAACTCTGTATTAAAAGTAAGGAAATCATTAATTCCCAGAAGAAAATCAACAGGAATCATGTAGTTCCTTCATATTCAAGTGGTTCTGAGTAGTTTGTGCAGAGATTTGTGTAGTTTTTGATGAGATTTGTGCAGTTTGATTGCATGTTAGCATGAAGTGTCAAAAACGCACTGAACGCTGAATTGAGCCTGTTTTTGAACTCTGTATTAAAAGTAGTGAAAACAGCAAATCCCAGCAGAAAATCAACAGGAATCATGTATTCCCTTCATATTCAAATAGTTCTGAGTAGTTTGTGCAGAGATTTGTGTAGTTTTTGATGAGATTTGTGCAGTTTGATTGCATGTTAGCATGAAGTGTTAAAAACGCACTGAACGCTGAATTGAGCCTGTTTTTGAACACTGTATTAAAAGTAGTGAAAACAGCAAATCCCAGCAGAAAATCAACAGGAATCATGTAGTTCCTTCATATTCAAGTTTTTCTGAGTAGTTTGTGCAGAGATTTGTGTAGTTTTTGATGAGATTTGTGCAGTTTGATTTCATTTCAAGTTGATGAGTCACAAACGCACCCAATGCTGAATTGAGCCTGTTTTTGAACTTTTTATTAAAAGTAGCGAAATCAGCAAATCCCTGCAGAAAATCAACAAGAATCATGTAGTTCCTTCATATTCAATTAGTTCTGAGTAGTTTGTGCAGAGATTTGTGCAGTTTGATTTCATTTCAATTTGATGACTCACAAACGCACCCAATGCTGAATTGAGCCTGTTTTTGAACTCTGTATTAAAAGTAAGGAAATCATTAAATCCCAGAAGAAAATCAACAGGAATCATGTAGTTCCTTCATATTCAAGTGGTTCTGAGTAGTTTGTGCAGAGATTTGTGTAGTTCTTGATGAGATTTGTGCAGTTTGATTGCATGTTAGCATGAAGTGTCAAAAACGCACTGAACGCTGAATTGAGCCTGTTTTTGAACTCTGTATTAAAAGTAGTGAAAACAGCAAATCCTAGTAGAAAATCAACAGGAATCATGTAGTTCCGTCATATTCAAGTTGTTCTGAGTACTTTGTGCAGAGATTTGTGTAGTTTTTGATGAGATTTGTGCAGTTTGATTTCATTTCAAGTTGATGAGTCACAAACGCACCCAATGCTGAATTGAGTCTGTTTTTGAACTTTCTATTAAAAGTAGCGAAATCAGCAAATCCCTGCAGAAAACAACAAGAATCAGGTACGTCCTTCATATTCAAGTAGTTCTGAGTAGTTTGTACAGAGATTTGTGTAGTTTTTGATGAGATTTGTGCAGTTTGATTGCATCTTAGCATGAAGTGTTAAAAACGCACTGAACGCTGAATTGAGCCTGTTTTTGACCTCTCTATTAAAAGTAGTGAAAACAGCAAATCCCAGCAGAAAATCAACAGGAATCATGTAGTTCCTTCATATTCAAGTAGTTCTGAGTAGTTTGTGCAGAGATTTGTGTAGTTTTTGAAGAGATTTGTGCAGTTTGACTGCACTTCAAGTTTATGTGTCATAAAGGCACTCAACGCTGAATTGAGCCTGTTTTTCAACTCTGTATTAAATTTAGTGAAATCATTAAATCCGGGCAGAAAATCAACATGAATCATGTAGTTCCTTCATATTCAAGTGGTTCTGAGTAGTTTGTGCAGAGATTTGTGCAGTTTGATTTCATTTCAAGTTGGTTAGTCATAAACGCACTCAGTGCTGAATTGAGCCTGTTTTTGAACTCTGTATTAAAAGTAGTGAAAACATCAAATCCCAGCAGAAAATCAACAGGAATCATGTAGTTCCGTCATATTCAAGTTGTTCTGAGTAGTTTGTGCAGAGATTTGTGTAGTTTTTGATGAGATTTGTGCAGTTTGATTTCATTTCAAGTTGATGAGTCACAAACGCACCCAATGCTGAATTGAGCCTGTTTTTGAACTTTGTATTAAAAGTAGCGAAATCGGCAAATCCCTGCAGAAAATCAACAAGAATCATGTAGTTCCTTCATATTGAAATAGTTCTGAGTAGTTTGTGCAGAGATTTGTGCAGTTTGATTTCATTTCAAGTTGGTTAGTCATAAAGGCACTCAATGCTGAATTGAGCCTGTTTTTCAACTCTATATTAAATGTAGTGAAATCATTAAATCCGGGCAGAAAATCAACATGAATCATGTAGTTCCTTCATATTCAAGTAGTTTTTAGTAGTTTCTGCAGAGATTTGTGTAGTTTTTGATGAGATTTGTGCAGTTTGATTTCATTTCAAGTTGATTAGTCACAAACGCACCCAATGCTGAATTGAGCCTGTTTTTGAACTTTCTATGAAAAGAAGCGAAATCAGCAAATCCCTGCAGAAAATCAACAAGAATCATGTAGTTCCTTCATATTCAAGTAGTTCTGAGTAGTTTGTGCAAAGATTTGTGTAGTTTTTGATGAGATTTGTGCAGTTTGATTGCATGTTAGCATGAAGTGTTAAAAACGCACTGAACGCTGAATTGAGCCTGTTTTTGAACTCTCTATTAAAAGTAGTGAAAACAGCAAATCCCAGCAGAAAATCAACAGGAATCATGTAGTTCCTTCATATTCAAGTAGTTTTTAGTAGTTTCTGCAGAGATTTGTGTAGTTCTTGAAGAGATTTGTGCAGTTTGACTGCACTTCAAGTTTATGTGTATAAAGGGACTGAACGCTGAATTGAGTCTGTTTTTGAACTCTGTATTAAAAGTAGTGAAAACAGCAAATCCCAGCAGAAAATCAACAGGAATCATGTAGTTCCTTCACATTCAAGTAGTTCTGAGTAGTTTGTGCAGAGATTTGTGCAGTTTTTGAAGAGATTTGTTTAGTATGATTCCATGTTAGCATGAAGTATCAAAAAAGCACTGAACGCTGAATTGAGCCTGTTTTTGAACTCTGTATTAAAAGTAAGGAAATCATTAATTCCCAGAAGAAAATCAACAGGAATCATGTAGTTCCTTCATATTCAAGTGGTTCTGAGTAGTTTGTGCAGAGATTTGTGTAGTTTTTGATGAGATTTGTGCAGTTTGATTGCATGTTAGCATGAAGTGTCAAAAACGCACTGAACGCTGAATTGAGCCTGTTTTTGAACTCTGTATTAAAAGTAGTGAAAACAGCAAATCCCAGCAGAAAATCAACAGGAATCATGTATTCCCTTCATATTCAAATAGTTCTGAGTAGTTTGTGCAGAGATTTGTGTAGTTTTTGATGAGATTTGTGCAGTTTGATTGCATGTTAGCATGAAGTGTTAAAAACGCACTGAACGCTGAATTGAGCCTGTTTTTGAACACTGTATTAAAAGTAGTGAAAACAGCAAATCCCAGCAGAAAATCAACAGGAATCATGTAGTTCCTTCATATTCAAGTTTTTCTGAGTAGTTTGTGCAGAGATTTGTGTAGTTTTTGATGAGATTTGTGCAGTTTGATTTCATTTCAAGTTGATGAGTCACAAACGCACCCAATGCTGAATTGAGCCTGTTTTTGAACTTTTTATTAAAAGTAGCGAAATCAGCAAATCCCTGCAGAAAATCAACAAGAATCATGTAGTTCCTTCATATTCAAGTAGTTCTGAGTAGTTTGTGCAGAGATTTGTGCAGTTTGATTTCATTTCAAGTTGGTTAGTTATAAACGCACTCAATGCTGAATTGAGCCTGTTTTTGAACTCTGTATTAAAAGTAGTGAAATCAGCAAATCCCAGCAGAAAACAACATGAATCATGTAGTTCCTTCATATTCAAGTAGTTTTTAGTAGTTTCTGCAGAGATTTGTGTAGTTTTTGAAGAGATTTGTGCAGTTTGATTGCATGTTAGCATGAAGTGTTAAAAACGCACTGAACGCTGAATTGAGCCTGTTTTTGAACTCTCTATTAAAAGTAGTGAAAACAGCAAATCCCAGCAGAAAATCAACAGGAATCATGTAGTTCCTTCATATTCAAGTTGTTCTGAGTAGTTTGTGCAGAGATTTGTGTAGTTTTTGATGAGATTTGTGCAGTTTGATTTCATTTCAATTTGATGACTCACAAACGCACTGAACGCTGAATTGAGCCTGTTTTTGAACTCTGTATTAAAAGTAGTGAAAACAGCAAATCCTAGTAGAAAATCAACAGGAATCATGTAGTTCCGTCATATTCAAGTTGTTCTGAGTACTTTGTGCAGAGATTTGTGTAGTTTTTGATGAGATTTGTGCAGTTTGATTTCATTTCAAGTTGATGATTCACAAACGCACCCAATGCTGAATTGAGTCTGTTTTTGAACTTTCTATTAAAAGTAGCGAAATCAGCAAATCCCTGCAGAAAATCAACAAGAATCATGTAGTTCCTTCATATTCAAGTAGTTCTGAGTAGTTTGTGCAGAGATTTGTGCAGTTTGATTTCATTTCAAGTTGGTTAGTCATAAACGCACTCAATGCTGAATTGAGCCTGTTTTTGAACTCTGTATTAAAAGTAGTGAAATCAGCAAATCCCAGCAGAAAACAACAAGAATCAGGTACGTCCTTCATATTCAAGTAGTTCTGAGTAGTTTGTGCAGAGATTTGTGCAGTTTTTGAAGAGATTTGTTTAGTATGATTCCATGTTAGCATGAAGTATCAAAAAAGCACTGAACGCTGAATTGAGCCTGTTTTTGAACTCTGTATTAAAAGTAGTGAAAACAGCAAATCCCAGCAGAAAATCAACAGGTATCATGTAGTTCCTTCATATTCAAGTGGTTCTGAGTAGTTTGTGCAGAGATTTGTGCAGTTTGATTTCATTTCAAGTTGATGAGTCACAAACGCACCCAATGCTGAATTGAGCCTGTTTTTGAACTCTGTATTAAAAGTAAGGAAATCAGCAAATCCCAGCAGAAAATCAACAAGAATCAGGTACTTCCTTCATATTCAAGTAGTTCTGAGTAGTTTGTGCAGAGATTTGTGGAGTTTTTGATGAGATTTGTGCAGTTTGATTGCATGTTAGCATGAAGTGTTAAAAACGCACTGAACGCTGAATTGAGCCTGTTTTTGAACTCTGTATTAAAAGTAAGGAAATCATTAAATCCCAGAAGAAAATCAACAGGAATCATGTAGTTCCTTCATATTCAAGTGGTTCTGAGTAGTTTGTGCAGAGATTTGTGCAGTTTTTGAAGAGATTTGTTTAGTATGATTCCATGTTAGCATGAAGTATCAAAAACGTACTGAACGCTGAATTGAGCCTGTTTTTGAACTCTGTATTAAAAGTAGTAAAAACAGCAAATCCCAGCAGAAAATCAACGAGAATCATGTATTCCCTTCATATTCAAGTAGTTCTGAGTAGTTTGTGCAGAGATTTGTGCAGTTTTTGAAGAGATTTGTTTAGTATGATTCCATGTTAGCATGAAGTATCAAAAACGCACTGAACGCTGAATTGAGCCTGTTTTTGAACTCTGTATTAAAAGTAAGGAAATCATTAAATCCCAGAAGAAAATCAACATGAATCATGTAGTTCCTTCATATTCAAGTAGTTTTTAGTAGTTTCTGCAGAGATTTGTGTAGTTTTTGAAGAGATTTGTGCAGTTTGACTGCACTTCAAGTTTATGTGTCATAAAGGCACTGAACGCTGAATTGAGTCTGTTTTTGAACTCTGTATTAAAAGTAGTGAAAACAGCAAATCCCAGCAGAAAATCAACAGGAATCATGTAGTTCCTTCATATTCAAGTTGTTCTGAGTAGTTTGTGCAGAGATTTGTGTAGTTTTTGATGAGATTTGTGCAGTTTGATTGCATGTTAGCATGAAGTGTCAAAAACGCACTGAACGCTGAATTGAGCCTGTTTATGAACTCTGTATTAAAAGTAGTGAAATCAGGAAATCCCAGCAGAAAACAACAAGAATCAGGTACGTCCTTCATATTCAAGTAGTTCTGAGTAGTTTGTGCAGAGATTTGTGCAGTTTTTGAAGAGATTTGTTTAGTATGATTCCATTTTAGCATGAAGTATCAAAAAAGCACTGAACGCTGAATTGAGCCTATTTTTGAACTCTCTATTAAAAGTAGTGAAAACAGCAAATCCCAGCAGAAAATCAACAGGAATCATGTAGTTCCGTCATATTCAAGTAGTTTTTAGTAGTTTCTGCAGAGATTTGTGTAGTTTTTGAAGAGATTTGTGCAGTTTGACTGCACTTCAAGTTGATGAGTCACAAACGCACTGAACGCTGAATTGAGCCTGTTTTTGAACTTTCTATTAAAAGTAGCGAAATCAGCAAATCCCAGCAGAAAACAACAAGAATCAGGTACGTCCTTCATATTCAAGTAGTTCTGAGTAGTTTGTGCAGAGATTTGTGCAGTTTGATTTCATTTCAAGTTGGTTAGTCATAAACGCACTCAATGCTGAATTGAGCCTGTTTTTGAACTCTGTATTAAAGTAGTGAAATCAGCAAATCCCAGCAGAAAACAACAAGAATCAGGTACGTCCTTCATATTCAAGTAGTTCTGAGTAGTTTGTGCAGAGATTTGTGCAGTTTTTGAAGAGATTTGTTTAGTATGATTCCATGTTAGCATGAAGTATCAAAAAAGCACTGAACGCTGAATTGAGCCTATTTTTGAACTCTGTATTAAAAGTAGTGAAAACAGTAAATCCCAGCAGAAAATCAATAGGAATCATGTAGTTCCTTCATATTCAAGTTGTTCTGAGTAGTTTGTGCAGAGATTTGTGTAGTTTGACTGCACTTCAAGTTTATGTGTCATAAAGGCACTCAACGCTGAATTGAGCCTGTTTTTCAACTCTGTATTAAATGTAGTGAAATCATTAAATCCGGACAGAAAATCAACATGAATCATGTAGTTCCTTCATATTCAAGTAGTTTTTAGTAGTTTCTGCAGAGATTTGTGTAGTTTTTGAAGAGATTTGTGCAGTTTGACTGCACTTCAAGTTTATGTGTCATAAAGGCACTGAACGCTGAATTGAGCCTGTTTTTGAACTCTGTATTAAAAGTAGTGAAAACAGCAAATCCCAGCAGAAAATCAATAAGAATCAGGTACTTCCTTCATATTCAAGTAGTTCTGAGTAGTTTGTGCAGAGATTTGTGTAGTTTTTGATGAGATTTGTGCAGTTTGATTGCATGTTAGCATGAAGTGTTAAAAACGCACTGAACGCTGAATTGAGCCTGTTTTTGAACTCTCTATTAAAAGTAGTGAAAACAGCAAATCCCAGCAGAAAATCAACGGGAATCATGTATTCCCTTCATATTCAAGTAGTTCTGAGTAGTTTGTGCAGAGATTTGTGCAGTTTTTGAAGAGATTTGTTTAGTATGATTCCATGTTAGCATGAAGTATCAAAAACGTACTGAACGCTGAATTGAGCCTGTTTTTGAACTCTGTATTAAAAGTAGTGAAAACAGCAAATCCCAGCAGAAAATCAACAGGTATCATGTAGTTCCTTCATATTCAAGTGGTTCTGAGTAGTTTGTGCAGAGATTTGTGCAGTTTGATTTCATTTCAAGTTGATGAGTCACAAACGCACCCAATGCTGAATTGAGCCTGTTTTTGAACTCTGTATTAAAAGTAAGGAAATCATTAAATCCCAGAAGAAAATCAACAGGAATCATGTAGTTCCTTCATATTCAAGTGGTTCTGAGTAGTTTGTGCAGAGATTTGTGTAGTTCTTGATGAGATTTGTGCAGTTTGATTGCATGTTAGCATGAAGTGTCAAAAACGCAATGAACGCTGATTTGAGCCTGTTTTTGAACTCTGTATTAAAAGTAGTGAAAACAGCAAATCCTAGTAGAAAATCAACAGGAATCATGTAGTTCCGTCATATTCAAGTTGTTCTGAGTAGTTTGCGCAGAGATTTGTGTAGTTTTTGATGAGATTTGTGCAGTTTGATTTCATTTCAAGTTGATGAGTCACAAACGCACCCAATGCTGAATTGAGCCTGTTTTTGAACTTTCTATTAAAAGTAGCGAAATCAGCAAATCCCTGCAGAAAATCAACAAGAATCATGTAGTTCCTTCATATTCAAGTAGTTCTGAGTAGTTTGTGCAGAGATTTATGCAGTTTGATTTCATTTCAAGTTGGTTAGTCATAAACGCACTCAATGCTGAATTGAGCCTGTTTTTGAACTCTGTATTAAAAGTAGTGAAATCAGCAAATCCCAGCAGAAAACAACAAGAATCAGGTACGTCCTTCATATTCAAGTAGTTCTGAGTAGTTTGTGCAAAGATTTGTGTAGGTTTTGATGAGATTTGTGCAGTTTGATTGCATGTTAGCATGAAGTGTTAAAAACGCACTGAACGCTGAATTGAGCCTGTTTTTGAACTCTCTATTAAAAGTAGTGAAAACAGCAAATCCCAGCAGAAAATCAACAGGAATCATGTAGTTCCTTCATATTCAAGTTGTTCTGAGTAGTTTGTGCAGAGATTTGTGTAGTTTTTGAAGAGATTTGTTTAGTATGATTCCATGTTAGCATGAAGTATCAAAAAGCACTGAACGCTGAATTGAGCCTGTTTTTGAACTCTGTATTAAAAGTAGTGAAAACAGTAAATCCCAGCAGAAAATCAACAAGAATCAGGTACTTCCTTCATATTCAAGTAGTTCTGAGTAGTTTGTGCAGAGATTTGTGTAGTTTTTGATGAGATTTGTGCAGTTTGATTGCATGTTAGCATGAAGTGTTAAAAACGCACTGAACTCTGAATTGAGCCTGTTTTTGAACTCTCTATTAAAAGTAGTGAAAACAGCAAATCCCAGCAGAAAATCAACAGGAATCATGTAGTTACTTCATATTCAAGTAGTTTTTAGTAGTGTCTGCAGAGATTTGTGTAGTTTTTGATGAGATTTGTGCAGTTTCATTGTAGTTAGCATGAAGTATCAAAAACGCACTGAACTCTGAATTGAGCCTGTTTTTGAACTCTCTATTAAAAGTAGTGAAAACAGCAAATCCCAGCAGAAAATCAACAGGAATCATGTAGTTCCTTCATATTCAAGTAGTTTTTAGTAGTTTGTGCAGAGATTTGTGTAGTTTTTGAAGAGATTTATGCAGTTTGACTGCACTTCAAGTTGATGTGTCATAAAGGCACTCCACGCTGAATTGAGCCTGTTTTTGAACTTTGTATTAAATGTAGTGAAAACAGCAAATCCCAGCAGAAAATCAACGGGAATCATGTAGTCCCTTCATATTCAAGTAGTTCTGAGTAGTTTGTGCAGAGAATTGTGTAGTTTTTGATGAGATTTGTGCAGTTTGATTGCATGTTAGCATGAAGTATCAAAAACGCACTGAACGCTGAATTGAGCCTGTTTTTGAACTCTGTATTAAATGTAGTGAAATCATTAAATCCCAGAAGAAAATAAACAGGAATAATGTAGTTCCTTCATATTCAAGTAGTTCTGAGTAGTTTGTGCATAGATTTGTGCAGTTTTTGAAGAGATTTGTTTAGTATGATTCCATGTTAGCATGAAGTATCAAAAACGCACTGAACGCTGAATTGAGCCTGTTTTTGAACTTTGTATTAAATGTAGTGAAAACAGCAAATCCCAGCAGAAAATCAACATGAATCATGTAGTTCCTTCATATTCAAGTAGTTTTTAGTAGTTTCTGCAGAGATTTGTGTAGTTTTTGAAGAGATTTGTGCAGTTTGACTGCACTTGAAGTTGATGTGTCATATAGGCACTCAACGCTGAATTGAGCCTGTTTTTGAACTCTGTATTAAAAGTAGTGAAAACAGCAAATCCCAGCAGAAAATCAACAGGAATCATGTAGTTCCGTCATATTCAAGTTGTTCTGAGTAGTTTGTGCAGAGATTTGTGTAGTTTTTGATGAGATTTGTGCAATTTGATTGCATGTTAGCATGAAGTGTCAAAAACGCACTGAACGCTGAATTGAGCCGGTTTTGAACTCTGTATTAAAAGTAGTGAAAACCGCAAATTCCTGCAGAAAATCAACAAGAATCAGGTACTTTCTTCATATTCTAGTAGTTCTCAGTAGTTTGTGCAGAGATTTGTGTAGTTTTTGATGAGATTTGTGCAGTCTGATTGCATGTTAGCATGAAGTGTTAAAAACGCACTGAACCCTGAATTGAGCCTGTTTTTGAACTCTGTGTTAAAAGTAGTGAAAACAGCAAATCCCAGCAGAAAATCAACAGGAATCATGTAGTTCCTTCATATTCAAGTAGTTTTTAGTAATTTCTGCAGAGATTTGTGTAGTTCTTGAAGAGATTTGTGCAGTTTGACTGCACTTCAAGTTTATGTGTCATAAAGGCACTGAACGCTGAATTGAGTCTGTTTTTGAACTCTGTATTAAAAGTAGTGAAAACAGCAAATCCCAGCAGAAAATCAACAAGAATCAGGTACTTCCTTCATATTCAAGTAGTTCTGAGTAGTTTGTGCAGAGATTTGTGCAGTTTGATTTCATTTCAAGTTGGTTAGTCATAAACGCACTCAATGCTGAATTGAGCCTGTTTTTGAACTCTGTATTAAAAGTAGTGAAATCAGCAAATCCCAGCAGAAAACAACAAGAATCAGGTACGTCCTTCATATTCAAGTAGTTCTGAGTAGTTTGTACAGAGATTTGTGTAGTTTTTGATGAGATTTGTGCAGTTTGATTGCATGTTAGCATGAAGTGTTAAAAACGCACTGAACGCTGAATTGAGCCTGTTTTTGACCTCTCTATTAAAAGTAGTGAAAACAGCAAATCCCAGCAGAAAATCAACAGGAATCATGTAGTTCCTTCATATTCAAGTAGTTCTGAGTAGTTTGTGCAGAGATTTGTGTAGTTTTTGAAGAGATTTGTGCAGTTTGACTGCACTTCAAGTTTATGTGTCATAAAGGCACTCAACGCTGAATTGAGCCTGTTTTTCAACTCTGTATTAAATTTAGTGAAATCATTAAATCCGGGCAGAAAATCAACATGAATCATGTAGTTCCTTCATATTCAAGTGGTTCTGAGTAGTTTGTGCAGAGATTTGTGCAGTTTGATTTCATTTCAAGTTGGTTAGTCATAAACGCACTCAGTGCTGAATTGAGCCTGTTTTTGAACTCTGTATTAAAAGTAGTGAAAACATCAAATCCCAGCAGAAAATCAACAGGAATCATGTAGTTCCGTCATATTCAAGTTGTTCTGAGTAGTTTGTGCAGAGATTTGTGTAGTTTTTGATGAGATTTGTGCAGTTTGATTTCATTTCAAGTTGATGAGTCACAAACGCACCCAATGCTGAATTGAGCCTGTTTTTGAACTTTGTATTAAAAGTAGCGAAATCGGCAAATCCCTGCAGAAAATCAACAAGAATCATGTAGTTCCTTCATATTGAAATAGTTCTGAGTAGTTTGTGCAGAGATTTGTGCAGTTTGATTTCATTTCAAGTTGGTTAGTCATAAAGGCACTCAATGCTGAATTGAGCCTGTTTTTCAACTCTATATTAAATGTAGTGAAATCATTAAATCCGGGCAGAAAATCAACATGAATCATGTAGTTCCTTCATATTCAAGTAGTTTTTAGTAGTTTCTGCAGAGATTTGTGTAGTTTTTGATGAGATTTGTGCAGTTTGATTTCATTTCAAGTTGATTAGTCACAAACGCACCCAATGCTGAATTGAGCCTGTTTTTGAACTTTCTATGAAAAGAAGCGAAATCAGCAAATCCCTGCAGAAAATCAACAAGAATCATGTAGTTCCTTCATATTCAAGTAGTTCTGAGTAGTTTGTGCAAAGATTTGTGTAGTTTTTGATGAGATTTGTGCAGTTTGATTGCATGTTAGCATGAAGTGTTAAAAACGCACTGAACGCTGAATTGAGCCTGTTTTTGAACTCTCTATTAAAAGTAGTGAAAACAGCAAATCCCAGCAGAAAATCAACAGGAATCATGTAGTTCCTTCATATTCAAGTAGTTTTTAGTAGTTTCTGCAGAGATTTGTGTAGTTCTTGAAGAGATTTGTGCAGTTTGACTGCACTTCAAGTTTATGTGTATAAAGGCACTGAACGCTGAATTGAGTCTGTTTTTGAACTCTGTATTAAAAGTAGTGAAAACAGCAAATCCCAGCAGAAAATCAACAGGAATCATGTAGTTCCTTCACATTCAAGTAGTTCTGAGTAGTTTGTGCAGAGATTTGTGCAGTTTTTGAAGAGATTTGTTTAGTATGATTCCATGTTAGCATGAAGTATCAAAAAAGCACTGAACGCTGAATTGAGCCTGTTTTTGAACTCTGTATTAAAAGTAAGGAAATCATTAATTCCCAGAAGAAAATCAACAGGAATCATGTAGTTCCTTCATATTCAAGTGGTTCTGAGTAGTTTGTGCAGAGATTTGTGTAGTTTTTGATGAGATTTGTGCAGTTTGATTGCATGTTAGCATGAAGTGTCAAAAACGCACTGAACGCTGAATTGAGCCTGTTTTTGAACTCTGTATTAAAAGTAGTGAAAACAGCAAATCCCAGCAGAAAATCAACAGGAATCATGTATTCCCTTCATATTCAAATAGTTCTGAGTAGTTTGTGCAGAGATTTGTGTAGTTTTTGATGAGATTTGTGCAGTTTGATTGCATGTTAGCATGAAGTGTTAAAAACGCACTGAACGCTGAATTGAGCCTGTTTTTGAACACTGTATTAAAAGTAGTGAAAACAGCAAATCCCAGCAGAAAATCAACAGGAATCATGTAGTTCCTTCATATTCAAGTTTTTCTGAGTAGTTTGTGCAGAGATTTGTGTAGTTTTTGATGAGATTTGTGCAGTTTGATTTCATTTCAAGTTGATGAGTCACAAACGCACCCAATGCTGAATTGAGCCTGTTTTTGAACTTTTTATTAAAAGTAGCGAAATCAGCAAATCCCTGCAGAAAATCAACAAGAATCATGTAGTTCCTTCATATTCAATTAGTTCTGAGTAGTTTGTGCAGAGATTTGTGCAGTTTGATTTCATTTCAATTTGATGACTCACAAACGCACCCAATGCTGAATTGAGCCTGTTTTTGAACTCTGTATTAAAAGTAAGGAAATCATTAAATCCCAGAAGAAAATCAACAGGAATCATGTAGTTCCTTCATATTCAAGTGGTTCTGAGTAGTTTGTGCAGAGATTTGTGTAGTTCTTGATGAGATTTGTGCAGTTTGATTGCATGTTAGCATGAAGTGTCAAAAACGCACTGAACGCTGAATTGAGCCTGTTTTTGAACTCTGTATTAAAAGTAGTGAAAACAGCAAATCCTAGTAGAAAATCAACAGGAATCATGTAGTTCCGTCATATTCAAGTTGTTCTGAGTACTTTGTGCAGAGATTTGTGTAGTTTTTGATGAGATTTGTGCAGTTTGATTTCATTTCAAGTTGATGAGTCACAAACGCACCCAATGCTGAATTGAGTCTGTTTTTGAACTTTCTATTAAAAGTAGCGAAATCAGCAAATCCCTGCAGAAAACAACAAGAATCAGGTACGTCCTTCATATTCAAGTAGTTCTGAGTAGTTTGTACAGAGATTTGTGTAGTTTTTGATGAGATTTGTGCAGTTTGATTGCATCTTAGCATGAAGTGTTAAAAACGCACTGAACGCTGAATTGAGCCTGTTTTTGACCTCTCTATTAAAAGTAGTGAAAACAGCAAATCCCAGCAGAAAATCAACAGGAATCATGTAGTTCCTTCATATTCAAGTAGTTCTGAGTAGTTTGTGCAGAGATTTGTGTAGTTTTTGAAGAGATTTGTGCAGTTTGACTGCACTTCAAGTTTATGTGTCATAAAGGCACTCAACGCTGAATTGAGCCTGTTTTTCAACTCTGTATTAAATTTAGTGAAATCATTAAATCCGGGCAGAAAATCAACATGAATCATGTAGTTCCTTCATATTCAAGTGGTTCTGAGTAGTTTGTGCAGAGATTTGTGCAGTTTGATTTCATTTCAAGTTGGTTAGTCATAAACGCACTCAGTGCTGAATTGAGCCTGTTTTTGAACTCTGTATTAAAAGTAGTGAAAACATCAAATCCCAGCAGAAAATCAACAGGAATCATGTAGTTCCGTCATATTCAAGTTGTTCTGAGTAGTTTGTGCAGAGATTTGTGTAGTTTTTGATGAGATTTGTGCAGTTTGATTTCATTTCAAGTTGATGAGTCACAAACGCACCCAATGCTGAATTGAGCCTGTTTTTGAACTTTGTATTAAAAGTAGCGAAATCGGCAAATCCCTGCAGAAAATCAACAAGAATCATGTAGTTCCTTCATATTGAAATAGTTCTGAGTAGTTTGTGCAGAGATTTGTGCAGTTTGATTTCATTTCAAGTTGGTTAGTCATAAAGGCACTCAATGCTGAATTGAGCCTGTTTTTCAACTCTATATTAAATGTAGTGAAATCATTAAATCCGGGCAGAAAATCAACATGAATCATGTAGTTCCTTCATATTCAAGTAGTTTTTAGTAGTTTCTGCAGAGATTTGTGTAGTTTTTGATGAGATTTGTGCAGTTTGATTTCATTTCAAGTTGATTAGTCACAAACGCACCCAATGCTGAATTGAGCCTGTTTTTGAACTTTCTATGAAAAGAAGCGAAATCAGCAAATCCCTGCAGAAAATCAACAAGAATCATGTAGTTCCTTCATATTCAAGTAGTTCTGAGTAGTTTGTGCAAAGATTTGTGTAGTTTTTGATGAGATTTGTGCAGTTTGATTGCATGTTAGCATGAAGTGTTAAAAACGCACTGAACGCTGAATTGAGCCTGTTTTTGAACTCTCTATTAAAAGTAGTGAAAACAGCAAATCCCAGCAGAAAATCAACAGGAATCATGTAGTTCCTTCATATTCAAGTAGTTTTTAGTAGTTTCTGCAGAGATTTGTGTAGTTCTTGAAGAGATTTGTGCAGTTTGACTGCACTTCAAGTTTATGTGTATAAAGGGACTGAACGCTGAATTGAGTCTGTTTTTGAACTCTGTATTAAAAGTAGTGAAAACAGCAAATCCCAGCAGAAAATCAACAGGAATCATGTAGTTCCTTCACATTCAAGTAGTTCTGAGTAGTTTGTGCAGAGATTTGTGCAGTTTTTGAAGAGATTTGTTTAGTATGATTCCATGTTAGCATGAAGTATCAAAAAAGCACTGAACGCTGAATTGAGCCTGTTTTTGAACTCTGTATTAAAAGTAAGGAAATCATTAATTCCCAGAAGAAAATCAACAGGAATCATGTAGTTCCTTCATATTCAAGTGGTTCTGAGTAGTTTGTGCAGAGATTTGTGTAGTTTTTGATGAGATTTGTGCAGTTTGATTGCATGTTAGCATGAAGTGTCAAAAACGCACTGAACGCTGAATTGAGCCTGTTTTTGAACTCTGTATTAAAAGTAGTGAAAACAGCAAATCCCAGCAGAAAATCAACAGGAATCATGTATTCCCTTCATATTCAAATAGTTCTGAGTAGTTTGTGCAGAGATTTGTGTAGTTTTTGATGAGATTTGTGCAGTTTGATTGCATGTTAGCATGAAGTGTTAAAAACGCACTGAACGCTGAATTGAGCCTGTTTTTGAACACTGTATTAAAAGTAGTGAAAACAGCAAATCCCAGCAGAAAATCAACAGGAATCATGTAGTTCCTTCATATTCAAGTTTTTCTGAGTAGTTTGTGCAGAGATTTGTGTAGTTTTTGATGAGATTTGTGCAGTTTGATTTCATTTCAAGTTGATGAGTCACAAACGCACCCAATGCTGAATTGAGCCTGTTTTTGAACTTTTTATTAAAAGTAGCGAAATCAGCAAATCCCTGCAGAAAATCAACAAGAATCATGTAGTTCCTTCATATTCAAGTAGTTCTGAGTAGTTTGTGCAGAGATTTGTGCAGTTTGATTTCATTTCAAGTTGGTTAGTTATAAACGCACTCAATGCTGAATTGAGCCTGTTTTTGAACTCTGTATTAAAAGTAGTGAAATCAGCAAATCCCAGCAGAAAACAACATGAATCATGTAGTTCCTTCATATTCAAGTAGTTTTTAGTAGTTTCTGCAGAGATTTGTGTAGTTTTTGAAGAGATTTGTGCAGTTTGATTGCATGTTAGCATGAAGTGTTAAAAACGCACTGAACGCTGAATTGAGCCTGTTTTTGAACTCTCTATTAAAAGTAGTGAAAACAGCAAATCCCAGCAGAAAATCAACAGGAATCATGTAGTTCCTTCATATTCAAGTTGTTCTGAGTAGTTTGTGCAGAGATTTGTGTAGTTTTTGATGAGATTTGTGCAGTTTGATTTCATTTCAATTTGATGACTCACAAACGCACTGAACGCTGAATTGAGCCTGTTTTTGAACTCTGTATTAAAAGTAGTGAAAACAGCAAATCCTAGTAGAAAATCAACAGGAATCATGTAGTTCCGTCATATTCAAGTTGTTCTGAGTACTTTGTGCAGAGATTTGTGTAGTTTTTGATGAGATTTGTGCAGTTTGATTTCATTTCAAGTTGATGATTCACAAACGCACCCAATGCTGAATTGAGTCTGTTTTTGAACTTTCTATTAAAAGTAGCGAAATCAGCAAATCCCTGCAGAAAATCAACAAGAATCATGTAGTTCCTTCATATTCAAGTAGTTCTGAGTAGTTTGTGCAGAGATTTGTGCAGTTTGATTTCATTTCAAGTTGGTTAGTCATAAACGCACTCAATGCTGAATTGAGCCTGTTTTTGAACTCTGTATTAAAAGTAGTGAAATCAGCAAATCCCAGCAGAAAACAACAAGAATCAGGTACGTCCTTCATATTCAAGTAGTTCTGAGTAGTTTGTGCAGAGATTTGTGCAGTTTTTGAAGAGATTTGTTTAGTATGATTCCATGTTAGCATGAAGTATCAAAAAAGCACTGAACGCTGAATTGAGCCTGTTTTTGAACTCTGTATTAAAAGTAGTGAAAACAGCAAATCCCAGCAGAAAATCAACAGGTATCATGTAGTTCCTTCATATTCAAGTGGTTCTGAGTAGTTTGTGCAGAGATTTGTGCAGTTTGATTTCATTTCAAGTTGATGAGTCACAAACGCACCCAATGCTGAATTGAGCCTGTTTTTGAACTCTGTATTAAAAGTAAGGAAATCAGCAAATCCCAGCAGAAAATCAACAAGAATCAGGTACTTCCTTCATATTCAAGTAGTTCTGAGTAGTTTGTGCAGAGATTTGTGGAGTTTTTGATGAGATTTGTGCAGTTTGATTGCATGTTAGCATGAAGTGTTAAAAACGCACTGAACGCTGAATTGAGCCTGTTTTTGAACTCTGTATTAAAAGTAAGGAAATCATTAAATCCCAGAAGAAAATCAACAGGAATCATGTAGTTCCTTCATATTCAAGTGGTTCTGAGTAGTTTGTGCAGAGATTTGTGCAGTTTTTGAAGAGATTTGTTTAGTATGATTCCATGTTAGCATGAAGTATCAAAAACGTACTGAACGCTGAATTGAGCCTGTTTTTGAACTCTGTATTAAAAGTAGTAAAAACAGCAAATCCCAGCAGAAAATCAACGAGAATCATGTATTCCCTTCATATTCAAGTAGTTCTGAGTAGTTTGTGCAGAGATTTGTGCAGTTTTTGAAGAGATTTGTTTAGTATGATTCCATGTTAGCATGAAGTATCAAAAACGCACTGAACGCTGAATTGAGCCTGTTTTTGAACTCTGTATTAAAAGTAAGGAAATCATTAAATCCCAGAAGAAAATCAACATGAATCATGTAGTTCCTTCATATTCAAGTAGTTTTTAGTAGTTTCTGCAGAGATTTGTGTAGTTTTTGAAGAGATTTGTGCAGTTTGACTGCACTTCAAGTTTATGTGTCATAAAGGCACTGAACGCTGAATTGAGTCTGTTTTTGAACTCTGTATTAAAAGTAGTGAAAACAGCAAATCCCAGCAGAAAATCAACAGGAATCATGTAGTTCCTTCATATTCAAGTTGTTCTGAGTAGTTTGTGCAGAGATTTGTGTAGTTTTTGATGAGATTTGTGCAGTTTGATTGCATGTTAGCATGAAGTGTCAAAAACGCACTGAACGCTGAATTGAGCCTGTTTATGAACTCTGTATTAAAAGTAGTGAAATCAGGAAATCCCAGCAGAAAACAACAAGAATCAGGTACGTCCTTCATATTCAAGTAGTTCTGAGTAGTTTGTGCAGAGATTTGTGCAGTTTTTGAAGAGATTTGTTTAGTATGATTCCATTTTAGCATGAAGTATCAAAAAAGCACTGAACGCTGAATTGAGCCTATTTTTGAACTCTCTATTAAAAGTAGTGAAAACAGCAAATCCCAGCAGAAAATCAACAGGAATCATGTAGTTCCGTCATATTCAAGTAGTTTTTAGTAGTTTCTGCAGAGATTTGTGTAGTTTTTGAAGAGATTTGTGCAGTTTGACTGCACTTCAAGTTGATGAGTCACAAACGCACTGAACGCTGAATTGAGCCTGTTTTTGAACTTTCTATTAAAAGTAGCGAAATCAGCAAATCCCAGCAGAAAACAACAAGAATCAGGTACGTCCTTCATATTCAAGTAGTTCTGAGTAGTTTGTGCAGAGATTTGTGCAGTTTGATTTCATTTCAAGTTGGTTAGTCATAAACGCACTCAATGCTGAATTGAGCCTGTTTTTGAACTCTGTATTAAAGTAGTGAAATCAGCAAATCCCAGCAGAAAACAACAAGAATCAGGTACGTCCTTCATATTCAAGTAGTTCTGAGTAGTTTGTGCAGAGATTTGTGCAGTTTTTGAAGAGATTTGTTTAGTATGATTCCATGTTAGCATGAAGTATCAAAAAAGCACTGAACGCTGAATTGAGCCTATTTTTGAACTCTGTATTAAAAGTAGTGAAAACAGTAAATCCCAGCAGAAAATCAATAGGAATCATGTAGTTCCTTCATATTCAAGTTGTTCTGAGTAGTTTGTGCAGAGATTTGTGTAGTTTGACTGCACTTCAAGTTTATGTGTCATAAAGGCACTCAACGCTGAATTGAGCCTGTTTTTCAACTCTGTATTAAATGTAGTGAAATCATTAAATCCGGACAGAAAATCAACATGAATCATGTAGTTCCTTCATATTCAAGTAGTTTTTAGTAGTTTCTGCAGAGATTTGTGTAGTTTTTGAAGAGATTTGTGCAGTTTGACTGCACTTCAAGTTTATGTGTCATAAAGGCACTGAACGCTGAATTGAGCCTGTTTTTGAACTCTGTATTAAAAGTAGTGAAAACAGCAAATCCCAGCAGAAAATCAATAAGAATCAGGTACTTCCTTCATATTCAAGTAGTTCTGAGTAGTTTGTGCAGAGATTTGTGTAGTTTTTGATGAGATTTGTGCAGTTTGATTGCATGTTAGCATGAAGTGTTAAAAACGCACTGAACGCTGAATTGAGCCTGTTTTTGAACTCTCTATTAAAAGTAGTGAAAACAGCAAATCCCAGCAGAAAATCAACGGGAATCATGTATTCCCTTCATATTCAAGTAGTTCTGAGTAGTTTGTGCAGAGATTTGTGCAGTTTTTGAAGAGATTTGTTTAGTATGATTCCATGTTAGCATGAAGTATCAAAAACGTACTGAACGCTGAATTGAGCCTGTTTTTGAACTCTGTATTAAAAGTAGTGAAAACAGCAAATCCCAGCAGAAAATCAACAGGTATCATGTAGTTCCTTCATATTCAAGTGGTTCTGAGTAGTTTGTGCAGAGATTTGTGCAGTTTGATTTCATTTCAAGTTGATGAGTCACAAACGCACCCAATGCTGAATTGAGCCTGTTTTTGAACTCTGTATTAAAAGTAAGGAAATCATTAAATCCCAGAAGAAAATCAACAGGAATCATGTAGTTCCTTCATATTCAAGTGGTTCTGAGTAGTTTGTGCAGAGATTTGTGTAGTTCTTGATGAGATTTGTGCAGTTTGATTGCATGTTAGCATGAAGTGTCAAAAACGCAATGAACGCTGATTTGAGCCTGTTTTTGAACTCTGTATTAAAAGTAGTGAAAACAGCAAATCCTAGTAGAAAATCAACAGGAATCATGTAGTTCCGTCATATTCAAGTTGTTCTGAGTAGTTTGCGCAGAGATTTGTGTAGTTTTTGATGAGATTTGTGCAGTTTGATTTCATTTCAAGTTGATGAGTCACAAACGCACCCAATGCTGAATTGAGCCTGTTTTTGAACTTTCTATTAAAAGTAGCGAAATCAGCAAATCCCTGCAGAAAATCAACAAGAATCATGTAGTTCCTTCATATTCAAGTAGTTCTGAGTAGTTTGTGCAGAGATTTATGCAGTTTGATTTCATTTCAAGTTGGTTAGTCATAAACGCACTCAATGCTGAATTGAGCCTGTTTTTGAACTCTGTATTAAAAGTAGTGAAATCAGCAAATCCCAGCAGAAAACAACAAGAATCAGGTACGTCCTTCATATTCAAGTAGTTCTGAGTAGTTTGTGCAAAGATTTGTGTAGGTTTTGATGAGATTTGTGCAGTTTGATTGCATGTTAGCATGAAGTGTTAAAAACGCACTGAACGCTGAATTGAGCCTGTTTTTGAACTCTCTATTAAAAGTAGTGAAAACAGCAAATCCCAGCAGAAAATCAACAGGAATCATGTAGTTCCTTCATATTCAAGTTGTTCTGAGTAGTTTGTGCAGAGATTTGTGTAGTTTTTGAAGAGATTTGTTTAGTATGATTCCATGTTAGCATGAAGTATCAAAAAAGCACTGAACGCTGAATTGAGCCTGTTTTTGAACTCTGTATTAAAAGTAAGGAAATCATTAATTCCCAGAAGAAAATCAACAGGAATCATGTAATTCCTTCATATTCAAGTGGTTCTGAGTAGTTTGTGCAGAGATTTGTGCAGTTTTTGAAGAGATTTGTGCAGTTTGATTGCATGTTAGCATGAAGTGTTAAAAACGCACTGAACGCTGAATTGAGCCTGTTTTTGAACTCTGTATTAAAAGTAGTGAAAACAGCAAATCCCAGCAGAAAATCAACAAGAATCAGGTACTTCCTTCATATTCAAGTAGTTCTGAGTACTTTGTGCAGAGATTTGTGCAGTTTGATTTCATTTCAAGTTGGTTAGTCATAAACGCACTCAATGCTGAATTGAGCCTGTTTTTGAACTCTGTATTAAAAGTAGTGAAATCAGCAAATCCCAGCAGAAAACAACAAGAATCAGGTACGTCCTTCATATTCAAGTAGTTCTGAGTAGTTTGTACAGAGATTTGTGTAGTTTTTGATGAGATTTGTGCAGTTTGATTGCATGTTAGCATGAAGTGTTAAAAACGCACTGAACGCTGAATTGAGCCTGTTTTTGACCTCTCTATTAAAAGTAGTGAAAACAGCAAATCCCAGCAGAAAATCAACAGGAATCATGTAGTTCCTTCATATTCAAGTAGTTCTGAGTAGTTTGTGCAGAGATTTGTGTAGTTTTTGAAGAGATTTGTGCAGTTTGACTGCACTTCAAGTTTATGTGTCATAAAGGCACTCAACGCTGAATTGAGTCTGTTTTTCAACTCTGTATTAAATTTAGTGAAATCATTAAATCCGGGCAGAAAATCAACATGAATCATGTAGTTCCTTCATATTCAAGTGGTTCTGAGTAGTTTGTGCAGAGATTTGTGCAGTTTGATTTCATTTCAAGTTGGTTAGTCATAAACGCACTCAGTGCTGAATTGAGCCTGTTTTTGAACTCTGTATTAAAAGTAGTGAAAACAGCAAATCCCAGCAGAAAATCTACAGGAATCATGTAGTTCCTTCATATTCAAGTTGTTCTGAGTAGTTTGTGCAGAGATTTGTGTAGTTTTTGATGAGATTTGTGCAGTTTGATTGCAGTTAGCATGAAGTATCAAAAACGCACTGAACGCTGAATTGAGCCTGTTTTTGAACTCTGTATTAAATGTAGTGAAATCATTAAATCCCAGCAGAAAACAACAAGAATCAGGTACGTCCTTCATATTCAAGTAGTTCTGAGTAGTTTGTGCAGAGATTTGTGCAGTTTTTGAAGAGATTTGTTTAGTATGATTCCATGTTAGCATGAAGTATCAAAAAAGCACTGAACGCTGAATTGAGCCTGTTTTTGAACTCTGTATTAAAAGTAGTGAAAACAGCAAATCCCAGCAGAAAATCAACAGGTATCATGTAGTTCCTTCATATTCAAGTGGTTCTGAGTAGTTTGTGCAGAGATTTGTGCAGTTTGATTTCATTTCAAGTTGATGAGTCACAAACGCACCCAATGCTGAATTGAGCCTGTTTTTGAACTCTGTATTAAAAGTAAGGAAATCATTAAATCCCAGAAGAAAATCAACAGGAATCATGTAGTTCCTTCATATTCAAGTGGTTCTGAGTAGTTGGTGCAGAGATTTGTGTAGTTCTTGATGAGATTTGTGCAGTTTGATTGCATGTTAGCATGAAGTGTCAAAAACGCAATGAACGCTGAATTGAGCCTGTTTTTGAACTCTGTATTAAAAGTAGTGAAAACAGCAAATCCTAGTAGAAAATCAACAGGAATCATGTAGTTCCGTCATATTCAAGTTGTTCTGAGTAGTTTGTGCAGAGATTTGTGTAGTTTTTGATGAGATTTGTGCAGTTTGATTTCATTTCAAGTTGATTAGTCACAAACGCACCCAATGCTGAATTGAGCCTGTTTTTGAACTTTCTATTAAAAGTAGCGAAATCAGCAAATCCCTGCAGAAAATCAACAAGAATCATGTAGTTCCTTCATATTCAAGTAGTTCTGAGTAGTTTGTGCAGAGATTTGTGCAGTTTGATTTCATTTCAAGTTGGTTATTCATAAACGCACTCAATGCTGAATTGAGCCTGTTTTTGAACTCTGTATTAAAAGTAGTGAAATCAGCAAATCCCAGCAGAAAACAACAAGAATCAGGTACGTCCTTCATATTCAAGTAGTTCTGAGTAGTTTGTGCAAAGATTTGTGTAGGTTTTGATGAGATTTGTGCAGTTTGATTGCATGTTAGCATGAAGTGTTAAAAACGCACTGAACGCTGAATTGAGCCTGTTTTTGAACTCTCTATTAAAAGTAGTGAAAACAGCAAATCCCAGCAGAAAATCAACAGGAATCATGTAGTTCCTTCATATTCAAGTAGTTTTTAGTAGTTTCTGCAGAGATTTGTGTAGTTTTTGAAGAGATTTGTGCAGTTTGACTGCACTTCAAGTTTATGTGTCATAAAGGCACTGAACGCTGAATTGAGTCTGTTTTTGAACTCTGTATTAAAAGTAGTGAAAACAGCAAATCCCAGCAGAAAATCAACAGGAATCATGTAGTTCCTTCATATTCAAGTTGTTCTGAGTAGTTTGTGCAGAGATTTGTGTAGTTTTTGATGAGATTTTTTCAGTTTGATTGCATGTTAGCATGAAGTGTCAAAAACGCACTGAACGCTGAATTGAGCCTGTTTATGAACTCTGTATTAAAAGTAGTGAAATCAGCAAATCCCAGCAGAAAACAACAAGAATCAGGTACGTCCTTCATATTCAAGTAGTTCTCAGTAGTTTGTGCAGAGATTTGTGCAGTTTTTGAAGAGATTTGTTTAGTATGATTCCATTTTAGCATGAAGTATCAAAAAAGCACTGAACGCTGAATTGAGCCTATTTTTGAACTCTCTATTAAAAGTAGTGAAAACAGCAAATCCCAGCAGAAAATCAACAGGAATCATGTAGTTCCGTCATATTCAAGTAGTTTTTAGTAGTTTCTGCAGAGATTTGTGTAGTTTTTGAAGAGATTTGTGCAGTTTGACTGCACTTCAAGTTGATGAGTCACAAACGCACTGAACGCTGAATTGAGCCTGTTTTTGAACTTTCTATTAAAAGTAGCGAAATCAGCAAATCCCAGCAGAAAACAACAAGAATCAGGTACGTCCTTCATATTCAAGTAGTTCTGAGTAGTTTGTGCAGAGATTTGTGCAGTTTGATTTCATTTCAAGTTGGTTAGTCATAAACGCACTCAATGCTGAATTGAGCCTGTTTTTGAACTCTGTATTAAAGTAGTGAAATCAGCAAATCCCAGCAGAAAACAACAAGAATCAGGTACGTCCTTCATATTCAAGTAGTTCTGAGTAGTTTGTGCAGAGATTTGTGCAGTTTTTGAAGAGATTTGTTTAGTATGATTCCATGTTAGCATGAAGTATCAAAAAAGCACTGAACGCTGAATTGAGCCTATTTTTGAACTCTGTATTAAAAGTAGTGAAAACAGTAAATCCCAGCAGAAAATCAATAGGAATCATGTAGTTCCTTCATATTCAAGTTGTTCTGAGTAGTTTGTGCAGAGATTTGTGCAGTTTGACTGCACTTCAAGTTTATGTGTCATAAAGGCACTCAACGCTGAATTGAGCCTGTTTTTCAACTCTGTATTAAATGTAGTGAAATCATTAAATCCGGGCAGAAAATCAACATGAATCATGTAGTTCCTTCATATTCAAGTAGTTTTTAGTAGTTTCTGCAGAGATTTGTGTAGTTTTTGAAGAGATTTGTGCAGTTTGACTGCACTTCAAGTTTATGTGTCATAAAGGCACTGAACGCTGAATTGAGCCTGTTTTTGAACTCTGTATTAAAAGTAGTGAAAACAGCAAATCCCAGCAGAAAATCAATAAGAATCAGGTACGTCCTTCATATTCAAGTAGTTCTGAGTAGTTTGTACAGAGATTTGTGTAGTTTTTGATGAGATTTGTGCAGTTTGATTGCATGTTAGCATGAAGTGTTAAAAACGCACTGAACGCTGAATTGAGCCTGTTTTTGACCTCTCTATTAAAAGTAGTGAAAACAGCAAATCCCAGCAGAAAATCAACAGGAATCATGTAGTTCCTTCATATTCAAGTAGTTCTGAGTAGTTTGTGCAGAGATTTGTGTAGTTTTTGAAGAGATTTGTGCAGTTTGACTGCACTTCAAGTTTATGTGTCATAAAGGCACTCAACGCTGAATTGAGTCTGTTTTTCAACTCTGTATTAAATTTAGTGAAATCATTAAATCCGGGCAGAAAATCAACATGAATCATGTAGTTCCTTCATATTCAAGTGGTTCTGAGTAGTTTGTGCAGAGATTTGTGCAGTTTGATTTCATTTCAAGTTGGTTAGTCATAAACGCACTCAGTGCTGAATTGAGCCTGTTTTTGAACTCTGTATTAAAAGTAGTGAAAACAGCAAATCCCAGCAGAAAATCAACAGGAATCATGTAGTTCCTTCATATTCAAGTAGTTTTTAGTAGTTTGTGCAGAGATTTGTGTAGTTTTTGAAGAGATTTATGCAGTTTGACTGCACTTCAAGTTGATGTGTCATAAAGGCACTCCACGCTGAATTGAGCCTGTTTTTGAACTTTGTATTAAATGTAGTGAAAACAGCAAATCCCAGCAGAAAATCAACGGGAATCATGTAGTCCCTTCATATTCAAGTAGTTCTGAGTAGTTTGTGCAGAGAATTGTGTAGTTTTTGATGAGATTTGTGCAGTTTGATTGCATGTTAGCATGAAGTATCAAAAACGCACTGAACGCTGAATTGAGCCTGTTTTTGAACTCTGTATTAAATGTAGTGAAATCATTAAATCCCAGAAGAAAATAAACAGGAATAATGTAGTTCCTTCATATTCAAGTAGTTCTGAGTAGTTTGTGCATAGATTTGTGCAGTTTTTGAAGAGATTTGTTTAGTATGATTCCATGTTAGCACGAAGTATCAAAAACGCACTGAACGCTGAATTGAGCCTGTTTTTGAACTTTGTATTAAATGTAGTGAAAACAGCAAATCCCAGCAGAAAATCAACAGGAATCATGTAGTTCCGTCATATTCAAGTTGTTCTGAGTAGTTTGTGCAGAGATTTGTGTAGTTTTTGATGAGATTTGTGCAGTTTGATTGCATGTTAGCATGAAGTGTTAAAAACGCACTGAACGCTGAATTGAGTCTGTTTTTGAACTCTGTATTAAAAGTAGTGAAAACAGCAAATCCCAGCAGAAAATCAACAAGAATCAGGTAGTTCCTTCATATTCAAGTGGTTCTGAGTAGTTTGTGCAGAGATTTGTGCAGTTTGATTTCATTTCAAGTTGGTTAGTCATAAACGCACTCAGTGCTGAATTGAGCCTGTTTTTGAACTCTGTATTAAAAGTAGTGAAAACAGCAAATCCCAGCAGAAAATCTACAGGAATCATGTAGTTCCTTCATATTCAAGTTGTTCTGAGTAGTTTGTGCAGAGATTTGTGTAGTTTTTGATGAGATTTGTGCAGTTTGATTGCATGTTAGCATGAAGTGTTAAAAACGCACTGAACTCTGAATTGAGCCTGTTTTTGAACTCTCTATTAAAAGTAGTGAAAACAGCAAATCCCAGCAGAAAATCAACAGGAATCATGTAGTTACTTCATATTCAAGTAGTTTTTAGTAGTGTCTGCAGAGATTTGTGTAGTTTTTGATGAGATTTGTGCAGTTTCATTGCAGTTAGCATGAAGTATCAAAAACGCACTGAACTCTGAATTGAGCCTGTTTTTGAACTCTCTATTAAAAGTAGTGAAAACAGCAAATCCCAGCAGAAAATCAACAGGAATCATGTAGTTCCTTCATATTCAAGTAGTTCTCAGTAGTTTGTGCAGAGATTTGTGTAGTTTTTGATGAGATTTGTGCAGTCTGATTGCATGTTAGCATGAAGTGTTAAAAACGCACTGAACGCTGAATTGAGCCTGTTTTTGAACTCTGTATTAAAAGTAGTGAAAACAGTAAATCCCAGCAGAAAATCAACAAGAATCAGGTACTTCCTTCATATTCAAGTAGTTCTGAGTAGTTTGTGCAGAGATTTGTGTAGTTTTTGATGAGATTTGTGCAGTTTGATTGCATGTTAGCATGAAGTGTTAAAAACGCACTGAACGCTGAATTGAGCCTGTTTTTGAACTCTGTATTAAATGTAAGGAAATCATTAAATCCCAGAAGAAAATCAACAGGAATCATGTAGTTCCTTCATATTCAAGTGGTTCTGAGTAGTTTGTGCAGAGATTTGTGCAGTTTGATTTCATTTCAAGTTGGTTAGTCATAAACGCACTCAGTGCTGAATTGAGCCTGTTTTTGAACTCTGTATTAAAAGTAGTGAAATCAGCAAATCCCAGCAGAAAATCAACAAGAATCAGGTACTTCCTTCATATTCAAGTAGTTCTCAGTAGTTTGTGCAGAGATTTGTGTAGTTTTTGATGAGATTTGTGCAGTTTGATTGCATGTTAGCATGAAGTGTTAAAAACGCACTGAACGCTGAATTGAGCCTGTTTTTGACCTCTCTATTAAAAGTAGTGAAAACAGCAAATTCCAGCAGAAAATCAACAGGAATCATGTAGTTCCTTCATATTCAAGTAGTTCTGAGTAGTTTGTGCAGAGACTTGTGTAGTTTTTGAAGAGATTTGTGCAGTTTGATTGCATGTTAGCATGAAGCGTCAAAAACGCACTGAACGCTGAATTGAGCCTGTTTTTGAACTCTGTATTAAATGTAGTGAAATCATTAAATCCCAGAAGAAAATCAACAGGAATCATGTAGTTCCTTCATATTCAAGTAGTTCTGAGTAGTTTGTGCAGAGATTTGTGCAGTTTTTGAAGAGATTTGTTTAGTATGATTCCATGTTAGCATGAAGTATCAAAAAAGCACTGAACGCTGAATTGAGCCTGTTTTTGAACTCTGTATTAAAAGTAGTGAAAACAGCAAATCCCAGCAGAAAATCAACAAGAATCAGGTACTTCCTTCATATTCAAGTAGTTCTGAGTAGTTTGTGCAGAGATTTGTGTAGTTTTTGATGAGATTTGTGCAGTTTGATTTCATTTCAAGTTGATGACTCACAAACGCACCCAATGCTGAATTGAGTCTGTTTTTGAACTTTCTATTAAAAGTAGCGAAATCAGCAAATCCCTGCAGAAAATCAACAAGAATCATGTAGTTCCTTCATATTCAAGTAGTTCTGAGTAGTTTGTGCAGAGATTTGTGCAGTTTGATTTCATTTCAAGTTGGTTAGTCATAAACGCACTCAATGCTGAATTGAGCCTGTTTTTGAACTCTGTATTAAAAGTAGTGAAAACAGCAAATCCCAGCAGAAAATCAATAGGAATCATGTAGTTCCTTCATATTCAAGTAGTTTTTAGTAGTTTCTGCAGAGATTTGTGTAGTTTTTGAAGAGATTTGTGCAGTTTGACTGCACTTCAAGTTTATGTGTCATAAAGGCACTGAACGCTGAATTGAGCCTGTTTTTGAACTCTGTATTAAAAGTAGTGAAAACAGCAAATCCCAGCAGAAAATCAACAGGAATCATGTAGTTCCTATATATTCAAGTAGTTCTGAGTAGTTTGTGCAGAGATTTGTGTAGTTTTTGATGAGATTTGTGCAGTTTGATTTCATTTCAAGTTGATGAGTCACAAACGCACCCAATGCTGAATTGAGCCTGTTTTTGAACTTTCTATTAAAAGTAGCGAAATCAGCAAATCCCTGCAGAAAATCAACAAGAATCATGTAGTTCCTTCATATTCAAGTAGTTCTGAGTAGTTTGTGCAGAGATTTGTGCAGTTTGATTTCATTTCAAGTTGGTTAGTTATAAACGCACTCAATGCTGAATTGAGCCTGTTTTTGAACTCTGTATTAAAAGTAGTGAAATCAGCAAATCCCAGCAGAAAACAACAAGAATCAGGTACGTCCTTCATATTCAAGTAGTTTTTATTAGTTTCTGTAGAGATTTGTGAACTTTTTGAAGAGATTTGTGCAGTTTGACTGCACTTCAAGTTGATGTGTCATAAAGGCACTCAACGCTGAATTGAGCCTGTTTTTGAACTTTGCTTTAAATGTAGTGAAATCATTAAATCCGGTCAGAAAATCAACATGAATCATGTAGTTCCTTCATATTCAAGTAGTTTTTATTAGTTTCTGTAGAGATTTGTGAAGTTTTTGAAGAGATTTGTGCAGTTTGACTACACTTCAAGTTTATGTGTCATAAAGGCAGTCAACGCTGAATTGAGCCTGTTTTTGAACTTTGTATTAAATGTAGTGAAAACAGCAAATCAGAGCAGAAAATCAACAGGAATCATGTAGTTACTTCATATTCAAGTAGTTCTGAGTAGTTTGTGCAGAGATTTGTGTAGATATCGAAGAGATTTGTGCAGTGTTGTTCATGTTACCATGAAGTATCAAAAACGCACTCAACGCTGAATTGAACATGTTTTTGAACTCTGTATTAAATGTAGTGAAATCATTAAATCCCAGAAGAAAATCAAGAGGAATCATGTAGTTCCTTCATATTCAAGTAGTTCTGAGTAGTTTGTGCAGAGATTTGTGCAGTTTGATTTCATTTCAAGTTGATTAGTCATAAACGCACTCAATGCTGAATTGAGCCTGTTTTTGAACTCTGTATTAAAAATAGTGAAATCAGCAAATCCCAGCAGAAAACAACAAGAATCAGGTACGTCCTTCATATTCAAGTAGTTCTGAGTAGTTTCTGCAGAGATTTGTGTAGTTCTTGAAGAGATTTGTGCAGTTTGACTGCACTTCAAGTTTATGTGTCATAAAGGCACTCAACGCTGAATTGAGTCTGTTTTTGAACTCTGTATTAAAAGTAGTGAAAACAGCAAATCCCAGCAGAAAATCAACAGGAATCATGTAGTTCCTTCACATTCAAGTAGTTCTGAGTAGTTTGTGCAGAGATTTGTGCAGTTTTTGAAGAGATTTGTTTAGTATGATTCCATGTTAGCATGAAGTATCAAAAAAGCACTGAACGCTGAATTGAGCCTGTTTTTGAACTCTGTATTAAAAGTAAGGAAATCATTAATTCCCAGAAGAAAATCAACAGGAATCATGTAGTTCCTTCATATTCAAGTGGTTCTGAGTAGTTTGTGCAGAGATTTGTGTAGTTTTTGATGAGATTTGTGCAGTTTGATTGCATGTTAGCATGAAGTGTCAAAAACGCACTGAACGCTGAATTGAGCCTGTTTTTGAACTCTGTATTAAAAGTAGTGAAAACAGCAAATCCCAGCAGAAAATCAACAGGAATCATGTATTCCCTTCATATTCAAATAGTTCTGAGTAGTTTGTGCAGAGATTTGTGTAGTTTTTGATGAGATTTGTGCAGTTTGATTGCATGTTAGCATGAAGTGTTAAAAACGCACTGAACGCTGAATTGAGCCTGTTTTTGAACACTGTATTAAAAGTAGTGAAAACAGCAAATCCCAGCAGAAAATCAACAGGAATCATGTAGTTCCTTCATATTCAAGTGGTTCTGAGTAGTTTGTGCAGAGATTTGTGCAGTTTTTGAAGAGATTTGTTTAGTATGATTCCATGTTAGCATGAAGTATCAAAAACGTACTGAACACTGAATTGAGCCTATTTTTGAACTCTGTATTAAAAGTAGTGAAAACAGCAAATCCCAGCAGAAAATCAACGAGAATCATGTATTCCCTTCATATTCAAGTAGTTCTGAGTAGTTTGTGCAGAGATTTGTGCAGTTTTTGAAGAGATTTGTTTAGTATGATTCCATGTTAGCATGAAGTATCAAAAACGCACTGAACGCTGAATTGAGCCTGTTTTTGAACTCTGTATTAAAAGTAAGGAAATCATTAAATCCCAGAAGAAAATCAACAGGAATCATGTAGTTCCTTCATATTCAAGTTGTTCTGAGTAGTTGGTGCAGCGATTTGTGTAGTTCTTGATGAGATTTGTGCAGTTTGATTGCATGTTAGCATGAAGTGTCAAAAACGCGATGAACGCTGAATTGAGCCTGTTTTTGAACTCTGTATTAAAAGTAGTGAAAACAGCAAATCCTAGTAGAAAATCAACAGGAATCATGTAGTTCCGTCATATTCAAGTTGTTCTGAGTAGTTTGTGCAGAGATTTGTGTAGTTTTTGATGAGATTTGTGCAGTTTGATTTCATTTCAAGTTGATTAGTCACAAACGCACCCAATGCTGAATTGAGCCTGTTTTTGAACTTTCTATTAAAAGTAGCGAAATCAGCAAATCCCTGCAGAAAATCAACAAGAATCATGTAGTTCCTTCATATTCAAGTAGTTCTGAGTAGTTTGTGCAGAGATTTGTGCAGTTTGATTTCATTTCAAGTTGGTTAGTCATAAACGCACTCAATGCTGAATTGAGCCTGTTTTTGAACTCTGTATTAAAAGTAGTGAAATCAGCAAATCCCAGCAGAAAACAACAAGAATCAGGTACGTCCTTCATATTCAAGTAGTTCTGAGTAGTTTGTGCAAAGATTTGTGTAGGTTTTGATGAGATTTGTGCAGTTTGATTGCATGTTAGCATGAAGTGTTAAAAACGCACTGAACGCTGAATTGAGCCTGTTTTTGAACTCTCTATTAAAAGTAGTGAAAACAGCAAATCCCAGCAGAAAATCAACAGGAATCATGTAGTTCCTTCATATTCAAGTTGTTCTGAGTAGTTTGTGCAGAGATTTGTGCAGTTTGATTTCATTTCAAGTTGATGAGTCACAAACGCACCCAATGCTGAATTGAGCCTGTTTTTGAACTCTGTATTAAAAGTAGTGAAAACAGCAAATCCCAGCAGAAAATAAACAGGAATCATGTAGTTCCGTCATATTCAAGTTGTTCTGAGTAGTTTGTGCAGAGATTTGTGTAGTTTGACTGCACTTCAAGTTTATGTGTCATAAAGGCACTCAACGCTGAATTGAGCCTGTTTTTCAACTCTGTATTAAATGTAGTGAAATCATTAAATCCGGGCAGAAAATCAACATGAATCATGTAGTTCCTTCATATTCAAGTAGTTTTTAGTAGTTTCTGCAGAGATTTGTGTAGTTTTTGAAGAGATTTGTGCAGTTTGACTGCACTTCAAGTTTATGTGTCATAAAGGCACTGAACGCTGAATTGAGCCTGTTTTTGAACTCTGTATTAAAAGTAGTGAAAACAGCAAATCCCAGCAGAAAATCAATAAGAATCAGGTACTTCCTTCATATTCAAGTAGTTTTGAGTAGTTTGTGCAGAGATTTGTGTAGTTTTTGATGAGATTTGTGCAGTTTGATTGCATGTTAGCATGAAGTGTTAAAAACGCACTGAACGCTGAATTGAGCCTATTTTTGAACTCTCTATTAAAAGTAGTGAAAACAGCAAATCCCAGCAGAAAATCAACAGGAATCATGTAGTTCCGTCATATTCAAGTAGTTTTTAGTAGTTTCTGCAGAGATTTGTGTAGTTTTTGAAGAGATTTGTGCAGTTTGACTGCACTTCAAGTTGATGAGTCACAAACGCACTGAACGCTGAATTGAGCCTGTTTTTGAACTTTCTATTAAAAGTAGCGAAATCAGCAAATCCCAGCAGAAAACAACAAGAATCAGGTACGTCCTTCATATTCAAGTAGTTCTGAGTAGTTTGTGCAGAGATTTGTGCAGTTTGATTTCATTTCAAGTTGGTTAGTCATAAACGCACTCAATGCTGAATTGAGCCTGTTTTTGAACTCTGTATTAAAGTAGTGAAATCAGCAAATCCCAGCAGAAAACAACAAGAATCAGGTACGTCCTTCATATTCAAGTAGTTCTGAGTAGTTTGTGCAGAGATTTGTGCAGTTTTTGAAGAGATTTGTTTAGTATGATTCCATGTTAGCATGAAGTATCAAAAAAGCACTGAACGCTGAATTGAGCCTATTTTTGAACTCTGTATTAAAAGTAGTGAAAACAGTAAATCCCAGCAGAAAATCAATAGGAATCATGTAGTTCCTTCATATTCAAGTTGTTCTGAGTAGTTTGTGCAGAGATTTGTGTAGTTTGACTGCACTTCAAGTTTATGTGTCATAAAGGCACTCAACGCTGAATTGAGCCTGTTTTTCAACTCTGTATTAAATGTAGTGAAATCATTAAATCCGGGCAGAAAATCAACATGAATCATGTAGTTCCTTCATATTCAAGTAGTTTTTAGTAGTTTCTGCAGAGATTTGTGTAGTTTTTGAAGAGATTTGTGCAGTTTGACTGCACTTCAAGTTTATGTGTCATAAAGGCACTGAACGCTGAATTGAGCCTGTTTTTGAACTCTGTATTAAAAGTAGTGAAAACAGCAAATCCCAGCAGAAAATCAATAAGAATCAGGTACTTCCTTCATATTCAAGTAGTTCTGAGTAGTTTGTGCAGAGATTTGTGTAGTTTTTGATGAGATTTGTGCAGTTTGATTTCATTTCAAGTTGATGAGTCACAAACGCACCCAATGCTGAATTGAGCCTGTTTTTGAACTTTCTATTAAAAGTAGCGAAATCAGCAAATCCCTGCAGAAAATCAACAAGAATCATGTAGTTCCTTCATATTCAAGTAGTTCTGAGTAGTTTGTGCAAAGATTTGTGTAGGTTTTGATGAGATTTGTGCAGTTTGATTGCATGTTAGCATGAAGTGTTAAAAACGCACTGAACGCTGAATTGAGCCTGTTTTTGAACTCTCTATTAAAAGTAGTGAAAACAGCAAATCCCAGCAGAAAATCAACAGGAATCATGTAGTTCCTTCATATTCAAGTTGTTCTGAGTAGTTTGTGCAGAGATTTGTGTAATTTTTGAAGAGATTTGTTTAGTATGATTCCATGTTAGCATGAAGTATCAAAAAAGCACTGAACGCTGAATTGAGCCTGTTTTTGAACTCTGTATTAAAAGTAAGGAAATCATTAATTCCCAGAAGAAAATCAACAGGAATCATGTAGTTCCTTCATATTCAAGTGGTTCTGAGTAGTTTGTGCAGAGATTTGTGTAGTTTTTGATGAGATTTGTGCAGTTTAATTGCATGTTAGCATGAAGTGTCAAAAACGCAATGAACGCTGAATTGAGCCTGTTTTTGAACTCTGTATTAAAAGTAGTGAAAACAGCAAATCCCAGCAGAAAATCAACAGGAATCATGTAGTTCCGTCATATTCAAGTTGTTCTGAGTAGTTTGTGCAGAGATTTGTGTAGTTTTTGATGAGATTTGTGCAGTTTGATTTCATTTCAAGTTGATGAGTCACAAACGCACCCAATGCTGAATTGAGCCTGTTTTTGAACTTTCTATTAAAAGTAGCGAAATCAGCAAATCCCTGCAGAAAATCAACAAGAATCATGTAGTTCCTTCATATTCAAGTATTTCTGAGTAGTTTGTGCAGAGATTTGTGTAGTTTTTGATGAGATTTGTGCAGTTTGATTGCATGTTAGCATGAAGTGTTAAAAACGCACTGAACGCTGAATTGAGCCTGTTTTTGACCTCTCTATTAAAAGTAGTGAAAACAGCAAATCCCAGCAGAAAATCAACAGGAATCATGTAGTTCCTTCATATTCAAGTAGTTCTGAGTAGTTTGTGCAGAGATTTGTGTAGTTTTTGAAGAGATTTGTGCAGTTTGACTGCACTTCAAGTTTATGTGTCATAAAGGCACTCAACGCTGAATTGAGCCTGTTTTTCAACTCTGTATTAAATTTAGTGAAATCATTAAATCCGGGCAGAAAATCAACATGAATCATGTAGTTCCTTCATATTCAAGTGGTTCTGAGTAGTTTGTGCAGAGATTTGTGCAGTTTGATTTCATTTCAAGTTGGTTAGTCATAAACGCACTCAGTGCTGAATTGAGCCTGTTTTTGAACTCTGTATTAAAAGTAGTGAAAACAGCAAATCCCAGCAGAAAATCTACAGGAATCATGTAGTTCCTTCATATTCAAGTTGTTCTGAGTAGTTTGTGCAGAGATTTGTGTAGTTTTTGATGAGATTTGTGCAGTTTGATTGCAGTTAGCATGAAGTATCAAAAACGCACTGAACGCTGAATTGAGCCTGTTTTTGAACTCTGTATTAAAAGTAAGGAAATCATTAAATCCCAGAAGAAAATCAACAGGAACCATGTAGTTCCTTCATATTCAAGTAGTTCTGAGTAGTTTGTGCAGAGATTTGTGTAGTTTTTGATGAGATTTGTGCAGTTTGATTGCATGTTAGCATGAAGTGTTAAAAACGCACTGAACGCTGAATTGAGCCTGTTTTTGACCTCTCTATTAAAAGTAGTGAAAACAGCAAATCCCAGCAGAAAATCAACAGGAATCATGTAGTTCCTTCATATTCAAGTAGTTCTGAGTAGTTTGTGCAGAGATTTGTGTAGTTTTTGAAGAGATTTGTGCAGTTTGACTGCACTTCAATTTTATGTGTCATAAAGGCACTCAACGCTGAATTGAGCCTGTTTTTCAACTCTGTATTAAATGTAGTGAAATCATTAAATCCGGGCAGAAAATCAACATGAATCATGTAGTTCCTCCATATTCAAGTAGTTTTTAGTAGTTTCTGCAGAGATTTGTGTAGTTTTTGAAGAGATTTGTGCAGTTTGACTGCACTTCAAGTTTATGTGTCATAAAGGCACTGAACGCTGAATTGAGCCTGTTTTTGAACTCTGTATTAAAAGTAGTAAAAACAGCAAATCCCAGCAGAAAATCAACGAGAATCATGTATTCCCTTCATATTCAAGTAGTTCTGAGTAGTTTGTGCAGAGATTTGTGTAGTTTTTGATGAGATTTGTGCAGTTTGATTTCATTTCAAGTTGATGAGTCACAAACGCACCCAATGCTGAATTGAGCCTGTTTTTGAACTTTCTATTAAAAGTAGCGAAATCGGCAAATCCCTGCAGAAAATCAACAAGAATCATGTAGTTCCTTCATATTCAAATAGTTCTGAGTAGTTTGTGCAGAGATTTGTGCAGTTTGATTTCATTTCAAGTTGGTTAGTCATAAAGGCACTCAATGCTGAATTGAGCCTGTTTTTCAACTCTGTATTAAATGTAGTGAAATCATTAAATCCGGGCAGAAAATCAACATGAATCATGTAGTTCCTTCATATTCAAGTAGTTTTTAGTAGTTTCTGCAGAGATTTGTGTAGTTTTTGATGAGATTTGTGCAGTTTGATTTCATTTCAAGTTGATTAGTCACAAACCTACCCAATGCTGAATTGAGCCTGTTTTTGAACTTTCTATTAAAAGAAGCGAAATCAGCAAATCCCTGCAGAAAATCAACAAGAATCATGTAGTTCCTTCATATTCAAGTAGTTCTGAGTAGTTTGTGCAAAGATTTGTGTAGTTTTTGATGAGATTTGTGCAGTTTGATTTCATTTCAAGTTGATTAGTCACAAACGCACCCAATGTTGAATTGAGCCTGTTTTTGAACTTTCTATTAAAAGAAGCGAAATCAGCAAATCCCTGCAGAAAATCAACAAGAATCATGTAGTTCCTTCATATTCAAGTAGTTCTGAGTAGTTTGTGCAAAGATTTGTGTAGTTTTTGATGAGATTTGTGCAGTTTGATTGCATGTTAGCATGAAGTGTTAAAAACGCACTGAACGCTGAATTGAGCCTGTTTTTGAACTCTCTATTAAAAGTAGTGAAAACAGCAAATCCCAGCAGAAAATCAACAGGAATCATGTAGTTCCTTCATATTCAAGTAGTTTTTAGTAGTTTCTGCAGAGATTTGTGTAGTTTTTGAAGAGATTTGTGCAGTTTGACTGCACTTCAAGTTTATGTGTCATAAAGGCACTGAACGCTGAATTGAGCCTGTTTTTGAACTCTGTATTAAAAGTAGTAAAAACAGCAAATCCCAGCAGAAAATCAACGAGAAAAATGTATTCCCTTCATATTCAAGAAGTTCTGAGTAGTTTGTGCAGAGATTTGTGTAGTTTTTGATGAGATTTGTGCAGTTTGATTGCATGTTAGCATGAAGTGTTAAAAACGCACTGAACGCTGAATTGAGCCTGTTTTTGAACACTGTATTAAAAGTAGTGAAAACAGCAAATCCCAGCAGAAAATCAACAGGAATCATGTAGTTCCTTCATATTCAAGTGGTTCTGAGTAGTTTGTGCAGAGATTTGTGCAGTTTTTGAAGAGATTTGTTTAGTATGATTCCATGTTAGCATGAAGTATCAAAAACGTACTGAACACTGAATTGAGCCTATTTTTGAACTCTGTATTAAAAGTAGTAAAAACAGCAAATCCCAGCAGAAAATCAACGAGAATCATGTATTCCCTTCATATTCAAGTAGTTCTGAGTAGTTTGTGCAGAGATTTGTGCAGTTTTTGAAGAGATTTGTTTAGTATGATTCCATGTTAGCATGAAGTATCAAAAACGCACTGAACGCTGAATTGAGCCTGTTTTTGAACTCTGTATTAAAAGTAAGGAAATCATTAAATCGCAGAAGAAAATCAACAGGAATCATGTAGTTCCTTCATATTCAAGTAGTTTTTAGTAGTTTCTGCAGAGATTTGTGTAGTTTTTGAAGAGATTTGTGCAGTTTGATTGCATGTTAGCATGAAGTGTTAAAAACGCACTGAACGCTAAATTGAGCCTGTTTTTGAACTCTCTATTAAAAGTAGTGAAAACAGCAAATCCCAGCAGAAAATCAACAGGAATCATGTAGTTCCTTCATATTCAAGTTGTTCTGAGTAGTTTGTGCAGAGATTTGTGTAGTTTTTGATGAGATTTGTGCAGTTTGATTGCATGTTAGCATGAAGTGTTAAAAACGCACTGAACGCTGAATTGAGCCTGTTTTTGAACTCTCTATTAAAAGTAGTGAAAACAGCAAATCCCAGCAGAAAATCAACAGGTATCATGTAGTTCCTTCATATTCAAGTGGTTCTGAGTAGTTTGTGCAGAGATTTGTGCAGTTTGATTTCATTTCAAGTTGATGAGTCACAAACGCACCCAATGCTGAATTGAGCCTGTTTTTGAACTTTCTATTAAAAGTAGCGAAATCAGCAAATCCCTGCAGAAAATCAACAAGAATCATGTAGTTCCTTCATATTCAAGTAGTTCTGAGTAGTTTGTGCAGAGATTTGTGTAGTTTTTGAAGAGATTTGTGCAGTTTGACTGCACTTCAAGTTTATGTGTCATAAAGGCACTGAACGCTGAATTGAGTCTGTTTTTGAACTCTGTATTAAAAGTAGTGAAAACAGCAAATCCCAGCAGAAAATCAACAGGAATCATGTAGTTCCTTCATATTCAAGTTGTTCTGAGTAGTTTGTGCAGAGATTTGTGTAGTTTTTGATGAGATTTGTGCAGTTTGATTGCATGTTAGCATGAAGTGTCAAAAACGCACTGAACGCTGAATTGAGCCTGTTTATGAACTCTGTATTAAAAGTAGTGAAATCAGCAAATCCCAGCAGAAAACAACAAGAATCAGGTACGTCCTTCATATTCAAGTAGTTCTGAGTAGTTTGTGCAGAGATTTGTGCAGTTTTTGAAGAGATTTGTTTAGTATGATTCCATGTTAGCATGAAGTATCAAAAAAGCACTGAACGCTGAATTGAGCCTATTTTTGAACTCTGTATTAAAAGTAGTGAAAACAGTAAATCCCAGCAGAAAATCAATAGGAATCATGTAGTTCCTTCATATTCAAGTTGTTCTGAGTAGTTTGTGCAGAGATTTGTGTAGTTTTTGAAGAGATTTGTGCAGTTTGACTGCACTTCAAGTTTATGTGTCATAAAGGCACTGAACGCTGAATTGAGCCTGTTTTTCAACTCTGTATTAAAAGTAGTGAAAACAGCAAATCCCAGCAGAAAATCAACAAGAATCAGGTACTTCCTTCATATTCATGTAGTTCTGAGTAGTTTGTGCAGAGATTTGTGTAGTTTTTGATGAGATTTGTGCAGTTTGATTTCATTTCAAGTTGATGAGTCACAAACGCACCCAATGCTGAATTGAGCCTGTTTTTGAACTTTCTATTAAAAGAAGCGAAATCAGCAAATCCCTGCAGAAAATCGACAAGAATCATGTAGTTCCTTCATATTCAAGTAGTTCTGAGTAGTTTGTGCAAAGATTTGTGTAGTTTTTGATGAGATTTGTGCAGTTTGATTGCATGTTAGCATGAAGTGTTAAAAACGCACTGAACGCTGAATTGAGCCTGTTTTTGAACTCTCTATTAAAAGTAGTGAAAACAGCAAATCCCAGCAGAAAATCAACAGGAATCATGTAGTTCCTTCATATTCAAGTAGTTTTTAGTAGTTTCTGCAGAGATTTGTGTAGTTCTTGAAGATATTTGTGCAGTTTGACTGCACTTCAAGTTTATGTGTCATAAAGACACTGAACGCTGAATTGAGCCTGTTTTTGAACTCTGTATTAAAAGTAGTGAAAACAGCAATTCCCAGCAGAAAATCAACAGGAATCATGTAGTTCCTTCATATTCAAGTTGTTCTGAGTAGTTTGTGCAGAGATTTGTGCAGTTTTTGAAGAGATTTGTTTAGTATGATTCCATGTTAGCATGAAGTATCAAAAAAGCATTGAACGCTGAATTGAGCCTATTTTTGAACTCTCTATTAAAAGTAGTGAAAACAGCAAATCCCAGCAGAAAACCAACAGGAATCATGTAGTTCCTTCATATTCAAGTAGTTTTTAGTAGTTTCTGCAGAGATTTGTGTAGTTTTTGAAGAGATTTGTGCAGTTTGACTGCACTTCAAGTTGATGAGTCACAAACGCACTGAACGCTGAATTGAGCCTGTTTTTGAACTTTCTATTAAAAGTAGCGAAATCAGCAAATCCCAGCAGAAAACAACAAGAATCAGGTACGTCCTTCATATTCAAGTAGTTCTGAGTAGTTTGTGCAGAGATTTGTGCAGTTTGATTTCATTTCAAGTTGGTTAGTCATAAACGCACTCAATGCTGAATTGAGCCTGTTTTTGAACTCTGTATTAAAAGTAGTGAAATCAGCAAATCCCAGCAGAAAACAACAAGAATCAGGTACGTCCTTCATATTCAAGTAGTTCTGAGTAGTTTGTGCAGAGATTTGTGCAGTTTTTGAAGAGATTTGTTTAGTATGATTCCATGTTAGCATGAAGTATCAAAAAAGCACTGAATGCTGAATTGAGCCTGTTTTTGAACTCTGTATTAAAAGTAGTGAAAACAGTAAATCCCAGCAGAAAATCAATAGGAATCATGTAGTTCCTTCATATTCAAGTTGTTCTGAGTAGTTTGTGCAGAGATTTGTGTAGTTTTTGAAGAGATTTGTGCAGTTTGACTGCACTTCAAGTTTATGTGTCATAAAGGCACTGAACGCTGAATTGAGCCTGTTTTTCAACTCTGTATTAAAAGTAGTGAAAACAGCAAATCCCAGCAGAAAATCAACAAGAATCAGGTACTTCCTTCATATTCATGTAGTTCTGAGTAGTTTGTGCAGAGATTTGTGTAGTTTTTGATGAGATTTGTGCAGTTTGATTTCATTTCAAGTTGATGAGTCACAAACGCACCCAATGCTGAATTGAGCCTGTTTTTGAACTTTCTATTAAAAGAAGCGAAATCAGCAAATCCCTGCAGAAAATCGACAAGAATCATGTAGTTCCTTCATATTCAAGTAGTTCTGAGTAGTTTGTGCAAAGATTTGTGTAGTTTTTGATGAGATTTGTGCAGTTTGATTGCATGTTAGCATGAAGTGTTAAAAACGCACTGAACGCTGAATTGAGCCTGTTTTTGAACTCTCTATTAAAAGTAGTGAAAACAGCAAATCCCAGCAGAAAATCAACAGGAATCATGTAGTTCCTTCATATTCAAGTAGTTTTTAGTAGTTTCTGCAGAGATTTGTGTAGTTTTTGAAGAGATTTGTGCAGTTTGACTGCACTTCAAGTTGATGAGTCACAAACGCACTGAACGCTGAATTGAGCCTGTTTTTGAACTTTCTATTAAAAGTAGCGAAATCAGCAAATCCCAGCAGAAAACAACAAGAATCAGGTACGTCCTTCATATTCAAGTAGTTCTGAGTAGTTTGTGCAGAGATTTGTGCAGTTTGATTTCATTTCAAGTTGGTTAGTCATAAACGCACTCAATGCTGAATTGAGCCTGTTTTTGAACTCTGTATTAAAAGTAGTGAAATCAGCAAATCCCAGCAGAAAACAACAAGAATCAGGTACGTCCTTCATATTCAAGTAGTTCTGAGTAGTTTGTGCAGAGATTTGTGCAGTTTGATTTCATTTCAAGTTGGTTAGTCATAAACGCACTCAATGCTGAATTGAGCCTGTTTTTGAACTCTGTATTAAAAGTAGTGAAATCAGCAAATCCCAGCAGAAAACAACAAGAATCAGGTACGTCCTTCATATTCAAGTAGTTCTGAGTAGTTTGTACAGAGATTTGTGTAGTTTTTGAAGAGATTTGTGCAGTTTGACTGCACTTGAAGTTGATGTGTCATATAGGCACTCAACGCTGAATTGAGCCTGTTTTTGAACTCTGTATTAAAAGTAGTGAAAACAGTAAATCCCAGCAGAAAATCAACAAGAATCAGGTACTTCCTTCATATTCAAGTAGTTCTGAGTAGTTTGTGCATAGATTTGTGCAGTTTTTGATGAGATTTGTGCAGTTTGATTGCATGTTAGCATGAAGTGTTAAAAACGCACTGAACGCTGAATTGAGCCTGTTTTTGAACTCTCTATTAAAAGTAGTGAAAACAGCAAATCCCAGCAGAAAATCAACAGGAATCATGTAGTTCCTTCATATTCAAGTAGTTTTTAGTAGTTTCTGCAGAGATTTGTGTAGTTTTTGAAGAGATTTGTGCAGTTTGACTGCACTTCAAGTTGATGAGTCACAAACGCACTGAACGCTGAATTGAGCCTGTTTTTGAACTTTCTATTAAAAGTAGCGAAATCAGCAAATCCCAGCAGAAAACAACAAGAATCAGGTACGTCCTTCATATTCAAGTAGTTCTGAGTAGTTTGTGCAGAGATTTGTGCAGTTTGATTTCATTTCAAGTTGGTTAGTCATAAACGCACTCAATGCTGAATTGAGCCTGTTTTTGAACTCTGTATTAAAAGTAGTGAAATCAGCAAATCCCAGCAGAAAACAACAAGAATCAGGTACGTCCTTCATATTCAAGTAGTTCTGAGTAGTTTGTGCAGAGATTTGTGCAGTTTTTGAAGAGATTTGTTTAGTATGATTCCATGTTAGCATGAAGTATCAAAAAAGCACTGAATGCTGAATTGAGCCTGTTTTTGAACTCTGTATTAAAAGTAGTGAAAACAGTAAATCCCAGCAGAAAATCAATAGGAATCATGTAGTTCCTTCATATTCAAGTTGTTCTGAGTAGTTTGTGCAGAGATTTGTGTAGTTTTTGAAGAGATTTGTGCAGTTTGACTGCACTTCAAGTTTATGTGTCATAAAGGCACTGAACGCTGAATTGAGCCTGTTTTTCAACTCTGTATTAAAAGTAGTGAAAACAGCAAATCCCAGCAGAAAATCAACAAGAATCAGGTACTTCCTTCATATTCATGTAGTTCTGAGTAGTTTGTGCAGAGATTTGTGTAGTTTTTGATGAGATTTGTGCAGTTTGATTTCATTTCAAGTTGATGAGTCACAAACGCACCCAATGCTGAATTGAGCCTGTTTTTGAACTTTCTATTAAAAGAAGCGAAATCAGCAAATCCCTGCAGAAAATCGACAAGAATCATGTAGTTCCTTCATATTCAAGTAGTTCTGAGTAGTTTGTGCAAAGATTTGTGTAGTTTTTGATGAGATTTGTGCAGTTTGATTGCATGTTAGCATGAAGTGTTAAAAACGCACTGAACGCTGAATTGAGCCTGTTTTTGAACTCTCTATTAAAAGTAGTGAAAACAGCAAATCCCAGCAGAAAATCAACAGGAATCATGTAGTTCCTTCATATTCAAGTAGTTTTTAGTAGTTTCTGCAGAGATTTGTGTAGTTTTTGAAGAGATTTGTGCAGTTTGACTGCACTTCAAGTTGATGAGTCACAAACGCACTGAACGCTGAATTGAGCCTGTTTTTGAACTTTCTATTAAAAGTAGCGAAATCAGCAAATCCCAGCAGAAAACAACAAGAATCAGGTACGTCCTTCATATTCAAGTAGTTCTGAGTAGTTTGTGCAGAGATTTGTGCAGTTTGATTTCATTTCAAGTTGGTTAGTCATAAACGCACTCAATGCTGAATTGAGCCTGTTTTTGAACTCTGTATTAAAAGTAGTGAAATCAGCAAATCCCAGCAGAAAACAACAAGAATCAGGTACGTCCTTCATATTCAAGTAGTTCTGAGTAGTTTGTGCAGAGATTTGTGCAGTTTGATTTCATTTCAAGTTGGTTAGTCATAAACGCACTCAATGCTGAATTGAGCCTGTTTTTGAACTCTGTATTAAAAGTAGTGAAATCAGCAAATCCCAGCAGAAAACAACAAGAATCAGGTACGTCCTTCATATTCAAGTAGTTCTGAGTAGTTTGTACAGAGATTTGTGTAGTTTTTGAAGAGATTTGTGCAGTTTGACTGCACTTGAAGTTGATGTGTCATATAGGCACTCAACGCTGAATTGAGCCTGTTTTTGAACTCTGTATTAAAAGTAGTGAAAACAGTAAATCCCAGCAGAAAATCAACAAGAATCAGGTACTTCCTTCATATTCAAGTAGTTCTGAGTAGTTTGTGCATAGATTTGTGCAGTTTTTGATGAGATTTGTGCAGTTTGATTGCATGTTAGCATGAAGTGTTAAAAACGCACTGAACGCTGAATTGAGCCTGTTTTTGAACTCTCTATTAAAAGTAGTGAAAACAGCAAATCCCAGCAGAAAATCAACAGGAATCATGTAGTTCCTTCATATTCAAGTTGTTCTGAGTAGTTTGTGCAGAGATTTGTGTAGTTTTTGAAGAGATTTGTTTAGTATGATTCCATGTTAGCATGAAGTATCAAAAAAGCACTGAACGCTGAATTGAGCCTGTTTTTGAACTCTGTATTAAAAGTAAGGAAATCATTAATTCCCAGAAGAAAATCAACAGGAATCATGTAGTTCCTTCATATTCAAGTAGTTTTTAGTAGTTTTTGCAGAGATTTGTGTAGTTCTTGAAGATATTTGTGCAGTTTGACTGCACTTCAAGTTTATGTGTCATAAAGACACTGAACGCTGAATTGAGCCTGTTTTTGAACTCTGTATTAAAAGTAGTGAAAACAGCAATTCCCAGCAGAAAATCAACAGGAATCATGTAGTTCCTTCATATTCAAGTTGTTCTGAGTAGTTTGTGCAGAGATTTGTGCAGTTTTTGAAGAGATTTGTGCAGTTTGATTGCATGTTAGCATGAAGTGTCAAAAACGCACTGAACGCTGAATTGAGCCTGTTCATGAACTCTGTATTAAAAGTAGTGAAATCAGCAAATCCCAGCAGAAAACAACAAGAATCAGGTACGTCCTTCATATTCAAGTAGTTCTGAGTAGTTTGTGCAGAGATTTGTGCAGTTTTTGAAGAGATTTGTTTAGTATGATTCCATGTTAGCATGAAGTATCAAAAAAGCATTGAACGCTGAATTGAGCCTATTTTTGAACTCTCTATTAAAAGTAGTGAAAACAGCAAATCCCAGCAGAAAATCAACAGGAATCATGTAGTTCCTTCATATTCAAGTAGTTTTTAGTAGTTTCTGCAGAGATTTGTGTAGTTTTTGAAGAGATTTGTGCAGTTTGACTGCACTTCAAGTTGATGAGTCACAAACGCACTGAACGCTGAATTGAGCCTGTTTTTGAACTTTCTATTAAAAGTAGCGAAATCAGCAAATCCCAGCAGAAAACAACAAGAATCAGGTACGTCCTTCATATTCAAGTAGTTCTGAGTAGTTTGTACAGAGATTTGTGTAGTTTTTGATGAGATTTGTGCAGTTTGATTGCATGTTAGCATGAAGTGTTAAAAACGCACTGAACGCTGAATTGAGCCTGTTTTTGACCTCTCTATTAAAAGTAGTGAAAACAGCAAATCCCAGCAGAAAATCAACAGGAATCATGTAGTTCCTTCATATTCAAGTAGTTCTGAGTAGTTTGTGCAGAGATTTGTGCAGTTTGATTTCATTTCAAGTTGGTTAGTCATAAACGCACTCAGTGCTGAATTGAGCCTGTTTTTGAACTCTGTATTAAAAGTAGTGAAAACAGCAAATCCCAGCAGAAAATCTACAGGAATCATGTAGTTCCTTCATATTCAAGTTGTTCTGAGTAGTTTGTGCAGAGATTTGTGTAGTTTTTGATGAGATTTGTGCAGTTTGATTGCAGTTAGCATGAAGTATCAAAAACGCACTGAACGCTGAATTGAGCCTGTTTTTGAACTCTGTATTAAATGTAGTGAAATCATTAAATCCCAGCAGAAAATCAATGAGAATCATGTATTCCCTTCATATTCAAGTAGTTCTGAGTAGTTTGTGCAGAGATTTGTGCAGTTTTTGAAGAGATTTGTTTAGTATGATTCCATGTTAGCATGAAGTATCAAAAAGCACTGAACGCTGAATTGAGCCTGTTTTTGAACTCTGTATTAAAAGTAGTGAAAACAGTAAATCCCAGCAGAAAATCAACAAGAATCAGGTACTTCTTTCATATTCAAGTAGTTCTGAGTAGTTTGTGCAGAGATTTGTGTAGTTTTTGATGAGATTTGTGCAGTTTGATTGCATGTTAGCATGAAGTGTTAAAAACGCACTGAACTCTGAATTGAGCCTGTTTTTGAACTCTCTATTAAAAGTAGTGAAAACAGCAAATCCCAGCAGAAAATCAACAGGAATCATGTAGTTACTTCATATTCAAGTAGTTTTTAGTAGTGTCTGCAGAGATTTGTGTAGTTTTTGATGAGATTTGTGCAGTTTCATTGCAGTTAGCATGAAGTATCAAAAACGCACTGAACTCTGAATTGAGCCTGTTTTTGAACTCTCTATTAAAAGTAGTGAAAACAGCAAATCCCAGCAGAAAATCAACAGGAATCATGTAGTTCCTTCATATTCAAGTAGTTCTCAGTAGTTTGTGCAGAGATTTGTGTAGTTTTTGATGAGATTTGTGCAGTCTGATTGCATGTTAGCATGAAGTGTTAAAAACGCACTGAACGCTGAATTGAGCCTGTTTTTGAACTCTGTATTAAAAGTAGTGAAAACAGTAAATCCCAGCAGAAAATCAACAAGAATCAGGTACTTCCTTCATATTCAAGTAGTTCTGAGTAGTTTGTGCAGAGATTTGTGTAGTTTTTGATGAGATTTGTGCAGTTTGATTGCATGTTAGCATGAAGTGTTAAAAACGCACTGAACGCTGAATTGAGCCTGTTTTTGAACTCTGTATTAAATGTAAGGAAATCATTAAATCCCAGAAGAAAATCAACAGGAATCATGTAGTTCCTTCATATTCAAGTGGTTCTGAGTAGTTTGTGCAGAGATTTGTGCAGTTTGATTTCATTTCAAGTTGGTTAGTCATAAACGCACTCAGTGCTGAATTGAGCCTGTTTTTGAACTCTGTATTAAAAGTAGTGAAATCAGCAAATCCCAGCAGAAAATCAACAAGAATCAGGTACTTCCTTCATATTCAAGTAGTTCTCAGTAGTTTGTGCAGAGATTTGTGTAGTTTTTGATGAGATTTGTGCAGTTTGATTGCATGTTAGCATGAAGTGTTAAAAACGCACTGAACGCTGAATTGAGCCTGTTTTTGACCTCTCTATTAAAAGTAGTGAAAACAGCAAATTCCAGCAGAAAATCAACAGGAATCATGTAGTTCCTTCATATTCAAGTAGTTCTGAGTAGTTTGTGCAGAGACTTGTGTAGTTTTTGAAGAGATTTGTGCAGTTTGATTGCATGTTAGCATGAAGCGTCAAAAACGCACTGAACGCTGAATTGAGCCTGTTTTTGAACTCTGTATTAAATGTAGTGAAATCACTAAATCCCAGAAGAAAATCAACAGGAATCATGTAGTTCCTTCATATTCAAGTAGTTCTGAGTAGTTTGTGCAGAGATTTGTGCAGTTTTTGAAGAGATTTGTGCAGTTTGATTGCATGTTAGCATGAAGTGTCAAAAACGCGATGAACGCTGAATTGAGCCTGTTTTTGAACTCTGTATTAAAAGTAGTGAAAACAGCAAATCCTAGTAGAAAATCAACAGGAATCATGTAGTTCCGTCATATTCAAGTTGTTCTGAGTAGTTTGTGCAGAGATTTGTGTAGTTTTTGATGAGATTTGTGCAGTTTGATTGCATTTCAAGTTGGTTAGTCATAAACGCACTCAATGCTGAATTGAGCCTGTTTTTGAACTCTGTATTAAAAGTAGTGAAAACAGCAAATCCCAGCAGAAAATCAATAGGAATCATGTAGTTCCTTCATATTCAAGTAGTTTTTAGTAGTTTCTGCAGAGATTTGTGTAGTTTTTGAAGAGATTTGTGCAGTTTGACTGCACTTCAAGTTTATGTGTCATAAAGGCACTGAACGCTGAATTGAGCCTGTTTTTGAACTCTGTATTAAAAGTAGTGAAAACAGCAAATCCCAGCAGAAAATCAACAGGAATCATGTAGTTCCTATATATTCAAGTAGTTCTGAGTAGTTTGTGCAGAGATTTGTTTAGTTTTTGATGAGATTTGTGCAGTTTGATTTCATTTCAAGTTGATGAGTCACAAACGCACCCAATGCTGAATTGAGCCTGTTTTTGAACTTTCTATTAAAAGTAGCGAAATCAGCAAATCCCTGCAGAAAATCAACAAGAATCATGTAGTTCCTTCATATTCAAGTAGTTCTGAGTAGTTTGTGCAGAGATTTGTGCAGTTTGATTTCATTTCAAGTTGGTTAGTTATAAACGCACTCAATGCTGAATTGAGCCTGTTTTTGAACTCTGTATTAAAAGTAGTGAAATCAGCAAATCCCAGCAGAAAACAACAAGAATCAGGTACGTCCTTCATATTCAAGTAGTTTTTATTAGTTTCTGTAGAGATTTGTGAACTTTTTGAAGAGATTTGTGCAGTTTGACTGCACTTCAAGTTGATGTGTCATAAAGGCACTCAACGCTGAATTGAGCCTGTTTTTGAACTTTGCTTTAAATGTAGTGAAATCATTAAATCCGGTCAGAAAATCAACATGAATCATGTAGTTCCTTCATATTCAAGTAGTTTTTATTAGTTTCTGTAGAGATTTGTGAAGTTTTTGAAGAGATTTGTGCAGTTTGACTACACTTCAAGTTGATGTGTCATAAAGGCACTCAACGCTGAATTGAGCCTGTTTTTGAACTTTGTATTAAATGTAGTGAAAACAGCAAATCAGAGCAGAAAATCAACAGGAATCATGTAGTTACTTCATATTCAAGTAGTTCTGAGTAGTTTGTGCAGAGATTTGTGTAGATATCGAAGAGATTTGTGCAGTGTTGTTCATGTTACCATGAAGTATCAAAAACGCACTCAACGCTGAATTGAACATGTTTTTGAACTCTGTATTAAATGTAGTGAAATCATTAAATCCCAGAAGAAAATCAACAGGAATCATGTAGTTCCTTCATATTCAAGTAGTTCTGAGTAGTTTGTGCAGAGATTTGTGCAGTTTGATTTCATTTCAAGTTGATTAGTCATAAACGCACTCAATGCTGAATTGAGCCTGTTTTTGAACTCTGTATTAAAAATAGTGAAATCAGCAAATCCCAGCAGAAAACAACAAGAATCAGGTACGTCCTTCATATTCAAGTAGTTCTGAGTAGTTTGTACAGAGATTTGTGTAGTTTTTGATGAGATTTGTGCAGTTTGATTGCATGTTAGCATGAAGTGTTAAAAACGCACTGAACGCTGAATTGAGCCTGTTTTTGACCTCTCTATTAAAAGTAGTGAAAACAGCAAATTCCAGCAGAAAATCAACAAGAATCATGTAGTTCCTTCATATTCAAGTAGTTCTGAGTATTTTGTGCAAAGATTTGTGTAGTTTTTGATGAGATTTGTGCAGTTTGATTGCATGTTAGCATGAAGTGTTAAAAACGCACTGAACGCTGAATTGAGCCTGTTTTTGAACTCTCTATTAAAAGTAGTGAAAACAGCAAATCCCAGCAGAAAATCAACAGGAATCATGTAGTTCCTTCATATTCAAGTAGTTTTTAGTAGTTTCTGCAGAGATTTGTGTAGTTCTTGAAGAGATTTGTGCAGTTTGACTGCACTTCAAGTTTATGTGTCATAAAGGCACTCAACGCTGAATTGAGCCTGTTTTTGAACTTTGTATTAAATGTAGTGAAAACAGCAAATCAGAGCAGAAAATCAACAGGAATCATGTAGTTACTTCATATTCAAGTAGTTCTGAGTAGTTTGTGCAGAGATTTGTGTAGATATCGAAGAGATTTGTGCAGTGTTGTTCATGTTACCATGAAGTATCAAAAACGCACTCAACGCTGAATTGAACATGTTTTTGAACTCTGTATTAAATGTAGTGAAATCATTAAATCCCAGAAGAAAATCAACAGGAATCATGTAGTTCCTTCATATTCAAGTAGTTCTGAGTAGTTTGTGCAGAGATTTGTGCAGTTTGATTTCATTTCAAGTTGATTAGTCATAAACGCACTCAATGCTGAATTGAGCCTGTTTTTGAACTCTGTATTAAAAATAGTGAAATCAGCAAATCCCAGCAGAAAACAACAAGAATCAGGTACGTCCTTCATATTCAAGTAGTTCTGAGTAGTTTGTACAGAGATTTGTGTAGTTTTTGATGAGATTTGTGCAGTTTGATTGCATGTTAGCATGAAGTGTTAAAAACGCACTGAACGCTGAATTGAGCCTGTTTTTGACCTCTCTATTAAAAGTAGTGAAAACAGCAAATTCCAGCAGAAAATCAACAGGAATCATGTAGTTCCTCCATATTCAAGTAGTTCTGAGTAGTTTGTGCAGAGACTTGTGTAGTTTTTGATGAGATTTGTGCAGTTTGATTGCATGTTAGCATGAAGTATCAAAAACGCACTGAACGGTGAATTGAGCCTGTTTTTGAACTCTGTATTAAAAGTAGTGAAAACAGCAAATCCCAGCAGAAAATCAACAGGAATCATGTAGTTCCGTCATATTCAAGTTGTTCTGAGTAGTTTGTGCAGAGATTTGTGTAGTTTTTGATGAGATTTGTGCAGTTTGATTTCATTTCAAGTTGATGAGTCACAAACGCACCCAATGCTGAATTGAGCCTGTTTTTGAACTTTCTATTAAAAGTAGCGAAATCGGCAAATCCCTGCAGAAAATCAACAAGAATCATGTAGTTCCTTCATATTCAAATAGTTCTGAGTAGTTTGTGCAGAGATTTGTGCAGTTTGATTTCATTTCAAGTTGGTTAGTCATAAAGGCACTCAATGCTGAATTGAGCCTGTTTTTCAACTCTATATTAAATGTAGTGAAATCATTAAATCCGGGCAGAAAATCAACATGAATCATGTAGTTCCTTCATATTCAAGTAGTTTTTAGTAGTTTCTGCAGAGATTTGTGTAGTTTTTGATGAGATTTGTGCAGTTTGATTTCATTTCAAGTTGATTAGTCACAAATGCACCCAATGCTGAATTGAGCCTGTTTTTGAACTTTCTATGAAAAGAAGCGAAATCAGCAAATCCCTGCAGAAAATCAACAAGAATCATGTAGTTCCTTCATATTCAAGTAGTTCTGAGTAGTTTGTGCAAAGATTTGTGTAGTTTTTGATGAGATTTGTGCAGTTTGATTGCATGTTAGCATGAAGTGTTAAAAACGCACTGAACGCTGAATTGAGCCTGTTTTTGAACTCTCTATTAAAAGTAGTGAAAACAGCAAATCCCAGCAGAAAATCAACAGGAATCATGTAGTTCCTTCATATTCAAGTAGTTTTTAGTAGTTTCTGCAGAGATTTGTGTAGTTCTTGAAGAGATTTGTGCAGTTTGACTGCACTTCAAGTTTATGTGTCATAAAGGCACTCAACGCTGAATTGAGTCTGTTTTTGAACTCTGTATTAAAAGTAGTGAAAACAGCAAATCCCAGCAGAAAATCAACAGGAATCATGTAGTTCCTTCACATTCAAGTAGTTCTGAGTAGTTTGTGCAGAGATTTGTGCAGTTTTTGAAGAGATTTGTTTAGTATGATTCCATGTTAGCATGAAGTATCAAAAAAGCACTGAACGCTGAATTGAGCCTGTTTTTGAACTCTGTATTAAAAGTAAGGAAATCATTAATTCCCAGAAGAAAATCAACAGGAATCATGTAGTTCCTTCATATTCAAGTGGTTCTGAGTAGTTTGTGCAGAGATTTGTGTAGTTTTTGATGAGATTTGTGCAGTTTGATTGCATGTTAGCATGAAGTGTCAAAAACGCACTGAACGCTGAATTGAGCCTGTTTTTGAACTCTGTATTAAAAGTAGTGAAAACAGCAAATCCCAGCAGAAAATCAACAGGAATCATGTATTCCCTTCATATTCAAATATTTCTGAGTAGTTTGTGCAGAGATTTGTGTAGTTTTTGATGAGATTTGTGCAGTTTGATTGCATGTTAGCATGAAGTGTTAAAAACGCACTGAACGCTGAATTGAGCCTGTTTTTGAACACTGTATTAAAAGTAGTGAAAACAGCAAATCCCAGCAGAAAATCAACAGGAATCATGTAGTTCCTTCATATTCAAGTGGTTCTGAGTAGTTTGTGCAGAGATTTGTGCAGTTTTTGAAGAGATTTGTTTAGTATGATTCCATGTTAGCATGAAGTATCAAAAACGTACTGAACACTGAATTGAGCCTATTTTTGAACTCTGTATTAAAAGTAGTGAAAACAGCAAATCCCAGCAGAAAATCAACGAGAATCATGTATTCCCTTCATATTCAAGTAGTTCTGAGTAGTTTGTGTAGAGATTTGTGCAGTTTTTGAAGAGATTTGTTTAGTATGATTCCATGTTAGCATGAAGTATCAAAAACGCACTGAACGCTGAATTGAGCCTGTTTTTGAACTCTGTATTAAAAGTAAGGAAATCATTAAATCCCAGAAGAAAATCAACAGGAATCATGTAGTTCCTTCATATTCAAGTTGTTCTGAGTATTGGTGCAGCGATTTGTGTAGTTCTTGATGAGATTTGTGCAGTTTGATTGCATGTTAGCATGAAGTGTCAAAAACGCGATGAACGCTGAATTGAGCCTGTTTTTGAACTCTGTATTAAAAGTAGTGAAAACAGCAAATCCTAGTAGAAAATCAACAGGAATCATGTAGTTCCGTCATATTCAAGTTGTTCTGAGTAGTTTGTGCAGAGATTTGTGTAGTTTTTGATGAGATTTGTGCAGTTTGATTTCATTTCAAGTTGATTAGTCACAAACGCACCCAATGCTGAATTGAGCCTGTTTTTGAACTTTCTATTAAAAGTAGCGAAATCAGCAAATCCCTGCAGAAAATCAACAAGAATCATGTAGTTCCTTCATATTCAAGTAGTTCTGAGTAGTTTGTGCAGAGATTTGTGCAGTTTGATTTCATTTCAAGTTGGTTAGTCATAAACGCACTCAATGCTGAATTGAGCCTGTTTTTGAACTCTGTATTAAAAGTAGTGAAATCAGCAAATCCCAGCAGAAAACAACAAGAATCAGGTACGTCCTTCATATTCAAGTAGTTCTGAGTAGTTTGTGCAAAGATTTGTGTAGGTTTTGATGAGATTTGTGCAGTTTGATTGCATGTTAGCATGAAGTGTTAAAAACGCACTGAACGCTGAATTGAGCCTGTTTTTGAACTCTCTATTAAAAGTAGTGAAAACAGCAAATCCCAGCAGAAAATCAACAGGAATCATGTAGTTCCTTCATATTCAAGTAGTTTTTAGTAGTTTCTGCAGAGATTTGTGTAGTTTTTGAAGAGATTTGTGCAGTTTGACTGCACTTCAAGTTGATGAGTCACAAACGCACTGAACGCTGAATTGAGCCTGTTTTTGAACTTTCTATTAAAAGTAGCGAAATCAGCAAATCCCAGCAGAAAACAACAAGAATCAGGTACGTCCTTCATATTCAAGTAGTTCTGAGTAGTTTGTGCAGAGATTTGTGCAGTTTGATTTCATTTCAAGTTGGTTAGTCATAAACGCACTCAATGCTGAATTGAGCCTGTTTTTGAACTCTGTATTAAAGTAGTGAAATCAGCAAATCCCAGCAGAAAACAACAAGAATCAGGTACGTCCTTCATATTCAAGTAGTTCTGAGTAGTTTGTGCAGAGATTTGTGCAGTTTTTGAAGAGATTTGTTTAGTATGATTCCATGTTAGCATGAAGTATCAAAAAAGCACTGAACGCTGAATTGAGCCTATTTTTGAACTCTGTATTAAAAGTAGTGAAAACAGTAAATCCCAGCAGAAAATCAATAGGAATCATGTAGTTCCTTCATATTCAAGTTGTTCTGAGTAGTTTGTGCAGAGATTTGTGTAGTTTGACTGCACTTCAAGTTTATGTGTCATAAAGGCACTCAACGCTGAATTGAGCCTGTTTTTCAACTCTGTATTAAATGTAGTGAAATCATTAAATCCGGGCAGAAAATCAACATGAATCATGTAGTTCCTTCATATTCAAGTAGTTTTTAGTAGTTTCTGCAGAGATTTGTGTAGTTTTTGAAGAGATTTGTGCAGTTTGACTGCACTTCAAGTTTATGTGTCATAAAGGCACTGAACGCTGAATTGAGCCTGTTTTTGAACTCTGTATTAAAAGTAGTGAAAACAGCAAATCCCAGCAGAAAATCAATAAGAATCAGGTACTTCCTTCATATTGAAGTAGTTCTGAGTAGTTTGTGTAGAGATTTGTGTAGTTTTTGATGAGATTTCTGCAGTTTGATTGCATGTTAGCATGAAGTGTTAAAAACGCACTGAACGCTGAATTGAGCCTGTTTTTGAACTCTCTATTAAAAGTAGTGAAAACAACAAATCCCAGCAGAAAATCAACAGGAATCATGTAGTTCCTTCATATTCAAGTTGTTCTGAGTAGTTTGTGCAGAGATTTGTGTAGTTTTTGATGAGATTTGTGCAGTTTGATTGCATGTTAGCATGAAGTGTTAAAAACGCACTGAACGCTGAATTGAGCCTGTTTTTGAACTCTCTATTAAAAGTAGTGAAAACAGCAAATCCCAGCAGAAAATCAACGGGAATCATGTATTCCCTTCATATTCAAGTAGTTCTGAGTAGTTTGTGCAGAGATTTGTGCAGTTTTTGAAGAGATTTGTTTAGTATGATTCCATGTTAGAATGAAGTATCAAAAACGTACTGAACGCTGAATTGAGCCTGTTTTTGAACTCTGTATTAAAAGTAGTGAAAACAGCAAATCCCAGCAGAAAATCAACAGGTATCATGTAGTTCCTTCATATTCAAGTGGTTCTGAGTAGTTTGTGCAGAGATTTGTGCAGTTTGATTTCATTTCAAGTTGATGAGTCACAAACGCACCCAATGCTGAATTGAGCCTGTTTTTGAACTCTGTATTAAAAGTAAGGAAATCATTAAATCCCAGAAGAAAATCAACAGGAATCATGTAGTTCCTTCATATTCAAGTGGTTCTGAGTAGTTTGTGCAGAGATTTGTGTAGTTCTTGATGAGATTTGTGCAGGTTGATTGCATGTTAGCATGAAGTGTCAAAAACGCAATGAACGCTGATTTGAGCCTGTTTTTGAACTCTGTATTAAAAGTAGTGAAAACAGCAAATCCTAGTAGAAAATCAACAGGAATCATGTAGTTCCGTCATATTCAAGTTGTTCTGAGTAGTTTGCGCAGAGATTTGTGTAGTTTTTGATGAGATTTGTGCAGTTTGATTTCATTTCAAGTTGATGAGTCACAAACGCACCCAATGCTGAATTGAGCCTGTTTTTGAACTTTCTATTAAAAGTAGCGAAATCAGCAAATCCCTGCAGAAAATCAACAAGAATCATGTAGTTCCTTCATATTCAAGTAGTTCTGAGTAGTTTGTGCAGAGATTTGTGCAGTTTGATTTCATTTCAAGTTGGTTAGTCATAAACGCACTCAATGCTGAATTGAGCCTGTTTTTGAACTCTGTATTAAAAGTAGTGAAATCAGCAAATCCCAGCAGAAAACAACAAGAATCAGGTACGTCCTTCATATTCAAGTAGTTCTGAGTAGTTTGTGCAAAGATTTGTGTAGGTTTTGATGAGATTTGTGCAGTTTGATTGCATGTTAGCATGAAGTGTTAAAAACGCACTGAACGCTGAATTGAGCCTGTTTTTGAACTCTCTATTAAAAGTAGTGAAAACAGCAAATCCCAGCAGAAAATCAACAGGAATCATGTAGTTCCTTCATATTCAAGTTGTTCTGAGTAGTTTGTGCAGAGATTTGTGTAGTTTTTGAAGAGATTTGTTTAGTATGATTCCATGTTAGCATGAAGTATCAAAAAAGCACTGAACGCTGAATTGAGCCTGTTTTTGAACTCTCTATTAAAAGTAGTGAAAACAGCAAATCCCAGCAGAAAATCAACAGGAATCATGTAGTTCCTTCATATTCAAGTAGTTTTTAGTAATTTCTGCAGAGATTTGTCTAGTTCTTGAAGAGATTTGTGCAGTTTGACTGCACTTCAAGTTTATGTGTCATAAAGGCACTGAACGCTGAATTGAGTCTGTTTTTGAACTCTGTATTAAAAGTAGTGAAAACAGCAAATCCCAGCAGAAAATCAACAAGAATCAGGTACTTCCTTCATATTCAAGTAGTTCTGAGTAGTTTGTGCAGAGATTTGTGCAGTTTGATTTCATTTCAAGTTGGTTAGTCATAAACGCACTCAATGCTGAATTGAGCCTGTTTTTGAACTCTGTATTAAAAGTAGTGAAATCAGCAAATCCCAGCAGAAAACAACAAGAATCAGGTACGTCCTTCATATTCAAGTAGTTCTGAGTAGTTTGTACAGAGATTTGTGTAGTTTTTGATGAGATTTGTGCAGTTTGATTGCATGTTAGCATGAAGTGTTAAAAACGCACTGAACGCTGAATTGAGCCTGTTTTTGACCTCTCTATTAAAAGTAGTGAAAACAGCAAATCCCAGCAGAAAATCAACAGGAATCATGTAGTTCCTTCATATTCAAGTAGTTCTGAGTAGTTTGTGCAGAGATTTGTGTAGTTTTTGAAGAGATTTGTGCAGTTTGACTGCACTTCAAGTTTATGTGTCATAAAGGCACTCAACGCTGAATTGAGCCTGTTTTTCAACTCTGTATTAAATTTAGTGAAATCATTAAATCCGGGCAGAAAATCAACATGAATCATGTAGTTCCTTCATATTCAAGTGGTTCTGAGTAGTTTGTGCAGAGATTTGTGCAGTTTGATTTCATTTCAAGTTGGTTAGTCATAAACGCACTCAGTGCTGAATTGAGCCTGTTTTTGAACTCTGTATTAAAAGTAGTGAAAACAGCAAATCCCAGCAGAAAATCTACAGGAATCATGTAGTTCCTTCATATTCAAGTTGTTCTGAGTAGTTTGTGCAGAGATTTGTGTAGTTTTTGATGAGATTTGTGCAGTTTGATTGCAGTTAGCATGAAGTATCAAAAACGCACTGAACGCTGAATTGAGCCTGTTTTTGAACTCTGTATTAAAAGTAAGGAAATCATTAATTCCCAGAAGAAAATCAACAGGAATCATGTAGTTCCTTCATATTCAAGTAGTTTTTAGTAGTTTTTGCAGAGATTTGTGTAGTTCTTGAAGATATTTGTGCAGTTTGACTGCACTTCAAGTTTATGTGTCATAAAGACACTGAACGCTGAATTGAGCCTGTTTTTGAACTCTGTATTAAAAGTAGTGAAAACAGCAATTCCCAGCAGAAAATCAACAGGAATCATGTAGTTCCTTCATATTCAAGTTGTTCTGAGTAGTTTGTGCAGAGATTTGTGCAGTTTTTGAAGAGATTTGTGCAGTTTGATTGCATGTTAGCATGAAGTGTCAAAAACGCACTGAACGCTGAATTGAGCCTGTTCATGAACTCTGTATTAAAAGTAGTGAAATCAGCAAATCCCAGCAGAAAACAACAAGAATCAGGTACGTCCTTCATATTCAAGTAGTTCTGAGTAGTTTGTGCAGAGATTTGTGCAGTTTTTGAAGAGATTTGTTTAGTATGATTCCATGTTAGCATGAAGTATCAAAAAAGCATTGAACGCTGAATTGAGCCTATTTTTGAACTCTCTATTAAAAGTAGTGAAAACAGCAAATCCCAGCAGAAAATCAACAGGAATCATGTAGTTCCTTCATATTCAAGTAGTTTTTAGTAGTTTCTGCAGAGATTTGTGTAGTTTTTGAAGAGATTTGTGCAGTTTGACTGCACTTCAAGTTGATGAGTCACAAACGCACTGAACGCTGAATTGAGCCTGTTTTTGAACTTTCTATTAAAAGTAGCGAAATCAGCAAATCCCAGCAGAAAACAACAAGAATCAGGTACGTCCTTCATATTCAAGTAGTTCTGAGTAGTTTGTGCAGAGATTTGTGCAGTTTGATTTCATTTCAAGTTGGTTAGTCATAAACGCACTCAATGCTGAATTGAGCCTGTTTTTGAACTCTGTATTAAAAGTAGTGAAATCAGCAAATCCCAGCAGAAAACAACAAGAATCAGGTACGTCCTTCATATTCAAGTAGTTCTGAGTAGTTTGTGCAGAGATTTGTGCAGTTTTTGAAGAGATTTGTTTAGTATGATTCCATGTTAGCATGAAGTATCAAAAAAGCACTGAATGCTGAATTGAGCCTGTTTTTGAACTCTGTATTAAAAGTAGTGAAAACAGCAAATCCCAGCAGAAAATCAACAGGTATCATGTAGTTCCTTCATATTCAAGTGGTTCTGAGTAGTTTGTGCAGAGATTTGTGTAGTTTTTGATGAGATTTGTGCAGTTTGATTTCATTTCAAGTTGATTAGTCACAAACGCACCCAATGCTGAATTGAGCCTGTTTTTGAACTCTCTATTAAAAGTAGTGAAAACAGCAAATCCCAGCAGAAAATCAACAGGAATCATGTAGTTCCTTCATATTCAAGTAGTTTTTAGTAATTTCTGCAGAGATTTGTGTAGTTCTTGAAGAGATTTGTGCAGTTTGACTGCACTTCAAGTTTATGTGTCATAAAGGCACTGAACGCTGAATTGAGTCTGTTTTTGAACTCTGTATTAAAAGTAGTGAAAACAGCAAATCCCAGCAGAAAATCAACAAGAATCAGGTACTTCCTTCATATTCAAGTAGTTCTGAGTAGTTTGTGCAGAGATTTGTGCAGTTTGATTTCATTTCAAGTTGGTTAGTCATAAACGCACTCAATGCTGAATTGAGCCTGTTTTTGAACTCTGTATTAAAAGTAGTGAAATCAGCAAATCCCAGCAGAAAACAACAAGAATCAGGTACGTCCTTCATATTCAAGTAGTTCTGAGTAGTTTGTACAGAGATTTGTGTAGTTTTTGATGAGATTTGTGCAGTTTGATTGCATGTTAGCATGAAGTGTTAAAAACGCACTGAACGCTGAATTGAGCCTGTTTTTGACCTCTCTATTAAAAGTAGTGAAAACAGCAAATCCCAGCAGAAAATCAACAGGAATCATGTAGTTCCTTCATATTCAAGTAGTTCTGAGTAGTTTGTGCAGAGATTTGTGCAGTTTGATTTCATTTCAAGTTGGTTAGTCATAAACGCACTCAGTGCTGAATTGAGCCTGTTTTTGAACTCTGTATTAAAAGTAGTGAAAACAGCAAATCCCAGCAGAAAATCTACAGGAATCATGTAGTTCCTTCATATTCAAGTTGTTCTGAGTAGTTTGTGCAGAGATTTGTGTAGTTTTTGATGAGATTTGTGCAGTTTGATTGCAGTTAGCATGAAGTATCAAAAACGCACTGAACGCTGAATTGAGCCTGTTTTTGAACTCTGTATTAAATGTAGTGAAATCATTAAATCCCAGCAGAAAATCAATGAGAATCATGTATTCCCTTCATATTCAAGTAGTTCTGAGTAGTTTGTGCAGAGATTTGTGCAGTTTTTGAAGAGATTTGTTTAGTATGATTCCATGTTAGCATGAAGTATCAAAAAGCACTGAACGCTGAATTGAGCCTGTTTTTGAACTCTGTATTAAAAGTAGTGAAAACAGTAAATCCCAGCAGAAAATCAACAAGAATCAGGTACTTCTTTCATATTCAAGTAGTTCTGAGTAGTTTGTGCAGAGATTTGTGTAGTTTTTGATGAGATTTGTGCAGTTTGATTGCATGTTAGCATGAAGTGTTAAAAACGCACTGAACTCTGAATTGAGCCTGTTTTTGAACTCTCTATTAAAAGTAGTGAAAACAGCAAATCCCAGCAGAAAATCAACAGGAATCATGTAGTTACTTCATATTCAAGTAGTTTTTAGTAGTGTCTGCAGAGATTTGTGTAGTTTTTGATGAGATTTGTGCAGTTTCATTGCAGTTAGCATGAAGTATCAAAAACGCACTGAACTCTGAATTGAGCCTGTTTTTGAACTCTCTATTAAAAGTAGTGAAAACAGCAAATCCCAGCAGAAAATCAACAGGAATCATGTAGTTCCTTCATATTCAAGTAGTTCTCAGTAGTTTGTGCAGAGATTTGTGTAGTTTTTGATGAGATTTGTGCAGTCTGATTGCATGTTAGCATGAAGTGTTAAAAACGCACTGAACGCTGAATTGAGCCTGTTTTTGAACTCTGTATTAAAAGTAGTGAAAACAGTAAATCCCAGCAGAAAATCAACAAGAATCAGGTACTTCCTTCATATTCAAGTAGTTCTGAGTAGTTTGTGCAGAGATTTGTGTAGTTTTTGATGAGATTTGTGCAGTTTGATTGCATGTTAGCATGAAGTGTTAAAAACGCACTGAACGCTGAATTGAGCCTGTTTTTGAACTCTGTATTAAATGTAAGGAAATCATTAAATCCCAGAAGAAAATCAACAGGAATCATGTAGTTCCTTCATATTCAAGTGGTTCTGAGTAGTTTGTGCAGAGATTTGTGCAGTTTGATTTCATTTCAAGTTGGTTAGTCATAAACGCACTCAGTGCTGAATTGAGCCTGTTTTTGAACTCTGTATTAAAAGTAGTGAAATCAGCAAATCCCAGCAGAAAATCAACAAGAATCAGGTACTTCCTTCATATTCAAGTAGTTCTCAGTAGTTTGTGCAGAGATTTGTGTAGTTTTTGATGAGATTTGTGCAGTTTGATTGCATGTTAGCATGAAGTGTTAAAAACGCACTGAACGCTGAATTGAGCCTGTTTTTGACCTCTCTATTAAAAGTAGTGAAAACAGCAAATTCCAGCAGAAAATCAACAGGAATCATGTAGTTCCTTCATATTCAAGTAGTTCTGAGTAGTTTGTGCAGAGACTTGTGTAGTTTTTGAAGAGATTTGTGCAGTTTGATTGCATGTTAGCATGAAGCGTCAAAAACGCACTGAACGCTGAATTGAGCCTGTTTTTGAACTCTGTATTAAATGTAGTGAAATCACTAAATCCCAGAAGAAAATCAACAGGAATCATGTAGTTCCTTCATATTCAAGTAGTTCTGAGTAGTTTGTGCAGAGATTTGTGCAGTTTTTGAAGAGATTTGTTTAGTATGATTCCATGTTAGCATGAAGTATCAAAAAAGCACTGAACGCTGAATTGAGCCTGTTTTTGAACTCTGTATTAAAAGTAGTGAAAACAGCAAATCCCAGCAGAAAATCAACAAGAATCAGGTACTTCCTTCATATTCAAGTAGTTCTGAGTAGTTTGTGCAGAGATTTGTGCAGTTTGATTTCATTTCAAGTTGGTTAGTCATAAACGCACTCAATGCTGAATTGAGCCTGTTTTTGAACTCTGTATTAAAAGTAGTGAAAACAGCAAATCCCAGCAGAAAATCAATAGGAATCATGTAGTTCCTTCATATTCAAGTAGTTTTTAGTAGTTTCTGCAGAGATTTGTGTAGTTTTTGAAGAGATTTGTGCAGTTTGACTGCACTTCAAGTTTATGTGTCATAAAGGCACTGAACGCTGAATTGAGCCTGTTTTTGAACTCTGTATTAAAAGTAGTGAAAACAGCAAATCCCAGCAGAAAATCAACAGGAATCATGTAGTTCCTATATATTCAAGTAGTTCTGAGTAGTTTGTGCAGAGATTTGTGTAGTTTTTGATGAGATTTGTGCAGTTTGATTTCATTTCAAGTTGATGAGTCACAAACGCACCCAATGCTGAATTGAGCCTGTTTTTGAACTTTCTATTAAAAGTAGCGAAATCAGCAAATCCCTGCAGAAAATCAACAAGAATCATGTAGTTCCTTCATATTCAAGTAGTTCTGAGTAGTTTGTGCAGAGATTTGTGCAGTTTGATTTCATTTCAAGTTGGTTAGTTATAAACGCACTCAATGCTGAATTGAGCCTGTTTTTGAACTCTGTATTAAAAGTAGTGAAATCAGCAAATCCCAGCAGAAAACAACAAGAATCAGGTACGTCCTTCATATTCAAGTAGTTTTTATTAGTTTCTGTAGAGATTTGTGAACTTTTTGAAGAGATTTGTGCAGTTTGACTGCACTTCAAGTTGATGTGTCATAAAGGCACTCAACGCTGAATTGAGCCTGTTTTTGAACTTTGCTTTAAATGTAGTGAAATCATTAAATCCGGTCAGAAAATCAACATGAATCATGTAGTTCCTTCATATTCAAGTAGTTTTTATTAGTTTCTGTAGAGATTTGTGAAGTTTTTGAAGAGATTTGTGCAGTTTGACTACACTTCAAGTTGATGTGTCATAAAGGCACTCAACGCTGAATTGAGCCTGTTTTTGAACTTTGTATTAAATGTAGTGAAAACAGCAAATCAGAGCAGAAAATCAACAGGAATCATGTAGTTACTTCATATTCAAGTAGTTCTGAGTAGTTTGTGCAGAGATTTGTGTAGATATCGAAGAGATTTGTGCAGTGTTGTTCATGTTACCATGAAGTATCAAAAACGCACTCAACGCTGAATTGAACATGTTTTTGAACTCTGTATTAAATGTAGTGAAATCATTAAATCCCAGAAGAAAATCAACAGGAATCATGTAGTTCCTTCATATTCAAGTAGTTCTGAGTAGTTTGTGCAGAGATTTGTGCAGTTTGATTTCATTTCAAGTTGATTAGTCATAAACGCACTCAATGCTGAATTGAGCCTGTTTTTGAACTCTGTATTAAAAATAGTGAAATCAGCAAATCCCAGCAGAAAACAACAAGAATCAGGTACGTCCTTCATATTCAAGTAGTTCTGAGTAGTTTGTACAGAGATTTGTGTAGTTTTTGATGAGATTTGTGCAGTTTGATTGCATGTTAGCATGAAGTGTTAAAAACGCACTGAACGCTGAATTGAGCCTGTTTTTGACCTCTCTATTAAAAGTAGTGAAAACAGCAAATTCCAGCAGAAAATCAACAAGAATCATGTAGTTCCTTCATATTCAAGTAGTTCTGAGTAGTTTGTGCAAAGATTTGTGTAGTTTTTGATGAGATTTGTGCAGTTTGATTGCATGTTAGCATGAAGTGTTAAAAACGCACTGAACGCTGAATTGAGCCTGTTTTTGAACTCTCTATTAAAAGTAGTGAAAACAGCAAATCCCAGCAGAAAATCAACAGGAATCATGTAGTTCCTTCATATTCAAGTAGTTTTTAGTAGTTTCTGCAGAGATTTGTGTAGTTCTTGAAGAGATTTGTGCAGTTTGACTGCACTTCAAGTTTATGTGTCATAAAGGCACTCAACGCTGAATTGAGCCTGTTTTTGAACTTTGTATTAAATGTAGTGAAAACAGCAAATCAGAGCAGAAAATCAACAGGAATCATGTAGTTACTTCATATTCAAGTAGTTCTGAGTAGTTTGTGCAGAGATTTGTGTAGATATCGAAGAGATTTGTGCAGTGTTGTTCATGTTACCATGAAGTATCAAAAACGCACTCAACGCTGAATTGAACATGTTTTTGAACTCTGTATTAAATGTAGTGAAATCATTAAATCCCAGAAGAAAATCAACAGGAATCATGTAGTTCCTTCATATTCAAGTAGTTCTGAGTAGTTTGTGCAGAGATTTGTGCAGTTTGATTTCATTTCAAGTTGATTAGTCATAAACGCACTCAATGCTGAATTGAGCCTGTTTTTGAACTCTGTATTAAAAATAGTGAAATCAGCAAATCCCAGCAGAAAACAACAAGAATCAGGTACGTCCTTCATATTCAAGTAGTTCTGAGTAGTTTGTACAGAGATTTGTGTAGTTTTTGATGAGATTTGTGCAGTTTGATTGCATGTTAGCATGAAGTGTTAAAAACGCACTGAACGCTGAATTGAGCCTGTTTTTGACCTCTCTATTAAAAGTAGTGAAAACAGCAAATTCCAGCAGAAAATCAACAGGAATCATGTAGTTCCTCCATATTCAAGTAGTTCTGAGTAGTTTGTGCAGAGACTTGTGTAGTTTTTGATGAGATTTGTGCAGTTTGATTGCATGTTAGCATGAAGTATCAAAAACGCACTGAACGGTGAATTGAGCCTGTTTTTGAACTCTGTATTAAAAGTAGTGAAAACAGCAAATCCCAGCAGAAAATCAACAGGAATCATGTAGTTCCGTCATATTCAAGTTGTTCTGAGTAGTTTGTGCAGAGATTTGTGTAGTTTTTGATGAGATTTGTGCAGTTTGATTTCATTTCAAGTTGATGAGTCACAAACGCACCCAATGCTGAATTGAGCCTGTTTTTGAACTTTCTATTAAAAGTAGCGAAATCGGCAAATCCCTGCAGAAAATCAACAAGAATCATGTAGTTCCTTCATATTCAAATAGTTCTGAGTAGTTTGTGCAGAGATTTGTGCAGTTTGATTTCATTTCAAGTTGGTTAGTCATAAAGGCACTCAATGCTGAATTGAGCCTGTTTTTCAACTCTATATTAAATGTAGTGAAATCATTAAATCCGGGCAGAAAATCAACATGAATCATGTAGTTCCTTCATATTCAAGTAGTTTTTAGTAGTTTCTGCAGAGATTTGTGTAGTTTTTGATGAGATTTGTGCAGTTTGATTTCATTTCAAGTTGATTAGTCACAAATGCACCCAATGCTGAATTGAGCCTGTTTTTGAACTTTCTATGAAAAGAAGCGAAATCAGCAAATCCCTGCAGAAAATCAACAAGAATCATGTAGTTCCTTCATATTCAAGTAGTTCTGAGTAGTTTGTGCAAAGATTTGTGTAGTTTTTGATGAGATTTGTGCAGTTTGATTGCATGTTAGCATGAAGTGTTAAAAACTCACTGAACGCTGAATTGAGCCTGTTTTTGAACTCTCTATTAAAAGTAGTGAAAACAGCAAATCCCAGCAGAAAATCAACAGGAATCATGTAGTTCCTTCATATTCAAGTAGTTTTTAGTAGTTTCTGCAGAGATTTGTGTAGTTCTTGAAGAGATTTGTGCAGTTTGACTGCACTTCAAGTTTATGTGTCATAAAGGCACTCAACGCTGAATTGAGTCTGTTTTTGAACTCTGTATTAAAAGTAGTGAAAACAGCAAATCCCAGCAGAAAATCAACAGGAATCATGTAGTTCCTTCACATTCAAGTAGTTCTGAGTAGTTTGTGCAGAGATTTGTGCAGTTTTTGAAGAGATTTGTTTAGTATGATTCCATGTTAGCATGAAGTATCAAAAAAGCACTGAACGCTGAATTGAGCCTGTTTTTGAACTCTGTATTAAAAGTAAGGAAATCATTAATTCCCAGAAGAAAATCAACAGGAATCATGTAGTTCCTTCATATTCAAGTGGTTCTGAGTAGTTTGTGCAGAGATTTGTGCAGTTTTTGAAGAGATTTGTTTAGTATGATTCCATGTTAGCATGAAGTATCAAAAACGTACTGAACACTGAATTGAGCCTATTTTTGAACTCTGTATTAAAAGTAGTGAAAACAGCAAATCCCAGCAGAAAATCAACGAGAATCATGTATTCCCTTCATATTCAAGTAGTTCTGAGTAGTTTGTGTAGAGATTTGTGCAGTTTTTGAAGAGATTTGTTTAGTATGATTCCATGTTAGCATGAAGTATCAAAAACGCACTGAACGCTGAATTGAGCCTGTTTTTGAACTCTGTATTAAAAGTAAGGAAATCATTAAATCCCAGAAGAAAATCAACAGGAATCATGTAGTTCCTTCATATTCAAGTTGTTCTGAGTATTGGTGCAGCGATTTGTGTAGTTCTTGATGAGATTTGTGCAGTTTGATTGCATGTTAGCATGAAGTGTCAAAAACGCGATGAACGCTGAATTGAGCCTGTTTTTGAACTCTGTATTAAAAGTAGTGAAAACAGCAAATCCTAGTAGAAAATCAACAGGAATCATGTAGTTCCGTCATATTCAAGTTGTTCTGAGTAGTTTGTGCAGAGATTTGTGTAGTTTTTGATGAGATTTGTGCAGTTTGATTTCATTTCAAGTTGATTAGTCACAAACGCACCCAATGCTGAATTGAGCCTGTTTTTGAACTTTCTATTAAAAGTAGCGAAATCAGCAAATCCCTGCAGAAAATCAACAAGAATCATGTAGTTCCTTCATATTCAAGTAGTTCTGAGTAGTTTGTGCAGAGATTTGTGCAGTTTGATTTCATTTCAAGTTGGTTAGTCATAAACGCACTCAATGCTGAATTGAGCCTGTTTTTGAACTCTGTATTAAAAGTAGTGAAATCAGCAAATCCCAGCAGAAAACAACAAGAATCAGGTACGTCCTTCATATTCAAGTAGTTCTGAGTAGTTTGTGCAAAGATTTGTGTAGGTTTTGATGAGATTTGTGCAGTTTGATTGCATGTTAGCATGAAGTGTTAAAAACGCACTGAACGCTGAATTGAGCCTGTTTTTGAACTCTCTATTAAAAGTAGTGAAAACAGCAAATCCCAGCAGAAAATCAACAGGAATCATGTAGTTCCTTCATATTCAAGTTGTTCTGAGTATTGGTGCAGCGATTTGTGTAGTTCTTGATGAGATTTGTGCAGTTTGATTGCATGTTAGCATGAAGTGTCAAAAACGCGATGAACGCTGAATTGAGCCTGTTTTTGAACTCTGTATTAAAAGTAGTGAAAACAGCAAATCCTAGTAGAAAATCAACAGGAATCATGTAGTTCCGTCATATTCAAGTTGTTCTGAGTAGTTTGTGCAGAGATTTGTGTAGTTTTTGATGAGATTTGTGCAGTTTGATTTCATTTCAAGTTGATTAGTCACAAACGCACCCAATGCTGAATTGAGCCTGTTTTTGAACTTTCTATTAAAAGTAGCGAAATCAGCAAATCCCTGCAGAAAATCAACAAGAATCATGTAGTTCCTTCATATTCAAGTAGTTCTGAGTAGTTTGTGCAGAGATTTGTGCAGTTTGATTTCATTTCAAGTTGGTTAGTCATAAACGCACTCAATGCTGAATTGAGCCTGTTTTTGAACTCTGTATTAAAAGTAGTGAAATCAGCAAATCCCAGCAGAAAACAACAAGAATCAGGTACGTCCTTCATATTCAAGTAGTTCTGAGTAGTTTGTGCAAAGATTTGTGTAGGTTTTGATGAGATTTGTGCAGTTTGATTGCATGTTAGCATGAAGTGTTAAAAACGCACTGAACGCTGAATTGAGCCTGTTTTTGAACTCTCTATTAAAAGTAGTGAAAACAGCAAATCCCAGCAGAAAATCAACAGGAATCATGTAGTTCCTTCATATTCAAGTAGTTTTTAGTAGTTTCTGCAGAGATTTGTGTAGTTTTTGAAGAGATTTGTGCAGTTTGACTGCACTTCAAGTTGATGAGTCACAAACGCACTGAACGCTGAATTGAGCCTGTTTTTGAACTTTCTATTAAAAGTAGCGAAATCAGCAAATCCCAGCAGAAAACAACAAGAATCAGGTACGTCCTTCATATTCAAGTAGTTCTGAGTAGTTTGTGCAGAGATTTGTGCAGTTTGATTTCATTTCAAGTTGGTTAGTCATAAACGCACTCAATGCTGAATTGAGCCTGTTTTTGAACTCTGTATTAAAGTAGTGAAATCAGCAAATCCCAGCAGAAAACAACAAGAATCAGGTACGTCCTTCATATTCAAGTAGTTCTGAGTAGTTTGTGCAGAGATTTGTGCAGTTTTTGAAGAGATTTGTTTAGTATGATTCCATGTTAGCATGAAGTATCAAAAAAGCACTGAACGCTGAATTGAGCCTATTTTTGAACTCTGTATTAAAAGTAGTGAAAACAGTAAATCCCAGCAGAAAATCAATAGGAATCATGTAGTTCCTTCATATTCAAGTTGTTCTGAGTAGTTTGTGCAGAGATTTGTGTAGTTTGACTGCACTTCAAGTTTATGTGTCATAAAGGCACTCAACGCTGAATTGAGCCTGTTTTTCAACTCTGTATTAAATGTAGTGAAATCATTAAATCCGGGCAGAAAATCAACATGAATCATGTAGTTCCTTCATATTCAAGTAGTTTTTAGTAGTTTCTGCAGAGATTTGTGTAGTTTTTGAAGAGATTTGTGCAGTTTGACTGCACTTCAAGTTTATGTGTCATAAAGGCACTGAACGCTGAATTGAGCCTGTTTTTGAACTCTGTATTAAAAGTAGTGAAAACAGCAAATCCCAGCAGAAAATCAATAAGAATCAGGTACTTCCTTCATATTCAAGTAGTTCTGAGTAGTTTGTGTAGAGATTTGTGTAGTTTTTGATGAGATTTCTGCAGTTTGATTGCATGTTAGCATGAAGTGTTAAAAACGCACTGAACGCTGAATTGAGCCTGTTTTTGAACTCTCTATTAAAAGTAGTGAAAACAACAAATCCCAGCAGAAAATCAACAGGAATCATGTAGTTCCTTCATATTCAAGTTGTTCTGAGTAGTTTGTGCAGAGATTTGTGTAGTTTTTGATGAGATTTGTGCAGTTTGATTGCATGTTAGCATGAAGTGTTAAAAACGCACTGAACGCTGAATTGAGCCTGTTTTTGAACTCTCTATTAAAAGTAGTGAAAACAGCAAATCCCAGCAGAAAATCAACGGGAATCATGTATTCCCTTCATATTCAAGTAGTTCTGAGTAGTTTGTGCAGAGATTTGTGCAGTTTTTGAAGAGATTTGTTTAGTATGATTCCATGTTAGAATGAAGTATCAAAAACGTACTGAACGCTGAATTGAGCCTGTTTTTGAACTCTGTATTAAAAGTAGTGAAAACAGCAAATCCCAGCAGAAAATCAACAGGTATCATGTAGTTCCTTCATATTCAAGTGGTTCTGAGTAGTTTGTGCAGAGATTTGTGCAGTTTGATTTCATTTCAAGTTGATGAGTCACAAACGCACCCAATGCTGAATTGAGCCTGTTTTTGAACTCTGTATTAAAAGTAAGGAAATCATTAAATCCCAGAAGAAAATCAACAGGAATCATGTAGTTCCTTCATATTCAAGTGGTTCTGAGTAGTTTGTGCAGAGATTTGTGTAGTTCTTGATGAGATTTGTGCAGTTTGATTGCATGTTAGCATGAAGTGTCAAAAACGCAATGAACGCTGATTTGAGCCTGTTTTTGAACTCTGTATTAAAAGTAGTGAAAACAGCAAATCCTAGTAGAAAATCAACAGGAATCATGTAGTTCCGTCATATTCAAGTTGTTCTGAGTAGTTTGCGCAGAGATTTGTGTAGTTTTTGATGAGATTTGTGCAGTTTGATTTCATTTCAAGTTGATGAGTCACAAACGCACCCAATGCTGAATTGAGCCTGTTTTTGAACTTTCTATTAAAAGTAGCGAAATCAGCAAATCCCTGCAGAAAATCAACAAGAATCATGTAGTTCCTTCATATTCAAGTAGTTCTGAGTAGTTTGTGCAGAGATTTGTGCAGTTTGATTTCATTTCAAGTTGGTTAGTCATAAACGCACTCAATGCTGAATTGAGCCTGTTTTTGAACTCTGTATTAAAAGTAGTGAAATCAGCAAATCCCAGCAGAAAACAACAAGAATCAGGTACGTCCTTCATATTCAAGTAGTTCTGAGTAGTTTGTGCAAAGATTTGTGTAGGTTTTGATGAGATTTGTGCAGTTTGATTGCATGTTAGCATGAAGTGTTAAAAACGCACTGAACGCTGAATTGAGCCTGTTTTTGAACTCTCTATTAAAAGTAGTGAAAACAGCAAATCCCAGCAGAAAATCAACAGGAATCATGTAGTTCCTTCATATTCAAGTTGTTCTGAGTAGTTTGTGCAGAGATTTGTGTAGTTTTTGAAGAGATTTGTTTAGTATGATTCCATGTTAGCATGAAGTATCAAAAAAGCACTGAACGCTGAATTGAGCCTGTTTTTGAACTCTCTATTAAAAGTAGTGAAAACAGCAAATCCCAGCAGAAAATCAACAGGAATCATGTAGTTCCTTCATATTCAAGTAGTTTTTAGTAATTTCTGCAGAGATTTGTCTAGTTCTTGAAGAGATTTGTGCAGTTTGACTGCACTTCAAGTTTATGTGTCATAAAGGCACTGAACGCTGAATTGAGTCTGTTTTTGAACTCTGTATTAAAAGTAGTGAAAACAGCAAATCCCAGCAGAAAATCAACAAGAATCAGGTACTTCCTTCATATTCAAGTAGTTCTGAGTAGTTTGTGCAGAGATTTGTGCAGTTTGATTTCATTTCAAGTTGGTTAGTCATAAACGCACTCAATGCTGAATTGAGCCTGTTTTTGAACTCTGTATTAAAAGTAGTGAAATCAGCAAATCCCAGCAGAAAACAACAAGAATCAGGTACGTCCTTCATATTCAAGTAGTTCTGAGTAGTTTGTACAGAGATTTGTGTAGTTTTTGATGAGATTTGTGCAGTTTGATTGCATGTTAGCATGAAGTGTTAAAAACGCACTGAACGCTGAATTGAGCCTGTTTTTGACCTCTCTATTAAAAGTAGTGAAAACAGCAAATCCCAGCAGAAAATCAACAGGAATCATGTAGTTCCTTCATATTCAAGTAGTTCTGAGTAGTTTGTGCAGAGATTTGTGTAGTTTTTGAAGAGATTTGTGCAGTTTGACTGCACTTCAAGTTTATGTGTCATAAAGGCACTCAACGCTGAATTGAGCCTGTTTTTCAACTCTGTATTAAATTTAGTGAAATCATTAAATCCGGGCAGAAAATCAACATGAATCATGTAGTTCCTTCATATTCAAGTGGTTCTGAGTAGTTTGTGCAGAGATTTGTGCAGTTTGATTTCATTTCAAGTTGGTTAGTCATAAACGCACTCAGTGCTGAATTGAGCCTGTTTTTGAACTCTGTATTAAAAGTAGTGAAAACAGCAAATCCCAGCAGAAAATCTACAGGAATCATGTAGTTCCTTCATATTCAAGTTGTTCTGAGTAGTTTGTGCAGAGATTTGTGTAGTTTTTGATGAGATTTGTGCAGTTTGATTGCAGTTAGCATGAAGTATCAAAAACGCACTGAACGCTGAATTGAGCCTGTTTTTGAACTCTGTATTAAAAGTAAGGAAATCATTAATTCCCAGAAGAAAATCAACAGGAATCATGTAGTTCCTTCATATTCAAGTAGTTTTTAGTAGTTTTTGCAGAGATTTGTGTAGTTCTTGAAGATATTTGTGCAGTTTGACTGCACTTCAAGTTTATGTGTCATAAAGACACTGAACGCTGAATTGAGCCTGTTTTTGAACTCTGTATTAAAAGTAGTGAAAACAGCAATTCCCAGCAGAAAATCAACAGGAATCATGTAGTTCCTTCATATTCAAGTTGTTCTGAGTAGTTTGTGCAGAGATTTGTGCAGTTTTTGAAGAGATTTGTGCAGTTTGATTGCATGTTAGCATGAAGTGTCAAAAACGCACTGAACGCTGAATTGAGCCTGTTCATGAACTCTGTATTAAAAGTAGTGAAATCAGCAAATCCCAGCAGAAAACAACAAGAATCAGGTACGTCCTTCATATTCAAGTAGTTCTGAGTAGTTTGTGCAGAGATTTGTGCAGTTTTTGAAGAGATTTGTTTAGTATGATTCCATGTTAGCATGAAGTATCAAAAAAGCATTGAACGCTGAATTGAGCCTATTTTTGAACTCTCTATTAAAAGTAGTGAAAACAGCAAATCCCAGCAGAAAATCAACAGGAATCATGTAGTTCCTTCATATTCAAGTAGTTTTTAGTAGTTTCTGCAGAGATTTGTGTAGTTTTTGAAGAGATTTGTGCAGTTTGACTGCACTTCAAGTTGATGAGTCACAAACGCACTGAACGCTGAATTGAGCCTGTTTTTGAACTTTCTATTAAAAGTAGCGAAATCAGCAAATCCCAGCAGAAAACAACAAGAATCAGGTACGTCCTTCATATTCAAGTAGTTCTGAGTAGTTTGTGCAGAGATTTGTGCAGTTTGATTTCATTTCAAGTTGGTTAGTCATAAACGCACTCAATGCTGAATTGAGCCTGTTTTTGAACTCTGTATTAAAAGTAGTGAAATCAGCAAATCCCAGCAGAAAACAACAAGAATCAGGTACGTCCTTCATATTCAAGTAGTTCTGAGTAGTTTGTGCAGAGATTTGTGCAGTTTTTGAAGAGATTTGTTTAGTATGATTCCATGTTAGCATGAAGTATCAAAAAAGCACTGAATGCTGAATTGAGCCTGTTTTTGAACTCTGTATTAAAAGTAGTGAAAACAGCAAATCCCAGCAGAAAATCAACAGGTATCATGTAGTTCCTTCATATTCAAGTGGTTCTGAGTAGTTTGTGCAGAGATTTGTGTAGTTTTTGATGAGATTTGTGCAGTTTGATTGCAGTTAGCATGAAGTATCAAAAACGCACTGAACGCTGAATTGAGCCTGTTTTTGAACTCTGTATTAAATGTAGTGAAATCATTAAATCCCAGCAGAAAATCAATGAGAATCATGTATTCCCTTCATATTCAAGTAGTTCTGAGTAGTTTGTGCAGAGATTTGTGCAGTTTTTGAAGAGATTTGTTTAGTATGATTCCATGTTAGCATGAAGTATCAAAAAGCACTGAACTCTGAATTGAGCCTGTTTTTGAACTCTCTATTAAAAGTAGTGAAAACAGCAAATCCCAGCAGAAAATCAACAGGAATCATGTAGTTACTTCATATTCAAGTAGTTTTTAGTAGTGTCTGCAGAGATTTGTGTAGTTTTTGATGAGATTTGTGCAGTTTCATTGCAGTTAGCATGAAGTATCAAAAACGCACTGAACTCTGAATTGAGCCTGTTTTTGAACTCTCTATTAAAAGTAGTGAAAACAGCAAATCCCAGCAGAAAATCAACAGGAATCATGTAGTTCCTTCATATTCAAGTAGTTCTCAGTAGTTTGTGCAGAGATTTGTGTAGTTTTTGATGAGATTTGTGCAGTCTGATTGCATGTTAGCATGAAGTGTTAAAAACGCACTGAACGCTGAATTGAGCCTGTTTTTAAACTCTGTATTAAAAGTAGTGAAAACAGTAAATCCCAGCAGAAAATCAACAAGAATCAGGTACTTCCTTCATATTCAAGTAGTTCTGAGTAGTTTGTGCAGAGATTTGTGTAGTTTTTGATGAGATTTGTGCAGTTTGATTGCATGTTAGCATGAAGTGTTAAAAACGCACTGAACGCTGAATTGAGCCTGTTTTTGAACTCTGTATTAAATGTAAGGAAATCATTAAATCCCAGAAGAAAATCAACAGGAATCATGTAGTTCCTTCATATTCAAGTGGTTCTGAGTAGTTTGTGCAGAGATTTGTGCAGTTTGATTTCATTTCAAGTTGGTTAGTCATAAACGCACTCAGTGCTGAATTGAGCCTGTTTTTGAACTCTGTATTAAAAGTAGTGAAATCAGCAAATCCCAGCAGAAAATCAACAAGAATCAGGTACTTCCTTCATATTCAAGTAGTTCTCAGTAGTTTGTGCAGAGATTTGTGTAGTTTTTGATGAGATTTGTGCAGTTTGATTGCATGTTAGCATGAAGTGTTAAAAACGCACTGAACGCTGAATTGAGCCTGTTTTTGACCTCTCTATTAAAAGTAGTGAAAACAGCAAATTCCAGCAGAAAATCAACAGGAATCATGTAGTTCCTTCATATTCAAGTAGTTCTGAGTAGTTTGTGCAGAGACTTGTGTAGTTTTTGAAGAGATTTGTGCAGTTTGATTGCATGTTAGCATGAAGCGTCAAAAACGCACTGAACGCTGAATTGAGCCTGTTTTTGAACTCTGTATTAAATGTAGTGAAATCATTAAATCCCAGAAGAAAATCAACAGGAATCATGTAGTTCCTTCATATTCAAGTAGTTCTGAGTAGTTTGTGCAGAGATTTGTGCAGTTTTTGAAGAGATTTGTTTAGTATGATTCCATGTTAGCATGAAGTATCAAAAAAGCACTGAACGCTGAATTGAGCCTGTTTTTGAACTCTGTATTAAAAGTAGTGAAAACAGCAAATCCCAGCAGAAAATCAACAGGAATCATGTATTCCCTTCATATTCAAATATTTCTGAGTAGTTTGTGCAGAGATTTGTGTAGTTTTTGATGAGATTTGTGCAGTTTGATTGCATGTTAGCATGAAGTGTTAAAAACGCACTGAACGCTGAATTGAGCCTGTTTTTGAACACTGTATTAAAAGTAGTGAAAACAGCAAATCCCAGCAGAAAATCAACAGGAATCATGTAGTTCCTTCATATTCAAGTGGTTCTGAGTAGTTTGTGCAGAGATTTGTGCAGTTTTTGAAGAGATTTGTTTAGTATGATTCCATGTTAGCATGAAGTATCAAAAACGTACTGAACACTGAATTGAGCCTATTTTTGAACTCTGTATTAAAAGTAGTGAAAACAGCAAATCCCAGCAGAAAATCAACGAGAATCATGTATTCCCTTCATATTCAAGTAGTTCTGAGTAGTTTGTGCAGAGATTTGTGCAGTTTTTGAAGAGATTTGTTTAGTATGATTCCATGTTAGCATGAAGTATCAAAAACGCACTGAACGCTGAATTGAGCCTGTTTTTGAACTCTGTATTAAAAGTAAGGAAATCATTAAATCCCAGAAGAAAATCAACAGGAATCATGTAGTTCCTTCATATTCAAGTTGTTCTGAGTATTGGTGCAGCGATTTGTGTAGTTCTTGATGAGATTTGTGCAGTTTGATTGCATGTTAGCATGAAGTGTCAAAAACGCGATGAACGCTGAATTGAGCCTGTTTTTGAACTCTGTATTAAAAGTAGTGAAAACAGCAAATCCTAGTAGAAAATCAACAGGAATCATGTAGTTCCGTCATATTCAAGTTGTTCTGAGTAGTTTGTGCAGAGATTTGTGTAGTTTTTGATGAGATTTGTGCAGTTTGATTTCATTTCAAGTTGATTAGTCACAAACGCACCCAATGCTGAATTGAGCCTGTTTTTGAACTTTCTATTAAAAGTAGCGAAATCAGCAAATCCCTGCAGAAAATCAACAAGAATCATGTAGTTCCTTCATATTCAAGTAGTTCTGAGTAGTTTGTGCAGAGATTTGTGCAGTTTGATTTCATTTCAAGTTGGTTAGTCATAAACGCACTCAATGCTGAATTGAGCCTGTTTTTGAACTCTGTATTAAAAGTAGTGAAATCAGCAAATCCCAGCAGAAAACAACAAGAATCAGGTACGTCCTTCATATTCAAGTAGTTCTGAGTAGTTTGTGCAAAGATTTGTGTAGGTTTTGATGAGATTTGTGCAGTTTGATTGCATGTTAGCATGAAGTGTTAAAAACGCACTGAACGCTGAATTGAGCCTGTTTTTGAACTCTCTATTAAAAGTAGTGAAAACAGCAAATCCCAGCAGAAAATCAACAGGAATCATGTAGTTCCTTCATATTCAAGTTGTTCTGAGTAGTTTGTGCAGAGATTTGTGCAGTTTGATTTCATTTCAAGTTGATGAGTCACAAACGCACCCAATGCTGAATTGAGCCTGTTTTTGAACTCTGTATTAAAAGTAAGGAAATCATTAAATCCCAGAAGAAAATCAACAGGAATCATGTAGTTCCTTCATATTCAAGTAGTTTTTAGTAGTTTCTGCAGAGATTTGTGTAGTTTTTGAAGAGATTTGTGCAGTTTGACTGCACTTCAAGTTGATGAGTCACAAACGCACTGAACGCTGAATTGAGCCTGTTTTTGAACTTTCTATTAAAAGTAGCGAAATCAGCAAATCCCAGCAGAAAACAACAAGAATCAGGTACGTCCTTCATATTCAAGTAGTTCTGAGTAGTTTGTGCAGAGATTTGTGCAGTTTGATTTCATTTCAAGTTGGTTAGTCATAAACGCACTCAATGCTGAATTGAGCCTGTTTTTGAACTCTGTATTAAAGTAGTGAAATCAACAAATCCCAGCAGAAAACAACAAGAATCAGGTACGTCCTTCATATTCAAGTAGTTCTGAGTAGTTTGTGCAGAGATTTGTGCAGTTTTTGAAGAGATTTGTTTAGTATGATTCCATGTTAGCATGAAGTATCAAAAAAGCACTGAACGCTGAATTGAGCCTATTTTTGAACTCTGTATTAAAAGTAGTGAAAACAGTAAATCCCAGCAGAAAATCAATAGGAATCATGTAGTTCCTTCATATTCAAGTTGTTCTGAGTAGTTTGTGCAGAGATTTGTGTAGTTTGACTGCACTTCAAGTTTATGTGTCATAAAGGCACTCAACGCTGAATTGAGCCTGTTTTTCAACTCTGTATTAAATGTAGTGAAATCATTAAATCCGGGCAGAAAATCAACATGAATCATGTAGTTCCTTCATATTCAAGTAGTTTTTAGTAGTTTCTGCAGAGATTTGTGTAGTTTTTGAAGAGATTTGTGCAGTTTGACTGCACTTTAAGTTTATGTGTCATAAAGGCACTGAACGCTGAATTGAGCCTGTTTTTGAACTCTGTATTAAAAGTAGTGAAAACAGCAAATCCCAGCAGAAAATCAATAAGAATCAGGTACTTCCTTCATATTCAAGTAGTTTTGAGTAGTTTGTGCAGAGATTTGTGTAGTTTTTGATGAGATTTGTGCAGTTTGATTGCATGTTAGCATGAAGTGTTAAAAACGCACTGAACGCTGAATTGAGCCTATTTTTGAACTCTCTATTAAAAGTAGTGAAAACAGCAAATCCCAGCAGAAAATCAACAGGAATCATGTAGTTCCGTCATATTCAAGTAGTTTTTAGTAGTTTCTGCAGAGATTTGTGTAGTTTTTGAAGAGATTTGTGCAGTTTGACTGCACTTCAAGTTGATGAGTCACAAACGCACTGAACGCTGAATTGAGCCTGTTTTTGAACTTTCTATTAAAAGTAGCGAAATCAGCAAATCCCAGCAGAAAACAACAAGAATCAGGTACGTCCTTCATATTCAAGTAGTTCTGAGTAGTTTGTGCAGAGATTTGTGCAGTTTGATTTCATTTCAAGTTGGTTAGTCATAAACGCACTCAATGCTGAATTGAGCCTGTTTTTGAACTCTGTATTAAAGTAGTGAAATCAGCAAATCCCAGCAGAAAACAACAAGAATCAGGTACGTCCTTCATATTCAAGTAGTTCTGAGTAGTTTGTGCAGAGATTTGTGCAGTTTTTGAAGAGATTTGTTTAGTATGATTCCATGTTAGCATGAAGTATCAAAAAAGCACTGAACGCTGAATTGAGCCTATTTTTGAACTCTGTATTAAAAGTAGTGAAAACAGTAAATCCCAGCAGAAAATCAATAGGAATCATGTAGTTCCTTCATATTCAAGTTGTTCTGAGTAGTTTGTGCAGAGATTTGTGTAGTTTGACTGCACTTCAAGTTTATGTGTCATAAAGGCACTCAACGCTGAATTGAGCCTGTTTTTCAACTCTGTATTAAATGTAGTGAAATCATTAAATCCGGGCAGAAAATCAACATGAATCATGTAGTTCCTTCATATTCAAGTAGTTTTTAGTAGTTTCTGCAGAGATTTGTGTAGTTTTTGAAGAGATTTGTGCAGTTTGACTGCACTTCAAGTTTATGTGTCATAAAGGCACTGAACGCTGAATTGAGCCTGTTTTTGAACTCTGTATTAAAAGTAGTGAAAACAGCAAATCCCAGCAGAAAATCAATAAGAATCAGGTACTTCCTTCATATTCAAGTAGTTCTGAGTAGTTTGTGTAGAGATTTGTGTAGTTTTTGATGAGATTTGTGCAGTTTGATTGCATGTTAGCATGAAGTGTTAAAAACGCACTGAACGCTGAATTGAGCCTGTTTTTGAACTCTCTATTAAAAGTAGTGAAAACAACAAATCCCAGCAGAAAATCAACAGGAATCATGTAGTTCCTTCATATTCAAGTTGTTCTGAGTAGTTTGTGCAGAGATTTGTGTAGTTTTTGATGAGATTTGTGCAGTTTGATTGCATGTTAGCATGAAGTGTTAAAAACGCACTGAACGCTGAATTGAGCCTGTTTTTGAACTCTCTATTAAAAGTAGTGAAAACAGCAAATCCCAGCAGAAAATCAACGGGAATCATGTATTCCCTTCATATTCAAGTAGTTCTGAGTAGTTTGTGCAGAGATTTGTGCAGTTTTTGAAGAGATTTGTTTAGTATGATTCCATGTTAGAATGAAGTATCAAAAACGTACTGAACGCTGAATTGAGCCTGTTTTTGAACTCTGTATTAAAAGTAGTGAAAACAGCAAATCCCAGCAGAAAATCAACAGGTATCATGTAGTTCCTTCATATTCAAGTGGTTCTGAGTAGTTTGTGCAGAGATTTGTGTAGTTCTTGATGAGATTTGTGCAGTTTGATTGCATGTTAGCATGAAGTGTTAAAAACGCACTGAACGCTGAATTGAGCCTGTTTTTGAACTCTCTATTAAAAGTAGTGAAAACAGCAAATCCCAGCAGAAAATCAACAGGAATCATGTAGTTCCTTCATATTCAAGTAGTTTTTAGTAATTTCTGCAGAGATTTGTGTAGTTCTTGAAGAGATTTGTGCAGTTTGACTGCACTTCAAGTTTATGTGTCATAAAGGCACTGAACGCTGAATTGAGTCTGTTTTTGAACTCTGTATTAAAAGTAGTGAAAACAGCAAATCCCAGCAGAAAATCAACAAGAATCAGGTACTTCCTTCATATTCAAGTAGTTCTGAGTAGTTTGTGCAGAGATTTGTGCAGTTTGATTTCATTTCAAGTTGGTTAGTCATAAACGCACTCAATGCTGAATTGAGCCTGTTTTTGAACTCTGTATTAAAAGTAGTGAAATCAGCAAATCCCAGCAGAAAACAACAAGAATCAGGTACGTCCTTCATATTCAAGTAGTTCTGAGTAGTTTGTACAGAGATTTGTGTAGTTTTTGATGAGATTTGTGCAGTTTGATTGCATGTTAGCATGAAGTGTTAAAAACGCACTGAACGCTGAATTGAGCCTGTTTTTGACCTCTCTATTAAAAGTAGTGAAAACAGCAAATCCCAGCAGAAAATCAACAGGAATCATGTAGTTCCTTCATATTCAAGTAGTTCTGAGTAGTTTGTGCAGAGATTTGTGTAGTTTTTGAAGAGATTTGTGCAGTTTGACTGCACTTCAAGTTTATGTGTCATAAAGGCACTCAACGCTGAATTGAGCCTGTTTTTCAACTCTGTATTAAATTTAGTGAAATCATTAAATCCGGGCAGAAAATCAACATGAATCATGTAGTTCCTTCATATTCAAGTGGTTCTGAGTAGTTTGTGCAGAGATTTGTGCAGTTTGATTTCATTTCAAGTTGGTTAGTCATAAACGCACTCAGTGCTGAATTGAGCCTGTTTTTGAACTCTGTATTAAAAGTAGTGAAAACAGCAAATCCCAGCAGAAAATCTACAGGAATCATGTAGTTCCTTCATATTCAAGTTGTTCTGAGTAGTTTGTGCAGAGATTTGTGTAGTTTTTGATGAGATTTGTGCAGTTTGATTGCAGTTAGCATGAAGTATCAAAAACGCACTGAACGCTGAATTGAGCCTGTTTTTGAACTCTGTATTAAAAGTAAGGAAATCATTAAATCCCAGAAGAAAATCAACAGGAATCATGTAGTTCCTTCATATTCAAGTGGTTCTGAGTAGTTTGTGCAGAGATTTGTGCAGTTTTTGAAGAGATTTGTTTAGTATGATTCCATGTTAGCATGAAGTATCAAAAACGTACTGAACACTGAATTGAGCCTATTTTTGAACTCTGTATTAAAAGTAGTAAAAACAGCAAATCCCAGCAGAAAATCAACAGGAATCATGTAGTTCCTTCATATTCAAGTTGTTCTGAGTAGTGTGTGCAGAGATTTGTGTAGTTTTTGATGAGATTTGTGCAGTTTGATTGCATGTTAGCATGAAGTGTCAAAAACGCACTGAACGCTGAATTGAGCCTGTTTTTGAACTCTGTATTAAAAGTAGTGAAAACAGCAAATCCCAGCAGAAAATCAACAGGAATCATGTAGTTCCTTCACATTCAAGTAATTCTGAGTAGTTGGTGCAGAGATTTGTGTAGTTCTTGATGAGATTTGTGCAGTTTGATTGCATGTTAGCATGAAGTGTCAAAAACGCGATGAACGCTGAATTGAGCCTGTTTTTGAACTCTGTATTAAAAGTAAGGAAATCATTAAATCCCAGAAGAAAATCAACAGGAATCATGTAGTTCCTTCATATTCAAGTGGTTCTGAGTAGTTGGTGCAGAGATTTGTGTAGTTCTTGATGAGATTTGTGCAGTTTGATTGCATGTTAGCATGAAGTGTCAAAAACGCGATGAACGCTGAATTGAGCCTGTTTTTGAACTCTGTATTAAAAGTAGTGAAAACAGCAAATCCTAGTAGAAAATCAACAGGAATCATGTAGTTCCGTCATATTCAAGTTGTTCTGAGTAGTTTGTGCAGAGATTTGTGCAGTTTGATTTCATTTCAAGTTGATTAGTCACAAACGCACCCAATGCTGAATTGAGCCTGTTTTTGAACTCTGTATTAAAAGTAAGGAAATCATTAAATCCCAGAAGAAAATCAACAGGAATCATGTAGTTCCTTCATATTCAAGTGGTTCTGAGTAGTTGGTGCAGCGATTTGTGTAGTTCTTGATGAGATTTGTGCAGTTTGATTGCATGTTAGCATGAAGTGTCAAAAACGCGATGAACGCTGAATTGAGCCTGTTTTTGAACTCTGTATTAAAAGTAGTGAAAACAGCAAATCCTAGTAGAAAATCAACAGGAATCATGTAGTTCCGTCATATTCAAGTTGTTCTGAGTAGTTTGTGCAGAGATTTGTGTAGTTTTTGATGAGATTTGTGCAGTTTGATTTCATTTCAAGTTGATTAGTCACAAACGCACCCAATGCTGAATTGAGCCTGTTTTTGAACTTTCTATTAAAAGTAGCGAAATCAGCAAATCCCTGCAGAAAATCAACAAAAATCATGTAGTTCCTTCATATTCAAGTAGTTCTGAGTAGTTTGTGCAGAGATTTGTGCAGTTTGATTTCATTTCAAGTTGGTTAGTCATAAACGCACTCAATGCTGAATTGAGCCTGTTTTTGAACTCTGTATTAAAAGTAGTGAAATCAGCAAATCCCAGCAGAAAACAACAAGAATCAGGTACGTCCTTCATATTCAAGTAGTTCTGAGTAGTTTGTGCAAAGATTTGTGTAGGTTTTGATGAGATTTGTGCAGTTTGATTGCATGTTAGCATGAAGTGTTAAAAACGCACTGAACGCTGAATTGAGCCTGTTTTTGAACTCTCTATTAAAAGTAGTGAAAACAGCAAATCCCAGCAGAAAATCAACAGGAATCATGTAGTTCCTTCATATTCAAGTAGTTTTTAGTAGTTTCTGCAGAGATTTGTGTAGTTTTTGAAGAGATTTGTGCAGTTTGACTGCACTTCAAGTTTATGTGTCATAAAGGCACTGAACGCTGAATTGAGTCTGTTTTTGAACTCTGTATTAAAAGTAGTGAAAACAGCAAATCCCAGCAGAAAATCAACAGGAATCATGTAGTTCCTTCATATTCAAGTTGTTCTGAGTAGTTTGTGCAGAGATTTGTGTAGTTTTTGATGAGATTTGTGCAGTTTGATTGCATGTTAGCATGAAGTGTCAAAAACGCACTGAACGCTGAATTGAGCCTGTTCATGAACTCTGTATTAAAAGTAGTGAAATCAGCAAATCCCAGCAGAAAACAACAAGAATCAGGTACGTCCTTCATATTCAAGTAGTTCTGAGTAGTTTGTGCAGAGATTTGTGCAGTTTTTGAAGAGATTTGTTTAGTATGATTCCATGTTAGCATGAAGTATCAAAAAAGCACTGAACGCTGAATTGAGCCTATTTTTGAACTCTCTATTAAAAGTAGTGAAAACAGCAAATCCCAGCAGAAAATCAACAGGAATCATGTAGTTCCTTCATATTCAAGTAGTTTTTAGTAGTTTCTGCAGAGATTTGTGTAGTTTTTGAAGAGATTTGTGCAGTTTGACTGCACTTCAAGTTGATGAGTCACAAACGCACTGAACGCTGAATTGAGCCTGTTTTTGAACTTTCTATTAAAAGTAGCGAAATCAGCAAATCCCAGCAGAAAACAACAAGAATCAGGTACGTCCTTCATATTCAAGTAGTTCTGAGTAGTTTGTGCAGAGATTTGTGCAGTTTTTGAAGAGATTTGTTTAGTATGATTCCATGTTAGCATGAAGTATCAAAAAAGCACTGAACGCTGAATTGAGCCTATTTTTGAACTCTGTATTAAAAGTAGTGAAAACAGTAAATCCCAGCAGAAAATCAATAGGAATCATGTAGTTCCTTCATATTCAAGTTGTTCTGAGTAGTTTGTGCAGAGATTTGTGTAGTTTGACTGCACTTCAAGTTTATGTGTCATAAAGGCACTCAACGCTGAATTGAGCCTGTTTTTCAACTCTGTATTAAATGTAGTGAAATCATTAAATCCGGGCAGAAAATCAACATGAATCATGTAGTTCCTTCATATTCAAGTAGTTTTTAGTAGTTTCTGCAGAGATTTGTGTAGTTTTTGAAGAGATTTGTGCAGTTTGACTGCACTTCAAGTTTATGTGTCATAAAGGCACTGAACGCTGAATTGAGCCTGTTTTTGAACTCTGTATTAAAAGTAGTGAAAACAGCAAATCCCAGCAGAAAATCAACAGGTATCATGTAGTTCCTTCATATTCAAGTGGTTCTGAGTAGTTTGTGCAGAGATTTGTGCAGTTTGATTTCATTTCAAGTTGATGAGTCACAAACGCACCCAATGCTGAATTGAGCCTGTTTTTGAACTCTGTATTAAAAGTAAGGAAATCATTAAATCCCAGAAGAAAATCAACAGGAATCATGTAGTTCCTTCATATTCAAGTGGTTCTGAGTAGTTTGTGCAGAGATTTGTGTAGTTCTTGATGAGATTTGTGCAGTTTGATTGCATGTTAGCATGAAGTGTCAAAAACGCAATGAACGCTGATTTGAGCCTGTTTTTGAACTCTGTATTAAAAGTAGTGAAAACAGCAAATCCTAGTAGAAAATCAACAGGAATCATGTAGTTCCGTCATATTCAAGTTGTTCTGAGTAGTTTGCGCAGAGATTTGTGTAGTTTTTGATGAGATTTGTGCAGTTTGATTTCATTTCAAGTTGATGAGTCACAAACGCACCCAATGCTGAATTGAGCCTGTTTTTGAACTCTGTATTAAAAGTAGTGAAAACAGCAAATCCCAGCAGAAAATCAACAAGAATCAGGTAGTTCCTTCATATTCAAGTGGTTCTGAGTAGTTTGTGCAGAGATTTGTGCAGTTTGATTTCATTTCAAGTTGGTTAGTCATAAACGCACTCAGTGCTGAATTGAGCCTGTTTTTGAACTCTGTATTAAAAGTAGTGAAAACAGCAAATCCCAGCAGAAAATCTACAGGAATCATGTAGTTCCTTCATATTCAAGTTGTTCTGAGTAGTTTGTGCAGAGATTTGTGTAGTTTTTGATGAGATTTGTGCAGTTTGATTGCATGTTAGCATGAAGTGTTAAAAACGCACTGAACTCTGAATTGAGCCTGTTTTTGAACTCTCTATTAAAAGTAGTGAAAACAGCAAATCCCAGCAGAAAATCAACAGGAATCATGTAGTTCCTTCATATTCAAGTAGTTTTTAGTAATTTCTGCAGAGATTTGTGTAGTTCTTGAAGAGATTTGTGCAGTTTGACTGCACTTCAAGTTTATGTGTCATAAAGGCACTGAACGCTGAATTGAGTCTGTTTTTGAACTCTGTATTAAAAGTAGTGAAAACAGCAAATCCCAGCAGAAAATCAACAAGAATCAGGTACTTCCTTCATATTCAAGTAGTTCTGAGTAGTTTGTGCAGAGATTTGTGCAGTTTGATTTCATTTCAAGTTGGTTAGTCATAAACGCACTCAATGCTGAATTGAGCCTGTTTTTGAACTCTGTATTAAAAGTAGTGAAATCAGCAAATCCCAGCAGAAAACAACAAGAATCAGGTACGTCCTTCATATTCAAGTAGTTCTGAGTAGTTTGTACAGAGATTTGTGTAGTTTTTGATGAGATTTGTGCAGTTTGATTGCATGTTAGCATGAAGTGTTAAAAACGCACTGAACGCTGAATTGAGCCTGTTTTTGACCTCTCTATTAAAAGTAGTGAAAACAGCAAATCCCAGCAGAAAATCAACAGGAATCATGTAGTTCCTTCATATTCAAGTAGTTCTGAGTAGTTTGTGCAGAGATTTGTGTAGTTTTTGAAGAGATTTGTGCAGTTTGACTGCACTTCAAGTTTATGTGTCATAAAGGCACTCAACGCTGAATTGAGCCTGTTTTTCAACTCTGTATTAAATTTAGTGAAATCATTAAATCCGGGCAGAAAATCAACATGAATCATGTAGTTCCTTCATATTCAAGTGGTTCTGAGTAGTTTGTGCAGAGATTTGTGCAGTTTGATTTCATTTCAAGTTGGTTAGTCATAAACGCACTCAGTGCTGAATTGAGCCTGTTTTTGAACTCTGTATTAAAAGTAGTGAAATCATTAAATCCGGGCAGAAAATCAACATGAATCATGTAGTTCCTTCATATTCAAGTTGTTCTGAGTAGTTTGTGCAGAGATTTGTGTAGTTTTTGATGAGATTTGTGCAGTTTGATTGCAGTTAGCATGAAGTATCAAAAACGCACTGAACGCTGAATTGAGCCTGTTTTTGAACTCTGTATTAAAAGTAAGGAAATCATTAAATCCCAGAAGAAAATCAACAGGAATCATGTAGTTCCTTCATATTCAAGTGGTTCTGAGTAGTTTGTGCAGAGATTTGTGCAGTTTTTGAAGAGATTTGTTTAGTATGATTCCATGTTAGCATGAAGTATCAAAAACGTACTGAACACTGAATTGAGCCTATTTTTGAACTCTGTATTAAAAGTAGTAAAAACAGCAAATCCCAGCAGAAAATCAACAGGAATCATGTAGTTCCTTCATATTCAAGTTGTTCTGAGTAGTGTGTGCAGAGATTTGTGTAGTTTTTGATGAGATTTGTGCAGTTTGATTGCATGTTAGCATGAAGTGTCAAAAACGCACTGAACGCTGAATTGAGCCTGTTTTTGAACTCTGTATTAAAAGTAGTGAAAACAGCAAATCCCAGCAGAAAATCAACAGGAATCATGTAGTTCCTTCACATTCAAGTAATTCTGAGTAGTTGGTGCAGAGATTTGTGTAGTTCTTGATGAGATTTGTGCAGTTTGATTGCATGTTAGCATGAAGTGTCAAAAACGCGATGAACGCTGAATTGAGCCTGTTTTTGAACTCTGTATTAAAAGTAAGGAAATCATTAAATCCCAGAAGAAAATCAACAGGAATCATGTAGTTCCTTCATATTCAAGTGGTTCTGAGTAGTTGGTGCAGAGATTTGTGTAGTTCTTGATGAGATTTGTGCAGTTTGATTGCATGTTAGCATGAAGTGTCAAAAACGCGATGAACGCTGAATTGAGCCTGTTTTTGAACTCTGTATTAAAAGTAGTGAAAACAGCAAATCCTAGTAGAAAATCAACAGGAATCATGTAGTTCCGTCATATTCAAGTTGTTCTGAGTAGTTTGTGCAGAGATTTGTGCAGTTTGATTTCATTTCAAGTTGATTAGTCACAAACGCACCCAATGCTGAATTGAGCCTGTTTTTGAACTCTGTATTAAAAGTAAGGAAATCATTAAATCCCAGAAGAAAATCAACAGGAATCATGTAGTTCCTTCATATTCAAGTGGTTCTGAGTAGTTGGTGCAGCGATTTGTGTAGTTCTTGATGAGATTTGTGCAGTTTGATTGCATGTTAGCATGAAGTGTCAAAAACGCGATGAACGCTGAATTGAGCCTGTTTTTGAACTCTGTATTAAAAGTAGTGAAAACAGCAAATCCTAGTAGAAAATCAACAGGAATCATGTAGTTCCGTCATATTCAAGTTGTTCTGAGTAGTTTGTGCAGAGATTTGTGTAGTTTTTGATGAGATTTGTGCAGTTTGATTTCATTTCAAGTTGATTAGTCACAAACGCACCCAATGCTGAATTGAGCCTGTTTTTGAACTTTCTATTAAAAGTAGCGAAATCAGCAAATCCCTGCAGAAAATCAACAAAAATCATGTAGTTCCTTCATATTCAAGTAGTTCTGAGTAGTTTGTGCAGAGATTTGTGCAGTTTGATTTCATTTCAAGTTGGTTAGTCATAAACGCACTCAATGCTGAATTGAGCCTGTTTTTGAACTCTGTATTAAAAGTAGTGAAATCAGCAAATCCCAGCAGAAAACAACAAGAATCAGGTACGTCCTTCATATTCAAGTAGTTCTGAGTAGTTTGTGCAAAGATTTGTGTAGGTTTTGATGAGATTTGTGCAGTTTGATTGCATGTTAGCATGAAGTGTTAAAAACGCACTGAACGCTGAATTGAGCCTGTTTTTGAACTCTCTATTAAAAGTAGTGAAAACAGCAAATCCCAGCAGAAAATCAACAGGAATCATGTAGTTCCTTCATATTCAAGTAGTTTTTAGTAGTTTCTGCAGAGATTTGTGTAGTTTTTGAAGAGATTTGTGCAGTTTGACTGCACTTCAAGTTTATGTGTCATAAAGGCACTGAACGCTGAATTGAGTCTGTTTTTGAACTCTGTATTAAAAGTAGTGAAAACAGCAAATCCCAGCAGAAAATCAACAGGAATCATGTAGTTCCTTCATATTCAAGTTGTTCTGAGTAGTTTGTGCAGAGATTTGTGTAGTTTTTGATGAGATTTGTGCAGTTTGATTGCATGTTAGCATGAAGTGTCAAAAACGCACTGAACGCTGAATTGAGCCTGTTCATGAACTCTGTATTAAAAGTAGTGAAATCAGCAAATCCCAGCAGAAAACAACAAGAATCAGGTACGTCCTTCATATTCAAGTAGTTCTGAGTAGTTTGTGCAGAGATTTGTGCAGTTTTTGAAGAGATTTGTTTAGTATGATTCCATGTTAGCATGAAGTATCAAAAAAGCACTGAACGCTGAATTGAGCCTATTTTTGAACTCTCTATTAAAAGTAGTGAAAACAGCAAATCCCAGCAGAAAATCAACAGGAATCATGTAGTTCCTTCATATTCAAGTAGTTTTTAGTAGTTTCTGCAGAGATTTGTGTAGTTTTTGAAGAGATTTGTGCAGTTTGACTGCACTTCAAGTTGATGAGTCACAAACGCACTGAACGCTGAATTGAGCCTGTTTTTGAACTTTCTATTAAAAGTAGCGAAATCAGCAAATCCCAGCAGAAAACAACAAGAATCAGGTACGTCCTTCATATTCAAGTAGTTCTGAGTAGTTTGTGCAGAGATTTGTGCAGTTTTTGAAGAGATTTGTTTAGTATGATTCCATGTTAGCATGAAGTATCAAAAAAGCACTGAACGCTGAATTGAGCCTATTTTTGAACTCTGTATTAAAAGTAGTGAAAACAGTAAATCCCAGCAGAAAATCAATAGGAATCATGTAGTTCCTTCATATTCAAGTTGTTCTGAGTAGTTTGTGCAGAGATTTGTGTAGTTTGACTGCACTTCAAGTTTATGTGTCATAAAGGCACTCAACGCTGAATTGAGCCTGTTTTTCAACTCTGTATTAAATGTAGTGAAATCATTAAATCCGGGCAGAAAATCAACATGAATCATGTAGTTCCTTCATATTCAAGTAGTTTTTAGTAGTTTCTGCAGAGATTTGTGTAGTTTTTGAAGAGATTTGTGCAGTTTGACTGCACTTCAAGTTTATGTGTCATAAAGGCACTGAACGCTGAATTGAGCCTGTTTTTGAACTCTGTATTAAAAGTAGTGAAAACAGCAAATCCCAGCAGAAAATCAACAGGTATCATGTAGTTCCTTCATATTCAAGTGGTTCTGAGTAGTTTGTGCAGAGATTTGTGCAGTTTGATTTCATTTCAAGTTGATGAGTCACAAACGCACCCAATGCTGAATTGAGCCTGTTTTTGAACTCTGTATTAAAAGTAAGGAAATCATTAAATCCCAGAAGAAAATCAACAGGAATCATGTAGTTCCTTCATATTCAAGTGGTTCTGAGTAGTTTGTGCAGAGATTTGTGTAGTTCTTGATGAGATTTGTGCAGTTTGATTGCATGTTAGCATGAAGTGTCAAAAACGCAATGAACGCTGATTTGAGCCTGTTTTTGAACTCTGTATTAAAAGTAGTGAAAACAGCAAATCCTAGTAGAAAATCAACAGGAATCATGTAGTTCCGTCATATTCAAGTTGTTCTGAGTAGTTTGCGCAGAGATTTGTGTAGTTTTTGATGAGATTTGTGCAGTTTGATTTCATTTCAAGTTGATGAGTCACAAACGCACCCAATGCTGAATTGAGCCTGTTTTTGAACTTTCTATTAAAAGTAGCGAAATCAGCAAATCCCTGCAGAAAATCAACAAGAATCATGTAGTTCCTTCATATTCAAGTAGTTCTGAGTAGTTTGTGCAGAGAATTGTGTAGTTTTTGAAGAGATTTGTGCAGTTTGACTGCACTTCAAGTTTATGCGTCATAAAGGCACTGAACGCTGAATTGAGCCTGTTTTTGAACTCTGTATTAAATGTAAGGAAATCATTAAATCCCAGAAGAAAATCAACAGGAATCATGTAGTTCCTTCATATTCAAGTGGTTCTGAGTAGTTTGTGCAGAGATTTGTGCAGTTTGATTTCATTTCAAGTTGGTTAGTCATAAACGCACTCAGTGCTGAATTGAGCCTGTTTTTGAACTCTGTATTAAAAGTAGTAAAAACAGCAAATCCCAGCAGAATATCAACAAGAATCATGTAGTTCCTTCATATTCAAGTAGTTCTGAGTAGTTTGTGCAAAGATTTGTGTAGTTTTTGATGAGATTTGTGCAGTTTGATTGCATGTTAGCATGAAGTGTCAAAAACGCACTGAACGCTGAATTGAGCCTGTTTTTGAACTCTGTATTAAAAGTAGTGAAAACAGCAAATCCCAGCAGAAAATCAACAGGAATCATGTAGTTCCTATATATTCAAGTAGTTCTGAGTAGTTTGTGCAGAGATTTGTGTAGTTTTTGATGAGATTTGTGCAGTTTGATTTCATTTCAAGTTGATGAGTCACAAACGCACCCAATGCTGAATTGAGCCTGTTTTTGAACTTTCTATTAAAAGTAGCGAAATCAGCAAATCCCTGCAGAAAATCAACAAGAATCATGTAGTTCCTTCATATTCAAGTAGTTCTGAGTAGTTTGTGCAGAGATTTGTGCAGTTTGATTTCATTTCAAGTTGGTTAGTTATAAACGCACTCAATGCTGAATTGAGCCTGTTTTTGAACTCTGTATTAAAAGTAGTGAAATCAGCAAATCCCAGCAGAAAACAACAAGAATCAGGTACGTCCTTCATATTCAAGTAGTTTTTATTAGTTTCTGTAGAGATTTGTGAACTTTTTGAAGAGATTTGTGCAGTTTGACTGCACTTCAAGTTGATGTGTCATAAAGGCACTCAACGCTGAATTGAGCCTGTTTTTGAACTTTGCATTAAATGTAGTGAAATCATTAAATCCGGTCAGAAAATCAACATGAATCATGTAGTTCCTTCATATTCAAGTAGTTTTTATTAGTTTCTGTAGAGATTTGTGAAGTTTTTGAAGAGATTTGTGCAGTTTGACTACACTTCAAGTTGATGTGTCATAAAGGCACTCAACGCTGAATTGAGCCTGTTTTTGAACTTTGTATTAAATGTAGTGAAAACAGCAAATCAGAGCAGAAAATGAACAGGAATCATGTAGTTACTTCATATTCAAGTAGTTCTGAGTAGTTTCTGCAGAGATTTGTGTAGTTTTTGATGAGATTTGTGCAGTTTGATTTCATTTCAAGTTGATTAGTCACAAACGCACCCAATGCTGAATTGAGCCTGTTTTTGAACTTTCTATTAAAAGAAGCGAAATCAGCAAATCCCTGCAGAAAATCAACAAGAATCATGTAGTTCCTTCATATTCAAGTAGTTCTGAGTAGTTTGTGCAAAGATTTGTGTAGTTTTTGATGAGATTTGTGCAGTTTGATTGCATGTTAGCATGAAGTGTTAAAAACGCACTGAACGCTGAATTGAGCCTGTTTTTGAACTCTCTATTAAAAGTAGTGAAAACAGCAAATCCCAGCAGAAAATCAACAGGAATCATGTAGTTCCTTCATATTCAAGTAGTTTTTAGTAGTTTCTGCAGAGATTTGTGTAGTTCTTGAAGAGATTTGTGCAGTTTGACTGCACTTCAAGTTTATGTGTATAAAGGCACTGAACGCTGAATTGAGTCTGTTTTTGAACTCTGTATTAAAAGTAGTGAAAACAGCAAATCCCAGCAGAAAATCAACAGGAATCATGTAGTTCCTTCACATTCAAGTAGTTCTGAGTAGTTTGTGCAGAGATTTGTGCAGTTTTTGAAGAGATTTGTTTAGTATGATTCCATGTTAGCATGAAGTATCAAAAAAGCACTGAACGCTGAATTGAGCCTGTTTTTGAACTCTGTATTAAAAGTAAGGAAATCATTAATTCCCAGAAGAAAATCAACAGGAATCATGTAGTTCCTTCATATTCAAGTGGTTCTGAGTAGTTTGTGCAGAGATTTGTGTAGTTTTTGATGAGATTTGTGCAGTTTGATTGCATGTTAGCATGAAGTGTCAAAAACGCACTGAACGCTGAATTGAGCCTGTTTTTGAACTCTGTATTAAAAGTAGTGAAAACAGCAAATCCCAGCAGAAAATCAACAGGAATCATGTAGTTCCGTCATATTCAAGTTGTTCTGAGTAGTTTGTGCAGAGATTTGTGTAGTTTTTGATGAGATTTGTGCAGTTTGATTTCATTTCAAGTTGATGAGTCACAAACGCACCCAATGCTGAATTGAGCCTGTTTTTGAACTTTCTATTAAAAGTAGCGAAATCAGCAAATCCCTGCAGAAAATCAACAAGAATCATGTAGTTCCTTCATATTCAAGTATTTCTGAGTAGTTTGTGCAAAGATTTGTGTAGTTTTTGATGAGATTTGTGCAGTTTGATTGCATGTTAGCATGAAGTGTTAAAAACGCACTGAACGCTGAATTGAGCCTGTTTTTGACCTCTCTATTAAAAGTAGTGAAAACAGCAAATCCCAGCAGAAAATCAACAGGAATCATGTAGTTCCTTCATATTCAAGTAGTTCTGAGTAGTTTGTGCAGAGATTTGTGTAGTTTTTGAAGAGATTTGTGCAGTTTGACTGCACTTCAAGTTTATGTGTCATAAAGGCACTCAACGCTGAATTGAGCCTGTTTTTCAACTCTGTATTAAATGTAGTGAAATCATTAAATCCGGGCAGAAAATCAACATGAATCATGTAGTTCCTTCATATTCAAGTAGTTTTTAGTAGTTTCTGCAGAGATTTGTGTAGTTTTTGAAGAGATTTGTGCAGTTTGACTGCACTTCAAGTTTATGTGTCATAAAGGCACTGAACGCTGAATTGAGCCTGTTTTTGAACTCTGTATTAAAAGTAGTAAAAACAGCAAATCCCAGCAGAAAATCAACGAGAATCATGTATTCCCTTCATATTCAAGTAGTTCTGAGTAGTTTGTGCAGAGATTTGTGTAGTTTTTGATGAGATTTGTGCAGTTTGATTTCATTTCAAGTTGATGAGTCACAAACGCACCCAATGCTGAATTGAGCCTGTTTTTGAACTTTCTATTAAAAGTAGCGAAATCGGCAAATCCCTGCAGAAAATCAACAAGAATCATGTAGTTCCTTCATATTCAAAGAGTTCTGAGTAGTTTGTGCAGAGATTTGTGCAGTTTGATTTCATTTCAAGTTGGTTAGTCATAAAGGCACTCAATGCTGAATTGAGCCTGTTTTTCAACTCTGTATTAAATGTAGTGAAATCATTAAATCCGGGCAGAAAATCAACATGAATCATGTAGTTCCTTCATATTCAAGTAGTTTTTAGTAGTTTCTGCAGAGATTTGTGTAGTTTTTGATGAGATTTGTGCAGTTTGATTTCATTTCAAGTTGATTAGTCACAAACGCACCCAATGCTGAATTGAGCCTGTTTTTGAACTTTCTATTAAAAGAAGCGAAATCAGCAAATCCCTGCAGAAAATCAACAGGAATCATGTAGTTCCTTCATATTCAAGTAGTTCTGAGTAGTTTGTGCAGAGATTTGTGCAGTTTTTGAAGAGATTTGTTTAGTATGATTCCATGTTAGCATGAAGTATCAAAAAAGCACTGAACGCTGAATTGAGCCTATTTTTGAACTCTGTATTAAAAGTAGTGAAAACAGTAAATCCCAGCAGAAAATCAATAGGAATCATGTAGTTCCTTCATATTCAAGTTGTTCTGAGTAGTTTGTGCAGAGATTTGTGTAGTTTTTGAAGAGATTTGTGCAGTTTGACTGCACTTCAAGTTTATGTGTCATAAAGGCACTGAACGCTGAATTGAGCCTGTTTTTCAACTCTGTATTAAAAGTAGTGAAAACAGCAAATCCCAGCAGAAAATCAACAAGAATCAGGTACTTCCTTCATATTCATGTAGTTCTGAGTAGTTTGTGCAGAGATTTGTGTAGTTTTTGATGAGATTTGTGCAGTTTGATTTCATTTCAAGTTGATGAGTCACAAACGCACCCAATGCTGAATTGAGCCTGTTTTTGAACTTTCTATTAAAAGAAGCGAAATCAGCAAATCCCTGCAGAAAATCGACAAGAATCATGTAGTTCCTTCATATTCAAGTAGTTCTGAGTAGTTTGTGCAAAGATTTGTGTAGTTTTTGATGAGATTTGTGCAATTTGATTGCATGTTAGCATGAAGTGTTAAAAACGCACTGAACGCTGAATTGAGCCTGTTTTTGAACTCTCTATTAAAAGTAGTGAAAACAGCAAATCCCAGCAGAAAATCAACAGGAATCATGTAGTTCCTTCATATTCAAGTAGTTTTTAGTAGTTTCTGCAGAGATTTGTGTAGTTCTTGAAGATATTTGTGCAGTTTGACTGCACTTCAAGTTTATGTGTCATAAAGACACTGAACGCTGAATTGAGCCTGTTTTTGAACTCTGTATTAAAAGTAGTGAAAACAGCAATTCCCAGCAGAAAATCAACAGGAATCATGTAGTTCCTTCATATTCAAGTTGTTCTGAGTAGTTTGTGCAGAGATTTGTGCAGTTTTTGAAGAGATTTGTGCAGTTTGATTGCATGTTAGCATGAAGTGTCAAAAACGCACTGAACGCTGAATTGAGCCTGTTCATGAACTCTGTATTAAAAGTAGTGAAATCAGCAAATCCCAGCAGAAAACAACAAGAATCAGGTACGTCCTTCATATTCAAGTAGTTCTGAGTAGTTTGTGCAGAGATTTGTGCAGTTTTTGAAGAGATTTGTTTAGTATGATTCCATGTTAGCATGAAGTATCAAAAAAGTATTGAACGCTGAATTGAGCCTATTTTTGAACTCTCTATTAAAAGTAGTGAAAACAGCAAATCCCAGCAGAAAATCAACAGGAATCATGTAGTTCCTTCATATTCAAGTAGTTTTTAGTAGTTTCTGCAGAGATTTGTGTAGTTTTTGAAGAGATTTGTGCAGTTTGACTGCACTTCAAGTTGATGAGTCACAAACGCACTGAACGCTGAATTGAGCCTGTTTTTGAACTTTCTATTAAAAGTAGCGAAATCAGCAAATCCCAGCAGAAAACAACAAGAATCAGGTACGTCCTTCATATTCAAGTAGTTCTGAGTAGTTTGTGCAGAGATTTGTGCAGTTTGATTTCATTTCAAGTTGGTTAGTCATAAACGCACTCAATGCTGAATTGAGCCTGTTTTTGAACTCTGTATTAAAAGTAGTGAAATCAGCAAATCCCAGCAGAAAACAACAAGAATCAGGTACGTCCTTCATATTCAAGTAGTTCTGAGTAGTTTGTGCAGAGATTTGTGCAGTTTTTGAAGAGATTTGTTTAGTATGATTCCATGTTAGCATGAAGTATCAAAAAAGCACTGAATGCTGAATTGAGCCTGTTTTTGAACTCTGTATTAAAAGTAGTGAAAACAGTAAATCCCAGCAGAAAATCAATAGGAATCATGTAGTTCCTTCATATTCAAGTTGTTCTGAGTAGTTTGTGCAGAGATTTGTGTAGTTTTTGAAGAGATTTGTGCAGTTTGACTGCACTTCAAGTTTATGTGTCATAAAGGCACTGAACGCTGAATTGAGCCTGTTTTTCAACTCTGTATTAAAAGTAGTGAAAACAGCAAATCCCAGCAGAAAATCAACAAGAATCAGGTACTTCCTTCATATTCATGTAGTTCTGAGTAGTTTGTGCAGAGATTTGTGTAGTTTTTGATGAGATTTGTGCAGTTTGATTTCATTTCAAGTTGATGAGTCACAAACGCACCCAATGCTGAATTGAGCCTGTTTTTGAACTTTCTATTAAAAGAAGCGAAATCAGCAAATCCCTGCAGAAAATCGACAAGAATCATGTAGTTCCTTCATATTCAAGTAGTTCTGAGTAGTTTGTGCAAAGATTTGTGTAGTTTTTGATGAGATTTGTGCAGTTTGATTGCATGTTAGCATGAAGTGTTAAAAACGCACTGAACGCTGAATTGAGCCTGTTTTTGAACTCTCTATTAAAAGTAGTGAAAACAGCAAATCCCAGCAGAAAATCAACAGGAATCATGTAGTTCCTTCATATTCAAGTAGTTTTTAGTAGTTTCTGCAGAGATTTGTGTAGTTCTTGAAGAGATTTGTGCAGTTTGACTGCACTTCAAGTTTATGTGTATAAAGGCACTGAACGCTGAATTGAGTCTGTTTTTGAACTCTGTATTAAAAGTAGTGAAAACAGCAAATCCCAGCAGAAAATCAACAGGAATCATGTAGTTCCTTCACATTCAAGTAGTTCTGAGTAGTTTGTGCAGAGATTTGTGCAGTTTTTGAAGAGATTTGTTTAGTATGATTCCATGTTAGCATGAAGTATCAAAAAAGCACTGAACGCTGAATTGAGCCTGTTTTTGAACTCTGTATTAAAAGTAAGGAAATCATTAATTCCCAGAAGAAAATCAACAGGAATCATGTAGTTCCTTCATATTCAAGTGGTTCTGAGTAGTTTGTGCAGAGATTTGTGTAGTTTTTGATGAGATTTGTGCAGTTTGATTGCATGTTAGCATGAAGTGTCAAAAACGCACTGAACGCTGAATTGAGCCTGTTTTTGAACTCTGTATTAAAAGTAGTGAAAACAGCAAATCCCAGCAGAAAATCAACAGGAATCATGTAGTTCCGTCATATTCAAGTTGTTCTGAGTAGTTTGTGCAGAGATTTGTGTAGTTTTTGATGAGATTTGTGCAGTTTGATTTCATTTCAAGTTGATGAGTCACAAACGCACCCAATGCTGAATTGAGCCTGTTTTTGAACTTTCTATTAAAAGTAGCGAAATCAGCAAATCCCTGCAGAAAATCAACAAGAATCATGTAGTTCCTTCATATTCAAGTATTTCTGAGTAGTTTGTGCAAAGATTTGTGTAGTTTTTGATGAGATTTGTGCAGTTTGATTGCATGTTAGCATGAAGTGTTAAAAACGCACTGAACGCTGAATTGAGCCTGTTTTTGACCTCTCTATTAAAAGTAGTGAAAACAGCAAATCCCAGCAGAAAATCAACAGGAATCATGTAGTTCCTTCATATTCAAGTAGTTCTGAGTAGTTTGTGCAGAGATTTGTGTAGTTTTTGAAGAGATTTGTGCAGTTTGACTGCACTTCAAGTTTATGTGTCATAAAGGCACTCAACGCTGAATTGAGCCTGTTTTTCAACTCTGTATTAAATGTAGTGAAATCATTAAATCCGGGCAGAAAATCAACATGAATCATGTAGTTCCTTCATATTCAAGTAGTTTTTAGTAGTTTCTGCAGAGATTTGTGTAGTTTTTGAAGAGATTTGTGCAGTTTGACTGCACTTCAAGTTTATGTGTCATAAAGGCACTGAACGCTGAATTGAGCCTGTTTTTGAACTCTGTATTAAAAGTAGTAAAAACAGCAAATCCCAGCAGAAAATCAACGAGAATCATGTATTCCCTTCATATTCAAGTAGTTCTGAGTAGTTTGTGCAGAGATTTGTGTAGTTTTTGATGAGATTTGTGCAGTTTGATTTCATTTCAAGTTGATGAGTCACAAACGCACCCAATGCTGAATTGAGCCTGTTTTTGAACTTTCTATTAAAAGTAGCGAAATCGGCAAATCCCTGCAGAAAATCAACAAGAATCATGTAGTTCCTTCATATTCAAAGAGTTCTGAGTAGTTTGTGCAGAGATTTGTGCAGTTTGATTTCATTTCAAGTTGGTTAGTCATAAAGGCACTCAATGCTGAATTGAGCCTGTTTTTCAACTCTGTATTAAATGTAGTGAAATCATTAAATCCGGGCAGAAAATCAACATGAATCATGTAGTTCCTTCATATTCAAGTAGTTTTTAGTAGTTTCTGCAGAGATTTGTGTAGTTTTTGATGAGATTTGTGCAGTTTGATTTCATTTCAAGTTGATTAGTCACAAACGCACCCAATGCTGAATTGAGCCTGTTTTTGAACTTTCTATTAAAAGAAGCGAAATCAGCAAATCCCTGCAGAAAATCAACAGGAATCATGTAGTTCCTTCATATTCAAGTAGTTCTGAGTAGTTTGTGCAGAGATTTGTGCAGTTTTTGAAGAGATTTGTTTAGTATGATTCCATGTTAGCATGAAGTATCAAAAAAGCACTGAACGCTGAATTGAGCCTATTTTTGAACTCTGTATTAAAAGTAGTGAAAACAGTAAATCCCAGCAGAAAATCAATAGGAATCATGTAGTTCCTTCATATTCAAGTTGTTCTGAGTAGTTTGTGCAGAGATTTGTGTAGTTTTTGAAGAGATTTGTGCAGTTTGACTGCACTTCAAGTTTATGTGTCATAAAGGCACTGAACGCTGAATTGAGCCTGTTTTTCAACTCTGTATTAAAAGTAGTGAAAACAGCAAATCCCAGCAGAAAATCAACAAGAATCAGGTACTTCCTTCATATTCATGTAGTTCTGAGTAGTTTGTGCAGAGATTTGTGTAGTTTTTGATGAGATTTGTGCAGTTTGATTTCATTTCAAGTTGATGAGTCACAAACGCACCCAATGCTGAATTGAGCCTGTTTTTGAACTTTCTATTAAAAGAAGCGAAATCAGCAAATCCCTGCAGAAAATCGACAAGAATCATGTAGTTCCTTCATATTCAAGTAGTTCTGAGTAGTTTGTGCAAAGATTTGTGTAGTTTTTGATGAGATTTGTGCAATTTGATTGCATGTTAGCATGAAGTGTTAAAAACGCACTGAACGCTGAATTGAGCCTGTTTTTGAACTCTCTATTAAAAGTAGTGAAAACAGCAAATCCCAGCAGAAAATCAACAGGAATCATGTAGTTCCTTCATATTCAAGTAGTTTTTAGTAGTTTCTGCAGAGATTTGTGTAGTTCTTGAAGATATTTGTGCAGTTTGACTGCACTTCAAGTTTATGTGTCATAAAGACACTGAACGCTGAATTGAGCCTGTTTTTGAACTCTGTATTAAAAGTAGTGAAAACAGCAATTCCCAGCAGAAAATCAACAGGAATCATGTAGTTCCTTCATATTCAAGTTGTTCTGAGTAGTTTGTGCAGAGATTTGTGCAGTTTTTGAAGAGATTTGTGCAGTTTGATTGCATGTTAGCATGAAGTGTCAAAAACGCACTGAACGCTGAATTGAGCCTGTTCATGAACTCTGTATTAAAAGTAGTGAAATCAGCAAATCCCAGCAGAAAACAACAAGAATCAGGTACGTCCTTCATATTCAAGTAGTTCTGAGTAGTTTGTGCAGAGATTTGTGCAGTTTTTGAAGAGATTTGTTTAGTATGATTCCATGTTAGCATGAAGTATCAAAAAAGTATTGAACGCTGAATTGAGCCTATTTTTGAACTCTCTATTAAAAGTAGTGAAAACAGCAAATCCCAGCAGAAAATCAACAGGAATCATGTAGTTCCTTCATATTCAAGTAGTTTTTAGTAGTTTCTGCAGAGATTTGTGTAGTTTTTGAAGAGATTTGTGCAGTTTGACTGCACTTCAAGTTGATGAGTCACAAACGCACTGAACGCTGAATTGAGCCTGTTTTTGAACTTTCTATTAAAAGTAGCGAAATCAGCAAATCCCAGCAGAAAACAACAAGAATCAGGTACGTCCTTCATATTCAAGTAGTTCTGAGTAGTTTGTGCAGAGATTTGTGCAGTTTGATTTCATTTCAAGTTGGTTAGTCATAAACGCACTCAATGCTGAATTGAGCCTGTTTTTGAACTCTGTATTAAAAGTAGTGAAATCAGCAAATCCCAGCAGAAAACAACAAGAATCAGGTACGTCCTTCATATTCAAGTAGTTTTTAGTAGTTTGTGCAGAGATTTGTGTAGTTTTTGAAGAGATTTATGCAGTTTGACTGCACTTCAAGTTGATGTGTCATAAAGGCACTCCACGCTGAATTGAGCCTGTTTTTGAACTTTGTATTAAATGTAGTGAAAACAGCAAATCCCAGCAGAAAATCAACGGGAATCATGTAGTCCCTTCATATTCAAGTAGTTCTGAGTAGTTTGTGCAGAGAATTGTGTAGTTTTTGATGAGATTTGTGCAGTTTGATTGCATGTTAGCATGAAGTATCAAAAACGCACTGAACGCTGAATTGAGCCTGTTTTTGAACTCTGTATTAAATGTAGTGAAATCATTAAATCCCAGAAGAAAATAAACAGGAATAATGTAGTTCCTTCATATTCAAGTAGTTCTGAGTAGTTTGTGCATAGATTTGTGCAGTTTTTGAAGAGATTTGTTTAGTATGATTCCATGTTAGCATGAAGTATCAAAAACGCACTGAACGCTGAATTGAGCCTGTTTTTGAACTTTGTATTAAATGTAGTGAAAACAGCAAATCCCAGCAGAAAATCAACATGAATCATGTAGTTCCTTCATATTCAAGTAGTTTTTAGTAGTTTCTGCAGAGATTTGTGTAGTTTTTGAAGAGATTTGTGCAGTTTGACTGCACTTGAAGTTGATGTGTCATATAGGCACTCAACGCTGAATTGAGCCTGTTTTTGAACTTTCTATTAAAAGTAGCGAAATCAGCAAATCCCTGCAGAAAATCAACAAGAATCATGTAGTTCCTTCATATTCAAGTAGTTCTGAGTAGTTTGTGCAGAGATTTGTGCAGTTTGATTTCATTTCAAGTTGGTTATTCATAAACGCACTCAATGCTGAATTGAGCCTGTTTTTGAACTCTGTATTAAAAGTAGTGAAATCAGCAAATCCCAGCAGAAAACAACAAGAATCAGGTACGTCCTTCATATTCAAGTAGTTCTGAGTAGTTTGTGCAAAGATTTGTGTAGGTTTTGATGAGATTTGTGCAGTTTGATTGCATGTTAGCATGAAGTGTTAAAAACGCACTGAACGCTGAATTGAGCCTGTTTTTGAACTCTCTATTAAAAGTAGTGAAAACAGCAAATCCCAGCAGAAAATCAACAGGAATCATGTAGTTCCTTCATATTCAAGTAGTTTTTAGTAGTTTCTGCAGAGATTTGTGTAGTTTTTGAAGAGATTTGTGCAGTTTGACTGCACTTCAAGTTTATGTGTCATAAAGGCACTGAACGCTGAATTGAGTCTGTTTTTGAACTCTGTATTAAAAGTAGTGAAAACAGCAAATCCCAGCAGAAAATCAACAGGAATCATGTAGTTCCTTCATATTCAAGTTGTTCTGAGTAGTTTGTGCAGAGATTTGTGTAGTTTTTGATGAGATTTTTTCAGTTTGATTGCATGTTAGCATGAAGTGTCAAAAACGCACTGAACGCTGAATTGAGCCTGTTTATGAACTCTGTATTAAAAGTAGTGAAATCAGCAAATCCCAGCAGAAAACAACAAGAATCAGGTACGTCCTTCATATTCAAGTAGTTCTCAGTAGTTTGTGCAGAGATTTGTGCAGTTTTTGAAGAGATTTGTTTAGTATGATTCCATTTTAGCATGAAGTATCAAAAAAGCACTGAACGCTGAATTGAGCCTATTTTTGAACTCTCTATTAAAAGTAGTGAAAACAGCAAATCCCAGCAGAAAATCAACAGGAATCATGTAGTTCCGTCATATTCAAGTAGTTTTTAGTAGTTTCTGCAGAGATTTGTGTAGTTTTTGAAGAGATTTGTGCAGTTTGACTGCACTTCAAGTTGATGAGTCACAAACGCACTGAACGCTGAATTGAGCCTGTTTTTGAACTTTCTATTAAAAGTAGCGAAATCAGCAAATCCCAGCAGAAAACAACAAGAATCAGGTACGTCCTTCATATTCAAGTAGTTCTGAGTAGTTTGTGCAGAGATTTGTGCAGTTTGATTTCATTTCAAGTTGGTTAGTCATAAACGCACTCAATGCTGAATTGAGCCTGTTTTTGAACTCTGTATTAAAGTAGTGAAATCAGCAAATCCCAGCAGAAAACAACAAGAATCAGGTACGTCCTTCATATTCAAGTAGTTCTGAGTAGTTTGTGCAGAGATTTGTGCAGTTTTTGAAGAGATTTGTTTAGTATGATTCCATGTTAGCATGAAGTATCAAAAAAGCACTGAACGCTGAATTGAGCCTATTTTTGAACTCTGTATTAAAAGTAGTGAAAACAGTAAATCCCAGCAGAAAATCAATAGGAATCATGTAGTTCCTTCATATTCAAGTTGTTCTGAGTAGTTTGTGCAGAGATTTGTGCAGTTTGACTGCACTTCAAGTTTATGTGTCATAAAGGCACTCAACGCTGAATTGAGCCTGTTTTTCAACTCTGTATTAAATGTAGTGAAATCATTAAATCCGGGCAGAAAATCAACATGAATCATGTAGTTCCTTCATATTCAAGTAGTTTTTAGTAGTTTCTGCAGAGATTTGTGTAGTTTTTGAAGAGATTTGTGCAGTTTGACTGCACTTCAAGTTTATGTGTCATAAAGGCACTGAACGCTGAATTGAGCCTGTTTTTGAACTCTGTATTAAAAGTAGTGAAAACAGCAAATCCCAGCAGAAAATCAATAAGAATCAGGTACGTCCTTCATATTCAAGTAGTTCTGAGTAGTTTGTACAGAGATTTGTGTAGTTTTTGATGAGATTTGTGCAGTTTGATTGCATGTTAGCATGAAGTGTTAAAAACGCACTGAACGCTGAATTGAGCCTGTTTTTGACCTCTCTATTAAAAGTAGTGAAAACAGCAAATCCCAGCAGAAAATCAACAGGAATCATGTAGTTCCTTCATATTCAAGTAGTTCTGAGTAGTTTGTGCAGAGATTTGTGTAGTTTTTGAAGAGATTTGTGCAGTTTGACTGCACTTCAAGTTTATGTGTCATAAAGGCACTCAACGCTGAATTGAGTCTGTTTTTCAACTCTGTATTAAATTTAGTGAAATCATTAAATCCGGGCAGAAAATCAACATGAATCATGTAGTTCCTTCATATTCAAGTGGTTCTGAGTAGTTTGTGCAGAGATTTGTGCAGTTTGATTTCATTTCAAGTTGGTTAGTCATAAACGCACTCAGTGCTGAATTGAGCCTGTTTTTGAACTCTGTATTAAAAGTAGTGAAAACAGCAAATCCCAGCAGAAAATCAACAGGAATCATGTAGTTCCTTCATATTCAAGTAGTTTTTAGTAGTTTGTGCAGAGATTTGTGTAGTTTTTGAAGAGATTTATGCAGTTTGACTGCACTTCAAGTTGATGTGTCATAAAGGCACTCCACGCTGAATTGAGCCTGTTTTTGAACTTTGTATTAAATGTAGTGAAAACAGCAAATCCCAGCAGAAAATCAACGGGAATCATGTAGTCCCTTCATATTCAAGTAGTTCTGAGTAGTTTGTGCAGAGAATTGTGTAGTTTTTGATGAGATTTGTGCAGTTTGATTGCATGTTAGCATGAAGTATCAAAAACGCACTGAACGCTGAATTGAGCCTGTTTTTGAACTCTGTATTAAATGTAGTGAAATCATTAAATCCCAGAAGAAAATAAACAGGAATAATGTAGTTCCTTCATATTCAAGTAGTTCTGAGTAGTTTGTGCATAGATTTGTGCAGTTTTTGAAGAGATTTGTTTAGTATGATTCCATGTTAGCACGAAGTATCAAAAACGCACTGAACGCTGAATTGAGCCTGTTTTTGAACTTTGTATTAAATGTAGTGAAAACAGCAAATCCCAGCAGAAAATCAACAGGAATCATGTAGTTCCGTCATATTCAAGTTGTTCTGAGTAGTTTGTGCAGAGATTTGTGTAGTTTTTGATGAGATTTGTGCAGTTTGATTGCATGTTAGCATGAAGTGTTAAAAACGCACTGAACGCTGAATTGAGTCTGTTTTTGAACTCTGTATTAAAAGTAGTGAAAACAGCAAATCCCAGCAGAAAATCAACAAGAATCAGGTAGTTCCTTCATATTCAAGTGGTTCTGAGTAGTTTGTGCAGAGATTTGTGCAGTTTGATTTCATTTCAAGTTGGTTAGTCATAAACGCACTCAGTGCTGAATTGAGCCTGTTTTTGAACTCTGTATTAAAAGTAGTGAAAACAGCAAATCCCAGCAGAAAATCTACAGGAATCATGTAGTTCCTTCATATTCAAGTTGTTCTGAGTAGTTTGTGCAGAGATTTGTGTAGTTTTTGATGAGATTTGTGCAGTTTGATTGCATGTTAGCATGAAGTGTTAAAAACGCACTGAACTCTGAATTGAGCCTGTTTTTGAACTCTCTATTAAAAGTAGTGAAAACAGCAAATCCCAGCAGAAAATCAACAGGAATCATGTAGTTACTTCATATTCAAGTAGTTTTTAGTAGTGTCTGCAGAGATTTGTGTAGTTTTTGATGAGATTTGTGCAGTTTCATTGCAGTTAGCATGAAGTATCAAAAACGCACTGAACTCTGAATTGAGCCTGTTTTTGAACTCTCTATTAAAAGTAGTGAAAACAGCAAATCCCAGCAGAAAATCAACAGGAATCATGTAGTTCCTTCATATTCAAGTAGTTCTCAGTAGTTTGTGCAGAGATTTGTGTAGTTTTTGATGAGATTTGTGCAGTCTGATTGCATGTTAGCATGAAGTGTTAAAAACGCACTGAACGCTGAATTGAGCCTGTTTTTGAACTCTGTATTAAAAGTAGTGAAAACAGTAAATCCCAGCAGAAAATCAACAAGAATCAGGTACTTCCTTCATATTCAAGTAGTTCTGAGTAGTTTGTGCAGAGATTTGTGTAGTTTTTGATGAGATTTGTGCAGTTTGATTGCATGTTAGCATGAAGTGTTAAAAACGCACTGAACGCTGAATTGAGCCTGTTTTTGAACTCTGTATTAAATGTAAGGAAATCATTAAATCCCAGAAGAAAATCAACAGGAATCATGTAGTTCCTTCATATTCAAGTGGTTCTGAGTAGTTTGTGCAGAGATTTGTGCAGTTTGATTTCATTTCAAGTTGGTTAGTCATAAACGCACTCAGTGCTGAATTGAGCCTGTTTTTGAACTCTGTATTAAAAGTAGTGAAATCAGCAAATCCCAGCAGAAAATCAACAAGAATCAGGTACTTCCTTCATATTCAAGTAGTTCTCAGTAGTTTGTGCAGAGATTTGTGTAGTTTTTGATGAGATTTGTGCAGTTTGATTGCATGTTAGCATGAAGTGTTAAAAACGCACTGAACGCTGAATTGAGCCTGTTTTTGACCTCTCTATTAAAAGTAGTGAAAACAGCAAATTCCAGCAGAAAATCAACAGGAATCATGTAGTTCCTTCATATTCAAGTAGTTCTGAGTAGTTTGTGCAGAGACTTGTGTAGTTTTTGAAGAGATTTGTGCAGTTTGATTGCATGTTAGCATGAAGCGTCAAAAACGCACTGAACGCTGAATTGAGCCTGTTTTTGAACTCTGTATTAAATGTAGTGAAATCATTAAATCCCAGAAGAAAATCAACAGGAATCATGTAGTTCCTTCATATTCAAGTAGTTCTGAGTAGTTTGTGCAGAGATTTGTGCAGTTTTTGAAGAGATTTGTTTAGTATGATTCCATGTTAGCATGAAGTATCAAAAAAGCACTGAACGCTGAATTGAGCCTGTTTTTGAACTCTGTATTAAAAGTAGTGAAAACAGCAAATCCCAGCAGAAAATCAACAAGAATCAGGTACTTCCTTCATATTCAAGTAGTTCTGAGTAGTTTGTGCAGAGATTTGTGTAGTTTTTGATGAGATTTGTGCAGTTTGATTTCATTTCAAGTTGATGACTCACAAACGCACCCAATGCTGAATTGAGTCTGTTTTTGAACTTTCTATTAAAAGTAGCGAAATCAGCAAATCCCTGCAGAAAATCAACAAGAATCATGTAGTTCCTTCATATTCAAGTAGTTCTGAGTAGTTTGTGCAGAGATTTGTGCAGTTTGATTTCATTTCAAGTTGGTTAGTCATAAACGCACTCAATGCTGAATTGAGCCTGTTTTTGAACTCTGTATTAAAAGTAGTGAAAACAGCAAATCCCAGCAGAAAATCAATAGGAATCATGTAGTTCCTTCATATTCAAGTAGTTTTTAGTAGTTTCTGCAGAGATTTGTGTAGTTTTTGAAGAGATTTGTGCAGTTTGACTGCACTTCAAGTTTATGTGTCATAAAGGCACTGAACGCTGAATTGAGCCTGTTTTTGAACTCTGTATTAAAAGTAGTGAAAACAGCAAATCCCAGCAGAAAATCAACAGGAATCATGTAGTTCCTATATATTCAAGTAGTTCTGAGTAGTTTGTGCAGAGATTTGTGTAGTTTTTGATGAGATTTGTGCAGTTTGATTTCATTTCAAGTTGATGAGTCACAAACGCACCCAATGCTGAATTGAGCCTGTTTTTGAACTTTCTATTAAAAGTAGCGAAATCAGCAAATCCCTGCAGAAAATCAACAAGAATCATGTAGTTCCTTCATATTCAAGTAGTTCTGAGTAGTTTGTGCAGAGATTTGTGCAGTTTGATTTCATTTCAAGTTGGTTAGTTATAAACGCACTCAATGCTGAATTGAGCCTGTTTTTGAACTCTGTATTAAAAGTAGTGAAATCAGCAAATCCCAGCAGAAAACAACAAGAATCAGGTACGTCCTTCATATTCAAGTAGTTTTTATTAGTTTCTGTAGAGATTTGTGAACTTTTTGAAGAGATTTGTGCAGTTTGACTGCACTTCAAGTTGATGTGTCATAAAGGCACTCAACGCTGAATTGAGCCTGTTTTTGAACTTTGCTTTAAATGTAGTGAAATCATTAAATCCGGTCAGAAAATCAACATGAATCATGTAGTTCCTTCATATTCAAGTAGTTTTTATTAGTTTCTGTAGAGATTTGTGAAGTTTTTGAAGAGATTTGTGCAGTTTGACTACACTTCAAGTTTATGTGTCATAAAGGCAGTCAACGCTGAATTGAGCCTGTTTTTGAACTTTGTATTAAATGTAGTGAAAACAGCAAATCAGAGCAGAAAATCAACAGGAATCATGTAGTTACTTCATATTCAAGTAGTTCTGAGTAGTTTGTGCAGAGATTTGTGTAGATATCGAAGAGATTTGTGCAGTGTTGTTCATGTTACCATGAAGTATCAAAAACGCACTCAACGCTGAATTGAACATGTTTTTGAACTCTGTATTAAATGTAGTGAAATCATTAAATCCCAGAAGAAAATCAACAGGAATCATGTAGTTCCTTCATATTCAAGTAGTTCTGAGTAGTTTGTGCAGAGATTTGTGCAGTTTGATTTCATTTCAAGTTGATTAGTCATAAACGCACTCAATGCTGAATTGAGCCTGTTTTTGAACTCTGTATTAAAAATAGTGAAATCAGCAAATCCCAGCAGAAAACAACAAGAATCAGGTACGTCCTTCATATTCAAGTAGTTCTGAGTAGTTTCTGCAGAGATTTGTGTAGTTCTTGAAGAGATTTGTGCAGTTTGACTGCACTTCAAGTTTATGTGTCATAAAGGCACTCAACGCTGAATTGAGTCTGTTTTTGAACTCTGTATTAAAAGTAGTGAAAACAGCAAATCCCAGCAGAAAATCAACAGGAATCATGTAGTTCCTTCACATTCAAGTAGTTCTGAGTAGTTTGTGCAGAGATTTGTGCAGTTTTTGAAGAGATTTGTTTAGTATGATTCCATGTTAGCATGAAGTATCAAAAAAGCACTGAACGCTGAATTGAGCCTGTTTTTGAACTCTGTATTAAAAGTAAGGAAATCATTAATTCCCAGAAGAAAATCAACAGGAATCATGTAGTTCCTTCATATTCAAGTGGTTCTGAGTAGTTTGTGCAGAGATTTGTGTAGTTTTTGATGAGATTTGTGCAGTTTGATTGCATGTTAGCATGAAGTGTCAAAAACGCACTGAACGCTGAATTGAGCCTGTTTTTGAACTCTGTATTAAAAGTAGTGAAAACAGCAAATCCCAGCAGAAAATCAACAGGAATCATGTATTCCCTTCATATTCAAATAGTTCTGAGTAGTTTGTGCAGAGATTTGTGTAGTTTTTGATGAGATTTGTGCAGTTTGATTGCATGTTAGCATGAAGTGTTAAAAACGCACTGAACGCTGAATTGAGCCTGTTTTTGAACACTGTATTAAAAGTAGTGAAAACAGCAAATCCCAACAGAAAATCAACAGGAATCATGTAGTTCCTTCATATTCAAGTGGTTCTGAGTAGTTTGTGCAGAGATTTGTGCAGTTTTTGAAGAGATTTGTTTAGTATGATTCCATGTTAGCATGAAGTATCAAAAACGTACTGAACACTGAATTGAGCCTATTTTTGAACTCTGTATTAAAAGTAGTGAAAACAGCAAATCCCAGCAGAAAATCAACGAGAATCATGTATTCCCTTCATATTCAAGTAGTTCTGAGTAGTTTGTGCAGAGATTTGTGCAGTTTTTGAAGAGATTTGTTTAGTATGATTCCATGTTAGCATGAAGTATCAAAAACGCACTGAACGCTGAATTGAGCCTGTTTTTGAACTCTGTATTAAAAGTAAGGAAATCATTAAATCCCAGAAGAAAATCAACAGGAATCATGTAGTTCCTTCATATTCAAGTTGTTCTGAGTAGTTGGTGCAGCGATTTGTGTAGTTCTTGATGAGATTTGTGCAGTTTGATTGCATGTTAGCATGAAGTGTCAAAAACGCGATGAACGCTGAATTGAGCCTGTTTTTGAACTCTGTATTAAAAGTAGTGAAAACAGCAAATCCTAGTAGAAAATCAACAGGAATCATGTAGTTCCGTCATATTCAAGTTGTTCTGAGTAGTTTGTGCAGAGATTTGTGTAGTTTTTGATGAGATTTGTGCAGTTTGATTTCATTTCAAGTTGATTAGTCACAAACGCACCCAATGCTGAATTGAGCCTGTTTTTGAACTTTCTATTAAAAGTAGCGAAATCAGCAAATCCCTGCAGAAAATCAACAAGAATCATGTAGTTCCTTCATATTCAAGTAGTTCTGAGTAGTTTGTGCAGAGATTTGTGCAGTTTGATTTCATTTCAAGTTGGTTAGTCATAAACGCACTCAATGCTGAATTGAGCCTGTTTTTGAACTCTGTATTAAAAGTAGTGAAATCAGCAAATCCCAGCAGAAAACAACAAGAATCAGGTACGTCCTTCATATTCAAGTAGTTCTGAGTAGTTTGTGCAAAGATTTGTGTAGGTTTTGATGAGATTTGTGCAGTTTGATTGCATGTTAGCATGAAGTGTTAAAAACGCACTGAACGCTGAATTGAGCCTGTTTTTGAACTCTCTATTAAAAGTAGTGAAAACAGCAAATCCCAGCAGAAAATCAACAGGAATCATGTAGTTCCTTCATATTCAAGTTGTTCTGAGTAGTTTGTGCAGAGATTTGTGCAGTTTGATTTCATTTCAAGTTGATGAGTCACAAACGCACCCAATGCTGAATTGAGCCTGTTTTTGAACTCTGTATTAAAAGTAGTGAAAACAGCAAATCCCAGCAGAAAATAAACAGGAATCATGTAGTTCCGTCATATTCAAGTTGTTCTGAGTAGTTTGTGCAGAGATTTGTGTAGTTTGACTGCACTTCAAGTTTATGTGTCATAAAGGCACTCAACGCTGAATTGAGCCTGTTTTTCAACTCTGTATTAAATGTAGTGAAATCATTAAATCCGGGCAGAAAATCAACATGAATCATGTAGTTCCTTCATATTCAAGTAGTTTTTAGTAGTTTCTGCAGAGATTTGTGTAGTTTTTGAAGAGATTTGTGCAGTTTGACTGCACTTCAAGTTTATGTGTCATAAAGGCACTGAACGCTGAATTGAGCCTGTTTTTGAACTCTGTATTAAAAGTAGTGAAAACAGCAAATCCCAGCAGAAAATCAATAAGAATCAGGTACTTCCTTCATATTCAAGTAGTTTTGAGTAGTTTGTGCAGAGATTTGTGTAGTTTTTGATGAGATTTGTGCAGTTTGATTGCATGTTAGCATGAAGTGTTAAAAACGCACTGAACGCTGAATTGAGCCTATTTTTGAACTCTCTATTAAAAGTAGTGAAAACAGCAAATCCCAGCAGAAAATCAACAGGAATCATGTAGTTCCGTCATATTCAAGTAGTTTTTAGTAGTTTCTGCAGAGATTTGTGTAGTTTTTGAAGAGATTTGTGCAGTTTGACTGCACTTCAAGTTGATGAGTCACAAACGCACTGAACGCTGAATTGAGCCTGTTTTTGAACTTTCTATTAAAAGTAGCGAAATCAGCAAATCCCAGCAGAAAACAACAAGAATCAGGTACGTCCTTCATATTCAAGTAGTTCTGAGTAGTTTGTGCAGAGATTTGTGCAGTTTGATTTCATTTCAAGTTGGTTAGTCATAAACGCACTCAATGCTGAATTGAGCCTGTTTTTGAACTCTGTATTAAAGTAGTGAAATCAGCAAATCCCAGCAGAAAACAACAAGAATCAGGTACGTCCTTCATATTCAAGTAGTTCTGAGTAGTTTGTGCAGAGATTTGTGCAGTTTTTGAAGAGATTTGTTTAGTATGATTCCATGTTAGCATGAAGTATCAAAAAAGCACTGAACGCTGAATTGAGCCTATTTTTGAACTCTGTATTAAAAGTAGTGAAAACAGTAAATCCCAGCAGAAAATCAATAGGAATCATGTAGTTCCTTCATATTCAAGTTGTTCTGAGTAGTTTGTGCAGAGATTTGTGTAGTTTGACTGCACTTCAAGTTTATGTGTCATAAAGGCACTCAACGCTGAATTGAGCCTGTTTTTCAACTCTGTATTAAATGTAGTGAAATCATTAAATCCGGGCAGAAAATCAACATGAATCATGTAGTTCCTTCATATTCAAGTAGTTTTTAGTAGTTTCTGCAGAGATTTGTGTAGTTTTTGAAGAGATTTGTGCAGTTTGACTGCACTTCAAGTTTATGTGTCATAAAGGCACTGAACGCTGAATTGAGCCTGTTTTTGAACTCTGTATTAAAAGTAGTGAAAACAGCAAATCCCAGCAGAAAATCAATAAGAATCAGGTACTTCCTTCATATTCAAGTAGTTCTGAGTAGTTTGTGCAGAGATTTGTGTAGTTTTTGATGAGATTTGTGCAGTTTGATTTCATTTCAAGTTGATGAGTCACAAACGCACCCAATGCTGAATTGAGCCTGTTTTTGAACTTTCTATTAAAAGTAGCGAAATCAGCAAATCCCTGCAGAAAATCAACAAGAATCATGTAGTTCCTTCATATTCAAGTAGTTCTGAGTAGTTTGTGCAAAGATTTGTGTAGGTTTTGATGAGATTTGTGCAGTTTGATTGCATGTTAGCATGAAGTGTTAAAAACGCACTGAACGCTGAATTGAGCCTGTTTTTGAACTCTCTATTAAAAGTAGTGAAAACAGCAAATCCCAGCAGAAAATCAACAGGAATCATGTAGTTCCTTCATATTCAAGTTGTTCTGAGTAGTTTGTGCAGAGATTTGTGTAATTTTTGAAGAGATTTGTTTAGTATGATTCCATGTTAGCATGAAGTATCAAAAAAGCACTGAACGCTGAATTGAGCCTGTTTTTGAACTCTGTATTAAAAGTAAGGAAATCATTAATTCCCAGAAGAAAATCAACAGGAATCATGTAGTTCCTTCATATTCAAGTGGTTCTGAGTAGTTTGTGCAGAGATTTGTGTAGTTTTTGATGAGATTTGTGCAGTTTAATTGCATGTTAGCATGAAGTGTCAAAAACGCAATGAACGCTGAATTGAGCCTGTTTTTGAACTCTGTATTAAAAGTAGTGAAAACAGCAAATCCCAGCAGAAAATCAACAGGAATCATGTAGTTCCGTCATATTCAAGTTGTTCTGAGTAGTTTGTGCAGAGATTTGTGTAGTTTTTGATGAGATTTGTGCAGTTTGATTTCATTTCAAGTTGATGAGTCACAAACGCACCCAATGCTGAATTGAGCCTGTTTTTGAACTTTCTATTAAAAGTAGCGAAATCAGCAAATCCCTGCAGAAAATCAACAAGAATCATGTAGTTCCTTCATATTCAAGTATTTCTGAGTAGTTTGTGCAGAGATTTGTGTAGTTTTTGATGAGATTTGTGCAGTTTGATTGCATGTTAGCATGAAGTGTTAAAAACGCACTGAACGCTGAATTGAGCCTGTTTTTGACCTCTCTATTAAAAGTAGTGAAAACAGCAAATCCCAGCAGAAAATCAACAGGAATCATGTAGTTCCTTCATATTCAAGTAGTTCTGAGTAGTTTGTGCAGAGATTTGTGTAGTTTTTGAAGAGATTTGTGCAGTTTGACTGCACTTCAAGTTTATGTGTCATAAAGGCACTCAACGCTGAATTGAGCCTGTTTTTCAACTCTGTATTAAATTTAGTGAAATCATTAAATCCGGGCAGAAAATCAACATGAATCATGTAGTTCCTTCATATTCAAGTGGTTCTGAGTAGTTTGTGCAGAGATTTGTGCAGTTTGATTTCATTTCAAGTTGGTTAGTCATAAACGCACTCAGTGCTGAATTGAGCCTGTTTTTGAACTCTGTATTAAAAGTAGTGAAAACAGCAAATCCCAGCAGAAAATCTACAGGAATCATGTAGTTCCTTCATATTCAAGTTGTTCTGAGTAGTTTGTGCAGAGATTTGTGTAGTTTTTGATGAGATTTGTGCAGTTTGATTGCAGTTAGCATGAAGTATCAAAAACGCACTGAACGCTGAATTGAGCCTGTTTTTGAACTCTGTATTAAAAGTAAGGAAATCATTAAATCCCAGAAGAAAATCAACAGGAACCATGTAGTTCCTTCATATTCAAGTAGTTCTGAGTAGTTTGTGCAGAGATTTGTGTAGTTTTTGATGAGATTTGTGCAGTTTGATTGCATGTTAGCATGAAGTGTTAAAAACGCACTGAACGCTGAATTGAGCCTGTTTTTGACCTCTCTATTAAAAGTAGTGAAAACAGCAAATCCCAGCAGAAAATCAACAGGAATCATGTAGTTCCTTCATATTCAAGTAGTTCTGAGTAGTTTGTGCAGAGATTTGTGTAGTTTTTGAAGAGATTTGTGCAGTTTGACTGCACTTCAATTTTATGTGTCATAAAGGCACTCAACGCTGAATTGAGCCTGTTTTTCAACTCTGTATTAAATGTAGTGAAATCATTAAATCCGGGCAGAAAATCAACATGAATCATGTAGTTCCTCCATATTCAAGTAGTTTTTAGTAGTTTCTGCAGAGATTTGTGTAGTTTTTGAAGAGATTTGTGCAGTTTGACTGCACTTCAAGTTTATGTGTCATAAAGGCACTGAACGCTGAATTGAGCCTGTTTTTGAACTCTGTATTAAAAGTAGTAAAAACAGCAAATCCCAGCAGAAAATCAACGAGAATCATGTATTCCCTTCATATTCAAGTAGTTCTGAGTAGTTTGTGCAGAGATTTGTGTAGTTTTTGATGAGATTTGTGCAGTTTGATTTCATTTCAAGTTGATGAGTCACAAACGCACCCAATGCTGAATTGAGCCTGTTTTTGAACTTTCTATTAAAAGTAGCGAAATCGGCAAATCCCTGCAGAAAATCAACAAGAATCATGTAGTTCCTTCATATTCAAATAGTTCTGAGTAGTTTGTGCAGAGATTTGTGCAGTTTGATTTCATTTCAAGTTGGTTAGTCATAAAGGCACTCAATGCTGAATTGAGCCTGTTTTTCAACTCTGTATTAAATGTAGTGAAATCATTAAATCCGGGCAGAAAATCAACATGAATCATGTAGTTCCTTCATATTCAAGTAGTTTTTAGTAGTTTCTGCAGAGATTTGTGTAGTTTTTGATGAGATTTGTGCAGTTTGATTTCATTTCAAGTTGATTAGTCACAAACCTACCCAATGCTGAATTGAGCCTGTTTTTGAACTTTCTATTAAAAGAAGCGAAATCAGCAAATCCCTGCAGAAAATCAACAAGAATCATGTAGTTCCTTCATATTCAAGTAGTTCTGAGTAGTTTGTGCAAAGATTTGTGTAGTTTTTGATGAGATTTGTGCAGTTTGATTTCATTTCAAGTTGATTAGTCACAAACGCACCCAATGCTGAATTGAGCCTGTTTTTGAACTTTCTATTAAAAGAAGCGAAATCAGCAAATCCCTGCAGAAAATCAACAAGAATCATGTAGTTCCTTCATATTCAAGTAGTTCTGAGTAGTTTGTGCAAAGATTTGTGTAGTTTTTGATGAGATTTGTGCAGTTTGATTGCATGTTAGCATGAAGTGTTAAAAACGCACTGAACGCTGAATTGAGCCTGTTTTTGAACTCTCTATTAAAAGTAGTGAAAACAGCAAATCCCAGCAGAAAATCAACAGGAATCATGTAGTTCCTTCATATTCAAGTAGTTTTTAGTAGTTTCTGCAGAGATTTGTGTAGTTTTTGAAGAGATTTGTGCAGTTTGACTGCACTTCAAGTTTATGTGTCATAAAGGCACTGAACGCTGAATTGAGCCTGTTTTTGAACTCTGTATTAAAAGTAGTAAAAACAGCAAATCCCAGCAGAAAATCAACGAGAAAAATGTATTCCCTTCATATTCAAGAAGTTCTGAGTAGTTTGTGCAGAGATTTGTGTAGTTTTTGATGAGATTTGTGCAGTTTGATTGCATGTTAGCATGAAGTGTTAAAAACGCACTGAACGCTGAATTGAGCCTGTTTTTGAACACTGTATTAAAAGTAGTGAAAACAGCAAATCCCAGCAGAAAATCAACAGGAATCATGTAGTTCCTTCATATTCAAGTGGTTCTGAGTAGTTTGTGCAGAGATTTGTGCAGTTTTTGAAGAGATTTGTTTAGTATGATTCCATGTTAGCATGAAGTATCAAAAACGTACTGAACACTGAATTGAGCCTATTTTTGAACTCTGTATTAAAAGTAGTAAAAACAGCAAATCCCAGCAGAAAATCAACGAGAATCATGTATTCCCTTCATATTCAAGTAGTTCTGAGTAGTTTGTGCAGAGATTTGTGCAGTTTTTGAAGAGATTTGTTTAGTATGATTCCATGTTAGCATGAAGTATCAAAAACGCACTGAACGCTGAATTGAGCCTGTTTTTGAACTCTGTATTAAAAGTAAGGAAATCATTAAATCGCAGAAGAAAATCAACAGGAATCATGTAGTTCCTTCATATTCAAGTAGTTTTTAGTAGTTTCTGCAGAGATTTGTGTAGTTTTTGAAGAGATTTGTGCAGTTTGATTGCATGTTAGCATGAAGTGTTAAAAACGCACTGAACGCTAAATTGAGCCTGTTTTTGAACTCTCTATTAAAAGTAGTGAAAACAGCAAATCCCAGCAGAAAATCAACAGGAATCATGTAGTTCCTTCATATTCAAGTTGTTCTGAGTAGTTTGTGCAGAGATTTGTGTAGTTTTTGATGAGATTTGTGCAGTTTGATTGCATGTTAGCATGAAGTGTTAAAAACGCACTGAACGCTGAATTGAGCCTGTTTTTGAACTCTCTATTAAAAGTAGTGAAAACAGCAAATCCCAGCAGAAAATCAACAGGTATCATGTAGTTCCTTCATATTCAAGTGGTTCTGAGTAGTTTGTGCAGAGATTTGTGCAGTTTGATTTCATTTCAAGTTGATGAGTCACAAACGCACCCAATGCTGAATTGAGCCTGTTTTTGAACTTTCTATTAAAAGTAGCGAAATCAGCAAATCCCTGCAGAAAATCAACAAGAATCATGTAGTTCCTTCATATTCAAGTAGTTCTGAGTAGTTTGTGCAGAGATTTGTGTAGTTTTTGAAGAGATTTGTGCAGTTTGACTGCACTTCAAGTTTATGTGTCATAAAGGCACTGAACGCTGAATTGAGTCTGTTTTTGAACTCTGTATTAAAAGTAGTGAAAACAGCAAATCCCAGCAGAAAATCAACAGGAATCATGTAGTTCCTTCATATTCAAGTTGTTCTGAGTAGTTTGTGCAGAGATTTGTGTAGTTTTTGATGAGATTTGTGCAGTTTGATTGCATGTTAGCATGAAGTGTCAAAAACGCACTGAACGCTGAATTGAGCCTGTTTATGAACTCTGTATTAAAAGTAGTGAAATCAGCAAATCCCAGCAGAAAACAACAAGAATCAGGTACGTCCTTCATATTCAAGTAGTTCTGAGTAGTTTGTGCAGAGATTTGTGCAGTTTTTGAAGAGATTTGTTTAGTATGATTCCATGTTAGCATGAAGTATCAAAAAAGCACTGAACGCTGAATTGAGCCTATTTTTGAACTCTGTATTAAAAGTAGTGAAAACAGTAAATCCCAGCAGAAAATCAATAGGAATCATGTAGTTCCTTCATATTCAAGTTGTTCTGAGTAGTTTGTGCAGAGATTTGTGTAGTTTTTGAAGAGATTTGTGCAGTTTGACTGCACTTCAAGTTTATGTGTCATAAAGGCACTGAACGCTGAATTGAGCCTGTTTTTCAACTCTGTATTAAAAGTAGTGAAAACAGCAAATCCCAGCAGAAAATCAACAAGAATCAGGTACTTCCTTCATATTCATGTAGTTCTGAGTAGTTTGTGCAGAGATTTGTGTAGTTTTTGATGAGATTTGTGCAGTTTGATTTCATTTCAAGTTGATGAGTCACAAACGCACCCAATGCTGAATTGAGCCTGTTTTTGAACTTTCTATTAAAAGAAGCGAAATCAGCAAATCCCTGCAGAAAATCGACAAGAATCATGTAGTTCCTTCATATTCAAGTAATTCTGAGTAGTTTGTGCAAAGATTTGTGTAGTTTTTGATGAGATTTGTGCAGTTTGATTGCATGTTAGCATGAAGTGTTAAAAACGCACTGAACGCTGAATTGAGCCTGTTTTTGAACTCTCTATTAAAAGTAGTGAAAACAGCAAATCCCAGCAGAAAATCAACAGGAATCATGTAGTTCCTTCATATTCAAGTAGTTTTTAGTAGTTTCTGCAGAGATTTGTGTAGTTCTTGAAGATATTTGTGCAGTTTGACTGCACTTCAAGTTTATGTGTCATAAAGACACTGAACGCTGAATTGAGCCTGTTTTTGAACTCTGTATTAAAAGTAGTGAAAACAGCAATTCCCAGCAGAAAATCAACAGGAATCATGTAGTTCCTTCATATTCAAGTTGTTCTGAGTAGTTTGTGCAGAGATTTGTGCAGTTTTTGAAGAGATTTGTTTAGTATGATTCCATGTTAGCATGAAGTATCAAAAAAGCATTGAACGCTGAATTGAGCCTATTTTTGAACTCTCTATTAAAAGTAGTGAAAACAGCAAATCCCAGCAGAAAACCAACAGGAATCATGTAGTTCCTTCATATTCAAGTAGTTTTTAGTAGTTTCTGCAGAGATTTGTGTAGTTTTTGAAGAGATTTGTGCAGTTTGACTGCACTTCAAGTTGATGAGTCACAAACGCACTGAACGCTGAATTGAGCCTGTTTTTGAACTTTCTATTAAAAGTAGCGAAATCAGCAAATCCCAGCAGAAAACAACAAGAATCAGGTACGTCCTTCATATTCAAGTAGTTCTGAGTAGTTTGTGCAGAGATTTGTGCAGTTTGATTTCATTTCAAGTTGGTTAGTCATAAACGCACTCAATGCTGAATTGAGCCTGTTTTTGAACTCTGTATTAAAAGTAGTGAAATCAGCAAATCCCAGCAGAAAACAACAAGAATCAGGTACGTCCTTCATATTCAAGTAGTTCTGAGTAGTTTGTGCAGAGATTTGTGCAGTTTTTGAAGAGATTTGTTTAGTATGATTCCATGTTAGCATGAAGTATCAAAAAAGCACTGAATGCTGAATTGAGCCTGTTTTTGAACTCTGTATTAAAAGTAGTGAAAACAGTAAATCCCAGCAGAAAATCAATAGGAATCATGTAGTTCCTTCATATTCAAGTTGTTCTGAGTAGTTTGTGCAGAGATTTGTGTAGTTTTTGAAGAGATTTGTGCAGTTTGACTGCACTTCAAGTTTATGTGTCATAAAGGCACTGAACGCTGAATTGAGCCTGTTTTTCAACTCTGTATTAAAAGTAGTGAAAACAGCAAATCCCAGCAGAAAATCAACAAGAATCAGGTACTTCCTTCATATTCATGTAGTTCTGAGTAGTTTGTGCAGAGATTTGTGTAGTTTTTGATGAGATTTGTGCAGTTTGATTTCATTTCAAGTTGATGAGTCACAAACGCACCCAATGCTGAATTGAGCCTGTTTTTGAACTTTCTATTAAAAGAAGCGAAATCAGCAAATCCCTGCAGAAAATCGACAAGAATCATGTAGTTCCTTCATATTCAAGTAGTTCTGAGTAGTTTGTGCAAAGATTTGTGTAGTTTTTGATGAGATTTGTGCAGTTTGATTGCATGTTAGCATGAAGTGTTAAAAACGCACTGAACGCTGAATTGAGCCTGTTTTTGAACTCTCTATTAAAAGTAGTGAAAACAGCAAATCCCAGCAGAAAATCAACAGGAATCATGTAGTTCCTTCATATTCAAGTAGTTTTTAGTAGTTTCTGCAGAGATTTGTGTAGTTTTTGAAGAGATTTGTGCAGTTTGACTGCACTTCAAGTTGATGAGTCACAAACGCACTGAACGCTGAATTGAGCCTGTTTTTGAACTTTCTATTAAAAGTAGCGAAATCAGCAAATCCCAGCAGAAAACAACAAGAATCAGGTACGTCCTTCATATTCAAGTAGTTCTGAGTAGTTTGTGCAGAGATTTGTGCAGTTTGATTTCATTTCAAGTTGGTTAGTCATAAACGCACTCAATGCTGAATTGAGCCTGTTTTTGAACTCTGTATTAAAAGTAGTGAAATCAGCAAATCCCAGCAGAAAACAACAAGAATCAGGTACGTCCTTCATATTCAAGTAGTTCTGAGTAGTTTGTGCAGAGATTTGTGCAGTTTGATTTCATTTCAAGTTGGTTAGTCATAAACGCACTCAATGCTGAATTGAGCCTGTTTTTGAACTCTGTATTAAAAGTAGTGAAATCAGCAAATCCCAGCAGAAAACAACAAGAATCAGGTACGTCCTTCATATTCAAGTAGTTCTGAGTAGTTTGTACAGAGATTTGTGTAGTTTTTGAAGAGATTTGTGCAGTTTGACTGCACTTGAAGTTGATGTGTCATATAGGCACTCAACGCTGAATTGAGCCTGTTTTTGAACTCTGTATTAAAAGTAGTGAAAACAGTAAATCCCAGCAGAAAATCAACAAGAATCAGGTACTTCCTTCATATTCAAGTAGTTCTGAGTAGTTTGTGCATAGATTTGTGCAGTTTTTGATGAGATTTGTGCAGTTTGATTGCATGTTAGCATGAAGTGTTAAAAACGCACTGAACGCTGAATTGAGCCTGTTTTTGAACTCTCTATTAAAAGTAGTGAAAACAGCAAATCCCAGCAGAAAATCAACAGGAATCATGTAGTTCCTTCATATTCAAGTAGTTTTTAGTAGTTTCTGCAGAGATTTGTGTAGTTCTTGAAGATATTTGTGCAGTTTGACTGCACTTCAAGTTTATGTGTCATAAAGACACTGAACGCTGAATTGAGCCTGTTTTTGAACTCTGTATTAAAAGTAGTGAAAACAGCAATTCCCAGCAGAAAATCAACAGGAATCATGTAGTTCCTTCATATTCAAGTTGTTCTGAGTAGTTTGTGCAGAGATTTGTGCAGTTTTTGAAGAGATTTGTTTAGTATGATTCCATGTTAGCATGAAGTATCAAAAAAGCATTGAACGCTGAATTGAGCCTATTTTTGAACTCTCTATTAAAAGTAGTGAAAACAGCAAATCCCAGCAGAAAACCAACAGGAATCATGTAGTTCCTTCATATTCAAGTAGTTTTTAGTAGTTTCTGCAGAGATTTGTGTAGTTTTTGAAGAGATTTGTGCAGTTTGACTGCACTTCAAGTTGATGAGTCACAAACGCACTGAACGCTGAATTGAGCCTGTTTTTGAACTTTCTATTAAAAGTAGCGAAATCAGCAAATCCCAGCAGAAAACAACAAGAATCAGGTACGTCCTTCATATTCAAGTAGTTCTGAGTAGTTTGTGCAGAGATTTGTGCAGTTTGATTTCATTTCAAGTTGGTTAGTCATAAACGCACTCAATGCTGAATTGAGCCTGTTTTTGAACTCTGTATTAAAAGTAGTGAAATCAGCAAATCCCAGCAGAAAACAACAAGAATCAGGTACGTCCTTCATATTCAAGTAGTTCTGAGTAGTTTGTGCAGAGATTTGTGCAGTTTTTGAAGAGATTTGTTTAGTATGATTCCATGTTAGCATGAAGTATCAAAAAAGCACTGAATGCTGAATTGAGCCTGTTTTTGAACTCTGTATTAAAAGTAGTGAAAACAGTAAATCCCAGCAGAAAATCAATAGGAATCATGTAGTTCCTTCATATTCAAGTTGTTCTGAGTAGTTTGTGCAGAGATTTGTGTAGTTTTTGAAGAGATTTGTGCAGTTTGACTGCACTTCAAGTTTATGTGTCATAAAGGCACTGAACGCTGAATTGAGCCTGTTTTTCAACTCTGTATTAAAAGTAGTGAAAACAGCAAATCCCAGCAGAAAATCAACAAGAATCAGGTACTTCCTTCATATTCATGTAGTTCTGAGTAGTTTGTGCAGAGATTTGTGTAGTTTTTGATGAGATTTGTGCAGTTTGATTTCATTTCAAGTTGATGAGTCACAAACGCACCCAATGCTGAATTGAGCCTGTTTTTGAACTTTCTATTAAAAGAAGCGAAATCAGCAAATCCCTGCAGAAAATCGACAAGAATCATGTAGTTCCTTCATATTCAAGTAGTTCTGAGTAGTTTGTGCAAAGATTTGTGTAGTTTTTGATGAGATTTGTGCAGTTTGATTGCATGTTAGCATGAAGTGTTAAAAACGCACTGAACGCTGAATTGAGCCTGTTTTTGAACTCTCTATTAAAAGTAGTGAAAACAGCAAATCCCAGCAGAAAATCAACAGGAATCATGTAGTTCCTTCATATTCAAGTAGTTTTTAGTAGTTTCTGCAGAGATTTGTGTAGTTTTTGAAGAGATTTGTGCAGTTTGACTGCACTTCAAGTTGATGAGTCACAAACGCACTGAACGCTGAATTGAGCCTGTTTTTGAACTTTCTATTAAAAGTAGCGAAATCAGCAAATCCCAGCAGAAAACAACAAGAATCAGGTACGTCCTTCATATTCAAGTAGTTCTGAGTAGTTTGTGCAGAGATTTGTGCAGTTTGATTTCATTTCAAGTTGGTTAGTCATAAACGCACTCAATGCTGAATTGAGCCTGTTTTTGAACTCTGTATTAAAAGTAGTGAAATCAGCAAATCCCAGCAGAAAACAACAAGAATCAGGTACGTCCTTCATATTCAAGTAGTTCTGAGTAGTTTGTGCAGAGATTTGTGCAGTTTGATTTCATTTCAAGTTGGTTAGTCATAAACGCACTCAATGCTGAATTGAGCCTGTTTTTGAACTCTGTATTAAAAGTAGTGAAATCAGCAAATCCCAGCAGAAAACAACAAGAATCAGGTACGTCCTTCATATTCAAGTAGTTCTGAGTAGTTTGTACAGAGATTTGTGTAGTTTTTGAAGAGATTTGTGCAGTTTGACTGCACTTGAAGTTGATGTGTCATATAGGCACTCAACGCTGAATTGAGCCTGTTTTTGAACTCTGTATTAAAAGTAGTGAAAACAGTAAATCCCAGCAGAAAATCAACAAGAATCAGGTACTTCCTTCATATTCAAGTAGTTCTGAGTAGTTTGTGCATAGATTTGTGCAGTTTTTGATGAGATTTGTGCAGTTTGATTGCATGTTAGCATGAAGTGTTAAAAACGCACTGAACGCTGAATTGAGCCTGTTTTTGAACTCTCTATTAAAAGTAGTGAAAACAGCAAATCCCAGCAGAAAATCAACAGGAATCATGTAGTTCCTTCATATTCAAGTTGTTCTGAGTAGTTTGTGCAGAGATTTGTGTAGTTTTTGAAGAGATTTGTTTAGTATGATTCCATGTTAGCATGAAGTATCAAAAAAGCACTGAACGCTGAATTGAGCCTGTTTTTGAACTCTGTATTAAAAGTAAGGAAATCATTAATTCCCAGAAGAAAATCAACAGGAATCATGTAGTTCCTTCATATTCAAGTAGTTTTTAGTAGTTTTTGCAGAGATTTGTGTAGTTCTTGAAGATATTTGTGCAGTTTGACTGCACTTCAAGTTTATGTGTCATAAAGACACTGAACGCTGAATTGAGCCTGTTTTTGAACTCTGTATTAAAAGTAGTGAAAACAGCAATTCCCAGCAGAAAATCAACAGGAATCATGTAGTTCCTTCATATTCAAGTTGTTCTGAGTAGTTTGTGCAGAGATTTGTGCAGTTTTTGAAGAGATTTGTGCAGTTTGATTGCATGTTAGCATGAAGTGTCAAAAACGCACTGAACGCTGAATTGAGCCTGTTCATGAACTCTGTATTAAAAGTAGTGAAATCAGCAAATCCCAGCAGAAAACAACAAGAATCAGGTACGTCCTTCATATTCAAGTAGTTCTGAGTAGTTTGTGCAGAGATTTGTGCAGTTTTTGAAGAGATTTGTTTAGTATGATTCCATGTTAGCATGAAGTATCAAAAAAGCATTGAACGCTGAATTGAGCCTATTTTTGAACTCTCTATTAAAAGTAGTGAAAACAGCAAATCCCAGCAGAAAATCAACAGGAATCATGTAGTTCCTTCATATTCAAGTAGTTTTTAGTAGTTTCTGCAGAGATTTGTGTAGTTTTTGAAGAGATTTGTGCAGTTTGACTGCACTTCAAGTTGATGAGTCACAAACGCACTGAACGCTGAATTGAGCCTGTTTTTGAACTTTCTATTAAAAGTAGCGAAATCAGCAAATCCCAGCAGAAAACAACAAGAATCAGGTACGTCCTTCATATTCAAGTAGTTCTGAGTAGTTTGTGCAGAGATTTGTGCAGTTTGATTTCATTTCAAGTTGGTTAGTCATAAACGCACTCAATGCTGAATTGAGCCTGTTTTTGAACTCTGTATTAAAAGTAGTGAAATCAGCAAATCCCAGCAGAAAACAACAAGAATCAGGTACGTCCTTCATATTCAAGTAGTTCTGAGTAGTTTGTACAGAGATTTGTGTAGTTTTTGATGAGATTTGTGCAGTTTGATTGCATGTTAGCATGAAGTGTTAAAAACGCACTGAACGCTGAATTGAGCCTGTTTTTGACCTCTCTATTAAAAGTAGTGAAAACAGCAAATCCCAGCAGAAAATCAACAGGAATCATGTAGTTCCTTCATATTCAAGTAGTTCTGAGTAGTTTGTGCAGAGATTTGTGCAGTTTGATTTCATTTCAAGTTGGTTAGTCATAAACGCACTCAGTGCTGAATTGAGCCTGTTTTTGAACTCTGTATTAAAAGTAGTGAAAACAGCAAATCCCAGCAGAAAATCTACAGGAATCATGTAGTTCCTTCATATTCAAGTTGTTCTGAGTAGTTTGTGCAGAGATTTGTGTAGTTTTTGATGAGATTTGTGCAGTTTGATTGCAGTTAGCATGAAGTATCAAAAACGCACTGAACGCTGAATTGAGCCTGTTTTTGAACTCTGTATTAAATGTAGTGAAATCATTAAATCCCAGCAGAAAATCAATGAGAATCATGTATTCCCTTCATATTCAAGTAGTTCTGAGTAGTTTGTGCAGAGATTTGTGCAGTTTTTGAAGAGATTTGTTTAGTATGATTCCATGTTAGCATGAAGTATCAAAAAGCACTGAACGCTGAATTGAGCCTGTTTTTGAACTCTGTATTAAAAGTAGTGAAAACAGTAAATCCCAGCAGAAAATCAACAAGAATCAGGTACTTCTTTCATATTCAAGTAGTTCTGAGTAGTTTGTGCAGAGATTTGTGTAGTTTTTGATGAGATTTGTGCAGTTTGATTGCATGTTAGCATGAAGTGTTAAAAACGCACTGAACTCTGAATTGAGCCTGTTTTTGAACTCTCTATTAAAAGTAGTGAAAACAGCAAATCCCAGCAGAAAATCAACAGGAATCATGTAGTTACTTCATATTCAAGTAGTTTTTAGTAGTGTCTGCAGAGATTTGTGTAGTTTTTGATGAGATTTGTGCAGTTTCATTGCAGTTAGCATGAAGTATCAAAAACGCACTGAACTCTGAATTGAGCCTGTTTTTGAACTCTCTATTAAAAGTAGTGAAAACAGCAAATCCCAGCAGAAAATCAACAGGAATCATGTAGTTCCTTCATATTCAAGTAGTTCTCAGTAGTTTGTGCAGAGATTTGTGTAGTTTTTGATGAGATTTGTGCAGTCTGATTGCATGTTAGCATGAAGTGTTAAAAACGCACTGAACGCTGAATTGAGCCTGTTTTTGAACTCTGTATTAAAAGTAGTGAAAACAGTAAATCCCAGCAGAAAATCAACAAGAATCAGGTACTTCCTTCATATTCAAGTAGTTCTGAGTAGTTTGTGCAGAGATTTGTGTAGTTTTTGATGAGATTTGTGCAGTTTGATTGCATGTTAGCATGAAGTGTTAAAAACGCACTGAACGCTGAATTGAGCCTGTTTTTGAACTCTGTATTAAATGTAAGGAAATCATTAAATCCCAGAAGAAAATCAACAGGAATCATGTAGTTCCTTCATATTCAAGTGGTTCTGAGTAGTTTGTGCAGAGATTTGTGCAGTTTGATTTCATTTCAAGTTGGTTAGTCATAAACGCACTCAGTGCTGAATTGAGCCTGTTTTTGAACTCTGTATTAAAAGTAGTGAAATCAGCAAATCCCAGCAGAAAATCAACAAGAATCAGGTACTTCCTTCATATTCAAGTAGTTCTCAGTAGTTTGTGCAGAGATTTGTGTAGTTTTTGATGAGATTTGTGCAGTTTGATTGCATGTTAGCATGAAGTGTTAAAAACGCACTGAACGCTGAATTGAGCCTGTTTTTGACCTCTCTATTAAAAGTAGTGAAAACAGCAAATTCCAGCAGAAAATCAACAGGAATCATGTAGTTCCTTCATATTCAAGTAGTTCTGAGTAGTTTGTGCAGAGACTTGTGTAGTTTTTGAAGAGATTTGTGCAGTTTGATTGCATGTTAGCATGAAGCGTCAAAAACGCACTGAACGCTGAATTGAGCCTGTTTTTGAACTCTGTATTAAATGTAGTGAAATCACTAAATCCCAGAAGAAAATCAACAGGAATCATGTAGTTCCTTCATATTCAAGTAGTTCTGAGTAGTTTGTGCAGAGATTTGTGCAGTTTTTGAAGAGATTTGTGCAGTTTGATTGCATGTTAGCATGAAGTGTCAAAAACGCGATGAACGCTGAATTGAGCCTGTTTTTGAACTCTGTATTAAAAGTAGTGAAAACAGCAAATCCTAGTAGAAAATCAACAGGAATCATGTAGTTCCGTCATATTCAAGTTGTTCTGAGTAGTTTGTGCAGAGATTTGTGTAGTTTTTGATGAGATTTGTGCAGTTTGATTGCATTTCAAGTTGGTTAGTCATAAACGCACTCAATGCTGAATTGAGCCTGTTTTTGAACTCTGTATTAAAAGTAGTGAAAACAGCAAATCCCAGCAGAAAATCAATAGGAATCATGTAGTTCCTTCATATTCAAGTAGTTTTTAGTAGTTTCTGCAGAGATTTGTGTAGTTTTTGAAGAGATTTGTGCAGTTTGACTGCACTTCAAGTTTATGTGTCATAAAGGCACTGAACGCTGAATTGAGCCTGTTTTTGAACTCTGTATTAAAAGTAGTGAAAACAGCAAATCCCAGCAGAAAATCAACAGGAATCATGTAGTTCCTATATATTCAAGTAGTTCTGAGTAGTTTGTGCAGAGATTTGTGTAGTTTTTGATGAGATTTGTGCAGTTTGATTTCATTTCAAGTTGATGAGTCACAAACGCACCCAATGCTGAATTGAGCCTGTTTTTGAACTTTCTATTAAAAGTAGCGAAATCAGCAAATCCCTGCAGAAAATCAACAAGAATCATGTAGTTCCTTCATATTCAAGTAGTTCTGAGTAGTTTGTGCAGAGATTTGTGCAGTTTGATTTCATTTCAAGTTGGTTAGTTATAAACGCACTCAATGCTGAATTGAGCCTGTTTTTGAACTCTGTATTAAAAGTAGTGAAATCAGCAAATCCCAGCAGAAAACAACAAGAATCAGGTACGTCCTTCATATTCAAGTAGTTTTTATTAGTTTCTGTAGAGATTTGTGAACTTTTTGAAGAGATTTGTGCAGTTTGACTGCACTTCAAGTTGATGTGTCATAAAGGCACTCAACGCTGAATTGAGCCTGTTTTTGAACTTTGCTTTAAATGTAGTGAAATCATTAAATCCGGTCAGAAAATCAACATGAATCATGTAGTTCCTTCATATTCAAGTAGTTTTTATTAGTTTCTGTAGAGATTTGTGAAGTTTTTGAAGAGATTTGTGCAGTTTGACTACACTTCAAGTTGATGTGTCATAAAGGCACTCAACGCTGAATTGAGCCTGTTTTTGAACTTTGTATTAAATGTAGTGAAAACAGCAAATCAGAGCAGAAAATCAACAGGAATCATGTAGTTACTTCATATTCAAGTAGTTCTGAGTAGTTTGTGCAGAGATTTGTGTAGATATCGAAGAGATTTGTGCAGTGTTGTTCATGTTACCATGAAGTATCAAAAACGCACTCAACGCTGAATTGAACATGTTTTTGAACTCTGTATTAAATGTAGTGAAATCATTAAATCCCAGAAGAAAATCAACAGGAATCATGTAGTTCCTTCATATTCAAGTAGTTCTGAGTAGTTTGTGCAGAGATTTGTGCAGTTTGATTTCATTTCAAGTTGATTAGTCATAAACGCACTCAATGCTGAATTGAGCCTGTTTTTGAACTCTGTATTAAAAATAGTGAAATCAGCAAATCCCAGCAGAAAACAACAAGAATCAGGTACGTCCTTCATATTCAAGTAGTTCTGAGTAGTTTGTACAGAGATTTGTGTAGTTTTTGATGAGATTTGTGCAGTTTGATTGCATGTTAGCATGAAGTGTTAAAAACGCACTGAACGCTGAATTGAGCCTGTTTTTGACCTCTCTATTAAAAGTAGTGAAAACAGCAAATTCCAGCAGAAAATCAACAAGAATCATGTAGTTCCTTCATATTCAAGTAGTTCTGAGTAGTTTGTGCAAAGATTTGTGTAGTTTTTGATGAGATTTGTGCAGTTTGATTGCATGTTAGCATGAAGTGTTAAAAACGCACTGAACGCTGAATTGAGCCTGTTTTTGAACTCTCTATTAAAAGTAGTGAAAACAGCAAATCCCAGCAGAAAATCAACAGGAATCATGTAGTTCCTTCATATTCAAGTAGTTTTTAGTAGTTTCTGCAGAGATTTGTGTAGTTCTTGAAGAGATTTGTGCAGTTTGACTGCACTTCAAGTTTATGTGTCATAAAGGCACTCAACGCTGAATTGAGCCTGTTTTTGAACTTTGTATTAAATGTAGTGAAAACAGCAAATCAGAGCAGAAAATCAACAGGAATCATGTAGTTACTTCATATTCAAGTAGTTCTGAGTAGTTTGTGCAGAGATTTGTGTAGATATCGAAGAGATTTGTGCAGTGTTGTTCATGTTACCATGAAGTATCAAAAACGCACTCAACGCTGAATTGAACATGTTTTTGAACTCTGTATTAAATGTAGTGAAATCATTAAATCCCAGAAGAAAATCAACAGGAATCATGTAGTTCCTTCATATTCAAGTAGTTCTGAGTAGTTTGTGCAGAGATTTGTGCAGTTTGATTTCATTTCAAGTTGATTAGTCATAAACGCACTCAATGCTGAATTGAGCCTGTTTTTGAACTCTGTATTAAAAATAGTGAAATCAGCAAATCCCAGCAGAAAACAACAAGAATCAGGTACGTCCTTCATATTCAAGTAGTTCTGAGTAGTTTGTACAGAGATTTGTGTAGTTTTTGATGAGATTTGTGCAGTTTGATTGCATGTTAGCATGAAGTGTTAAAAACGCACTGAACGCTGAATTGAGCCTGTTTTTGACCTCTCTATTAAAAGTAGTGAAAACAGCAAATTCCAGCAGAAAATCAACAGGAATCATGTAGTTCCTCCATATTCAAGTAGTTCTGAGTAGTTTGTGCAGAGACTTGTGTAGTTTTTGATGAGATTTGTGCAGTTTGATTGCATGTTAGCATGAAGTATCAAAAACGCACTGAACGGTGAATTGAGCCTGTTTTTGAACTCTGTATTAAAAGTAGTGAAAACAGCAAATCCCAGCAGAAAATCAACAGGAATCATGTAGTTCCGTCATATTCAAGTTGTTCTGAGTAGTTTGTGCAGAGATTTGTGTAGTTTTTGATGAGATTTGTGCAGTTTGATTTCATTTCAAGTTGATGAGTCACAAACGCACCCAATGCTGAATTGAGCCTGTTTTTGAACTTTCTATTAAAAGTAGCGAAATCGGCAAATCCCTGCAGAAAATCAACAAGAATCATGTAGTTCCTTCATATTCAAATAGTTCTGAGTAGTTTGTGCAGAGATTTGTGCAGTTTGATTTCATTTCAAGTTGGTTAGTCATAAAGGCACTCAATGCTGAATTGAGCCTGTTTTTCAACTCTATATTAAATGTAGTGAAATCATTAAATCCGGGCAGAAAATCAACATGAATCATGTAGTTCCTTCATATTCAAGTAGTTTTTAGTAGTTTCTGCAGAGATTTGTGTAGTTTTTGATGAGATTTGTGCAGTTTGATTTCATTTCAAGTTGATTAGTCACAAATGCACCCAATGCTGAATTGAGCCTGTTTTTGAACTTTCTATGAAAAGAAGCGAAATCAGCAAATCCCTGCAGAAAATCAACAAGAATCATGTAGTTCCTTCATATTCAAGTAGTTCTGAGTAGTTTGTGCAAAGATTTGTGTAGTTTTTGATGAGATTTGTGCAGTTTGATTGCATGTTAGCATGAAGTGTTAAAAACGCACTGAACGCTGAATTGAGCCTGTTTTTGAACTCTCTATTAAAAGTAGTGAAAACAGCAAATCCCAGCAGAAAATCAACAGGAATCATGTAGTTCCTTCATATTCAAGTAGTTTTTAGTAGTTTCTGCAGAGATTTGTGTAGTTCTTGAAGAGATTTGTGCAGTTTGACTGCACTTCAAGTTTATGTGTCATAAAGGCACTCAACGCTGAATTGAGTCTGTTTTTGAACTCTGTATTAAAAGTAGTGAAAACAGCAAATCCCAGCAGAAAATCAACAGGAATCATGTAGTTCCTTCACATTCAAGTAGTTCTGAGTAGTTTGTGCAGAGATTTGTGCAGTTTTTGAAGAGATTTGTTTAGTATGATTCCATGTTAGCATGAAGTATCAAAAAAGCACTGAACGCTGAATTGAGCCTGTTTTTGAACTCTGTATTAAAAGTAAGGAAATCATTAATTCCCAGAAGAAAATCAACAGGAATCATGTAGTTCCTTCATATTCAAGTGGTTCTGAGTAGTTTGTGCAGAGATTTGTGTAGTTTTTGATGAGATTTGTGCAGTTTGATTGCATGTTAGCATGAAGTGTCAAAAACGCACTGAACGCTGAATTGAGCCTGTTTTTGAACTCTGTATTAAAAGTAGTGAAAACAGCAAATCCCAGCAGAAAATCAACAGGAATCATGTATTCCCTTCATATTCAAATATTTCTGAGTAGTTTGTGCAGAGATTTGTGTAGTTTTTGATGAGATTTGTGCAGTTTGATTGCATGTTAGCATGAAGTGTTAAAAACGCACTGAACGCTGAATTGAGCCTGTTTTTGAACACTGTATTAAAAGTAGTGAAAACAGCAAATCCCAGCAGAAAATCAACAGGAATCATGTAGTTCCTTCATATTCAAGTGGTTCTGAGTAGTTTGTGCAGAGATTTGTGCAGTTTTTGAAGAGATTTGTTTAGTATGATTCCATGTTAGCATGAAGTATCAAAAACGTACTGAACACTGAATTGAGCCTATTTTTGAACTCTGTATTAAAAGTAGTGAAAACAGCAAATCCCAGCAGAAAATCAACGAGAATCATGTATTCCCTTCATATTCAAGTAGTTCTGAGTAGTTTGTGTAGAGATTTGTGCAGTTTTTGAAGAGATTTGTTTAGTATGATTCCATGTTAGCATGAAGTATCAAAAACGCACTGAACGCTGAATTGAGCCTGTTTTTGAACTCTGTATTAAAAGTAAGGAAATCATTAAATCCCAGAAGAAAATCAACAGGAATCATGTAGTTCCTTCATATTCAAGTTGTTCTGAGTATTGGTGCAGCGATTTGTGTAGTTCTTGATGAGATTTGTGCAGTTTGATTGCATGTTAGCATGAAGTGTCAAAAACGCGATGAACGCTGAATTGAGCCTGTTTTTGAACTCTGTATTAAAAGTAGTGAAAACAGCAAATCCTAGTAGAAAATCAACAGGAATCATGTAGTTCCGTCATATTCAAGTTGTTCTGAGTAGTTTGTGCAGAGATTTGTGTAGTTTTTGATGAGATTTGTGCAGTTTGATTTCATTTCAAGTTGATTAGTCACAAACGCACCCAATGCTGAATTGAGCCTGTTTTTGAACTTTCTATTAAAAGTAGCGAAATCAGCAAATCCCTGCAGAAAATCAACAAGAATCATGTAGTTCCTTCATATTCAAGTAGTTCTGAGTAGTTTGTGCAGAGATTTGTGCAGTTTGATTTCATTTCAAGTTGGTTAGTCATAAACGCACTCAATGCTGAATTGAGCCTGTTTTTGAACTCTGTATTAAAAGTAGTGAAATCAGCAAATCCCAGCAGAAAACAACAAGAATCAGGTACGTCCTTCATATTCAAGTAGTTCTGAGTAGTTTGTGCAAAGATTTGTGTAGGTTTTGATGAGATTTGTGCAGTTTGATTGCATGTTAGCATGAAGTGTTAAAAACGCACTGAACGCTGAATTGAGCCTGTTTTTGAACTCTCTATTAAAAGTAGTGAAAACAGCAAATCCCAGCAGAAAATCAACAGGAATCATGTAGTTCCTTCATATTCAAGTAGTTTTTAGTAGTTTCTGCAGAGATTTGTGTAGTTTTTGAAGAGATTTGTGCAGTTTGACTGCACTTCAAGTTGATGAGTCACAAACGCACTGAACGCTGAATTGAGCCTGTTTTTGAACTTTCTATTAAAAGTAGCGAAATCAGCAAATCCCAGCAGAAAACAACAAGAATCAGGTACGTCCTTCATATTCAAGTAGTTCTGAGTAGTTTGTGCAGAGATTTGTGCAGTTTGATTTCATTTCAAGTTGGTTAGTCATAAACGCACTCAATGCTGAATTGAGCCTGTTTTTGAACTCTGTATTAAAGTAGTGAAATCAGCAAATCCCAGCAGAAAACAACAAGAATCAGGTACGTCCTTCATATTCAAGTAGTTCTGAGTAGTTTGTGCAGAGATTTGTGCAGTTTTTGAAGAGATTTGTTTAGTATGATTCCATGTTAGCATGAAGTATCAAAAAAGCACTGAACGCTGAATTGAGCCTATTTTTGAACTCTGTATTAAAAGTAGTGAAAACAGTAAATCCCAGCAGAAAATCAATAGGAATCATGTAGTTCCTTCATATTCAAGTTGTTCTGAGTAGTTTGTGCAGAGATTTGTGTAGTTTGACTGCACTTCAAGTTTATGTGTCATAAAGGCACTCAACGCTGAATTGAGCCTGTTTTTCAACTCTGTATTAAATGTAGTGAAATCATTAAATCCGGGCAGAAAATCAACATGAATCATGTAGTTCCTTCATATTCAAGTAGTTTTTAGTAGTTTCTGCAGAGATTTGTGTAGTTTTTGAAGAGATTTGTGCAGTTTGACTGCACTTCAAGTTTATGTGTCATAAAGGCACTGAACGCTGAATTGAGCCTGTTTTTGAACTCTGTATTAAAAGTAGTGAAAACAGCAAATCCCAGCAGAAAATCAATAAGAATCAGGTACTTCCTTCATATTGAAGTAGTTCTGAGTAGTTTGTGTAGAGATTTGTGTAGTTTTTGATGAGATTTCTGCAGTTTGATTGCATGTTAGCATGAAGTGTTAAAAACGCACTGAACGCTGAATTGAGCCTGTTTTTGAACTCTCTATTAAAAGTAGTGAAAACAACAAATCCCAGCAGAAAATCAACAGGAATCATGTAGTTCCTTCATATTCAAGTTGTTCTGAGTAGTTTGTGCAGAGATTTGTGTAGTTTTTGATGAGATTTGTGCAGTTTGATTGCATGTTAGCATGAAGTGTTAAAAACGCACTGAACGCTGAATTGAGCCTGTTTTTGAACTCTCTATTAAAAGTAGTGAAAACAGCAAATCCCAGCAGAAAATCAACGGGAATCATGTATTCCCTTCATATTCAAGTAGTTCTGAGTAGTTTGTGCAGAGATTTGTGCAGTTTTTGAAGAGATTTGTTTAGTATGATTCCATGTTAGAATGAAGTATCAAAAACGTACTGAACGCTGAATTGAGCCTGTTTTTGAACTCTGTATTAAAAGTAGTGAAAACAGCAAATCCCAGCAGAAAATCAACAGGTATCATGTAGTTCCTTCATATTCAAGTGGTTCTGAGTAGTTTGTGCAGAGATTTGTGCAGTTTGATTTCATTTCAAGTTGATGAGTCACAAACGCACCCAATGCTGAATTGAGCCTGTTTTTGAACTCTGTATTAAAAGTAAGGAAATCATTAAATCCCAGAAGAAAATCAACAGGAATCATGTAGTTCCTTCATATTCAAGTGGTTCTGAGTAGTTTGTGCAGAGATTTGTGTAGTTCTTGATGAGATTTGTGCAGGTTGATTGCATGTTAGCATGAAGTGTCAAAAACGCAATGAACGCTGATTTGAGCCTGTTTTTGAACTCTGTATTAAAAGTAGTGAAAACAGCAAATCCTAGTAGAAAATCAACAGGAATCATGTAGTTCCGTCATATTCAAGTTGTTCTGAGTAGTTTGCGCAGAGATTTGTGTAGTTTTTGATGAGATTTGTGCAGTTTGATTTCATTTCAAGTTGATGAGTCACAAACGCACCCAATGCTGAATTGAGCCTGTTTTTGAACTTTCTATTAAAAGTAGCGAAATCAGCAAATCCCTGCAGAAAATCAACAAGAATCATGTAGTTCCTTCATATTCAAGTAGTTCTGAGTAGTTTGTGCAGAGATTTGTGCAGTTTGATTTCATTTCAAGTTGGTTAGTCATAAACGCACTCAATGCTGAATTGAGCCTGTTTTTGAACTCTGTATTAAAAGTAGTGAAATCAGCAAATCCCAGCAGAAAACAACAAGAATCAGGTACGTCCTTCATATTCAAGTAGTTCTGAGTAGTTTGTGCAAAGATTTGTGTAGGTTTTGATGAGATTTGTGCAGTTTGATTGCATGTTAGCATGAAGTGTTAAAAACGCACTGAACGCTGAATTGAGCCTGTTTTTGAACTCTCTATTAAAAGTAGTGAAAACAGCAAATCCCAGCAGAAAATCAACAGGAATCATGTAGTTCCTTCATATTCAAGTTGTTCTGAGTAGTTTGTGCAGAGATTTGTGTAGTTTTTGAAGAGATTTGTTTAGTATGATTCCATGTTAGCATGAAGTATCAAAAAAGCACTGAACGCTGAATTGAGCCTGTTTTTGAACTCTCTATTAAAAGTAGTGAAAACAGCAAATCCCAGCAGAAAATCAACAGGAATCATGTAGTTCCTTCATATTCAAGTAGTTTTTAGTAATTTCTGCAGAGATTTGTCTAGTTCTTGAAGAGATTTGTGCAGTTTGACTGCACTTCAAGTTTATGTGTCATAAAGGCACTGAACGCTGAATTGAGTCTGTTTTTGAACTCTGTATTAAAAGTAGTGAAAACAGCAAATCCCAGCAGAAAATCAACAAGAATCAGGTACTTCCTTCATATTCAAGTAGTTCTGAGTAGTTTGTGCAGAGATTTGTGCAGTTTGATTTCATTTCAAGTTGGTTAGTCATAAACGCACTCAATGCTGAATTGAGCCTGTTTTTGAACTCTGTATTAAAAGTAAGGAAATCATTAAATCCCAGAAGAAAATCAACAGGAATCATGTAGTTCCTTCATATTCAAGTGGTTCTGAGTAGTTTGTGCAGAGATTTGTGTAGTTCTTGATGAGATTTGTGCAGGTTGATTGCATGTTAGCATGAAGTGTCAAAAACGCAATGAACGCTGATTTGAGCCTGTTTTTGAACTCTGTATTAAAAGTAGTGAAAACAGCAAATCCTAGTAGAAAATCAACAGGAATCATGTAGTTCCGTCATATTCAAGTTGTTCTGAGTAGTTTGCGCAGAGATTTGTGTAGTTTTTGATGAGATTTGTGCAGTTTGATTTCATTTCAAGTTGATGAGTCACAAACGCACCCAATGCTGAATTGAGCCTGTTTTTGAACTTTCTATTAAAAGTAGCGAAATCAGCAAATCCCTGCAGAAAATCAACAAGAATCATGTAGTTCCTTCATATTCAAGTAGTTCTGAGTAGTTTGTGCAGAGATTTGTGCAGTTTGATTTCATTTCAAGTTGGTTAGTCATAAACGCACTCAATGCTGAATTGAGCCTGTTTTTGAACTCTGTATTAAAAGTAGTGAAATCAGCAAATCCCAGCAGAAAACAACAAGAATCAGGTACGTCCTTCATATTCAAGTAGTTCTGAGTAGTTTGTGCAAAGATTTGTGTAGGTTTTGATGAGATTTGTGCAGTTTGATTGCATGTTAGCATGAAGTGTTAAAAACGCACTGAACGCTGAATTGAGCCTGTTTTTGAACTCTCTATTAAAAGTAGTGAAAACAGCAAATCCCAGCAGAAAATCAACAGGAATCATGTAGTTCCTTCATATTCAAGTTGTTCTGAGTAGTTTGTGCAGAGATTTGTGTAGTTTTTGAAGAGATTTGTTTAGTATGATTCCATGTTAGCATGAAGTATCAAAAAAGCACTGAACGCTGAATTGAGCCTGTTTTTGAACTCTCTATTAAAAGTAGTGAAAACAGCAAATCCCAGCAGAAAATCAACAGGAATCATGTAGTTCCTTCATATTCAAGTAGTTTTTAGTAATTTCTGCAGAGATTTGTCTAGTTCTTGAAGAGATTTGTGCAGTTTGACTGCACTTCAAGTTTATGTGTCATAAAGGCACTGAACGCTGAATTGAGTCTGTTTTTGAACTCTGTATTAAAAGTAGTGAAAACAGCAAATCCCAGCAGAAAATCAACAAGAATCAGGTACTTCCTTCATATTCAAGTAGTTCTGAGTAGTTTGTGCAGAGATTTGTGCAGTTTGATTTCATTTCAAGTTGGTTAGTCATAAACGCACTCAATGCTGAATTGAGCCTGTTTTTGAACTCTGTATTAAAAGTAGTGAAATCAGCAAATCCCAGCAGAAAACAACAAGAATCAGGTACGTCCTTCATATTCAAGTAGTTCTGAGTAGTTTGTACAGAGATTTGTGTAGTTTTTGATGAGATTTGTGCAGTTTGATTGCATGTTAGCATGAAGTGTTAAAAACGCACTGAACGCTGAATTGAGCCTGTTTTTGACCTCTCTATTAAAAGTAGTGAAAACAGCAAATCCCAGCAGAAAATCAACAGGAATCATGTAGTTCCTTCATATTCAAGTAGTTCTGAGTAGTTTGTGCAGAGATTTGTGTAGTTTTTGAAGAGATTTGTGCAGTTTGACTGCACTTCAAGTTTATGTGTCATAAAGGCACTCAACGCTGAATTGAGCCTGTTTTTCAACTCTGTATTAAATTTAGTGAAATCATTAAATCCGGGCAGAAAATCAACATGAATCATGTAGTTCCTTCATATTCAAGTGGTTCTGAGTAGTTTGTGCAGAGATTTGTGCAGTTTGATTTCATTTCAAGTTGGTTAGTCATAAACGCACTCAGTGCTGAATTGAGCCTGTTTTTGAACTCTGTATTAAAAGTAGTGAAAACAGCAAATCCCAGCAGAAAATCTACAGGAATCATGTAGTTCCTTCATATTCAAGTTGTTCTGAGTAGTTTGTGCAGAGATTTGTGTAGTTTTTGATGAGATTTGTGCAGTTTGATTGCAGTTAGCATGAAGTATCAAAAACGCACTGAACGCTGAATTGAGCCTGTTTTTGAACTCTGTATTAAAAGTAAGGAAATCATTAATTCCCAGAAGAAAATCAACAGGAATCATGTAGTTCCTTCATATTCAAGTAGTTTTTAGTAGTTTTTGCAGAGATTTGTGTAGTTCTTGAAGATATTTGTGCAGTTTGACTGCACTTCAAGTTTATGTGTCATAAAGACACTGAACGCTGAATTGAGCCTGTTTTTGAACTCTGTATTAAAAGTAGTGAAAACAGCAATTCCCAGCAGAAAATCAACAGGAATCATGTAGTTCCTTCATATTCAAGTTGTTCTGAGTAGTTTGTGCAGAGATTTGTGCAGTTTTTGAAGAGATTTGTGCAGTTTGATTGCATGTTAGCATGAAGTGTCAAAAACGCACTGAACGCTGAATTGAGCCTGTTCATGAACTCTGTATTAAAAGTAGTGAAATCAGCAAATCCCAGCAGAAAACAACAAGAATCAGGTACGTCCTTCATATTCAAGTAGTTCTGAGTAGTTTGTGCAGAGATTTGTGCAGTTTTTGAAGAGATTTGTTTAGTATGATTCCATGTTAGCATGAAGTATCAAAAAAGCATTGAACGCTGAATTGAGCCTATTTTTGAACTCTCTATTAAAAGTAGTGAAAACAGCAAATCCCAGCAGAAAATCAACAGGAATCATGTAGTTCCTTCATATTCAAGTAGTTTTTAGTAGTTTCTGCAGAGATTTGTGTAGTTTTTGAAGAGATTTGTGCAGTTTGACTGCACTTCAAGTTGATGAGTCACAAACGCACTGAACGCTGAATTGAGCCTGTTTTTGAACTTTCTATTAAAAGTAGCGAAATCAGCAAATCCCAGCAGAAAACAACAAGAATCAGGTACGTCCTTCATATTCAAGTAGTTCTGAGTAGTTTGTGCAGAGATTTGTGCAGTTTGATTTCATTTCAAGTTGGTTAGTCATAAACGCACTCAATGCTGAATTGAGCCTGTTTTTGAACTCTGTATTAAAAGTAGTGAAATCAGCAAATCCCAGCAGAAAACAACAAGAATCAGGTACGTCCTTCATATTCAAGTAGTTCTGAGTAGTTTGTGCAGAGATTTGTGCAGTTTTTGAAGAGATTTGTTTAGTATGATTCCATGTTAGCATGAAGTATCAAAAAAGCACTGAATGCTGAATTGAGCCTGTTTTTGAACTCTGTATTAAAAGTAGTGAAAACAGCAAATCCCAGCAGAAAATCAACAGGTATCATGTAGTTCCTTCATATTCAAGTGGTTCTGAGTAGTTTGTGCAGAGATTTGTGTAGTTTTTGATGAGATTTGTGCAGTTTGATTTCATTTCAAGTTGATTAGTCACAAACGCACCCAATGCTGAATTGAGCCTGTTTTTGAACTCTCTATTAAAAGTAGTGAAAACAGCAAATCCCAGCAGAAAATCAACAGGAATCATGTAGTTCCTTCATATTCAAGTAGTTTTTAGTAATTTCTGCAGAGATTTGTGTAGTTCTTGAAGAGATTTGTGCAGTTTGACTGCACTTCAAGTTTATGTGTCATAAAGGCACTGAACGCTGAATTGAGTCTGTTTTTGAACTCTGTATTAAAAGTAGTGAAAACAGCAAATCCCAGCAGAAAATCAACAAGAATCAGGTACTTCCTTCATATTCAAGTAGTTCTGAGTAGTTTGTGCAGAGATTTGTGCAGTTTGATTTCATTTCAAGTTGGTTAGTCATAAACGCACTCAATGCTGAATTGAGCCTGTTTTTGAACTCTGTATTAAAAGTAGTGAAATCAGCAAATCCCAGCAGAAAACAACAAGAATCAGGTACGTCCTTCATATTCAAGTAGTTCTGAGTAGTTTGTACAGAGATTTGTGTAGTTTTTGATGAGATTTGTGCAGTTTGATTGCATGTTAGCATGAAGTGTTAAAAACGCACTGAACGCTGAATTGAGCCTGTTTTTGACCTCTCTATTAAAAGTAGTGAAAACAGCAAATCCCAGCAGAAAATCAACAGGAATCATGTAGTTCCTTCATATTCAAGTAGTTCTGAGTAGTTTGTGCAGAGATTTGTGCAGTTTGATTTCATTTCAAGTTGGTTAGTCATAAACGCACTCAGTGCTGAATTGAGCCTGTTTTTGAACTCTGTATTAAAAGTAGTGAAAACAGCAAATCCCAGCAGAAAATCTACAGGAATCATGTAGTTCCTTCATATTCAAGTTGTTCTGAGTAGTTTGTGCAGAGATTTGTGTAGTTTTTGATGAGATTTGTGCAGTTTGATTGCAGTTAGCATGAAGTATCAAAAACGCACTGAACGCTGAATTGAGCCTGTTTTTGAACTCTGTATTAAATGTAGTGAAATCATTAAATCCCAGCAGAAAATCAATGAGAATCATGTATTCCCTTCATATTCAAGTAGTTCTGAGTAGTTTGTGCAGAGATTTGTGCAGTTTTTGAAGAGATTTGTTTAGTATGATTCCATGTTAGCATGAAGTATCAAAAAGCACTGAACGCTGAATTGAGCCTGTTTTTGAACTCTGTATTAAAAGTAGTGAAAACAGTAAATCCCAGCAGAAAATCAACAAGAATCAGGTACTTCTTTCATATTCAAGTAGTTCTGAGTAGTTTGTGCAGAGATTTGTGTAGTTTTTGATGAGATTTGTGCAGTTTGATTGCATGTTAGCATGAAGTGTTAAAAACGCACTGAACTCTGAATTGAGCCTGTTTTTGAACTCTCTATTAAAAGTAGTGAAAACAGCAAATCCCAGCAGAAAATCAACAGGAATCATGTAGTTACTTCATATTCAAGTAGTTTTTAGTAGTGTCTGCAGAGATTTGTGTAGTTTTTGATGAGATTTGTGCAGTTTCATTGCAGTTAGCATGAAGTATCAAAAACGCACTGAACTCTGAATTGAGCCTGTTTTTGAACTCTCTATTAAAAGTAGTGAAAACAGCAAATCCCAGCAGAAAATCAACAGGAATCATGTAGTTCCTTCATATTCAAGTAGTTCTCAGTAGTTTGTGCAGAGATTTGTGTAGTTTTTGATGAGATTTGTGCAGTCTGATTGCATGTTAGCATGAAGTGTTAAAAACGCACTGAACGCTGAATTGAGCCTGTTTTTGAACTCTGTATTAAAAGTAGTGAAAACAGTAAATCCCAGCAGAAAATCAACAAGAATCAGGTACTTCCTTCATATTCAAGTAGTTCTGAGTAGTTTGTGCAGAGATTTGTGTAGTTTTTGATGAGATTTGTGCAGTTTGATTGCATGTTAGCATGAAGTGTTAAAAACGCACTGAACGCTGAATTGAGCCTGTTTTTGAACTCTGTATTAAATGTAAGGAAATCATTAAATCCCAGAAGAAAATCAACAGGAATCATGTAGTTCCTTCATATTCAAGTGGTTCTGAGTAGTTTGTGCAGAGATTTGTGCAGTTTGATTTCATTTCAAGTTGGTTAGTCATAAACGCACTCAGTGCTGAATTGAGCCTGTTTTTGAACTCTGTATTAAAAGTAGTGAAATCAGCAAATCCCAGCAGAAAATCAACAAGAATCAGGTACTTCCTTCATATTCAAGTAGTTCTCAGTAGTTTGTGCAGAGATTTGTGTAGTTTTTGATGAGATTTGTGCAGTTTGATTGCATGTTAGCATGAAGTGTTAAAAACGCACTGAACGCTGAATTGAGCCTGTTTTTGACCTCTCTATTAAAAGTAGTGAAAACAGCAAATTCCAGCAGAAAATCAACAGGAATCATGTAGTTCCTTCATATTCAAGTAGTTCTGAGTAGTTTGTGCAGAGACTTGTGTAGTTTTTGAAGAGATTTGTGCAGTTTGATTGCATGTTAGCATGAAGCGTCAAAAACGCACTGAACGCTGAATTGAGCCTGTTTTTGAACTCTGTATTAAATGTAGTGAAATCACTAAATCCCAGAAGAAAATCAACAGGAATCATGTAGTTCCTTCATATTCAAGTAGTTCTGAGTAGTTTGTGCAGAGATTTGTGCAGTTTGATTTCATTTCAAGTTGGTTAGTCATAAACGCACTCAATGCTGAATTGAGCCTGTTTTTGAACTCTGTATTAAAAGTAGTGAAAACAGCAAATCCCAGCAGAAAATCAATAGGAATCATGTAGTTCCTTCATATTCAAGTAGTTTTTAGTAGTTTCTGCAGAGATTTGTGTAGTTTTTGAAGAGATTTGTGCAGTTTGACTGCACTTCAAGTTTATGTGTCATAAAGGCACTGAACGCTGAATTGAGCCTGTTTTTGAACTCTGTATTAAAAGTAGTGAAAACAGCAAATCCCAGCAGAAAATCAACAGGAATCATGTAGTTCCTATATATTCAAGTAGTTCTGAGTAGTTTGTGCAGAGATTTGTGTAGTTTTTGATGAGATTTGTGCAGTTTGATTTCATTTCAAGTTGATGAGTCACAAACGCACCCAATGCTGAATTGAGCCTGTTTTTGAACTTTCTATTAAAAGTAGCGAAATCAGCAAATCCCTGCAGAAAATCAACAAGAATCATGTAGTTCCTTCATATTCAAGTAGTTCTGAGTAGTTTGTGCAGAGATTTGTGCAGTTTGATTTCATTTCAAGTTGGTTAGTTATAAACGCACTCAATGCTGAATTGAGCCTGTTTTTGAACTCTGTATTAAAAGTAGTGAAATCAGCAAATCCCAGCAGAAAACAACAAGAATCAGGTACGTCCTTCATATTCAAGTAGTTTTTATTAGTTTCTGTAGAGATTTGTGAACTTTTTGAAGAGATTTGTGCAGTTTGACTGCACTTCAAGTTGATGTGTCATAAAGGCACTCAACGCTGAATTGAGCCTGTTTTTGAACTTTGCTTTAAATGTAGTGAAATCATTAAATCCGGTCAGAAAATCAACATGAATCATGTAGTTCCTTCATATTCAAGTAGTTTTTATTAGTTTCTGTAGAGATTTGTGAAGTTTTTGAAGAGATTTGTGCAGTTTGACTACACTTCAAGTTGATGTGTCATAAAGGCACTCAACGCTGAATTGAGCCTGTTTTTGAACTTTGTATTAAATGTAGTGAAAACAGCAAATCAGAGCAGAAAATCAACAGGAATCATGTAGTTACTTCATATTCAAGTAGTTCTGAGTAGTTTGTGCAGAGATTTGTGTAGATATCGAAGAGATTTGTGCAGTGTTGTTCATGTTACCATGAAGTATCAAAAACGCACTCAACGCTGAATTGAACATGTTTTTGAACTCTGTATTAAATGTAGTGAAATCATTAAATCCCAGAAGAAAATCAACAGGAATCATGTAGTTCCTTCATATTCAAGTAGTTCTGAGTAGTTTGTGCAGAGATTTGTGCAGTTTGATTTCATTTCAAGTTGATTAGTCATAAACGCACTCAATGCTGAATTGAGCCTGTTTTTGAACTCTGTATTAAAAATAGTGAAATCAGCAAATCCCAGCAGAAAACAACAAGAATCAGGTACGTCCTTCATATTCAAGTAGTTCTGAGTAGTTTGTACAGAGATTTGTGTAGTTTTTGATGAGATTTGTGCAGTTTGATTGCATGTTAGCATGAAGTGTTAAAAACGCACTGAACGCTGAATTGAGCCTGTTTTTGACCTCTCTATTAAAAGTAGTGAAAACAGCAAATTCCAGCAGAAAATCAACAAGAATCATGTAGTTCCTTCATATTCAAGTAGTTCTGAGTAGTTTGTGCAAAGATTTGTGTAGTTTTTGATGAGATTTGTGCAGTTTGATTGCATGTTAGCATGAAGTGTTAAAAACGCACTGAACGCTGAATTGAGCCTGTTTTTGAACTCTCTATTAAAAGTAGTGAAAACAGCAAATCCCAGCAGAAAATCAACAGGAATCATGTAGTTCCTTCATATTCAAGTAGTTTTTAGTAGTTTCTGCAGAGATTTGTGTAGTTCTTGAAGAGATTTGTGCAGTTTGACTGCACTTCAAGTTTATGTGTCATAAAGGCACTCAACGCTGAATTGAGCCTGTTTTTGAACTTTGTATTAAATGTAGTGAAAACAGCAAATCAGAGCAGAAAATCAACAGGAATCATGTAGTTACTTCATATTCAAGTAGTTCTGAGTAGTTTGTGCAGAGATTTGTGTAGATATCGAAGAGATTTGTGCAGTGTTGTTCATGTTACCATGAAGTATCAAAAACGCACTCAACGCTGAATTGAACATGTTTTTGAACTCTGTATTAAATGTAGTGAAATCATTAAATCCCAGAAGAAAATCAACAGGAATCATGTAGTTCCTTCATATTCAAGTAGTTCTGAGTAGTTTGTGCAGAGATTTGTGCAGTTTGATTTCATTTCAAGTTGATTAGTCATAAACGCACTCAATGCTGAATTGAGCCTGTTTTTGAACTCTGTATTAAAAATAGTGAAATCAGCAAATCCCAGCAGAAAACAACAAGAATCAGGTACGTCCTTCATATTCAAGTAGTTCTGAGTAGTTTGTACAGAGATTTGTGTAGTTTTTGATGAGATTTGTGCAGTTTGATTGCATGTTAGCATGAAGTGTTAAAAACGCACTGAACGCTGAATTGAGCCTGTTTTTGACCTCTCTATTAAAAGTAGTGAAAACAGCAAATTCCAGCAGAAAATCAACAGGAATCATGTAGTTCCTCCATATTCAAGTAGTTCTGAGTAGTTTGTGCAGAGACTTGTGTAGTTTTTGATGAGATTTGTGCAGTTTGATTGCATGTTAGCATGAAGTATCAAAAACGCACTGAACGGTGAATTGAGCCTGTTTTTGAACTCTGTATTAAAAGTAGTGAAAACAGCAAATCCCAGCAGAAAATCAACAGGAATCATGTAGTTCCGTCATATTCAAGTTGTTCTGAGTAGTTTGTGCAGAGATTTGTGTAGTTTTTGATGAGATTTGTGCAGTTTGATTTCATTTCAAGTTGATGAGTCACAAACGCACCCAATGCTGAATTGAGCCTGTTTTTGAACTTTCTATTAAAAGTAGCGAAATCGGCAAATCCCTGCAGAAAATCAACAAGAATCATGTAGTTCCTTCATATTCAAATAGTTCTGAGTAGTTTGTGCAGAGATTTGTGCAGTTTGATTTCATTTCAAGTTGGTTAGTCATAAAGGCACTCAATGCTGAATTGAGCCTGTTTTTCAACTCTATATTAAATGTAGTGAAATCATTAAATCCGGGCAGAAAATCAACATGAATCATGTAGTTCCTTCATATTCAAGTAGTTTTTAGTAGTTTCTGCAGAGATTTGTGTAGTTTTTGATGAGATTTGTGCAGTTTGATTTCATTTCAAGTTGATTAGTCACAAATGCACCCAATGCTGAATTGAGCCTGTTTTTGAACTTTCTATGAAAAGAAGCGAAATCAGCAAATCCCTGCAGAAAATCAACAAGAATCATGTAGTTCCTTCATATTCAAGTAGTTCTGAGTAGTTTGTGCAAAGATTTGTGTAGTTTTTGATGAGATTTGTGCAGTTTGATTGCATGTTAGCATGAAGTGTTAAAAACGCACTGAACGCTGAATTGAGCCTGTTTTTGAACTCTCTATTAAAAGTAGTGAAAACAGCAAATCCCAGCAGAAAATCAACAGGAATCATGTAGTTCCTTCATATTCAAGTAGTTTTTAGTAGTTTCTGCAGAGATTTGTGTAGTTCTTGAAGAGATTTGTGCAGTTTGACTGCACTTCAAGTTTATGTGTCATAAAGGCACTCAACGCTGAATTGAGTCTGTTTTTGAACTCTGTATTAAAAGTAGTGAAAACAGCAAATCCCAGCAGAAAATCAACAGGAATCATGTAGTTCCTTCACATTCAAGTAGTTCTGAGTAGTTTGTGCAGAGATTTGTGCAGTTTTTGAAGAGATTTGTTTAGTATGATTCCATGTTAGCATGAAGTATCAAAAAAGCACTGAACGCTGAATTGAGCCTGTTTTTGAACTCTGTATTAAAAGTAAGGAAATCATTAATTCCCAGAAGAAAATCAACAGGAATCATGTAGTTCCTTCATATTCAAGTGGTTCTGAGTAGTTTGTGCAGAGATTTGTGTAGTTTTTGATGAGATTTGTGCAGTTTGATTGCATGTTAGCATGAAGTGTCAAAAACGCACTGAACGCTGAATTGAGCCTGTTTTTGAACTCTGTATTAAAAGTAGTGAAAACAGCAAATCCCAGCAGAAAATCAACAGGAATCATGTATTCCCTTCATATTCAAATATTTCTGAGTAGTTTGTGCAGAGATTTGTGTAGTTTTTGATGAGATTTGTGCAGTTTGATTGCATGTTAGCATGAAGTGTTAAAAACGCACTGAACGCTGAATTGAGCCTGTTTTTGAACACTGTATTAAAAGTAGTGAAAACAGCAAATCCCAGCAGAAAATCAACAGGAATCATGTAGTTCCTTCATATTCAAGTGGTTCTGAGTAGTTTGTGCAGAGATTTGTGCAGTTTTTGAAGAGATTTGTTTAGTATGATTCCATGTTAGCATGAAGTATCAAAAACGTACTGAACACTGAATTGAGCCTATTTTTGAACTCTGTATTAAAAGTAGTGAAAACAGCAAATCCCAGCAGAAAATCAACGAGAATCATGTATTCCCTTCATATTCAAGTAGTTCTGAGTAGTTTGTGTAGAGATTTGTGCAGTTTTTGAAGAGATTTGTTTAGTATGATTCCATGTTAGCATGAAGTATCAAAAACGCACTGAACGCTGAATTGAGCCTGTTTTTGAACTCTGTATTAAAAGTAAGGAAATCATTAAATCCCAGAAGAAAATCAACAGGAATCATGTAGTTCCTTCATATTCAAGTTGTTCTGAGTATTGGTGCAGCGATTTGTGTAGTTCTTGATGAGATTTGTGCAGTTTGATTGCATGTTAGCATGAAGTGTCAAAAACGCGATGAACGCTGAATTGAGCCTGTTTTTGAACTCTGTATTAAAAGTAGTGAAAACAGCAAATCCTAGTAGAAAATCAACAGGAATCATGTAGTTCCGTCATATTCAAGTTGTTCTGAGTAGTTTGTGCAGAGATTTGTGTAGTTTTTGATGAGATTTGTGCAGTTTGATTTCATTTCAAGTTGATTAGTCACAAACGCACCCAATGCTGAATTGAGCCTGTTTTTGAACTTTCTATTAAAAGTAGCGAAATCAGCAAATCCCTGCAGAAAATCAACAAGAATCATGTAGTTCCTTCATATTCAAGTAGTTCTGAGTAGTTTGTGCAGAGATTTGTGCAGTTTGATTTCATTTCAAGTTGGTTAGTCATAAACGCACTCAATGCTGAATTGAGCCTGTTTTTGAACTCTGTATTAAAAGTAGTGAAATCAGCAAATCCCAGCAGAAAACAACAAGAATCAGGTACGTCCTTCATATTCAAGTAGTTCTGAGTAGTTTGTGCAAAGATTTGTGTAGGTTTTGATGAGATTTGTGCAGTTTGATTGCATGTTAGCATGAAGTGTTAAAAACGCACTGAACGCTGAATTGAGCCTGTTTTTGAACTCTCTATTAAAAGTAGTGAAAACAGCAAATCCCAGCAGAAAATCAACAGGAATCATGTAGTTCCTTCATATTCAAGTAATTTTTAGTAGTTTCTGCAGAGATTTGTGTAGTTTTTGAAGAGATTTGTGCAGTTTGACTGCACTTCAAGTTGATGAGTCACAAACGCACTGAACGCTGAATTGAGCCTGTTTTTGAACTTTCTATTAAAAGTAGCGAAATCAGCAAATCCCAGCAGAAAACAACAAGAATCAGGTACGTCCTTCATATTCAAGTAGTTCTGAGTAGTTTGTGCAGAGATTTGTGCAGTTTGATTTCATTTCAAGTTGGTTAGTCATAAACGCACTCAATGCTGAATTGAGCCTGTTTTTGAACTCTGTATTAAAGTAGTGAAATCAGCAAATCCCAGCAGAAAACAACAAGAATCAGGTACGTCCTTCATATTCAAGTAGTTCTGAGTAGTTTGTGCAGAGATTTGTGCAGTTTTTGAAGAGATTTGTTTAGTATGATTCCATGTTAGCATGAAGTATCAAAAAAGCACTGAACGCTGAATTGAGCCTATTTTTGAACTCTGTATTAAAAGTAGTGAAAACAGTAAATCCCAGCAGAAAATCAATAGGAATCATGTAGTTCCTTCATATTCAAGTTGTTCTGAGTAGTTTGTGCAGAGATTTGTGTAGTTTGACTGCACTTCAAGTTTATGTGTCATAAAGGCACTCAACGCTGAATTGAGCCTGTTTTTCAACTCTGTATTAAATGTAGTGAAATCATTAAATCCGGGCAGAAAATCAACATGAATCATGTAGTTCCTTCATATTCAAGTAGTTTTTAGTAGTTTCTGCAGAGATTTGTGTAGTTTTTGAAGAGATTTGTGCAGTTTGACTGCACTTCAAGTTTATGTGTCATAAAGGCACTGAACGCTGAATTGAGCCTGTTTTTGAACTCTGTATTAAAAGTAGTGAAAACAGCAAATCCCAGCAGAAAATCAATAAGAATCAGGTACTTCCTTCATATTCAAGTAGTTCTGAGTAGTTTGTGTAGAGATTTGTGTAGTTTTTGATGAGATTTCTGCAGTTTGATTGCATGTTAGCATGAAGTGTTAAAAACGCACTGAACGCTGAATTGAGCCTGTTTTTGAACTCTCTATTAAAAGTAGTGAAAACAACAAATCCCAGCAGAAAATCAACAGGAATCATGTAGTTCCTTCATATTCAAGTTGTTCTGAGTAGTTTGTGCAGAGATTTGTGTAGTTTTTGATGAGATTTGTGCAGTTTGATTGCATGTTAGCATGAAGTGTTAAAAACGCACTGAACGCTGAATTGAGCCTGTTTTTGAACTCTCTATTAAAAGTAGTGAAAACAGCAAATCCCAGCAGAAAATCAACGGGAATCATGTATTCCCTTCATATTCAAGTAGTTCTGAGTAGTTTGTGCAGAGATTTGTGCAGTTTTTGAAGAGATTTGTTTAGTATGATTCCATGTTAGAATGAAGTATCAAAAACGTACTGAACGCTGAATTGAGCCTGTTTTTGAACTCTGTATTAAAAGTAGTGAAAACAGCAAATCCCAGCAGAAAATCAACAGGTATCATGTAGTTCCTTCATATTCAAGTGGTTCTGAGTAGTTTGTGCAGAGATTTGTGCAGTTTGATTTCATTTCAAGTTGATGAGTCACAAACGCACCCAATGCTGAATTGAGCCTGTTTTTGAACTCTGTATTAAAAGTAAGGAAATCATTAAATCCCAGAAGAAAATCAACAGGAATCATGTAGTTCCTTCATATTCAAGTGGTTCTGAGTAGTTTGTGCAGAGATTTGTGTAGTTCTTGATGAGATTTGTGCAGTTTGATTGCATGTTAGCATGAAGTGTCAAAAACGCAATGAACGCTGATTTGAGCCTGTTTTTGAACTCTGTATTAAAAGTAGTGAAAACAGCAAATCCTAGTAGAAAATCAACAGGAATCATGTAGTTCCGTCATATTCAAGTTGTTCTGAGTAGTTTGCGCAGAGATTTGTGTAGTTTTTGATGAGATTTGTGCAGTTTGATTTCATTTCAAGTTGATGAGTCACAAACGCACCCAATGCTGAATTGAGCCTGTTTTTGAACTTTCTATTAAAAGTAGCGAAATCAGCAAATCCCTGCAGAAAATCAACAAGAATCATGTAGTTCCTTCATATTCAAGTAGTTCTGAGTAGTTTGTGCAGAGATTTGTGCAGTTTGATTTCATTTCAAGTTGGTTAGTCATAAACGCACTCAATGCTGAATTGAGCCTGTTTTTGAACTCTGTATTAAAAGTAGTGAAATCAGCAAATCCCAGCAGAAAACAACAAGAATCAGGTACGTCCTTCATATTCAAGTAGTTCTGAGTAGTTTGTGCAAAGATTTGTGTAGGTTTTGATGAGATTTGTGCAGTTTGATTGCATGTTAGCATGAAGTGTTAAAAACGCACTGAACGCTGAATTGAGCCTGTTTTTGAACTCTCTATTAAAAGTAGTGAAAACAGCAAATCCCAGCAGAAAATCAACAGGAATCATGTAGTTCCTTCATATTCAAGTTGTTCTGAGTAGTTTGTGCAGAGATTTGTGTAGTTTTTGAAGAGATTTGTTTAGTATGATTCCATGTTAGCATGAAGTATCAAAAAAGCACTGAACGCTGAATTGAGCCTGTTTTTGAACTCTCTATTAAAAGTAGTGAAAACAGCAAATCCCAGCAGAAAATCAACAGGAATCATGTAGTTCCTTCATATTCAAGTAGTTTTTAGTAATTTCTGCAGAGATTTGTCTAGTTCTTGAAGAGATTTGTGCAGTTTGACTGCACTTCAAGTTTATGTGTCATAAAGGCACTGAACGCTGAATTGAGTCTGTTTTTGAACTCTGTATTAAAAGTAGTGAAAACAGCAAATCCCAGCAGAAAATCAACAAGAATCAGGTACTTCCTTCATATTCAAGTAGTTCTGAGTAGTTTGTGCAGAGATTTGTGCAGTTTGATTTCATTTCAAGTTGGTTAGTCATAAACGCACTCAATGCTGAATTGAGCCTGTTTTTGAACTCTGTATTAAAAGTAGTGAAATCAGCAAATCCCAGCAGAAAACAACAAGAATCAGGTACGTCCTTCATATTCAAGTAGTTCTGAGTAGTTTGTACAGAGATTTGTGTAGTTTTTGATGAGATTTGTGCAGTTTGATTGCATGTTAGCATGAAGTGTTAAAAACGCACTGAACGCTGAATTGAGCCTGTTTTTGACCTCTCTATTAAAAGTAGTGAAAACAGCAAATCCCAGCAGAAAATCAACAGGAATCATGTAGTTCCTTCATATTCAAGTAGTTCTGAGTAGTTTGTGCAGAGATTTGTGTAGTTTTTGAAGAGATTTGTGCAGTTTGACTGCACTTCAAGTTTATGTGTCATAAAGGCACTCAACGCTGAATTGAGCCTGTTTTTCAACTCTGTATTAAATTTAGTGAAATCATTAAATCCGGGCAGAAAATCAACATGAATCATGTAGTTCCTTCATATTCAAGTGGTTCTGAGTAGTTTGTGCAGAGATTTGTGCAGTTTGATTTCATTTCAAGTTGGTTAGTCATAAACGCACTCAGTGCTGAATTGAGCCTGTTTTTGAACTCTGTATTAAAAGTAGTGAAAACAGCAAATCCCAGCAGAAAATCTACAGGAATCATGTAGTTCCTTCATATTCAAGTTGTTCTGAGTAGTTTGTGCAGAGATTTGTGTAGTTTTTGATGAGATTTGTGCAGTTTGATTGCAGTTAGCATGAAGTATCAAAAACGCACTGAACGCTGAATTGAGCCTGTTTTTGAACTCTGTATTAAAAGTAAGGAAATCATTAATTCCCAGAAGAAAATCAACAGGAATCATGTAGTTCCTTCATATTCAAGTAGTTTTTAGTAGTTTTTGCAGAGATTTGTGTAGTTCTTGAAGATATTTGTGCAGTTTGACTGCACTTCAAGTTTATGTGTCATAAAGACACTGAACGCTGAATTGAGCCTGTTTTTGAACTCTGTATTAAAAGTAGTGAAAACAGCAATTCCCAGCAGAAAATCAACAGGAATCATGTAGTTCCTTCATATTCAAGTTGTTCTGAGTAGTTTGTGCAGAGATTTGTGCAGTTTTTGAAGAGATTTGTGCAGTTTGATTGCATGTTAGCATGAAGTGTCAAAAACGCACTGAACGCTGAATTGAGCCTGTTCATGAACTCTGTATTAAAAGTAGTGAAATCAGCAAATCCCAGCAGAAAACAACAAGAATCAGGTACGTCCTTCATATTCAAGTAGTTCTGAGTAGTTTGTGCAGAGATTTGTGCAGTTTTTGAAGAGATTTGTTTAGTATGATTCCATGTTAGCATGAAGTATCAAAAAAGCATTGAACGCTGAATTGAGCCTATTTTTGAACTCTCTATTAAAAGTAGTGAAAACAGCAAATCCCAGCAGAAAATCAACAGGAATCATGTAGTTCCTTCATATTCAAGTAGTTTTTAGTAGTTTCTGCAGAGATTTGTGTAGTTTTTGAAGAGATTTGTGCAGTTTGACTGCACTTCAAGTTGATGAGTCACAAACGCACTGAACGCTGAATTGAGCCTGTTTTTGAACTTTCTATTAAAAGTAGCGAAATCAGCAAATCCCAGCAGAAAACAACAAGAATCAGGTACGTCCTTCATATTCAAGTAGTTCTGAGTAGTTTGTGCAGAGATTTGTGCAGTTTGATTTCATTTCAAGTTGGTTAGTCATAAACGCACTCAATGCTGAATTGAGCCTGTTTTTGAACTCTGTATTAAAAGTAGTGAAATCAGCAAATCCCAGCAGAAAACAACAAGAATCAGGTACGTCCTTCATATTCAAGTAGTTCTGAGTAGTTTGTGCAGAGATTTGTGCAGTTTTTGAAGAGATTTGTTTAGTATGATTCCATGTTAGCATGAAGTATCAAAAAAGCACTGAATGCTGAATTGAGCCTGTTTTTGAACTCTGTATTAAAAGTAGTGAAAACAGCAAATCCCAGCAGAAAATCAACAGGTATCATGTAGTTCCTTCATATTCAAGTGGTTCTGAGTAGTTTGTGCAGAGATTTGTGTAGTTTTTGATGAGATTTGTGCAGTTTGATTGCAGTTAGCATGAAGTATCAAAAACGCACTGAACGCTGAATTGAGCCTGTTTTTGAACTCTGTATTAAATGTAGTGAAATCATTAAATCCCAGCAGAAAATCAATGAGAATCATGTATTCCCTTCATATTCAAGTAGTTCTGAGTAGTTTGTGCAGAGATTTGTGCAGTTTTTGAAGAGATTTGTTTAGTATGATTCCATGTTAGCATGAAGTATCAAAAAGCACTGAACTCTGAATTGAGCCTGTTTTTGAACTCTCTATTAAAAGTAGTGAAAACAGCAAATCCCAGCAGAAAATCAACAGGAATCATGTAGTTACTTCATATTCAAGTAGTTTTTAGTAGTGTCTGCAGAGATTTGTGTAGTTTTTGATGAGATTTGTGCAGTTTCATTGCAGTTAGCATGAAGTATCAAAAACGCACTGAACTCTGAATTGAGCCTGTTTTTGAACTCTCTATTAAAAGTAGTGAAAACAGCAAATCCCAGCAGAAAATCAACAGGAATCATGTAGTTCCTTCATATTCAAGTAGTTCTCAGTAGTTTGTGCAGAGATTTGTGTAGTTTTTGATGAGATTTGTGCAGTCTGATTGCATGTTAGCATGAAGTGTTAAAAACGCACTGAACGCTGAATTGAGCCTGTTTTTAAACTCTGTATTAAAAGTAGTGAAAACAGTAAATCCCAGCAGAAAATCAACAAGAATCAGGTACTTCCTTCATATTCAAGTAGTTCTGAGTAGTTTGTGCAGAGATTTGTGTAGTTTTTGATGAGATTTGTGCAGTTTGATTGCATGTTAGCATGAAGTGTTAAAAACGCACTGAACGCTGAATTGAGCCTGTTTTTGAACTCTGTATTAAATGTAAGGAAATCATTAAATCCCAGAAGAAAATCAACAGGAATCATGTAGTTCCTTCATATTCAAGTGGTTCTGAGTAGTTTGTGCAGAGATTTGTGCAGTTTGATTTCATTTCAAGTTGGTTAGTCATAAACGCACTCAGTGCTGAATTGAGCCTGTTTTTGAACTCTGTATTAAAAGTAGTGAAATCAGCAAATCCCAGCAGAAAATCAACAAGAATCAGGTACTTCCTTCATATTCAAGTAGTTCTCAGTAGTTTGTGCAGAGATTTGTGTAGTTTTTGATGAGATTTGTGCAGTTTGATTGCATGTTAGCATGAAGTGTTAAAAACGCACTGAACGCTGAATTGAGCCTGTTTTTGACCTCTCTATTAAAAGTAGTGAAAACAGCAAATTCCAGCAGAAAATCAACAGGAATCATGTAGTTCCTTCATATTCAAGTAGTTCTGAGTAGTTTGTGCAGAGACTTGTGTAGTTTTTGAAGAGATTTGTGCAGTTTGATTGCATGTTAGCATGAAGCGTCAAAAACGCACTGAACGCTGAATTGAGCCTGTTTTTGAACTCTGTATTAAATGTAGTGAAATCATTAAATCCCAGAAGAAAATCAACAGGAATCATGTAGTTCCTTCATATTCAAGTAGTTCTGAGTAGTTTGTGCAGAGATTTGTGCAGTTTTTGAAGAGATTTGTTTAGTATGATTCCATGTTAGCATGAAGTATCAAAAAAGCACTGAACGCTGAATTGAGCCTGTTTTTGAACTCTGTATTAAAAGTAGTGAAAACAGCAAATCCCAGCAGAAAATCAACAGGAATCATGTATTCCCTTCATATTCAAATATTTCTGAGTAGTTTGTGCAGAGATTTGTGTAGTTTTTGATGAGATTTGTGCAGTTTGATTGCATGTTAGCATGAAGTGTTAAAAACGCACTGAACGCTGAATTGAGCCTGTTTTTGAACACTGTATTAAAAGTAGTGAAAACAGCAAATCCCAGCAGAAAATCAACAGGAATCATGTAGTTCCTTCATATTCAAGTGGTTCTGAGTAGTTTGTGCAGAGATTTGTGCAGTTTTTGAAGAGATTTGTTTAGTATGATTCCATGTTAGCATGAAGTATCAAAAACGTACTGAACACTGAATTGAGCCTATTTTTGAACTCTGTATTAAAAGTAGTGAAAACAGCAAATCCCAGCAGAAAATCAACGAGAATCATGTATTCCCTTCATATTCAAGTAGTTCTGAGTAGTTTGTGCAGAGATTTGTGCAGTTTTTGAAGAGATTTGTTTAGTATGATTCCATGTTAGCATGAAGTATCAAAAACGCACTGAACGCTGAATTGAGCCTGTTTTTGAACTCTGTATTAAAAGTAAGGAAATCATTAAATCCCAGAAGAAAATCAACAGGAATCATGTAGTTCCTTCATATTCAAGTTGTTCTGAGTATTGGTGCAGCGATTTGTGTAGTTCTTGATGAGATTTGTGCAGTTTGATTGCATGTTAGCATGAAGTGTCAAAAACGCGATGAACGCTGAATTGAGCCTGTTTTTGAACTCTGTATTAAAAGTAGTGAAAACAGCAAATCCTAGTAGAAAATCAACAGGAATCATGTAGTTCCGTCATATTCAAGTTGTTCTGAGTAGTTTGTGCAGAGATTTGTGTAGTTTTTGATGAGATTTGTGCAGTTTGATTTCATTTCAAGTTGATTAGTCACAAACGCACCCAATGCTGAATTGAGCCTGTTTTTGAACTTTCTATTAAAAGTAGCGAAATCAGCAAATCCCTGCAGAAAATCAACAAGAATCATGTAGTTCCTTCATATTCAAGTAGTTCTGAGTAGTTTGTGCAGAGATTTGTGCAGTTTGATTTCATTTCAAGTTGGTTAGTCATAAACGCACTCAATGCTGAATTGAGCCTGTTTTTGAACTCTGTATTAAAAGTAGTGAAATCAGCAAATCCCAGCAGAAAACAACAAGAATCAGGTACGTCCTTCATATTCAAGTAGTTCTGAGTAGTTTGTGCAAAGATTTGTGTAGGTTTTGATGAGATTTGTGCAGTTTGATTGCATGTTAGCATGAAGTGTTAAAAACGCACTGAACGCTGAATTGAGCCTGTTTTTGAACTCTCTATTAAAAGTAGTGAAAACAGCAAATCCCAGCAGAAAATCAACAGGAATCATGTAGTTCCTTCATATTCAAGTTGTTCTGAGTAGTTTGTGCAGAGATTTGTGCAGTTTGATTTCATTTCAAGTTGATGAGTCACAAACGCACCCAATGCTGAATTGAGCCTGTTTTTGAACTCTGTATTAAAAGTAAGGAAATCATTAAATCCCAGAAGAAAATCAACAGGAATCATGTAGTTCCTTCATATTCAAGTAGTTTTTAGTAGTTTCTGCAGAGATTTGTGTAGTTTTTGAAGAGATTTGTGCAGTTTGACTGCACTTCAAGTTGATGAGTCACAAACGCACTGAACGCTGAATTGAGCCTGTTTTTGAACTTTCTATTAAAAGTAGCGAAATCAGCAAATCCCAGCAGAAAACAACAAGAATCAGGTACGTCCTTCATATTCAAGTAGTTCTGAGTAGTTTGTGCAGAGATTTGTGCAGTTTGATTTCATTTCAAGTTGGTTAGTCATAAACGCACTCAATGCTGAATTGAGCCTGTTTTTGAACTCTGTATTAAAGTAGTGAAATCAACAAATCCCAGCAGAAAACAACAAGAATCAGGTACGTCCTTCATATTCAAGTAGTTCTGAGTAGTTTGTGCAGAGATTTGTGCAGTTTTTGAAGAGATTTGTTTAGTATGATTCCATGTTAGCATGAAGTATCAAAAAAGCACTGAACGCTGAATTGAGCCTATTTTTGAACTCTGTATTAAAAGTAGTGAAAACAGTAAATCCCAGCAGAAAATCAATAGGAATCATGTAGTTCCTTCATATTCAAGTTGTTCTGAGTAGTTTGTGCAGAGATTTGTGTAGTTTGACTGCACTTCAAGTTTATGTGTCATAAAGGCACTCAACGCTGAATTGAGCCTGTTTTTCAACTCTGTATTAAATGTAGTGAAATCATTAAATCCGGGCAGAAAATCAACATGAATCATGTAGTTCCTTCATATTCAAGTAGTTTTTAGTAGTTTCTGCAGAGATTTGTGTAGTTTTTGAAGAGATTTGTGCAGTTTGACTGCACTTTAAGTTTATGTGTCATAAAGGCACTGAACGCTGAATTGAGCCTGTTTTTGAACTCTGTATTAAAAGTAGTGAAAACAGCAAATCCCAGCAGAAAATCAATAAGAATCAGGTACTTCCTTCATATTCAAGTAGTTTTGAGTAGTTTGTGCAGAGATTTGTGTAGTTTTTGATGAGATTTGTGCAGTTTGATTGCATGTTAGCATGAAGTGTTAAAAACGCACTGAACGCTGAATTGAGCCTATTTTTGAACTCTCTATTAAAAGTAGTGAAAACAGCAAATCCCAGCAGAAAATCAACAGGAATCATGTAGTTCCGTCATATTCAAGTAGTTTTTAGTAGTTTCTGCAGAGATTTGTGTAGTTTTTGAAGAGATTTGTGCAGTTTGACTGCACTTCAAGTTGATGAGTCACAAACGCACTGAACGCTGAATTGAGCCTGTTTTTGAACTTTCTATTAAAAGTAGCGAAATCAGCAAATCCCAGCAGAAAACAACAAGAATCAGGTACGTCCTTCATATTCAAGTAGTTCTGAGTAGTTTGTGCAGAGATTTGTGCAGTTTGATTTCATTTCAAGTTGGTTAGTCATAAACGCACTCAATGCTGAATTGAGCCTGTTTTTGAACTCTGTATTAAAGTAGTGAAATCAGCAAATCCCAGCAGAAAACAACAAGAATCAGGTACGTCCTTCATATTCAAGTAGTTCTGAGTAGTTTGTGCAGAGATTTGTGCAGTTTTTGAAGAGATTTGTTTAGTATGATTCCATGTTAGCATGAAGTATCAAAAAAGCACTGAACGCTGAATTGAGCCTATTTTTGAACTCTGTATTAAAAGTAGTGAAAACAGTAAATCCCAGCAGAAAATCAATAGGAATCATGTAGTTCCTTCATATTCAAGTTGTTCTGAGTAGTTTGTGCAGAGATTTGTGTAGTTTGACTGCACTTCAAGTTTATGTGTCATAAAGGCACTCAACGCTGAATTGAGCCTGTTTTTCAACTCTGTATTAAATGTAGTGAAATCATTAAATCCGGGCAGAAAATCAACATGAATCATGTAGTTCCTTCATATTCAAGTAGTTTTTAGTAGTTTCTGCAGAGATTTGTGTAGTTTTTGAAGAGATTTGTGCAGTTTGACTGCACTTCAAGTTTATGTGTCATAAAGGCACTGAACGCTGAATTGAGCCTGTTTTTGAACTCTGTATTAAAAGTAGTGAAAACAGCAAATCCCAGCAGAAAATCAATAAGAATCAGGTACTTCCTTCATATTCAAGTAGTTCTGAGTAGTTTGTGTAGAGATTTGTGTAGTTTTTGATGAGATTTGTGCAGTTTGATTGCATGTTAGCATGAAGTGTTAAAAACGCACTGAACGCTGAATTGAGCCTGTTTTTGAACTCTCTATTAAAAGTAGTGAAAACAACAAATCCCAGCAGAAAATCAACAGGAATCATGTAGTTCCTTCATATTCAAGTTGTTCTGAGTAGTTTGTGCAGAGATTTGTGTAGTTTTTGATGAGATTTGTGCAGTTTGATTGCATGTTAGCATGAAGTGTTAAAAACGCACTGAACGCTGAATTGAGCCTGTTTTTGAACTCTCTATTAAAAGTAGTGAAAACAGCAAATCCCAGCAGAAAATCAACGGGAATCATGTATTCCCTTCATATTCAAGTAGTTCTGAGTAGTTTGTGCAGAGATTTGTGCAGTTTTTGAAGAGATTTGTTTAGTATGATTCCATGTTAGAATGAAGTATCAAAAACGTACTGAACGCTGAATTGAGCCTGTTTTTGAACTCTGTATTAAAAGTAGTGAAAACAGCAAATCCCAGCAGAAAATCAACAGGTATCATGTAGTTCCTTCATATTCAAGTGGTTCTGAGTAGTTTGTGCAGAGATTTGTGTAGTTCTTGATGAGATTTGTGCAGTTTGATTGCATGTTAGCATGAAGTGTTAAAAACGCACTGAACGCTGAATTGAGCCTGTTTTTGAACTCTCTATTAAAAGTAGTGAAAACAGCAAATCCCAGCAGAAAATCAACAGGAATCATGTAGTTCCTTCATATTCAAGTAGTTTTTAGTAATTTCTGCAGAGATTTGTGTAGTTCTTGAAGAGATTTGTGCAGTTTGACTGCACTTCAAGTTTATGTGTCATAAAGGCACTGAACGCTGAATTGAGTCTGTTTTTGAACTCTGTATTAAAAGTAGTGAAAACAGCAAATCCCAGCAGAAAATCAACAAGAATCAGGTACTTCCTTCATATTCAAGTAGTTCTGAGTAGTTTGTGCAGAGATTTGTGCAGTTTGATTTCATTTCAAGTTGGTTAGTCATAAACGCACTCAATGCTGAATTGAGCCTGTTTTTGAACTCTGTATTAAAAGTAGTGAAATCAGCAAATCCCAGCAGAAAACAACAAGAATCAGGTACGTCCTTCATATTCAAGTAGTTCTGAGTAGTTTGTACAGAGATTTGTGTAGTTTTTGATGAGATTTGTGCAGTTTGATTGCATGTTAGCATGAAGTGTTAAAAACGCACTGAACGCTGAATTGAGCCTGTTTTTGACCTCTCTATTAAAAGTAGTGAAAACAGCAAATCCCAGCAGAAAATCAACAGGAATCATGTAGTTCCTTCATATTCAAGTAGTTCTGAGTAGTTTGTGCAGAGATTTGTGTAGTTTTTGAAGAGATTTGTGCAGTTTGACTGCACTTCAAGTTTATGTGTCATAAAGGCACTCAACGCTGAATTGAGCCTGTTTTTCAACTCTGTATTAAATTTAGTGAAATCATTAAATCCGGGCAGAAAATCAACATGAATCATGTAGTTCCTTCATATTCAAGTGGTTCTGAGTAGTTTGTGCAGAGATTTGTGCAGTTTGATTTCATTTCAAGTTGGTTAGTCATAAACGCACTCAGTGCTGAATTGAGCCTGTTTTTGAACTCTGTATTAAAAGTAGTGAAAACAGCAAATCCCAGCAGAAAATCTACAGGAATCATGTAGTTCCTTCATATTCAAGTTGTTCTGAGTAGTTTGTGCAGAGATTTGTGTAGTTTTTGATGAGATTTGTGCAGTTTGATTGCAGTTAGCATGAAGTATCAAAAACGCACTGAACGCTGAATTGAGCCTGTTTTTGAACTCTGTATTAAAAGTAAGGAAATCATTAAATCCCAGAAGAAAATCAACAGGAATCATGTAGTTCCTTCATATTCAAGTGGTTCTGAGTAGTTTGTGCAGAGATTTGTGCAGTTTTTGAAGAGATTTGTTTAGTATGATTCCATGTTAGCATGAAGTATCAAAAACGTACTGAACACTGAATTGAGCCTATTTTTGAACTCTGTATTAAAAGTAGTAAAAACAGCAAATCCCAGCAGAAAATCAACAGGAATCATGTAGTTCCTTCATATTCAAGTTGTTCTGAGTAGTGTGTGCAGAGATTTGTGTAGTTTTTGATGAGATTTGTGCAGTTTGATTGCATGTTAGCATGAAGTGTCAAAAACGCACTGAACGCTGAATTGAGCCTGTTTTTGAACTCTGTATTAAAAGTAGTGAAAACAGCAAATCCCAGCAGAAAATCAACAGGAATCATGTAGTTCCTTCACATTCAAGTAATTCTGAGTAGTTGGTGCAGAGATTTGTGTAGTTCTTGATGAGATTTGTGCAGTTTGATTGCATGTTAGCATGAAGTGTCAAAAACGCGATGAACGCTGAATTGAGCCTGTTTTTGAACTCTGTATTAAAAGTAAGGAAATCATTAAATCCCAGAAGAAAATCAACAGGAATCATGTAGTTCCTTCATATTCAAGTGGTTCTGAGTAGTTGGTGCAGAGATTTGTGTAGTTCTTGATGAGATTTGTGCAGTTTGATTGCATGTTAGCATGAAGTGTCAAAAACGCGATGAACGCTGAATTGAGCCTGTTTTTGAACTCTGTATTAAAAGTAGTGAAAACAGCAAATCCTAGTAGAAAATCAACAGGAATCATGTAGTTCCGTCATATTCAAGTTGTTCTGAGTAGTTTGTGCAGAGATTTGTGCAGTTTGATTTCATTTCAAGTTGATTAGTCACAAACGCACCCAATGCTGAATTGAGCCTGTTTTTGAACTCTGTATTAAAAGTAAGGAAATCATTAAATCCCAGAAGAAAATCAACAGGAATCATGTAGTTCCTTCATATTCAAGTGGTTCTGAGTAGTTGGTGCAGCGATTTGTGTAGTTCTTGATGAGATTTGTGCAGTTTGATTGCATGTTAGCATGAAGTGTCAAAAACGCGATGAACGCTGAATTGAGCCTGTTTTTGAACTCTGTATTAAAAGTAGTGAAAACAGCAAATCCTAGTAGAAAATCAACAGGAATCATGTAGTTCCGTCATATTCAAGTTGTTCTGAGTAGTTTGTGCAGAGATTTGTGTAGTTTTTGATGAGATTTGTGCAGTTTGATTTCATTTCAAGTTGATTAGTCACAAACGCACCCAATGCTGAATTGAGCCTGTTTTTGAACTTTCTATTAAAAGTAGCGAAATCAGCAAATCCCTGCAGAAAATCAACAAAAATCATGTAGTTCCTTCATATTCAAGTAGTTCTGAGTAGTTTGTGCAGAGATTTGTGCAGTTTGATTTCATTTCAAGTTGGTTAGTCATAAACGCACTCAATGCTGAATTGAGCCTGTTTTTGAACTCTGTATTAAAAGTAGTGAAATCAGCAAATCCCAGCAGAAAACAACAAGAATCAGGTACGTCCTTCATATTCAAGTAGTTCTGAGTAGTTTGTGCAAAGATTTGTGTAGGTTTTGATGAGATTTGTGCAGTTTGATTGCATGTTAGCATGAAGTGTTAAAAACGCACTGAACGCTGAATTGAGCCTGTTTTTGAACTCTCTATTAAAAGTAGTGAAAACAGCAAATCCCAGCAGAAAATCAACAGGAATCATGTAGTTCCTTCATATTCAAGTAGTTTTTAGTAGTTTCTGCAGAGATTTGTGTAGTTTTTGAAGAGATTTGTGCAGTTTGACTGCACTTCAAGTTTATGTGTCATAAAGGCACTGAACGCTGAATTGAGTCTGTTTTTGAACTCTGTATTAAAAGTAGTGAAAACAGCAAATCCCAGCAGAAAATCAACAGGAATCATGTAGTTCCTTCATATTCAAGTTGTTCTGAGTAGTTTGTGCAGAGATTTGTGTAGTTTTTGATGAGATTTGTGCAGTTTGATTGCATGTTAGCATGAAGTGTCAAAAACGCACTGAACGCTGAATTGAGCCTGTTCATGAACTCTGTATTAAAAGTAGTGAAATCAGCAAATCCCAGCAGAAAACAACAAGAATCAGGTACGTCCTTCATATTCAAGTAGTTCTGAGTAGTTTGTGCAGAGATTTGTGCAGTTTTTGAAGAGATTTGTTTAGTATGATTCCATGTTAGCATGAAGTATCAAAAAAGCACTGAACGCTGAATTGAGCCTATTTTTGAACTCTCTATTAAAAGTAGTGAAAACAGCAAATCCCAGCAGAAAATCAACAGGAATCATGTAGTTCCTTCATATTCAAGTAGTTTTTAGTAGTTTCTGCAGAGATTTGTGTAGTTTTTGAAGAGATTTGTGCAGTTTGACTGCACTTCAAGTTGATGAGTCACAAACGCACTGAACGCTGAATTGAGCCTGTTTTTGAACTTTCTATTAAAAGTAGCGAAATCAGCAAATCCCAGCAGAAAACAACAAGAATCAGGTACGTCCTTCATATTCAAGTAGTTCTGAGTAGTTTGTGCAGAGATTTGTGCAGTTTTTGAAGAGATTTGTTTAGTATGATTCCATGTTAGCATGAAGTATCAAAAAAGCACTGAACGCTGAATTGAGCCTATTTTTGAACTCTGTATTAAAAGTAGTGAAAACAGTAAATCCCAGCAGAAAATCAATAGGAATCATGTAGTTCCTTCATATTCAAGTTGTTCTGAGTAGTTTGTGCAGAGATTTGTGTAGTTTTTGAAGAGATTTGTGCAGTTTGACTGCACTTCAAGTTTATGTGTCATAAAGGCACTGAACGCTGAATTGAGCCTGTTTTTCAACTCTGTATTAAAAGTAGTGAAAACAGCAAATCCCAGCAGAAAATCAACAAGAATCAGGTACTTCCTTCATATTCATGTAGTTCTGAGTAGTTTGTGCAGAGATTTGTGTAGTTTTTGATGAGATTTGTGCAGTTTGATTTCATTTCAAGTTGATGAGTCACAAACGCACCCAATGCTGAATTGAGCCTGTTTTTGAACTTTCTATTAAAAGAAGCGAAATCAGCAAATCCCTGCAGAAAATCGACAAGAATCATGTAGTTCCTTCATATTCAAGTAGTTCTGAGTAGTTTGTGCAAAGATTTGTGTAGTTTTTGATGAGATTTGTGCAATTTGATTGCATGTTAGCATGAAGTGTTAAAAACGCACTGAACGCTGAATTGAGCCTGTTTTTGAACTCTCTATTAAAAGTAGTGAAAACAGCAAATCCCAGCAGAAAATCAACAGGAATCATGTAGTTCCTTCATATTCAAGTAGTTTTTAGTAGTTTCTGCAGAGATTTGTGTAGTTCTTGAAGATATTTGTGCAGTTTGACTGCACTTCAAGTTTATGTGTCATAAAGACACTGAACGCTGAATTGAGCCTGTTTTTGAACTCTGTATTAAAAGTAGTGAAAACAGCAATTCCCAGCAGAAAATCAACAGGAATCATGTAGTTCCTTCATATTCAAGTTGTTCTGAGTAGTTTGTGCAGAGATTTGTGCAGTTTTTGAAGAGATTTGTGCAGTTTGATTGCATGTTAGCATGAAGTGTCAAAAACGCACTGAACGCTGAATTGAGCCTGTTCATGAACTCTGTATTAAAAGTAGTGAAATCAGCAAATCCCAGCAGAAAACAACAAGAATCAGGTACGTCCTTCATATTCAAGTAGTTCTGAGTAGTTTGTGCAGAGATTTGTGCAGTTTTTGAAGAGATTTGTTTAGTATGATTCCATGTTAGCATGAAGTATCAAAAAAGTATTGAACGCTGAATTGAGCCTATTTTTGAACTCTCTATTAAAAGTAGTGAAAACAGCAAATCCCAGCAGAAAATCAACAGGAATCATGTAGTTCCTTCATATTCAAGTAGTTTTTAGTAGTTTCTGCAGAGATTTGTGTAGTTTTTGAAGAGATTTGTGCAGTTTGACTGCACTTCAAGTTGATGAGTCACAAACGCACTGAACGCTGAATTGAGCCTGTTTTTGAACTTTCTATTAAAAGTAGCGAAATCAGCAAATCCCAGCAGAAAACAACAAGAATCAGGTACGTCCTTCATATTCAAGTAGTTCTGAGTAGTTTGTGCAGAGATTTGTGCAGTTTGATTTCATTTCAAGTTGGTTAGTCATAAACGCACTCAATGCTGAATTGAGCCTGTTTTTGAACTCTGTATTAAAAGTAGTGAAATCAGCAAATCCCAGCAGAAAACAACAAGAATCAGGTACGTCCTTCATATTCAAGTAGTTCTGAGTAGTTTGTGCAGAGATTTGTGCAGTTTTTGAAGAGATTTGTTTAGTATGATTCCATGTTAGCATGAAGTATCAAAAAAGCACTGAATGCTGAATTGAGCCTGTTTTTGAACTCTGTATTAAAAGTAGTGAAAACAGTAAATCCCAGCAGAAAATCAATAGGAATCATGTAGTTCCTTCATATTCAAGTTGTTCTGAGTAGTTTGTGCAGAGATTTGTGTAGTTTTTGAAGAGATTTGTGCAGTTTGACTGCACTTCAAGTTTATGTGTCATAAAGGCACTGAACGCTGAATTGAGCCTGTTTTTCAACTCTGTATTAAAAGTAGTGAAAACAGCAAATCCCAGCAGAAAATCAACAAGAATCAGGTACTTCCTTCATATTCATGTAGTTCTGAGTAGTTTGTGCAGAGATTTGTGTAGTTTTTGATGAGATTTGTGCAGTTTGATTTCATTTCAAGTTGATGAGTCACAAACGCACCCAATGCTGAATTGAGCCTGTTTTTGAACTTTCTATTAAAAGAAGCGAAATCAGCAAATCCCTGCAGAAAATCGACAAGAATCATGTAGTTCCTTCATATTCAAGTAGTTCTGAGTAGTTTGTGCAAAGATTTGTGTAGTTTTTGATGAGATTTGTGCAGTTTGATTGCATGTTAGCATGAAGTGTTAAAAACGCACTGAACGCTGAATTGAGCCTGTTTTTGAACTCTCTATTAAAAGTAGTGAAAACAGCAAATCCCAGCAGAAAATCAACAGGAATCATGTAGTTCCTTCATATTCAAGTAGTTTTTAGTAGTTTCTGCAGAGATTTGTGTAGTTCTTGAAGAGATTTGTGCAGTTTGACTGCACTTCAAGTTTATGTGTATAAAGGCACTGAACGCTGAATTGAGTCTGTTTTTGAACTCTGTATTAAAAGTAGTGAAAACAGCAAATCCCAGCAGAAAATCAACAGGAATCATGTAGTTCCTTCACATTCAAGTAGTTCTGAGTAGTTTGTGCAGAGATTTGTGCAGTTTTTGAAGAGATTTGTTTAGTATGATTCCATGTTAGCATGAAGTATCAAAAAAGCACTGAACGCTGAATTGAGCCTGTTTTTGAACTCTGTATTAAAAGTAAGGAAATCATTAATTCCCAGAAGAAAATCAACAGGAATCATGTAGTTCCTTCATATTCAAGTGGTTCTGAGTAGTTTGTGCAGAGATTTGTGTAGTTTTTGATGAGATTTGTGCAGTTTGATTGCATGTTAGCATGAAGTGTCAAAAACGCACTGAACGCTGAATTGAGCCTGTTTTTGAACTCTGTATTAAAAGTAGTGAAAACAGCAAATCCCAGCAGAAAATCAACAGGAATCATGTAGTTCCGTCATATTCAAGTTGTTCTGAGTAGTTTGTGCAGAGATTTGTGTAGTTTTTGATGAGATTTGTGCAGTTTGATTTCATTTCAAGTTGATGAGTCACAAACGCACCCAATGCTGAATTGAGCCTGTTTTTGAACTTTCTATTAAAAGTAGCGAAATCAGCAAATCCCTGCAGAAAATCAACAAGAATCATGTAGTTCCTTCATATTCAAGTATTTCTGAGTAGTTTGTGCAAAGATTTGTGTAGTTTTTGATGAGATTTGTGCAGTTTGATTGCATGTTAGCATGAAGTGTTAAAAACGCACTGAACGCTGAATTGAGCCTGTTTTTGACCTCTCTATTAAAAGTAGTGAAAACAGCAAATCCCAGCAGAAAATCAACAGGAATCATGTAGTTCCTTCATATTCAAGTAGTTCTGAGTAGTTTGTGCAGAGATTTGTGTAGTTTTTGAAGAGATTTGTGCAGTTTGACTGCACTTCAAGTTTATGTGTCATAAAGGCACTCAACGCTGAATTGAGCCTGTTTTTCAACTCTGTATTAAATGTAGTGAAATCATTAAATCCGGGCAGAAAATCAACATGAATCATGTAGTTCCTTCATATTCAAGTAGTTTTTAGTAGTTTCTGCAGAGATTTGTGTAGTTTTTGAAGAGATTTGTGCAGTTTGACTGCACTTCAAGTTTATGTGTCATAAAGGCACTGAACGCTGAATTGAGCCTGTTTTTGAACTCTGTATTAAAAGTAGTAAAAACAGCAAATCCCAGCAGAAAATCAACGAGAATCATGTATTCCCTTCATATTCAAGTAGTTCTGAGTAGTTTGTGCAGAGATTTGTGTAGTTTTTGATGAGATTTGTGCAGTTTGATTTCATTTCAAGTTGATGAGTCACAAACGCACCCAATGCTGAATTGAGCCTGTTTTTGAACTTTCTATTAAAAGTAGCGAAATCGGCAAATCCCTGCAGAAAATCAACAAGAATCATGTAGTTCCTTCATATTCAAAGAGTTCTGAGTAGTTTGTGCAGAGATTTGTGCAGTTTGATTTCATTTCAAGTTGGTTAGTCATAAAGGCACTCAATGCTGAATTGAGCCTGTTTTTCAACTCTGTATTAAATGTAGTGAAATCATTAAATCCGGGCAGAAAATCAACATGAATCATGTAGTTCCTTCATATTCAAGTAGTTTTTAGTAGTTTCTGCAGAGATTTGTGTAGTTTTTGATGAGATTTGTGCAGTTTGATTTCATTTCAAGTTGATTAGTCACAAACGCACCCAATGCTGAATTGAGCCTGTTTTTGAACTTTCTATTAAAAGAAGCGAAATCAGCAAATCCCTGCAGAAAATCAACAGGAATCATGTAGTTCCTTCATATTCAAGTAGTTCTGAGTAGTTTGTGCAGAGATTTGTGCAGTTTTTGAAGAGATTTGTTTAGTATGATTCCATGTTAGCATGAAGTATCAAAAAAGCACTGAACGCTGAATTGAGCCTATTTTTGAACTCTGTATTAAAAGTAGTGAAAACAGTAAATCCCAGCAGAAAATCAATAGGAATCATGTAGTTCCTTCATATTCAAGTTGTTCTGAGTAGTTTGTGCAGAGATTTGTGTAGTTTTTGAAGAGATTTGTGCAGTTTGACTGCACTTCAAGTTTATGTGTCATAAAGGCACTGAACGCTGAATTGAGCCTGTTTTTCAACTCTGTATTAAAAGTAGTGAAAACAGCAAATCCCAGCAGAAAATCAACAAGAATCAGGTACTTCCTTCATATTCATGTAGTTCTGAGTAGTTTGTGCAGAGATTTGTGTAGTTTTTGATGAGATTTGTGCAGTTTGATTTCATTTCAAGTTGATGAGTCACAAACGCACCCAATGCTGAATTGAGCCTGTTTTTGAACTTTCTATTAAAAGAAGCGAAATCAGCAAATCCCTGCAGAAAATCGACAAGAATCATGTAGTTCCTTCATATTCAAGTAGTTCTGAGTAGTTTGTGCAGAGATTTGTGTAGTTTTTGAAGAGATTTGTGCAGTTTGACTGCACTTCAAGTTGATGAGTCACAAACGCACTGAACGCTGAATTGAGCCTGTTTTTGAACTTTCTATTAAAAGTAGCGAAATCAGCAAATCCCAGCAGAAAACAACAAGAATCAGGTACGTCCTTCATATTCAAGTAGTTCTGAGTAGTTTGTGCAGAGATTTGTGCAGTTTGATTTCATTTCAAGTTGGTTAGTCATAAACGCACTCAATGCTGAATTGAGCCTGTTTTTGAACTCTGTATTAAAAGTAGTGAAATCAGCAAATCCCAGCAGAAAACAACAAGAATCAGGTACGTCCTTCATATTCAAGTAGTTCTGAGTAGTTTGTGCAGAGATTTGTGCAGTTTTTGAAGAGATTTGTTTAGTATGATTCCATGTTAGCATGAAGTATCAAAAAAGCACTGAATGCTGAATTGAGCCTGTTTTTGAACTCTGTATTAAAAGTAGTGAAAACAGTAAATCCCAGCAGAAAATCAATAGGAATCATGTAGTTCCTTCATATTCAAGTTGTTCTGAGTAGTTTGTGCAGAGATTTGTGTAGTTTTTGAAGAGATTTGTGCAGTTTGACTGCACTTCAAGTTTATGTGTCATAAAGGCACTGAACGCTGAATTGAGCCTGTTTTTCAACTCTGTATTAAAAGTAGTGAAAACAGCAAATCCCAGCAGAAAATCAACAAGAATCAGGTACTTCCTTCATATTCATGTAGTTCTGAGTAGTTTGTGCAGAGATTTGTGTAGTTTTTGATGAGATTTGTGCAGTTTGATTTCATTTCAAGTTGATGAGTCACAAACGCACCCAATGCTGAATTGAGCCTGTTTTTGAACTTTCTATTAAAAGAAGCGAAATCAGCAAATCCCTGCAGAAAATCGACAAGAATCATGTAGTTCCTTCATATTCAAGTAGTTCTGAGTAGTTTGTGCAAAGATTTGTGTAGTTTTTGATGAGATTTGTGCAGTTTGATTGCATGTTAGCATGAAGTGTTAAAAACGCACTGAACGCTGAATTGAGCCTGTTTTTGAACTCTCTATTAAAAGTAGTGAAAACAGCAAATCCCAGCAGAAAATCAACAGGAATCATGTAGTTCCTTCATATTCAAGTAGTTTTTAGTAGTTTTTGCAGAGATTTGTGTAGTTCTTGAAGATATTTGTGCAGTTTGACTGCACTTCAAGTTTATGTGTCATAAAGACACTGAACGCTGAATTGAGCCTGTTTTTGAACTCTGTATTAAAAGTAGTGAAAACAGCAATTCCCAGCAGAAAATCAACAGGAATCATGTAGTTCCTTCATATTCAAGTTGTTCTGAGTAGTTTGTGCAGAGATTTGTGCAGTTTTTGAAGAGATTTGTGCAGTTTGATTGCATGTTAGCATGAAGTGTCAAAAACGCACTGAACGCTGAATTGAGCCTGTTCATGAACTCTGTATTAAAAGTAGTGAAATCAGCAAATCCCAGCAGAAAATCAACAGGAATCATGTAGTTACTTCATATTCAAGTAGTTTTTAGTAGTGTCTGCAGAGATTTGTGTAGTTTTTGATGAGATTTGTGCAGTTTCATTGCAGTTAGCATGAAGTATCAAAAACGCACTGAACTCTGAATTGAGCCTGTTTTTGAACTCTCTATTAAAAGTAGTGAAAACAGCAAATCCCAGTAGAAAATCAACAGGAATCATGTAGTTCCTTCATATTCAAGTAGTTCTCAGTAGTTTGTGCAGAGATTTGTGTAGTTTTTGATGAGATTTGTGCAGTCTGATTGCATGTTAGCATGAAGTGTTAAAAACGCACTGAACGCTGAATTGAGCCTGTTTTTGAACTCTGTATTAAAAGTAGTGAAAACAGTAAATCCCAGCAGAAAATCAACAAGAATCAGGTACTTCCTTCATATTCAAGTAGTTCTGAGTAGTTTGTGCAGAGATTTGTGTAGTTTTTGATGAGATTTGTGCAGTTTGATTGCATGTTAGCATGAAGTGTTAAAAACGCACTGAACGCTGAATTGAGCCTGTTTTTGAACTCTGTATTAAATGTAAGGAAATCATTAAATCCCAGAAGAAAATCAACAGGAATCATGTAGTTCCTTCATATTCAAGTGGTTCTGAGTAGTTTGTGCAGAGATTTGTGCAGTTTGATTTCATTTCAAGTTGGTTAGTCATAAACGCACTCAGTGCTGAATTGAGCCTGTTTTTGAACTCTGTATTAAAAGTAGTGAAATCAGCAAATCCCAGCAGAAAATCAACAAGAATCAGGTACTTCCTTCATATTCAAGTAGTTCTCAGTAGTTTGTGCAGAGATTTGTGTAGTTTTTGATGAGATTTGTGCAGTTTGATTGCATGTTAGCATGAAGTGTTAAAAACGCACTGAACGCTGAATTGAGCCTGTTTTTGAACTCTGTATTAAAAGTAGTGAAAACAGCAAATCCCAGCAGAAAATCAACAAGAATCAGGTACTTCCTTCATATTCAAGTAGTTCTGAGTAGTTTGTGCAGAGATTTGTGTAGTTTGATTTCATTTCAAGTTGGTTAGTCAAAAACGCACTGAACGGTGAATTGAGCCTGTTTTTGAACTCTGTATTAAAAGTAGTGAAAACAGCAAATCCCAGCAGAAAATCAACAGGAATCATGTAGTTCCGTCATATTCAAGTTGTTCTGAGTAGTTTGTGCAGAGATTTGTGTAGTTTTTGATGAGATTTGTGCAGTTTGATTTCATTTCAAGTTGATGACTCACAAACGCACCCAATGCTGAATTGAGTCTGTTTTTGAACTTTCTATTAAAAGTGGCGAAATCAGCAAATCCCTGCAGAAAATCAACAAGAATCATGTAGTTCCTTCATATTCAAGTAGTTCTGAGTAGTTTGTGCAGAGATTTGTGCAGTTTGATTTCATTTCAAGTTGGTTAGTCATAAACGCACTCAATGCTGAATTGAGCCTGTTTTTGAACTCTGTATTAAAAGTAGTGAAAACAGCAAATCCCAGCAGAAAATCAATAGGAATCATGTAGTTCCTTCATATTCAAGTAGTTTTTAGTAGTTTCTGCAGAGATTTGTGTAGTTTTTGAAGAGATTTGTGCAGTTTGACTGCACTTCAAGTTTATGTGTCATAAAGGCACTGAACGCTGAATTGAGCCTGTTTTTGAACTCTGTATTAAAAGTAGTGAAAACAGCAAATCCCAGCAGAAAATCAACAGGAATCATGTAGTTCCTATATATTCAAGTAGTTCTGAGTAGTTTGTGCAGAGATTTGTGTAGTTTTTGATGAGATTTGTGCAGTTTGATTTCATTTCAAGTTGATGAGTCACAAACGCACCCAATGCTGAATTGAGCCTGTTTTTGAACTTTCTATTAAAAGTAGCGAAATCAGCAAATCCCTGCAGAAAATCAACAAGAATCATGTAGTTCCTTCATATTCAAGTAGTTCTGAGTAGTTTGTGCAGAGATTTGTGCAGTTTGATTTCATTTCAAGTTGGTTAGTTATAAACGCACTCAATGCTGAATTGAGCCTGTTTTTGAACTCTGTATTAAAAGTAGTGAAATCAGCAAATCCCAGCAGAAAACAACAAGAATCAGGTACGTCCTTCATATTCAAGTAGTTTTTATTAGTTTCTGTAGAGATTTGTGAACTTTTTGAAGAGATTTGTGCAGTTTGACTGCACTTCAAGTTGATGTGTCATAAAGGCACTCAACGCTGAATTGAGCCTGTTTTTGAACTTTGTATTAAATGTAGTGAAAACAGCAAATCAGAGCAGAAAATCAACAGGAATCATGTAGTTACTTCATATTCAAGTAGTTCTGAGTAGTTTGTGCAAAGATTTGTGTAGGTTTTGATGAGATTTGTGCAGTTTGATTGCATGTTAGCATGAAGTGTTAAAAACGCACTGAACGCTGAATTGAGCCTGTTTTTGAACTCTCTATTAAAAGTAGTGAAAACAGCAAATCCCAGCAGAAAATCAACAGGAATCATGTAGTTCCTTCATATTCAAGTTGTTCTGAGTAGTTTGTGCAGAGATTTGTGTAGTTTTTGAAGAGATTTGTTTAGTATGATTCCATGTTAGCATGAAGTATCAAAAAAGCACTGAACGCTGAATTGAGCCTGTTTTTGAACTCTGTATTAAAAGTAAGGAAATCATTAATTCCCAGAAGAAAATCAACAGGAATCATGTAGTTCCTTCATATTCAAGTAGTTTTTAGTAGTTTTTGCAGAGATTTGTGTAGTTCTTGAAGATATTTGTGCAGTTTGACTGCACTTCAAGTTTATGTGTCATAAAGACACTGAACGCTGAATTGAGCCTGTTTTTGAACTCTGTATTAAAAGTAGTGAAAACAGCAATTCCCAGCAGAAAATCAACAGGAATCATGTAGTTCCTTCATATTCAAGTTGTTCTGAGTAGTTTGTGCAGAGATTTGTGCAGTTTTTGAAGAGATTTGTGCAGTTTGATTGCATGTTAGCATGAAGTGTCAAAAACGCACTGAACGCTGAATTGAGCCTGTTCATGAACTCTGTATTAAAAGTAGTGAAATCAGCAAATCCCAGCAGAAAACAACAAGAATCAGGTACGTCCTTCATATTCAAGTAGTTCTGAGTAGTTTGTGCAGAGATTTGTGCAGTTTTTGAAGAGATTTGTTTAGTATGATTCCATGTTAGCATGAAGTATCAAAAAAGCATTGAACGCTGAATTGAGCCTATTTTTGAACTCTCTATTAAAAGTAGTGAAAACAGCAAATCCCAGCAGAAAATCAACAGGAATCATGTAGTTCCTTCATATTCAAGTAGTTTTTAGTAGTTTCTGCAGAGATTTGTGTAGTTTTTGAAGAGATTTGTGCAGTTTGACTGCACTTCAAGTTGATGAGTCACAAACGCACTGAACGCTGAATTGAGCCTGTTTTTGAACTTTCTATTAAAAGTAGCGAAATCAGCAAATCCCAGCAGAAAACAACAAGAATCAGGTACGTCCTTCATATTCAAGTAGTTCTGAGTAGTTTGTGCAGAGATTTGTGCAGTTTGATTTCATTTCAAGTTGGTTAGTCATAAACGCACTCAATGCTGAATTGAGCCTGTTTTTGAACTCTGTATTAAAAGTAGTGAAATCAGCAAATCCCAGCAGAAAACAACAAGAATCAGGTACGTCCTTCATATTCAAGTAGTTCTGAGTAGTTTGTGCAGAGATTTGTGCAGTTTTTGAAGAGATTTGTTTAGTATGATTCCATGTTAGCATGAAGTATCAAAAAAGCACTGAATGCTGAATTGAGCCTGTTTTTGAACTCTGTATTAAAAGTAGTGAAAACAGCAAATCCCAGCAGAAAATCAACAGGTATCATGTAGTTCCTTCATATTCAAGTGGTTCTGAGTAGTTTGTGCAGAGATTTGTGTAGTTTTTGATGAGATTTGTGCAGTTTGATTTCATTTCAAGTTGATTAGTCACAAACGCACCCAATGCTGAATTGAGCCTGTTTTTGAACTCTCTATTAAAAGTAGTGAAAACAGCAAATCCCAGCAGAAAATCAACAGGAATCATGTAGTTCCTTCATATTCAAGTAGTTTTTAGTAATTTCTGCAGAGATTTGTGTAGTTCTTGAAGAGATTTGTGCAGTTTGACTGCACTTCAAGTTTATGTGTCATAAAGGCACTGAACGCTGAATTGAGTCTGTTTTTGAACTCTGTATTAAAAGTAGTGAAAACAGCAAATCCCAGCAGAAAATCAACAAGAATCAGGTACTTCCTTCATATTCAAGTAGTTCTGAGTAGTTTGTGCAGAGATTTGTGCAGTTTGATTTCATTTCAAGTTGGTTAGTCATAAACGCACTCAATGCTGAATTGAGCCTGTTTTTGAACTCTGTATTAAAAGTAGTGAAATCAGCAAATCCCAGCAGAAAACAACAAGAATCAGGTACGTCCTTCATATTCAAGTAGTTCTGAGTAGTTTGTACAGAGATTTGTGTAGTTTTTGATGAGATTTGTGCAGTTTGATTGCATGTTAGCATGAAGTGTTAAAAACGCACTGAACGCTGAATTGAGCCTGTTTTTGACCTCTCTATTAAAAGTAGTGAAAACAGCAAATCCCAGCAGAAAATCAACAGGAATCATGTAGTTCCTTCATATTCAAGTAGTTCTGAGTAGTTTGTGCAGAGATTTGTGCAGTTTGATTTCATTTCAAGTTGGTTAGTCATAAACGCACTCAGTGCTGAATTGAGCCTGTTTTTGAACTCTGTATTAAAAGTAGTGAAAACAGCAAATCCCAGCAGAAAATCAACAGGAATCATGTAGTTCCTTCATATTCAAGTTGTTCTGAGTAGTTTGTGCAGAGATTTGTGTAGTTTTTGATGAGATTTGTGCAGTTTGATTGCAGTTAGCATGAAGTATCAAAAACGCACTGAACGCTGAATTGAGCCTGTTTTTGAACTCTGTATTAAATGTAGTGAAATCATTAAATCCCAGCAGAAAATCAATGAGAATCATGTATTCCCTTCATATTCAAGTAGTTCTGAGTAGTTTGTGCAGAGATTTGTGCAGTTTTTGAAGAGATTTGTTTAGTATGATTCCATGTTAGCATGAAGTATCAAAAAGCACTGAACGCTGAATTGAGCCTGTTTTTGAACTCTGTATTAAAAGTAGTGAAAACAGCAAATCCCAGCAGAAAATCAACAGGAATCATGTAGTTACTTCATATTCAAGTAGTTTTTAGTAGTGTCTGCAGAGATTTGTGTAGTTTTTGATGAGATTTGTGCAGTTTCATTGCAGTTAGCATGAAGTATCAAAAACGCACTGAACTCTGAATTGAGCCTGTTTTTGAACTCTCTATTAAAAGTAGTGAAAACAGCAAATCCCAGCAGAAAATCAACAGGAATCATGTAGTTCCTTCATATTCAAGTAGTTCTGAGTAGTTTGTGCAGAGATTTGTGTAGTTTTTGATGAGATTTGTGCAGTTTGATTGCATGTTAGCATGAAGTGTTAAAAACGCACTGAACGCTGAATTGAGCCTGTTTTTGAACTCTGTATTAAATGTAAGGAAATCATTAAATCCCAGAAGAAAATCAACAGGAATCATGTAGTTCCTTCATATTCAAGTGGTTCTGAGTAGTTTGTGCAGAGATTTGTGCAGTTTGATTTCATTTCAAGTTGGTTAGTCATAAACGCACTCAGTGCTGAATTGAGCCTGTTTTTGAACTCTGTATTAAAAGTAGTGAAATCAGCAAATCCCAGCAGAAAATCAACAAGAATCAGGTACTTCCTTCATATTCAAGTAGTTCTCAGTAGTTTGTGCAGAGATTTGTGTAGTTTTTGATGAGATTTGTGCAGTTTGATTGCATGTTAGCATGAAGTGTTAAAAACGCACTGAACGCTGAATTGAGCCTGTTTTTGACCTCTCTATTAAAAGTAGTGAAAACAGCAAATTCCAGCAGAAAATCAACAGGAATCATGTAGTTCCTTCATATTCAAGTAGTTCTGAGTAGTTTGTGCAGAGACTTGTGTAGTTTTTGAAGAGATTTGTGCAGTTTGATTGCATGTTAGCATGAAGCGTCAAAAACGCACTGAACGCTGAATTGAGCCTGTTTTTGAACTCTGTATTAAATGTAGTGAAATCATTAAATCCCAGAAGAAAATCAACAGGAATCATGTAGTTCCTTCATATTCAAGTAGTTCTGAGTAGTTTGTGCAGAGATTTGTGCAGTTTTTGAAGAGATTTGTTTAGTATGATTCCATGTTAGCATGAAGTATCAAAAAAGCACTGAACGCTGAATTGAGCCTGTTTTTGAACTCTGTATTAAAAGTAGTGAAAACAGCAAATCCCAGCAGAAAATCAACAAGAATCAGGTACTTCCTTCATATTCAAGTAGTTCTGAGTAGTTTGTGCAGAGATTTGTGTAGTTTTTGATGAGATTTGTGCAGTTTGATTTCATTTCAAGTTGATGACTCACAAACGCACCCAATGCTGAATTGAGTCTGTTTTTGAACTTTCTATTAAAAGTAGCGAAATCAGCAAATCCCTGCAGAAAATCAACAAGAATCATGTAGTTCCTTCATATTCAAGCAGTTCTGAGTAGTTTGTGCAGAGATTTGTGCAGTTTGATTTCATTTCAAGTTGGTTAGTCAAAAACGCACTGAACGGTGAATTGAGCCTGTTTTTGAACTCTGTATTAAAAGTAGTGAAAACAGCAAATCCCAGCAGAAAATCAACAGGAATCATGTAGTTCCGTCATATTCAAGTTGTTCTGAGTAGTTTGTGCAGAGATTTGTGTAGTTTTTGATGAGATTTGTGCAGTTTGATTTCATTTCAAGTTGATGAGTCACAAACGCACCCAATGCTGAATTGAGCCTGTTTTTGAACTTTCTATTAAAAGTAGCGAAATCGGCAAATCCCTGCAGAAAATCAACAAGAATCATGTAGTTCCTTCATATTCAAATAGTTCTGAGTAGTTTGTGCAGAGATTTGTGCAGTTTGATTTCATTTCAAGTTGGTTAGTCATAAAGGCACTCAATGCTGAATTGAGCCTGTTTTTCAACTCTAAATTAAATGTAGTGAAATCATTAAATCCGGGCAGAAAATCAACAAGAATCATGTAGTTCCTTCATATTCAAGTAGTTCTGAGTAGTTTGTGCAAAGATTTGTGTAGTTTTTGATGAGATTTGTGCAGTTTGATTGCATGTTAGCATGAAGTGTTAAAAACGCACTGAACGCTGAATTGAGCCTGTTTTTGAACTCTCTATTAAAAGTAGTGAAAACAGCAAATCCCAGCAGAAAATCAACAGGAATCATGTAGTTCCTTCATATTCAAGTAGTTTTTAGTAGTTTCTGCAGAGATTTGTGTAGTTCTTGAAGAGATTTGTGCAGTTTGACTGCATTTCAAGTTTATGTGTCATAAAGGCACTCAACGCTGAATTGAGTCTGTTTTTGAACTCTGTATTAAAAGTAGTGAAAACAGCAAATCCCAGCAGAAAATCAACAGGAATCATGTAGTTCCTTCACATTCAAGTAGTTCTGAGTAGTTTGTGCAGAGATTTGTGCAGTTTTTGAAGAGATTTGTTTAGTATGATTCCATGTTAGCATGAAGTATCAAAAAAGCACTGAACGCTAAATTGAGCCTGTTTTTGAACTCTGTATTAAAAGTAAGGAAATCATTAATTCCCAGAAGAAAATCAACAGGAATCATGTAGTTCCTTCATATTCAAGTGGTTCTGAGTAGTTTGTGCAGAGATTTGTGTAGTTTTTGATGAGATTTGTGCAGTTTGATTGCATGTTAGCATGAAGTGTCAAAAACGCACTGAACGCTGAATTGAGCCTGTTTTTGAACTCTGTATTAAAAGTAGTGAAAACAGTAAATCCCAGCAGAAAATCAACAAGAATCAGGTACTTCCTTCATATTCAAGTAGTTCTGAGTAGTTTGTGCAGAGATTTGTGTAGTTTTTGATGAGATTTGTGCAGTTTGATTGCATGTTAGCATGAAGTGTTAAAAACGCACTGAACTCTGAATTGAGCCTGTTTTTGAACTCTCTATTAAAAGTAGTGAAAACAGCAAATCCCAGCAGAAAATCAATAGGAATCATGTAGTTACTTCATATTCAAGTAGTTTTTAGTAGTGTCTGCAGAGATTTGTGTAGTTTTTGATGAGATTTGTGCAGTTTCATTGCAGTTAGCATGAAGTATCAAAAACGCACTGAACTCTGAATTGAGCCTGTTTTTGAACTCTGTATTAAAAGTAGTGAAAACAGTAAATCCCAGCAGAAAATCAACAAGAATCAGGTACTTCCTTCATATTCAAGTAGTTCTGAGTAGTTTGTGCAGAGATTTGTGTAGTTTTTGATGAGATTTGTGCAGTTTGATTTCATTTCAAGTTGATTAGTCACAAACGCACCCAATGCTGAATTGAGCCTGTTTTTGAACTTTCTATTAAAAGTAGCGAAATCAGCAAATCCCTGCAGAAAATCAACAAAAATCATGTAGTTCCTTCATATTCAAGTAGTTCTGAGTAGTTTGTGCAGAGATTTGTGCAGTTTGATTTCATTTCAAGTTGGTTAGTCATAAACGCACTCAATGCTGAATTGAGCCTGTTTTTGAACTCTGTATTAAAAGTAGTGAAATCAGCAAATCCCAGCAGAAAACAACAAGAATCAGGTACGTCCTTCATATTCAAGTAGTTCTGAGTAGTTTGTGCAAAGATTTGTGTAGGTTTTGATGAGATTTGTGCAGTTTGATTGCATGTTAGCATGAAGTGTTAAAAACGCACTGAACGCTGAATTGAGCCTGTTTTTGAACTCTCTATTAAAAGTAGTGAAAACAGCAAATCCCAGCAGAAAATCAACAGGAATCATGTAGTTCCTTCATATTCAAGTAGTTTTTAGTAGTTTCTGCAGAGATTTGTGTAGTTTTTGAAGAGATTTGTGCAGTTTGACTGCACTTCAAGTTTATGTGTCATAAAGGCACTGAACGCTGAATTGAGTCTGTTTTTGAACTCTGTATTAAAAGTAGTGAAAACAGCAAATCCCAGCAGAAAATCAACAGGAATCATGTAGTTCCTTCATATTCAAGTTGTTCTGAGTAGTTTGTGCAGAGATTTGTGTAGTTTTTGATGAGATTTGTGCAGTTTGATTGCATGTTAGCATGAAGTGTCAAAAACGCACTGAACGCTGAATTGAGCCTGTTCATGAACTCTGTATTAAAAGTAGTGAAATCAGCAAATCCCAGCAGAAAACAACAAGAATCAGGTACGTCCTTCATATTCAAGTAGTTCTGAGTAGTTTGTGCAGAGATTTGTGCAGTTTTTGAAGAGATTTGTTTAGTATGATTCCATGTTAGCATGAAGTATCAAAAAAGCACTGAACGCTGAATTGAGCCTATTTTTGAACTCTGTATTAAAAGTAGTGAAAACAGTAAATCCCAGCAGAAAATCAATAGGAATCATGTAGTTCCTTCATATTCAAGTTGTTCTGAGTAGTTTGTGCAGAGATTTGTGTAGTTTGACTGCACTTCAAGTTTATGTGTCATAAAGGCACTCAACGCTGAATTGAGCCTGTTTTTCAACTCTGTATTAAATGTAGTGAAATCATTAAATCCGGGCAGAAAATCAACATGAATCATGTAGTTCCTTCATATTCAAGTAGTTTTTAGTAGTTTCTGCAGAGATTTGTGTAGTTTTTGAAGAGATTTGTGCAGTTTGACTGCACTTCAAGTTTATGTGTCATAAAGGCACTGAACGCTGAATTGAGCCTGTTTTTGAACTCTGTATTAAAAGTAGTGAAAACAGCAAATCCCAGCAGAAAATCAACAGGTATCATGTAGTTCCTTCATATTCAAGTGGTTCTGAGTAGTTTGTGCAGAGATTTGTGCAGTTTGATTTCATTTCAAGTTGATGAGTCACAAACGCACCCAATGCTGAATTGAGCCTGTTTTTGAACTCTGTATTAAAAGTAAGGAAATCATTAAATCCCAGAAGAAAATCAACAGGAATCATGTAGTTCCTTCATATTCAAGTGGTTCTGAGTAGTTTTTGCAGAGATTTGTGTAGTTCTTGATGAGATTTGTGCAGTTTGATTGCATGTTAGCATGAAGTGTCAAAAACGCAATGAACGCTGATTTGAGCCTGTTTTTGAACTCTGTATTAAAAGTAGTGAAAACAGCAAATCCTAGTAGAAAATCAACAGGAATCATGTAGTTCCGTCATATTCAAGTTGTTCTGAGTAGTTTGCGCAGAGATTTGTGTAGTTTTTGATGAGATTTGTGCAGTTTGATTTCATTTCAAGTTGATGAGTCACAAACGCACCCAATGCTGAATTGAGCCTGTTTTTGAACTTTCTATTAAAAGTAGCGAAATCAGCAAATCCCTGCAGAAAATCAACAAGAATCATGTAGTTCCTTCATATTCAAGTAGTTCTGAGTAGTTTGTGCAGAGATTTGTGCAGTTTGATTTCATTTCAAGTTGGTTAGTCATAAACGCACTCAATGCTGAATTGAACCTGTTTTTGAACTCTGTATTAAAAGTAGTGAAATCAGCAAATCCCAGCAGAAAACAACAAGAATCAGGTACGTCCTTCATATTCAAGTAGTTCTGAGTAGTTTGTGCAAAGATTTGTGTAGGTTTTGATGAGATTTGTGCAGTTTGATTGCATGTTAGCATGAAGTGTTAAAAACGCACTGAACGCTGAATTGAGCCTGTTTTTGAACTCTCTATTAAAAGTAGTGAAAACAGCAAATCCCAGCAGAAAATCAACAGGAATCATGTAGTTCCTTCATATTCAAGTGGTTCTGAGTAGTTTGTGCAGAGATTTGTGTAGTTTTTGATGAGATTTGTGCAGTTTGATTGCATGTTAGCATGAAGTGTCAAAAACGCAATGAACGCTGAATTGAGCCTGTTTTTGAACTCTCTATTAAAAGTAGTGAAAACAGCAAATCCCAGCAGAAAATCAACAGGAATCATGTAGTTCCGTCATATTCAAGTTGTTCTGAGTAGTTTGTGCAAAGATTTGTGTAGTTTTTGATGAGATTTGTGCAGTTTGATTGCACTTCAAGTTTATGTGTCATAAAGGCAGTCAACGCTGAATTGAGCCTGTTTTTCAACTCTGTATTAAATGTAGTGAAATCATTAAATCCGGGCAGAAAATCAACATGAATCATGTAGTTCCTTCATATTCAAGTAGTTTTTAGTAGTTTCTGCAGAGATTTGTGTAGTTTTTGAAGAGATTTGTGCAGTTTGACTGCACTTCAAGTTTATGTGTCATAAAGGCACTGAACGCTGAATTGAGCCTGTTTTTGAACTCTGTATTAAAAGTAGTGAAAACAGCAAATCCCAGTAGAAAATCAATAAGAATCAGGTACTTCCTTCATATTCAAGTAGTTCTGAGTAGTTTGTGCAGAGATTTGTGTAGTTTTTGATGAGATTTGTGCAGTTTGATTGCATGTTAGCATGAAGTGTTAAAAACGCACTGAACGCTGAATTGAGCCTGTTTTTGAACTCTCTATTAAAAGTAGTGAAAACAACAAATCCCAGCAGAAAATCAACAGGAATCATGTAGTTCCTTCATATTCAAGTTGTTCTGAGTAGTTTGTGCAGAGATTTGTGTAGTTTTTGATGAGATTTGTGCAGTTTGATTGCATGTTAGCATGAAGTGTTAAAAACGCACTGAACGCTGAATTGAGCCTGTTTTTGAACTCTCTATTAAAAGTAGTGAAAACAGCAAATCCCAGCAGAAAATCAACGGGAATCATGTATTCCCTTCATATTCAAGTAGTTCTGAGTAGTTTGTGCAGAGATTTGTGCAGTTTTTGAAGAGATTTGTTTAGTATGATTCCATGTTAGCATGAAGTATCAAAAACGTACTGAACGCTGAATTGAGCCTGTTTTTGAACTCTGTATTAAAAGTAGTGAAAACAGCAAATCCCAGCAGAAAATCAACAGGTATCATGTAGTTCCTTCATATTCAAGTGGTTCTGAGTAGTTTGTGCAGAGATTTGTGCAGTTTGATTTCATTTCAAGTTGATGAGTCACAAACGCACCCAATGCTGAATTGAGCCTGTTTTTGAACTCTGTATCAAAAGTAAGGAAATCATTAAATCCCAGAAGAAAATCAACAGGAATCATGTAGTTCCTTCATATTCAAGTGGTTCTGAGTAGTTTGTGCAGAGATTTGTGTAGTTCTTGATGAGATTTGTGCAGTTTGATTGCATGTTAGCATGAAGTGTCAAAAACGCAATGAACGCTGATTTGAGCCTGTTTTTGAACTCTGTATTAAAAGTAGTGAAAACAGCAAATCCTAGTAGAAAATCAACAGGAATCATGTAGTTCCGTCATATTCAAGTTGTTCTGAGTAGTTTGTGCAGAGATTTGTGTAGTTTTTGATGAGATTTGTGCAGTTTGATTGCATGTTAGCATGAAGTGTTAAAAACGCACTGAACTCTGAATTGAGCCTGTTTTTGAACTCTCTATTAAAAGTAGTGAAAACAGCAAATCCCAGCAGAAAATCAACAGGAATCATGTAGTTCCTTCATATTCAAGTAGTTTTTAGTAGTGTCTGCAGAGATTTGTGTAGTTTTTGATGAGATTTGTGCAGTTTGATTTCATTTCAAGTTGATTAGTCACAAACGCACCCAATGCTGAATTGAGCCTGTTTTTGAACTCTCTATTAAAAGTAGTGAAAACAGCAAATCCCAGCAGAAAATCAACAGGAATCATGTAGTTCCTTCATATTCAAGTAGTTTTTAGTAGTTTGTGCAGAGATTTGTGTAGTTTTTGAAGAGATTTATGCAGTTTGACTGCACTTCAAGTTGATGTGTCATAAAGGCACTCAACGCTGAATTGAGCCTGTTTTTGAACTTTGTATTAAATGTAGTGAAAACAGCAAATCCCAGCAGAAAATCAACGGGAATCATGTAGTCCCTTCATATTCAAGTAGTTCTGAGTAGTTTGTGCAGAGAATTGTGTAGTTTTTGATGAGATTTGTGCAGTTTGATTGCATGTTAGCATGAAGTATCAAAAACGCACTGAACGCTGAATTGAGCCTGTTTTTGAACTCTGTATTAAATGTAGTGAAATCATTAAATCCCAGAAGAAAATAAACAGGAATAATGTAGTTCCTTCATATTCAAGTAGTTCTGAGTAGTTTGTGCATAGATTTGTGCAGTTTTTGAAGAGATTTGTTTAGTATGATTCCATGTTAGCATGAAGTATCAAAAACGCACTGAACGCTGAATTGAGCCTGTTTTTGAACTTTGTATTAAATGTAGTGAAAACAGCAAATCCCAGCAGAAAATCAACATGAATCATGTAGTTCCTTCATATTCAAGTAGTTTTTAGTAGTTTCTGCAGAGATTTGTGTAGTTTTTGAAGAGATTTGTGCAGTTTGACTGCACTTGAAGTTGATGTGTCATATAGGCACTCAACGCTGAATTGAGCCTGTTTTTGAACTCTGTATTAAAAGTAGTGAAAACAGCAAATCCCAGCAGAAAATCAACAAGAATCAGGTACTTCCTTCATATTCAAGTAGTTCTCAGTAGTTTGTGCAGAGATTTGTGTAGTTTTTGATGAGATTTGTGCAGTTTGATTGCAATTAGCATGAAGTATCAAAAACGCACTGAACGCTGAATTGAGCCTGTTTTTGAACTCTGTATTAAATGTAGTGAAATCATTAAATCCCAGAAGAAAATCAACAGGACTCATGTAGTTCCTTCATATTCAAGTAGTTCTGAGTAGTTTGTGCAGAGATTTGTGTAGTTTTTGATGAGATTTGTGCAGTTTGATTGCATGTTAGCATGAAGTGTTAAAAACGCACTGAACCCTGAATTGAGCCTGTTTTTGAACTCTGTATTAAAAGTAGTGAAAACAGTAAATCCCAGCAGAAAATTAACAAGAATCAAGTACTTCCTTCATATTCAAGTAGTTCTGAGTAGTTTGTGCAGAGATTTGTGTAGTTTTTGATGAGATTTGTGCAGTTTGATTGCATGTTAGCATGAAGTGTTAAAAACGCACTGAACGCTGAATTGAGCCTGTTTTTGAACTCTCTATTAAAAGTAGTGAAAAGAGCAAATCCCAGCAGAAAATCAACAGGAATCATGTAGTTCCTTCATATTCAAGTAGTTTTTAGTAGTTTCTGCAGAGATTTGTGTAGTTTTTGAAGAGATTTGTGCAGTTTGACTGCACTTCAAGTTTATGCGTCATAAAGGCACTGAACGCTGAATTTAGCCTGTTTTTGAACTTTGTATTAAATGTAAGGAAATCATTAAATCCCAGAAGAAAATCAACAGGAATCATGTAGTTCTTTCATATTCAAGTGGTTCTGAGTAGTTTGTGCAGAGATTTGTGCAGTTTGATTTCATTTCAAGTTGGTTAGTCATAAACGCACTCAATGCTGAATTGAGCCTGTTTTTGAACTCTGTATTAAAAGTAGTGAAATCAGCAAATCCCAGCAGAAAACAACAAGAATCAGGTACGTCCTTCATATTCAAGTAGTTCTGAGTAGTTTGTGCAAAGATTTGTGTAGGTTTTGATGAGATTTGTGCAGTTTGATTGCATGTTAGCATGAAGTGTTAAAAACGCACTGAACGCTGAATTGAGCCTGTTTTTGAACTCTCTATTAAAAGTAGTGAAAACAGCAAATCCCAGCAGAAAATCAACAGGAATCATGTAGTTCCTTCATATTCAAGTTGTTCTGAGTAGTTTGTGCAGAGATTTGTGTAGTTTTTGAAGAGATTTGTTTAGTATGATTCCATGTTAGCATGAAGTATCAAAAAAGCACTGAACGCTGAATTGAGCCTGTTTTTGAACTCTGTATTAAAAGTAAGGAAATCATTAATTCCCAGAAGAAAATCAACAGGAATCATGTAGTTCCTTCATATTCAAGTGGTTCTGAGTAGTTTGTGCAGAGATTTGTGCAGTTTGATTTCATTTCAAGTTGGTTAGTCATAAACGCACTCAGTGCTGAATTGAGCCTGTTTTTGAACTCTGTATTAAATGTAGTGAAATCATTAAATCCCAGCAGAAAATCAATGAGAATCATGTATTCCCTTCATATTCAAGTAGTTCTCAGTAGTTTGTGCAGAGATTTGCGTAGTTTTTGATGAGATTTGTGCAGTTTGATTACAAGTTAGCATGATGTACCAAAAACGCATTGAACGCTGAATTGAACATGTTTTTGAACTCTGTATTAAAAGTAGTGAAAACAGCAAATCCCAGCAGAAAATCAACAGGAATCATGTAGTTCCTTCATATTCAAGTAGTTTTTAGTAGTGTCTGCAGAGATTTGTGTAGTTTTTGAAGAGATTTGTGCAGTTTGATTGCATGTTAGCATGAAGTGTCAAAAACGCACTGAACGCTGAATTGAGCCTGTTTTTGAACTCTGTATTAAATGTAAGGAAATCATTAAATCCCAGAAGAAAATCAACAGGAATCATGTAGTTCCTTCATATTCAAGAGGTTCTGAGTAGTTTGTGCAGAGATTTGTGCAGTTTTTGAAGAGATTTGTTTAGTATGATTTCATGTTAGCATGAAGTATCAAAAACGTACTGAACACTGAATTGAGCCTGTTTTTGAACTCTGTATTAAAAGTAGTAAAAACAGCAAATCCCATCAGGAAATCAATGAGAATCATGTATTCCCTTCATATTCAAGTAGTTCTGAGTAGTTTGTGCAGAGATTTGTGTAGTTTTTGATGAGATTTGTGCAGTTTGATTGCATGTTAGCATGAAGTGTTAAAAACGCACTGAACGCTGAATTGAGCCTGTTTTTGAACTCTGTATTAAATGTAAGGAAATCATTAAATCACAGTAGAAAATCAACAGGAATCATGTAGTTCCTTCATATTCAAGTGGTTCTGAGTAGTTTGTGCAGAGATTTGTGCAGTTTGATTTCATTTCAAGTTGGTTAGTCATAAACGCACTCAGCGCTGAATTGAGCCTGTTTTTGAACTCTCTATTAAAAGTAGTGAAAACAGCAAATCCCAGCAGAAAAGCAACAGGAATCATGTAGTTCCTTCATATTCAAGTTTTTCTGAGTAGTTTCTGCAGAGATTTGTGTAGTTTTTGATGAGATTTGTGCAGTTTGATTTCATTTCAAGTTGATGAGTCACAAACGCACCCAATGCTGAATTGAGCCTGTTTTTGAACTTTCTATTAAAAGTAGCGAAATCAGCAAATCCCTGCAGAAAATCAACAAGAATCATGTAGTTCCTTCATATTCAAGTAGTTCTGAGTAGTTTGTGCAGAGATTTGTGTAGTTTTTGATGAGATTTGTGCAGTCTGATTGCATGTTAGCATGAAGTGTTAAAAACGCACTGAACGCTGAATTGAGCCTGTTTTTGAACTCTGTATTAAAAGTAGTGAAAACAGTAAATCCCAGCAGAAAATCAACAAGAATCAGGTACTTCCTTCATATTCAAGTAGTTCTGAGTAGTTTGTGCAGAGATTTGTGTAGTTTTTGAAGAGATTTGTGCAGTTTGATTGCATGTTAGCATGAAGTGTTAAAAACGCACTGAACGCTGAATTGAGCCTGTTTTTGAACTCTCTATTAAAAGTAGTGAAAACAGCAAATCCCAGCAGAAAATCAACAGGAATCATGTAGTTCCTTCATATTCAAGTAGTTTTTAGTAGTTTCTGCAGAGATTTGTGTAGTTCTTGAAGAGATTTGTGCAGTTTGACTGCACTTCAAGTTTATGTGTCATAAAGGCACTGAACGCTGAATTGAGTCTGTTTTTGAACTCTGTATTAAAAGTAGTGAAAACAGCAAATCCCAGCAGAAAATCAACAGGAATCATGTAGTTCCTTCATATTCAAGTGGTTCTGAGTAGTTTGTGCAGAGATTTGTGTAGTTTTTAATGAGATTTGTGCAGTTTGATTGCATGTTAGCATGAAGTGTCAAAAACGCACTGAACGCTGAATTGAGCCTGTTTTTGAACTCTGTATTAAAAGTAGTGAAAACAGCAAATCCCAGCAGAAAATCAACAGGAATCATGTAGTTCCGTCATATTGAAGTTGTTCTGAGTAGTTTGTGCAGAGATTTGTGTAGTTTTTGATGAGATTTGTGCAGTTTGATTTCATTTCAAGTTGATGAGTCACAAACGCACCCAATGCTGAATTGAGCCTGTTTTTGAACTTTCTATTAAAAGTAGCGAAATCAGCAAATCCCTGCAGAAAATCAACAAGAATCATGTAGTTCCTTCATATTGAAGTAGTTCTGAGTAGTTTGTGCAGAGATTTGTGTAGTTTTTGATGAGATTTGTGCAGTTTGATTGCAGTTAGCATGAAGTATCAAAAACGCACTGAACGCTGAATTGAGCGTGTTTTTGAACTCTGTATTAAATGTAGTGAAATCATTAAATCCCAGCAGAAAATCAACGAGAATCATGTATTCCCTTCATATTCAAGTGGTTCTGAGTAGTTTGTGCAGAGATTTGTGCAGTTTTTGAAGAGATTTGTTTAGTATGATTCCATGTTAGCATGAAGTATCAAAAAAGCACTGAACGCTGAATTGAGCCTGTTTTTGAACTCTCTATTAAAAGTAGTGAAAACAGCAAATCCCAGCAGAAAATCAACAGGAATCATGTAGTTCCTTCATATTCAAGTTGTTCTGAGTAGTTTGTGCAGAGATTTGTGCAGTTTGATTTCATTTCAAGTTGGTTAGTCATAAACGCACTCAACGCTGAATTGAGCCTGTTTTTGAACTCTGTATTAAAAGTAGTAAAAACAGCAAATCCCATCAGGAAATCAATGAGAATCATGTATTCCCTTCATATTCAAGTAGTTCTGAGTAGTTTGTGCAGAGATTTGTGTAGTTTTTGAAGAGATTTGTGCAGTTTGACTGCACTTCAAGTTTATGTGTCATAAAGGCACTGAACGCTGAATTGAGCCTGTTTTTGAACTCTCTATTAAAAGTAGTGAAAACAGCAAATCCCAGCAGAAAATCAACAGGAATCATGTAGTTCCTTCATATTCAAGTAGTTCTGAGTAGTTTGTGCAGAGATTTGTGTAGTTTTTGATGAGATTTGTGCAGTTTGATTGCATGTTAGCATGAAGTGTTAAAAACGCACTGAACGCTGAATTGAGCCTGTTTTTGAACTCTCTATTAAAAGTAGCGAAATCAGCAAATCCCTGCAGAAAATCAACAAGAATCATGTAGTTCCTTCATATTCAAGTAGTTCTGAGTAGTTTGTGCAGAGATTTGTGCAGTTTGATTTCATTTCAAGTTGGTTAGTCATAAACGCACTCAGTGCTGAATTGAGCCTGTTTTTGAACTCTGTATTAAAAGTAGTGAAAACAACAAATCCCAGCAGAAAATCAACAAGAATCAGGTACTTCCTTCATATTCAAGTAGTTCTCAGTAGTTTGTGCAGAGATTTGTGTAGTTTTTGATGAGATTTGTGCAGTCTGATTGCATGTTAGCATGAAGTGTTAAAAACGCACTGAACGCTGAATTGAGCCTGTTTTTGAACTCTGTATTAAAAGTAGTGAAAACAGTAAATCCCAGCAGAAAATCAACAAGAATCAGGTACTTCCTTCATATTCAAGTAGTTCTGAGTAGTTTGTGCAGAGATTTGTGTAGTTTTTGAAGAGATTTGTGCAGTTTGATTGCATGTTAGCATGAAGTGTTAAAAACGCACTGAACGCTGAATTGAGCCTGTTTTTGAACTCTGTATTAAATGTAAGAAAATCATGAAATCCCAGAAGAAAATCAACAGGAATCATATAGTTCCTTCATATTCAAGTGGTTCTGAGTAGTTTGTGCAGAGATTTGTGCAGTTTGATTTCATTTCAAGTTGGTTAGTCATAAACGCACTCAGTGCTGAATTGAGCCTGTTTTTGAACTCTGTATTAAAAGTAGTGAAATCAGCAAATCCCAGCAGAAAATCAACAAGAATCAGGTACTTCCTTCATATTCAAGTAGTTCTCAGTAGTTTGTGCAGAGATTTGTGTAGTTTTTGATGAGATTTGTACATTCTGATTGCATGTTAGCATGAAGTGTTAAAAACGCACTGAACCCTGAATTGAGCCTGTTTTTGAACTCTGTATTAAATGTAAGGAAATCATTAAATCCCAGAAGAAAATCAACAGGAATCATGTAGTTCCTTCATATTCAAGTGGTTCTGAGTAGTTTGTGCAGAGATTTGTGCAGTTTGATTTCATTTCAAGTTGGTTAGTCATAAAAGCACTCAGCGCTGAATTGAGCCTGTTTTTGAACTCTCTATTAAAAGTAGTGAAAACAGCAAATCCCAGCAGAAAAGCAACAGGAATCATGTAGTTCCTTCATATTCAAGTTTTTCTGAGTAGTTTCTGCAGAGATTTGTGTAGTTTTTGATGAGATTTGTGCAGTTTGATTTCATTTCAAGTTGATGAGTCACAAACGCACCCAATGCTGAATTGAGCCTGTTTTTGAACTTTCTATTAAAAGTAGCGAAATCAGCAAATCCCTGCAGAAAATCAACAAGAATCATGTAGTTCCTTCATATTCAAGTAGTTCTGAGTAGTTTGTGCAGAGATTTGTGTAGTTTTTGATGAGATTTGTGCAGTCTGATTGCATGTTAGCATGAAGTGTTAAAAACGCACTGAACGCTGAATTGAGCCTGTTTTTGAACTCTGTATTAAAAGTAGTGAAAACAGTAAATCCCAGCAGAAAATCAACAAGAATCAGGTACTTCCTTCATATTCAAGTAGTTCTGAGTAGTTTGTGCAGAGATTTGTGTAGTTATTGAAGAGATTTGTGCAGTTTGATTGCATGTTAGCATGAAGTGTTAAAAACGCACTGAACGCTGAATTGAGCCTGTTTTTGAACTCTCTATTAAAAGTAGTGAAAACAGCAAATCCCAGCAGAAAATCAACAGGAATCATGTAGTTCCTTCATATTCAAGTAGTTTTTAGTAGTTTCTGCAGAGATTTGTGTAGTTTTTGAAGAGATTTGTGCAGTTTGACTGCACTTCAAGTTTATGCGTCATAAAGGCACTGAACGCTGAATTGAGCCTGTTTTTGAACTCTCTATTAAAAGTAGTGAAAACAGCAAATCCCAGCAGAAAATCAACAGGAATCATGTAGTTCCTTCATATTCAAGTAGTTTTTAGTAGTTTCTGCAGAGATTTGTGTAGTTTTTGAAGAGATTTGTGCAGTTTGACTGCACTTCAAGTTTATGCGTCATAAAGGCACTGAACGCTGAATTGAGCCTGTTTTTGAACTCTGTATTAAATGTAAGGAAATCATTAAATCCCAGAAGAAAATCAACAGGAATCATGTAGTTCCTTCATATTCAAGTGGTTCTGAGTAGTTTGTGCAGAGATTTGTGCAGTTTGATTTCATTTCAAGTTGGTTAGTCATAAACGCACTCAGTGCTGAATTGAGCCTGTTTTTGAACTCTGTATTAAAAGTAGTGAAAACAGTAAATCCCAGCAGAAAATCAACAAGAATCAGGTACTTCCTTCATATTCAAGTAGTTCTGAGTAGTTTGTGCAGAGATTTGTGTAGTTTTTGATGAGATTTGTGCAGTTTGATTGCATGTTAGCATGAAGTGTTAAAAACGCACTGAACTCTGAATTGAGCCTGTTTTTGAACTCTCTATTAAAAGTAGTGAAAACAGCAAATCCCAGCAGAAAATCAACAGGAATCATGTAGTTCCTTCATATTCAAGTAGTTTTTAGTAGTGTCTGCAGAGATTTGTGTAGTTTTTGATGAGATTTGTGCAGTTTTATTGCAGTTAGCATGAAGTATCAAAAACGCACTGAACGCTGAATTGAGCCTGTTTTTGAACTCTGTATTAAATGTAGTGAAATCATTAAATCCCAGAAGAAAATCAACAGGAATCATGTAGTTCCTTCATATTTAAGTAGTTCTGAGTAGTTTGTGCAGAGATTTGTGCAGTTTTTGAAGAGATTTGTTTAGTATGATTCCATGTTAGCATGAAGTATCAAAATGCACTGAACGCTGAATTGAGCCTGTTTTTGAACTCTGTATTAAAAGTAGTGAAAACAGTAAATCCCAGCAGAAAATCAACAAGAATCAGGTACTTCCTTCATATTCAAGTAGTTCTGAGTAGTTTGTGCAGAGATTTGTGTAGTTTTTGATGAGATTTGTGCAGTTTGATTGCATGTTAGCATGAAGTGTTAAAAACGCACTGAACTCTGAATTGAGCCTGTTTTTGAACTCTCTATTAAAAGTAGTGAAAACAGTAAATCCCAGCAGAAAATCAATAGGAATCATGTAGTTCCTTCATATTCAAGTAGTTCTGAGTAGTTTGTGCAGAGAATTGTGTAGTTTTTGAAGATATTTGTGCAGTTTGACTGCACTTCAAGTTTATGTGTCATAAAGGCACTCAACGCTGAATTGAGCCTGTTTTTCAACTCTGTATTAAATGTAGTGAAATCATTAAATCCGGGCAGAAAATCAACATGAATCATGTAGTTCCTTCATATTCAAGTAGTTTTTAGTAGTTTCTGCAGAGATTTGTGTAGTTTTTGAAGAGATTTGTGCAGTTTGACTGCACTTCAAGTTTATGTGTCATAAAGGCACTGAACGCTGAATTGAGCCTGTTTTTGAACTCTGTATTAAAAGTAGTAAAAACAGCAAATCCCAGCAGAAAATCAACGAGAATCATGTATTCCCTTCATATTCAAATAGTTCTGAGTAGTTTGTGCAGAGATTTGTGTAGTTTTTGATGAGATTTGTGCAGTTTGATTGCATGTTAGCATGAAGTGTTAAAAACGCACTGAACGCTGAATCGAGCCTGTTTTTGAACACTGTATTAAAAGTAGTGAAAACAGTAAATCCCAGCAGAAAATCAACAGGAATCATGTAGTTCCTTCATATTCAAGTAGTTTTTAGTAGTTTGTGCAGAGATTTGTGTAGTTTTTGATGAGATTTGTGCAGTTTGATTTCATTTCAAGTTGATGAATCACAAACGCACCCAATGCAGAATTTAGTCTGTTTTTGAACTTTCTATTAAAAGTCGCGAAATCAGCAAATCCCTGCAGAAAATCAACAAGAATCATATAGTTCCTTCATATTCAAGTAGTTCTGAGTAGTTTGTGCAGAGATTTGTGCAGTTTGATTTCATTTCAAGTTGGTTAGTCATAAACGCACTCAATGCTGAATTGAGCCTGTTTTTGAACTCTGTATTAAAAGTAGTGAAATCAGCAAATCCCAGCAGAAAATCAACAAGAATCAGGTACTTCCTTCATATTCAAGTAGTTCTCAGTAGTTTGTGCAGAGATTTGCGTAGTTTTTGATGAGATTTGTACAGTTTGATTACAAGTTAGCATGATGTATCAAAAACGCATTGAACGCTGAATTGAACGTGTTTTTGAACTCTGTATTAAAAGTAGTGAAATCAGCAAATCCCAGCAGAAAACAACAAGAATCAGGTACGTCCTTCATATTCAAGTAGTTCTGAGTAGTTTGTGCAAAGATTTGTGTAGGTTTTGATGAGATTTGTGCAGTTTGATTGCATGTTAGCATGAAGTATCAAAAACGCACTGAACGCTGAATTGAGCCTGTTTTTGAACTCTGTATTAAATGTAGTGAAATCATTAAATCCCAGCAGAAAATCAATGAGAATCATGTATTCCCTTCATATTCAAGTAGTTCTGAGTAGTTTGTGCAGAGATTTGTGTAGTTTTTGATGAGATTTGTGCAGTTTGATTGCATGTTAGCATGAAGTGTTAAAAACGCACTGAACGCTGAATTGAGCCTGTTTTTGACCTCTCTATTAAAAGTAGTGAAAACAGCAAATCCCAGCAGAAAATCAACAGGAATCATGTAGTTCCTTCATATTCAAGTTGTTCTGAGTAGTTTGTGCAGAGATTTGTGTAGTTTTTGAAGAGATTTGTTTAGTATGATTCCATGTTAGCATGAAGTATCAAAAAAGCACTGAACGCTGAATTGAGCCTGTTTTTGAACTCTGTATTAAAAGTAAGGAAATCATTAATTCCCAGAAGAAAATCAACAGGAATCATGTAGTTCCTTCATATTCAAGTGGTTCTGAGTAGTTTGTGCAGAGATTTGTGTAGTTTTTGATGAGATTTGTGCAGTTTGATTGCATGTTAGCATGAAGTGTCAAAAACGCAATGAACGCTGAATTGAGCCTGTTTTTGAACTCTGTATTAAAAGTAGTGAAAACAGCAAATCCCAGCAGAAAATCAACAGGAATCATGTAGTTCCGTCATATTCAAGTTGTTCTGAGTAGTTTGTGCAGAGATTTGTGTAGTTTTTGATGAGATTTGTGCAGTTTGATTTCATTTCAAGTTGATGAGTCACAAACGCACCCAATGCTGAATTGAGCCTGTTTTTGAACTTTCTATTAAAAGTAGCGAAATCAGCAAATCCCTGCAGAAAATCAACAAGAATCATGTAGTTCCTTCATATTCAAGTATTTCTGAGTAGTTTGTGCAGAAATTTGTGTAGTTTTTGATGAGATTTGTGCAGTTTGATTGCATGTTAGCATGAAGTGTTAAAAACGCACTGAACGCTGAATTGAGCCTGTTTTTGAACTCTCTATTAAAAGTAGTGAAAACAGCAAATCCCAGCAGAAAATCAACAGGAATCATGTAGTTCCTTCATATTCAAGTAGTTTTTAGTAATTTCTGCAGAGATTTGTGTAGTTCTTGAAGAGATTTGTGCAGTTTGACTGCACTTCAAGTTTATGTGTCATAAAGGCACTGAACGCTGAATTGAGTCTGTTTTTGAACTCTGTATTAAAAGTAGTGAAAACAGCAAATCCCAGCAGAAAATCAACAAGAATCAGGTACTTCCTTCATATTCAAGTAGTTCTGAGTAGTTTGTGCAGAGATTTGTGCAGTTTGATTTCATTTCAAGTTGGTTAGTCATAAACGCACTCAATGCTGAATTGAGCCTGTTTTTGAACTCTGTATTAAAAGTAGTGAAATCAGCAAATCCCAGCAGAAAACAACAAGAATCAGGTACGTCCTTCATATTCAAGTAGTTCTGAGTAGTTTGTACAGAGATTTGTGTAGTTTTTGATGAGATTTGTGCAGTTTGATTGCATGTTAGCATGAAGTGTTAAAAACGCACTGAACGCTGAATTGAGCCTGTTTTTGACCTCTCTATTAAAAGTAGTGAAAACAGCAAATCCCAGCAGAAAATCAACAGGAATCATGTAGTTCCTTCATATTCAAGTAGTTCTGAGTAGTTTGTGCAGAGATTTGTGTAGTTTTTGAAGAGATTTGTGCAGTTTGACTGCACTTCAAGTTTATGTGTCATAAAGGCACTCAACGCTGAATTGAGCCTGTTTTTCAACTCTGTATTAAATTTAGTGAAATCATTAAATCCGGGCAGAAAATCAACATGAATCATGTAGTTCCTTCATATTCAAGTGGTTCTGAGTAGTTTGTGCAGAGATTTGTGCAGTTTGATTTCATTTCAAGTTGGTTAGTCATAAACGCACTCAGTGCTGAATTGAGCCTGTTTTTGAACTCTGTATTAAAAGTAGTGAAAACAGCAAATCCCAGCAGAAAATCTACAGGAATCATGTAGTTCCTTCATATTCAAGTTGTTCTGAGTAGTTTGTGCAGAGATTTGTGTAGTTTTTGATGAGATTTGTGCAGTTTGATTGCAGTTAGCATGAAGTATCAAAAACGCACTGAACGCTGAATTGAGCCTGTTTTTGAACTCTGTATTAAAAGTAGTAAAAACAGCAAATCCCAGCAGAAAATCAACGAGAATCATGTATTCCCTTCATATTCAAATAGTTCTGAGTAGTTTGTGCAGAGATTTGTGTAGTTTTTGATGAGATTTGTGCAGTTTGATTGCATGTTAGCATGAAGTGTTAAAAACGCACTGAACGCTGAATCGAGCCTGTTTTTGAACACTGTATTAAAAGTAGTGAAAACAGTAAATCCCAGCAGAAAATCAACAGGAATCATGTAGTTCCTTCATATTCAAGTAGTTTTTAGTAGTTTGTGCAGAGATTTGTGTAGTTTTTGATGAGATTTGTGCAGTTTGATTTCATTTCAAGTTGATGAATCACAAACGCACCCAATGCAGAATTTAGTCTGTTTTTGAACTTTCTATTAAAAGTCGCGAAATCAGCAAATCCCTGCAGAAAATCAACAAGAATCATATAGTTCCTTCATATTCAAGTAGTTCTGAGTAGTTTGTGCAGAGATTTGTGCAGTTTGATTTCATTTCAAGTTGGTTAGTCATAAACGCACTCAATGCTGAATTGAGCCTGTTTTTGAACTCTGTATTAAAAGTAGTGAAATCAGCAAATCCCAGCAGAAAATCAACAAGAATCAGGTACTTCCTTCATATTCAAGTAGTTCTCAGTAGTTTGTGCAGAGATTTGCGTAGTTTTTGATGAGATTTGTACAGTTTGATTACAAGTTAGCATGATGTATCAAAAACGCATTGAACGCTGAATTGAACGTGTTTTTGAACTCTGTATTAAAAGTAGTGAAATCAGCAAATCCCAGCAGAAAACAACAAGAATCAGGTACGTCCTTCATATTCAAGTAGTTCTGAGTAGTTTGTGCAAAGATTTGTGTAGGTTTTGATGAGATTTGTGCAGTTTGATTGCATGTTAGCATGAAGTATCAAAAACGCACTGAACGCTGAATTGAGCCTGTTTTTGAACTCTGTATTAAATGTAGTGAAATCATTAAATCCCAGCAGAAAATCAATGAGAATCATGTATTCCCTTCATATTCAAGTAGTTCTGAGTAGTTTGTGCAGAGATTTGTGTAGTTTTTGATGAGATTTGTGCAGTTTGATTGCATGTTAGCATGAAGTGTTAAAAACGCACTGAACGCTGAATTGAGCCTGTTTTTGACCTCTCTATTAAAAGTAGTGAAAACAGCAAATCCCAGCAGAAAATCAACAGGAATCATGTAGTTCCTTCATATTCAAGTTGTTCTGAGTAGTTTGTGCAGAGATTTGTGTAGTTTTTGAAGAGATTTGTTTAGTATGATTCCATGTTAGCATGAAGTATCAAAAAAGCACTGAACGCTGAATTGAGCCTGTTTTTGAACTCTGTATTAAAAGTAAGGAAATCATTAATTCCCAGAAGAAAATCAACAGGAATCATGTAGTTCCTTCATATTCAAGTGGTTCTGAGTAGTTTGTGCAGAGATTTGTGTAGTTTTTGATGAGATTTGTGCAGTTTGATTGCATGTTAGCATGAAGTGTCAAAAACGCAATGAACGCTGAATTGAGCCTGTTTTTGAACTCTGTATTAAAAGTAGTGAAAACAGCAAATCCCAGCAGAAAATCAACAGGAATCATGTAGTTCCGTCATATTCAAGTTGTTCTGAGTAGTTTGTGCAGAGATTTGTGTAGTTTTTGATGAGATTTGTGCAGTTTGATTTCATTTCAAGTTGATGAGTCACAAACGCACCCAATGCTGAATTGAGCCTGTTTTTGAACTTTCTATTAAAAGTAGCGAAATCAGCAAATCCCTGCAGAAAATCAACAAGAATCATGTAGTTCCTTCATATTCAAGTATTTCTGAGTAGTTTGTGCAGAAATTTGTGTAGTTTTTGATGAGATTTGTGCAGTTTGATTGCATGTTAGCATGAAGTGTTAAAAACGCACTGAACGCTGAATTGAGCCTGTTTTTGAACTCTCTATTAAAAGTAGTGAAAACAGCAAATCCCAGCAGAAAATCAACAGGAATCATGTAGTTCCTTCATATTCAAGTAGTTTTTAGTAATTTCTGCAGAGATTTGTGTAGTTCTTGAAGAGATTTGTGCAGTTTGACTGCACTTCAAGTTTATGTGTCATAAAGGCACTGAACGCTGAATTGAGTCTGTTTTTGAACTCTGTATTAAAAGTAGTGAAAACAGCAAATCCCAGCAGAAAATCAACAAGAATCAGGTACTTCCTTCATATTCAAGTAGTTCTGAGTAGTTTGTGCAGAGATTTGTGCAGTTTGATTTCATTTCAAGTTGGTTAGTCATAAACGCACTCAATGCTGAATTGAGCCTGTTTTTGAACTCTGTATTAAAAGTAGTGAAATCAGCAAATCCCAGCAGAAAACAACAAGAATCAGGTACGTCCTTCATATTCAAGTAGTTCTGAGTAGTTTGTACAGAGATTTGTGTAGTTTTTGATGAGATTTGTGCAGTTTGATTGCATGTTAGCATGAAGTGTTAAAAACGCACTGAACGCTGAATTGAGCCTGTTTTTGACCTCTCTATTAAAAGTAGTGAAAACAGCAAATCCCAGCAGAAAATCAACAGGAATCATGTAGTTCCTTCATATTCAAGTAGTTCTGAGTAGTTTGTGCAGAGATTTGTGTAGTTTTTGAAGAGATTTGTGCAGTTTGACTGCACTTCAAGTTTATGTGTCATAAAGGCACTCAACGCTGAATTGAGCCTGTTTTTCAACTCTGTATTAAATTTAGTGAAATCATTAAATCCGGGCAGAAAATCAACATGAATCATGTAGTTCCTTCATATTCAAGTGGTTCTGAGTAGTTTGTGCAGAGATTTGTGCAGTTTGATTTCATTTCAAGTTGGTTAGTCATAAACGCACTCAGTGCTGAATTGAGCCTGTTTTTGAACTCTGTATTAAAAGTAGTGAAAACAGCAAATCCCAGCAGAAAATCTACAGGAATCATGTAGTTCCTTCATATTCAAGTTGTTCTGAGTAGTTTGTGCAGAGATTTGTGTAGTTTTTGATGAGATTTGTGCAGTTTGATTGCAGTTAGCATGAAGTATCAAAAACGCACTGAACGCTGAATTGAGCCTGTTTTTGAACTCTGTATTAAATGTAGTGAAATCATTAAATCCCAGCAGAAAATCAATGAGAATCATGTATTCCCTTCATATTCAAGTAGTTCTGAGTAGTTTGTGCAGAGATTTGTGCAGTTTTTGAAGAGATTTGTTTAGTATGATTCCATGTTAGCATGAAGTATCAAAAAGCACTGAACGCTGAATTGAGCCTGTTTTTGAACTCTGTATTAAAAGTAGTGAAAACAGTAAATCCCAGCAGAAAATCAACAAGAATCAGGTACTTCCTTCATATTCAAGTAGTTCTGAGTAGTTTGTGCAGAGATTTGTGTAGTTTTTGATGAGATTTGTGCAGTTTGATTGCATGTTAGCATGAAGTGTTAAAAACGCACTGAACTCTGAATTGAGCCTGTTTTTGAACTCTCTATTAAAAGTAGTGAAAACAGCAAATCCCAGCAGAAAATCAACAGGAATCATGTAGTTACTTCATATTCAAGTAGTTTTTAGTAGTGTCTGCAGAGATTTGTGTAGTTTTTGATGAGATTTGTGCAGTTTCATTGCAGTTAGCATGAAGTATCAAAAACGCACTGAACTCTGAATTGAGCCTGTTTTTGAACTCTCTATTAAAAGTAGTGAAAACAGCAAATCCCAGCAGAAAATCAACAGGAATCATGTAGTTCCTTCATATTCAAGTAGTTCTCAGTAGTTTGTGCAGAGATTTGTGTAGTTTTTGATGAGATTTGTGCAGTCTGATTGCATGTTAGCATGAAGTGTTAAAAACGCACTGAACGCTGAATTGAGCCTGTTTTTGAACTCTGTATTAAAAGTAGTGAAAACAGTAAATCCCAGCAGAAAATCAACAAGAATCAGGTACTTCCTTCATATTCAAGTAGTTCTGAGTAGTTTGTGCAGAGATTTGTGTAGTTTTTGATGAGATTTGTGCAGTTTGATTGCATGTTAGCATGAAGTGTTAAAAACGCACTGAACGCTGAATTGAGCCTGTTTTTGAACTCTGTATTAAATGTAAGGAAATCATTAAATCCCAGAAGAAAATCAACAGGAATCATGTAGTTCCTTCATATTCAAGTGGTTCTGAGTAGTTTGTGCAGAGATTTGTGCAGTTTGATTTCATTTCAAGTTGGTTAGTCATAAACGCACTCAGTGCTGAATTGAGCCTGTTTTTGAACTCTTTATTAAAAGTAGTGAAATCAGCAAATCCCAGCAGAAAATCAACAAGAATCAGGTACGTCCTTCATATTCAAGTAGTTCTCAGTAGTTTGTGCAGAGATTTGTGTAGTTTTTGATGAGATTTGTGCAGTTTGATTGCATGTTAGCATGAAGTGTTAAAAACGCACTGAACGCTGAATTGAGCCTGTTTTTGACCTCTCTATTAAAAGTAGTGAAAACAGCAAATTCCAGCAGAAAATCAACAGGAATCATGTAGTTCCTTCATATTCAAGTAGTTCTGAGTAGTTTGTGCAGAGACTTGTGTAGTTTTTGATGAGATTTGTGCAGTTTGATTGCATGTTAGCATGAAGTGTCAAAAACGCACTGAACGCTGAATTGAGCCTGTTTTTGAACTCTGTATTAAAAGTAGTAAAAACAGCAAATCCCAGCAGAAAATCAACGAGAATCATGTATTCCCTTCATATTCAAGTAGTTCTGAGTAGTTTGTGCAGAGATTTGTGCAGTTTTTGAAGAGATTTGTTTAGTATGATTCCATGTTAGCATGAAGTATCAAAAACGCACTGAACGCTGAATTGAGCCTGTTTTTGAACTCTGTATTAAAAGTAGTGAAAACAGCAAATCCCAGCAGAAAATCAACAGGAATCATGTAGTTCCGTCATATTCAAGTTGTTCTGAGTAGTTTGTGCAGAGATTTGTGTAGTTTTTGATGAGATTTGTGCAGTTTGATTTCATTTCAAGTTGATGAGTCACAAACGCACCCAATGCTGAATTGAGCCTGTTTTTGAACTTTCTATTAAAAGTAGCGAAATCAGCAAATCCCTGCAGAAAATCAACAAGAATCATGTAGTTCCTTCATATTCAAGTAGTTCTGAGTAGTTTGTGCAGAGATTTGTGCAGTTTGATTTCATTTCAAGTTGGTTAGTTATAAACGCACTCAATGCTGAATTGAGCCTGTTTTTGAACTCTGTATTAAAAGTAGTGAAATCAGCAAATCCCAGCAGAAAACAACATGAATCATGTAGTTCCTTCATATTCAAGTAGTTTTTAGTAGTTTCTGCAGAGATTTGTGTAGTTTTTGAAGAGATTTGTGCAGTTTGATTGCATGTTAGCATGAAGTGTTAAAAACGCACTGAACGCTGAATTGAGCCTGTTATGAACTCTCTATTAAAAGTAGTGAAAACAGCAAATCCCAGCAGAAAATCAACAGGAATCATGTAGTTCCTTCATATTCAAGTTGTTCTGAGTAGTTTGTGCAGAGATTTGTGTAGTTTTTGATGAGATTTGTGCAGTTTGATTGCATGTTAGCATGAAGTGTTAAAAACGCACTGAACGCTGAATTGAGCCTGTTTTTGAACTCTCTATTAAAAGTAGTGAAAACAGCAAATCCCAGCTGAAAATCAACGGGAATCATGTATTCCCTTCATATTCAAGTAGTTCTGAGTAGTTTGTGCAGAGATTTGTGTAGTTTTTGATGAGATTTGTGCAGTTTGATTGCAGTTAGCATGAAGCATCAAAAACGCAATGAACGCTGAATTGAGCCTGTTTTTGAACTCTGTATTAAATGTAGTGAAATCATTAAATCCCAGAAGAAAATCAACAGGAATCATGTAGTTCCTTCATATTCAAGTAGTTCTGAGTAGTTTGTGCAGAGATTTGTGCAGTTTTTGAAGAGATTTGTTTAGTATGATTCCATGTTAGCATGAAGTATCAAAAAAGCACTGAACGCTGAATTGAGCCTGTTTTTGAACTCTGTATTAAAAGTAGTGAAAACAGCAAATCCCAGCAGAAAATCAACAAGAATCAGGTACTTCCTTCATATTCAAGTAGTTCTGAGTAGTTTGTGCAGAGATTTGTGTAGTTTTTGATGAGATTTGTGCAGTTTGACTGCACTTCAAGTTGATGAGTCACAAACGCACTGAACGCTGAATTGAGCCTGTTTTTGAACTCTGTATTAAAAGTAAGGAAATCATTAAATCCCAGAAGAAAATCAACAGGAATCATGTAGTTCCTTCATATTCAAGTGGTTCTGAGTAGTTTGTGCAGAGATTTGTGCAGTTTTTGAAGAGATTTGTTTAGTATGATTCCATGTTAGCATGAAGTATCAAAAACGTACTGAACACTGAATTGAGCCTATTTTTGAACTCTGTATTAAAAGTAGTAAAAACAGCAAATCCCAGCAGAAAATCAACAGGAATCATGTAGTTCCTTCATATTCAAGTTGTTCTGAGTAGTGTGTGCAGAGATTTGTGCAGTTTGATTTCATTTCAAGTTGATTAGTCACAAACGCACCCAATGCTGAATTGAGCCTGTTTTTGAACTCTGTATTAAAAGTAAGGAAATCATTAAATCCCAGAAGAAAATCAACAGGAATCATCTAGTTCCTTCATATTCAAGTGGTTCTGAGTAGTTGGTGCAGCGATTTGTGTAGTTTTTGATGAGATTTGTGCAGTTTGATTTCATTTCAAGTTGATTAGTCACAAACGCACCCAATGCTGAATTGAGCCTGTTTTTGAACTTTCTATTAAAAGTAGCGAAATCAGCAAATCCCTGCAGAAAATCAACAAAAATCATGTAGTTCCTTCATATTCAAGTAGTTCTGAGTAGTCTGTGCAGAGATTTGTGCAGTTTGATTTCATTTCAAGTTGGTTAGTCATAAACGCACTCAATGCTGAATTGAGCCTGTTTTTGAACTCTGTATTAAAAGTAGTGAAATCAGCAAATCCCAGCAGAAAACAACAAGAATCAGGTACGTCCTTCATATTCAAGTAGTTCTGAGTAGTTTGTGCAAAGATTTGTGTAGGTTTTGATGAGATTTGTGCAGTTTGATTGCATGTTAGCATGAAGTGTTAAAAACGCACTGAACGCTGAATTGAGCCTGTTTTTGAACTCTCTATTAAAAGTAGTGAAAACAGCAAATCCCAGCAGAAAATCAACAGGAATCATGTAGTTCCTTCATATTCAAGTAGTTTTTAGTAGTTTCTGCAGAGATTTGTGTAGTTTTTGAAGAGATTTGTGCAGTTTGACTGCACTTCAAGTTTATGTGTCATAAAGGCACTGAACGCTGAATTGAGTCTGTTTTTGAACTCTGTATTAAAAGTAGTGAAAACAGCAAATCCCAGCAGAAAATCAACAGGAATCATGTAGTTCCTTCATATTCAAGTTGTTCTGAGTAGTTTGTGCAGAGATTTGTGTAGTTTTTGATGAGATTTGTGCAGTTTGATTGCATGTTAGCATGAAGTGTCAAAAACGCACTGAACGCTGAATTGAGCCTGTTCATGAACTCTGTATTAAAAGTAGTGAAATCAGCAAATCCCAGCAGAAAACAACAAGAATCAGGTACGTCCTTCATATTCAAGTAGTTCTGAGTAGTTTGTGCAGAGATTTGTGCAGTTTTTGAAGAGATTTGTTTAGTATGATTCCATGTTAGCATGAAGTATCAAAAAAGCACTGAACGCTGAATTGAGCCTATTTTTGAACTCTCTATTAAAAGTAGTGAAAACAGCAAATCCCAGCAGAAAATCAACAGGAATCATGTAGTTCCTTCATATTCAAGTAGTTTTTAGTAGTTTCTGCAGAGATTTGTGTAGTTTTTGAAGAGATTTGTGCAGTTTGACTGCACTTCAAGTTGATGAGTCACAAACGCACTGAACGCTGAATTGAGCCTGTTTTTGAACTTTCTATTAAAAGTAGCGAAATCAGCAAATCCCAGCAGAAAACAACAAGAATCAGGTACGTCCTTCATATTCAAGTAGTTCTGAGTAGTTTGTGCAGAGATTTGTGCAGTTTTTGAAGAGATTTGTTTAGTATGATTCCATGTTAGCATGAAGTATCAAAAAAGCACTGAACGCTGAATTGAGCCTATTTTTGAACTCTGTATTAAAAGTAGTGAAAACAGTAAATCCCAGCAGAAAATCAATAGGAATCATGTAGTTCCTTCATATTCAAGTTGTTCTGAGTAGTTTGTGCAGAGATTTGTGTAGTTTGACTGCACTTCAAGTTTATGTGTCATAAAGGCACTCAACGCTGAATTGAGCCTGTTTTTCAACTCTGTATTAAATGTAGTGAAATCATTAAATCCGGGCAGAAAATCAACATGAATCATGTAGTTCCTTCATATTCAAGTAGTTTTTAGTAGTTTCTGCAGAGATTTGTGTAGTTTTTGAAGAGATTTGTGCAGTTTGACTGCACTTCAAGTTTATGTGTCATAAAGGCACTGAACGCTGAATTGAGCCTGTTTTTGAACTCTGTATTAAAAGTAGTGAAAACAGCAAATCCCAGCAGAAAATCAACAGGTATCATGTAGTTCCTTCATATTCAAGTGGTTCTGAGTAGTTTGTGCAGAGATTTGTGCAGTTTGATTTCATTTCAAGTTGATGAGTCACAAACGCACCCAATGCTGAATTGAGCCTGTTTTTGAACTCTGTATTAAAAGTAAGGAAATCATTAAATCCCAGAAGAAAATCAACAGGAATCATGTAGTTCCTTCATATTCAAGTGGTTCTGAGTAGTTTGTGCAGAGATTTGTGTAGTTCTTGATGAGATTTGTGCAGTTTGATTGCATGTTAGCATGAAGTGTCAAAAACGCAATGAACGCTGATTTGAGCCTGTTTTTGAACTCTGTATTAAAAGTAGTGAAAACAGCAAATCCTAGTAGAAAATCAACAGGAATCATGTAGTTCCGTCATATTCAAGTTGTTCTGAGTAGTTTGCGCAGAGATTTGTGTAGTTTTTGATGAGATTTGTGCAGTTTGATTTCATTTCAAGTTGATGAGTCACAAACGCACCCAATGCTGAATTGAGCCTGTTTTTGAACTTTCTATTAAAAGTAGCGAAATCAGCAAATCCCTGCAGAAAATCAACAAGAATCATGTAGTTCCTTCATATTCAAGTAGTTCTGAGTAGTTTGTGCAGAGAATTGTGTAGTTTTTGAAGAGATTTGTGCAGTTTGACTGCACTTCAAGTTTATGCGTCATAAAGGCACTGAACGCTGAATTGAGCCTGTTTTTGAACTCTCTATTAAAAGTAGTGAAAACAGCAAATCCCAGCAGAAAATCAACAGGTATCATGTAGTTCCTTCATATTCAAGTGGTTCTGAGTAGTTTGTGCAGAGATTTGTGCAGTTTGATTTCATTTCAAGTTGATGAGTCACAAACGCACCCAATGCTGAATTGAGCCTGTTTATGAACTCTGTATTAAAAGTAGTGAAATCAGCAAATCCCAGCAGAAAACAACAAGAATCAGGTACGTCCTTCATATTCAAGTAGTTCTGAGTAGTTTGTGCAGAGATTTGTGCAGTTTTTGAAGAGATTTGTTTAGTATGATTCCATGTTAGCATGAAGTATCAAAAAAGCACTGAACGCTGAATTGAGCCTATTTTTGAACTCTGTATTAAAAGTAGTGAAAACAGTAAATCCCAGCAGAAAATCAATAGGAATCATGTAGTTCCTTCATATTCAAGTTGTTCTGAGTAGTTTGTGCAGAGATTTGTGTAGTTTTTGAAGAGATTTGTGCAGTTTGACTGCACTTCAAGTTTATGTGTCATAAAGGCACTGAACGCTGAATTGAGCCTGTTTTTCAACTCTGTATTAAAAGTAGTGAAAACAGCAAATCCCAGCAGAAAATCAACAAGAATCAGGTACTTCCTTCATATTCATGTAGTTCTGAGTAGTTTGTGCAGAGATTTGTGTAGTTTTTGATGAGATTTGTGCAGTTTGATTTCATTTCAAGTTGATGAGTCACAAACGCACCCAATGCTGAATTGAGCCTGTTTTTGAACTTTCTATTAAAAGAAGCGAAATCAGCAAATCCCTGCAGAAAATCGACAAGAATCATGTAGTTCCTTCATATTCAAGTAGTTCTGAGTAGTTTGTGCAAAGATTTGTGTAGTTTTTGATGAGATTTGTGCAATTTGATTGCATGTTAGCATGAAGTGTTAAAAACGCACTGAACGCTGAATTGAGCCTGTTTTTGAACTCTCTATTAAAAGTAGTGAAAACAGCAAATCCCAGCAGAAAATCAACAGGAATCATGTAGTTCCTTCATATTCAAGTAGTTTTTAGTAGTTTCTGCAGAGATTTGGGTAGTTCTTGAAGATATTTGTGCAGTTTGACTGCACTTCAAGTTTATGTGTCATAAAGACACTGAACGCTGAATTGAGCCTGTTTTTGAACTCTGTATTAAAAGTAGTGAAAACAGCAATTCCCAGCAGAAAATCAACAGGAATCATGTAGTTCCTTCATATTCAAGTTGTTCTGAGTAGTTTGTGCAGAGATTTGTGCAGTTTTTGAAGAGATTTGTGCAGTTTGATTGCATGTTAGCATGAAGTGTCAAAAACGCACTGAACGCTGAATTGAGCCTGTTCATGAACTCTGTATTAAAAGTAGTGAAATCAGCAAATCCCAGCAGAAAACAACAAGAATCAGGTACGTCCTTCATATTCAAGTAGTTCTGAGTAGTTTGTGCAGAGATTTGTGCAGTTTTTGAAGAGATTTGTTTAGTATGATTCCATGTTAGCATGAAGTATCAAAAAAGCATTGAACGCTGAATTGAGCCTATTTTTGAACTCTCTATTAAAAGTAGTGAAAACAGCAAATCCCAGCAGAAAATCAACAGGAATCATGTAGTTCCTTCATATTCAAGTAGTTTTTAGTAGTTTCTGCAGAGATTTGTGTAGTTTTTGAAGAGATTTGTGCAGTTTGACTGCACTTCAAGTTGATGAGTCACAAACGCACTGAACGCTGAATTGAGCCTGTTTTTGAACTTTCTATTAAAAGTAGCGAAATCAGCAAATCCCAGCAGAAAACAACAAGAATCAGGTACGTCCTTCATATTCAAGTAGTTCTGAGTAGTTTGTGCAGAGATTTGTGCAGTTTGATTTCATTTCAAGTTGGTTAGTCATAAACGCACTCAATGCTGAATTGAGCCTGTTTTTGAACTCTGTATTAAAAGTAGTGAAATCAGCAAATCCCAGCAGAAAACAACAAGAATCAGGTACGTCCTTCATATTCAAGTAGTTCTGAGTAGTTTGTGCAGAGATTTGTGCAGTTTTTGAAGAGATTTGTTTAGTATGATTCCATGTTAGCATGAAGTATCAAAAAAGCACTGAATGCTGAATTGAGCCTGTTTTTGAACTCTGTATTAAAAGTAGTGAAAACAGTAAATCCCAGCAGAAAATCAATAGGAATCATGTAGTTCCTTCATATTCAAGTTGTTCTGAGTAGTTTGTGCAGAGATTTGTGTAGTTTTTGAAGAGATTTGTGCAGTTTGACTGCACTTCAAGTTTATGTGTCATAAAGGCACTGAACGCTGAATTGAGCCTGTTTTTCAACTCTGTATTAAAAGTAGTGAAAACAGCAAATCCCAGCAGAAAATCAACAAGAATCAGGTACTTCCTTCATATTCATGTAGTTCTGAGTAGTTTGTGCAGAGATTTGTGTAGTTTTTGATGAGATTTGTGCAGTTTGATTTCATTTCAAGTTGATGAGTCACAAACGCACCCAATGCTGAATTGAGCCTGTTTTTGAACTTTCTATTAAAAGAAGCGAAATCAGCAAATCCCTGCAGAAAATCGACAAGAATCATGTAGTTCCTTCATATTCAAGTAGTTCTGAGTAGTTTGTGCAAAGATTTGTGTAGTTTTTGATGAGATTTGTGCAGTTTGATTGCATGTTAGCATGAAGTGTTAAAAACGCACTGAACGCTGAATTGAGCCTGTTTTTGAACTCTCTATTAAAAGTAGTGAAAACAGCAAATCCCAGCAGAAAATCAACAGGAATCATGTAGTTCCTTCATATTCAAGTAGTTTTTAGTAGTTTTTGCAGAGATTTGTGTAGTTCTTGAAGATATTTGTGCAGTTTGACTGCACTTCAAGTTTATGTGTCATAAAGACACTGAACGCTGAATTGAGCCTGTTTTTGAACTCTGTATTAAAAGTAGTGAAAACAGCAATTCCCAGCAGAAAATCAACAGGAATCATGTAGTTCCTTCATATTCAAGTTGTTCTGAGTAGTTTGTGCAGAGATTTGTGCAGTTTTTGAAGAGATTTGTGCAGTTTGATTGCATGTTAGCATGAAGTGTCAAAAACGCACTGAACGCTGAATTGAGCCTGTTCATGAACTCTGTATTAAAAGTAGTGAAATCAGCAAATCCCAGCAGAAAACAACAAGAATCAGGTACGTCCTTCATATTCAAGTAGTTCTGAGTAGTTTGTGCAGAGATTTGTGCAGTTTTTGAAGAGATTTGTTTAGTATGATTCCATGTTAGCATGAAGTATCAAAAAAGCATTGAACGCTGAATTGAGCCTATTTTTGAACTCTCTATTAAAAGTAGTGAAAACAGCAAATCCCAGCAGAAAATCAACAGGAATCATGTAGTTCCTTCATATTCAAGTAGTTTTTAGTAGTTTCTGCAGAGATTTGTGTAGTTTTTGAAGAGATTTGTGCAGTTTGACTGCACTTCAAGTTGATGAGTCACAAACGCACTGAACGCTGAATTGAGCCTGTTTTTGAACTTTCTATTAAAAGTAGCGAAATCAGCAAATCCCAGCAGAAAACAACAAGAATCAGGTACGTCCTTCATATTCAAGTAGTTCTGAGTAGTTTGTGCAGAGATTTGTGCAGTTTGATTTCATTTCAAGTTGGTTAGTCATAAACGCACTCAATGCTGAATTGAGCCTGTTTTTGAACTCTGTATTAAAAGTAGTGAAATCAGCAAATCCCAGCAGAAAACAACAAGAATCAGGTACGTCCTTCATATTCAAGTAGTTCTGAGTAGTTTGTGCAGAGATTTGTGCAGTTTTTGAAGAGATTTGTTTAGTATGATTCCATGTTAGCATGAAGTATCAAAAAAGCACTGAATGCTGAATTGAGCCTGTTTTTGAACTCTGTATTAAAAGTAGTGAAAACAGCAAATCCCAGCAGAAAATCAACAGGTATCATGTAGTTCCTTCATATTCAAGTGGTTCTGAGTAGTTTGTGCAGAGATTTGTGTAGTTTTTGATGAGATTTGTGCAGTTTGATTTCATTTCAAGTTGATTAGTCACAAACGCACCCAATGCTGAATTGAGCCTGTTTTTGAACTCTCTATTAAAAGTAGTGAAAACAGCAAATCCCAGCAGAAAATCAACAGGAATCATGTAGTTCCTTCATATTCAAGTAGTTTTTAGTAATTTCTGCAGAGATTTGTGTAGTTCTTGAAGAGATTTGTGCAGTTTGACTGCACTTCAAGTTTATGTGTCATAAAGGCACTGAACGCTGAATTGAGTCTGTTTTTGAACTCTGTATTAAAAGTAGTGAAAACAGCAAATCCCAGCAGAAAATCAACAAGAATCAGGTACTTCCTTCATATTCAAGTAGTTCTGAGTAGTTTGTGCAGAGATTTGTGCAGTTTGATTTCATTTCAAGTTGGTTAGTCATAAACGCACTCAATGCTGAATTGAGCCTGTTTTTGAACTCTGTATTAAAAGTAGTGAAATCAGCAAATCCCAGCAGAAAACAACAAGAATCAGGTACGTCCTTCATATTCAAGTAGTTCTGAGTAGTTTGTACAGAGATTTGTGTAGTTTTTGATGAGATTTGTGCAGTTTGATTGCATGTTAGCATGAAGTGTTAAAAACGCACTGAACGCTGAATTGAGCCTGTTTTTGACCTCTCTATTAAAAGTAGTGAAAACAGCAAATCCCAGCAGAAAATCAACAGGAATCATGTAGTTCCTTCATATTCAAGTAGTTCTGAGTAGTTTGTGCAGAGATTTGTGCAGTTTGATTTCATTTCAAGTTGGTTAGTCATAAACGCACTCAGTGCTGAATTGAGCCTGTTTTTGAATTCTGTATTAAAAGTAGTGAAAACAGCAAATCCCAGCAGAAAATCTACAGGAATCATGTAGTTCCTTCATATTCAAGTTGTTCTGAGTAGTTTGTGCAGAGATTTGTGTAGTTTTTGATGAGATTTGTGCAGTTTGATTGCAGTTAGCATGAAGTATCAAAAACGCACTGAACGCTGAATTGAGCCTGTTTTTGAACTCTGTATTAAATGTAGTGAAATCATTAAATCCCAGCAGAAAATCAATGAGAATCATGTATTCCCTTCATATTCAAGTAGTTCTGAGTAGTTTGTGCAGAGATTTGTGCAGTTTTTGAAGAGATTTGTTTAGTATGATTCCATGTTAGCATGAAGTATCAAAAAGCACTGAACGCTGAATTGAGCCTGTTTTTGAACTCTGTATTAAAAGTAGTGAAAACAGTAAATCCCAGCAGAAAATCAACAAGAATCAGGTACTTCCTTCATATTCAAGTAGTTCTGAGTAGTTTGTGCAGAGATTTGTGTAGTTTTTGATGAGATTTGTGCAGTTTGATTGCATGTTAGCATGAAGTGTTAAAAACGCACTGAACTCTGAATTGAGCCTGTTTTTGAACTCTCTATTAAAAGTAGTGAAAACAGCAAATCCCAGCAGAAAATCAACAGGAATCATGTAGTTACTTCATATTCAAGTAGTTTTTAGTAGTGTCTGCAGAGATTTGTGTAGTTTTTGATGAGATTTGTGCAGTTTCATTGCAGTTAGCATGAAGTATCAAAAACGCACTGAACTCTGAATTGAGCCTGTTTTTGAACTCTCTATTAAAAGTAGTGAAAACAGCAAATCCCAGCAGAAAATCAACAGGAATCATGTAGTTCCTTCATATTCAAGTAGTTCTCAGTAGTTTGTGCAGAGATTTGTGTAGTTTTTGATGAGATTTGTGCAGTCTGATTGCATGTTAGCATGAAGTGTTAAAAACGCACTGAACGCTGAATTGAGCCTGTTTTTGAACTCTGTATTAAAAGTAGTGAAAACAGTAAATCCCAGCAGAAAATCAACAAGAATCAGGTACTTCCTTCATATTCAAGTAGTTCTGAGTAGTTTGTGCAGAGATTTGTGTAGTTTTTGATGAGATTTGTGCAGTTTGATTGCATGTTAGCATGAAGTGTTAAAAACGCACTGAACGCTGAATTGAGCCTGTTTTTGAACTCTGTATTAAATGTAAGGAAATCATTAAATCCCAGAAGAAAATCAACAGGAATCATGTAGTTCCTTCATATTCAAGTGGTTCTGAGTAGTTTGTGCAGAGATTTGTGCAGTTTGATTTCATTTCAAGTTGGTTAGTCATAAACGCACTCAGTGCTGAATTGAGCCTGTTTTTGAACTCTGTATTAAAAGTAGTGAAATCAGCAAATCCCAGCAGAAAATCAACAAGAATCAGGTACTTCCTTCATATTCAAGTAGTTCTCAGTAGTTTGTGCAGAGATTTGTGTAGTTTTTGATGAGATTTGTGCAGTTTGATTTCATTTCAAGTTGATGACTCACAAACGCACCCAATGCTGAATTGAGTCTGTTTTTGAACTTTCTATTAAAAGTAGCGAAATCAGCAAATCCCTGCAGAAAATCAACAAGAATCATGTAGTTCCTTCATATTCAAGTAGTTCTGAGTAGTTTGTGCAGAGATTTGTGCAGTTTGATTTCATTTCAAGTTGGTTAGTCATAAACGCACTCAATGCTGAATTGAGCCTGTTTTTGAACTCTGTATTAAAAGTAGTGAAAACAGCAAATCCCAGCAGAAAATCAATAGGAATCATGTAGTTCCTTCATATTCAAGTAGTTTTTAGTAGTTTCTGCAGAGATTTGTGTAGTTTTTGAAGAGATTTGTGCAGTTTGACTGCACTTCAAGTTTATGTGTCATAAAGGCACTGAACGCTGAATTGAGCCTGTTTTTGAACTCTGTATTAAAAGTAGTGAAAACAGCAAATCCCAGCAGAAAATCAACAGGAATCATGTAGTTCCTATATATTCAAGTAGTTCTGAGTAGTTTGTGCAGAGATTTGTGTAGTTTTTGATGAGATTTGTGCAGTTTGATTTCATTTCAAGTTGATGAGTCACAAACGCACCCAATGCTGAATTGAGCCTGTTTTTGAACTTTCTATTAAAAGTAGCGAAATCAGCAAATCCCTGCAGAAAATCAACAAGAATCATGTAGTTCCTTCATATTCAAGTAGTTCTGAGTAGTTTGTGCAGAGATTTGTGCAGTTTGATTTCATTTCAAGTTGGTTAGTTATAAACGCACTCAATGCTGAATTGAGCCTGTTTTTGAACTCTGTATTAAAAGTAGTGAAATCAGCAAATCCCAGCAGAAAACAACAAGAATCAGGTACGTCCTTCATATTCAAGTAGTTTTTATTAGTTTCTGTAGAGATTTGTGAACTTTTTGAAGAGATTTGTGCAGTTTGACTGCACTTCAAGTTGATGTGTCATAAAGGCACTCAACGCTGAATTGAGCCTGTTTTTGAACTTTGTATTAAATGTAGTGAAAACAGCAAATCAGAGCAGAAAATCAACAGGAATCATGTAGTTACTTCATATTCAAGTAGTTCTGAGTAGTTTGTGCAGAGATTTGTGTAGATATCGAAGAGATTTGTGCAGTGTTGTTCATGTTACCATGAAGTATCAAAAACGCACTCAACGCTGAATTGAACATGTTTTTGAACTCTGTATTAAATGTAGTGAAATCATTAAATCCCAGAAGAAAATCAACAGGAATCATGTAGTTCCTTCATATTCAAGTAGTTCTGAGTAGTTTGTGCAGAGATTTGTGCAGTTTGATTTCATTTCAAGTTGATTAGTCATAAACGCACTCAATGCTGAATTGAGCCTGTTTTTGAACTCTGTATTAAAAATAGTGAAATCAGCAAATCCCAGCAGAAAACAACAAGAATCAGGTACGTCCTTCATATTCAAGTAGTTCTGAGTAGTTTGTACAGAGATTTGTGTAGTTTTTGATGAGATTTGTGCAGTTTGATTGCATGTTAGCATGAAGTGTTAAAAACGCACTGAACGCTGAATTGAGCCTGTTTTTGACCTCTCTATTAAAAGTAGTGAAAACAGCAAATTCCAGCAGAAAATCAACAGGAATCATGTAGTTCCTCCATATTCAAGTAGTTCTGAGTAGTTTGTGCAGAGACTTGTGTAGTTTTTGATGAGATTTGTGCAGTTTGATTGCATGTTAGCATGAAGTATCAAAAACGCACTGAACGGTGAATTGAGCCTGTTTTTGAACTCTGTATTAAAAGTAGTGAAAACAGCAAATCCCAGCAGAAAATCAACAGGAATCATGTAGTTCCGTCATATTCAAGTTGTTCTGAGTAGTTTGTGCAGAGATTTGTGTAGTTTTTGATGAGATTTGTGCAGTTTGATTTCATTTCAAGTTGATGAGTCACAAACGCACCCAATGCTGAATTGAGCCTGTTTTTGAACTTTCTATTAAAAGTAGCGAAATCGGAAAATCCCTGCAGAAAATCAACAAGAATCATGTAGTTCCTTCATATTCAAATAGTTCTGAGTAGTTTGTGCAGAGATTTGTGCAGTTTGATTTCATTTCAAGTTGGTTAGTCATAAAGGCACTCAATGCTGAATTGAGCCTGTTTTTCAACTCTATATTAAATGTAGTGAAATCATTAAATCCGGGCAGAAAATCAACATGAATCATGTAGTTCCTTCATATTCAAGTAGTTTTTAGTAGTTTCTGCAGAGATTTGTGTAGTTCTGGAAGAGATTTGTGCAGTTTGACTGCACTTCAAGTTTATGTGTCATAAAGGCACTCAACGCTGAATTGAGTCTGTTTTTGAACTCTGTATTAAAAGTAGTGAAAACAGCAAATCCCAGCAGAAAATCAACAGGAATCATGTAGTTCCTTCACATTCAAGTAGTTCTGAGTAGTTTGTGCAGAGATTTGTGCAGTTTTTGAAGAGATTTGTTTAGTATGATTCCATGTTAGCATGAAGTATCAAAAAAGCACTGAACGCTGAATTGAGCCTGTTTTTGAACTCTGTATTAAAAGTAAGGAAATCATTAATTCCCAGAAGAAAATCAACAGGAATCATGTAGTTCCTTCATATTCAAGTGGTTCTGAGTAGTTTGTGCAGAGATTTGTGTAGTTTTTGATGAGATTTGTGCAGTTTGATTGCATGTTAGCATGAAGTGTCAAAAACGCACTGAACGCTGAATTGAGCCTGTTTTTGAACTCTGTATTAAAAGTAGTGAAAACAGCAAATCCCAGCAGAAAATCAACAGGAATCATGTATTCCCTTCATATTCAAATAGTTCTGAGTAGTTTGTGCAGAGATTTGTGTAGTTTTTGATGAGATTTGTGCAGTTTGATTGCATGTTAGCATGAAGTGTTAAAAACGCACTGAACGCTGAATTGAGCCTGTTTTTGAACACTGTATTAAAAGTAGTGAAAACAGCAAATCCCAGCAGAAAATCAACAGGAATCATGTAGTTCCTTCATATTCAAGTGGTTCTGAGTAGTTTGTGCAGAGATTTGTGCAGTTTTTGAAGAGATTTGTTTAGTATGATTCCATGTTAGCATGAAGTATCAAAAACGTACTGAACACTGAATTGAGCCTATTTTTGAACTCTGTATTAAAAGTAGTGAAAACAGCAAATCCCAGCAGAAAATCAACGAGAATCATGTATTCCCTTCATATTCAAGTAGTTCTGAGTAGTTTGTGCAGAGATTTGTGCAGTTTTTGAAGAGATTTGTTTAGTATGATTCCATGTTAGCATGAAGTATCAAAAACGCACTGAACGCTGAATTGAGCCTGTTTTTGAACTCTGTATTAAAAGTAAGGAAATCATTAAATCCCAGAAGAAAATCAACAGGAATCATGTAGTTCCTTCATATTCAAGTTGTTCTGAGTAGTTGGTGCAGCGATTTGTGTAGTTCTTGATGAGATTTGTGCAGTTTGATTGCATGTTAGCATGAAGTGTCAAAAACGCGATGAACGCTGAATTGAGCCTGTTTTTGAACTCTGTATTAAAAGTAGTGTAAACAGCAAATCCTAGTAGAAAATCAACAGGAATCATGTAGTTCCGTCATATTCAAGTTGTTCTGAGTAGTTTGTGCAGAGATTTGTGTAGTTTTTGATGAGATTTGTGCAGTTTGATTTCATTTCAAGTTGATTAGTCACAAACGCACCCAATGCTGAATTGAGCCTGTTTTTGAACTTTCTATTAAAAGTAGCGAAATCAGCAAATCCCTGCAGAAAATCAACAAGAATCATGTAGTTCCTTCATATTCAAGTAGTTCTGAGTAGTTTGTGCAGAGATTTGTGCAGTTTGATTTCATTTCAAGTTGGTTAGTCATAAACGCACTCAATGCTGAATTGAGCCTGTTTTTGAACTCTGTATTAAAAGTAGTGAAATCAGCAAATCCCAGCAGAAAACAACAAGAATCAGTTACGTCCTTCATATTCAAGTAGTTCTGAGTAGTTTGTGCAAAGATTTGTGTAGGTTTTGATGAGATTTGTGCAGTTTGATGGCATGTTAGCATGAAGTGTTAAAAACGCACTGAACGCTGAATTGAGCCTGTTTTTGAACTCTCTATTAAAAGTAGTGAAAACAGCAAATCCCAGCAGAAAATCAACAGGAATCATGTAGTTCCTTCATATTCAAGTTGTTCTGAGTAGTTTGTGCAGAGATTTGTGCAGTTTGATTTCATTTCAAGTTGATGAGTCACAAACGCACCCAATGCTGAATTGAGCCTGTTTTTGAACTCTGTATTAAAAGTAAGGAAATCATTAAATCCCAGAAGAAAATCAACAGGAATCATGTAGTTCCTTCATATTCAAGTGGTTCTGAGTAGTTGGTGCAGAGATTTGTGTAGTTCTTGATGAGATTTGTGCAGTTTGATTGCATGTTAGCATGAAGTGTCAAAAACGCAATGAACGCTGAATTGAGCCTGTTTTTGAACTCTTTATTAAAAGTAGTGAAAACAGCAAATCCTAGTAGAAAATCAACAGGAATCATGTAGTTCCGTCATATTCAAGTTGTTCTGAGTAGTTTGTGCAGAGATTTGTGTAGTTTTTGATGAGATTTGTGCAGTTTGATTTCATTTCAAGTTGATTAGTCACAAACGCACCCAATGCTGAATTGAGCCTGTTTTTGAACTTTCTATTAAAAGTAGCGAAATCAGCAAATCCCTGCAGAAAATCAACAAGAATCATGTAGTTCCTTCATATTCATACTTGAATATGAAGGAACTACATGAACTACATGACTCAGAAATACTTTTCTGAGTAGTTTGTGCAAAGATTTGTGTAGTTTTTGATGAGATTTGTGCAGTTTGATTGCATGTTAGCATGAAGTGTTAAAAACGCACTGAACGCTGAATTGAGCCTGTTTTTGACCTCTCTATTAAAAGTAGTGAAAACAGCAAATCCCAGCAGAAAATCAACAGGAATCATGTAGTTCCTTCATATTCAAGTAGTTTTTAGTAATTTCTGCAGAGATTTGTGTAGTTCTTGAAGAGATTTGTGCAGTTTGACTGCACTTCAAGTTTATGTGTCATAAAGGCACTGAACGCTGAATTGAGTCTGTTTTTGAACTCTGTATTAAAAGTAGTGAAAACAGCAAATCCCAGCAGAAAATCAACAAGAATCAGGTACTTCCTTCATATTCAAGTAGTTCTGAGTAGTTTGTGCAGAGATTTGTGCAGTTTGATTTCATTTCAAGTTGGTTAGTCATAAACGCACTCAATGCTGAATTGAGCCTGTTTTTGAACTCTGTATTAAAAGTAGTGAAATCAGCAAATCCCAGCAGAAAACAACAAGAATCAGGTACGTCCTTCATATTCAAGTAGTTCTGAGTAGTTTGTACAGAGATTTGTGTAGTTTTTGATGAGATTTGTGCAGTTTGATTGCATGTTAGCATGAAGTGTTAAAAACGCACTGAACGCTGAATTGAGCCTGTTTTTGACCTCTCTATTAAAAGTAGTGAAAACAGCAAATCCCAGCAGAAAATCAACAGGAATCATGTAGTTCCTTCATATTCAAGTAGTTCTGAGTAGTTTGTGCAGAGATTTGTGCAGTTTGATTTCATTTCAAGTTGGTTAGTCATAAACGCACTCAGTGCTGAATTGAGCCTGTTTTTGAATTCTGTATTAAAAGTAGTGAAAACAGCAAATCCCAGCAGAAAATCTACAGGAATCATGTAGTTCCTTCATATTCAAGTTGTTCTGAGTAGTTTGTGCAGAGATTTGTGTAGTTTTTGATGAGATTTGTGCAGTTTGATTGCAGTTAGCATGAAGTATCAAAAACGCACTGAACGCTGAATTGAGCCTGTTTTTGAACTCTGTATTAAATGTAGTGAAATCATTAAATCCCAGCAGAAAATCAATGAGAATCATGTATTCCCTTCATATTCAAGTAGTTCTGAGTAGTTTGTGCAGAGATTTGTGCAGTTTTTGAAGAGATTTGTTTAGTATGATTCCATGTTAGCATGAAGTATCAAAAAGCACTGAACGCTGAATTGAGCCTGTTTTTGAACTCTGTATTAAAAGTAGTGAAAACAGTAAATCCCAGCAGAAAATCAACAAGAATCAGGTACTTCCTTCATATTCAAGTAGTTCTGAGTAGTTTGTGCAGAGATTTGTGTAGTTTTTGATGAGATTTGTGCAGTTTGATTGCATGTTAGCATGAAGTGTTAAAAACGCACTGAACTCTGAATTGAGCCTGTTTTTGAACTCTCTATTAAAAGTAGTGAAAACAGCAAATCCCAGCAGAAAATCAACAGGAATCATGTAGTTACTTCATATTCAAGTAGTTTTTAGTAGTGTCTGCAGAGATTTGTGTAGTTTTTGATGAGATTTGTGCAGTTTCATTGCAGTTAGCATGAAGTATCAAAAACGCACTGAACTCTGAATTGAGCCTGTTTTTGAACTCTCTATTAAAAGTAGTGAAAACAGCAAATCCCAGCAGAAAATCAACAGGAATCATGTAGTTCCTTCATATTCAAGTAGTTCTCAGTAGTTTGTGCAGAGATTTGTGTAGTTTTTGATGAGATTTGTGCAGTCTGATTGCATGTTAGCATGAAGTGTTAAAAACGCACTGAACGCTGAATTGAGCCTGTTTTTGAACTCTGTATTAAAAGTAGTGAAAACAGTAAATCCCAGCAGAAAATCAACAAGAATCAGGTACTTCCTTCATATTCAAGTAGTTCTGAGTAGTTTGTGCAGAGATTTGTGTAGTTTTTGATGAGATTTGTGCAGTTTGATTGCATGTTAGCATGAAGTGTTAAAAACGCACTGAACGCTGAATTGAGCCTGTTTTTGAACTCTGTATTAAATGTAAGGAAATCATTAAATCCCAGAAGAAAATCAACAGGAATCATGTAGTTCCTTCATATTCAAGTGGTTCTGAGTAGTTTGTGCAGAGATTTGTGCAGTTTGATTTCATTTCAAGTTGGTTAGTCATAAACGCACTCAGTGCTGAATTGAGCCTGTTTTTGAACTCTGTATTAAAAGTAGTGAAATCAGCAAATCCCAGCAGAAAATCAACAAGAATCAGGTACTTCCTTCATATTCAAGTAGTTCTCAGTAGTTTGTGCAGAGATTTGTGTAGTTTTTGATGAGATTTGTGCAGTTTGATTTCATTTCAAGTTGATGACTCACAAACGCACCCAATGCTGAATTGAGTCTGTTTTTGAACTTTCTATTAAAAGTAGCGAAATCAGCAAATCCCTGCAGAAAATCAACAAGAATCATGTAGTTCCTTCATATTCAAGTAGTTCTGAGTAGTTTGTGCAGAGATTTGTGCAGTTTGATTTCATTTCAAGTTGGTTAGTCATAAACGCACTCAATGCTGAATTGAGCCTGTTTTTGAACTCTGTATTAAAAGTAGTGAAAACAGCAAATCCCAGCAGAAAATCAATAGGAATCATGTAGTTCCTTCATATTCAAGTAGTTTTTAGTAGTTTCTGCAGAGATTTGTGTAGTTTTTGAAGAGATTTGTGCAGTTTGACTGCACTTCAAGTTTATGTGTCATAAAGGCACTGAACGCTGAATTGAGCCTGTTTTTGAACTCTGTATTAAAAGTAGTGAAAACAGCAAATCCCAGCAGAAAATCAACAGGAATCATGTAGTTCCTATATATTCAAGTAGTTCTGAGTAGTTTGTGCAGAGATTTGTGTAGTTTTTGATGAGATTTGTGCAGTTTGATTTCATTTCAAGTTGATGAGTCACAAACGCACCCAATGCTGAATTGAGCCTGTTTTTGAACTTTCTATTAAAAGTAGCGAAATCAGCAAATCCCTGCAGAAAATCAACAAGAATCATGTAGTTCCTTCATATTCAAGTAGTTCTGAGTAGTTTGTGCAGAGATTTGTGCAGTTTGATTTCATTTCAAGTTGGTTAGTTATAAACGCACTCAATGCTGAATTGAGCCTGTTTTTGAACTCTGTATTAAAAGTAGTGAAATCAGCAAATCCCAGCAGAAAACAACAAGAATCAGGTACGTCCTTCATATTCAAGTAGTTTTTATTAGTTTCTGTAGAGATTTGTGAACTTTTTGAAGAGATTTGTGCAGTTTGACTGCACTTCAAGTTGATGTGTCATAAAGGCACTCAACGCTGAATTGAGCCTGTTTTTGAACTTTGTATTAAATGTAGTGAAAACAGCAAATCAGAGCAGAAAATCAACAGGAATCATGTAGTTACTTCATATTCAAGTAGTTCTGAGTAGTTTGTGCAGAGATTTGTGTAGATATCGAAGAGATTTGTGCAGTGTTGTTCATGTTACCATGAAGTATCAAAAACGCACTCAACGCTGAATTGAACATGTTTTTGAACTCTGTATTAAATGTAGTGAAATCATTAAATCCCAGAAGAAAATCAACAGGAATCATGTAGTTCCTTCATATTCAAGTAGTTCTGAGTAGTTTGTGCAGAGATTTGTGCAGTTTGATTTCATTTCAAGTTGATTAGTCATAAACGCACTCAATGCTGAATTGAGCCTGTTTTTGAACTCTGTATTAAAAATAGTGAAATCAGCAAATCCCAGCAGAAAACAACAAGAATCAGGTACGTCCTTCATATTCAAGTAGTTCTGAGTAGTTTGTACAGAGATTTGTGTAGTTTTTGATGAGATTTGTGCAGTTTGATTGCATGTTAGCATGAAGTGTTAAAAACGCACTGAACGCTGAATTGAGCCTGTTTTTGACCTCTCTATTAAAAGTAGTGAAAACAGCAAATTCCAGCAGAAAATCAACAGGAATCATGTAGTTCCTCCATATTCAAGTAGTTCTGAGTAGTTTGTGCAGAGACTTGTGTAGTTTTTGATGAGATTTGTGCAGTTTGATTGCATGTTAGCATGAAGTATCAAAAACGCACTGAACGGTGAATTGAGCCTGTTTTTGAACTCTGTATTAAAAGTAGTGAAAACAGCAAATCCCAGCAGAAAATCAACAGGAATCATGTAGTTCCGTCATATTCAAGTTGTTCTGAGTAGTTTGTGCAGAGATTTGTGTAGTTTTTGATGAGATTTGTGCAGTTTGATTTCATTTCAAGTTGATGAGTCACAAACGCACCCAATGCTGAATTGAGCCTGTTTTTGAACTTTCTATTAAAAGTAGCGAAATCGGAAAATCCCTGCAGAAAATCAACAAGAATCATGTAGTTCCTTCATATTCAAATAGTTCTGAGTAGTTTGTGCAGAGATTTGTGCAGTTTGATTTCATTTCAAGTTGGTTAGTCATAAAGGCACTCAATGCTGAATTGAGCCTGTTTTTCAACTCTATATTAAATGTAGTGAAATCATTAAATCCGGGCAGAAAATCAACATGAATCATGTAGTTCCTTCATATTCAAGTAGTTTTTAGTAGTTTCTGCAGAGATTTGTGTAGTTCTGGAAGAGATTTGTGCAGTTTGACTGCACTTCAAGTTTATGTGTCATAAAGGCACTCAACGCTGAATTGAGTCTGTTTTTGAACTCTGTATTAAAAGTAGTGAAAACAGCAAATCCCAGCAGAAAATCAACAGGAATCATGTAGTTCCTTCACATTCAAGTAGTTCTGAGTAGTTTGTGCAGAGATTTGTGCAGTTTTTGAAGAGATTTGTTTAGTATGATTCCATGTTAGCATGAAGTATCAAAAAAGCACTGAACGCTGAATTGAGCCTGTTTTTGAACTCTGTATTAAAAGTAAGGAAATCATTAATTCCCAGAAGAAAATCAACAGGAATCATGTAGTTCCTTCATATTCAAGTGGTTCTGAGTAGTTTGTGCAGAGATTTGTGTAGTTTTTGATGAGATTTGTGCAGTTTGATTGCATGTTAGCATGAAGTGTCAAAAACGCACTGAACGCTGAATTGAGCCTGTTTTTGAACTCTGTATTAAAAGTAGTGAAAACAGCAAATCCCAGCAGAAAATCAACAGGAATCATGTATTCCCTTCATATTCAAATAGTTCTGAGTAGTTTGTGCAGAGATTTGTGTAGTTTTTGATGAGATTTGTGCAGTTTGATTGCATGTTAGCATGAAGTGTTAAAAACGCACTGAACGCTGAATTGAGCCTGTTTTTGAACACTGTATTAAAAGTAGTGAAAACAGCAAATCCCAGCAGAAAATCAACAGGAATCATGTAGTTCCTTCATATTCAAGTGGTTCTGAGTAGTTTGTGCAGAGATTTGTGCAGTTTTTGAAGAGATTTGTTTAGTATGATTCCATGTTAGCATGAAGTATCAAAAACGTACTGAACACTGAATTGAGCCTATTTTTGAACTCTGTATTAAAAGTAGTGAAAACAGCAAATCCCAGCAGAAAATCAACGAGAATCATGTATTCCCTTCATATTCAAGTAGTTCTGAGTAGTTTGTGCAGAGATTTGTGCAGTTTTTGAAGAGATTTGTTTAGTATGATTCCATGTTAGCATGAAGTATCAAAAACGCACTGAACGCTGAATTGAGCCTGTTTTTGAACTCTGTATTAAAAGTAAGGAAATCATTAAATCCCAGAAGAAAATCAACAGGAATCATGTAGTTCCTTCATATTCAAGTTGTTCTGAGTAGTTGGTGCAGCGATTTGTGTAGTTCTTGATGAGATTTGTGCAGTTTGATTGCATGTTAGCATGAAGTGTCAAAAACGCGATGAACGCTGAATTGAGCCTGTTTTTGAACTCTGTATTAAAAGTAGTGTAAACAGCAAATCCTAGTAGAAAATCAACAGGAATCATGTAGTTCCGTCATATTCAAGTTGTTCTGAGTAGTTTGTGCAGAGATTTGTGTAGTTTTTGATGAGATTTGTGCAGTTTGATTTCATTTCAAGTTGATTAGTCACAAACGCACCCAATGCTGAATTGAGCCTGTTTTTGAACTTTCTATTAAAAGTAGCGAAATCAGCAAATCCCTGCAGAAAATCAACAAGAATCATGTAGTTCCTTCATATTCAAGTAGTTCTGAGTAGTTTGTGCAGAGATTTGTGCAGTTTGATTTCATTTCAAGTTGGTTAGTCATAAACGCACTCAATGCTGAATTGAGCCTGTTTTTGAACTCTGTATTAAAAGTAGTGAAATCAGCAAATCCCAGCAGAAAACAACAAGAATCAGTTACGTCCTTCATATTCAAGTAGTTCTGAGTAGTTTGTGCAAAGATTTGTGTAGGTTTTGATGAGATTTGTGCAGTTTGATGGCATGTTAGCATGAAGTGTTAAAAACGCACTGAACGCTGAATTGAGCCTGTTTTTGAACTCTCTATTAAAAGTAGTGAAAACAGCAAATCCCAGCAGAAAATCAACAGGAATCATGTAGTTCCTTCATATTCAAGTTGTTCTGAGTAGTTTGTGCAGAGATTTGTGCAGTTTGATTTCATTTCAAGTTGATGAGTCACAAACGCACCCAATGCTGAATTGAGCCTGTTTTTGAACTCTGTATTAAAAGTAAGGAAATCATTAAATCCCAGAAGAAAATCAACAGGAATCATGTAGTTCCTTCATATTCAAGTGGTTCTGAGTAGTTGGTGCAGAGATTTGTGTAGTTCTTGATGAGATTTGTGCAGTTTGATTGCATGTTAGCATGAAGTGTCAAAAACGCAATGAACGCTGAATTGAGCCTGTTTTTGAACTCTTTATTAAAAGTAGTGAAAACAGCAAATCCTAGTAGAAAATCAACAGGAATCATGTAGTTCCGTCATATTCAAGTTGTTCTGAGTAGTTTGTGCAGAGATTTGTGTAGTTTTTGATGAGATTTGTGCAGTTTGATTTCATTTCAAGTTGATTAGTCACAAACGCACCCAATGCTGAATTGAGCCTGTTTTTGAACTTTCTATTAAAAGTAGCGAAATCAGCAAATCCCTGCAGAAAATCAACAAGAATCATGTAGTTCCTTCATATTCATACTTGAATATGAAGGAACTACATGAACTACATGACTCAGAAATACTTTTCTGAGTAGTTTGTGCAAAGATTTGTGTAGTTTTTGATGAGATTTGTGCAGTTTGATTGCATGTTAGCATGAAGTGTTAAAAACGCACTGAACGCTGAATTGAGCCTGTTTTTGACCTCTCTATTAAAAGTAGTGAAAACAGCAAATCCCAGCAGAAAATCAACAGGAATCATGTAGTTCCTTCATATTCAAGTAGTTCTGAGTAGTTTGTGCAGAGATTTGTGTAGTTTTTGAAGAGATTTGTGCAGTTTGACTGCACTTCAAGTTTATGTGTCATAAAGGCACTCAACGCTGAATTGAGCCTGTTTTTCAACTCTGTATTAAATGTAGTGAAATCATTAAATCCGGGCAGAAAATCAACATGAATCATGTAGTTCCTTCATATTCAAGTAGTTTTTAGTAGTTTCTGCAGAGATTTGTGTAGTTTTTGAAGAGATTTGTGCAGTTTGACTGCACTTCAAGTTTATGTGTCATAAAGGCACTGAACGCTGAATTGAGCCTGTTTTTGAACTCTGTATTAAAAGTAGTAAAAACAGCAAATCCCAGCAGAAAATCAACGAGAATCATGTATTCCCTTCATATTCAAGTAGTTCTGAGTAGTTTGTGCAGAGATTTGTGCAGTTTTTGAAGAGATTTGTTTAGTATGATTCCATGTTAGCATGAAGTATCAAAAACGCACTGAACGCTGAATTGAGCCTGTTTTTGAACTCTGTATTAAAAGTAGTGAAAACCGCAAATCCCAGCAGAAAATCAATAAGAATCAGGTACTTCCTTCATATTCAAGTAGTTTTGAGTAGTTTGTGCAGAGATTTGTGTAGTTTTTGATGAGATTTGTGCAGTTTGATTGCATGTTAGCATGAAGTGTTAAAAACGCACTGAACGCTGAATTGAGCCTATTTTTGAACTCTCTATTAAAAGTAGTGAAAACAGCAAATCCCAGCAGAAAATCAACAGGAATCATGTAGTTCCGTCATATTCAAGTAGTTTTTAGTAGTTTCTGCAGAGATTTGTGTAGTTTTTGAAGAGATTTGTGCAGTTTGACTGCACTTCAAGTTGATGAGTCACAAACGCACTGAACGCTGAATTGAGCCTGTTTTTGAACTTTCTATTAAAAGTAGCGAAATCAGCAAATCCCAGCAGAAAACAACAAGAATCAGGTACGTCCTTCATATTCAAGTAGTTCTGAGTAGTTTGTGCAGAGATTTGTGCAGTTTTTGAAGAGATTTGTTTAGTATGATTCCATGTTAGCATGAAGTATCAAAAAAGCACTGAACGCTGAATTGAGCCTATTTTTGAACTCTGTATTAAAAGTAGTGAAAACAGTAAATCCCAGCAGAAAATCAATAGGAATCATGTAGTTCCTTCATATTCAAGTTGTTCTGAGTAGTTTGTGCAGAGATTTGTGTAGTTTGACTGCACTTCAAGTTTATGTGTCATAAAGGCACTCAACGCTGAATTGAGCCTGTTTTTCAACTCTGTATTAAATGTAGTGAAATCATTAAATCCGGGCAGAAAATCAACATGAATCATGTAGTTCCTTCATATTCAAGTAGTTTTTAGTAGTTTCTGCAGAGATTTGTGTAGTTTTTGAAGAGATTTGTGCAGTTTGACTGCACTTCAAGTTTATGTGTCATAAAGGCACTGAACGCTGAATTGAGCCTGTTTTTGAACTCTGTATTAAAAGTAGTGAAAACAGCAAATCCCAGCAGAAAATCAATAAGAATCAGGTACTTCCTTCATATTCAAGTAGTTCTGAGTAGTTTGTGCAGAGATTTGTGTAGTTTTTGATGAGATTTGTGCAGTTTGATTGCATGTTAGCATGAAGTGTTAAAAACGCACTGAACGCTGAATTGAGCCTGTTTTTGAACTCTCTATTAAAAGTAGTGAAAACAACAAATCCCAGCAGAAAATCAACAGGAATCATGTAGTTCCTTCATATTCAAGTTGTTCTGAGTAGTTTGTGCAGAGATTTGTGTAGTTTTTGATGAGATTTGTGCAGTTTGATTGCATGTTAGCATGAAGTGTTAAAAACGCACTGAACGCTGAATTGAGCCTGTTTTTGAACTCTGTATTAAAAGTAGTGAAAACAGCAAATCCCAGCAGAAAATCAACGGGAATCATGTATTCCCTTCATATTCAAGTAGTTCTGAGTAGTTTGTGCAGAGATTTGTGCAGTTTTTGAAGAGATTTGTTTAGTATGATTCCATGTTAGAATGAAGTATCAAAAACGTACTGAACGCTGAATTGAGCCTGTTTTTGAACTCTGTATTAAAAGTAGTGAAAACAGCAAATCCCAGCAGAAAATCAACGGGAATCATGTATTCCCTTCATATTCAAGTAGTTCTGAGTAGTTTGTGCAGAGATTTGTGCAGTTTTTGAAGAGATTTGTTTAGTATGATTCCATGTTAGAATGAAGTATCAAAAACGTACTGAACGCTGAATTGAGCCTGTTTTTGAACTCTGTATTAAAAGTAGTGAAAACAGCAAATCCCAGCAGAAAATCAACAGGTATCATGTAGTTCCTTCATATTCAAGTGGTTCTGAGTAGTTTGTGCAGAGATTTGTGCAGTTTGATTTCATTTCAAGTTGATGAGTTACAAACGCACCCAATGCTGAATTGAGCCTGTTTTTGAACTCTGTATTAAAAGTAAGGAAATCATTAAATCCCAGAAGAAAATCAACAGGAATCATGTAGTTCCTTCATATTCAGGTGGTTCTGAGTAGTTTGTGCAGAGATTTGTGTAGTTCTTGATGAGATTTGTGCAGTTTGATTGCATGTTAGCATGAAGTGTCAAAAACGCAATGAACGCTGATTTGAGCCTGTTTTTGAACTCTGTATTAAAAGTAGTGAAAACAGCAAATCCTAGTAGAAAATCAACAGGAATCATGTAGTTCCGTCATATTCAAGTTGTTCTGAGTAGTTTGCGCAGAGATTTGTGTAGTTTTTGATGAGATTTGTGCAGTTTGATTTCATTTCAAGTTGATGAGTCACAAACGCACCCAATGCTGAATTGAGCCTGTTTTTGAACTTTCTATTAAAAGTAGCGAAATCAGCAAATCCCTGCAGAAAATCAACAAGGATCATGTAGTTCCTTCATATTCAAGTAGTTCTGAGTAGTTTGTGCAGAGATTTGTGCAGTTTGATTTCATTTCAAGTTGGTTAGTCATAAACGCACTCAATGCTGAATTGAGCCTGTTTTTGAACTCTGTATTAAAAGTAGTGAAATCAGCAAATCCCAGCAGAAAACAACAAGAATCAGGTACGTCCTTCATATTCAAGTAGTTCTGAGTAGTTTGTGCAAAGATTTGTGTAGGTTTTGATGAGATTTGTGCAGTTTGATTGCATGTTAGCATGAAGTGTTAAAAACGCACTGAACGCTGAATTGAGCCTGTTTTTGAACTCTCTATTAAAAGTAGTGAAAACAGCAAATCCCAGCAGAAAATCAACAGGAATCATGTAGTTCCTTCATATTCAAGTTGTTCTGAGTAGTTTGTGCAGAGATTTGTGTAGTTTTTGAAGAGATTTGTTTAGTATGATTCCATGTTAGCATGAAGTATCAAAAAAGCACTGAACGCTGAATTGAGCCTGTTTTTGAACTCTGTATTAAAAGTAAGGAAATCATTAATTCCCAGAAGAAAATCAACAGGAATCATGTAGTTCCTTCATATTCAAGTAGTTTTTAGTAGTTTTTGCAGAGATTTGTGTAGTTCTTGAAGATATTTGTGCAGTTTGACTGCACTTCAAGTTTATGTGTCATAAAGACACTGAACGCTGAATTGAGCCTGTTTTTGAACTCTGTATTAAAAGTAGTGAAAACAGCAATTCCCAGCAGAAAATCAACAGGAATCATGTAGTTCCTTCATATTCAAGTTGTTCTGAGTAGTTTGTGCAGAGATTTGTGCAGTTTTTGAAGAGATTTGTGCAGTTTGATTGCATGTTAGCATGAAGTGTCAAAAACGCACTGAACGCTGAATTGAGCCTGTTCATGAACTCTGTATTAAAAGTAGTGAAATCAGCAAATCCCAGCAGAAAACAACAAGAATCAGGTACGTCCTTCATATTCAAGTAGTTCTGAGTAGTTTGTGCAGAGATTTGTGCAGTTTTTGAAGAGATTTGTTTAGTATGATTCCATGTTAGCATGAAGTATCAAAAAAGCATTGAACGCTGAATTGAGCCTATTTTTGAACTCTCTATTAAAAGTAGTGAAAACAGCAAATCCCAGCAGAAAATCAACAGGAATCATGTAGTTCCTTCATATTCAAGTAGTTTTTAGTAGTTTCTGCAGAGATTTGTGTAGTTTTTGAAGAGATTTGTGCAGTTTGACTGCACTTCAAGTTGATGAGTCACAAACGCACTGAACGCTGAATTGAGCCTGTTTTTGAACTTTCTATTAAAAGTAGCGAAATCAGCAAATCCCAGCAGAAAACAACAAGAATCAGGTACGTCCTTCATATTCAAGTAGTTCTGAGTAGTTTGTGCAGAGATTTGTGCAGTTTGATTTCATTTCAAGTTGGTTAGTCATAAACGCACTCAATGCTGAATTGAGCCTGTTTTTGAACTCTCTATTAAAAGTAGTGAAAACAGCAAATCCCAGCAGAAAATCAACAGGAATCATGTAGTTCCTTCATATTCAAGTAGTTTTTAGTAGTTTCTGCAGAGATTTGTGTAGTTTTTGAAGAGATTTGTGCAGTTTGACTGCACTTCAAGTTGATGAGTCACAAACGCACTGAACGCTGAATTGAGCCTGTTTTTGAACTTTCTATTAAAAGTAGCGAAATCAGCAAATCCCAGCAGAAAACAACAAGAATCAGGTACGTCCTTCATATTCAAGTAGTTCTGAGTAGTTTGTGCAGAGATTTGTGCAGTTTGATTTCATTTCAAGTTGGTTAGTCATAAACGCACTCAATGCTGAATTGAGCCTGTTTTTGAACTCTGTATTAAAAGTAGTGAAATCAGCAAATCCCAGCAGAAAACAACAAGAATCAGGTACGTCCTTCATATTCAAGTAGTTCTGAGTAGTTTGTGCAGAGATTTGTGCAGTTTTTGAAGAGATTTGTTTAGTATGATTCCATGTTAGCATGAAGTATCAAAAAAGCACTGAATGCTGAATTGAGCCTGTTTTTGAACTCTGTATTAAAAGTAGTGAAAACAGCAAATCCCAGCAGAAAATCAACAGGTATCATGTAGTTCCTTCATATTCAAGTAGTTCTGAGTAGTTTGTACAGAGATTTGTGTAGTTTTTGATGAGATTTGTGCAGTTTGATTGCATGTTAGCATGAAGTGTTAAAAACGCACTGAACGCTGAATTGAGCCTGTTTTTGACCTCTCTATTAAAAGTAGTGAAAACAGCAAATCCCAGCAGAAAATCAACAGGAATCATGTAGTTCCTTCATATTCAAGTAGTTCTGAGTAGTTTGTGCAGAGATTTGTGCAGTTTGATTTCATTTCAAGTTGGTTAGTCATAAACGCACTCAATGCTGAATTGAGCCTGTTTTTGAACTCTGTATTAAAAGTAGTGAAAACAGTAAATCCCAGCAGAAAATCAACAAGAATCAGGTACTTCCTTCATATTCAAGTAGTTCTGAGTAGTTTGTGCAGAGATTTGTGTAGTTTTTGATGAGATTTGTGCAGTTTGATTGCATGTTAGCATGAAGTGTTAAAAACGCACTGAACTCTGAATTGAGCCTGTTTTTGAACTCTCTATTAAAAGTAGTGAAAACAGCAAATCCCAGCAGAAAATCAACAGGAATCATGTAGTTACTTCATATTCAAGTAGTTTTTAGTAGTGTCTGCAGAGATTTGTGTAGTTTTTGATGAGATTTGTGCAGTTTCATTGCAGTTAGCATGAAGTATCAAAAACGCACTGAACTCTGAATTGAGCCTGTTTTTGAACTCTCTATTAAAAGTAGTGAAAACAGCAAATCCCAGCAGAAAATCAACAGGAATCATGTAGTTCCTTCATATTCAAGTAGTTCTGAGTAGTTTGTGCAGAGATTTGTGTAGTTTTTGATGAGATTTGTGCAGTTTGATTGCATGTTAGCATGAAGTGTTAAAAACGCACTGAACGCTGAATTGAGCCTGTTTTTGAACTCTGTATTAAATGTAAGGAAATCATTAAATCCCAGAAGAAAATCAACAGGAATCATGTAGTTCCTTCATATTCAAGTGGTTCTGAGTAGTTTGTGCAGAGATTTGTGCAGTTTGATTTCATTTCAAGTTGGTTAGTCATAAACGCACTCAGTGCTGAATTGAGCCTGTTTTTGAACTCTGTATTAAAAGTAGTGAAATCAGCAAATCCCAGCAGAAAATCAACAAGAATCAGGTACTTCCTTCATATTCAAGTAGTTCTCAGTAGTTTGTGCAGAGATTTGTGTAGTTTTTGATGAGATTTGTGCAGTTTGATTGCATGTTAGCATGAAGTGTTAAAAACGCACTGAACGCTGAATTGAGCCTGTTTTTGACCTCTCTATTAAAAGTAGTGAAAACAGCAAATTCCAGCAGAAAATCAACAGGAATCATGTAGTTCCTTCATATTCAAGTAGTTCTGAGTAGTTTGTGCAGAGACTTGTGTAGTTTTTGAAGAGATTTGTGCAGTTTGATTGCATGTTAGCATGAAGCGTCAAAAACGCACTGAACGCTGAATTGAGCCTGTTTTTGAACTCTGTATTAAATGTAGTGAAATCATTAAATCCCAGAAGAAAATCAACAGGAATCATGTAGTTCCTTCATATTCAAGTAGTTCTGAGTAGTTTGTGCAGAGATTTGTGCAGTTTTTGAAGAGATTTGTTTAGTATGATTCCATGTTAGCATGAAGTATCAAAAAAGCACTGAACGCTGAATTGAGCCTGTTTTTGAACTCTGTATTAAAAGTAGTGAAAACAGCAAATCCCAGCAGAAAATCAACAAGAATCAGGTACTTCCTTCATATTCAAGTAGTTCTGAGTAGTTTGTGCAGAGATTTGTGTAGTTTTTGATGAGATTTGTGCAGTTTGATTTCATTTCAAGTTGATGACTCACAAACGCACCCAATGCTGAATTGAGTCTGTTTTTGAACTTTCTATTAAAAGTAGCGAAATCAGCAAATCCCTGCAGAAAATCAACAAGAATCATGTAGTTCCTTCATATTCAAGTAGTTCTGAGTAGTTTGTGCAGAGATTTGTGCAGTTTGATTTCATTTCAAGTTGGTTAGTCATAAACGCACTCAATGCTGAATTGAGCCTGTTTTTGAACTCTGTATTAAAAGTAGTGAAAACAGCAAATCCCAGCAGAAAATCAATAGGAATCATGTAGTTCCTTCATATTCAAGTAGTTTTTAGTAGTTTCTGCAGAGATTTGTGTAGTTTTTGAAGAGATTTGTGCAGTTTGACTGCACTTCAAGTTTATGTGTCATAAAGGCACTGAACGCTGAATTGAGCCTGTTTTTGAACTCTGTATTAAAAGTAGTGAAAACAGCAAATCCCAGCAGAAAATCAACAGGAATCATGTAGTTCCTATATATTCAAGTAGTTCTGAGTAGTTTGTGCAGAGATTTGTGTAGTTTTTGATGAGATTTGTGCAGTTTGATTTCATTTCAAGTTGATGAGTCACAAACGCACCCAATGCTGAATTGAGCCTGTTTTTGAACTTTCTATTAAAAGTAGCGAAATCAGCAAATCCCTGCAGAAAATCAACAAGAATCATGTAGTTCCTTCATATTCAAGTAGTTCTGAGTAGTTTGTGCAGAGATTTGTGCAGTTTGATTTCATTTCAAGTTGGTTAGTTATAAACGCACTCAATGCTGAATTGAGCCTGTTTTTGAACTCTGTATTAAAAGTAGTGAAATCAGCAAATCCCAGCAGAAAACAACAAGAATCAGGTACGTCCTTCATATTCAAGTAGTTTTTATTAGTTTCTGTAGAGATTTGTGAACTTTTTGAAGAGATTTGTGCAGTTTGACTGCACTTCAAGTTGATGTGTCATAAAGGCACTCAACGCTGAATTGAGCCTGTTTTTGAACTTTGCTTTAAATGTAGTGAAATCATTAAATCCGGTCAGAAAATCAACATGAATCATGTAGTTCCTTCATATTCAAGTAGTTTTTATTAGTTTCTGTAGAGATTTGTGAAGTTTTTGAAGAGATTTGTGCAGTTTGACTACACTTCAAGTTGATGTGTCATAAAGGCACTCAACGCTGAATTGAGCCTGTTTTTGAACTTTGTATTAAATGTAGTGAAAACAGCAAATCAGAGCAGAAAATCAACAGGAATCATGTAGTTACTTCATATTCAAGTAGTTCTGAGTAGTTTGTGCAGAGATTTGTGTAGATATCGAAGTGATTTGTGCAGTGTTGTTCATGTTACCATGAAGTATCAAAAACGCACTCAACGCTGAATTGAACATGTTTTTGAACTCTGTATTAAATGTAGTGAAATCATTAAATCCCAGAAGAAAATCAACAGGAATCATGTAGTTCCTTCATATTCAAGTAGTTCTGAGTAGTTTGTGCAGAGATTTGTGCAGTTTGATTTCATTTCAAGTTGATTAGTCATAAACGCACTCAATGCTGAATTGAGCCTGTTTTTGAACTCTGTATTAAAAATAGTGAAATCAGCAAATCCCAGCAGAAAACAACAAGAATCAGGTACGTCCTTCATATTCAAGTAGTTCTGAGTAGTTTGTACAGAGATTTGTGTAGTTTTTGATGAGATTTGTGCAGTTTGATTGCATGTTAGCATGAAGTGTTAAAAACGCACTGAACGCTGAATTGAGCCTGTTTTTGACCTCTCTATTAAAAGTAGTGAAAACAGCAAATTCCAGCAGAAAATCAACAAGAATCATGTAGTTCCTTCATATTCAAGTAGTTCTGAGTAGTTTGTGCAAAGATTTGTGTAGTTTTTGATGAGATTTGTGCAGTTTGATTGCATGTTAGCATGAAGTGTTAAAAACGCACTGAACGCTGAATTGAGCCTGTTTTTGAACTCTCTATTAAAAGTAGTGAAAACAGCAAATCCCAGCAGAAAATCAACAGGAATCATGTAGTTCCTTCATATTCAAGTAGTTTTTAGTAGTTTCTGCAGAGATTTGTGTAGTTCTTGAAGAGATTTGTGCAGTTTGACTGCACTTCAAGTTTATGTGTCATAAAGGCACTCAACGCTGAATTGAGCCTGTTTTTGAACTTTGTATTAAATGTAGTGAAAACAGCAAATCAGAGCAGAAAATCAACAGGAATCATGTAGTTACTTCATATTCAAGTAGTTCTGAGTAGTTTGTGCAGAGATTTGTGTAGATATCGAAGAGATTTGTGCAGTGTTGTTCATGTTACCATGAAGTATCAAAAACGCACTCAACGCTGAATTGAACATGTTTTTGAACTCTGTATTAAATGTAGTGAAATCATTAAATCCCAGAAGAAAATCAACAGGAATCATGTAGTTCCTTCATATTCAAGTAGTTCTGAGTAGTTTGTGCAGAGATTTGTGCAGTTTGATTTCATTTCAAGTTGATTAGTCATAAACGCACTCAATGCTGAATTGAGCCTGTTTTTGAACTCTGTATTAAAAATAGTGAAATCAGCAAATCCCAGCAGAAAACAACAAGAATCAGGTACGTCCTTCATATTCAAGTAGTTCTGAGTAGTTTGTACAGAGATTTGTGTAGTTTTTGATGAGATTTGTGCAGTTTGATTGCATGTTAGCATGAAGTGTTAAAAACGCACTGAACGCTGAATTGAGCCTGTTTTTGACCTCTCTATTAAAAGTAGTGAAAACAGCAAATTCCAGCAGAAAATCAACAGGAATCATGTAGTTCCTCCATATTCAAGTAGTTCTGAGTAGTTTGTGCAGAGACTTGTGTAGTTTTTGATGAGATTTGTGCAGTTTGATTGCATGTTAGCATGAAGTATCAAAAACGCACTGAACGGTGAATTGAGCCTGTTTTTGAACTCTGTATTAAAAGTAGTGAAAACAGCAAATCCCAGCAGAAAATCAACAGGAATCATGTAGTTCCGTCATATTCAAGTTGTTCTGAGTAGTTTGTGCAGAGATTTGTGTAGTTTTTGATGAGATTTGTGCAGTTTGATTTCATTTCAAGTTGATGAGTCACAAACGCACCCAATGCTGAATTGAGCCTGTTTTTGAACTTTCTATTAAAAGTAGCGAAATCGGCAAATCCCTGCAGAAAATCAACAAGAATCATGTAGTTCCTTCATATTCAAATAGTTCTGAGTAGTTTGTGCAGAGATTTGTGCAGTTTGATTTCATTTCAAGTTGGTTAGTCATAAAGGCACTCAATGCTGAATTGAGCCTGTTTTTCAACTCTAAATTAAATGTAGTGAAATCATTAAATCCGGGCAGAAAATCAACAAGAATCATGTAGTTCCTTCATATTCAAGTAGTTCTGAGTAGTTTGTGCAAAGATTTGTGTAGTTTTTGATGAGATTTGTGCAGTTTGATTGCATGTTAGCATGAAGTGTTAAAAACGCACTGAACGCTGAATTGAGCCTGTTTTTGAACTCTCTATTAAAAGTAGTGAAAACAGCAAATCCCAGCAGAAAATCAACAGGAATCATGTAGTTCCTTCATATTCAAGTAGTTTTTAGTAGTTTCTGCAGAGATTTGTGTAGTTCTTGAAGAGATTTGTGCAGTTTGACTGCATTTCAAGTTTATGTGTCATAAAGGCACTCAACGCTGAATTGAGTCTGTTTTTGAACTCTGTATTAAAAGTAGTGAAAACAGCAAATCCCAGCAGAAAATCAACAGGAATCATGTAGTTCCTTCACATTCAAGTAGTTCTGAGTAGTTTGTGCAGAGATTTGTGCAGTTTTTGAAGAGATTTGTTTAGTATGATTCCATGTTAGCATGAAGTATCAAAAAAGCACTGAACGCTAAATTGAGCCTGTTTTTGAACTCTGTATTAAAAGTAAGGAAATCATTAATTCCCAGAAGAAAATCAACAGGAATCATGTAGTTCCTTCATATTCAAGTGGTTCTGAGTAGTTTGTGCAGAGATTTGTGTAGTTTTTGATGAGATTTGTGCAGTTTGATTGCATGTTAGCATGAAGTGTCAAAAACGCACTGAACGCTGAATTGAGCCTGTTTTTGAACTCTGTATTAAAAGTAGTGAAAACAGTAAATCCCAGCAGAAAATCAACAAGAATCAGGTACTTCCTTCATATTCAAGTAGTTCTGAGTAGTTTGTGCAGAGATTTGTGTAGTTTTTGATGAGATTTGTGCAGTTTGATTGCATGTTAGCATGAAGTGTTAAAAACGCACTGAACTCTGAATTGAGCCTGTTTTTGAACTCTCTATTAAAAGTAGTGAAAACAGCAAATCCCAGCAGAAAATCAACAGGAATCATGTAGTTACTTCATATTCAAGTAGTTTTTAGTAGTGTCTGCAGAGATTTGTGTAGTTTTTGATGAGATTTGTGCAGTTTGATTGCATGTTAGCATGAAGTGTCAAAAACGCACTGAACGCTGAATTGAGCCTGTTCATGAACTCTGTATTAAAAGTAGTGAAATCAGCAAATCCCAGCAGAAAACAACAAGAATCAGGTACGTCCTTCATATTCAAGTAGTTCTGAGTAGTTTGTGCAGAGATTTGTGCAGTTTTTGAAGAGATTTGTTTAGTATGATTCCATGTTAGCATGAAGTATCAAAAAAGCACTGAACGCTGAATTGAGCCTATTTTTGAACTCTGTATTAAATGTAGTGAAATCATTAAATCCGGGCAGAAAATCAACATGAATCATGTAGTTCCTTCATATTCAAGTAGTTTTTAGTAGTTTCTGCAGAGATTTGTGTAGTTTTTGAAGAGATTTGTGCAGTTTGACTGCACTTCAAGTTTATGTGTCATAAAGGCACTGAACGCTGAATTGAGCCTGTTTTTGAACTCTGTATTAAAAGTAGTGAAAACAGCAAATCCCAGCAGAAAATCAACAGGTATCATGTAGTTCCTTCATATTCAAGTGGTTCTGAGTAGTTTGTGCAGAGATTTGTGCAGTTTGATTTCATTTCAAGTTGATGAGTCACAAACGCACCCAATGCTGAATTGAGCCTGTTTTTGAACTCTGTATTAAAAGTAAGGAAATCATTAAATCCCAGAAGAAAATCAACAGGAATCATGTAGTTCCTTCATATTCAAGTGGTTCTGAGTAGTTTTTGCAGAGATTTGTGTAGTTCTTGATGAGATTTGTGCAGTTTGATTGCATGTTAGCATGAAGTGTCAAAAACGCAATGAACGCTGATTTGAGCCTGTTTTTGAACTCTGTATTAAAAGTAGTGAAAACAGCAAATCCTAGTAGAAAATCAACAGGAATCATGTAGTTCCGTCATATTCAAGTTGTTCTGAGTAGTTTGCGCAGAGATTTGTGTAGTTTTTGATGAGATTTGTGCAGTTTGATTTCATTTCAAGTTGATGAGTCACAAACGCACCCAATGCTGAATTGAGCCTGTTTTTGAACTTTCTATTAAAAGTAGCGAAATCAGCAAATCCCTGCAGAAAATCAACAAGAATCATGTAGTTCCTTCATATTCAAGTAGTTCTGAGTAGTTTGTGCAGAGATTTGTGCAGTTTGATTTCATTTCAAGTTGGTTAGTCATAAACGCACTCAATGCTGAATTGAACCTGTTTTTGAACTCTGTATTAAAAGTAGTGAAATCAGCAAATCCCAGCAGAAAACAACAAGAATCAGGTACGTCCTTCATATTCAAGTAGTTCTGAGTAGTTTGTGCAAAGATTTGTGTAGGTTTTGATGAGATTTGTGCAGTTTGATTGCATGTTAGCATGAAGTGTTAAAAACGCACTGAACGCTGAATTGAGCCTGTTTTTGAACTCTCTATTAAAAGTAGTGAAAACAGCAAATCCCAGCAGAAAATCAACAGGAATCATGTAGTTCCTTCATATTCAAGTAGTTTTTAGTAGTTTCTGCAGAGATTTGTGTAGTTTTTGAAGAGATTTGTGCAGTTTGACTGCACTTCAAGTTTATGTGTCATAAAGGCACTGAACGCTGAATTGAGTCTGTTTTTGAACTCTGTATTAAAAGTAGTGAAAACAGCAAATCCCAGCAGAAAATCAACAGGAATCATGTAGTTCCTTCATATTCAAGTTGTTCTGAGTAGTTTGTGCAGAGATTTGTGTAGTTTTTGAAGAGATTTGTTTAGTATGATTCCATGTTAGCATGAAGTATCAAAAAAGCACTGAACGCTGAATTGAGCCTGTTTTTGAACTCTGTATTAAAAGTAAGGAAATCATTAATTCCCAGAAGAAAATCAACAGGAATCATGTAGTTCCTTCATATTCAAGTGGTTCTGAGTAGTTTGTGCAGAGATTTGTGTAGTTTTTGATGAGATTTGTGCAGTTTGATTGCATGTTAGCATGAAGTGTCAAAAACGCAATGAACGCTGAATTGAGCCTGTTTTTGAACTCTGTATTAAAAGTAGTGAAAACAGCAAATCCCAGCAGAAAATCAACAGGAATCATGTAGTTCCGTCATATTCAAGTTGTTCTGAGTAGTTTGTGCAAAGATTTGTGTAGTTTTTGATGAGATTTGTGCAGTTTGATTGCACTTCAAGTTTATGTGTCATAAAGGCAGTCAACGCTGAATTGAGCCTGTTTTTCAACTCTGTATTAAATGTAGTGAAATCATTAAATCCGGGCAGAAAATCAACATGAATCATGTAGTTCCTTCATATTCAAGTAGTTTTTAGTAGTTTCTGCAGAGATTTGTGTAGTTTTTGAAGAGATTTGTGCAGTTTGACTGCACTTCAAGTTTATGTGTCATAAAGGCACTGAACGCTGAATTGAGCCTGTTTTTGAACTCTGTATTAAAAGTAGTGAAAACAGCAAATCCCAGTAGAAAATCAATAAGAATCAGGTACTTCCTTCATATTCAAGTAGTTCTGAGTAGTTTGTGCAGAGATTTGTGTAGTTTTTGATGAGATTTGTGCAGTTTGATTGCATGTTAGCATGAAGTGTTAAAAACGCACTGAACGCTGAATTGAGCCTGTTTTTGAACTCTCTATTAAAAGTAGTGAAAACAACAAATCCCAGCAGAAAATCAACAGGAATCATGTAGTTCCTTCATATTCAAGTTGTTCTGAGTAGTTTCTGCAGAGATTTGTGTAGTTTTTGATGAGATTTGTGCAGTTTGATTGCATGTTAGCATGAAGTGTTAAAAACGCACTGAACGCTGAATTGAGCCTGTTTTTGAACTCTCTATTAAAAGTAGTGAAAACAGCAAATCCCAGCAGAAAATCAACGGGAATCATGTATTCCCTTCATATTCAAGTAGTTCTGAGTAGTTTGTGCAGAGATTTGTGCAGTTTTTGAAGAGATTTGTTTAGTATGATTCCATGTTAGCATGAAGTATCAAAAACGTACTGAACGCTGAATTGAGCCTGTTTTTGAACTCTGTATTAAAAGTAGTGAAAACAGCAAATCCCAGCAGAAAATCAACAGGTATCATGTAGTTCCTTCATATTCAAGTGGTTCTGAGTAGTTTGTGCAGAGATTTGTGCAGTTTGATTTCATTTCAAGTTGATGAGTCACAAACGCACCCAATGCTGAATTGAGCCTGTTTTTGAACTCTGTATCAAAAGTAAGGAAATCATTAAATCCCAGAAGAAAATCAACAGGAATCATGTAGTTCCTTCATATTCAAGTGGTTCTGAGTAGTTTGTGCAGAGATTTGTGTAGTTCTTGATGAGATTTGTGCAGTTTGATTGCATGTTAGCATGAAGTGTCAAAAACGCAATGAACGCTGATTTGAGCCTGTTTTTGAACTCTGTATTAAAAGTAGTGAAAACAGCAAATCCTAGTAGAAAATCAACAGGAATCATGTAGTTCCGTCATATTCAAGTTGTTCTGAGTAGTTTGTGCAGAGATTTGTGTAGTTTTTGATGAGATTTGTGCAGTTTGATTGCATGTTAGCATGAAGTGTTAAAAACGCACTGAACTCTGAATTGAGCCTGTTTTTGAACTCTCTATTAAAAGTAGTGAAAACAGCAAATCCCAGCAGAAAATCAACAGGAATCATGTAGTTCCTTCATATTCAAGTAGTTTTTAGTAGTGTCTGCAGAGATTTGTGTAGTTTTTGATGAGATTTGTGCAGTTTCATTGCAGTTAGCATGAAGTATCAAAAACGCACTGAACGCTGAATTGAGCCTGTTTTTGAACTCTGTATTAAATGTAGTGAAATCATTAAATCCCAGAAGAAAATCAACAGGAATCATGTAGTTCCTTCATATTTAAGTAGTTCTGAGTAGTTTGTGCAGAGATTTGTGCAGTTTTTGAAGAGATTTGTTTAGTATGATTCCATGTTAGCATGAAGTATCAAAATGCACTGAACGCTGAATTGAGCCTGTTTTTGAACTCTGTATTAAAAGTAGTGAAAACAGTAAATCCCAGCAGAAAATCAACAAGAATCAGGTACTTCCTTCATATTCAAGTAGTTCTGAGTAGTTTGTGCAGAGATTTGTGTAGTTTTTGATGAGATTTGTGCAGTTTGATTGCATGTTAGCATGAAGTGTTAAAAACGCACTGAACTCTGAATTGAGCCTGTTTTTGAACTCTCTATTAAAAGTAGTGAAAACAGCAAATCCCAGCAGAAAATCAACAGGAATCATGTAGTTCCTTCATATTCAAGTAGTTTTTAGTAGTTTGTGCAGAGATTTGTGTAGTTTTTGAAGAGATTTATGCAGTTTGACTGCACTTCAAGTTGATGTGTCATAAAGGCACTCCACGCTGAATTGAGCCTGTTTTTGAACTTTGTATTAAATGTAGTGAAAACAGCAAATCCCAGCAGAAAATCAACGGGAATCATGTAGTCCCTTCATATTCAAGTAGTTCTGAGTAGTTTGTGCAGAGAATTGTGTAGTTTTTGATGAGATTTGTGCAGTTTGATTGCATGTTAGCATGAAGTATCAAAAACGCACTGAACGCTGAATTGAGCCTGTTTTTGAACTCTGTATTAAATGTAGTGAAATCATTAAATCCCAGAAGAAAATAAACAGGAATAATGTAGTTCCTTCATATTCAAGTAGTTCTGAGTAGTTTGTGCATAGATTTGTGCAGTTTTTGAAGAGATTTGTTTAGTATGATTCCATGTTAGCATGAAGTATCAAAAACGCACTGAACGCTGAATTGAGCCTGTTTTTGAACTTTGTATTAAATGTAGTGAAAACAGCAAATCCCAGCAGAAAATCAACATGAATCATGTAGTTCCTTCATATTCAAGTAGTTTTTAGTAGTTTCTGCAGAGATTTGTGTAGTTTTTGAAGAGATTTGTGCAGTTTGACTGCACTTGAAGTTGATGTGTCATATAGGCACTCAACGCTGAATTGAGCCTGTTTTTGAACTCTGTATTAAAAGTAGTGAAAACAGCAAATCCCAGCAGAAAATCAACAAGAATCAGGTACTTCCTTCATATTCAAGTAGTTCTCAGTAGTTTGTGCAGAGATTTGTGTAGTTTTTGATGAGATTTGTGCAGTTTGATTGCAATTAGCATGAAGTATCAAAAACGCACTGAACGCTGAATTGAGCCTGTTTTTGAACTCTGTATTAAATGTAGTGAAATCATTAAATCCCAGAAGAAAATCAACAGGACTCATGTAGTTCCTTCATATTCAAGTAGTTCTGAGTAGTTTGTGCAGAGATTTGTGTAGTTTTTGATGAGATTTGTGCAGTTTGATTGCATGTTAGCATGAAGTGTTAAAAACGCACTGAACCCTGAATTGAGCCTGTTTTTGAACTCTGTATTAAAAGTAGTGAAAACAGTAAATCCCAGCAGAAAATTAACAAGAATCAAGTACTTCCTTCATATTCAAGTAGTTCTGAGTAGTTTGTGCAGAGATTTGTGTAGTTTTTGATGAGATTTGTGCAGTTTGATTGCATGTTAGCATGAAGTGTTAAAAACGCACTGAACGCTGAATTGAGCCTGTTTTTGAACTCTCTATTAAAAGTAGTGAAAAGAGCAAATCCCAGCAGAAAATCAACAGGAATCATGTAGTTCCTTCATATTCAAGTAGTTTTTAGTAGTTTCTGCAGAGATTTGTGTAGTTTTTGAAGAGATTTGTGCAGTTTGACTGCACTTCAAGTTTATGCGTCATAAAGGCACTGAACGCTGAATTTAGCCTGTTTTTGAACTTTGTATTAAATGTAAGGAAATCATTAAATCCCAGAAGAAAATCAACAGGAATCATGTAGTTCTTTCATATTCAAGTGGTTCTGAGTAGTTTGTGCAGAGATTTGTGCAGTTTGATTTCATTTCAAGTTGGTTAGTCATAAACGCACTCAATGCTGAATTGAGCCTGTTTTTGAACTCTGTATTAAAAGTAGTGAAATCAGCAAATCCCAGCAGAAAACAACAAGAATCAGGTACGTCCTTCATATTCAAGTAGTTCTGAGTAGTTTGTGCAAAGATTTGTGTAGGTTTTGATGAGATTTGTGTAGTTTGATTGCATGTTAGCATGAAGTGTTAAAAACGCACTGAACGCTGAATTGAGCCTGTTTTTGAACTCTCTATTAAAAGTAGTGAAAACAGCAAATCCCAGCAGAAAATCAACAGGAATCATGTAGTTCCTTCATATTCAAGTTGTTCTGAGTAGTTTGTGCAGAGATTTGTGTAGTTTTTGAAGAGATTTGTTTAGTATGATTCCATGTTAGCATGAAGTATCAAAAAAGCACTGAACGCTGAATTGAGCCTGTTTTTGAACTCTGTATTAAAAGTAAGGAAATCATTAATTCCCAGAAGAAAATCAACAGGAATCATGTAGTTCCTTCATATTCAAGTGGTTCTGAGTAGTTTGTGCAGAGATTTGTGCAGTTTGATTTCATTTCAAGTTGGTTAGTCATAAACGCACTCAGTGCTGAATTGAGCCTGTTTTTGAACTCTGTATTAAATGTAGTGAAATCATTAAATCCCAGCAGAAAATCAATGAGAATCATGTATTCCCTTCATATTCAAGTAGTTCTCAGTAGTTTGTGCAGAGATTTGCGTAGTTTTTGATGAGATTTGTGCAGTTTGATTACAAGTTAGCATGATGTATCAAAAACGCATTGAACGCTGAATTGAACATGTTTTTGAACTCTGTATTAAAAGTAGTGAAAACAGCAAATCCCAGCAGAAAATCAACGAGAATCATGTATTCCCTTCATATTCAAGTAGTTCTGAGTAGTTTGTGCAGAGATTTGTGTAGTTTTTGATGAGATTTGTGCAGTTTGATTGCAGTTAGAATGAAGTATCAAAAACGCACTGAACGCTGAATTGAGCCTGTTTTTGAACTCTGTATTAAATGTAAGGAAATCATTAAATCCCAGAAGAAAATCAACAGGAATCATGTAGTTCCTTCATATTCAAGTGGTTCTGAGTAGTTTGTGCAGAGATTTGTGCAGTTTTTGAAGAGATTTGTTTAGTATGATTCCATGTTAGCATGAAGTATCAAAAAAGCACTGAACGCTGAATTGAGCCTGTTTTTGAACTCTCTATTAAAAGTAGTGAAAACAGCAAATCCCAGCAGAAAATCAACAGGAATCATGTAGTTCCTTCATATTCAAGTTGTTCTGAGTAGTTTGTGCAGAGATTTGTGTAGTTTTTGATGAGATTTGTGCAGTTTGAGTTCATTTCAAGTTGATGAGTCACAAACGCACCCAATGCTGAATTGAGCCTGTTTTTGAACTTTCTATTAAAAGTAGCGAAATCAGCAAATCCCTGCAGAAAATCAACAAGAATCATGTAGTTCCTTCATATTCAAGTAGTTCTGAGTAGTTTGTGCAGAGATTTGTGCAGTTTGATTTCATTTCAAGTTGGTTAGTCATAAACGCACTCAACGCTGAATTGAGCCTGTTTTTCAACTCTGTATTAAAAGTAGTAAAATCAGCAAATCCCAGCAGAAAATCAACAAGAATCAGGTACTTCCTTCATATTCAAGTAGTTCTCAGTAGTTTGTGCAGAGATTTGTGTAGTTTTTGATGAGATTTGTACATTCTGATTGCATGTTAGCATGAAGTGTTAAAAACGCACTGAACCCTGAATTGAGCCTGTTTTTGAACTCTGTATTAAAAGTAGTGAAAACAGTAAATCCCAGCAGAAAATTAACAAGAATCAAGTACTTCCTTCATATTCAAGTAGTTCTGAGTAGTTTGTGCAGAGATTTGTGTAGTTTTTGATGAGATTTGTGCAGTTTGATTGCATGTTAGCATGAAGTGTTAAAAACGCACTGAACGCTGAATTGAGCCTGTTTTTGAACTCTGTATTAAAAGTAGTGAAAACAGTAAATCCCAGCAGAAAATCAACAAGAATTATGTAGTTCCTTCATATTGAAGTAGTTTTTAGTAGTGTCTGCAGAGATTTGTGTAGTTTTTGAAGAGATTTGTGCAGTTTGACTGCACTTCAAGTTTATGTGTCATAAAGGCACTGAACGCTGAATTTAGTCTGTTTTTGAACTCTGTATTAAAAGTAGTGAAAACAGCAAATCCCAGCAGAAAATCAACAGGAATCATGTAGTTCCTTCATATTCAAGTAGTTTTTAGTAGTGTCTGCAGAGATTTGTGTAGTTTTTGAAGAGATTTGTGCAGTTTGATTGCATGTTAGCATGAAGTGTCAAAAACGCACTGAACGCTGAATTGAGCCTGTTTTTGAACTCTGTATTAAATGTAAGGAAATCATTAAATCCCAGAAGAAAATCAACAGGAATCATGTAGTTCCTTCATATTCAAGAGGTTCTGAGTAGTTTGTGCAGAGATTTGTGCAGTTTTTGAAGAGATTTGTTTAGTATGATTTCATGTTAGCATGAAGTGTTAAAAACGCACTGAACGCTGAATTGAGCCTGTTTTTGAACTCTCTATTAAAAGTAGTGAAAACAGCAAATCCCAGCAGAAAATCAACAGGAATCATGTAGTTCCTTCATATTCAAGTAGTTTTTAGTAGTTTCTGCAGAGATTTGTGTAGTTTTTGAAGAGATTTGTGCAGTTTGACTGCACTTCAAGTTTATGCGTCATAAAGGCACTGAACGCTGAATTGAGCCTGTTTTTGAACTCTGTATTAAATGTAAGGAAATCATTAAATCCCAGAAGAAAATCAACAGGAATCATGTAGTTCCTTCTGAGTAGTTTGTGCAGAGATTTGTGCAGTTTGATTTCATTTCAAGTTGGTTAGTCATAAACGCACTCAGCGCTGAATTGAGCCTGTTTTTGAACTCTCTATTAAAAGTAGTTAAAACAGCAAATCCCAGCAGAAAAGCAACAGGAATCATGTAGTTCCTTCATATTCAAGTTTTTCTGAGTAGTTTCTGCAGAGATTTGTGTAGTTTTTGATGAGATTTGTGCAGTCTGGTTGCATGTTAGCATGAAGTGTTAAAAACGCACTGAACGCTGAATTGAGCCTGTTTTTGAACTCTGTATTAAAAGTAGTGAAAACAGTAAATCCCAGCAGAAAATCAACAAGAATCAGGTACTTCCTTCATATTCAAGTAGTTCTGAGTAGTTTGTGCAGAGATTTGTGTAGTTTTTGAAGAGATTTGTGCAGTTTGATTGCATGTTAGCATGAAGTGTTAAAAACGCACTGAACGCTGAATTGAGCCTGTTTTTGAACTCTCTATTAAAAGTAGTGAAAACAGCAAATCCCAGCAGAAAATCAACAGGAATCATGTAGTTCCTTCATATTCAAGTAGTTTTTAGTAGTTTCTGCAGAGATTTGTGTAGTTCTTGAAGAGATTTGTGCAGTTTGACTGCACTTCAAGTTTATGTGTCATAAAGGCACTGAACGCTGAATTGAGTCTGTTTTTGAACTCTGTATTAAAAGTAGTGAAAACAGCAAATCCCAGCAGAAAATCAACAGGAATCATGTAGTTCCTTCATATTCAAGTGGTTCTGAGTAGTTTGTGCAGAGATTTGTGTAGTTTTTGATGAGATTTGTGCAGTTTGATTTCATTTCAAGTTGATGAGTCACAAACGCACCCAATGCTGAATTGAGCCTGTTTTTGAACTTTCTATTAAAAGTAGCGAAATCAGCAAATCCCTGCAGAAAATCAACAAGAATCATGTAGTTCCTTCATATTGAAGTAGTTCTGAGTAGTTTGTGCAGAGATTTGTGTAGTTTTTGATGAGATTTGTGCAGTTTGATTGCAGTTAGCATGAAGTATCAAAAACGCACTGAACGCTGAATTGAGCGTGTTTTTGAACTCTGTATTAAATGTAGTGAAAACAGCAAATCCCAGCAGAAAATCAACGAGAATCATGTATTCCCTTCATATTCAAGTGGTTCTGAGTAGTTTGTGCAGAGATTTGTGCAGTTTTTGAAGAGATTTGTTTAGTATGATTCCATGTTAGCATGAAGTATCAAAAAAGCACTGAACGCTGAATTGAGCCTGTTTTTGAACTCTCTATTAAAAGTAGTGAAAACAGCAAATCCCAGCAGAAAATCAACAGGAATCATGTAGTTCCTTCATATTCAAGTTGTTCTGAGTAGTTTGTGCAGAGATTTGTGCAGTTTGATTTCATTTCAAGTTGGTTAGTCATAAACGCACTCAACGCTGAATTGAGCCTGTTTTTGAACTCTGTATTAAAAGTAGTAAAAACAGCAAATCCCATCAGGAAATCAATGAGAATCATGTATTCCCTTCATATTCAAGTAGTTCTGAGTAGTTTGTGCAGAGATTTGTGTAGTTTTTGAAGAGATTTGTGCAGTTTGACTGCACTTCAAGTTTATGTGTCATAAAGGCACTGAACGCTGAATTGAGCCTGTTTTTGAACTCTCTATTAAAAGTAGTGAAAACAGCAAATCCCAGCAGAAAATCAACAGGAATCATGTAGTTCCTTCATATTCAAGTAGTTCTGAGTAGTTTGTGCAGAGATTTGTGTAGTTTTTGATGAGATTTGTGCAGTTTGATTGCATGTTAGCATGAAGTGTTAAAAACGCACTGAACGCTGAATTGAGCCTGTTTTTGAACTCTCTATTAAAAGTAGCGAAATCAGCAAATCCCTGCAGAAAATCAACAAGAATCATGTAGTTCCTTCATATTCAAGTAGTTCTGAGTAGTTTGTGCAGAGATTTGTGTAGTTTTTGATGAGATTTGTGCAGTTTGATTGCATGTTAGCATGAAGTGTTAAAAACGCACTGAACGCTGAATTGAGCCTGTTTTTGAACTCTGTATTAAATGTAAGGAAATCATTAAATCCCAGAAGAAAATCAACAGGAATCATGTAGTTCCTTCATATTCAAGTGGTTCTGAGTAGTTTGTGCAGAGATTTGTGCAGTTTGATTTCATTTCAAGTTGGTTAGTCATAAACGCACTCAATGCTGAATTGAGCCTGTTTTTGAACTCTGTATTAAAAGTAGTGAAATCAGCAAATCCCAGCAGAAAATCAACAAGAATCAGGTACTTCCTTCATATTCAAGTAGTTCTCAGTAGTTTGTGCAGAGATTTGTGTAGTTTTTGATGAGATTTGTGCAGTTTGATTGCATGTTAGCATGAAGTGTTAAAAACGCACTGAACGCTGAATTGAGCCTGTTTTTGAACTCTGTATTAAAAGTAGTGAAAACAGTAAATCCCAGCAGAAAATCAACAAGAATCAGGTACTTCCTTCATATTCAAGTAGTTCTGAGTAGTTTGTGCAAAGATTTGTGTAGTTTTTGATGAGATTTGTGCAGTTTGATTTCATTTCAAGTTGATGAGTCACAAACGCACCCAATGCTGAATTGAGCCTGTTTTTGAACTTTCTATTAAAAGTAGCGAAATCATTAAATCCCAGCAGAAAATCAACGAGAATCATGTATTCCCTTCATATTCAAGTGGTTCTGAGTAGTTTGTGCAGAGATTTGTGCAGTTTTTGAAGAGATTTGTTTAGTATGATTCCATGTTAGCATGAAGTATCAAAAAAGCACTGAACGCTGAATTGAGCCTGTTTTTGAACTCTCTATTAAAAGTAGTGAAAACAGCAAATCCCAGCAGAAAATCAACAGGAATCATGTAGTTCCTTCATATTCAAGTTGTTCTGAGTAGGTTGTGCAGAGATTTGTGTAGTTTTTGATGAGATTTGTGCAGTTTGATTTCATTTCAAGTTGATGAGTCACAAACGCACCCAATGCTGAATTGAGCCTGTTTTTGAACTTTCTATTAAAAGTAGCGAAATCAGCAAATCCCTGCAGAAAATCAACAAGAATCATGTAGTTCCTTCATATTCAAGTAGTTCTGAGTAGTTTGTGCAGAGATTTGTGCAGTTTCATTTCATTTCAAGTTGGTTAGTCATAAAGGCACTGAACGCTGAATTGAGCCTGTTTTTGAACTCTGTATTAAACGTAGTGAAATCATTAAATCCCAGCAGAAAATCAACATGAATCATGTAGTTCCTTCATATTCAAGTAGTTTTTAGTAGTTTCTGCAGAGATTTGTGTAGTTTTTGAAGAGATTTGTGCAGTTTGACTGCACTTCAAGTTTATGTGTCATAAAGGCACTGAACGCTGAATTGAGCCTGTTTTTGAACTCTGTATTAAAAGTAGTAAAAACAGCAAATCCCAGCAGAAAATCAACGAGAATCATGTATTCCCTTCATATTCAAATAGTTCTGAGTAGTTTGTGCAGAGATTTGTGTAGTTTTTGATGAGATTTGTGCAGTTTGATTGCATGTTAGCATGAAGTGTTAAAAACGCACTGAACGCTGAATTGAGCCTGTTTTTGAACACTGTATTAAAAGTAGTGAAAACAGCAAATCCCAGCAGAAAATCAACAGGAATCATGTAGTTCCTTCATATTCAAGTGGTTCTGAGTAGTTTGTGCAGAGATTTGTGCAGTTTTTGAAGAGATTTGTTTAATATGATTCCATGTTAGCATGAAGTATCAAAAACGCACTGAACGCTGAATTGAGCCTGTTTTTGAACTCTGTATTAAAAGTAAGGAAATCATTAAATCCCAGAAGAAAATCAACAGGAATCATGTAGTTCCTTCATATTCAAGTTGTTCTGAGTAGTTGGTGCAGCGATTTGTGTAGTTCTTGATGAGATTTGTGCAGTTTGATTGCATGTTAGCATGAAGTGTCAAAAACGCGATGAACGCTGAATTGAGCCTGTTTTTGAACTCTGTATTAAAAGTAGTGAAAACAGCAAATCCTAGTAGAAAATCAACAGGAATCATGTAGTTCCGTCATATTCAAGTTGTTCTGAGTAGTTTGTGCAGAGATTTGTGTAGTTTTTGATGAGATTTGTGCAGTTTGATTTCATTTCAAGTTGATGAGTCACAAACGCACCCAATGCTGAACTGAGCCTGTTTTTGAACTTTCTATTAAAAGTAGCGAAATCAGCAAATCCCTGCAGAAAATCAACAAGAATCATGTAGTTCCTTCATATTCAAGTATTTCTGAGTAGTTTGTGCAAAGATTTGTGTAGTTTTTGATGAGATTTGTGCAGTTTGATTGCATGTTAGCATGAAGTGTTAAAAACGCACTGAACGCTGAATTGAGCCTGTTTTTGACCTCTCTATTAAAAGTAGTGAAAACAGCAAATCCCAGCAGAAAATCAACAGGAATCATGTAGTTCCTTCATATTCAAGTAGTTCTGAGTAGTTTGTGCAGAGATTTGTGTAGTTTTTGAAGAGATTTGTGCAGTTTGACTGCACTTCAAGTTTATGTGTCATAAAGGCACTCAACGCTGAATTGAGCCTGTTTTTCAACTCTGTATTAAATGTAGTGAAATCATTAAATCCGGGCAGAAAATCAACATGAATCATGTAGTTCCTTCATATTCAAGTAGTTTTTAGTAGTTTCTGCAGAGATTTGTGTAGTTTTTGAAGAGATTTGTGCAGTTTGACTGCACTTCAAGTTTATGTGTCATAAAGGCACTGAACGCTGAATTGAGCCTGTTTTTGAACTCTGTATTAAAAGTAGTAAAAACAGCAAATCCCAGCAGAAAATCAACGAGAATCATGTATTCCCTTCATATTCAAGTAGTTCTGAGTAGTTTGTGCAAAGATTTGTGTAGTTTGTGCAGAGATTTGTGCAGTTTGATTTCATTTCAAGTTGGTTAGTCATAAAGGCACTCAATGCTGAATTGAGCCTGTTTTTCAACTCTGTATTAAATGTAGTGAAATCATTAAATCCGGGCAGAAAATCAACATGAATCATGTAGTTCCTTCATATTCAAGTAGTTTTTAGTAGTTTCTGCAGAGATTTGTGTAGTTTTTGATGAGATTTGTGCAGTTTGATTTCATTTCAAGTTGATTAGTCACAAACGCACCCAATGCTGAATTGAGCCTGTTTTTGAACTTTCTATTAAAAGAAGCGAAATCAGCAAATCCCTGCAGAAAATCAACAAGAATCATGTAGTTCCTTCATATTCAAGTAGTTCTGAGTAGTTTGTGCAAAGATTTGTGTAGTTTTTGAAGAGATTTGTGCAGTTTGACTGCACTTCAAGTTTATGTGTCATAAAGGCACTGAACGCTGAATTGAGCCTGTTTTTGAACTCTGTATTAAAAGTAGTAAAAACAGCAAATCCCAGCAGAAAATCAACGAGAAAAATGTATTCCCTTCATATTCAAGAAGTTCTGAGTAGTTTGTGCAGAGATTTGTGTAGTTTTTGATGAGATTTGTGCAGTTTGATTGCATGTTAGCATGAAGTGTTAAAAACGCACTGAACGCTGAATTGAGCCTGTTTTTGAACACTGTATTAAAAGTAGTGAAAACAGCAAATCCCAGCAGAAAATCAACAGGAATCATGTAGTTCCTTCATATTCAAGTGGTTCTGAGTAGTTTGTGCAGAGATTTGTGCAGTTTGATTTCATTTCAAGTTGGTTAGTCATAAACGCACTCAATGCTGAATTGAGCCTGTTTTTGAACTCTGTATTAAAAGTAGTGAAATCAGCAAATCCCAGCAGAAAATCAACAAGAATCAGGTACTTCCTTCATATTCAAGTAGTTCTCAGTAGTTTGTGCAGAGATTTGTGTAGTTTTTGATGAGATTTGTGCAGTTTGATTGCATGTTAGCATGAAGTGTTAAAAACGCACTGAACGCTGAATTGAGCCTGTTTTTGAACTCTGTATTAAAAGTAGTGAAAACAGTAAATCCCAGCAGAAAATCAACAAGAATCAGGTACTTCCTTCATATTCAAGTAGTTCTGAGTAGTTTGTGCAAAGATTTGTGTAGTTTTTGATGAGATTTGTGCAGTTTGATTTCATTTCAAGTTGATGAGTCACAAACGCACCCAATGCTGAATTGAGCCTGTTTTTGAACTTTCTATTAAAAGTAGCGAAATCATTAAATCCCAGCAGAAAATCAACGAGAATCATGTATTCCCTTCATATTCAAGTGGTTCTGAGTAGTTTGTGCAGAGATTTGTGCAGTTTTTGAAGAGATTTGTTTAGTATGATTCCATGTTAGCATGAAGTATCAAAAAAGCACTGAACGCTGAATTGAGCCTGTTTTTGAACTCTCTATTAAAAGTAGTGAAAACAGCAAATCCCAGCAGAAAATCAACAGGAATCATGTAGTTCCTTCATATTCAAGTTGTTCTGAGTAGGTTGTGCAGAGATTTGTGTAGTTTTTGATGAGATTTGTGCAGTTTGATTTCATTTCAAGTTGATGAGTCACAAACGCACCCAATGCTGAATTGAGCCTGTTTTTGAACTTTCTATTAAAAGTAGCGAAATCAGCAAATCCCTGCAGAAAATCAACAAGAATCATGTAGTTCCTTCATATTCAAGTAGTTCTGAGTAGTTTGTGCAGAGATTTGTGCAGTTTCATTTCATTTCAAGTTGGTTAGTCATAAAGGCACTGAACGCTGAATTGAGCCTGTTTTTGAACTCTGTATTAAACGTAGTGAAATCATTAAATCCCAGCAGAAAATCAACATGAATCATGTAGTTCCTTCATATTCAAGTAGTTTTTAGTAGTTTCTGCAGAGATTTGTGTAGTTTTTGAAGAGATTTGTGCAGTTTGACTGCACTTCAAGTTTATGTGTCATAAAGGCACTGAACGCTGAATTGAGCCTGTTTTTGAACTCTGTATTAAAAGTAGTAAAAACAGCAAATCCCAGCAGAAAATCAACGAGAATCATGTATTCCCTTCATATTCAAATAGTTCTGAGTAGTTTGTGCAGAGATTTGTGTAGTTTTTGATGAGATTTGTGCAGTTTGATTGCATGTTAGCATGAAGTGTTAAAAACGCACTGAACGCTGAATTGAGCCTGTTTTTGAACACTGTATTAAAAGTAGTGAAAACAGCAAATCCCAGCAGAAAATCAACAGGAATCATGTAGTTCCTTCATATTCAAGTGGTTCTGAGTAGTTTGTGCAGAGATTTGTGCAGTTTTTGAAGAGATTTGTTTAATATGATTCCATGTTAGCATGAAGTATCAAAAACGCACTGAACGCTGAATTGAGCCTGTTTTTGAACTCTGTATTAAAAGTAAGGAAATCATTAAATCCCAGAAGAAAATCAACAGGAATCATGTAGTTCCTTCATATTCAAGTTGTTCTGAGTAGTTGGTGCAGCGATTTGTGTAGTTCTTGATGAGATTTGTGCAGTTTGATTGCATGTTAGCATGAAGTGTCAAAAACGCGATGAACGCTGAATTGAGCCTGTTTTTGAACTCTGTATTAAAAGTAGTGAAAACAGCAAATCCTAGTAGAAAATCAACAGGAATCATGTAGTTCCGTCATATTCAAGTTGTTCTGAGTAGTTTGTGCAGAGATTTGTGTAGTTTTTGATGAGATTTGTGCAGTTTGATTTCATTTCAAGTTGATGAGTCACAAACGCACCCAATGCTGAACTGAGCCTGTTTTTGAACTTTCTATTAAAAGTAGCGAAATCAGCAAATCCCTGCAGAAAATCAACAAGAATCATGTAGTTCCTTCATATTCAAGTATTTCTGAGTAGTTTGTGCAAAGATTTGTGTAGTTTTTGATGAGATTTGTGCAGTTTGATTGCATGTTAGCATGAAGTGTTAAAAACGCACTGAACGCTGAATTGAGCCTGTTTTTGACCTCTCTATTAAAAGTAGTGAAAACAGCAAATCCCAGCAGAAAATCAACAGGAATCATGTAGTTCCTTCATATTCAAGTAGTTCTGAGTAGTTTGTGCAGAGATTTGTGTAGTTTTTGAAGAGATTTGTGCAGTTTGACTGCACTTCAAGTTTATGTGTCATAAAGGCACTCAACGCTGAATTGAGCCTGTTTTTCAACTCTGTATTAAATGTAGTGAAATCATTAAATCCGGGCAGAAAATCAACATGAATCATGTAGTTCCTTCATATTCAAGTAGTTTTTAGTAGTTTCTGCAGAGATTTGTGTAGTTTTTGAAGAGATTTGTGCAGTTTGACTGCACTTCAAGTTTATGTGTCATAAAGGCACTGAACGCTGAATTGAGCCTGTTTTTGAACTCTGTATTAAAAGTAGTAAAAACAGCAAATCCCAGCAGAAAATCAACGAGAATCATGTATTCCCTTCATATTCAAGTAGTTCTGAGTAGTTTGTGCAAAGATTTGTGTAGTTTGTGCAGAGATTTGTGCAGTTTGATTTCATTTCAAGTTGGTTAGTCATAAAGGCACTCAATGCTGAATTGAGCCTGTTTTTCAACTCTGTATTAAATGTAGTGAAATCATTAAATCCGGGCAGAAAATCAACATGAATCATGTAGTTCCTTCATATTCAAGTAGTTTTTAGTAGTTTCTGCAGAGATTTGTGTAGTTTTTGATGAGATTTGTGCAGTTTGATTTCATTTCAAGTTGATTAGTCACAAACGCACCCAATGCTGAATTGAGCCTGTTTTTGAACTTTCTATTAAAAGAAGCGAAATCAGCAAATCCCTGCAGAAAATCAACAAGAATCATGTAGTTCCTTCATATTCAAGTAGTTCTGAGTAGTTTGTGCAAAGATTTGTGTAGTTTTTGAAGAGATTTGTGCAGTTTGACTGCACTTCAAGTTTATGTGTCATAAAGGCACTGAACGCTGAATTGAGCCTGTTTTTGAACTCTGTATTAAAAGTAGTAAAAACAGCAAATCCCAGCAGAAAATCAACGAGAAAAATGTATTCCCTTCATATTCAAGAAGTTCTGAGTAGTTTGTGCAGAGATTTGTGTAGTTTTTGATGAGATTTGTGCAGTTTGATTGCATGTTAGCATGAAGTGTTAAAAACGCACTGAACGCTGAATTGAGCCTGTTTTTGAACACTGTATTAAAAGTAGTGAAAACAGCAAATCCCAGCAGAAAATCAACAGGAATCATGTAGTTCCTTCATATTCAAGTGGTTCTGAGTAGTTTGTGCAGAGATTTGTGCAGTTTGATTTCATTTCAAGTTGGTTAGTCATAAACGCACTCAATGCTGAATTGAGCCTGTTTTTGAACTCTGTATTAAAAGTAGTGAAATCAGCAAATCCCAGCAGAAAATCAACAAGAATCAGGTACTTCCTTCATATTCAAGTAGTTCTCAGTAGTTTGTGCAGAGATTTGTGTAGTTTTTGATGAGATTTGTGCAGTTTGATTGCATGTTAGCATGAAGTGTTAAAAACGCACTGAACGCTGAATTGAGCCTGTTTTTGAACTCTGTATTAAAAGTAGTGAAAACAGTAAATCCCAGCAGAAAATCAACAAGAATCAGGTACTTCCTTCATATTCAAGTAGTTCTGAGTAGTTTGTGCAAAGATTTGTGTAGTTTTTGATGAGATTTGTGCAGTTTGATTTCATTTCAAGTTGATGAGTCACAAACGCACCCAATGCTGAATTGAGCCTGTTTTTGAACTTTCTATTAAAAGTAGCGAAATCATTAAATCCCAGCAGAAAATCAACGAGAATCATGTATTCCCTTCATATTCAAGTGGTTCTGAGTAGTTTGTGCAGAGATTTGTGCAGTTTTTGAAGAGATTTGTTTAGTATGATTCCATGTTAGCATGAAGTATCAAAAAAGCACTGAACGCTGAATTGAGCCTGTTTTTGAACTCTCTATTAAAAGTAGTGAAAACAGCAAATCCCAGCAGAAAATCAACAGGAATCATGTAGTTCCTTCATATTCAAGTTGTTCTGAGTAGGTTGTGCAGAGATTTGTGTAGTTTTTGATGAGATTTGTGCAGTTTGATTTCATTTCAAGTTGATGAGTCACAAACGCACCCAATGCTGAATTGAGCCTGTTTTTGAACTTTCTATTAAAAGTAGCGAAATCAGCAAATCCCTGCAGAAAATCAACAAGAATCATGTAGTTCCTTCATATTCAAGTAGTTCTGAGTAGTTTGTGCAGAGATTTGTGCAGTTTCATTTCATTTCAAGTTGGTTAGTCATAAAGGCACTGAACGCTGAATTGAGCCTGTTTTTGAACTCTGTATTAAACGTAGTGAAATCATTAAATCCCAGCAGAAAATCAACATGAATCATGTAGTTCCTTCATATTCAAGTAGTTTTTAGTAGTTTCTGCAGAGATTTGTGTAGTTTTTGAAGAGATTTGTGCAGTTTGACTGCACTTCAAGTTTATGTGTCATAAAGGCACTGAACGCTGAATTGAGCCTGTTTTTGAACTCTGTATTAAAAGTAGTAAAAACAGCAAATCCCAGCAGAAAATCAACGAGAATCATGTATTCCCTTCATATTCAAATAGTTCTGAGTAGTTTGTGCAGAGATTTGTGTAGTTTTTGATGAGATTTGTGCAGTTTGATTGCATGTTAGCATGAAGTGTTAAAAACGCACTGAACGCTGAATTGAGCCTGTTTTTGAACACTGTATTAAAAGTAGTGAAAACAGCAAATCCCAGCAGAAAATCAACAGGAATCATGTAGTTCCTTCATATTCAAGTGGTTCTGAGTAGTTTGTGCAGAGATTTGTGCAGTTTTTGAAGAGATTTGTTTAATATGATTCCATGTTAGCATGAAGTATCAAAAACGCACTGAACGCTGAATTGAGCCTGTTTTTGAACTCTGTATTAAAAGTAAGGAAATCATTAAATCCCAGAAGAAAATCAACAGGAATCATGTAGTTCCTTCATATTCAAGTTGTTCTGAGTAGTTGGTGCAGCGATTTGTGTAGTTCTTGATGAGATTTGTGCAGTTTGATTGCATGTTAGCATGAAGTGTCAAAAACGCGATGAACGCTGAATTGAGCCTGTTTTTGAACTCTGTATTAAAAGTAGTGAAAACAGCAAATCCTAGTAGAAAATCAACAGGAATCATGTAGTTCCGTCATATTCAAGTTGTTCTGAGTAGTTTGTGCAGAGATTTGTGTAGTTTTTGATGAGATTTGTGCAGTTTGATTTCATTTCAAGTTGATGAGTCACAAACGCACCCAATGCTGAACTGAGCCTGTTTTTGAACTTTCTATTAAAAGTAGCGAAATCAGCAAATCCCTGCAGAAAATCAACAAGAATCATGTAGTTCCTTCATATTCAAGTATTTCTGAGTAGTTTGTGCAAAGATTTGTGTAGTTTTTGATGAGATTTGTGCAGTTTGATTGCATGTTAGCATGAAGTGTTAAAAACGCACTGAACGCTGAATTGAGCCTGTTTTTGACCTCTCTATTAAAAGTAGTGAAAACAGCAAATCCCAGCAGAAAATCAACAGGAATCATGTAGTTCCTTCATATTCAAGTAGTTCTGAGTAGTTTGTGCAGAGATTTGTGTAGTTTTTGAAGAGATTTGTGCAGTTTGACTGCACTTCAAGTTTATGTGTCATAAAGGCACTCAACGCTGAATTGAGCCTGTTTTTCAACTCTGTATTAAATGTAGTGAAATCATTAAATCCGGGCAGAAAATCAACATGAATCATGTAGTTCCTTCATATTCAAGTAGTTTTTAGTAGTTTCTGCAGAGATTTGTGTAGTTTTTGAAGAGATTTGTGCAGTTTGACTGCACTTCAAGTTTATGTGTCATAAAGGCACTGAACGCTGAATTGAGCCTGTTTTTGAACTCTGTATTAAAAGTAGTAAAAACAGCAAATCCCAGCAGAAAATCAACGAGAATCATGTATTCCCTTCATATTCAAGTAGTTCTGAGTAGTTTGTGCAAAGATTTGTGTAGTTTGTGCAGAGATTTGTGCAGTTTGATTTCATTTCAAGTTGGTTAGTCATAAAGGCACTCAATGCTGAATTGAGCCTGTTTTTCAACTCTGTATTAAATGTAGTGAAATCATTAAATCCGGGCAGAAAATCAACATGAATCATGTAGTTCCTTCATATTCAAGTAGTTTTTAGTAGTTTCTGCAGAGATTTGTGTAGTTTTTGATGAGATTTGTGCAGTTTGATTTCATTTCAAGTTGATTAGTCACAAACGCACCCAATGCTGAATTGAGCCTGTTTTTGAACTTTCTATTAAAAGAAGCGAAATCAGCAAATCCCTGCAGAAAATCAACAAGAATCATGTAGTTCCTTCATATTCAAGTAGTTCTGAGTAGTTTGTGCAAAGATTTGTGTAGTTTTTGAAGAGATTTGTGCAGTTTGACTGCACTTCAAGTTTATGTGTCATAAAGGCACTGAACGCTGAATTGAGCCTGTTTTTGAACTCTGTATTAAAAGTAGTAAAAACAGCAAATCCCAGCAGAAAATCAACGAGAAAAATGTATTCCCTTCATATTCAAGAAGTTCTGAGTAGTTTGTGCAGAGATTTGTGTAGTTTTTGATGAGATTTGTGCAGTTTGATTGCATGTTAGCATGAAGTGTTAAAAACGCACTGAACGCTGAATTGAGCCTGTTTTTGAACACTGTATTAAAAGTAGTGAAAACAGCAAATCCCAGCAGAAAATCAACAGGAATCATGTAGTTCCTTCATATTCAAGTGGTTCTGAGTAGTTTGTGCAGAGATTTGTGCAGTTTTTGAAGAGATTTGTTTAGTATGATTCCATGTTAGCATGAAGTATCAAAAACGTACTGAACACTGAATTGAGCCTATTTTTGAACTCTGTATTAAAAGTAGTAAAAACAGCAAATCCCAGCAGAAAATCAACGAGAATCATGTATTCCCTTCATATTCAAGTAGTTCTGAGTAGTTTGTGCAGAGATTTGTGCAGTTTTTGAAGAGATTTGTTTAGTATGATTCCATGTTAGCATGAAGTATCAAAAACGCACTGAACGCTGAATTGAGCCTGTTTTTGAACTCTGTATTAAAAGTAAGGAAATCATTAAATCCCAGAAGAAAATCAACAGGAATCATGTAGTTCCTTCATATTCAAGTGGTTCTGAGTAGTTTGTGCAGAGATTTGTGTAGTTCTTGATGAGATTTGTGCAGTTTGATTGCATGTTAGCATGAAGTGTCAAAAACGCAATGAACGCTGATTTGAGCCTGTTTTTGAACTCTGTATTAAAAGTAGTGAAAACAGCAAATCCTAGTAGAAAATCAACAGGAATCATGTAGTTCCGTCATATTCAAGTTGTTCTGAGTAGTTTGTGCAGAGATTTGTGTAGTTTTTGATGAGATTTGTGCAGTTTGATTTCATTTCAAGTTGATGAGTCACAAACGCACCCAATGCTGAATTGAGCCTGTTTTTGAACTTTCTATTAAAAGTAGCGAAATCAGCAAATCCCTGCAGAAAATCAACAAGAATCATGTAGTTCCTTCATATTCAAGTAGTTCTGAGTAGTTTGTGCAGAGATTTGTGTAGTTTTTGAAGAGATTTGTGCAGTTTGACTGCACTTCAAGTTTATGTGTCATAAAGGCACTGAACGCTGAATTGAGTCTGTTTTTGAACTCTGTATTAAAAGTAGTGAAAACAGCAAATCCCAGCAGGAAATCAACAGGAATCATGTAGTTCCTTCATATTCAAGTTGTTCTGAGTAGTTTGTGCAGAGATTTGTGTAGTTTTTGATGAGATTTGTGCAGTTTGATTGCATGTTAGCATGAAGTGTCAAAAACGCACTGAACGCTGAATTGAGCCTGTTTATGAACTCTGTATTAAAAGTAGTGAAATCAGCAAATCCCAGCAGAAAACAACAAGAATCAGGTACGTCCTTCATATTCAAGTAGTTCTGAGTAGTTTGTGCAGAGATTTGTGCAGTTTTTGAAGAGATTTGTTTAGTATGATTCCATGTTAGCATGAAGTATCAAAAAAGCACTGAACGCTGAATTGAGCCTATTTTTGAACTCTGTATTAAAAGTAGTGAAAACAGTAAATCCCAGCAGAAAATCAATAGGAATCATGTAGTTCCTTCATATTCAAGTTGTTCTGAGTAGTTTGTGCAGAGATTTGTGTAGTTTTTGAAGAGATTTGTGCAGTTTGACTGCACTTCAAGTTTATGTGTCATAAAGGCACTGAACGCTGAATTGAGCCTGTTTTTCAACTCTGTATTAAAAGTAGTGAAAACAGCAAATCCCAGCAGAAAATCAACAAGAATCAGGTACTTCCTTCATATTCATGTAGTTCTGAGTAGTTTGTGCAGAGATTTGTGTAGTTTTTGATGAGATTTGTGCAGTTTGATTTCATTTCAAGTTGATGAGTCACAAACGCACCCAATGCTGAATTGAGCCTGTTTTTGAACTTTCTATTAAAAGAAGCGAAATCAGCAAATCCCTGCAGAAAATGGACAAGAATCATGTAGTTCCTTCATATTCAAGTAGTTCTGAGTAGTTTGTGCAAAGATTTGTGTAGTTTTTGATGAGATTTGTGCAGTTTGATTGCATGTTAGCATGAAGTGTTAAAAACGCACTGAACGCTGAATTGAGCCTGTTTTTGAACTCTCTATTAAAAGTAGTGAAAACAGCAAATCCCAGCAGAAAATCAACAGGAATCATGTAGTTCCTTCATATTCAAGTAGTTTTTAGTAGTTTCTGCAGAGATTTGTGTAGTTCTTGAAGATATTTGTGCAGTTTGACTGCACTTCAAGTTTATGTGTCATAAAGACACTGAACGCTGAATTGAGCCTGTTTTTGAACTCTGTATTAAAAGTAGTGAAAACAGCAATTCCCAGCAGAAAATCAACAGGAATCATGTAGTTCCTTCATATTCAAGTTGTTCTGAGTAGTTTGTGCAGAGATTTGTGCAGTTTTTGAAGAGATTTGTTTAGTATGATTCCATGTTAGCATGAAGTATCAAAAAAGCACTGAACGCTGAATTGAGCCTATTTTTGAACTCTGTATTAAAAGTAGTGAAATCAGTAAATCCCAGCAGAAAATCAATAGGAATCATGTAGTTCCTTCATATTCAAGTTGTTCTGAGTAGTTTGTGCAGAGATTTGTGCAGTTTGATTTCATTTCAAGTTGGTTAGTCATAAACGCACTCAATGCTGAATTGAGCCTGTTTTTGAACTCTGTATTAAAAGTAGTGAAATCAGCAAATCCCAGCAGAAAACAACAAGAATCAGGTACGTCCTTCATATTCAAGTAGTTCTGAGTAGTTTGTGCAAAGATTTGTGTAGGTTTTGATGAGATTTGTGCAGTTTGATTGCATGTTAGCATGAAGTGTTAAAAACGCACTGAACGCTGAATTGAGCCTGTTTTTGAACTCTCTATTAAAAGTAGTGAAAACAGCAAATCCCAGCAGAAAATCAACGGGAATCATGTATTCCCTTCATATTCAAGTAGTTCTGAGTAGTTTGTGCAGAGATTTGTGTAGTTTTTGAAGAGATTTGTGCAGTTTGATTTCATTTCAAGTTGGTTAGTCATAAACGCACTCAATGCTGAATTGAGCCTGTTTTTGAACTCTGTATTAAAAGTAGTGAAATCAGCAAATCCCAGCAGAAAACAACAAGAATCAGGTACGTCCTTCATATTCAAGTAGTTCTGAGTAGTTTGTACAGAGATTTGTGTAGTTTGTGCAGAGATTTGTGCAGTTTGATTTCATTTCAAGTTGGTTAGTCATAAACGCACTCAGTGCTGAATTGAGCCTGTTTTTGAACTCTGTATTAAATGTAGTGAAATCATTAAATCCCAGCAGAAAATCAATGAGAATCATGTATTCCCTTCATATTCAAGTAGTTCTGAGTAGTTTGTGCAGAGATTTGTGCAGTTTTTGAAGAGATTTGTTTAGTATGATTCCATGTTAGCATGAAGTATCAAAAAGCACTGAACGCTGAATTGAGCCTGTTTTTGAACTCTGTATTAAAAGTAGTGAAAACAGTAAATCCCAGCAGAAAATCAACAAGAATCAGGTACTTCCTTCATATTCAAGTAGTTCTGAGTAGTTTGTGCAGAGATTTGTGTAGTTTTTGATGAGATTTGTGCAGTTTGATTGCATGTTAGCATGAAGTGTTAAAAACGCACTGAACTCTGAATTGAGCCTGTTTTTGAACTCTCTATTAAAAGTAGTGAAAACAGCAAATCCCAGCAGAAAATCAACAGGAATCATGTAGTTCCTTCATATTCAAGTAGTTTTTAGTAGTGTCTGCAGAGATTTGTGTAGTTTTTGATGAGATTTGTGCAGTTTCATTGCAGTTAGCATGAAGTATCAAAAACGCACTGAACGCTGAATTGAGCCTGTTTTTGAACTCTGTATTAAATGTAGTGAAATCATTAAATCCCAGAAGAAAATCAACAGGAATCATGTAGTTCCTTCATATTTAAGTAGTTCTGAGTAGTTTGTGCAGAGATTTGTGCAGTTTTTGAAGAGATTTGTTTAGTATGATTCCATGTTAGCATGAAGTATCAAAATGCACTGAACGCTGAATTGAGCCTGTTTTTGAACTCTGTATTAAAAGTAGTGAAAACAGTAAATCCCAGCAGAAAATCAACAAGAATCAGGTACTTCCTTCATATTCAAGTAGTTCTGAGTAGTTTGTGCAGAGATTTGTGTAGTTTTTGATGAGATTTGTGCAGTTTGATTGCATGTTAGCATGAAGTGTTAAAAACGCACTGAACTCTGAATTGAGCCTGTTTTTGAACTCTCTATTAAAAGTAGTGAAAACAGCAAATCCCAGCAGAAAATCAACAGGAATCATGTAATTCCTTCATATTCAAGTAGTTTTTAGTAGTTTGTGCAGAGATTTGTGTAGTTTTTGAAGAGATTTATGCAGTTTGACTGCACTTCAAGTTGATGTGTCATAAAGGCACTCCACGCTGAATTGAGCCTGTTTTTGAACTTTGTATTAAATGTAGTGAAAACAGCAAATCCCAGCAGAAAATCAACGGGAATCATGTAGTCCCTTCATATTCAAGTAGTTCTGAGTAGTTTGTGCAGAGAATTGTGTAGTTTTTGATGAGATTTGTGCAGTTTGATTGCATGTTAGCATGAAGTATCAACAACGCACTGAACGCTGAATTGAGCCTGTTTTTGAACTCTGTATTAAATGTAGTGAAATCATTAAATCCCAGAAGAAAATAAACAGGAATAATGTAGTTCCTTCATATTCAAGTAGTTCTGAGTAGTTTGTGCATAGATTTGTGCAGTTTTTGAAGAGATTTGTTTAGTATGATTCCATGTTAGCATGAAGTGTTAAAAACGCACTGAACTCTGAATTGAGCCTGTTTTTGAACTCTCTATTAAAAGTAGTGAAAACAGCAAATCCCAGCAGAAAATCAACAGGAATCATGTAGTTCCTTCATATTCAAGTAGTTTTTAGTAGTGTCTGCAGAGATTTGTGTAGTTTTTGATGAGATTTGTGCAGTTTCATTGCAGTTAGCATGAAGTATCAAAAACGCACTGAACGCTGAATTGAGCCTGTTTTTGAACTCTGTATTAAATGTAGTGAAATCATTAAATCCCAGAAGAAAATCAACAGGAATCATGTAGTTCCTTCATATTTAAGTAGTTCTGAGTAGTTTGTGCAGAGATTTGTGCAGTTTTTGAAGAGATTTGTTTAGTATGATTCCATGTTAGCATGAAGTATCAAAATGCACTGAACGCTGAATTGAGCCCGTTTTTGAACTCTGTATTAAAAGTAGTGAAAACAGTAAATCCCAGCAGAAAATCAACAAGAATCAGGTACTTCCTTCATATTCAAGTAGTTCTGAGTAGTTTGTGCAGAGATTTGTGTAGTTTTTGATGAGATTTGTGCAGTTTGATTGCATGTTAGCATGAAGTGTTAAAAACGCACTGAACTCTGAATTGAGCCTGTTTTTGAACTCTCTATTAAAAGTAGTGAAAACAGCAAATCCCAGCAGAAAATCAACAGGAATCATGTAGTTCCTTCATATTCAAGTAGTTTTTAGTAGTTTGTGCAGAGATTTGTGTAGTTTTTGAAGAGATTTATGCAGTTTGACTGCACTTCAAGTTGATGTGTCATAAAGGCACTCCACGCTGAATTGAGCCTGTTTTTGAACTTTGTATTAAATGTAGTGAAAACAGCAAATCCCAGCAGAAAATCAACATGAATCATGTAGTTCCTTCATATTCAAGTAGTTCTGAGTAGTTTGTGCAGAGATTTGTGCAGTTTTTGAAGAGATTTGTTTAGTATGATTCCATGTTAGCATGAAGTATCAAAAAGCACTGAACGCTGAATTGAGCCTGTTTTTGAACTCTCTATTAAAAGCAGTGAAAACAGTAAATCCCAGCAGAAAATTAACAAGAATCAAGTACTTCCTTCATATTCAAGTAGTTCTGAGTAGTTTGTGCAGAGATTTGTGTAGTTTTTGATGAGATTTGTGCAGTTTGATTGCATGTTAGCATGAAGTGTTAAAAACGCACTGAACCCTGAATTGAGCCTGTTTTTGAACTCTGTATTAAAAGTAGTGAAAACAGTAAATCCCAGCAGAAAATTAACAAGAATCAAGTACTTCCTTCATATTCAAGTAGTTCTGAGTAGTTTGTGCAGAGATTTGTGTAGTTTTTGATGAGATTTGTGCAGTTTGATTGCATGTTAGCATGAAGTGTTAAAAACGCACTGAACGCTGAATTGAGCCTGTTTTTGAACTCTCTATTAAAAGTAGTGAAAAGAGCAAATCCCAGCAGAAAATCAACAGGAATCATGTAGTTCCTTCATATTCAAGTAGTTTTTAGTAGTTTCTGCAGAGATTTGTGTAGTTTTTGAAGAGATTTGTGCAGTTTGACTGCACTTCAAGTTTATGCGTCATAAAGGCACTGAACGCTGAATTTAGCCTGTTTTTGAACTTTGTATTAAATGTAAGGAAATCATTAAATCCCAGAAGAAAATCAACAGGAATCATGTAGTTCTTTCATATTCAAGTGGTTCTGAGTAGTTTGTGCAGAGATTTGTGCAGTTTGATTTCATTTCAAGTTGGTTAGTCATAAACGCACTCAATGCTGAATTGAGCCTGTTTTTGAACTCTGTATTAAAAGTAGTGAAATCAGCAAATCCCAGCAGAAAACAACAAGAATCAGGTACGTCCTTCATATTCAAGTAGTTCTGAGTAGTTTGTGCAAAGATTTGTGTAGGTTTTGATGAGATTTGTGCAGTTTGATTGCATGTTAGCATGAAGTGTTAAAAACGCACTGAACGCTGAATTGAGCCTGTTTTTGAACTCTTTATTAAAAGTAGTGAAAACAGTAAATCCCAGCAGAAAATCAACAAGAATCAGGTACTTCCTTCATATTCAAGTAGTTCTGAGTAGTTTGTGCAGAGATTTGTGTAGTTTTTGATGAGATTTGTGCAGTTTGATTGCATGTTAGCATGAAGTGTTAAAAACGCACTGAACGCTGAATTGAGCCTGTTTTTGAACTCTGTATTAAATGTAAGGAAATCATTAAATCCCAGAAGAAAATCAACAGGAATCATGTAGTTCCTTCATATTCAAGTGGTTCTGAGTAGTTTGTGCAGAGATTTGTGCAGTTTGATTTCATTTCAAGTTGATGAGTCACAAACGCACCCAATGCTGAATTGAGCCTGTTTTTGAACTTTCTATTAAAAGTAGCGAAATCAGCAAATCCCTGCAGAAAATCAACAGGACTCATGTAGTTCCTTCATATTCAAGTTGTTCTGAGTAGTTTGTGCAGAGATTTGTGTAGTTTTTGAAGAGATTTGTGCAGTTTGACTGCACTTCAAGTTTATGTGTCATAAAGGCACTGAACGCTGAATTGAGCCTGTTTTTGAACTCTGTATTAAAAGTAGTGAAAACAGTAAATCCCAGCAGAAAATCAACAAGAATCAGGTACTTCCTTCATATTCAAGTAGTTCTGAGTAGTTTGTGCAGAGATTTGTGTAGTTTTTGATGAGATTTGTGCAGTTTGATTGCATGTTAGCATGAAGTGTTAAAAACGCACTGAACGCTGAATTGAGCCTGTTTTTGAACTCTCTATTAAAAGTAGTGAAATCATTAAATCCCAGAAGAAAATCAACAGGAATCATGTAGTTCCTTCATATTCAAGTAGTTTTTAGTAGTTTCTGCAGAGATTTGTGTAGTTTTTGAAGAGATTTGTGCAGTTTGATTGCACTTCAAGTTTATGTGTCATAAAGGCACTGAACGCTGAATTGAGCCTGTTTTTGAACTCTGTATTAAAAGTAGTAAAAACAGCAAATCCCAGCAGAAAATCAACGAGAATCATGTATTCCCTTCATATTCAAATAGTTCTGAGTAGTTTGTGCAGAGATTTGTGTAGTTTTTGATGAGATTTGTGCAGTTTGATTGCATGTTAGCATGAAGTGTCAAAAACGCGATGAACGCTGAATTGAGCCTGTTTTTGAACTCTGTATTAAAAGTAGTGAAAACAGCAAATCCTAGTAGAAAATCAACAGGAATCATATAGTTCCGTCATATTCAAGTTGTTCTGAGTAGTTTGTGCAGAGATTTGTGTAGTTTTTGATGAGATTTGTGCAGTTTGATTTCATTTCAAGTTGATGAGTCACAAACGCACCCAATGCTGAACTGAGCCTGTTTTTGAACTTTCTATTAAAAGTAGCGAAATCAGCAAATCCCTGCAGAAAATCAACAAGAATCATGTAGTTCCTTCATATTCAAGTAGTTCTGAGTAGTTTGTGCAGAGATTTGTGCAGTTTGATTTCATTTCAAGTTGATGAGTCACAAACGCACCCAATGCTGAATTGAGCCTGTTTTTGAACTCTGTATTAAAAGTAAGGAAATCATTAAATCCCAGAAGAAAATCAACAGGAACCATGTAGTTCCTTCATATTCAAGTGGTTCTGAGTAGTTGGTGCAGAGATTTGTGTAGTTCTTGATGAGATTTGTGCAGTATGATTGCATGTTAGCATGAAGTGTCAAAAACGCAATGAACGCTGAATTGAGCCTGTTTTTGAACTCTGTATTAAAAGTAGTGAAAACAGCAAATCCTAGTAGAAAATCAACAGGAATCATGTAGTTCCGTCATATTCAAGTTGTTCTGAGTAGTTTGTGCAGAGATTTGTGTAGTTTTTGATGAGATTTGTGCAGTTTGATTTCATTTCAAGTTGATTAGTCACAAACGCACCCAATGCTGAATTGAGCCTGTTTTTGAACTTTCTATTAAAAGTAGCGAAATCAGCAAATCCCTGCAGAAAATCAACAAGAATCATGTAGTTCCTTCATATTCAAGTATTTCTGAGTAGTTTGTGCAAAGATTTGTGTAGTTTTTGATGAGATTTGTGCAGTTTGATTGCATGTTAGCATGAAGTGTTAAAAACGCACTGAACGCTGAATTGAGCCTGTTTTTGACCTCTCTATTAAAAGTAGTGAAAACAGCAAATCCCAGCAGAAAATCAACAGGAATCATGTAGTTCCTTCATATTCAAGTAGTTTTTAGTAGTTTCTGCAGAGATTTGTGTAGTTTTTGAAGAGATTTGTGCAGTTTGACTGCACTTCAAGTTTATGTGTCATAAAGGCACTGAACGCTGAATTGAGCCTGTTTTTGAACTCTGTATTAAAAGTAGTAAAAACAGTAAATCCCAGCAGAAAATCAACGAGAATCATGTATTCCCTTCATATTCAAGTAGTTCTGAGTAGTTTGTGCAGAGATTTGTGTAGTTTTTGATGAGATTTGTGCAGTTTGATTTCATTTCAAGTTGATGAGTCACAAACGCACCCAATGCTGAATTGAGCCTGTTTTTGAACTTTCTATTAAAAGTAGCGAAATCGGCAAATCCCTGCAGAAAATCAACAAGAATCATGTAGTTCCTTCATATTCAAATAGTTCTGAGTAGTTTGTGCAGAGATTTGTGCAGTTTGATTTCATTTCAAGTTGGTTAGTCATAAAGGCACTCAATGCTGAATTGAGCCTGTTTTTCAACTCTGTATTAAATGTAGTGAAATCATTAAATCCGGGCAGAAAATCAACATGAATCATGTAGTTCCTTCATATTCAAGTAGTTTTTAGTAGTTTCTGCAGAGATTTGTGTAGTTTTTGATGAGATTTGTGCAGTTTGATTTCATTTCAAGTTGATTAGTCACAAACGCACCCAATGCTGAATTGAGCCTGTTTTTGAACTTTCTATTAAAAGAAGCGAAATCAGCAAATCCCTGCAGAAAATCAACAAGAATCATGTAGTTCCTTCATATTCAAGTAGTTCTGAGTAGTTTGTGCAAAGATTTGTGTAGTTTTTGATGAGATTTGTGCAGTTTGATTTCATTTCAAGTTGATTAGTCACAAACGCACCCAATGCTGAATTGAGCCTGTTTTTGAACTTTCTATTAAAAGAAGCGAAATCAGCAAATCCCTGCAGAAAATCAACAAGAATCATGTAGTTCCTTCATATTCAAGTAGTTCTGAGTAGTTTGTGCAAAGATTTGTGTAGTTTTTGATGAGATTTGTGCAGTTTGATTGCATGTTAGCATGAAGTGTTAAAAACGCACTGAACGCTGAATTGAGCCTGTTTTTGAACTCTGTATTAAAAGTAGTAAAAACAGCAAATCCCAGCAGAAAATCAACGAGAATCATGTATTCCCTTCATATTCAAGTAGTTCTGAGTAGTTTGTGCAGAGATTTGTGCAGTTTTTGAAGAGATTTGTTTAGTATGATTCCATGTTAGCATGAAGTATCAAAAACGCACTGAACGCTGAATTGAGCCTGTTTTTGAACTCTGTATTAAAAGTAAGGAAATCATTAAATCCCAGAAGAAAATCAACAGGAATCATGTAGTTCCTTCATATTCAAGTAGTTTTTAGTAGTTTCTGCAGAGATTTGTGTAGTTTTTGAAGAGATTTGTGCAGTTTGATTGCATGTTAGCATGAAGTGTTAAAAACGCACTGAACGCTGAATTGAGCCTGTTTTTGAACTCTCTATTAAAAGTAGTGAAAACAGCAAATCCCAGCAGAAAATCAACAGGAATCATGTAGTTCCTTCATATTCAAGTTGTTCTGAGTAGTTTGTGCAGAGATTTGTGTAGTTTTTGATGAGATTTGTGCAGTTTGATTGCATGTTAGCATGAAGTGTTAAAAACGCACTGAACGCTGAATTGAGCCTGTTTTTGAACTCTCTATTAAAAGTAGTGAAAACAGCAAATCCCAGCAGAAAATCAACAGGTATCATGTAGTTCCTTCATATTCAAGTGGTTCTGAGTAGTTTGTGCAGAGATTTGTGCAGTTTGATTTCATTTCAAGTTGATGAGTCACAAACGCACCCAATGCTGAATTGAGCCTGTTTTTGAACTCTGTATTAAAAGTAAGGAAATCATTAAATCCCAGAAGAAAATCAACAGGAATCATGTAGTTCCTTCATATTCAAGTGGTTCTGAGTAGTTTGTGCAGAGATTTGTGTAGTTCTTGATGAGATTTGTGCAGTTTGATTGCATGTTAGCATGAAGTGTCAAAAACGCAATGAACGCTGAATTGAGCCTGTTTTTGAACTCTGTATTAAAAGTAGTGAAAACAGCAAATCCTAGTAGAAAATCAACAGGAATCATGTAGTTCCGTCATATTCAAGTTGTTCTGAGTAGTTTGTGCAGAGATTTGTGTAGTTTTTGATGAGATTTGTGCAGTTTGATTTCATTTCAAGTTGATGAGTCACAAACGCACCCAATGCTGAATTGAGCCTGTTTTTGAACTCTGTATTAAATGTAGTGAAATCATTAAATCCCAGCAGAAAATCAACGAGAATCATGTATTCCCTTCATATTCAAGTAGTTCTGAGTAGTTTGTGCAGAGATTTGTGTAGTTTTTGAAGAGATTTGTGCAGTTTGACTGCACTTCAAGTTTATGTGTCATAAAGGCACTGAACGCTGAATTGAGCCTGTTTTTGAACTCTCTATTAAAAGTAGTGAAAACAGCAAATCCCAGCAGAAAATCAACAGGAATCATGTAGTTCCTTCATATTCAAGTAGTTTTTAGTAGTTTCTGCAGAGATTTGTGTAGTTTTTGAAGAGACTTGTGCAGTTTGACTGCACTTCAAGTTTATGTGTCATAAAGGCACTGAACGCTGAATTGAGCCTGTTTTTGAACTCTGTATTAAAAGTAGTGAAAATAGCAAATCCCAGAAGAAAATCAACAGGAATCATGTAGTTCCTTCATATTCAAGTGGTTCTGAGTAGTTTGTACAGAGATTTGTGTAGTTTTTGATGAGATTTGTGCAGTTTGATTGCAGTTAGCATGAAGTATCAAAAAGCACTGAACGCTGAATTGAGCCTGTTTTTGAACTCTGTATTAAAAGTAGTGAAAACAGTAAATCCCAGCAGAAAATCAACAAGAATCAGGTACTTCCTTCATATTCAAGTAGTTCTGAGTAGTTTGTGCAGAGATTTGTGTAGTTTTTGATGAGATTTGTGCAGTTTGATTGCATGTTAGCATGAAGTGTTAAAAACGCACTGAACTCTGAATTGAGCCTGTTTTTGAACTCTCTATTAAAAGTAGTGAAAACAGCAAATCCCAGCAGAAAATCAACAGGAATCATGTAGTTCCTTCATATTCAAGTAGTTTTTAGTAGTGTCTGCAGAGATTTGTGTAGTTTTTGATGAGATTTGTGCAGTTTGATTGCAGTTAGCATGAAGTATCAAAAACGCACTGAACGCTGAATTGAGCCTGTTTTTGAACTCTGTATTAAATGTAGTGAAATCATTAAATCCCAGAAGAAAATCAACAGGAATCATGTAGTTCCTTCATATTTAAGTAGTTCTGAGTAGTTTGTGCAGAGATTTGTGCAGTTTTTGAAGAGATTTGTTTAGTATGATTCCATGTTAGCATGAAGTATCAAAATGCACTGAACGCTGAATTGAGCCTGTTTTTGAACTCTGTATTAAAAGTAGTGAAAACAGTAAATCCCAGCAGAAAATCAACAAGAATCAGGTACTTCCTTCATATTCAAGTAGTTCTGAGTAGTTTGTGCAGAGATTTGTGTAGTTTTTGATGAGATTTGTGCAGTTTGATTGCATGTTAGCATGAAGTGTTAAAAACGCACTGAACTCTGAATTGAGCCTGTTTTTGAACTCTCTATTAAAAGTAGTGAAAACAGTAAATCCCAGCAGAAAATCAATAGGAATCATGTAGTTCCTTCATATTCAAGTAGTTCTGAGTAGTTTGTGCAGAGAATTGTGTAGTTTTTGAGGATATTTGTGCAGTTTGACTGCACTTCAAGTTTATGTGTCATAAAGGCACTCAACGCTGAATTGAGCCTGTTTTTCAACTCTGTATTAAATGTAGTGAAATCATTAAATCCGGGCAGAAAATCAACATGAATCATGTAGTTCCTTCATATTCAAGTAGTTTTTAGTAGTTTCTGCAGAGATTTGTGTAGTTTTTGAAGAGATTTGTGCAGTTTGACTGCACTTCAAGTTTATGTGTCATAAAGGCACTGAACGCTGAATTGAGCCTGTTTTTGAACTCTGTATTAAAAGTAGTAAAAACAGCAAATCCCAGCAGAAAATCAACGAGAATCATGTATTCCCTTCATATTCAAATAGTTCTGAGTAGTTTGTGCAGAGATTTGTGTAGTTTTTGATGAGATTTGTGCAGTTTGATTGCATGTTAGCATGAAGTGTCAAAAACGCGATGAACGCTGAATTGAGCCTGTTTTTGAACTCTGTATTAAAAGTAGTGAAAACAGCAAATCCTAGTAGAAAATCAACAGGAATCATATAGTTCCGTCATATTCAAGTTGTTCTGAGTAGTTTGTGCAGAGATTTGTGTAGTTTTTGATGAGATTTGTGCAGTTTGATTTCATTTCAAGTTGATGAGTCACAAACGCACCCAATGCTGAACTGAGCCTGTTTTTGAACTTTCTATTAAAAGTAGCGAAATCAGCAAATCCCTGCAGAAAATCAACAAGAATCATGTAGTTCCTTCATATTCAAGTAGTTCTGAGTAGTTTGTGCAGAGATTTGTGCAGTTTGATTTCATTTCAAGTTGATGAGTCACAAACGCACCCAATGCTGAATTGAGCCTGTTTTTGAACTCTGTATTAAAAGTAAGGAAATCATTAAATCCCAGAAGAAAATCAACAGGAACCATGTAGTTCCTTCATATTCAAGTGGTTCTGAGTAGTTGGTGCAGAGATTTGTGTAGTTCTTGATGAGATTTGTGCAGTATGATTGCATGTTAGCATGAAGTGTCAAAAACGCAATGAACGCTGAATTGAGCCTGTTTTTGAACTCTGTATTAAAAGTAGTGAAAACAGCAAATCCTAGTAGAAAATCAACAGGAATCATGTAGTTCCGTCATATTCAAGTTGTTCTGAGTAGTTTGTGCAGAGATTTGTGTAGTTTTTGATGAGATTTGTGCAGTTTGATTTCATTTCAAGTTGATTAGTCACAAACGCACCCAATGCTGAATTGAGCCTGTTTTTGAACTTTCTATTAAAAGTAGCGAAATCAGCAAATCCCTGCAGAAAATCAACAAGAATCATGTAGTTCCTTCATATTCAAGTATTTCTGAGTAGTTTGTGCAAAGATTTGTGTAGTTTTTGATGAGATTTGTGCAGTTTGATTGCATGTTAGCATGAAGTGTTAAAAACGCACTGAACGCTGAATTGAGCCTGTTTTTGACCTCTCTATTAAAAGTAGTGAAAACAGCAAATCCCAGCAGAAAATCAACAGGAATCATGTAGTTCCTTCATATTCAAGTAGTTCTGAGTAGTTTGTGCAGAGATTTGTGTAGTTTTTGAAGAGATTTGTGCAGTTTGACTGCACTTCAAGTTTATGTGTCATAAAGGCACTCAACGCTGAATTGAGCCTGTTTTTCAACTCTGTATTAAATGTAGTGAAATCATTAAATCCGGGCAGAAAATCAACATGAATCATGTAGTTCCTTCATATTCAAGTAGTTTTTAGTAGTTTCTGCAGAGATTTGTGTAGTTTTTGAAGAGATTTGTGCAGTTTGACTGCACTTCAAGTTTATGTGTCATAAAGGCACTGAACGCTGAATTGAGCCTGTTTTTGAACTCTGTATTAAAAGTAGTAAAAACAGTAAATCCCAGCAGAAAATCAACGAGAATCATGTATTCCCTTCATATTCAAGTAGTTCTGAGTAGTTTGTGCAGAGATTTGTGTAGTTTTTGATGAGATTTGTGCAGTTTGATTTCATTTCAAGTTGATGAGTCACAAACGCACCCAATGCTGAATTGAGCCTGTTTTTGAACTTTCTATTAAAAGTAGCGAAATCGGCAAATCCCTGCAGAAAATCAACAAGAATCATGTAGTTCCTTCATATTCAAATAGTTCTGAGTAGTTTGTGCAGAGATTTGTGCAGTTTGATTTCATTTCAAGTTGGTTAGTCATAAAGGCACTCAATGCTGAATTGAGCCTGTTTTTCAACTCTGTATTAAATGTAGTGAAATCATTAAATCCGGGCAGAAAATCAACATGAATCATGTAGTTCCTTCATATTCAAGTAGTTTTTAGTAGTTTCTGCAGAGATTTGTGTAGTTTTTGATGAGATTTGTGCAGTTTGATTTCATTTCAAGTTGATTAGTCACAAACGCACCCAATGCTGAATTGAGCCTGTTTTTGAACTTTCTATTAAAAGAAGCGAAATCAGCAAATCCCTGCAGAAAATCAACAAGAATCATGTAGTTCCTTCATATTCAAGTAGTTCTGAGTAGTTTGTGCAAAGATTTGTGTAGTTTTTGATGAGATTTGTGCAGTTTGATTTCATTTCAAGTTGATTAGTCACAAACGCACCCAATGCTGAATTGAGCCTGTTTTTGAACTTTCTATTAAAAGAAGCGAAATCAGCAAATCCCTGCAGAAAATCAACAAGAATCATGTAGTTCCTTCATATTCAAGTAGTTCTGAGTAGTTTGTGCAAAGATTTGTGTAGTTTTTGATGAGATTTGTGCAGTTTGATTGCATGTTAGCATGAAGTGTTAAAAACGCACTGAACGCTGAATTGAGCCTGTTTTTGAACTCTGTATTAAAAGTAGTAAAAACAGCAAATCCCAGCAGAAAATCAACGAGAAAAATGTATTCCCTTCATATTCAAGAAGTTCTGAGTAGTTTGTGCAGAGATTTGTGTAGTTTTTGATGAGATTTGTGCAGTTTGATTGCATGTTAGCATGAAGTGTTAAAAACGCACTGAACGCTGAATTGAGCCTGTTTTTGAACACTGTATTAAAAGTAGTGAAAACAGCAAATCCCAGCAGAAAATCAACAGGAATCATGTAGTTCCTTCATATTCAAGTGGTTCTGAGTAGTTTGTGCAGAGATTTGTGCAGTTTTTGAAGAGATTTGTTTAGTATGATTCCATGTTAGCATGAAGTATCAAAAACGTACTGAACACTGAATTGAGCCTATTTTTGAACTCTGTATTAAAAGTAGTAAAAACAGCAAATCCCAGCAGAAAATCAACGAGAATCATGTATTCCCTTCATATTCAAGTAGTTCTGAGTAGTTTGTGCAGAGATTTGTGCAGTTTTTGAAGAGATTTGTTTAGTATGATTCCATGTTAGCATGAAGTATCAAAAACGCACTGAACGCTGAATTGAGCCTGTTTTTGAACTCTGTATTAAAAGTAAGGAAATCATTAAATCCCAGAAGAAAATCAACAGGAATCATGTAGTTCCTTCATATTCAAGTAGTTTTTAGTAGTTTCTGCAGAGATTTGTGTAGTTTTTGAAGAGATTTGTGCAGTTTGATTGCATGTTAGCATGAAGTGTTAAAAACGCACTGAACGCTGAATTGAGCCTGTTTTTGAACTCTCTATTAAAAGTAGTGAAAACAGCAAATCCCAGCAGAAAATCAACAGGAATCATGTAGTTCCTTCATATTCAAGTTGTTCTGAGTAGTTTGTGCAGAGATTTGTGTAGTTTTTGATGAGATTTGTGCAGTTTGATTGCATGTTAGCATGAAGTGTTAAAAACGCACTGAACGCTGAATTGAGCCTGTTTTTGAACTCTCTATTAAAAGTAGTGAAAACAGCAAATCCCAGCAGAAAATCAACAGGTATCATGTAGTTCCTTCATATTCAAGTGGTTCTGAGTAGTTTGTGCAGAGATTTGTGCAGTTTGATTTCATTTCAAGTTGATGAGTCACAAACGCACCCAATGCTGAATTGAGCCTGTTTTTGAACTCTGTATTAAAAGTAAGGAAATCATTAAATCCCAGAAGAAAATCAACAGGAATCATGTAGTTCCTTCATATTCAAGTGGTTCTGAGTAGTTTGTGCAGAGATTTGTGTAGTTCTTGATGAGATTTGTGCAGTTTGATTGCATGTTAGCATGAAGTGTCAAAAACGCAATGAACGCTGATTTGAGCCTGTTTTTGAACTCTGTATTAAAAGTAGTGAAAACAGCAAATCCTAGTAGAAAATCAACAGGAATCATGTAGTTCCGTCATATTCAAGTTGTTCTGAGTAGTTTGTGCAGAGATTTGTGTAGTTTTTGATGAGATTTGTGCAGTTTGATTTCATTTCAAGTTGATGAGTCACAAACGCACCCAATGCTGAATTGAGCCTGTTTTTGAACTCTGTATTAAATGTAGTGAAATCATTAAATCCCAGCAGAAAATCAACGAGAATCATGTATTCCCTTCATATTCAAGTAGTTCTGAGTAGTTTGTGCAGAGATTTGTGTAGTTTTTGAAGAGATTTGTGCAGTTTGACTGCACTTCAAGTTTATGTGTCATAAAGGCACTGAACGCTGAATTGAGCCTGTTTTTGAACTCTCTATTAAAAGTAGTGAAAACAGCAAATCCCAGCAGAAAATCAACAGGAATCATGTAGTTCCTTCATATTCAAGTAGTTTTTAGTAGTTTCTGCAGAGATTTGTGTAGTTTTTGAAGAGACTTGTGCAGTTTGACTGCACTTCAAGTTTATGTGTCATAAAGGCACTGAACGCTGAATTGAGCCTGTTTTTGAACTCTGTATTAAAAGTAGTGAAAATAGCAAATCCCAGAAGAAAATCAACAGGAATCATGTAGTTCCTTCATATTCAAGTGGTTCTGAGTAGTTTGTACAGAGATTTGTGTAGTTTTTGATGAGATTTGTGCAGTTTGATTGCAGTTAGCATGAAGTATCAAAAAGCACTGAACGCTGAATTGAGCCTGTTTTTGAACTCTGTATTAAAAGTAGTGAAAACAGTAAATCCCAGCAGAAAATCAACAAGAATCAGGTACTTCCTTCATATTCAAGTAGTTCTGAGTAGTTTGTGCAGAGATTTGTGTAGTTTTTGATGAGATTTGTGCAGTTTGATTGCATGTTAGCATGAAGTGTTAAAAACGCACTGAACTCTGAATTGAGCCTGTTTTTGAACTCTCTATTAAAAGTAGTGAAAACAGTAAATCCCAGCAGAAAATCAATAGGAATCATGTAGTTCCTTCATATTCAAGTAGTTCTGAGTAGTTTGTGCAGAGAATTGTGTAGTTTTTGAGGATATTTGTGCAGTTTGACTGCACTTCAAGTTTATGTGTCATAAAGGCACTCAACGCTGAATTGAGCCTGTTTTTCAACTCTGTATTAAATGTAGTGAAATCATTAAATCCGGGCAGAAAATCAACATGAATCATGTAGTTCCTTCATATTCAAGTAGTTTTTAGTAGTTTCTGCAGAGATTTGTGTAGTTTTTGAAGAGATTTGTGCAGTTTGACTGCACTTCAAGTTTATGTGTCATAAAGGCACTGAACGCTGAATTGAGCCTGTTTTTGAACTCTGTATTAAAAGTAGTAAAAACAGCAAATCCCAGCAGAAAATCAACGAGAATCATGTATTCCCTTCATATTCAAATAGTTCTGAGTAGTTTGTGCAGAGATTTGTGTAGTTTTTGATGAGATTTGTGCAGTTTGATTGCATGTTAGCATGAAGTGTTAAAAACGCACTGAACGCTGAATCGAGCCTGTTTTTGAACTCTCTATTAAAAGTAGTGAAAACAGCAAATCCCAGCAGAAAATCAACAGGAATCATGTAGTTCCTTCATATTCAAGTTGTTCTGAGTAGTTTGTGCAGAGATTTGTGCAGTTTGATTCCATGTTAGCATGAAGTATCAAAAAGCACTGAACGCTGAATTGAGCCTGTTTTTGAACTCTGTATTAAAAGTAGTGAAAACAGTAAATCCCAGCAGAAAATCAACAGGAATCATGTAGTTCCTTCATATTCAAGTAGTTTTTAGTAGTTTGTGCAGAGATTTGTGTAGTTTTTGATGAGATTTGTGCAGTTTGATTTCATTTCAAGTTGATGAATCACAAACGCACCCAATGCAGAATTTAGTCTGTTTTTGAACTTTCTATTAAAAGTCGCGAAATCAGCAAATCCCTGCAGAAAATCAACAAGAATCATGTAGTTCCTTCATATTCAAGTAGTTCTGAGTAGTTTGTGCAGAGATTTGTGTAGTTTTTGATGAGATTTGTGCAGTTTGATTGCATGTTAGCATGAAGTGTTAAAAACGCACTGAACGCTGAATTGAGCCTGTTTTTGAACTCTGTATTAAATGTAAGGAAATCATTAAATCCCAGAAGAAAATCAACAGGAATCATGTAGTTCCTTCATATTCAAGTGGTTCTGAGTAGTTTGTGCAGAGATTTGTGCAGTTTGATTTCATTTCAAGTTGGTTAGTCATAAACGCACTCAATGCTGAATTGAGCCTGTTTTTGAACTCTGTATTAAAAGTAGTGAAATCAGCAAATCCCAGCAGAAAATCAACAAGAATCAGGTACTTCCTTCATATTCAAGTAGTTCTCAGTAGTTTGTGCAGAGATTTGTGTAGTTTTTGATGAGATTTGTGCAGTTTGATTGCATGTTAGCATGAAGTGTTAAAAACGCACTGAACGCTGAATTGAGCCTGTTTTTGAACTCTGTATTAAAAGTAGTGAAAACAGTAAATCCCAGCAGAAAATCAACAAGAATCAGGTACTTCCTTCATATTCAAGTAGTTCTGAGTAGTTTGTGCAAAGATTTGTGTAGTTTTTGATGAGATTTGTGCAGTTTGATTTCATTTCAAGTTGATGAGTCACAAACGCACCCAATGCTGAATTGAGCCTGTTTTTGAACTTTCTATTAAAAGTAGCGAAATCAGCAAATCCCTGCAGAAAATCAACAGGACTCATGTAGTTCCTTCATATTCAAGTTGTTCTGAGTAGTTTGTGCAGAGATTTGTGTAGTTTTTGAAGAGATTTGTGCAGTTTGACTGCACTTCAAGTTTATGTGTCATAAAGGCACTGAACGCTGAATTGAGCCTGTTTTTGAACTCTGTATTAAAAGTAGTGAAAACAGTAAATCCCAGCAGAAAATCAACAAGAATCAGGTACTTCCTTCATATTCAAGTAGTTCTGAGTAGTTTGTGCAGAGATTTGTGTAGTTTTTGATGAGATTTGTGCAGTTTGATTGCATGTTAGCATGAAGTGTTAAAAACGCACTGAACGCTGAATTGAGCCTGTTTTTGAACTCTCTATTAAAAGTAGTGAAATCATTAAATCCCTGCAGAAAATCAACAGGACGTATGTAGTTCCTTCATATTCAAGTGGTTCTGAGTAGTTTGTGCAGAGATTTGTGCAGTTTTTGAAGAGATTTGTTTAGTATGATTCCATGTTAGCATGAAGTATCAAAAAAGCACTGAACGCTGAATTGAGCCTGTTTTTGAACTCTCTATTAAAAGTAGTGAAAACAGCAAATCCCAGCAGAAAATCAACAGGAATCATGTAGTTCCTTCATATTCAAGTTGTTCTGAGTAGTTTGTGCAGAGATTTGTGTAGTTTTTGATGAGATTTGTGCAGTTTGATTTCATTTCAAGTTGATGAGTCACAAACGCACCCAATGCTGAATTGAGCCTGTTTTTGAACTTTCTATTAAAAGTAGCGAAATCAGCAAATCCCTGCAGGAAATCAACAAGAATCATGTAGTTCCTTCATATTCAAGTAGTTCTGAGTAGTTTGTGCAGAGATTTGTGCAGTTTCATTTCATTTCAAGTTGGTTAGTCATAAAGGCACTGAACGCTGAATTGAGCCTGTTTTTGAACTCTGTATTAAACGTAGTGAAATCATTAAATCCCAGCAGAAAATCAACATGAATCATGTAGTTCCTTCATATTCAAGTAGTTTTTAGTAGTTTCTGCAGAGATTTGTGTAGTTTTTGAAGAGATTTGTGCAGTTTGACTGCACTTCAAGTTTATGTGTCATAAAGGCACTGAACGCTGAATTGAGCCTGTTTTTGAACTCTGTATTAAAAGTAGTAAAAACAGCAAATCCCAGCAGAAAATCAACGAGAATCATGTATTCCCTTCATATTCAAATAGTTCTGAGTAGTTTGTGCAGAGATTTGTGTAGTTTTTGATGAGATTTGTGCAGTTTGATTGCATGTTAGCATGAAGTGTTAAAAACGCACTGAACGCTGAATTGAGCCTGTTTTTGAACACTGTATTAAAAGTAGTGAAAACAGCAAATCCCAGCAGAAAATCAACAGGAATCATGTAGTTCCTTCATATTCAAGTGGTTCTGAGTAGTTTGTGCAGAGATTTGTGCAGTTTTTGAAGAGATTTGTTTAATATGATTCCATGTTAGCATGAAGTATCAAAAACGTACTGAACACTGAATTGAGCCTATTTTTGAACTCTGTATTAAAAGTAGTAAAAACAGCAAATCCCAGCAGAAAATCAACGAGAATCATGTATTCCCTTCATATTCAAGTAGTTCTGAGTAGTTTGTGCAGAGATTTGTGCAGTTTTTGAAGAGATTTGTTTAGTATGATTCCATGTTAGCATGAAGTATCAAAAACGCACTGAACGCTGAATTGAGCCTGTTTTTGAACTCTGTATTAAAAGTAAGGAAATCATTAAATCCCAGAAGAAAATCAACAGGAATCATGTAGTTCCTTCATATTCAAGTTGTTCTGAGTAGTTGGTGCAGCGATTTGTGTAGTTCTTGATGAGATTTGTGCAGTTTGATTGCATGTTAGCATGAAGTGTCAAAAACGCGATGAACGCTGAATTGAGCCTGTTTTTGAACTCTGTATTAAAAGTAGTGAAAACAGCAAATCCTAGTAGAAAATCAACAGGAATCATATAGTTCCGTCATATTCAAGTTGTTCTGAGTAGTTTGTGCAGAGATTTGTGTAGTTTTTGATGAGATTTGTGCAGTTTGATTTCATTTCAAGTTGATGAGTCACAAACGCACCCAATGCTGAACTGAGCCTGTTTTTGAACTTTCTATTAAAAGTAGCGAAATCAGCAAATCCCTGCAGAAAATCAACAAGAATCATGTAGTTCCTTCATATTCAAGTAGTTCTGAGTAGTTTGTGCAGAGATTTGTGCAGTTTGATTTCATTTCAAGTTGATGAGTCACAAACGCACCCAATGCTGAATTGAGCCTGTTTTTGAACTCTGTATTAAAAGTAAGGAAATCATTAAATCCCAGAAGAAAATCAACAGGAACCATGTAGTTCCTTCATATTCAAGTGGTTCTGAGTAGTTGGTGCAGAGATTTGTGTAGTTCTTGATGAGATTTGTGCAGTATGATTGCATGTTAGCATGAAGTGTCAAAAACGCAATGAACGCTGAATTGAGCCTGTTTTTGAACTCTCTATTAAAAGTAGTGAAAACAGCAAATCCTAGTAGAAAATCAACAGGAATCATGTAGTTCCGTCATATTCAAGTTGTTCTGAGTAGTTTGTGCAGAGATTTGTGTAGTTTTTGATGAGATTTGTGCAGTTTGATTTCATTTCAAGTTGATTAGTCACAAACGCACCCAATGCTGAATTGAGCCTGTTTTTGAACTTTCTATTAAAAGTAGCGAAATCAGCAAATCCCTGCAGAAAATCAACAAGAATCATGTAGTTCCTTCATATTCAAGTATTTCTGAGTAGTTTGTGCAAAGATTTGTGTAGTTTTTGATGAGATTTGTGCAGTTTGATTGCATGTTAGCATGAAGTGTTAAAAACGCACTGAACGCTGAATTGAGCCTGTTTTTGACCTCTCTATTAAAAGTAGTGAAAACAGCAAATCCCAGCAGAAAATCAACAGGAATCATGTAGTTCCTTCATATTCAAGTAGTTCTGAGTAGTTTGTGCAGAGATTTGTGTAGTTTTTGAAGAGATTTGTGCAGTTTGACTGCACTTCAAGTTTATGTGTCATAAAGGCACTCAACGCTGAATTGAGCCTGTTTTTCAACTCTGTATTAAATGTAGTGAAATCATTAAATCCGGGCAGAAAATCAACATGAATCATGTAGTTCCTTCATATTCAAGTAGTTTTTAGTAGTTTCTGCAGAGATTTGTGTAGTTTTTGAAGAGATTTGTGCAGTTTGACTGCACTTCAAGTTTATGTGTCATAAAGGCACTGAACGCTGAATTGAGCCTGTTTTTGAACTCTGTATTAAAAGTAGTAAAAACAGTAAATCCCAGCAGAAAATCAACGAGAATCATGTATTCCCTTCATATTCAAGTAGTTCTGAGTAGTTTGTGCAGAGATTTGTGTAGTTTTTGATGAGATTTGTGCAGTTTGATTTCATTTCAAGTTGATGAGTCACAAACGCACCCAATGCTGAATTGAGCCTGTTTTTGAACTTTCTATTAAAAGTAGCGAAATCGGCAAATCCCTGCAGAAAATCAACAAGAATCATGTAGTTCCTTCATATTCAAATAGTTCTGAGTAGTTTGTGCAGAGATTTGTGTAGTTTTTGATGAGATTTGTGCAGTTTGATTGCATGTTAGCATGAAGTGTTAAAAACGCACTGAACGCTGAATTGAGCCTGTTTTTGAACTCTGTATTAAAAGTAGTAAAAACAGCAAATCCCAGCAGAAAATCAACGAGAAAAATGTATTCCCTTCATATTCAAGAAGTTCTGAGTAGTTTGTGCAGAGATTTGTGTAGTTTTTGATGAGATTTGTGCAGTTTGATTGCATGTTAGCATGAAGTGTTAAAAACGCACTGAACGCTGAATTGAGCCTGTTTTTGAACACTGTATTAAAAGTAGTGAAAACAGCAAATCCCAGCAGAAAATCAACAGGAATCATGTAGTTCCTTCATATTCAAGTGGTTCTGAGTAGTTTGTGCAGAGATTTGTGCAGTTTTTGAAGAGATTTGTTTAGTATGATTCCATGTTAGCATGAAGTATCAAAAACGTACTGAACACTGAATTGAGCCTATTTTTGAACTCTGTATTAAAAGTAGTAAAAACAGCAAATCCCAGCAGAAAATCAACGAGAATCATGTATTCCCTTCATATTCAAGTAGTTCTGAGTAGTTTGTGCAGAGATTTGTGCAGTTTTTGAAGAGATTTGTTTAGTATGATTCCATGTTAGCATGAAGTATCAAAAACGCACTGAACGCTGAATTGAGCCTGTTTTTGAACTCTGTATTAAAAGTAAGGAAATCATTAAATCCCAGAAGAAAATCAACAGGAATCATGTAGTTCCTTCATATTCAAGTAGTTTTTAGTAGTTTCTGCAGAGATTTGTGTAGTTTTTGAAGAGATTTGTGCAGTTTGATTGCATGTTAGCATGAAGTGTTAAAAACGCACTGAACGCTGAATTGAGCCTGTTTTTGAACTCTCTATTAAAAGTAGTGAAAACAGCAAATCCCAGCAGAAAATCAACAGGAATCATGTAGTTCCTTCATATTCAAGTTGTTCTGAGTAGTTTGTGCAGAGATTTGTGTAGTTTTTGATGAGATTTGTGCAGTTTGATTGCATGTTAGCATGAAGTGTTAAAAACGCACTGAACGCTGAATTGAGCCTGTTTTTGAACTCTCTATTAAAAGTAGTGAAAACAGCAAATCCCAGCAGAAAATCAACAGGTATCATGTAGTTCCTTCATATTCAAGTGGTTCTGAGTAGTTTGTGCAGAGATTTGTGTAGTTCTTGATGAGATTTGTGCAGTTTGATTGCATGTTAGCATGAAGTGTCAAAAACGCAATGAACGCTGATTTGAGCCTGTTTTTGAACTCTGTATTAAAAGTAGTGAAAACAGCAAATCCTAGTAGAAAATCAACAGGAATCATGTAGTTCCGTCATATTCAAGTTGTTCTGAGTAGTTTGTGCAGAGATTTGTGTAGTTTTTGATGAGATTTGTGCAGTTTGATTTCATTTCAAGTTGATGAGTCACAAACGCACCCAATGCTGAATTGAGCCTGTTTTTGAACTTTCTATTAAAAGTAGCGAAATCAGCAAATCCCTGCAGAAAATCAACAAGAATCATGTAGTTCCTTCATATTCAAGTAGTTCTGAGTAGTTTGTGCAGAGATTTGTGTAGTTTTTGAAGAGATTTGTGCAGTTTGACTGCACTTCAAGTTTATGTGTCATAAAGGCACTGAACGCTGAATTGAGTCTGTTTTTGAACTCTGTATTAAAAGTAGTGAAAACAGCAAATCCCAGCAGAAAATCAACAGGAATCATGTAGTTCCTTCATATTCAAGTTGTTCTGAGTAGTTTGTGCAGAGATTTGTGTAGTTTTTGATGAGATTTGTGCAGTTTGATTGCATGTTAGCATGAAGTGTCAAAAACGCACTGAACGCTGAATTGAGCCTGTTTATGAACTCTGTATTAAAAGTAGTGAAATCAGCAAATCCCAGCAGAAAACAACAAGAATCAGGTACGTCCTTCATATTCAAGTAGTTCTGAGTAGTTTGTGCAGAGATTTGTGCAGTTTTTGAAGAGATTTGTTTAGTATGATTCCATGTTAGCATGAAGTATCAAAAAAGCACTGAACGCTGAATTGAGCCTATTTTTGAACTCTGTATTAAAAGTAGTGAAAACAGTAAATCCCAGCAGAAAATCAATAGGAATCATGTAGTTCCTTCATATTCAAGTTGTTCTGAGTAGTTTGTGCAGAGATTTGTGTAGTTTTTGAAGAGATTTGTGCAGTTTGACTGCACTTCAAGTTTATGTGTCATAAAGGCACTGAACGCTGAATTGAGCCTGTTTTTCAACTCTGTATTAAAAGTAGTGAAAACAGCAAATCCCAGCAGAAAATCAACAAGAATCAGGTACTTCCTTCATATTCATGTAGTTCTGAGTAGTTTGTGCAGAGATTTGTGTAGTTTTTGATGAGATTTGTGCAGTTTGATTTCATTTCAAGTTGATGAGTCACAAACGCACCCAATGCTGAATTGAGCCTGTTTTTGAACTTTCTATTAAAAGAAGCGAAATCAGCAAATCCCTGCAGAAAATCGACAAGAATCATGTAGTTCCTTCATATTCAAGTAGTTCTGAGTAGTTTGTGCAAAGATTTGTGTAGTTTTTGATGAGATTTGTGCAGTTTGATTGCATGTTAGCATGAAGTGTTAAAAACGCACTGAACGCTGAATTGAGCCTGTTTTTGAACTCTCTATTAAAAGTAGTGAAAACAGCAAATCCCAGCAGAAAATCAACAGGAATCATGTAGTTCCTTCATATTCAAGTAGTTTTTAGTAGTTTCTGCAGAGATTTGTGTAGTTCTTGAAAATATTTGTGCAGTTTGACTGCACTTCAAGTTTATGTGTCATAAAGACACTGAACGCTGAATTGAGCCTGTTTTTGAACTCTGTATTAAAAGTAGTGAAAACAGCAATTCCCAGCAGAAAATCAACAGGAATCATGTAGTTCCTTCATATTCAAGTTGTTCTGAGTAGTTTGTGCAGAGATTTGTGCAGTTTTTGAAGAGATTTGTTTAGTATGATTCCATGTTAGCATGAAGTATCAAAAAAGCACTGAACGCTGAATTGAGCCTATTTTTGAACTCTGTATTAAAAGTAGTGAAAACAGTAAATCCCAGCAGAAAATCAATAGGAATCATGTAGTTCCTTCATATTCAAGTTGTTCTGAGTAGTTGGTGCAGCGATTTGTGTAGTTCTTGATGAGATTTGTGCAGTTTGATTGCATGTTAGCATGAAGTGTCAAAAACGCGATGAACGCTGAATTGAGCCTGTTTTTGAACTCTGTATTAAAAGTAGTGAAAACAGCAAATCCTAGTAGAAAATCAACAGGAATCATGTAGTTCCGTCATATTCAAGTTGTTCTGAGTAGTTTGTGCAGAGATTTGTGTAGTTTTTGATGAGATTTGTGCAGTTTGATTTCATTTCAAGTTGATTAGTCACAAACGCACCCAATGCTGAATTGAGCCTGTTTTTGAACTTTCTATTAAAAGTAGCGAAATCAGCAAATCCCTGCAGAAAATCAACAAGAATCATGTAGTTCCTTCATATTCAAGTAGTTCTGAGTAGTTTGTGCAGAGATTTGTGCAGTTTGATTTCATTTCAAGTTGGTTAGTCATAAACGCACTCAATGCTGAATTGAGCCTGTTTTTGAACTCTGTATTAAAAGTAGTGAAATCAGCAAATCCCAGCAGAAAACAACAAGAATCAGGTACGTCCTTCATATTCAAGTAGTTCTGAGTAGTTTGTGCAAAGATTTGTGTAGGTTTTGATGAGATTTGTGCAGTTTGATTGCATGTTAGCATGAAGTGTTAAAAACGCACTGAACGCTGAATTGAGCCTGTTTTTGAACTCTCTATTAAAAGTAGTGAAATCATTAAATCCCTGCAGAAAATCAACAGGACTTATGTAGTTCCTTCATATTCAAGTGGTTCTGAGTAGTTTGTGCAGAGATTTGTGCAGTTTTTGAAGAGATTTGTTTAGTATGATTCCATGTTAGCATGAAGTATCAAAAAAGCACTGAACGCTGAATTGAGCCTGTTTTTGAACTCTCTATTAAAAGTAGTGAAAACAGCAAATCCCAGCAGAAAATCAACAGGAATCATGTAGTTCCTTCATATTCAAGTTGTTCTGAGTAGTTTGTGCAGAGATTTGTGTAGTTTTTGATGAGATTTGTGCAGTTTGATTTCATTTCAAGTTGATGAGTCACAAACGCACCCAATGCTGAATTGAGCCTGTTTTTGAACTTTCTATTAAAAGTAGCGAAATCAGCAAATCCCTGCAGGAAATCAACAAGAATCATGTAGTTCCTTCATATTCAAGTAGTTCTGAGTAGTTTGTGCAGAGATTTGTGCAGTTTCATTTCATTTCAAGTTGGTTAGTCATAAAGGCACTGAACGCTGAATTGAGCCTGTTTTTGAACTCTGTATTAAACGTAGTGAAATCATTAAATCCCAGCAGAAAATCAACATGAATCATGTAGTTCCTTCATATTCAAGTAGTTTTTAGTAGTTTCTGCAGAGATTTGTGTAGTTTTTGAAGAGATTTGTGCAGTTTGACTGCACTTCAAGTTTATGTGTCATAAAGGCACTGAACGCTGAATTGAGCCTGTTTTTGAACTCTGTATTAAAAGTAGTAAAAACAGCAAATCCCAGCAGAAAATCAACGAGAATCATGTATTCCCTTCATATTCAAATAGTTCTGAGTAGTTTGTGCAGAGATTTGTGTAGTTTTTGATGAGATTTGTGCAGTTTGATTGCATGTTAGCATGAAGTGTTAAAAACGCACTGAACGCTGAATTGAGCCTGTTTTTGAACACTGTATTAAAAGTAGTGAAAACAGCAAATCCCAGCAGAAAATCAACGAGAATCATGTATTCCCTTCATATTCAAGTAGTTCTGAGTAGTTTGTGCAGAGATTTGTGCAGTTTTTGAAGAGATTTGTTTAGTATGATTCCATGTTAGCATGAAGTATCAAAAACGCACTGAACGCTGAATTGAGCCTGTTTTTGAACTCTGTATTAAAAGTAAGGAAATCATTAAATCCCAGAAGAAAATCAAAAGGAATCATGTAGTTCCTTCATATTCAAGTTGTTCTGAGTAGTTGGTGCAGCGATTTGTGTAGTTCTTGATGAGATTTGTGCAGTTTGATTGCATGTTAGCATGAAGTGTCAAAAACGCGATGAACGCTGAATTGAGCCTGTTTTTGAACTCTGTATTAAAAGTAGTGAAAACAGCAAATCCTAGTAGAAAATCAACAGGAATCATATAGTTCCGTCATATTCAAGTTGTTCTGAGTAGTTTGTGCAGAGATTTGTGTAGTTTTTGATGAGATTTGTGCAGTTTGATTTCATTTCAAGTTGATGAGTCACAAACGCACCCAATGCTGAACTGAGCCTGTTTTTGAACTTTCTATTAAAAGTAGCGAAATCAGCAAATCCCTGCAGAAAATCAACAAGAATCATGTAGTTCCTTCATATTCAAGTAGTTCTGAGTAGTTTGTGCAGAGATTTGTGCAGTTTGATTTCATTTCAAGTTGATGAGTCACAAACGCACCCAATGCTGAATTGAGCCTGTTTTTGAACTCTGTATTAAAAGTAAGGAAATCATTAAATCCCAGAAGAAAATCAACAGGAACCATGTAGTTCCTTCATATTCAAGTGGTTCTGAGTAGTTGGTGCAGAGATTTGTGTAGTTCTTGATGAGATTTGTGCAGTATGATTGCATGTTAGCATGAAGTGTCAAAAACGCAATGAACGCTGAATTGAGCCTGTTTTTGAACTCTGTATTAAAAGTAGTGAAAACAGCAAATCCTAGTAGAAAATCAACAGGAATCATGTAGTTCCGTCATATTCAAGTTGTTCTGAGTAGTTTGTGCAGAGATTTGTGTAGTTTTTGATGAGATTTGTGCAGTTTGATTTCATTTCAAGTTGATTAGTCACAAACGCACCCAATGCTGAATTGAGCCTGTTTTTGAACTTTCTATTAAAAGTAGCGAAATCAGCAAATCCCTGCAGAAAATCAACAAGAATCATGTAGTTCCTTCATATTCAAGTATTTCTGAGTAGTTTGTGCAAAGATTTGTGTAGTTTTTGATGAGATTTGTGCAGTTTGATTGCATGTTAGCATGAAGTGTTAAAAACGCACTGAACGCTGAATTGAGCCTGTTTTTGACCTCTCTATTAAAAGTAGTGAAAACAGCAAATCCCAGCAGAAAATCAACAGGAATCATGTAGTTCCTTCATATTCAAGTAATTCTGAGTAGTTTGTGCAGAGATTTGTGTAGTTTTTGAAGAGATTTGTGCAGTTTGACTGCACTTCAAGTTTATGTGTCATAAAGGCACTCAACGCTGAATTGAGCCTGTTTTTCAACTCTGTATTAAATGTAGTGAAATCATTAAATCCGGGCAGAAAATCAACATGAATCATGTAGTTCCTTCATATTCAAGTAGTTTTTAGTAGTTTCTGCAGAGATTTGTGTAGTTTTTGAAGAGATTTGTGCAGTTTGACTGCACTTCAAGTTTATGTGTCATAAAGGCACTGAACGCTGAATTGAGCCTGTTTTTGAACTCTGTATTAAAAGTAGTAAAAACAGTAAATCCCAGCAGAAAATCAACGAGAATCATGTATTCCCTTCATATTCAAGTAGTTCTGAGTAGTTTGTGCAGAGATTTGTGTAGTTTTTGATGAGATTTGTGCAGTTTGATTTCATTTCAAGTTGATGAGTCACAAACGCACCCAATGCTGAATTGAGCCTGTTTTTGAACTTTCTATTAAAAGTAGCGAAATCGGCAAATCCCTGCAGAAAATCAACAAGAATCATGTAGTTCCTTCATATTCAAATAGTTCTGAGTAGTTTGTGCAGAGATTTGTGCAGTTTGATTTCATTTCAAGTTGGTTAGTCATAAAGGCACTCAATGCTGAATTGAGCCTGTTTTTCAACTCTGTATTAAATGTAGTGAAATCATTAAATCCGGGCAGAAAATCAACATGAATCATGTAGTTCCTTCATATTCAAGTAGTTTTTAGTAGTTTCTGCAGAGATTTGTGTAGTTTTTGATGAGATTTGTGCAGTTTGATTTCATTTCAAGTTGATTAGTCACAAACGCACCCAATGCTGAATTGAGCCTGTTTTTGAACTCTGTATTAAAAGTAGTAAAAACAGCAAATCCCAGCAGAAAATCAACGAGAAAAATGTATTCCCTTCATATTCAAGAAGTTCTGAGTAGTTTGTGCAGAGATTTGTGTAGTTTTTGATGAGATTTGTGCAGTTTGATTGCATGTTAGCATGAAGTGTTAAAAACGCACTGAACGCTGAATTGAGCCTGTTTTTGAACACTGTATTAAAAGTAGTGAAAACAGCAAATCCCAGCAGAAAATCAACAGGAATCATGTAGTTCCTTCATATTCAAGTGGTTCTGAGTAGTTTGTGCAGAGATTTGTGCAGTTTTTGAAGAGATTTGTTTAGTATGATTCCATGTTAGCATGAAGTATCAAAAACGTACTGAACACTGAATTGAGCCTATTTTTGAACTCTGTATTAAAAGTAGTAAAAACAGCAAATCCCAGCAGAAAATCAACGAGAATCATGTATTCCCTTCATATTCAAGTAGTTCTGAGTAGTTTGTGCAGAGATTTGTGCAGTTTTTGAAGAGATTTGTTTAGTATGATTCCATGTTAGCATGAAGTATCAAAAACGCACTGAACGCTGAATTGAGCCTGTTTTTGAACTCTGTATTAAAAGTAAGGAAATCATTAAATCCCAGAAGAAAATCAACAGGAATCATGTAGTTCCTTCATATTCAAGTAGTTTTTAGTAGTTTCTGCAGAGATTTGTGTAGTTTTTGAAGAGATTTGTGCAGTTTGATTGCATGTTAGCATGAAGTGTTAAAAACGCACTGAACGCTGAATTGAGCCTGTTTTTGAACTCTCTATTAAAAGTAGTGAAAACAGCAAATCCCAGCAGAAAATCAACAGGAATCATGTAGTTCCTTCATATTCAAGTTGTTCTGAGTAGTTTGTGCAGAGATTTGTGTAGTTTTTGATGAGATTTGTGCAGTTTGATTGCATGTTAGCATGAAGTGTTAAAAACGCACTGAACGCTGAATTGAGCCTGTTTTTGAACTCTCTATTAAAAGTAGTGAAAACAGCAAATCCCAGCAGAAAATCAACAGGTATCATGTAGTTCCTTCATATTCAAGTGGTTCTGAGTAGTTTGTGCAGAGATTTGTGTAGTTCTTGATGAGATTTGTGCAGTTTGATTGCATGTTAGCATGAAGTGTCAAAAACGCAATGAACGCTGATTTGAGCCTGTTTTTGAACTCTGTATTAAAAGTAGTGAAAACAGCAAATCCTAGTAGAAAATCAACAGGAATCATGTAGTTCCGTCATATTCAAGTTGTTCTGAGTAGTTTGTGCAGAGATTTGTGTAGTTTTTGATGAGATTTGTGCAGTTTGATTTCATTTCAAGTTGATGAGTCACAAACGCACCCAATGCTGAATTGAGCCTGTTTTTGAACTTTCTATTAAAAGTAGCGAAATCAGCAAATCCCTGCAGAAAATCAACAAGAATCATGTAGTTCCTTCATATTCAAGTAGTTCTGAGTAGTTTGTGCAGAGATTTGTGTAGTTTTTGAAGAGATTTGTGCAGTTTGACTGCACTTCAAGTTTATGTGTCATAAAGGCACTGAACGCTGAATTGAGTCTGTTTTTGAACTCTGTATTAAAAGTAGTGAAAACAGCAAATCCCAGCAGAAAATCAACAGAAATCATGTAGTTCCTTCATATTCAAGTTGTTCTGAGTAGTTTGTGCAGAGATTTGTGTAGTTTTTGATGAGATTTGTGCAGTTTGATTGCATGTTAGCATGAAGTGTCAAAAACGCACTGAACGCTGAATTGAGCCTGTTTATGAACTCTGTATTAAAAGTAGTGAAATCAGCAAATCCCAGCAGAAAACAACAAGAATCAGGTACGTCCTTCATATTCAAGTAGTTCTGAGTAGTTTGTGCAGAGATTTGTGCAGTTTTTGAAGAGATTTGTTTAGTATGATTCCATGTTAGCATGAAGTATCAAAAAAGCACTGAACGCTGAATTGAGCCTATTTTTGAACTCTGTATTAAAAGTAGTGAAAACAGTAAATCCCAGCAGAAAATCAATAGGAATCATGTAGTTCCTTCATATTCAAGTTGTTCTGAGTAGTTTGTGCAGAGATTTGTGTAGTTTTTGAAGAGATTTGTGCAGTTTGACTGCACTTCAAGTTTATGTGTCATAAAGGCACTGAACGCTGAATTGAGCCTGTTTTTCAACTCTGTATTAAAAGTAGTGAAAACAGCAAATCCCAGCAGAAAATCAACAAGAATCAGGTACTTCCTTCATATTCATGTAGTTCTGAGTAGTTTGTGCAGAGATTTGTGTAGTTTTTGATGAGATTTGTGCAGTTTGATTTCATTTCAAGTTGATGAGTCACAAACGCACCCAATGCTGAATTGAGCCTGTTTTTGAACTTTCTATTAAAAGAAGCGAAATCAGCAAATCCCTGCAGAAAATCGACAAGAATCATGTAGTTCCTTCATATTCAAGTAGTTCTGAGTAGTTTGTGCAAAGATTTGTGTAGTTTTTGATGAGATTTGTGCAGTTTGATTGCATGTTAGCATGAAGTGTTAAAAACGCACTGAACGCTGAATTGAGCCTGTTTTTGAACTCTCTATTAAAAGTAGTGAAAACAGCAAATCCCAGCAGAAAATCAACAGGAATCATGTAGTTCCTTCATATTCAAGTAGTTTTTAGTAGTTTCTGCAGAGATTTGTGTAGTTCTTGAAAATATTTGTGCAGTTTGACTGCACTTCAAGTTTATGTGTCATAAAGACACTGAACGCTGAATTGAGCCTGTTTTTGAACTCTGTATTAAAAGTAGTGAAAACAGCAATTCCCAGCAGAAAATCAACAGGAATCATGTAGTTCCTTCATATTCAAGTTGTTCTGAGTAGTTTGTGCAGAGATTTGTGCAGTTTTTGAAGAGATTTGTTTAGTATGATTCCATGTTAGCATGAAGTATCAAAAAAGCACTGAACGCTGAATTGAGCCTATTTTTGAACTCTGTATTAAAAGTAGTGAAAACAGTAAATCCCAGCAGAAAATCAATAGGAATCATGTAGTTCCTTCATATTCAAGTTGTTCTGAGTAGTTGGTGCAGCGATTTGTGTAGTTCTTGATGAGATTTGTGCAGTTTGATTGCATGTTAGCATGAAGTGTCAAAAACGCGATGAACGCTGAATTGAGCCTGTTTTTGAACTCTGTATTAAAAGTAGTGAAAACAGCAAATCCTAGTAGAAAATCAACAGGAATCATGTAGTTCCGTCATATTCAAGTTGTTCTGAGTAGTTTGTGCAGAGATTTGTGTAGTTTTTGATGAGATTTGTGCAGTTTGATTTCATTTCAAGTTGATTAGTCACAAACGCACCCAATGCTGAATTGAGCCTGTTTTTGAACTTTCTATTAAAAGTAGCGAAATCAGCAAATCCCTGCAGAAAATCAACAAGAATCATGTAGTTCCTTCATATTCAAGTAGTTCTGAGTAGTTTGTGCAGAGATTTGTGCAGTTTGATTTCATTTCAAGTTGGTTAGTCATAAACGCACTCAATGCTGAATTGAGCCTGTTTTTGAACTCTGTATTAAAAGTAGTGAAATCAGCAAATCCCAGCAGAAAACAACAAGAATCAGGTACGTCCTTCATATTCAAGTAGTTCTGAGTAGTTTGTGCAAAGATTTGTGTAGGTTTTGATGAGATTTGTGCAGTTTGATTGCATGTTAGCATGAAGTGTTAAAAACGCACTGAACGCTGAATTGAGCCTGTTTTTGAACTCTCTATTAAAAGTAGTGAAATCATTAAATCCCTGCAGAAAATCAACAGGACTTATGTAGTTCCTTCATATTCAAGTGGTTCTGAGTAGTTTGTGCAGAGATTTGTGCAGTTTTTGAAGAGATTTGTTTAGTATGATTCCATGTTAGCATGAAGTATCAAAAAAGCACTGAACGCTGAATTGAGCCTGTTTTTGAACTCTCTATTAAAAGTAGTGAAAACAGCAAATCCCAGCAGAAAATCAACAGGAATCATGTAGTTCCTTCATATTCAAGTTGTTCTGAGTAGTTTGTGCAGAGATTTGTGTAGTTTTTGATGAGATTTGTGCAGTTTGATTTCATTTCAAGTTGATGAGTCACAAACGCACCCAATGCTGAATTGAGCCTGTTTTTGAACTTTCTATTAAAAGTAGCGAAATCAGCAAATCCCTGCAGGAAATCAACAAGAATCATGTAGTTCCTTCATATTCAAGTAGTTCTGAGTAGTTTGTGCAGAGATTTGTGCAGTTTCATTTCATTTCAAGTTGGTTAGTCATAAAGGCACTGAACGCTGAATTGAGCCTGTTTTTGAACTCTGTATTAAACGTAGTGAAATCATTAAATCCCAGCAGAAAATCAACATGAATCATGTAGTTCCTTCATATTCAAGTAGTTTTTAGTAGTTTCTGCAGAGATTTGTGTAGTTTTTGAAGAGATTTGTGCAGTTTGACTGCACTTCAAGTTTATGTGTCATAAAGGCACTGAACGCTGAATTGAGCCTGTTTTTGAACTCTGTATTAAAAGTAGTAAAAACAGCAAATCCCAGCAGAAAATCAACGAGAATCATGTATTCCCTTCATATTCAAATAGTTCTGAGTAGTTTGTGCAGAGATTTGTGTAGTTTTTGATGAGATTTGTGCAGTTTGATTGCATGTTAGCATGAAGTGTTAAAAACGCACTGAACGCTGAATTGAGCCTGTTTTTGAACACTGTATTAAAAGTAGTGAAAACAGCAAATCCCAGCAGAAAATCAACGAGAATCATGTATTCCCTTCATATTCAAGTAGTTCTGAGTAGTTTGTGCAGAGATTTGTGCAGTTTTTGAAGAGATTTGTTTAGTATGATTCCATGTTAGCATGAAGTATCAAAAACGCACTGAACGCTGAATTGAGCCTGTTTTTGAACTCTGTATTAAAAGTAAGGAAATCATTAAATCCCAGAAGAAAATCAAAAGGAATCATGTAGTTCCTTCATATTCAAGTTGTTCTGAGTAGTTGGTGCAGCGATTTGTGTAGTTCTTGATGAGATTTGTGCAGTTTGATTGCATGTTAGCATGAAGTGTCAAAAACGCGATGAACGCTGAATTGAGCCTGTTTTTGAACTCTGTATTAAAAGTAGTGAAAACAGCAAATCCTAGTAGAAAATCAACAGGAATCATATAGTTCCGTCATATTCAAGTTGTTCTGAGTAGTTTGTGCAGAGATTTGTGTAGTTTTTGATGAGATTTGTGCAGTTTGATTTCATTTCAAGTTGATGAGTCACAAACGCACCCAATGCTGAACTGAGCCTGTTTTTGAACTTTCTATTAAAAGTAGCGAAATCAGCAAATCCCTGCAGAAAATCAACAAGAATCATGTAGTTCCTTCATATTCAAGTAGTTCTGAGTAGTTTGTGCAGAGATTTGTGCAGTTTGATTTCATTTCAAGTTGATGAGTCACAAACGCACCCAATGCTGAATTGAGCCTGTTTTTGAACTCTGTATTAAAAGTAAGGAAATCATTAAATCCCAGAAGAAAATCAACAGGAACCATGTAGTTCCTTCATATTCAAGTGGTTCTGAGTAGTTGGTGCAGAGATTTGTGTAGTTCTTGATGAGATTTGTGCAGTATGATTGCATGTTAGCATGAAGTGTCAAAAACGCAATGAACGCTGAATTGAGCCTGTTTTTGAACTCTGTATTAAAAGTAGTGAAAACAGCAAATCCTAGTAGAAAATCAACAGGAATCATGTAGTTCCGTCATATTCAAGTTGTTCTGAGTAGTTTGTGCAGAGATTTGTGTAGTTTTTGATGAGATTTGTGCAGTTTGATTTCATTTCAAGTTGATTAGTCACAAACGCACCCAATGCTGAATTGAGCCTGTTTTTGAACTTTCTATTAAAAGTAGCGAAATCAGCAAATCCCTGCAGAAAATCAACAAGAATCATGTAGTTCCTTCATATTCAAGTATTTCTGAGTAGTTTGTGCAAAGATTTGTGTAGTTTTTGATGAGATTTGTGCAGTTTGATTGCATGTTAGCATGAAGTGTTAAAAACGCACTGAACGCTGAATTGAGCCTGTTTTTGACCTCTCTATTAAAAGTAGTGAAAACAGCAAATCCCAGCAGAAAATCAACAGGAATCATGTAGTTCCTTCATATTCAAGTAATTCTGAGTAGTTTGTGCAGAGATTTGTGTAGTTTTTGAAGAGATTTGTGCAGTTTGACTGCACTTCAAGTTTATGTGTCATAAAGGCACTCAACGCTGAATTGAGCCTGTTTTTCAACTCTGTATTAAATGTAGTGAAATCATTAAATCCGGGCAGAAAATCAACATGAATCATGTAGTTCCTTCATATTCAAGTAGTTTTTAGTAGTTTCTGCAGAGATTTGTGTAGTTTTTGAAGAGATTTGTGCAGTTTGACTGCACTTCAAGTTTATGTGTCATAAAGGCACTGAACGCTGAATTGAGCCTGTTTTTGAACTCTGTATTAAAAGTAGTAAAAACAGTAAATCCCAGCAGAAAATCAACGAGAATCATGTATTCCCTTCATATTCAAGTAGTTCTGAGTAGTTTGTGCAGAGATTTGTGTAGTTTTTGATGAGATTTGTGCAGTTTGATTTCATTTCAAGTTGATGAGTCACAAACGCACCCAATGCTGAATTGAGCCTGTTTTTGAACTTTCTATTAAAAGTAGCGAAATCGGCAAATCCCTGCAGAAAATCAACAAGAATCATGTAGTTCCTTCATATTCAAATAGTTCTGAGTAGTTTGTGCAGAGATTTGTGCAGTTTGATTTCATTTCAAGTTGGTTAGTCATAAAGGCACTCAATGCTGAATTGAGCCTGTTTTTCAACTCTGTATTAAATGTAGTGAAATCATTAAATCCGGGCAGAAAATCAACATGAATCATGTAGTTCCTTCATATTCAAGTAGTTTTTAGTAGTTTCTGCAGAGATTTGTGTAGTTTTTGATGAGATTTGTGCAGTTTGATTTCATTTCAAGTTGATTAGTCACAAACGCACCCAATGCTGAATTGAGCCTGTTTTTGAACTTTCTATTAAAAGAAGCGAAATCAGCAAATCCCTGCAGAAAATCAACAAGAATCATGTAGTTCCTTCATATTCAAGTAGTTCTGAGTAGTTTGTGCAAAGATTTGTGTAGTTTTTGATGAGATTTGTGCAGTTTGATTTCATTTCAAGTTGATTAGTCACAAACGCACCCAATGCTGAATTGAGCCTGTTTTTGAACTTTCTATTAAAAGAAGCGAAATCAGCAAATCCCTGCAGAAAATCAACAAGAATCATGTAGTTCCTTCATATTCAAGTAGTTCTGAGTAGTTTGTGCAAAGATTTGTGTAGTTTTTGATGAGATTTGTGCAGTTTGATTGCATGTTAGCATGAAGTGTTAAAAACGCACTGAACGCTGAATTGAGCCTGTTTTTGAACTCTGTATTAAAAGTAGTAAAAACAGCAAATCCCAGCAGAAAATCAACGAGAAAAATGTATTCCCTTCATATTCAAGAAGTTCTGAGTAGTTTGTGCAGAGATTTGTGTAGTTTTTGATGAGATTTGTGCAGTTTGATTGCATGTTAGCATGAAGTGTTAAAAACGCACTGAACGCTGAATTGAGCCTGTTTTTGAACACTGTATTAAAAGTAGTGAAAACAGCAAATCCCAGCAGAAAATCAACAGGAATCATGTAGTTCCTTCATATTCAAGTGGTTCTGAGTAGTTTGTGCAGAGATTTGTGCAGTTTTTGAAGAGATTTGTTTAGTATGATTCCATGTTAGCATGAAGTATCAAAAACGTACTGAACACTGAATTGAGCCTATTTTTGAACTCTGTATTAAAAGTAGTAAAAACAGCAAATCCCAGCAGAAAATCAACGAGAATCATGTATTCCCTTCATATTCAAGTAGTTCTGAGTAGTTTGTGCAGAGATTTGTGCAGTTTTTGAAGAGATTTGTTTAGTATGATTCCATGTTAGCATGAAGTATCAAAAACGCACTGAACGCTGAATTGAGCCTGTTTTTGAACTCTGTATTAAAAGTAAGGAAATCATTAAATCCCAGAAGAAAATCAACAGGAATCATGTAGTTCCTTCATATTCAAGTAGTTTTTAGTAGTTTCTGCAGAGATTTGTGTAGTTTTTGAAGAGATTTGTGCAGTTTGATTGCATGTTAGCATGAAGTGTTAAAAACGCACTGAACGCTGAATTGAGCCTGTTTTTGAACTCTCTATTAAAAGTAGTGAAAACAGCAAATCCCTGCAGAAAATCAACAAGAATCATGTAGTTCCTTCATATTCAAGTAGTTCTGAGTAGTTTGTGCAGAGATTTGTGTAGTTTTTGAAGAGATTTGTGCAGTTTGACTGCACTTCAAGTTTATGTGTCATAAAGGCACTGAACGCTGAATTGAGTCTGTTTTTGAACTCTGTATTAAAAGTAGTGAAAACAGCAAATCCCAGCAGAAAATCAACAGGAATCATGTAGTTCCTTCATATTCAAGTTGTTCTGAGTAGTTTGTGCAGAGATTTGTGTAGTTTTTGATGAGATTTGTGCAGTTTGATTGCATGTTAGCATGAAGTGTTAAAAACGCACTGAACGCTGAATTGAGCCTGTTTTTGAACTCTGTATTAAAAGTAAGGAAATCATTAAATCCCAGAAGAAAATCAACAGGAATCATGTAGTTCCTTCATATTCAAGTGGTTCTGAGTAGTTTGTGCAGAGATTTGTGTAGTTCTTGATGAGATTTGTGCAGTTTGATTGCATGTTAGCATGAAGTGTCAAAAACGCAATGAACGCTGATTTGAGCCTGTTTTTGAACTCTGTATTAAAAGTAGTGAAAACAGCAAATCCTAGTAGAAAATCAACAGGAATCATGTAGTTCCGTCATATTCAAGTTGTTCTGAGTAGTTTGTGCAGAGATTTGTGTAGTTTTTGATGAGATTTGTGCAGTTTGATTTCATTTCAAGTTGATGAGTCACAAACGCACCCAATGCTGAATTGAGCCTGTTTTTGAACTTTCTATTAAAAGTAGCGAAATCAGCAAATCCCTGCAGAAAATCAACAAGAATCATGTAGTTCCTTCATATTCAAGTAGTTCTGAGTAGTTTGTGCAGAGATTTGTGTAGTTTTTGAAGAGATTTGTGCAGTTTGACTGCACTTCAAGTTTATGTGTCATAAAGGCACTGAACGCTGAATTGAGTCTGTTTTTGAACTCTGTATTAAAAGTAGTGAAAACAGCAAATCCCAGCAGAAAATCAACAGGAATCATGTAGTTCCTTCATATTCAAGTAGTTTTTAGTAGTTTCTGCAGAGATTTGTGTAGTTCTTGAAGATATTTGTGCAGTTTGACTGCACTTCAAGTTTATGTGTCATAAAGACACTGAACGCTGAATTGAGCCTGTTTTTGAACTCTGTATTAAAAGTAGTGAAAACAGCAATTCCCAGCAGAAAATCAACAGGAATCATGTAGTTCCTTCATATTCAAGTTGTTCTGAGTAGTTTGTGCAGAGATTTGTGCAGTTTTTGAAGAGATTTGTTTAGTATGATTCCATGTTAGCATGAAGTATCAAAAAAGCACTGAACGCTGAATTGAGCCTATTTTTGAACTCTGTATTAAAAGTAGTGAAAACAGTAAATCCCAGCAGAAAATCAATAGGAATCATGTAGTTCCTTCATATTCAAGTTGTTCTGAGTAGTTGGTGCAGCGATTTGTGTAGTTCTTGATGAGATTTGTGCAGTTTGATTGCATGTTAGCATGAAGTGTCAAAAACGCGATGAACGCTGAATTGAGCCTGTTTTTGAACTCTGTATTAAAAGTAGTGAAAACAGCAAATCCTAGTAGAAAATCAACAGGAATCATGTAGTTCCGTCATATTCAAGTTGTTCTGAGTAGTTTGTGCAGAGATTTGTGTAGTTTTTGATGAGATTTGTGCAGTTTGATTTCATTTCAAGTTGATTAGTCACAAACGCACCCAATGCTGAATTGAGCCTGTTTTTGAACTTTCTATTAAAAGTAGCGAAATCAGCAAATCCCTGCAGAAAATCAACAAGAATCATGTAGTTCCTTCATATTCAAGTAGTTCTGAGTAGTTTGTGCAGAGATTTGTGCAGTTTGATTTCATTTCAAGTTGGTTAGTCATAAACGCACTCAATGCTGAATTGAGCCTGTTTTTGAACTCTGTATTAAAAGTAGTGAAATCAGCAAATCCCAGCAGAAAACAACAAGAATCAGGTACGTCCTTCATATTCAAGTAGTTCTGAGTAGTTTGTGCAAAGATTTGTGTAGGTTTTGATGAGATTTGTGCAGTTTGATTGCATGTTAGCATGAAGTGTTAAAAACGCACTGAACGCTGAATTGAGCCTGTTTTTGAACTCTCTATTAAAAGTAGTGAAAACAGCAAATCCCAGCAGAAAATCAACAGGAATCATGTAGTTCCTTCATATTCAAGTTGTTCTGAGTAGTTTGTGCAGAGATTTGTGTAGTTTTTGAAGAGATTTGTTTAGTATGATTCCATGTTAGCATGAAGTATCAAAAAAGCACTGAACGCTGAATTGAGCCTGTTTTTGAACTCTGTATTAAAAGTAAGGAAATCATTAATTCCCAGAAGAAAATCAACAGGAATCATGTAGTTCCTTCATATTCAAGTGGTTCTGAGTAGTTTGTGCAGAGATTTGTGTAGTTTTTGATGAGATTTGTGCAGTTTGATTTCATTTCAAGTTGATGAGTCACAAACGCACCCAATGCTGAATTGAGCCTGTTTTTGAACTTTCTATTAAAAGTAGCGAAATCAGCAAATCCCTGCAGAAAATCAACAAGAATCATGTAGTTCCTTCATATTCAAGTATTTCTGAGTAGTTTGTGCAGAGATTTGTGTAGTTTTTGATGAGATTTGTGCAGTTTGATTGCATGTTAGCATGAAGTGTTAAAAACGCACTGAACGCTGAATTGAGCCTGTTTTTGACCTCTCTATTAAAAGTAGTGAAAACAGCAAATCCCAGCAGAAAATCAACAGGAATCATGTAGTTCCTTCATATTCAAGTAGTTCTGAGTAGTTTGTGCAGAGATTTGTGTAGTTTTTGAAGAGATTTGTGCAGTTTGACTGCACTTGAAGTTGATGTGTCATATAGGCACTCAACGCTGAATTGAGCCTGTTTTTGAACTCTGTATTAAAAGTAGTGAAAACAGTAAATCCCAGCAGAAAATTAACAAGAATCAAGTACTTCCTTCATATTCAAGTAGTTCTGAGTAGTTTGTGCAGAGATTTGTGTAGTTTTTGATGAGATTTGTGCAGTTTGATTGCATGTTAGCATGAAGTGTTAAAAACGCACTGAACGCTGAATTGAGCCTGTTTTTGAACTCTCTATTAAAAGTAGTGAAAAGAGCAAATCCCAGCAGAAAATCAACAGGAATCATGTAGTTCCTTCATATTCAAGTAGTTTTTAGTAGTTTCTGCAGAGATTTGTGTAGTTTTTGAAGAGATTTGTGCAGTTTGACTGCACTTCAAGTTTATGCGTCATAAAGGCACTGAACGCTGAATTTAGCCTGTTTTTGAACTTTGTATTAAATGTAAGGAAATCATTAAATCCCAGAAGAAAATCAACAGGAATCATGTAGTTCTTTCATATTCAAGTGGTTCTGAGTAGTTTGTGCAGAGATTTGTGCAGTTTGATTTCATTTCAAGTTGGTTAGTCATAAACGCACTCAATGCTGAATTGAGCCTGTTTTTGAACTCTGTATTAAAAGTAGTGAAATCAGCAAATCCCAGCAGAAAACAACAAGAATCAGGTACGTCCTTCATATTCAAGTAGTTCTGAGTAGTTTGTGCAAAGATTTGTGTAGGTTTTGATGAGATTTGTGCAGTTTGATTGCATGTTAGCATGAAGTGTTAAAAACGCACTGAACGCTGAATTGAGCCTGTTTTTGAACTCTCTATTAAAAGTAGTGAAAACAGCAAATCCCAGCAGAAAATCAACAGGAATCATGTAGTTCCTTCATATTCAAGTTGTTCTGAGTAGTTTGTGCAGAGATTTGTGTAGTTTTTGAAGAGATTTGTTTAGTATGATTCCATGTTAGCATGAAGTATCAAAAAAGCACTGAACGCTGAATTGAGCCTGTTTTTGAACTCTGTATTAAAAGTAAGGAAATCATTAATTCCCAGAAGAAAATCAACAGGAATCATGTAGTTCCTTCATATTCAAGTGGTTCTGAGTAGTTTGTGCAGAGATTTGTGCAGTTTGATTTCATTTCAAGTTGGTTAGTCATAAACGCACTCAGTGCTGAATTGAGCCTGTTTTTGAACTCTGTATTAAATGTAGTGAAATCATTAAATCCCAGCAGAAAATCAATGAGAATCATGTATTCCCTTCATATTCAAGTAGTTCTCAGTAGTTTGTGCAGAGATTTGCGTAGTTTTTGATGAGATTTGTGCAGTTTGATTACAAGTTAGCATGATGTATCAAAAACGCATTGAACGCTGAATTGAACATGTTTTTGAACTCTGTATTAAAAGTAGTGAAAACAGCAAATCCCAGCAGAAAATCAACGAGAATCATGTATTCCCTTCATATTCAAGTAGTTCTGAGTAGTTTGTGCAGAGATTTGTGTAGTTTTTGATGAGATTTGTGCAGTTTGATTGCAGTTAGAATGAAGTATCAAAAACGCACTGAACGCTGAATTGAGCCTGTTTTTGAACTCTGTATTAAATGTAAGGAAATCATTAAATCCCAGAAGAAAATCAACAGGAATCATGTAGTTCCTTCATATTCAAGTGGTTCTGAGTAGTTTGTGCAGAGATTTGTGCAGTTTTTGAAGAGATTTGTTTAGTATGATTCCATGTTAGCATGAAGTATCAAAAAAGCACTGAACGCTGAATTGAGCCTGTTTTTGAACTTTCTATTAAAAGAAGCGAAATCAGCAAATCCCTGCAGAAAATCAACAAGAATCATGTAGTTCCTTCATATTCAAGTAGTTCTGAGTAGTTTGTGCAGAGATTTGTGCAGTTTGATTTCATTTCAAGTTGGTTAGTCATAAACGCACTCAACGCTGAATTGAGCCTGTTTTTCAACTCTGTATTAAAAGTAGTAAAATCAGCAAATCCCAGCAGAAAATCAACAAGAATCAGGTACTTCCTTCATATTCAAGTAGTTCTCAGTAGTTTGTGCAGAGATTTGTGTAGTTTTTGATGAGATTTGTACATTCTGATTGCATGTTAGCATGAAGTGTTAAAAACGCACTGAACCCTGAATTGAGCCTGTTTTTGAACTCTGTATTAAAAGTAGTGAAAACAGTAAATCCCAGCAGAAAATTAACAAGAATCAAGTACTTCCTTCATATTCAAGTAGTTCTGAGTAGTTTGTGCAGAGATTTGTGTAGTTTTTGATGAGATTTGTGCAGTTTGATTGCATGTTAGCATGAAGTGTTAAAAACGCACTGAACGCTGAATTGAGCCTGTTTTTGAACTCTGTATTAAAAGTAGTGAAAACAGTAAATCCCAGCAGAAAATCAACAAGAATCATGTAGTTCCTTCATATTGAAGTAGTTTTTAGTAGTGTCTGCAGAGATTTGTGTAGTTTTTGAAGAGATTTGTGCAGTTTGACTGCACTTCAAGTTTATGTGTCATAAAGGCACTGAACGCTGAATTTAGTCTGTTTTTGAACTCTGTATTAAAAGTAGTGAAAACAGCAAATCCCAGCAGAAAATCAACAGGAATCATGTAGTTCCTTCATATTCAAGTAGTTTTTAGTAGTGTCTGCAGAGATTTGTGTAGTTTTTGAAGAGATTTGTGCAGTTTGATTGCATGTTAGCATGAAGTGTCAAAAACGCACTGAACGCTGAATTGAGCCTGTTTTTGAACTCTGTATTAAATGTAAGGAAATCATTAAATCCCAGAAGAAAATCAACAGGAATCATGTAGTTCCTTCATATTCAAGAGGTTCTGAGTAGTTTGTGCAGAGATTTGTGCAGTTTTTGAAGAGATTTGTTTAGTATGATTTCATGTTAGCATGAAGTATCAAAAACGTACTGAACACTGAATTGAGCCTGTTTTTGAACTCTGTATTAAAAGTAGTAAAAACAGCAAATCCCATCAGGAAATCAATGAGAATCATGTATTCCCTTCATATTCAAGTAGTTCTGAGTAGTTTGTGCAGAGATTTGTGTAGTTTTTGATGAGATTTGTGCAGTTTGATTGCATGTTAGCATGAAGTGTTAAAAACGCACTGAACGCTGAATTGAGCCTGTTTTTGAACTCTCTATTAAAAGTAGTGAAAACAGCAAATCCCAGCAGAAAATCAACAGGAATCATGTAGTTCCTTCATATTCAAGTAGTTTTTAGTAGTTTCTGCAGAGATTTGTGTAGTTTTTGAAGAGATTTGTGCAGTTTGACTGCACTTCAAGTTTATGCGTCATAAAGGCACTGAACGCTGAATTGAGCCTGTTTTTGAACTCTGTATTAAATGTAAGGAAATCATTAAATCCCAGAAGAAAATCAACAGGAATCATGTAGTTCCTTCATATTCAAGTGGTTCTGAGTAGTTTGTGCAGAGATTTGTGCAGTTTGATTTCATTTCAAGTTGGTTAGTCATAAACGCACTCAGCGCTGAATTGAGCCTGTTTTTGAACTCTCTATTAAAAGTAGTGAAAACAGCAAATCCCAGCAGAAAAGCAACAGGAATCATGTAGTTCCTTCATATTCAAGTTTTTCTGAGTAGTTTCTGCAGAGATTTGTGTAGTTTTTGATGAGATTTGTGCAGTTTGATTTCATTTCAAGTTGATGAGTCACAAACGCACCCAATGCTGAATTGAGCCTGTTTTTGAACTTTCTATTAAAAGTAGCGAAATCAGCAAATCCCTGCAGAAAATCAACAAGAATCATGTAGTTCCTTCATATTCAAGTAGTTCTGAGTAGTTTGTGCAGAGATTTGTGTAGTTTTTGATGAGATTTGTGCAGTCTGATTGCATGTTAGCATGAAGTGTTAAAAACGCACTGAACGCTGAATTGAGCCTGTTTTTGAACTCTGTATTAAAAGTAGTGAAAACAGTAAATCCCAGCAGAAAATCAACAAGAATCAGGTACTTCCTTCATATTCAAGTAGTTCTGAGTAGTTTGTGCAGAGATTTGTGTAGTTTTTGAAGAGATTTGTGCAGTTTGATTGCATGTTAGCATGAAGTGTTAAAAACGCACTGAACGCTGAATTGAGCCTGTTTTTGAACTCTCTATTAAAAGTAGTGAAAACAGCAAATCCCAGCAGAAAATCAACAGGAATCATGTAGTTCCTTCATATTCAAGTAGTTTTTAGTAGTTTCTGCAGAGATTTGTGTAGTTCTTGAAGAGATTTGTGCAGTTTGACTGCACTTCAAGTTTATGTGTCATAAAGGCACTGAACGCTGAATTGAGTCTGTTTTTGAACTCTGTATTAAAAGTAGTGAAAACAGCAAATCCCAGCAGAAAATCAACAGGAATCATGTAGTTCCTTCATATTCAAGTTGTTCTGAGTAGTTTGTGCAGAGATTTGTGCAGTTTGATTTCATTTCAAGTTGGTTAGTCATAAACGCACTCAACGCTGAATTGAGCCTGTTTTTGAACTCTGTATTAAAAGTAGTAAAAACAGCAAATCCCATCAGGAAATCAATGAGAATCATGTATTCCCTTCATATTCAAGTAGTTCTGAGTAGTTTGTGCAGAGATTTGTGTAGTTTTTGAAGAGATTTGTGCAGTTTGACTGCACTTCAAGTTTATGTGTCATAAAGGCACTGAACGCTGAATTGAGCCTGTTTTTGAACTCTCTATTAAAAGTAGTGAAAACAGCAAATCCCAGCAGAAAATCAACAGGAATCATGTAGTTCCTTCATATTCAAGTTGTTCTGAGTAGTTTGTGCAGAGATTTGTGTAGTTTTTGATGAGATTTGTGCAGTTTGATTGCATGTTAGCATGAAGTGTTAAAAACGCACTGAACGCTGAATTGAGCCTGTTTTTGAACTCTCTATTAAAAGTAGCGAAATCAGCAAATCCCTGCAGAAAATCAACAAGAATCATGTAGTTCCTTCATATTCAAGTAGTTCTGAGTAGTTTGTGCAGAGATTTGTGCAGTTTGATTTCATTTCAAGTTGGTTAGTCATAAACGCACTCAGTGCTGAATTGAGCCTGTTTTTGAACTCTGTATTAAAAGTAGTGAAAACAACAAATCCCAGCAGAAAATCAACAAGAATCAGGTACTTCCTTCATATTCAAGTAGTTCTCAGTAGTTTGTGCAGAGATTTGTGTAGTTTTTGATGAGATTTGTGCAGTCTGATTGCATGTTAGCATGAAGTGTTAAAAACGCACTGAACGCTGAATTGAGCCTGTTTTTGAACTCTGTATTAAAAGTAGTGAAAACAGTAAATCCCAGCAGAAAATCAACAGGAATCATGTAGTTCCTTCATATTCAAGTGGTTCTGAGTAGTTTGTGCAGAGATTTGTGCAGTTTGATTTCATTTCAAGTTGGTTAGTCATAAAAGCACTCAGCGCTGAATTGAGCCTGTTTTTGAACTCTCTATTAAAAGTAGTGAAAACAGCAAATCCCAGCAGAAAAGCAACAGGAATCATGTAGTTCCTTCATATTCAAGTTTTTCTGAGTAGTTTCTGCAGAGATTTGTGTAGTTTTTGATGAGATTTGTGCAGTTTGATTTCATTTCAAGTTGATGAGTCACAAACGCACCCAATGCTGAATTGAGCCTGTTTTTGAACTTTCTATTAAAAGTAGCGAAATCAGCAAATCCCTGCAGAAAATCAACAAGAATCATGTAGTTCCTTCATATTCAAGTAGTTCTGAGTAGTTTGTGCAGAGATTTGTGTAGTTTTTGATGAGATTTGTGCAGTCTGATTGCATGTTAGCATGAAGTGTTAAAAACGCACTGAACGCTGAATTGAGCCTGTTTTTGAACTCTGTATTAAATGTAAGGAAATCATTAAATCCCAGAAGAAAATCAACAGGAATCATGTAGTTCCTTCATATTCAAGTGGTTCTGAGTAGTTTGTGCAGAGATTTGTGCAGTTTGATTTCATTTCAAGTTGGTTAGTCATAAACGCATTCAGTGCTGAATTGAGCCTGTTTTTGAACTCTGTATTAAAAGTAGTGAAATCAGCAAATCCCAGCAGAAAATCAACAAGAATCAGGTACTTCCTTCATATTCAAGTAGTTCTGAGTAGTTTGTGCAGAGATTTGTGTAGTTTTTGATGAGATTTGTGCAGTTTGATTGCATGTTAGCATGAAGTGTTAAAAACGCACTGAACGCTGAATTGAGCCTGTTTTTGAACTCTCTATTAAAAGTAGTGAAAACAGCAAATCCCAGCAGAAAATCAACAGGAATCATGTAGTTCCTTCATATTCAAGTAGTTTTTAGTAGTTTCTGCAGAGATTTGTGTAGTTTTTGAAGAGATTTGTGCAGTTTGACTGCACTTCAAGTTTATGCGTCATAAAGGCACTGAATGCTGAATTGAGCCTGTTTTTGAACTCTGTATTAAATGTAAGGAAATCATTAAATCCCAGAAGAAAATCAACAGGAATCATGTAGTTCCTTCATATTCAAGTGGTTCTGAGTAGTTTGTGCAGAGATTTGTGCAGTTTGATTTCATTTCAAGTTGGTTAGTCATAAACGCACTCAGTGCTGAATTGAGCCTGTTTTTGAACTCTGTATTAAAAGTAGTGAAATCAGCAAATCCCAGCAGAAAATCAACAAGAATCAGGTACTTCCTTCATATTCAAGTAGTTCTCAGTAGTTTGTGCAGAGATTTGTGTAGTTTTTGATGAGATTTGTGCAGTTTGATTGCATGTTAGCATGAAGTGTTAAAAACGCACTGAACGCTGAATTGAGCCTGTTTTTGAACTCTGTATTAAATGTAGTTAAATCATTAAATCCCAGAAGAAAATCAACAGGACTCATGTAGTTCCTTTATATTCAAGTAGTTCTGAGTAGTTTGTGCAGAGATTTGTGCAGTTTTTGAAGAGATTTGTTTAGTATGATTCCATGTTAGCATGAAGTATCAAAAAGCACTGAACGCTGAATTGAGCGTGTTTTTGAACTCTGTATTAAATGTAGTGAAATCATTAAATCCCAGCAGAAAATCAACGAGAATCATGTATTCCCTTCATATTCAAGTAGTTCTGAGTAGTTTGTGCAGAGATTTGTGTAGTTTTTGAAGAGATTTGTGCAGTTTGACTGCACTTCAAGTTTATGTGTCATAAAGGCACTGAACGCTGAATTGAGCCTGTTTTTGAACTCTCTATTAAAAGTAGTGAAAACAGCAAATCCCAGCAGAAAATCAACAGGAATCATGTAGTTCCTTCATATTCAAGTAGTTTTTAGTAGTTTCTGCAGAGATTTGTGTAGTTTTTGAAGAGACTTGTGCAGTTTGACTGCACTTCAAGTTTATGTGTCATAAAGGCACTGAACGCTGAATTGAGCCTGTTTTTGAACTCTGTATTAAAAGTAGTGAAAATAGCAAATCCCAGAAGAAAATCAACAGGAATCATGTAGTTCCTTCATATTCAAGTGGTTCTGAGTAGTTTGTACAGAGATTTGTGTAGTTTTTGATGAGATTTGTGCAGTTTGATTGCAGTTAGCATGAAGTATCAAAAACGCACTGAACGCTGAATTGAGCCTGTTTTTGAACTCTGTATTAAATGTAGTGAAATCATTAAATCCCAGCAGAAAATCAATGAGAATCATGTATTCCCTTCATATTCAAGTAGTTCTGAGTAGTTTGTGCAGAGATTTGTGTAGTTTTTGATGAGATTTGTGCAGTTTGATTGCAGTTAGCATGAAGTATCAAAAACGCACTGAACGCTGAATTGAGCCTGTTTTTGAACTCTGTATTAAATGTAGTGAAATCATTAAATCCCAGAAGAAAATCAACAGGAATCATGTAGTTCCTTCATATTCAAGTAGTTCTGAGTAGTTTGTGCAGAGATTTGTGCAGTTTTTGAAGAGATTTGTTTAGTATGATTCCATGTTAGCATGAAGTATCAAAAAGCACTGAACGCTGAATTGAGCCTGTTTTTGAACTCTGTATTAAAAGTAGTGAAAACAGTAAATCCCAGCAGAAAATCAACAAGAATCAGGTACTTCCTTCATATTCAAGTAGTTCTGAGTAGTTTGTGCAGAGATTTGTGTAGTTTTTGATGAGATTTGTGCAGTTTGATTGCATGTTAGCATGAAGTGTTAAAAACGCACTGAACTCTGAATTGAGCCTGTTTTTGAACTCTCTATTAAAAGTAGTGAAAACAGCAAATCCCAGCAGAAAATCAACAGGAATCATGTAGTTCCTTCATATTCAAGTAGTTTTTAGTAGTGTCTGCAGAGATTTGTGTAGTTTTTGATGAGATTTGTGCAGTTTGATTGCAGTTAGCATGAAGTATCAAAAACGCACTGAACGCTGAATTGAGCCTGTTTTTGAACTCTGTATTAAATGTAGTGAAATCATTAAATCCCAGAAGAAAATCAACAGGAATCATGTAGTTCCTTCATATTTAAGTAGTTCTGAGTAGTTTGTGCAGAGATTTGTGCAGTTTTTGAAGAGATTTGTTTAGTATGATTCCATGTTAGCATGAAGTATCAAAATGCACTGAACGCTGAATTGAGCCTGTTTTTGAACTCTGTATTAAAAGTAGTGAAAACAGTAAATCCCAGCAGAAAATCAACAAGAATCAGGTACTTCCTTCATATTCAAGTAGTTCTGAGTAGTTTGTGCAGAGATTTGTGTAGTTTTTGATGAGATTTGTGCAGTTTGATTGCATGTTAGCATGAAGTGTTAAAAACGCACTGAACGCTGAATTGAGCCTGTTTTTGAACTCTGTATTAAATGTAAGGAAATCATTAAATCCCAGAAGAAAATCAACAGGAATCATGTAGTTCCTTCATATTCAAGTGGTTCTGAGTAGTTTGTGCAGAGATTTGTGCAGTTTGATTTCATTTCAAGTTGGTTAGTCATAAACGCATTCAGTGCTGAATTGAGCCTGTTTTTGAACTCTGTATTAAAAGTAGTGAAATCAGCAAATCCCAGCAGAAAATCAACAAGAATCAGGTACTTCCTTCATATTCAAGTAGTTCTGAGTAGTTTGTGCAGAGATTTGTGTAGTTTTTGATGAGATTTGTGCAGTTTGATTGCATGTTAGCATGAAGTGTTAAAAACGCACTGAACGCTGAATTGAGCCTGTTTTTGAACTCTCTATTAAAAGTAGTGAAAACAGCAAATCTCAGCAGAAAATCAACAGGAATCATGTAGTTCCTTCATATTCAAGTAGTTTTTAGTAGTTTCTGCAGAGATTTGTGTAGTTTTTGAAGAGATTTGTGCAGTTTGACTGCACTTCAAGTTTATGCGTCATAAAGGCACTGAATGCTGAATTGAGCCTGTTTTTGAACTCTGTATTAAATGTAAGGAAATCATTAAATCCCAGAAGAAAATCAACAGGAATCATGTAGTTCCTTCATATTCAAGTGGTTCTGAGTAGTTTGTGCAGAGATTTGTGCAGTTTGATTTCATTTCAAGTTGGTTAGTCATAAACGCACTCAGTGCTGAATTGAGCCTGTTTTTGAACTCTGTATTAAAAGTAGTGAAATCAGCAAATCCCAGCAGAAAATCAACAAGAATCAGGTACTTCCTTCATATTCAAGTAGTTCTCAGTAGTTTGTGCAGAGATTTGTGTAGTTTTTGATGAGATTTGTGCAGTTTGATTGCATGTTAGCATGAAGTGTTAAAAACGCACTGAACGCTGAATTGAGCCTGTTTTTGAACTCTGTATTAAATGTAGTGAAATCATTAAATCCCAGAAGAAAATCAACAGGACTCATGTAGTTCCTTTATATTCAAGTAGTTCTGAGTAGTTTGTGCAGAGATTTGTGCAGTTTTTGAAGAGATTTGTTTAGTATGATTCCATGTTAGCATGAAGTATCAAAAAGCACTGAACGCTGAATTGAGCGTGTTTTTGAACTCTGTATTAAATGTAGTGAAATCATTAAATCCCAGCAGAAAATCAACGAGAATCATGTATTCCCTTCATATTCAAGTAGTTCTGAGTAGTTTGTGCAGAGATTTGTGTAGTTTTTGAAGAGATTTGTGCAGTTTGACTGCACTTCAAGTTTATGTGTCATAAAGGCACTGAACGCTGAATTGAGCCTGTTTTTGAACTCTCTATTAAAAGTAGTGAAAACAGCAAATCCCAGCAGAAAATCAACAGGAATCATGTAGTTCCTTCATATTCAAGTAGTTTTTAGTAGTTTCTGCAGAGATTTGTGTAGTTTTTGAAGAGACTTGTGCAGTTTGACTGCACTTCAAGTTTATGTGTCATAAAGGCACTGAACGCTGAATTGAGCCTGTTTTTGAACTCTGTATTAAAAGTAGTGAAAATAGCAAATCCCAGAAGAAAATCAACAGGAATCATGTAGTTCCTTCATATTCAAGTGGTTCTGAGTAGTTTGTACAGAGATTTGTGTAGTTTTTGATGAGATTTGTGCAGTTTGATTGCAGTTAGTATGAAGTATCAAAAACGCACTGAACGCTGAATTGAGCCTGTTTTTGAACTCTGTATTAAATGTAGTGAAATCATTAAATCCCAGCAGAAAATCAATGAGAATCATGTATTCCCTTCATATTCAAGTAGTTTTTAGTAGTGTCTGCAGAGATTTGTGTAGTTTTTGATGAGATTTGTGCAGTTTGATTGCAGTTAGCATGAAGTATCAAAAACGCACTGAACGCTGAATTGAGCCTGTTTTTGAACTCTGTATTAAATGTAGTGAAATCATTAAATCCCAGAAGAAAATCAACAGGAATCATGTAGTTCCTTCATATTCAAGTTGTTCTGAGTATTGGTGCAGCGATTTGTGTAGTTCTTGATGAGATTTGTGCAGTTTGATTGCATGTTAGCATGAAGTGTCAAAAACGCGATGAACGCTGAATTGAGCCTGTTTTTGAACTCTGTATTAAAAGTAGTGAAAACAGCAAATCCTAGTAGAAAATCAACAGGAATCATGTAGTTCCGTCATATTCAAGTTGTTCTGAGTAGTTTGTGCAGAGATTTGTGTAGTTTTTGATGAGATTTGTGCAGTTTGATTTCATTTCAAGTTGATTAGTCACAAACGCACCCAATGCTGAATTGAGCCTGTTTTTGAACTTTCTATTAAAAGTAGCGAAATCAGCAAATCCCTGCAGAAAATCAACAAGAATCATGTAGTTCCTTCATATTCAAGTAGTTCTGAGTAGTTTGTGCAGAGATTTGTGCAGTTTGATTTCATTTCAAGTTGGTTAGTCATAAACGCACTCAATGCTGAATTGAGCCTGTTTTTGAACTCTGTATTAAAAGTAGTGAAATCAGCAAATCCCAGCAGAAAACAACAAGAATCAGGTACGTCCTTCATATTCAAGTAGTTCTGAGTAGTTTGTGCAAAGATTTGTGTAGGTTTTGATGAGATTTGTGCAGTTTGATTGCATGTTAGCATGAAGTGTTAAAAACGCACTGAACGCTGAATTGAGCCTGTTTTTGAACTCTCTATTAAAAGTAGTGAAAACAGCAAATCCCAGCAGAAAATCAACAGGAATCATGTAGTTCCTTCATATTCAAGTTGTTCTGAGTAGTTTGTGCAGAGATTTGTGCAGTTTGATTTCATTTCAAGTTGATGAGTCACAAACGCACCCAATGCTGAATTGAGCCTGTTTTTGAACTCTGTATTAAAAGTAAGGAAATCATTAAATCCCAGAAGAAAATCAACAGGAATCATGTAGTTCCTTCATATTCAAGTAGTTTTTAGTAGTTTGTGCAGAGATTTGTGTAGTTTTTGAAGAGATTTGTGCAGTTTGACTGCACTTCAAGTTTATGTGTCATAAAGGAACTGAACGCTGAATTGAGCCTGTTTTTGAACTCTGTATTAAAAGTAGTAAAAACAGCAAATCCCAGCAGAAAATCAACGAGAAAAATGTATTCCCTTCATATTCAAGAAGTTCTGAGTAGTTTGTGCAGAGATTTGTGTAGTTTTTGATGAGATTTGTGCAGTTTGATTGCATGTTAGCATGAAGTGTTAAAAACGCACTGAACGCTGAATTGAGCCTGTTTTTGAACACTGTATTAAAAGTAGTGAAAACAGCAAATCCCAGCAGAAAATCAACAGGAATCATGTAGTTCCTTCATATTCAAGTGGTTCTGAGTAGTTTGTGCAGAGATTTGTGCAGTTTTTGAAGAGATTTGTTTAGTATGATTCCATGTTAGCATGAAGTATCAAAAACGTACTGAACACTGAATTGAGCCTATTTTTGAACTCTGTATTAAAAGTAGTAAAAACAGCAAATCCCAGCAGAAAATCAACGAGAATCATGTATTCCCTTCATATTCAAGTAGTTCTGAGTAGTTTGTGCAGAGATTTGTGCAGTTTTTGAAGAGATTTGTTTAGTATGATTCCATGTTAGCATGAAGTATCAAAAACGCACTGAACGCTGAATTGAGCCTGTTTTTGAACTCTGTATTAAAAGTAAGGAAATCATTAAATCCCAGAAGAAAATCAACAGGAATCATGTAGTTCCTTCATATTCAAGTAGTTTTTAGTAGTTTCTGCAGAGATTTGTGTAGTTTTTGAAGAGATTTGTGCAGTTTGATTGCATGTTAGCATGAAGTGTTAAAAACGCACTGAACGCTGAATTGAGCCTGTTTTTGAACTCTCTATTAAAAGTAGTGAAAACAGCAAATCCCAGCAGAAAATCAACAGGAATCATGTAGTTCCTTCATATTCAAGTTGTTCTGAGTAGTTTGTGCAGAGATTTGTGTAGTTTTTGATGAGATTTGTGCAGTTTGATTGCATGTTAGCATGAAGTGTTAAAAACGCACTGAACGCTGAATTGAGCCTGTTTTTGAACTCTCTATTAAAAGTAGTGAAAACAGCAAATCCCAGCAGAAAATCAACAGGAATCATGTAGTTCCTTCATATTCAAGTTGTTCTGAGTAGTTTGTGCAGAGATTTGTGTAGTTTTTGATGAGATTTGTGCAGTTTGATTGCATGTTAGCATGAAGTGTTAAAAACGCACTGAACGCTGAATTGAGCCTGTTTTTGAACTCTCTATTAAAAGTAGTGAAAACAGCAAATCCCAGCAGAAAATCAACAGGTATCATGTAGTTCCTTCATATTCAAGTGGTTCTGAGTAGTTTGTGCAGAGATTTGTGCAGTTTGATTTCATTTCAAGTTGATGAGTCACAAACGCACCCAATGCTGAATTGAGCCTGTTTATGAACTCTGTATTAAAAGTAGTGAAATCAGCAAATCCCAGCAGAAAACAACAAGAATCAGGTACGTCCTTCATATTCAAGTAGTTCTGAGTAGTTTGTGCAGAGATTTGTGCAGTTTTTGAAGAGATTTGTTTAGTATGATTCCATGTTAGCATGAAGTATCAAAAAAGCACTGAACGCTGAATTGAGCCTATTTTTGAACTCTGTATTAAAAGTAGTGAAAACAGTAAATCCCAGCAGAAAATCAATAGGAATCATGTAGTTCCTTCATATTCAAGTTGTTCTGAGTAGTTTGTGCAGAGATTTGTGTAGTTTTTGAAGAGATTTGTGCAGTTTGACTGCACTTCAAGTTTATGTGTCATAAAGGCACTGAACGCTGAATTGAGCCTGTTTTTCAACTCTGTATTAAAAGTAGTGAAAACAGCAAATCCCAGCAGAAAATCAACAAGAATCAGGTACTTCCTTCATATTCATGTAGTTCTGAGTAGTTTGTGCAGAGATTTGTGTAGTTTTTGATGAGAATTGTGCAGTTTGATTTCATTTCAAGTTGATGAGTCACAAACGCACCCAATGCTGAATTGAGCCTGTTTTTGAACTTTCTATTAAAAGAAGCGAAATCAGCAAATCCCTGCAGAAAATCGACAAGAATCATGTAGTTCCTTCATATTCAAGTAGTTCTGAGTAGTTTGTGCAAAGATTTGTGTAGTTTTTGATGAGATTTGTGCAATTTGATTGCATGTTAGCATGAAGTGTTAAAAACGCACTGAACGCTGAATTGAGCCTGTTTTTGAACTCTCTATTAAAAGTAGTGAAAACAGCAAATCCCAGCAGAAAATCAACAGGAATCATGTAGTTCCTTCATATTCAAGTAGTTTTTAGTAGTTTCTGCAGAGATTTGTGTAGTTCTTGAAGATATTTGTGCAGTTTGACTGCACTTCAAGTTTATGTGTCATAAAGACACTGAACGCTGAATTGAGCCTGTTTTTGAACTCTGTATTAAAAGTAGTGAAAACAGCAATTCCCAGCAGAAAATCAACAGGAATCATGTAGTTCCTTCATATTCAAGTTGTTCTGAGTAGTTTGTGCAGAGATTTGTGCAGTTTTTGAAGAGATTTGTGCAGTTTGATTGCATGTTAGCATGAAGTGTCAAAAACGCACTGAACGCTGAATTGAGCCTGTTCATGAACTCTGTATTAAAAGTAGTGAAATCAGCAAATCCCAGCAGAAAACAACAAGAATCAGGTACGTCCTTCATATTCAAGTAGTTCTGAGTAGTTTGTGCAGAGATTTGTGCAGTTTTTGAAGAGATTTGTTTAGTATGATTCCATGTTAGCATGAAGTATCAAAAAAGCATTGAACGCTGAATTGAGCCTATTTTTGAACTCTCTATTAAAAGTAGTGAAAACAGCAAATCCCAGCAGAAAATCAACAGGAATCATGTAGTTCCTTCATATTCAAGTAGTTTTTAGTAGTTTCTGCAGAGATTTGTGTAGTTTTTGAAGAGATTTGTGCAGTTTGACTGCACTTCAAGTTGATGAGTCACAAACGCACTGAACGCTGAATTGAGCCTGTTTTTGAACTTTCTATTAAAAGTAGCGAAATCAGCAAATCCCAGCAGAAAACAACAAGAATCAGGTACGTCCTTCATATTCAAGTAGTTCTGAGTAGTTTGTGCAGAGATTTGTGCAGTTTGATTTCATTTCAAGTTGGTTAGTCATAAACGCACTCAATGCTGAATTGAGCCTGTTTTTGAACTCTGTATTAAAAGTAGTGAAATCAGCAAATCCCAGCAGAAAACAACAAGAATCAGGTACGTCCTTCATATTCAAGTAGTTCTGAGTAGTTTGTGCAGAGATTTGTGCAGTTTTTGAAGAGATTTGTTTAGTATGATTCCATGTTAGCATGAAGTATCAAAAAAGCACTGAATGCTGAATTGAGCCTGTTTTTGAACTCTGTATTAAAAGTAGTGAAAACAGTAAATCCCAGCAGAAAATCAATAGGAATCATGTAGTTCCTTCATATTCAAGTTGTTCTGAGTAGTTTGTGCAGAGATTTGTGTAGTTTTTGAAGAGATTTGTGCAGTTTGACTGCACTTCAAGTTTATGTGTCATAAAGGCACTGAACGCTGAATTGAGCCTGTTTTTCAACTCTGTATTAAAAGTAGTGAAAACAGCAAATCCCAGCAGAAAATCAACAAGAATCAGGTACTTCCTTCATATTCATGTAGTTCTGAGTAGTTTGTGCAGAGATTTGTGTAGTTTTTGATGAGATTTGTGCAGTTTGATTTCATTTCAAGTTGATGAGTCACAAACGCACCCAATGCTGAATTGAGCCTGTTTTTGAACTTTCTATTAAAAGAAGCGAAATCAGCAAATCCCTGCAGAAAATCGACAAGAATCATGTAGTTCCTTCATATTCAAGTAGTTCTGAGTAGTTTGTGCAAAGATTTGTGTAGTTTTTGATGAGATTTGTGCAGTTTGATTGCATGTTAGCATGAAGTGTTAAAAACGCACTGAACGCTGAATTGAGCCTGTTTTTGAACTCTCTATTAAAAGTAGTGAAAACAGCAAATCCCAGCAGAAAATCAACAGGAATCATGTAGTTCCTTCATATTCAAGTAGTTTTTAGTAGTTTTTGCAGAGATTTGTGTAGTTCTTGAAGATATTTGTGCAGTTTGACTGCACTTCAAGTTTATGTGTCATAAAGACACTGAACGCTGAATTGAGCCTGTTTTTGAACTCTGTATTAAAAGTAGTGAAAACAGCAATTCCCAGCAGAAAATCAACAGGAATCATGTAGTTCCTTCATATTCAAGTTGTTCTGAGTAGTTTGTGCAGAGATTTGTGCAGTTTTTGAAGAGATTTGTGCAGTTTGATTGCATGTTAGCATGAAGTGTCAAAAACGCACTGAACGCTGAATTGAGCCTGTTCATGAACTCTGTATTAAAAGTAGTGAAATCAGCAAATCCCAGCAGAAAACAACAAGAATCAGGTACGTCCTTCATATTCAAGTAGTTCTGAGTAGTTTGTGCAGAGATTTGTGCAGTTTTTGAAGAGATTTGTTTAGTATGATTCCATGTTAGCATGAAGTATCAAAAAAGCATTGAACGCTGAATTGAGCCTATTTTTGAACTCTCTATTAAAAGTAGTGAAAACAGCAAATCCCAGCAGAAAATCAACAGGAATCATGTAGTTCCTTCATATTCAAGTAGTTTTTAGTAGTTTCTGCAGAGATTTGTGTAGTTTTTGAAGAGATTTGTGCAGTTTGACTGCACTTCAAGTTGATGAGTCACAAACGCACTGAACGCTGAATTGAGCCTGTTTTTGAACTTTCTATTAAAAGTAGCGAAATCAGCAAATCCCAGCAGAAAACAACAAGAATCAGGTACGTCCTTCATATTCAAGTAGTTCTGAGTAGTTTGTGCAGAGATTTGTGCAGTTTGATTTCATTTCAAGTTGGTTAGTCATAAACGCACTCAATGCTGAATTGAGCCTGTTTTTGAACTCTGTATTAAAAGTAGTGAAATCAGCAAATCCCAGCAGAAAACAACAAGAATCAGGTACGTCCTTCATATTCAAGTAGTTCTGAGTAGTTTGTGCAGAGATTTGTGCAGTTTTTGAAGAGATTTGTTTAGTATGATTCCATGTTAGCATGAAGTATCAAAAAAGCACTGAATGCTGAATTGAGCCTGTTTTTGAACTCTGTATTAAAAGTAGTGAAAACAGCAAATCCCAGCAGAAAATCAACAGGTATCATGTAGTTCCTTCATATTCAAGTGGTTCTGAGTAGTTTGTGCAGAGATTTGTGTAGTTTTTGATGAGATTTGTGCAGTTTGATTTCATTTCAAGTTGATTAGTCACAAACGCACCCAATGCTGAATTGAGCCTGTTTTTGAACTCTCTATTAAAAGTAGTGAAAACAGCAAATCCCAGCAGAAAATCAACAGGAATCATGTAGTTCCTTCATATTCAAGTAGTTTTTAGTAATTTCTGCAGAGATTTGTGTAGTTCTTGAAGAGATTTGTGCAGTTTGACTGCACTTCAAGTTTATGTGTCATAAAGGCACTGAACGCTGAATTGAGTCTGTTTTTGAACTCTGTATTAAAAGTAGTGAAAACAGCAAATCCCAGCAGAAAATCAACAAGAATCAGGTACTTCCTTCATATTCAAGTAGTTCTGAGTAGTTTGTGCAGAGATTTGTGCAGTTTGATTTCATTTCAAGTTGGTTAGTCATAAACGCACTCAATGCTGAATTGAGCCTGTTTTTGAACTCTGTATTAAAAGTAGTGAAATCAGCAAATCCCAGCAGAAAACAACAAGAATCAGGTACGTCCTTCATATTCAAGTAGTTCTGAGTAGTTTGTACAGAGATTTGTGTAGTTTTTGATGAGATTTGTGCAGTTTGATTGCATGTTAGCATGAAGTGTTAAAAACGCACTGAACGCTGAATTGAGCCTGTTTTTGACCTCTCTATTAAAAGTAGTGAAAACAGCAAATCCCAGCAGAAAATCAACAGGAATCATGTAGTTCCTTCATATTCAAGTAGTTCTGAGTAGTTTGTGCAGAGATTTGTGCAGTTTGATTTCATTTCAAGTTGGTTAGTCATAAACGCACTCAGTGCTGAATTGAGCCTGTTTTTGAACTCTGTATTAAAAGTAGTGAAAACAGCAAATCCCAGCAGAAAATCTACAGGAATCATGTAGTTCCTTCATATTCAAGTTGTTCTGAGTAGTTTGTGCAGAGATTTGTGCAGTTTTTGAAGAGATTTGTTTAGTATGATTCCATGTTAGCATGAAGTATCAAAAAGCACTGAACGCTGAATTGAGCCTGTTTTTGAACTCTGTATTAAAAGTAGTGAAAACAGTAAATCCCAGCAGAAAATCAACAAGAATCAGGTACTTCCTTCATATTCAAGTAGTTCTGAGTAGTTTGTGCAGAGATTTGTGTAGTTTTTGATGAGATTTGTGCAGTTTGATTGCATGTTAGCATGAAGTGTTAAAAACGCACTGAACTCTGAATTGAGCCTGTTTTTGAACTCTCTATTAAAAGTAGTGAAAACAGCAAATCCCAGCAGAAAATCAACAGGAATCATGTAGTTACTTCATATTCAAGTAGTTTTTAGTAGTGTCTGCAGAGATTTGTGTAGTTTTTGATGAGATTTGTGCAGTTTCATTGCAGTTAGCATGAAGTATCAAAAACGCACTGAACTCTGAATTGAGCCTGTTTTTGAACTCTCTATTAAAAGTAGTGAAAACAGCAAATCCCAGCAGAAAATCAACAGGAATCATGTAGTTCCTTCATATTCAAGTAGTTCTCAGTAGTTTGTGCAGAGATTTGTGTAGTTTTTGATGAGATTTGTGCAGTCTGATTGCATGTTAGCATGAAGTGTTAAAAACGCACTGAACGCTGAATTGAGCCTGTTTTTGAACTCTGTATTAAAAGTAGTGAAAACAGTAAATCCCAGCAGAAAATCAACAAGAATCAGGTACTTCCTTCATATTCAAGTAGTTCTGAGTAGTTTGTGCAGAGATTTGTGTAGTTTTTGATGAGATTTGTGCAGTTTGATTGCATGTTAGCATGAAGTGTTAAAAACGCACTGAACGCTGAATTGAGCCTGTTTTTGAACTCTGTATTAAATGTAAGGAAATCATTAAATCCCAGAAGAAAATCAACAGGAATCATGTAGTTCCTTCATATTCAAGTGGTTCTGAGTAGTTTGTGCAGAGATTTGTGCAGTTTGATTTCATTTCAAGTTGGTTAGTCATAAACGCACTCAGTGCTGAATTGAGCCTGTTTTTGAACTCTGTATTAAAAGTAGTGAAATCAGCAAATCCCAGCAGAAAATCAACAAGAATCAGGTACTTCCTTCATATTCAAGTAGTTCTCAGTAGTTTGTGCAGAGATTTGTGTAGTTTTTGATGAGATTTGTGCAGTTTGATTGCATGTTAGCATGAAGTGTTAAAAACGCACTGAACGCTGAATTGAGCCTGTTTTTGAACTCTGTATTAAAAGTAGTGAAAACAGCAAATCCCAGCAGAAAATCAACAAGAATCAGGTACTTCCTTCATATTCAAGTAGTTCTGAGTAGTTTGTGCAGAGATTTGTGTAGTTTTTGATGAGATTTGTGCAGTTTGATTTCATTTCAAGTTGATGACTCACAAACGCACCCAATGCTGAATTGAGTCTGTTTTTGAACTTTCTATTAAAAGTAGCGAAATCAGCAAATCCCTGCAGAAAATCAACAAGAATCATGTAGTTCCTTCATATTCAAGTAGTTCTGAGTAGTTTGTGCAGAGATTTGTGCAGTTTGATTTCATTTCAAGTTGGTTAGTCATAAACGCACTCAATGCTGAATTGAGCCTGTTTTTGAACTCTGTATTAAAAGTAGTGAAAACAGCAAATCCCAGCAGAAAATCAACAGGAATCATGTAGTTCCTATATATTCAAGTAGTTCTGAGTAGTTTGTGCAGAGATTTGTGTAGTTTTTGATGAGATTTGTGCAGTTTGATTTCATTTCAAGTTGATGAGTCACAAACGCACCCAATGCTGAATTGAGCCTGTTTTTGAACTTTCTATTAAAAGTAGCGAAATCAGCAAATCCCTGCAGAAAATCAACAAGAATCATGTAGTTCCTTCATATTCAAGTAGTTCTGAGTAGTTTGTGCAGAGATTTGTGCAGTTTGATTTCATTTTAAGTTGGTTAGTTATAAACGCACTCAATGCTGAATTGAGCCTGTTTTTGAACTCTGTATTAAAAGTAGTGAAATCAGCAAATCCCAGCAGAAAACAACAAGAATCAGGTACGTCCTTCATATTCAAGTAGTTTTTATTAGTTTCTGTAGAGATTTGTGAACTTTTTGAAGAGATTTGTGCAGTTTGACTGCACTTCAAGTTGATGTGTCATAAAGGCACTCAACGCTGAATTGAGCCTGTTTTTGAACTTTGTATTAAATGTAGTGAAAACAGCAAATCAGAGCAGAAAATCAACAGGAATCATGTAGTTACTTCATATTCAAGTAGTTCTGAGTAGTTTGTGCAGAGATTTGTGTAGATATCGAAGAGATTTGTGCAGTGTTGTTCATGTTACCATGAAGTATCAAAAACGCACTCAACGCTGAATTGAACATGTTTTTGAACTCTGTATTAAATGTAGTGAAATCATTAAATCCCAGAAGAAAATCAACAGGAATCATGTAGTTCCTTCATATTCAAGTAGTTCTGAGTAGTTTGTGCAGAGATTTGTGCAGTTTGATTTCATTTCAAGTTGATTAGTCATAAACGCACTCAATGCTGAATTGAGCCTGTTTTTGAACTCTGTATTAAAAATAGTGAAATCAGCAAATCCCAGCAGAAAACAACAAGAATCAGGTACGTCCTTCATATTCAAGTAGTTCTGAGTAGTTTGTACAGAGATTTGTGTAGTTTTTGATGAGATTTGTGCAGTTTGATTGCATGTTAGCATGAAGTGTTAAAAACGCACTGAACGCTGAATTGAGCCTGTTTTTGACCTCTCTATTAAAAGTAGTGAAAACAGCAAATTCCAGCAGAAAATCAACAGGAATCATGTAGTTCCTCCATATTCAAGTAGTTCTGAGTAGTTTGTGCAGAGACTTGTGTAGTTTTTGATGAGATTTGTGCAGTTTGATTGCATGTTAGCATGAAGTATCAAAAACGCGATGAACGCTGAATTGAGCCTGTTTTTGAACTCTGTATTAAAAGTAGTGTAAACAGCAAATCCTAGTAGAAAATCAACAGGAATCATGTAGTTCCGTCATATTCAAGTTGTTCTGAGTAGTTTGTGCAGAGATTTGTGTAGTTTTTGATGAGATTTGTGCAGTTTGATTTCATTTCAAGTTGATTAGTCACAAACGCACCCAATGCTGAATTGAGCCTGTTTTTGAACTTTCTATTAAAAGTAGCGAAATCAGCAAATCCCTGCAGAAAATCAACAAGAATCATGTAGTTCCTTCATATTCAAGTAGTTCTGAGTAGTTTGTGCAGAGATTTGTGCAGTTTGATTTCATTTCAAGTTGGTTAGTCATAAACGCACTCAATGCTGAATTGAGCCTGTTTTTGAACTCTGTATTAAAAGTAGTGAAATCAGCAAATCCCAGCAGAAAACAACAAGAATCAGGTACGTCCTTCATATTCAAGTAGTTCTGAGTAGTTTGTGCAAAGATTTGTGTAGGTTTTGATGAGATTTGTGCAGTTTGATGGCATGTTAGCATGAAGTGTTAAAAACGCACTGAACGCTGAATTGAGCCTGTTTTTGAACTCTCTATTAAAAGTAGTGAAAACAGCAAATCCCAGCAGAAAATCAACAGGAATCATGTAGTTCCTTCATATTCAAGTTGTTCTGAGTAGTTTGTGCAGAGATTTGTGCAGTTTGATTTCATTTCAAGTTGATGAGTCACAAACGCACCCAATGCTGAATTGAGCCTGTTTTTGAACTCTGTATTAAAAGTAAGGAAATCATTAAATCCCAGAAGAAAATCAACAGGAATCATGTAGTTCCTTCATATTCAAGTGGTTCTGAGTAGTTGGTGCAGAGATTTGTGTAGTTCTTGATGAGATTTGTGCAGTTTGATTGCATGTTAGCATGAAGTGTCAAAAACGCAATGAACGCTGAATTGAGCCTGTTTTTGAACTCTGTATTAAAAGTAGTGAAAACAGCAAATCCTAGTAGAAAATCAACAGGAATCATGTAGTTCCGTCATATTCAAGTTGTTCTGAGTAGTTTGTGCAGAGATTTGTGTAGTTTTTGATGAGATTTGTGCAGTTTGATTTCATTTCAAGTTGATTAGTCACAAACGCACCCAATGCTGAATTGAGCCTGTTTTTGAACTTTCTATTAAAAGTAGCGAAATCAGCAAATCCCTGCAGAAAATCAACAAGAATCATGTAGTTCCTTCATATTCAAGTATTTCTGAGTAGTTTGTGCAAAGATTTGTGTAGTTTTTGATGAGATTTGTGCAGTTTGATTGCATGTTAGCATGAAGTGTTAAAAACGCACTGAACGCTGAATTGAGCCTGTTTTTGACCTCTCTATTAAAAGTAGTGAAAACAGCAAATCCCAGCAGAAAATCAACAGGAATCATGTAGTTCCTTCATATTCAAGTAGTTCTGAGTAGTTTGTGCAGAGATTTGTGTAGTTTTTGAAGAGATTTGTGCAGTTTGACTGCACTTCAAGTTTATGTGTCATAAAGGCACTCAACGCTGAATTGAGCCTGTTTTTCAACTCTGTATTAAATGTAGTGAAATCATTAAATCCGGGCAGAAAATCAACATGAATCATGTAGTTCCTTCATATTCAAGTAGTTTTTAGTAGTTTCTGCAGAGATTTGTGTAGTTTTTGAAGAGATTTGTGCAGTTTGACTGCACTTCAAGTTTATGTGTCATAAAGGCACTGAACGCTGAATTGAGCCTGTTTTTGAACTCTGTATTAAAAGTAGTAAAAACAGCAAATCCCAGCAGAAAATCAACGAGAATCATGTATTCCCTTCATATTCAAGTAGTTCTGAGTAGTTTGTGCAGAGATTTGTGCAGTTTTTGAAGAGATTTGTTTAGTATGATTCCATGTTAGCATGAAGTATCAAAAACGCACTGAACGCTGAATTGAGCCTGTTTTTGAACTCTGTATTAAAAGTAGTGAAAACCGCAAATCCCAGCAGAAAATCAATAAGAATCAGGTACTTCCTTCATATTCAAGTAGTTTTGAGTAGTTTGTGCAGAGATTTGTGTAGTTTTTGATGAGATTTGTGCAGTTTGATTGCATGTTAGCATGAAGTGTTAAAAACGCACTGAACGCTGAATTGAGCCTATTTTTGAACTCTCTATTAAAAGTAGTGAAAACAGCAAATCCCAGCAGAAAATCAACAGGAATCATGTAGTTCCGTCATATTCAAGTAGTTTTTAGTAGTTTCTGCAGAGATTTGTGTAGTTTTTGAAGAGATTTGTGCAGTTTGACTGCACTTCAAGTTGATGAGTCACAAACGCACTGAACGCTGAATTGAGCCTGTTTTTGAACTTTCTATTAAAAGTAGCGAAATCAGCAAATCCCAGCAGAAAACAACAAGAATCAGGTACGTCCTTCATATTCAAGTAGTTCTGAGTAGTTTGTGCAGAGATTTGTGCAGTTTGATTTCATTTCAAGTTGGTTAGTCATAAACGCACTCAATGCTGAATTGAGCCTGTTTTTGAACTCTGTATTAAAGTAGTGAAATCAGCAAATCCCAGCAGAAAACAACAAGAATCAGGTACGTCCTTCATATTCAAGTAGTTCTGAGTAGTTTGTGCAGAGATTTGTGCAGTTTTTGAAGAGATTTGTTTAGTATGATTCCATGTTAGCATGAAGTATCAAAAAAGCACTGAACGCTGAATTGAGCCTATTTTTGAACTCTGTATTAAAAGTAGTGAAAACAGTAAATCCCAGCAGAAAATCAATAGGAATCATGTAGTTCCTTCATATTCAAGTTGTTCTGAGTAGTTTGTGCAGAGATTTGTGTAGTTTGACTGCACTTCAAGTTTATGTGTCATAAAGGCACTCAACGCTGAATTGAGCCTGTTTTTCAACTCTGTATTAAATGTAGTGAAATCATTAAATCCGGGCAGAAAATCAACATGAATCATGTAGTTCCTTCATATTCAAGTAGTTTTTAGTAGTTTCTGCAGAGATTTGTGTAGTTTTTGAAGAGATTTGTGCAGTTTGACTGCACTTCAAGTTTATGTGTCATAAAGGCACTGAACGCTGAATTGAGCCTGTTTTTGAACTCTGTATTAAAAGTAGTGAAAACAGCAAATCCCAGCAGAAAATCAATAAGAATCAGGTACTTCCTTCATATTCAAGTAGTTCTGAGTAGTTTGTGCAGAGATTTGTGTAGTTTTTGATGAGATTTGTGCAGTTTGATTGCATGTTAGCATGAAGTGTTAAAAACGCACTGAACGCTGAATTGAGCCTGTTTTTGAACTCTCTATTAAAAGTAGTGAAAACAACAAATCCCAGCAGAAAATCAACAGGAATCATGTAGTTCCTTCATATTCAAGTTGTTCTGAGTAGTTTGTGCAGAGATTTGTGTAGTTTTTGATGAGATTTGTGCAGTTTGATTGCATGTTAGCATGAAGTGTTAAAAACGCACTGAACGCTGAATTGAGCCTGTTTTTGAACTCTCTATTAAAAGTAGTGAAAACAGCAAATCCCAGCAGAAAATCAACGGGAATCATGTATTCCCTTCATATTCAAGTAGTTCTGAGTAGTTTGTGCAGAGATTTGTGCAGTTTTTGAAGAGATTTGTTTAGTATGATTCCATGTTAGAATGAAGTATCAAAAACGTACTGAACGCTGAATTGAGCCTGTTTTTGAACTCTGTATTAAAAGTAGTGAAAACAGCAAATCCCAGCAGAAAATCAACAGGTATCATGTAGTTCCTTCATATTCAAGTGGTTCTGAGTAGTTTGTGCAGAGATTTGTGCAGTTTGATTTCATTTCAAGTTGATGAGTCACAAACGCACCCAATGCTGAATTGAGCCTGTTTTTGAACTCTGTATTAAAAGTAAGGAAATCATTAAATCCCAGAAGAAAATCAACAGGAATCATGTAGTTCCTTCATATTCAGGTGGTTCTGAGTAGTTTGTGCAGAGATTTGTGTAGTTCTTGATGAGATTTGTGCAGTTTGATTGCATGTTAGCATGAAGTGTCAAAAACGCAATGAACGCTGATTTGAGCCTGTTTTTGAACTCTGTATTAAAAGTAGTGAAAACAGCAAATCCTAGTAGAAAATCAACAGGAATCATGTAGTTCCGTCATATTCAAGTTGTTCTGAGTAGTTTGCGCAGAGATTTGTGTAGTTTTTGATGAGATTTGTGCAGTTTGATTTCATTTCAAGTTGATGAGTCACAAACGCACCCAATGCTGAATTGAGCCTGTTTTTGAACTTTCTATTAAAAGTAGCGAAATCAGCAAATCCCTGCAGAAAATCAACAAGGATCATGTAGTTCCTTCATATTCAAGTAGTTCTGAGTAGTTTGTGCAGAGATTTGTGCAGTTTGATTTCATTTCAAGTTGGTTAGTCATAAACGCACTCAATGCTGAATTGAGCCTGTTTTTGAACTCTGTATTAAAAGTAGTGAAATCAGCAAATCCCAGCAGAAAACAACAAGAATCAGGTACGTCCTTCATATTCAAGTAGTTCTGAGTAGTTTGTGCAAAGATTTGTGTAGGTTTTGATGAGATTTGTGCAGTTTGATTGCATGTTAGCATGAAGTGTTAAAAACGCACTGAACGCTGAATTGAGCCTGTTTTTGAACTCTCTATTAAAAGTAGTGAAAACAGCAAATCCCAGCAGAAAATCAACAGGAATCATGTAGTTCCTTCATATTCAAGTTGTTCTGAGTAGTTTGTGCAGAGATTTGTGTAGTTTTTGAAGAGATTTGTTTAGTATGATTCCATGTTAGCATGAAGTATCAAAAAAGCACTGAACGCTGAATTGAGCCTGTTTTTGAACTCTGTATTAAAAGTAAGGAAATCATTAATTCCCAGAAGAAAATCAACAGGAATCATGTAGTTCCTTCATATTCAAGTAGTTTTTAGTAGTTTTTGCAGAGATTTGTGTAGTTCTTGAAGATATTTGTGCAGTTTGACTGCACTTCAAGTTTATGTGTCATAAAGACACTGAACGCTGAATTGAGCCTGTTTTTGAACTCTGTATTAAAAGTAGTGAAAACAGCAATTCCCAGCAGAAAATCAACAGGAATCATGTAGTTCCTTCATATTCAAGTTGTTCTGAGTAGTTTGTGCAGAGATTTGTGCAGTTTTTGAAGAGATTTGTGCAGTTTGATTGCATGTTAGCATGAAGTGTCAAAAACGCACTGAACGCTGAATTGAGCCTGTTCATGAACTCTGTATTAAAAGTAGTGAAATCAGCAAATCCCAGCAGAAAACAACAAGAATCAGGTACGTCCTTCATATTCAAGTAGTTCTGAGTAGTTTGTGCAGAGATTTGTGCAGTTTTTGAAGAGATTTGTTTAGTATGATTCCATGTTAGCATGAAGTATCAAAAAAGCATTGAACGCTGAATTGAGCCTATTTTTGAACTCTCTATTAAAAGTAGTGAAAACAGCAAATCCCAGCAGAAAATCAACAGGAATCATGTAGTTCCTTCATATTCAAGTAGTTTTTAGTAGTTTCTGCAGAGATTTGTGTAGTTTTTGAAGAGATTTGTGCAGTTTGACTGCACTTCAAGTTGATGAGTCACAAACGCACTGAACGCTGAATTGAGCCTGTTTTTGAACTTTCTATTAAAAGTAGCGAAATCAGCAAATCCCAGCAGAAAACAACAAGAATCAGGTACGTCCTTCATATTCAAGTAGTTCTGAGTAGTTTGTGCAGAGATTTGTGCAGTTTGATTTCATTTCAAGTTGGTTAGTCATAAACGCACTCAATGCTGAATTGAGCCTGTTTTTGAACTCTGTATTAAAAGTAGTGAAATCAGCAAATCCCAGCAGAAAACAACAAGAATCAGGTACGTCCTTCATATTCAAGTAGTTCTGAGTAGTTTGTGCAGAGATTTGTGCAGTTTTTGAAGAGATTTGTTTAGTATGATTCCATGTTAGCATGAAGTATCAAAAAAGCACTGAATGCTGAATTGAGCCTGTTTTTGAACTCTGTATTAAAAGTAGTGAAAACAGCAAATCCCAGCAGAAAATCAACAGGTATCATGTAGTTCCTTCATATTCAAGTGGTTCTGAGTAGTTTGTGCAGAGATTTGTGTAGTTTTTGATGAGATTTGTGCAGTTTGATTTCATTTCAAGTTGATTAGTCACAAACGCACCCAATGCTGAATTGAGCCTGTTTTTGAACTCTCTATTAAAAGTAGTGAAAACAGCAAATCCCAGCAGAAAATCAACAGGAATCATGTAGTTCCTTCATATTCAAGTAGTTTTTAGTAATTTCTGCAGAGATTTGTGTAGTTCTTGAAGAGATTTGTGCAGTTTGACTGCACTTCAAGTTTATGTGTCATAAAGGCACTGAACGCTGAATTGAGTCTGTTTTTGAACTCTGTATTAAAAGTAGTGAAAACAGCAAATCCCAGCAGAAAATCAACAAGAATCAGGTACTTCCTTCATATTCAAGTAGTTCTGAGTAGTTTGTGCAGAGATTTGTGCAGTTTGATTTCATTTCAAGTTGGTTAGTCATAAACGCACTCAATGCTGAATTGAGCCTGTTTTTGAACTCTGTATTAAAAGTAGTGAAATCAGCAAATCCCAGCAGAAAACAACAAGAATCAGGTACGTCCTTCATATTCAAGTAGTTCTGAGTAGTTTGTACAGAGATTTGTGTAGTTTTTGATGAGATTTGTGCAGTTTGATTGCATGTTAGCATGAAGTGTTAAAAACGCACTGAACGCTGAATTGAGCCTGTTTTTGACCTCTCTATTAAAAGTAGTGAAAACAGCAAATCCCAGCAGAAAATCAACAGGAATCATGTAGTTCCTTCATATTCAAGTAGTTCTGAGTAGTTTGTGCAGAGATTTGTGCAGTTTGATTTCATTTCAAGTTGGTTAGTCATAAACGCACTCAGTGCTGAATTGAGCCTGTTTTTGAACTCTGTATTAAAAGTAGTGAAAACAGCAAATCCCAGCAGAAAATCTACAGGAATCATGTAGTTCCTTCATATTCAAGTTGTTCTGAGTAGTTTGTGCAGAGATTTGTGTAGTTTTTGATGAGATTTGTGCAGTTTGATTGCAGTTAGCATGAAGTATCAAAAACGCACTGAACGCTGAATTGAGCCTGTTTTTGAACTCTGTATTAAATGTAGTGAAATCATTAAATCCCAGCAGAAAATCAATGAGAATCATGTATTCCCTTCATATTCAAGTAGTTCTGAGTAGTTTGTGCAGAGATTTGTGCAGTTTTTGAAGAGATTTGTTTAGTATGATTCCATGTTAGCATGAAGTATCAAAAAGCACTGAACGCTGAATTGAGCCTGTTTTTGAACTCTGTATTAAAAGTAGTGAAAACAGTAAATCCCAGCAGAAAATCAACAAGAATCAGGTACTTCCTTCATATTCAAGTAGTTCTGAGTAGTTTGTGCAGAGATTTGTGTAGTTTTTGATGAGATTTGTGCAGTTTGATTGCATGTTAGCATGAAGTGTTAAAAACGCACTGAACTCTGAATTGAGCCTGTTTTTGAACTCTCTATTAAAAGTAGTGAAAACAGCAAATCCCAGCAGAAAATCAACAGGAATCATGTAGTTACTTCATATTCAAGTAGTTTTTAGTAGTGTCTGCAGAGATTTGTGTAGTTTTTGATGAGATTTGTGCAGTTTCATTGCAGTTAGCATGAAGTATCAAAAACGCACTGAACTCTGAATTGAGCCTGTTTTTGAACTCTCTATTAAAAGTAGTGAAAACAGCAAATCCCAGCAGAAAATCAACAGGAATCATGTAGTTCCTTCATATTCAAGTAGTTCTGAGTAGTTTGTGCAGAGATTTGTGTAGTTTTTGATGAGATTTGTGCAGTTTGATTGCATGTTAGCATGAAGTGTTAAAAACGCACTGAACGCTGAATTGAGCCTGTTTTTGAACTCTGTATTAAATGTAAGGAAATCATTAAATCCCAGAAGAAAATCAACAGGAATCATGTAGTTCCTTCATATTCAAGTGGTTCTGAGTAGTTTGTGCAGAGATTTGTGCAGTTTGATTTCATTTCAAGTTGGTTAGTCATAAACGCACTCAGTGCTGAATTGAGCCTGTTTTTGAACTCTGTATTAAAAGTAGTGAAATCAGCAAATCCCAGCAGAAAATCAACAAGAATCAGGTACTTCCTTCATATTCAAGTAGTTCTCAGTAGTTTGTGCAGAGATTTGTGTAGTTTTTGATGAGATTTGTGCAGTTTGATTGCATGTTAGCATGAAGTGTTAAAAACGCACTGAACGCTGAATTGAGCCTGTTTTTGACCTCTCTATTAAAAGTAGTGAAAACAGCAAATTCCAGCAGAAAATCAACAGGAATCATGTAGTTCCTTCATATTCAAGTAGTTCTGAGTAGTTTGTGCAGAGACTTGTGTAGTTTTTGAAGAGATTTGTGCAGTTTGATTGCATGTTAGCATGAAGCGTCAAAAACGCACTGAACGCTGAATTGAGCCTGTTTTTGAACTCTGTATTAAATGTAGTGAAATCATTAAATCCCAGAAGAAAATCAACAGGAATCATGTAGTTCCTTCATATTCAAGTAGTTCTGAGTAGTTTGTGCAGAGATTTGTGCAGTTTTTGAAGAGATTTGTTTAGTATGATTCCATGTTAGCATGAAGTATCAAAAAAGCACTGAACGCTGAATTGAGCCTGTTTTTGAACTCTGTATTAAAAGTAGTGAAAACAGCAAATCCCAGCAGAAAATCAACAAGAATCAGGTACTTCCTTCATATTCAAGTAGTTCTGAGTAGTTTGTGCAGAGATTTGTGTAGTTTTTGATGAGATTTGTGCAGTTTGATTTCATTTCAAGTTGATGACTCACAAACGCACCCAATGCTGAATTGAGTCTGTTTTTGAACTTTCTATTAAAAGTAGCGAAATCAGCAAATCCCTGCAGAAAATCAACAAGAATCATGTAGTTCCTTCATATTCAAGTAGTTCTGAGTAGTTTGTGCAGAGATTTGTGCAGTTTGATTTCATTTCAAGTTGGTTAGTCATAAACGCACTCAATGCTGAATTGAGCCTGTTTTTGAACTCTGTATTAAAAGTAGTGAAAACAGCAAATCCCAGCAGAAAATCAATAGGAATCATGTAGTTCCTTCATATTCAAGTAGTTTTTAGTAGTTTCTGCAGAGATTTGTGTAGTTTTTGAAGAGATTTGTGCAGTTTGACTGCACTTCAAGTTTATGTGTCATAAAGGCACTGAACGCTGAATTGAGCCTGTTTTTGAACTCTGTATTAAAAGTAGTGAAAACAGCAAATCCCAGCAGAAAATCAACAGGAATCATGTAGTTCCTATATATTCAAGTAGTTCTGAGTAGTTTGTGCAGAGATTTGTGTAGTTTTTGATGAGATTTGTGCAGTTTGATTTCATTTCAAGTTGATGAGTCACAAACGCACCCAATGCTGAATTGAGCCTGTTTTTGAACTTTCTATTAAAAGTAGCGAAATCAGCAAATCCCTGCAGAAAATCAACAAGAATCATGTAGTTCCTTCATATTCAAGTAGTTCTGAGTAGTTTGTGCAGAGATTTGTGCAGTTTGATTTCATTTCAAGTTGGTTAGTTATAAACGCACTCAATGCTGAATTGAGCCTGTTTTTGAACTCTGTATTAAAAGTAGTGAAATCAGCAAATCCCAGCAGAAAACAACAAGAATCAGGTACGTCCTTCATATTCAAGTAGTTTTTATTAATTTCTGTAGAGATTTGTGAACTTTTTGAAGAGATTTGTGCAGTTTGACTGCACTTCAAGTTGATGTGTCATAAAGGCACTCAACGCTGAATTGAGCCTGTTTTTGAACTTTGCTTTAAATGTTGTGAAATCATTAAATCCGGTCAGAAAATCAACATGAATCATGTAGTTCCTTCATATTCAAGTAGTTTTTATTAGTTTCTGTAGAGATTTGTGAAGTTTTTGAAGAGATTTGTGCAGTTTGACTACACTTCAAGTTGATGTGTCATAAAGGCACTCAACGCTGAATTGAGCCTGTTTTTGAACTTTGTATTAAATGTAGTGAAAACAGCAAATCAGAGCAGAAAATCAACAGGAATCATGTAGTTACTTCATATTCAAGTAGTTCTGAGTAGTTTGTGCAGAGATTTGTGTAGATATCGAAGAGATTTGTGCAGTGTTGTTCATGTTACCATGAAGTATCAAAAACGCACTCAACGCTGAATTGAACATGTTTTTGAACTCTGTATTAAATGTAGTGAAATCATTAAATCCCAGAAGAAAATCAACAGGAATCATGTAGTTCCTTCATATTCAAGTAGTTCTGAGTAGTTTGTGCAGAGATTTGTGCAGTTTGATTTCATTTCAAGTTGATTAGTCATAAACGCACTCAATGCTGAATTGAGCCTGTTTTTGAACTCTGTATTAAAAATAGTGAAATCAGCAAATCCCAGCAGAAAACAACAAGAATCAGGTACGTCCTTCATATTCAAGTAGTTCTGAGTAGTTTGTACAGAGATTTGTGTAGTTTTTGATGAGATTTGTGCAGTTTGATTGCATGTTAGCATGAAGTGTTAAAAACGCACTGAACGCTGAATTGAGCCTGTTTTTGACCTCTCTATTAAAAGTAGTGAAAACAGCAAATTCCAGCAGAAAATCAACAAGAATCATGTAGTTCCTTCATATTCAAGTAGTTCTGAGTAGTTTGTGCAAAGATTTGTGTAGTTTTTGATGAGATTTGTGCAGTTTGATTGCATGTTAGCATGAAGTGTTAAAAACGCACTGAACGCTGAATTGAGCCTGTTTTTGAACTCTCTATTAAAAGTAGTGAAAACAGCAAATCCCAGCAGAAAATCAACAGGAATCATGTAGTTCCTTCATATTCAAGTAGTTTTTAGTAGTTTCTGCAGAGATTTGTGTAGTTCTTGAAGAGATTTGTGCAGTTTGACTGCACTTCAAGTTTATGTGTCATAAAGGCACTCAACGCTGAATTGAGCCTGTTTTTGAACTTTGTATTAAATGTAGTGAAAACAGCAAATCAGAGCAGAAAATCAACAGGAATCATGTAGTTACTTCATATTCAAGTAGTTCTGAGTAGTTTGTGCAGAGATTTGTGTAGATATCGAAGAGATTTGTGCAGTGTTGTTCATGTTACCATGAAGTATCAAAAACGCACTCAACGCTGAATTGAACATGTTTTTGAACTCTGTATTAAATGTAGTGAAATCATTAAATCCCAGAAGAAAATCAACAGGAATCATGTAGTTCCTTCATATTCAAGTAGTTCTGAGTAGTTTGTGCAGAGATTTGTGCAGTTTGATTTCATTTCAAGTTGATTAGTCATAAACGCACTCAATGCTGAATTGAGCCTGTTTTTGAACTCTGTATTAAAAATAGTGAAATCAGCAAATCCCAGCAGAAAACAACAAGAATCAGGTACGTCCTTCATATTCAAGTAGTTCTGAGTAGTTTGTACAGAGATTTGTGTAGTTTTTGATGAGATTTGTGCAGTTTGATTGCATGTTAGCATGAAGTGTTAAAAACGCACTGAACGCTGAATTGAGCCTGTTTTTGACCTCTCTATTAAAAGTAGTGAAAACAGCAAATTCCAGCAGAAAATCAACAGGAATCATGTAGTTCCTCCATATTCAAGTAGTTCTGAGTAGTTTGTGCAGAGACTTGTGTAGTTTTTGATGAGATTTGTGCAGTTTGATTGCATGTTAGCATGAAGTATCAAAAACGCACTGAACGGTGAATTGAGCCTGTTTTTGAACTCTGTATTAAAAGTAGTGAAAACAGCAAATCCCAGCAGAAAATCAACAGGAATCATGTAGTTCCGTCATATTCAAGTTGTTCTGAGTAGTTTGTGCAGAGATTTGTGTAGTTTTTGATGAGATTTGTGCAGTTTGATTTCATTTCAAGTTGATGAGTCACAAACGCACCCAATGCTGAATTGAGCCTGTTTTTGAACTTTCTATTAAAAGTAGCGAAATCGGCAAATCCCTGCAGAAAATCAACAAGAATCATGTAGTTCCTTCATATTCAAATAGTTCTGAGTAGTTTGTGCAGAGATTTGTGCAGTTTGATTTCATTTCAAGTTGGTTAGTCATAAAGGCACTCAATGCTGAATTGAGCCTGTTTTTCAACTCTAAATTAAATGTAGTGAAATCATTAAATCCGGGCAGAAAATCAACATGAATCATGTAGTTCCTTCATATTCAAGTAGTTTTTAGTAGTTTCTGCAGAGATTTGTGTAGTTTTTGATGAGATTTGTGCAGTTTGATTTCATTTCAAGTTGATTAGTCACAAATGCACCCAATGCTGAATTGAGCCTGTTTTTGAACTTTCTATGAAAAGAAGCGAAATCAGCAAATCCCTGCAGAAAATCAACAAGAATCATGTAGTTCCTTCATATTCAAGTAGTTCTGAGTAGTTTGTGCAAAGATTTGTGTAGTTTTTGATGAGATTTGTGCAGTTTGATTGCATGTTAGCATGAAGTGTTAAAAACGCACTGAACGCTGAATTGAGCCTGTTTTTGAACTCTCTATTAAAAGTAGTGAAAACAGCAAATCCCAGCAGAAAATCAACAGGAATCATGTAGTTCCTTCATATTCAAGTAGTTTTTAGTAGTTTCTGCAGAGATTTGTGTAGTTCTTGAAGAGATTTGTGCAGTTTGACTGCATTTCAAGTTTATGTGTCATAAAGGCACTCAACGCTGAATTGAGTCTGTTTTTGAACTCTGTATTAAAAGTAGTGAAAACAGCAAATCCCAGCAGAAAATCAACAGGAATCATGTAGTTCCTTCACATTCAAGTAGTTCTGAGTAGTTTGTGCAGAGATTTGTGCAGTTTTTGAAGAGATTTGTTTAGTATGATTCCATGTTAGCATGAAGTATCAAAAAAGCACTGAACGCTGAATTGAGCCTGTTTTTGAACTCTGTATTAAAAGTAAGGAAATCATTAATTCCCAGAAGAAAATCAACAGGAATCATGTAGTTCCTTCATATTCAAGTGGTTCTGAGTAGTTTGTGCAGAGATTTGTGTAGTTTTTGATGAGATTTGTGCAGTTTGATTGCATGTTAGCATGAAGTGTCAAAAACGCACTGAACGCTGAATTGAGCCTGTTTTTGAACTCTGTATTAAAAGTAGTGAAAACAGTAAATCCCAGCAGAAAATCAACAAGAATCAGGTACTTCCTTCATATTCAAGTAGTTCTGAGTAGTTTGTGCAGAGATTTGTGTAGTTTTTGATGAGATTTGTGCAGTTTGATTGCATGTTAGCATGAAGTGTTAAAAACGCACTGAACTCTGAATTGAGCCTGTTTTTGAACTCTCTATTAAAAGTAGTGAAAACAGCAAATCCCAGCAGAAAATCAACAGGAATCATGTAGTTACTTCATATTCAAGTAGTTTTTAGTAGTGTCTGCAGAGATTTGTGTAGTTTTTGATGAGATTTGTGCAGTTTCATTGCAGTTAGCATGAAGTATCAAAAACGCACTGAACTCTGAATTGAGCCTGTTTTTGAACTCTGTATTAAAAGTAGTGAAAAAAGTAAATCCCAGCAGAAAATCAACAAGAATCAGGTACTTCCTTCATATTCAAGTAGTTCTGAGTAGTTTGTGCAGAGATTTGTGTAGTTTTTGATGAGATTTGTGCAGTTTGATTGCATGTTAGCATAAAGTGTTAAAAACGCACTGAACGCTGAATTGAGCCTGTTTTTGAACTCTGTATTAAATGTAAGGAAATCATTAAATCCCAGAAGAAAATCAACAGGAATCATGTAGTTCCTTCATATTCAAGTGGTTCTGAGTAGTTTGTGCAGAGATTTGTGCAGTTTGATTTCATTTCAAGTTGGTTAGTCATAAACGCACTCAGTGCTGAATTGAGCCTGTTTTTGAACTCTTTATTAAAAGTAGTGAAATCAGCAAATCCCAGCAGAAAATCAACAAGAATCATGTAGTTCCTTCATATTCAAGTAGTTCTGAGTAGTTTGTGCAGAGACTTGTGTAGTTTTTGATGAGATTTGTGCAGTTTGATTGCATGTTAGCATGAAGTGTCAAAAACGCACTGAACGCTGAATTGAGCCTGTTTTTGAACTCTGTATTAAAAGTAGTAAAAACAGCAAATCCCAGCAGAAAATCAACGAGAATCATGTATTCCCTTCATATTCAAGTAGTTCTGAGTAGTTTGTGCAGAGATTTGTGCAGTTTTTGAAGAGATTTGTTTAGTATGATTCCATGTTAGCATGAAGTATCAAAAACGCACTGAACGCTGAATTGAGCCTGTTTTTGAACTCTGTATTAAAAGTAGTGAAAACAGCAAATCCCAGCAGAAAATCAACAGGAATCATGTAGTTCCTTCATATTCAAGTTGTTCTGAGTAGTTTGTGCAGAGATTTGTGCAGTTTGATTTCATTTCAAGTTGATTAGTCACAAACGCACCCAATGCTGAATTGAGCCTGTTTTTGAACTTTCTATTAAAAGTAGCGAAATCAGCAAATCCCTGCAGAAAATCAACAAAAATCATGTAGTTCCTTCATATTCAAGTAGTTCTGAGTAGTTTGTGCAGAGATTTGTGCAGTTTGATTTCATTTCAAGTTGGTTAGTCATAAACGCACTCAATGCTGAATTGAGCCTGTTTTTGAACTCTGTATTAAAAGTAGTGAAATCAGCAAATCCCAGCAGAAAACAACAAGAATCAGGTACGTCCTTCATATTCAAGTAGTTCTGAGTAGTTTGTGCAAAGATTTGTGTAGGTTTTGATGAGATTTGTGCAGTTTGATTGCATGTTAGCATGAAGTGTTAAAAACGCACTGAACGCTGAATTGAGCCTGTTTTTGAACTCTCTATTAAAAGTAGTGAAAACAGCAAATCCCAGCAGAAAATCAACAGGAATCATGTAGTTCCTTCACATTCAAGTAGTTCTGAGTAGTTTGTGCAGAGATTTGTGCAGTTTTTGAAGAGATTTGTTTAGTATGATTCCATGTTAGCATGAAGTATCAAAAAAGCACTGAACGCTGAATTGAGCCTGTTTTTGAACTCTGTATTAAAAGTAAGGAAATCATTAATTCCCAGAAGAAAATCAACAGGAATCATGTAGTTCCTTCATATTCAAGTGGTTCTGAGTAGTTTGTGCAGAGATTTGTGTAGTTTTTGATGAGATTTGTGCAGTTTGATTGCATGTTAGCATGAAGTGTCAAAAACGCACTGAACGCTGAATTGAGCCTGTTTTTGAACTCTGTATTAAAAGTAGTGAAAACAGTAAATCCCAGCAGAAAATCAACAAGAATCAGGTACTTCCTTCATATTCAAGTAGTTCTGAGTAGTTTGTGCAGAGATTTGTGTAGTTTTTGATGAGATTTGTGCAGTTTGATTGCATGTTAGCATGAAGTGTTAAAAACGCACTGAACTCTGAATTGAGCCTGTTTTTGAACTCTCTATTAAAAGTAGTGAAAACAGCAAATCCCAGCAGAAAATCAACAGGAATCATGTAGTTACTTCATATTCAAGTAGTTTTTAGTAGTGTCTGCAGAGATTTGTGTAGTTTTTGATGAGATTTGTGCAGTTTCATTGCAGTTAGCATGAAGTATCAAAAACGCACTGAACTCTGAATTGAGCCTGTTTTTGAACTCTGTATTAAAAGTAGTGAAAACAGTAAATCCCAGCAGAAAATCAACAAGAATCAGGTACTTCCTTCATATTCAAGTAGTTCTGAGTAGTTTGTGCAGAGATTTGTGTAGTTTTTGATGAGATTTGTGCAGTTTGATTGCATGTTAGCATGAAGTGTTAAAAACGCACTGAACGCTGAATTGAGCCTGTTTTTGAACTCTGTATTAAATGTAAGGAAATCATTAAATCCCAGAAGAAAATCAACAGGAATCATGTAGTTCCTTCATATTCAAGTGGTTCTGAGTAGTTTGTGCAGAGATTTGTGCAGTTTGATTTCATTTCAAGTTGGTTAGTCATAAACGCATTCAGTGCTGAATTGAGCCTGTTTTTGAACTCTGTATTAAAAGTAGTGAAATCAGCAAATCCCAGCAGAAAATCAACAAGAATCAGGTACTTCCTTCATATTCAAGTAGTTCTGAGTAGTTTGTGCAGAGATTTGTGTAGTTTTTGATGAGATTTGTGCAGTTTGATTGCATGTTAGCATGAAGTGTTAAAAACGCACTGAACGCTGAATTGAGCCTGTTTTTGAACTCTTTATTAAAAGTAGTGAAATCAGCAAATCCCAGCAGAAAATCAACAAGAATCATGTAGTTCCTTCATATTCAAGTAGTTCTGAGTAGTTTGTGCAGAGACTTGTGTAGTTTTTGATGAGATTTGTGCAGTTTGATTGCATGTTAGCATGAAGTGTCAAAAACGCACTGAACGCTGAATTGAGCCTGTTTTTGAACTCTGTATTAAAAGTAGTAAAAACAGCAAATCCCAGCAGAAAATCAACGAGAATCATGTATTCCCTTCATATTCAAGTAGTTCTGAGTAGTTTGTGCAGAGATTTGTGCAGTTTTTGAAGAGATTTGTTTAGTATGATTCCATGTTAGCATGAAGTATCAAAAACGCACTGAACGCTGAATTGAGCCTGTTTTTGAACTCTGTATTAAAAGTAGTGAAAACAGCAAATCCCAGCAGAAAATCAACAGGAATCATGTAGTTCCGTCATATTCAAGTTGTTCTGAGTAGTTTGTGCAGAGATTTGTGTAGTTTTTGATGAGATTTGTGCAGTTTGATTTCATTTCAAGTTGATGAGTCACAAACGCACCCAATGCTGAATTGAGCCTGTTTTTGAACTTTCTATTAAAAGTAGCGAAATCAGCAAATCCCTGCAGAAAATCAACAAGAATCATGTAGTTCCTTCATATTCAAGTAGTTCTGAGTAGTTTGTGCAGAGATTTGTGCAGTTTGATTTCATTTCAAGTTGGTTAGTTATAAACGCACTCAATGCTGAATTGAGCCTGTTTTTGAACTCTGTATTAAAAGTAGTGAAATCAGCAAATCCCAGCAGAAAACAACATGAATCATGTAGTTCCTTCATATTCAAGTAGTTTTTAGTAGTTTCTGCAGAGATTTGTGTAGTTTTTGAAGAGATTTGTGCAGTTTGATTGCATGTTAGCATGAAGTGTTAAAAACGCACTGAACGCTGAATTGAGCCTGTTTTTGAACTCTGTATTAAAAGTAGTGAAAACAGCAAATCCCAGTAGAAAATCAATAAGAATCAGGTACTTCCTTCATATTCAAGTAGTTCTGAGTAGTTTGTGCAGAGATTTGTGTAGTTTTTGATGAGATTTGTGCAGTTTGATTGCATGTTAGCATGAAGTGTTAAAAACGCACTGAACGCTGAATTGAGCCTGTTTTTGAACTCTCTATTAAAAGTAGTGAAAACAACAAATCCCAGCAGAAAATCAACAGGAATCATGTAGTTCCTTCATATTCAAGTTGTTCTGAGTAGTTTGTGCAGAGATTTGTGTAGTTTTTGATGAGATTTGTGCAGTTTGATTGCATGTTAGCATGAAGTGTTAAAAACGCACTGAACGCTGAATTGAGCCTGTTTTTGAACTCTCTATTAAAAGTAGTGAAAACAGCAAATCCCAGCAGAAAATCAACGGGAATCATGTATTCCCTTCATATTCAAGTAGTTCTGAGTAGTTTGTGCAGAGATTTGTGCAGTTTTTGAAGAGATTTGTTTAGTATGATTCCATGTTAGCATGAAGTATCAAAAACGTACTGAACGCTGAATTGAGCCTGTTTTTGAACTCTGTATTAAAAGTAGTGAAAACAGCAAATCCCAGCAGAAAATCAACAGGTATCATGTAGTTCCTTCATATTCAAGTGGTTCTGAGTAGTTTGTGCAGAGATTTGTGCAGTTTGATTTCATTTCAAGTTGATGAGTCACAAACGCACCCAATGCTGAATTGAGCCTGTTTTTGAACTCTGTATCAAAAGTAAGGAAATCATTAAATCCCAGAAGAAAATCAACAGGAATCATGTAGTTCCTTCATATTCAAGTGGTTCTGAGTAGTTTGTGCAGAGATTTGTGTAGTTCTTGATGAGATTTGTGCAGTTTGATTGCATGTTAGCATGAAGTGTCAAAAACGCAATGAACGCTGATTTGAGCCTGTTTTTGAACTCTGTATTAAAAGTAGTGAAAACAGCAAATCCTAGTAGAAAATCAACAGGAATCATGTAGTTCCGTCATATTCAAGTTGTTCTGAGTAGTTTGTGCAGAGATTTGTGTAGTTTTTGATGAGATTTGTGCAGTTTGATTGCATGTTAGCATGAAGTGTTAAAAACGCACTGAACTCTGAATTGAGCCTGTTTTTGAACTCTCTATTAAAAGTAGTGAAAACAGCAAATCCCAGCAGAAAATCAACAGGAATCATGTAGTTCCTTCATATTCAAGTAGTTTTTAGTAGTGTCTGCAGAGATTTGTGTAGTTTTTGATGAGATTTGTGCAGTTTCATTGCAGTTAGCATGAAGTATCAAAAACGCACTGAACGCTGAATTGAGCCTGTTTTTGAACTCTGTATTAAATGTAGTGAAATCATTAAATCCCAGAAGAAAATCAACAGGAATCATGTAGTTCCTTCATATTTAAGTAGTTCTGAGTAGTTTGTGCAGAGATTTGTGCAGTTTTTGAAGAGATTTGTTTAGTATGATTCCATGTTAGCATGAAGTATCAAAATGCACTGAACGCTGAATTGAGCCTGTTTTTGAACTCTGTATTAAAAGTAGTGAAAACAGTAAATCCCAGCAGAAAATCAACAAGAATCAGGTACTTCCTTCATATTCAAGTAGTTCTGAGTAGTTTGTGCAGAGATTTGTGTAGTTTTTGATGAGATTTGTGCAGTTTGATTGCATGTTAGCATGAAGTGTTAAAAACGCACTGAACTCTGAATTGAGCCTGTTTTTGAACTCTCTATTAAAAGTAGTGAAAACAGCAAATCCCAGCAGAAAATCAACAGGAATCATGTAGTTCCTTCATATTCAAGTAGTTTTTAGTAGTTTGTGCAGAGATTTGTGTAGTTTTTGAAGAGATTTATGCAGTTTGACTGCACTTCAAGTTGATGTGTCATAAAGGCACTCCACGCTGAATTGAGCCTGTTTTTGAACTTTGTATTAAATGTAGTGAAAACAGCAAATCCCAGCAGAAAATCAACGGGAATCATGTAGTCCCTTCATATTCAAGTAGTTCTGAGTAGTTTGTGCAGAGAATTGTGTAGTTTTTGATGAGATTTGTGCAGTTTGATTGCATGTTAGCATGAAGTATCAAAAACGCACTGAACGCTGAATTGAGCCTGTTTTTGAACTCTGTATTAAATGTAGTGAAATCATTAAATCCCAGAAGAAAATAAACAGGAATAATGTAGTTCCTTCATATTCAAGTAGTTCTGAGTAGTTTGTGCATAGATTTGTGCAGTTTTTGAAGAGATTTGTTTAGTATGATTCCATGTTAGCATGAAGTATCAAAAACGCACTGAACGCTGAATTGAGCCTGTTTTTGAACTTTGTATTAAATGTAGTGAAAACAGCAAATCCCAGCAGAAAATCAACATGAATCATGTAGTTCCTTCATATTCAAGTAGTTTTTAGTAGTTTCTGCAGAGATTTGTGTAGTTTTTGAAGAGATTTGTGCAGTTTGACTGCACTTGAAGTTGATGTGTCATATAGGCACTCAACGCTGAATTGAGCCTGTTTTTGAACTCTGTATTAAAAGTAGTGAAAACAGTAAATCCCAGCAGAAAATTAACAAGAATCAAGTACTTCCTTCATATTCAAGTAGTTCTGAGTAGTTTGTGCAGAGATTTGTGTAGTTTTTGATGAGATTTGTGCAGTTTGATTGCATGTTAGCATGAAGTGTTAAAAACGCACTGAACCCTGAATTGAGCCTGTTTTTGAACTCTGTATTAAAAGTAGTGAAAACAGTAAATCCCAGCAGAAAATTAACAAGAATCAAGTACTTCCTTCATATTCAAGTAGTTCTGAGTAGTTTGTGCAGAGATTTGTGTAGTTTTTGATGAGATTTGTGCAGTTTGATTGCATGTTAGCATGAAGTGTTAAAAACGCACTGAACGCTGAATTGAGCCTGTTTTTGAACTCTCTATTAAAAGTAGTGAAAAGAGCAAATCCCAGCAGAAAATCAACAGGAATCATGTAGTTCCTTCATATTCAAGTAGTTTTTAGTAGTTTCTGCAGAGATTTGTGTAGTTTTTGAAGAGATTTGTGCAGTTTGACTGCACTTCAAGTTTATGCGTCATAAAGGCACTGAACGCTGAATTTAGCCTGTTTTTGAACTTTGTATTAAATGTAAGGAAATCATTAAATCCCAGAAGAAAATCAACAGGAATCATGTAGTTCTTTCATATTCAAGTGGTTCTGAGTAGTTTGTGCAGAGATTTGTGCAGTTTGATTTCATTTCAAGTTGGTTAGTCATAAACGCACTCAATGCTGAATTGAGCCTGTTTTTGAACTCTGTATTAAAAGTAGTGAAATCAGCAAATCCCAGCAGAAAACAACAAGAATCAGGTACGTCCTTCATATTCAAGTAGTTCTGAGTAGTTTGTGCAAAGATTTGTGTAGGTTTTGATGAGATTTGTGCAGTTTGATTGCATGTTAGCATGAAGTGTTAAAAACGCACTGAACGCTGAATTGAGCCTGTTTTTGAACTCTCTATTAAAAGTAGTGAAAACAGCAAATCCCAGCAGAAAATCAACAGGAATCATGTAGTTCCTTCATATTCAAGTTGTTCTGAGTAGTTTGTGCAGAGATTTGTGTAGTTTTTGAAGAGATTTGTTTAGTATGATTCCATGTTAGCATGAAGTATCAAAAAAGCACTGAACGCTGAATTGAGCCTGTTTTTGAACTCTGTATTAAAAGTAAGGAAATCATTAATTCCCAGAAGAAAATCAACAGGAATCATGTAGTTCCTTCATATTCAAGTGGTTCTGAGTAGTTTGTGCAGAGATTTGTGCAGTTTGATTTCATTTCAAGTTGGTTAGTCATAAACGCACTCAGTGCTGAATTGAGCCTGTTTTTGAACTCTGTATTAAATGTAGTGAAATCATTAAATCCCAGCAGAAAATCAATGAGAATCATGTATTCCCTTCATATTCAAGTAGTTCTCAGTAGTTTGTGCAGAGATTTGCGTAGTTTTTGATGAGATTTGTGCAGTTTGATTACAAGTTAGCATGATGTATCAAAAACGCATTGAACGCTGAATTGAACATGTTTTTGAACTCTGTATTAAAAGTAGTGAAAACAGCAAATCCCAGCAGAAAATCAACGAGAATCATGTATTCCCTTCATATTCAAGTAGTTCTGAGTAGTTTGTGCAGAGATTTGTGTAGTTTTTGATGAGATTTGTGCAGTTTGATTGCAGTTAGAATGAAGTATCAAAAACGCACTGAACGCTGAATTGAGCCTGTTTTTGAACTCTGTATTAAATGTAAGGAAATCATTAAATCCCAGAAGAAAATCAACAGGAATCATGTAGTTCCTTCATATTCAAGTGGTTCTGAGTAGTTTGTGCAGAGATTTGTGCAGTTTTTGAAGAGATTTGTTTAGTATGATTCCATGTTAGCATGAAGTATCAAAAAAGCACTGAACGCTGAATTGAGCCTGTTTTTGAACTCTCTATTAAAAGTAGTGAAAACAGCAAATCCCAGCAGAAAATCAACAGGAATCATGTAGTTCCTTCATATTCAAGTTGTTCTGAGTAGTTTGTGCAGAGATTTGTGTAGTTTTTGATGAGATTTGTGCAGTTTGAGTTCATTTCAAGTTGATGAGTCACAAACGCACCCAATGCTGAATTGAGCCTGTTTTTGAACTTTCTATTAAAAGTAGCGAAATCAGCAAATCCCTGCAGAAAATCAACAAGAATCATGTAGTTCCTTCATATTCAAGTAGTTCTGAGTAGTTTGTGCAGAGATTTGTGCAGTTTGATTTCATTTCAAGTTGGTTAGTCATAAACGCACTCAACGCTGAATTGAGCCTGTTTTTCAACTCTGTATTAAAAGTAGTAAAATCAGCAAATCCCAGCAGAAAATCAACAGGAATCAGGTACTTCCTTCATATTCAAGTAGTTCTCAGTAGTTTGTGCAGAGATTTGTGTAGTTTTTGATGAGATTTGTACATTCTGATTGCATGTTAGCATGAAGTGTTAAAAACGCACTGAACCCTGAATTGAGCCTGTTTTTGAACTCTGTATTAAAAGTAGTGAAAACAGTAAATCCCAGCAGAAAATTAACAAGAATCAAGTACTTCCTTCATATTCAAGTAGTTCTGAGTAGTTTGTGCAGAGATTTGTGTAGTTTTTGATGAGATTTGTGCAGTTTGATTGCATGTTAGCATGAAGTGTTAAAAACGCACTGAACGCTGAATTGAGCCTGTTTTTGAACTCTGTATTAAAAGTAGTGAAAACAGTAAATCCCAGCAGAAAATCAACAAGAATCATGTAGTTCCTTCATATTGAAGTAGTTTTTAGTAGTGTCTGCAGAGATTTGTGTAGTTTTTGAAGAGATTTGTGCAGTTTGACTGCACTTCAAGTTTATGTGTCATAAAGGCACTGAACGCTGAATTTAGTCTGTTTTTGAACTCTGTATTAAAAGTAGTGAAAACAGCAAATCCCAGCAGAAAATCAACAGGAATCATGTAGTTCCTTCATATTCAAGTAGTTTTTAGTAGTGTCTGCAGAGATTTGTGTAGTTTTTGAAGAGATTTGTGCAGTTTGATTGCATGTTAGCATGAAGTGTCAAAAACGCACTGAACGCTGAATTGAGCCTGTTTTTGAACTCTGTATTAAATGTAAGGAAATCATTAAATCCCAGAAGAAAATCAACAGGAATCATGTAGTTCCTTCATATTCAAGAGGTTCTGAGTAGTTTGTGCAGAGATTTGTGCAGTTTTTGAAGAGATTTGTTTAGTATGATTTCATGTTAGCATGAAGTATCAAAAACGTACTGAACACTGAATTGAGCCTGTTTTTGAACTCTGTATTAAAAGTAGTAAAAACAGCAAATCCCATCAGGAAATCAATGAGAATCATGTATTCCCTTCATATTCAAGTAGTTCTGAGTAGTTTGTGCAGAGATTTGTGTAGTTTTTGATGAGATTTGTGCAGTTTGATTGCATGTTAGCATGAAGTGTTAAAAACGCACTGAACGCTGAATTGAGCCTGTTTTTGAACTCTCTATTAAAAGTAGTGAAAACAGCAAATCCCAGCAGAAAATCAACAGGAATCATGTAGTTCCTTCATATTCAAGTAGTTTTTAGTAGTTTCTGCAGAGATTTGTGTAGTTTTTGAAGAGATTTGTGCAGTTTGACTGCACTTCAAGTTTATGCGTCATAAAGGCACTGAACGCTGAATTGAGCCTGTTTTTGAACTCTGTATTACATGTAAGGAAATCATTAAATCCCAGAAGAAAATCAACAGGAATCATGTAGTTCCTTCATATTCAAGTGGTTCTGAGTAGTTTGTGCAGAGATTTGTGCAGTTTGATTTCATTTCAAGTTGGTTAGTCATAAACGCACTCAGCGCTGAATTGAGCCTGTTTTTGAACTCTCTATTAAAAGTAGTGAAAACAGCAAATCCCAGCAGAAAAGCAACAGGAATCATGTAGTTCCTTCATATTCAAGTTTTTCTGAGTAGTTTCTGCAGAGATTTGTGTAGTTTTTGATGAGATTTGTGCAGTTTGATTTCATTTCAAGTTGATGAGTCACAAACGCACCCAATGCTGAATTGAGCCTGTTTTTGAACTTTCTATTAAAAGTAGCGAAATCAGCAAATCCCTGCAGAAAATCAACAAGAATCATGTAGTTCCTTCATATTCAAGTAGTTCTGAGTAGTTTGTGCAGAGATTTGTGTAGTTTTTGATGAGATTTGTGCAGACTGATTGCATGTTAGCATGAAGTGTTAAAAACGCACTGAACGCTGAATTGAGCCTGTTTTTGAACTCTGTATTAAAAGTAGTGAAAACAGTAAATCCCAGCAGAAAATCAACAAGAATCAGGTACTTCCTTCATATTCAAGTAGTTCTGAGTAGTTTGTGCAGAGATTTGTGTAGTTTTTGAAGAGATTTGTGCAGTTTGATTGCATGTTAGCATGAAGTGTTAAAAACGCACTGAACGCTGAATTGAGCCTGTTTTTGAACTCTCTATTAAAAGTAGTGAAAACAGCAAATCCCAGCAGAAAATCAACAGGAATCATGTAGTTCCTTCATATTCAAGTAGTTTTTAGTAGTTTCTGCAGAGATTTGTGTAGTTCTTGAAGAGATTTGTGCAGTTTGACTGCACTTCAAGTTTATGTGTCATAAAGGCACTGAACGCTGAATTGAGTCTGTTTTTGAACTCTGTATTAAAAGTAGTGAAAACAGCAAATCCCAGCAGAAAATCAACAGGAATCATGTAGTTCCGTCATATTCAAGTTGTTCTGAGTAGTTTGTGCAGAGATTTGTGTAGTTTTTAATGAGATTTGTGCAGTTTGATTGCATGTTAGCATGAAGTGTCAAAAACGCACTGAACGCTGAATTGAGCCTGTTTTTGAACTCTGTATTAAAAGTAGTGAAAACAGCAAATCCCAGCAGAAAATCAACAGGAATCATGTAGTTCCGTCATATTCAAGTTGTTCTGAGTAGTTTGTGCAGAGATTTGTGTAGTTTTTGATGAGATTTGTGCAGTTTGATTTCATTTCAAGTTGATGAGTCACAAACGCACCCAATGCTGAATTGAGCCTGTTTTTGAACTTTCTATTAAAAGTAGCGAAATCAGCAAATCCCTGCAGAAAATCAACAAGAATCATGTAGTTCCTTCATATTGAAGTAGTTCTGAGTAGTTTGTGCAGAGATTTGTGTAGTTTTTGATGAGATTTGTGCAGTTTGATTGCAGTTAGCATGAAGTATCAAAAACGCACTGAACGCTGAATTGAGCGTGTTTTTGAACTCTGTATTAAATGTAGTGAAATCATTAAATCCCAGCAGAAAATCAACGAGAATCATGTATTCCCTTCATATTCAAGTGGTTCTGAGTAGTTTGTGCAGAGATTTGTGCAGTTTTTGAAGAGATTTGTTTAGTATGATTCCATGTTAGCATGAAGTATCAAAAAAGCACTGAACGCTGAATTGAGCCTGTTTTTGAACTCTCTATTAAAAGTAGTGAAAACAGCAAATCCCAGCAGAAAATCAACAGGAATCATGTAGTTCCTTCATATTCAAGTTGTTCTGAGTAGTTTGTGCAGAGATTTGTGCAGTTTGATTTCATTTCAAGTTGGTTAGTCATAAACGCACTCAACGCTGAATTGAGCCTGTTTTTGAACTCTGTATTAAAAGTAGTAAAAACAGCAAATCCCATCAGGAAATCAATGAGAATCATGTATTCCCTTCATATTCAAGTAGTTCTGAGTAGTTTGTGCAGAGATTTGTGTAGTTTTTGAAGAGATTTGTGCAGTTTGACTGCACTTCAAGTTTATGTGTCATAAAGGCACTGAACGCTGAATTGAGCCTGTTTTTGAACTCTCTATTAAAAGTAGTGAAAACAGCAAATCCCAGCAGAAAATCAACAGGAATCATGTAGTTCCTTCATATTCAAGTAGTTCTGAGTAGTTTGTGCAGAGATTTGTGTAGTTTTTGATGAGATTTGTGCAGTTTGATTGCATGTTAGCATGAAGTGTTAAAAACGCACTGAACGCTGAATTGAGCCTGTTTTTGAACTCTCTATTAAAAGTAGCGAAATCAGCAAATCCCTGCAGAAAATCAACAAGAATCATGTAGTTCCTTCATATTCAAGTAGTTCTGAGTAGTTTGTGCAGAGATTTGTGCAGTTTGATTTCATTTCAAGTTGGTTAGTCATAAACGCACTCAGTGCTGAATTGAGCCTGTTTTTGAACTCTGTATTAAAAGTAGTGAAAACAACAAATCCCAGCAGAAAATCAACAAGAATCAGGTACTTCCTTCATATTCAAGTAGTTCTCAGTAGTTTGTGCAGAGATTTGTGTAGTTTTTGATGAGATTTGTGCAGTCTGATTGCATGTTAGCATGAAGTGTTAAAAACGCACTGAACGCTGAATTGAGCCTGTTTTTGAACTCTGTATTAAAAGTAGTGAAAACAGTAAATCCCAGCAGAAAATCAACAAGAATCAGGTACTTCCTTCATATTCAAGTAGTTCTGAGTAGTTTGTGCAGAGATTTGTGTAGTTTTTGAAGAGATTTGTGCAGTTTGATTGCATGTTAGCATGAAGTGTTAAAAACGCACTGAACGCTGAATTGAGCCTGTTTTTGAACTCTGTATTAAATGTAAGAAAATCATGAAATCCCAGAAGAAAATCAACAGGAATCATATAGTTCCTTCATATTCAAGTGGTTCTGAGTAGTTTGTGCAGAGATTTGTGCAGTTTGATTTCATTTCAAGTTGGTTAGTCATAAACGCACTCAGTGCTGAATTGAGCCTGTTTTTGAACTCTGTATTAAAAGTAGTGAAATCAGCAAATCCCAGCAGAAAATCAACAAGAATCAGGTACTTCCTTCATATTCAAGTAGTTCTCAGTAGTTTGTGCAGAGATTTGTGTAGTTTTTGATGAGATTTGTACATTCTGATTGCATGTTAGCATGAAGTGTTAAAAACGCACTGAACCCTGAATTGAGCCTGTTTTTGAACTCTGTATTAAATGTAAGGAAATCATTAAATCCCAGAAGAAAATCAACAGGAATCATGTAGTTCCTTCATATTCAAGTGGTTCTGAGTAGTTTGTGCAGAGATTTGTGCAGTTTGATTTCATTTCAAGTTGGTTAGTCATAAAAGCACTCAGCGCTGAATTGAGCCTGTTTTTGAACTCTCTATTAAAAGTAGTGAAAACAGCAAATCCCAGCAGAAAAGCAACAGGAATCATGTAGTTCCTTCATATTCAAGTTTTTCTGAGTAGTTTCTGCAGAGATTTGTGTAGTTTTTGATGAGATTTGTGCAGTTTGATTTCATTTCAAGTTGATGAGTCACAAACGCACCCAATGCTGAATTGAGCCTGTTTTTGAACTTTCTATTAAAAGTAGCGAAATCAGCAAATCCCTGCAGAAAATCAACAAGAATCATGTAGTTCCTTCATATTCAAGTAGTTCTGAGTAGTTTGTGCAGAGATTTGTGTAGTTTTTGATGAGATTTGTGCAGTCTGATTGCATGTTAGCATGAAGTGTTAAAAACGCACTGAACGCTGAATTGAGCCTGTTTTTGAACTCTGTATTAAAAGTAGTGAAAACAGTAAATCCCAGCAGAAAATCAACAAGAATCAGGTACTTCCTTCATATTCAAGTAGTTCTGAGTAGTTTGTGCAGAGATTTGTGTAGTTATTGAAGAGATTTGTGCAGTTTGATTGCATGTTAGCATGAAGTGTTAAAAACGCACTGAACGCTGAATTGAGCCTGTTTTTGAACTCTCTATTAAAAGTAGTGAAAACAGCAAATCCCAGCAGAAAATCAACAGGAATCATGTAGTTCCTTCATATTCAAGTAGTTTTTAGTAGTTTCTGCAGAGATTTGTGTAGTTTTTGAAGAGATTTGTGCAGTTTGACTGCACTTCAAGTTTATGCGTCATAAAGGCACTGAACGCTGAATTGAGCCTGTTTTTGAACTCTCTATTAAAAGTAGTGAAAACAGCAAATCCCAGCAGAAAATCAACAGGAATCATGTAGTTCCTTCATATTCAAGTAGTTTTTAGTAGTTTCTGCAGAGATTTGTGTAGTTTTTGAAGAGATTTGTTCAGTTTGACTGCACTTCAAGTTTATGCGTCATAAAGGCACTGAACGCTGAATTGAGCCTGTTTTTGAACTCTGTATTAAATGTAAGGAAATCATTAAATCCCAGAAGAAAATCAACAGGAATCATGTAGTTCCTTCATATTCAAGTGGTTCTGAGTAGTTTGTGCAGAGATTTGTGCAGTTTGATTTCATTTCAAGTTGGTTAGTCATAAACGCACTCAGTGCTGAATTGAGCCTGTTTTTGAACTCTGTATTAAAAGTAGTGAAAACAGTAAATCCCAGCAGAAAATCAACAAGAATCAGGTACTTCCTTCATATTCAAGTAGTTCTGAGTAGTTTGTGCAGAGATTTGTGTAGTTTTTGATGAGATTTGTGCAGTTTGATTGCATGTTAGCATGAAGTGTTAAAAACGCACTGAACTCTGAATTGAGCCTGTTTTTGAACTCTCTATTAAAAGTAGTGAAAACAGCAAATCCCAGCAGAAAATCAACAGGAATCATGTAGTTCCTTCATATTCAAGTAGTTTTTAGTAGTGTCTGCAGAGATTTGTGTAGTTTTTGATGAGATTTGTGCAGTTTGATTGCAGTTAGCATGAAGTATCAAAAACGCACTGAACGCTGAATTGAGCCTGTTTTTGAACTCTGTATTAAATGTAGTGAAATCATTAAATCCCAGAAGAAAATCAACAGGAATCATGTAGTTCCTTCATATTTAAGTAGTTCTGAGTAGTTTGTGCAGAGATTTGTGCAGTTTTTGAAGAGATTTGTTTAGTATGATTCCATGTTAGCATGAAGTATCAAAATGCACTGAACGCTGAATTGAGCCTGTTTTTGAACTCTGTATTAAAAGTAGTGAAAACAGTAAATCCCAGCAGAAAATCAACAAGAATCAGGTACTTCCTTCATATTCAAGTAGTTCTGAGTAGTTTGTGCAGAGATTTGTGTAGTTTTTGATGAGATTTGTGCAGTTTGATTGCATGTTAGCATGAAGTGTTAAAAACGCACTGAACTCTGAATTGAGCCTGTTTTTGAACTCTCTATTAAAAGTAGTGAAAACAGTAAATCCCAGCAGAAAATCAATAGGAATCATGTAGTTCCTTCATATTCAAGTAGTTCTGAGTAGTTTGTGCAGAGAATTGTGTAGTTTTTGAAGATATTTGTGCAGTTTGACTGCACTTCAAGTTTATGTGTCATAAAGGCACTCAACGCTGAATTGAGCCTGTTTTTCAACTCTGTATTAAATGTAGTGAAATCATTAAATCCGGGCAGAAAATCAACATGAATCATGTAGTTCCTTCATATTCAAGTAGTTTTTAGTAGTTTCTGCAGAGATTTGTGTAGTTTTTGAAGAGATTTGTGCAGTTTGACTGCACTTCAAGTTTATGTGTCATAAAGGCACTGAACGCTGAATTGAGCCTGTTTTTGAACTCTGTATTAAAAGTAGTAAAAACAGCAAATCCCAGCAGAAAATCAACGAGAATCATGTATTCCCTTCATATTCAAATAGTTCTGAGTAGTTTGTGCAGAGATTTGTGTAGTTTTTGATGAGATTTGTGCAGTTTGATTGCATGTTAGCATGAAGTGTTAAAAACGCACTGAACGCTGAATCGAGCCTGTTTTTGAACACTGTATTAAAAGTAGTGAAAACAGTAAATCCCAGCAGAAAATCAACAGGAATCATGTAGTTCCTTCATATTCAAGTAGTTTTTAGTAGTTTGTGCAGAGATTTGTGTAGTTTTTGATGAGATTTGTGCAGTTTGATTTCATTTCAAGTTGATGAATCACAAACGCACCCAATGCAGAATTTAGTCTGTTTTTGAACTTTCTATTAAAAGTCGCGAAATCAGCAAATCCCTGCAGAAAATCAACAAGAATCATATAGTTCCTTCATATTCAAGTAGTTCTGAGTAGTTTGTGCAGAGATTTGTGCAGTTTGATTTCATTTGAAGTTGGTTAGTCATAAACGCACTCAATGCTGAATTGAGCCTGTTTTTGAACTCTGTATTAAAAGTAGTGAAATCAGCAAATCCCAGCAGAAAATCAACAAGAATCAGGTACTTCCTTCATATTCAAGTAGTTCTCAGTAGTTTGTGCAGAGATTTGCGTAGTTTTTGATGAGATTTGTACAGTTTGATTACAAGTTAGCATGATGTATCAAAAACGCATTGAACGCTGAATTGAACGTGTTTTTGAACTCTGTATTAAAAGTAGTGAAAACAGCAAATCCCAGCAGAAAATCAACGAGAATCATGTATTCCCTTCATATTCAAGTAGTTCTGAGTAGTTTGTGCAGAGATTTGTGTAGTTTTTGATGAGATTTGTGCAGTTTGATTGCAGTTAGAATGAAGTATCAAAAACGCACTGAACGCTGAATTGAGCCTGTTTTTGAACTCTCTATTAAAAGTAGTGAAAACAGCAAATCCCAGCAGAAAATCAACAGGAATCATGTAGTTCCTTCATATTCAAGTTGTTCTGAGTAGTTTGTGCAGAGATTTGTGTAGTTTTTGATGAGATTTGTGCAGTTTGAGTTCATTTCAAGTTGATGAGTCACAAACGCACCCAATGCTGAATTGAGCCTGTTTTTGAACTTTCTATTAAAAGTAGCGAAATCAGCAAATCCCTGCAGAAAATCAACAAGAATCATGTAGTTCCTTCATATTCAAGTAGTTCTGAGTAGTTTGTGCAGAGATTTGTGCAGTTTGATTTCATTTCAAGTTGGTTAGTCATAAACGCACTCAACGCTGAATTGAGCCTGTTTTTCAACTCTGTATTAAATGTAAGGAAATCATTAAATCCCAGAAGAAAATCAACAGGAATCATGTAGTTCCTTCATATTCAAGTGGTTCTGAGTAGTTTGTGCAGAGATTTGTGCAGTTTGATCCCATGTTAGCATGAAGTATCAAAAAGCACTGAACGCTGAATTGAGCCTGTTTTTGAACTTTCTATTAAAAGTAGCGAAATCAGCAAATCCCTGCAGAAAATCAACAAGAATCATGTAGTTCCTTCATATTCAAGTAGTTCTGAGTAGTTTGTGCAGAGATTTGTGTAGTTTTTGATGAGATTTGTGCAGTTTGATTGCATGTTAGCATGAAGTGTTAAAAACGCACTGAACGCTGAATTGAGCCTGTTTTTGAACTCTGTATTAAATGTAAGGAAATCATTAAATCCCAGAAGAAAATCAACAGGAATCATGTAGTTCCTTCATATTCAAGTGGTTCTGAGTAGTTTGTGCAGAGATTTGTGCAGTTTGATTTCATTTCAAGTTGGTTAGTCATAAACGCACTCAATGCTGAATTGAGCCTGTTTTTGAACTCTGTATTAAAAGTAGTGAAATCAGCAAATCCCAGCAGAAAATCAACAAGAATCAGGTACTTCCTTCATATTCAAGTAGTTCTCAGTAGTTTGTGCAGAGATTTGTGTAGTTTTTGATGAGATTTGTGCAGTTTGATTGCATGTTAGCATGAAGTGTTAAAAACGCACTGAACGCTGAATTGAGCCTGTTTTTGAACTCTGTATTAAAAGTAGTGAAAACAGTAAATCCCAGCAGAAAATCAACAAGAATCAGGTACTTCCTTCATATTCAAGTAGTTCTGAGTAGTTTGTGCAAAGATTTGTGTAGTTTTTGATGAGATTTGTGCAGTTTGATTTCATTTCAAGTTGATGAGTCACAAACGCACCCAATGCTGAATTGAGCCTGTTTTTGAACTTTCTATTAAAAGTAGCGAAATCAGCAAATCCCTGCAGAAAATCAACAGGACTCATGTAGTTCCTTCATATTCAAGTTGTTCTGAGTAGTTTGTGCAGAGATTTGTGTAGTTTTTGAAGAGATTTGTGCAGTTTGACTGCACTTCAAGTTTATGTGTCATAAAGGCACTTAACGCTGAATTGAGCCTGTTTTTGAACTCTGTATTAAAAGTAGTGAAAACAGTAAATCCCAGCAGAAAATCAACAAGAATCAGGTACTTCCTTCATATTCAAGTAGTTCTGAGTAGTTTGTGCAGAGATTTGTGTAGTTTTTGATGAGATTTGTGCAGTTTGATTGCATGTTAGCATGAAGTGTTAAAAACGCACTGAACGCTGAATTGAGCCTGTTTTTGAACTCTCTATTAAAAGTAGTGAAAACAGCAAATCCCAGCAGAAAATCAACAGGAATCATGTAGTTCCTTCATATTCAAGTTGTTCTGAGTAGGTTGTGCAGAGATTTGTGTAGTTTTTGATGAGATTTGTGCAGTTTGATTTCATTTCAAGTTGATGAGTCACAAACGCACCCAATGCTGAATTGAGCCTGTTTTTGAACTTTCTATTAAAAGTAGCGAAATCAGCAAATCCCTGCAGAAAATCAACAAGAATCATGTAGTTCCTTCATATTCAAGTAGTTCTGAGTAGTTTGTGCAGAGATTTGTGCAGTTTCATTTCATTTCAAGTTGGTTAGTCATAAAGGCACTGAACGCTGAATTGAGCCTGTTTTTGAACTCTGTATTAAACGTAGTGAAATCATTAAATCCCAGCAGAAAATCAACATGAATCATGTAGTTCCTTCATATTCAAGTAGTTTTTAGTAGTTTCTGCAGAGATTTGTGTAGTTTTTGAAGAGATTTGTGCAGTTTGACTGCACTTCAAGTTTATGTGTCATAAAGGCACTGAACGCTGAATTGAGCCTGTTTTTGAACTCTGTATTAAAAGTAGTAAAAACAGCAAATCCCAGCAGAAAATCAACGAGAATCATGTATTCCCTTCATATTCAAATAGTTCTGAGTAGTTTGTGCAGAGATTTGTGTAGTTTTTGATGAGATTTGTGCAGTTTGATTGCATGTTAGCATGAAGTGTTAAAAACGCACTGAACGCTGAATTGAGCCTGTTTTTGAACACTGTATTAAAAGTAGTGAAAACAGCAAATCCCAGCAGAAAATCAACAGGAATCATGTAGTTCCTTCATATTCAAGTGGTTCTGAGTAGTTTGTGCAGAGATTTGTGCAGTTTTTGAAGAGATTTGTTTAATATGATTCCATGTTAGCATGAAGTATCAAAAACGTACTGAACACTGAATTGAGCCTATTTTTGAACTCTGTATTAAAAGTAGTAAAAACAGCAAATCCCAGCAGAAAATCAACGAGAATCATGTATTCCCTTCATATTCAAGTAGTTCTGAGTAGTTTGTGCAGAGATTTGTGCAGTTTTTGAAGAGATTTGTTTAGTATGATTCCATGTTAGCATGAAGTATCAAAAACGCACTGAACGCTGAATTGAGCCTGTTTTTGAACTCTGTATTAAAAGTAAGGAAATCATTAAATCCCAGAAGAAAATCAACAGGAATCATGTAGTTCCTTCATATTCAAGTTGTTCTGAGTAGTTGGTGCAGCGATTTGTGTAGTTCTTGATGAGATTTGTGCAGTTTGATTGCATGTTAGCATGAAGTGTCAAAAACGCGATGAACGCTGAATTGAGCCTGTTTTTGAACTCTGTATTAAAAGTAGTGAAAACAGCAAATCCTAGTAGAAAATCAACAGGAATCATGTAGTTCCGTCATATTCAAGTTGTTCTGAGTAGTTTGTGCAGAGATTTGTGTAGTTTTTGATGAGATTTGTGCAGTTTGATTTCATTTCAAGTTGATGAGTCACAAACGCACCCAATGCTGAACTGAGCCTGTTTTTGAACTTTCTATTAAAAGTAGCGAAATCAGCAAATCCCTGCAGAAAATCAACAAGAATCATGTAGTTCCTTCATATTCAAGTATTTCTGAGTAGTTTGTGCAAAGATTTGTGTAGTTTTTGATGAGATTTGTGCAGTTTGATTGCATGTTAGCATGAAGTGTTAAAAACGCACTGAACGCTGAATTGAGCCTGTTTTTGACCTCTCTATTAAAAGTAGTGAAAACAGCAAATCCCAGCAGAAAATCAACAGGAATCATGTAGTTCCTTCATATTCAAGTAGTTCTGAGTAGTTTGTGCAGAGATTTGTGTAGTTTTTGAAGAGATTTGTGCAGTTTGACTGCACTTCAAGTTTATGTGTCATAAAGGCACTCAACGCTGAATTGAGCCTGTTTTTCAACTCTGTATTAAATGTAAGGAAATCATTAAATCCCAGAAGAAAATCAACAGGAATCATGTAGTTCCTTCATATTCAAGTGGTTCTGAGTAGTTTGTGCAGAGATTTGTGCAGTTTGATCCCATGTTAGCATGAAGTATCAAAAAGCACTGAACGCTGAATTGAGCCTGTTTTTGAACTTTCTATTAAAAGTAGCGAAATCAGCAAATCCCTGCAGAAAATCAACAAGAATCATGTAGTTCCTTCATATTCAAGTAGTTCTGAGTAGTTTGTGCAGAGATTTGTGTAGTTTTTGATGAGATTTGTGCAGTTTGATTGCATGTTAGCATGAAGTGTTAAAAACGCACTGAACGCTGAATTGAGCCTGTTTTTGAACTCTGTATTAAATGTAAGGAAATCATTAAATCCCAGAAGAAAATCAACAGGAATCATGTAGTTCCTTCATATTCAAGTGGTTCTGAGTAGTTTGTGCAGAGATTTGTGCAGTTTGATTTCATTTCAAGTTGGTTAGTCATAAACGCACTCAATGCTGAATTGAGCCTGTTTTTGAACTCTGTATTAAAAGTAGTGAAATCAGCAAATCCCAGCAGAAAATCAACAAGAATCAGGTACTTCCTTCATATTCAAGTAGTTCTCAGTAGTTTGTGCAGAGATTTGTGTAGTTTTTGATGAGATTTGTGCAGTTTGATTGCATGTTAGCATGAAGTGTTAAAAACGCACTGAACGCTGAATTGAGCCTGTTTTTGAACTCTGTATTAAAAGTAGTGAAAACAGTAAATCCCAGCAGAAAATCAACAAGAATCAGGTACTTCCTTCATATTCAAGTAGTTCTGAGTAGTTTGTGCAAAGATTTGTGTAGTTTTTGATGAGATTTGTGCAGTCTGATTTCATTTCAAGTTGATGAGTCACAAACGCACCCAATGCTGAATTGAGCCTGTTTTTGAACTTTCTATTAAAAGTAGCGAAATCAGCAAATCCCTGCAGAAAATCAACAGGACTCATGTAGTTCCTTCATATTCAAGTTGTTCTGAGTAGTTTGTGCAGAGATTTGTGTAGTTTTTGAAGAGATTTGTGCAGTTTGACTGCACTTCAAGTTTATGTGTCATAAAGGCACTTAACGCTGAATTGAGCCTGTTTTTGAACTCTGTATTAAAAGTAGTGAAAACAGTAAATCCCAGCAGAAAATCAACAAGAATCAGGTACTTCCTTCATATTCAAGTAGTTCTGAGTAGTTTGTGCAGAGATTTGTGTAGTTTTTGATGAGATTTGTGCAGTTTGATTGCATGTTAGCATGAAGTGTTAAAAACGCACTGAACGCTGAATTGAGCCTGTTTTTGAACTCTCTATTAAAAGTAGTGAAATCATTAAATCCCTGCAGAAAATCAACAGGACTTATGTAGTTCCTTCATATTCAAGTGGTTCTGAGTAGTTTGTGCAGAGATTTGTGCAGTTTTTGAAGAGATTTGTTTAGTATGATTCCATGTTAGCATGAAGTATCAAAAAAGCACTGAACGCTGAATTGAGCCTGTTTTTGAACTCTCTATTAAAAGTAGTGAAAACAGCAAATCCCAGCAGAAAATCAACAGGAATCATGTAGTTCCTTCATATTCAAGTTGTTCTGAGTAGGTTGTGCAGAGATTTGTGTAGTTTTTGATGAGATTTGTGCAGTTTGATTTCATTTCAAGTTGATGAGTCACAAACGCACCCAATGCTGAATTGAGCCTGTTTTTGAACTTTCTATTAAAAGTAGCGAAATCAGCAAATCCCTGCAGAAAATCAACAAGAATCATGTAGTTCCTTCATATTCAAGTAGTTCTGAGTAGTTTGTGCAGAGATTTGTGCAGTTTCATTTCATTTCAAGTTGGTTAGTCATAAAGGCACTGAACGCTGAATTGAGCCTGTTTTTGAACTCTGTATTAAACGTAGTGAAATCATTAAATCCCAGCAGAAAATCAACATGAATCATGTAGTTCCTTCATATTCAAGTAGTTTTTAGTAGTTTCTGCAGAGATTTGTGTAGTTTTTGAAGAGATTTGTGCAGTTTGACTGCACTTCAAGTTTATGTGTCATAAAGGCACTGAACGCTGAATTGAGCCTGTTTTTGAACTCTGTATTAAAAGTAGTAAAAACAGCAAATCCCAGCAGAAAATCAACGAGAATCATGTATTCCCTTCATATTCAAATAGTTCTGAGTAGTTTGTGCAGAGATTTGTGTAGTTTTTGATGAGATTTGTGCAGTTTGATTGCATGTTAGCATGAAGTGTTAAAAACGCACTGAACGCTGAATTGAGCCTGTTTTTGAACACTGTATTAAAAGTAGTGAAAACAGCAAATCCCAGCAGAAAATCAACAGGAATCATGTAGTTCCTTCATATTCAAGTGGTTCTGAGTAGTTTGTGCAGAGATTTGTGCAGTTTTTGAAGAGATTTGTTTAATATGATTCCATGTTAGCATGAAGTATCAAAAACGTACTGAACACTGAATTGAGCCTATTTTTGAACTCTGTATTAAAAGTAGTAAAAACAGCAAATCCCAGCAGAAAATCAACGAGAATCATGTATTCCCTTCATATTCAAGTAGTTCTGAGTAGTTTGTGCAGAGATTTGTGCAGTTTTTGAAGAGATTTGTTTAGTATGATTCCATGTTAGCATGAAGTATCAAAAACGCACTGAACGCTGAATTGAGCCTGTTTTTGAACTCTGTATTAAAAGTAAGGAAATCATTAAATCCCAGAAGAAAATCAACAGGAATCATGTAGTTCCTTCATATTCAAGTTGTTCTGAGTAGTTGGTGCAGCGATTTGTGTAGTTCTTGATGAGATTTGTGCAGTTTGATTGCATGTTAGCATGAAGTGTCAAAAACGCGATGAACGCTGAATTGAGCCTGTTTTTGAACTCTGTATTAAAAGTAGTGAAAACAGTAAATCCCAGCAGAAAATCAACAAGAATCAGGTACTTCCTTCATATTCAAGTAGTTCTGAGTAGTTTGTGCAAAGATTTGTGTAGTTTTTGATGAGATTTGTGCAGTTTGATTTCATTTCAAGTTGATGAGTCACAAACGCACCCAATGCTGAATTGAGCCTGTTTTTGAACTTTCTATTAAAAGTAGCGAAATCAGCAAATCCCTGCAGAAAATCAACAGGACTCATGTAGTTCCTTCATATTCAAGTTGTTCTGAGTAGTTTGTGCAGAGATTTGTGTAGTTTTTGAAGAGATTTGTGCAGTTTGACTGCACTTCAAGTTTATGTGTCATAAAGGCACTTAACGCTGAATTGAGCCTGTTTTTGAACTCTGTATTAAAAGTAGTGAAAACAGTAAATCCCAGCAGAAAATCAACAAGAATCAGGTACTTCCTTCATATTCAAGTAGTTCTGAGTAGTTTGTGCAGAGATTTGTGTAGTTTTTGATGAGATTTGTGCAGTTTGATTGCATGTTAGCATGAAGTGTTAAAAACGCACTGAACGCTGAATTGAGCCTGTTTTTGAACTCTCTATTAAAAGTAGTGAAAACAGCAAATCCCAGCAGAAAATCAACAGGAATCATGTAGTTCCTTCATATTCAAGTTGTTCTGAGTAGGTTGTGCAGAGATTTGTGTAGTTTTTGATGAGATTTGTGCAGTTTGATTTCATTTCAAGTTGATGAGTCACAAACGCACCCAATGCTGAATTGAGCCTGTTTTTGAACTTTCTATTAAAAGTAGCGAAATCAGCAAATCCCTGCAGAAAATCAACAAGAATCATGTAGTTCCTTCATATTCAAGTAGTTCTGAGTAGTTTGTGCAGAGATTTGTGCAGTTTCATTTCATTTCAAGTTGGTTAGTCATAAAGGCACTGAACGCTGAATTGAGCCTGTTTTTGAACTCTGTATTAAACGTAGTGAAATCATTAAATCCCAGCAGAAAATCAACATGAATCATGTAGTTCCTTCATATTCAAGTAGTTTTTAGTAGTTTCTGCAGAGATTTGTGTAGTTTTTGAAGAGATTTGTGCAGTTTGACTGCACTTCAAGTTTATGTGTCATAAAGGCACTGAACGCTGAATTGAGCCTGTTTTTGAACTCTGTATTAAAAGTAGTAAAAACAGCAAATCCCAGCAGAAAATCAACGAGAATCATGTATTCCCTTCATATTCAAATAGTTCTGAGTAGTTTGTGCAGAGATTTGTGTAGTTTTTGATGAGATTTGTGCAGTTTGATTGCATGTTAGCATGAAGTGTTAAAAACGCACTGAACGCTGAATTGAGCCTGTTTTTGAACACTGTATTAAAAGTAGTGAAAACAGCAAATCCCAGCAGAAAATCAACAGGAATCATGTAGTTCCTTCATATTCAAGTGGTTCTGAGTAGTTTGTGCAGAGATTTGTGCAGTTTTTGAAGAGATTTGTTTAATATGATTCCATGTTAGCATGAAGTATCAAAAACGTACTGAACACTGAATTGAGCCTATTTTTGAACTCTGTATTAAAAGTAGTAAAAACAGCAAATCCCAGCAGAAAATCAACGAGAATCATGTATTCCCTTCATATTCAAGTAGTTCTGAGTAGTTTGTGCAGAGATTTGTGCAGTTTTTGAAGAGATTTGTTTAGTATGATTCCATGTTAGCATGAAGTATCAAAAACGCACTGAACGCTGAATTGAGCCTGTTTTTGAACTCTGTATTAAAAGTAAGGAAATCATTAAATCCCAGAAGAAAATCAACAGGAATCATGTAGTTCCTTCATATTCAAGTTGTTCTGAGTAGTTGGTGCAGCGATTTGTGTAGTTCTTGATGAGATTTGTGCAGTTTGATTGCATGTTAGCATGAAGTGTCAAAAACGCGATGAACGCTGAATTGAGCCTGTTTTTGAACTCTGTATTAAAAGTAGTGAAAACAGCAAATCCTAGTAGAAAATCAACAGGAATCATGTAGTTCCGTCATATTCAAGTTGTTCTGAGTAGTTTGTGCAGAGATTTGTGTAGTTTTTGATGAGATTTGTGCAGTTTGATTTCATTTCAAGTTGATGAGTCACAAACGCACCCAATGCTGAACTGAGCCTGTTTTTGAACTTTCTATTAAAAGTAGCGAAATCAGCAAATCCCTGCAGAAAATCAACAAGAATCATGTAGTTCCTTCATATTCAAGTATTTCTGAGTAGTTTGTGCAAAGATTTGTGTAGTTTTTGATGAGATTTGTGCAGTTTGATTGCATGTTAGCATGAAGTGTTAAAAACGCACTGAACGCTGAATTGAGCCTGTTTTTGACCTCTCTATTAAAAGTAGTGAAAACAGCAAATCCCAGCAGAAAATCAACAGGAATCATGTAGTTCCTTCATATTCAAGTAGTTCTGAGTAGTTTGTGCAGAGATTTGTGTAGTTTTTGAAGAGATTTGTGCAGTTTGACTGCACTTCAAGTTTATGTGTCATAAAGGCACTCAACGCTGAATTGAGCCTGTTTTTCAACTCTGTATTAAATGTAAGGAAATCATTAAATCCCAGAAGAAAATCAACAGGAATCATGTAGTTCCTTCATATTCAAGTGGTTCTGAGTAGTTTGTGCAGAGATTTGTGCAGTTTGATCCCATGTTAGCATGAAGTATCAAAAAGCACTGAACGCTGAATTGAGCCTGTTTTTGAACTTTCTATTAAAAGTAGCGAAATCAGCAAATCCCTGCAGAAAATCAACAAGAATCATGTAGTTCCTTCATATTCAAGTAGTTCTGAGTAGTTTGTGCAGAGATTTGTGTAGTTTTTGATGAGATTTGTGCAGTTTGATTGCATGTTAGCATGAAGTGTTAAAAACGCACTGAACGCTGAATTGAGCCTGTTTTTGAACTCTGTATTAAATGTAAGGAAATCATTAAATCCCAGAAGAAAATCAACAGGAATCATGTAGTTCCTTCATATTCAAGTGGTTCTGAGTAGTTTGTGCAGAGATTTGTGCAGTTTGATTTCATTTCAAGTTGGTTAGTCATAAACGCACTCAATGCTGAATTGAGCCTGTTTTTGAACTCTGTATTAAAAGTAGTGAAATCAGCAAATCCCAGCAGAAAATCAACAAGAATCAGGTACTTCCTTCATATTCAAGTAGTTCTCAGTAGTTTGTGCAGAGATTTGTGTAGTTTTTGATGAGATTTGTGCAGTTTGATTGCATGTTAGCATGAAGTGTTAAAAACGCACTGAACGCTGAATTGAGCCTGTTTTTGAACTCTGTATTAAAAGTAGTGAAAACAGTAAATCCCAGCAGAAAATCAACAAGAATCAGGTACTTCCTTCATATTCAAGTAGTTCTGAGTAGTTTGTGCAAAGATTTGTGTAGTTTTTGATGAGATTTGTGCAGTCTGATTTCATTTCAAGTTGATGAGTCACAAACGCACCCAATGCTGAATTGAGCCTGTTTTTGAACTTTCTATTAAAAGTAGCGAAATCAGCAAATCCCTGCAGAAAATCAACAGGACTCATGTAGTTCCTTCATATTCAAGTTGTTCTGAGTAGTTTGTGCAGAGATTTGTGTAGTTTTTGAAGAGATTTGTGCAGTTTGACTGCACTTCAAGTTTATGTGTCATAAAGGCACTTAACGCTGAATTGAGCCTGTTTTTGAACTCTGTATTAAAAGTAGTGAAAACAGTAAATCCCAGCAGAAAATCAACAAGAATCAGGTACTTCCTTCATATTCAAGTAGTTCTGAGTAGTTTGTGCAGAGATTTGTGTAGTTTTTGATGAGATTTGTGCAGTTTGATTGCATGTTAGCATGAAGTGTTAAAAACGCACTGAACGCTGAATTGAGCCTGTTTTTGAACTCTCTATTAAAAGTAGTGAAATCATTAAATCCCTGCAGAAAATCAACAGGACTTATGTAGTTCCTTCATATTCAAGTGGTTCTGAGTAGTTTGTGCAGAGATTTGTGCAGTTTTTGAAGAGATTTGTTTAGTATGATTCCATGTTAGCATGAAGTATCAAAAAAGCACTGAACGCTGAATTGAGCCTGTTTTTGAACTCTCTATTAAAAGTAGTGAAAACAGCAAATCCCAGCAGAAAATCAACAGGAATCATGTAGTTCCTTCATATTCAAGTTGTTCTGAGTAGGTTGTGCAGAGATTTGTGTAGTTTTTGATGAGATTTGTGCAGTTTGATTTCATTTCAAGTTGATGAGTCACAAACGCACCCAATGCTGAATTGAGCCTGTTTTTGAACTTTCTATTAAAAGTAGCGAAATCAGCAAATCCCTGCAGAAAATCAACAAGAATCATGTAGTTCCTTCATATTCAAGTAGTTCTGAGTAGTTTGTGCAGAGATTTGTGCAGTTTCATTTCATTTCAAGTTGGTTAGTCATAAAGGCACTGAACGCTGAATTGAGCCTGTTTTTGAACTCTGTATTAAACGTAGTGAAATCATTAAATCCCAGCAGAAAATCAACATGAATCATGTAGTTCCTTCATATTCAAGTAGTTTTTAGTAGTTTCTGCAGAGATTTGTGTAGTTTTTGAAGAGATTTGTGCAGTTTGACTGCACTTCAAGTTTATGTGTCATAAAGGCACTGAACGCTGAATTGAGCCTGTTTTTGAACTCTGTATTAAAAGTAGTAAAAACAGCAAATCCCAGCAGAAAATCAACGAGAATCATGTATTCCCTTCATATTCAAATAGTTCTGAGTAGTTTGTGCAGAGATTTGTGTAGTTTTTGATGAGATTTGTGCAGTTTGATTGCATGTTAGCATGAAGTGTTAAAAACGCACTGAACGCTGAATTGAGCCTGTTTTTGAACACTGTATTAAAAGTAGTGAAAACAGCAAATCCCAGCAGAAAATCAACAGGAATCATGTAGTTCCTTCATATTCAAGTGGTTCTGAGTAGTTTGTGCAGAGATTTGTGCAGTTTTTGAAGAGATTTGTTTAATATGATTCCATGTTAGCATGAAGTATCAAAAACGTACTGAACACTGAATTGAGCCTATTTTTGAACTCTGTATTAAAAGTAGTAAAAACAGCAAATCCCAGCAGAAAATCAACGAGAATCATGTATTCCCTTCATATTCAAGTAGTTCTGAGTAGTTTGTGCAGAGATTTGTGCAGTTTTTGAAGAGATTTGTTTAGTATGATTCCATGTTAGCATGAAGTATCAAAAACGCACTGAACGCTGAATTGAGCCTGTTTTTGAACTCTGTATTAAAAGTAAGGAAATCATTAAATCCCAGAAGAAAATCAACAGGAATCATGTAGTTCCTTCATATTCAAGTTGTTCTGAGTAGTTGGTGCAGCGATTTGTGTAGTTCTTGATGAGATTTGTGCAGTTTGATTGCATGTTAGCATGAAGTGTCAAAAACGCGATGAACGCTGAATTGAGCCTGTTTTTGAACTCTGTATTAAAAGTAGTGAAAACAGCAAATCCTAGTAGAAAATCAACAGGAATCATGTAGTTCCGTCATATTCAAGTTGTTCTGAGTAGTTTGTGCAGAGATTTGTGTAGTTTTTGATGAGATTTGTGCAGTTTGATTTCATTTCAAGTTGATGAGTCACAAACGCACCCAATGCTGAACTGAGCCTGTTTTTGAACTTTCTATTAAAAGTAGCGAAATCAGCAAATCCCTGCAGAAAATCAACAAGAATCATGTAGTTCCTTCATATTCAAGTATTTCTGAGTAGTTTGTGCAAAGATTTGTGTAGTTTTTGATGAGATTTGTGCAGTTTGATTGCATGTTAGCATGAAGTGTTAAAAACGCACTGAACGCTGAATTGAGCCTGTTTTTGACCTCTCTATTAAAAGTAGTGAAAACAGCAAATCCCAGCAGAAAATCAACATGAATCATGTAGTTCCTTCATATTCAAGTAGTTTTTAGTAGTTTCTGCAGAGATTTGTGTAGTTTTTGAAGAGATTTGTGCAGTTTGACTGCACTTCAAGTTTATGTGTCATAAAGGCACTGAACGCTGAATTGAGCCTGTTTTTGAACTCTGTATTAAAAGTAGTAAAAACAGCAAATCCCAGCAGAAAATCAACGAGAATCATGTATTCCCTTCATATTCAAGTAGTTCTGAGTAGTTTGTGCAGAGATTTGTGTAGTTTTTGATGAGATTTGTGCAGTTTGATTTCATTTCAAGTTGATGAGTCACAAACGCACCCAATGCTGAATTGAGCCTGTTTTTGAACTTTCTATTAAAAGTAGCGAAATCGGCAAATCCCTGCAGAAAATCAACAAGAATCATGTAGTTCCTTCATATTCAAATAGTTCTGAGTAGTTTGTGCAGAGATTTGTGCAGTTTGATTTCATTTCAAGTTGGTTAGTCATAAAGGCACTCAATGCTGAATTGAGCCTGTTTTTCAACTCTGTATTAAATGTAGTGAAATCATTAAATCCGGGCAGAAAATCAACATGAATCATGTAGTTCCTTCATATTCAAGTAGTTTTTAGTAGTTTCTGCAGAGATTTGTGTAGTTTTTGATGAGATTTGTGCAGTTTGATTTCATTTCAAGTTGATTAGTCACAAACGCACCCAATGCTGAATTGAGCCTGTTTTTGAACTTTCTATTAAAAGAAGCGAAATCAGCAAATCCCTGCAGAAAATCAACAAGAATCATGTAGTTCCTTCATATTCAAGTAGTTCTGAGTAGTTTGTGCAAAGATTTGTGTAGTTTTTGATGAGATTTGTGCAGTTTGATTTCATTTCAAGTTGATTAGTCACAAACGCACCCAATGCTGAATTGAGCCTGTTTTTGAACTTTCTATTAAAAGAAGCGAAATCAGCAAATCCCTGCAGAAAATCAACAAGAATCATGTAGTTCCTTCATATTCAAGTAGTTCTGAGTAGTTTGTGCAAAGATTTGTGTAGTTTTTGATGAGATTTGTGCAGTTTGATTGCATGTTAGCATGAAGTGTTAAAAACGCACTGAACGCTGAATTGAGCCTGTTTTTGAACTCTCTATTAAAAGTAGTGAAAACAGCAAATCCCAGCAGAAAATCAACAGGAATCATGTAGTTCCTTCATATTCAAGTAGTTTTTAGTAGTTTCTGCAGAGATTTGTGTAGTTTTTGATGAGATTTGTGCAGTTTGACTGCACTTCAAGTTTATGTGTCATAAAGGCACTGAACGCTGAATTGAGCCTGTTTTTGAACTCTGTATTAAAAGTAGTAAAAACAGCAAATCCCAGCAGAAAATCAACGAGAAAAATGTATTCCCTTCATATTCAAGAAGTTCTGAGTAGTTTGTGCAGAGATTTGTGTAGTTTTTGATGAGATTTGTGCAGTTTGATTGCATGTTAGCATGAAGTGTTAAAAACGCACTGAACGCTGAATTGAGCCTGTTTTTGAACACTGTATTAAAAGTAGTGAAAACAGCAAATCCCAGCAGAAAATCAACAGGAATCATGTAGTTCCTTCATATTCAAGTGGTTCTGAGTAGTTTGTGCAGAGATTTGTGCAGTTTTTGAAGAGATTTGTTTAGTATGATTCCATGTTAGCATGAAATATCAAAAACGTACTGAACACTGAATTGAGCCTATTTTTGAACTCTGTATTAAAAGTAGTAAAAACAGCAAATCCCAGCAGAAAATCAACGAGAATCATGTATTCCCTTCATATTCAAGTAGTTCTGAGTAGTTTGTGCAGAGATTTGTGCAGTTTTTGAAGAGATTTGTTTAGTATGATTCCATGTTAGCATGAAGTATCAAAAACGCACTGAACGCTGAATTGAGCCTGTTTTTGAACTCTGTATTAAAAGTAAGGAAATCATTAAATCCCAGAAGAAAATCAACAGGAATCATGTAGTTCCTTCATATTCAAGTGGTTCTGAGTAGTTTGTGCAGAGATTTGTGCAGTTTGATTTCATTTCAAGTTGATGAGTCACAAACGCACCCAATGCTGAATTGAGCCTGTTTTTGAACTCTGTATTAAAAGTAAGGAAATCATTAAATCCCAGAAGAAAATCAACAGGAATCATGTAGTTCCTTCATATTCAAGTGGTTCTGAGTAGTTTGTGCAGAGATTTGTGTAGTTCTTGATGAGATTTGTGCAGTTTGATTGCATGTTAGCATGAAGTGTCAAAAACGCAATGAACGCTGATTTGAGCCTGTTTTTGAACTCTGTATTAAAAGTAGTGAAAACAGCAAATCCTAGTAGAAAATCAACAGGAATCATGTAGTTCCGTCATATTCAAGTTGTTCTGAGTAGTTTGTGCAGAGATTTGTGTAGTTTTTGATGAGATTTGTGCAGTTTGATTTCATTTCAAGTTGATGAGTCACAAACGCACCCAATGCTGAATTGAGCCTGTTTTTGAACTTTCTATTAAAAGTAGCGAAATCAGCAAATCCCTGCAGAAAATCAACAAGAATCATGTAGTTCCTTCATATTCAAGTAGTTCTGAGTAGTTTGTGCAGAGATTTGTGTAGTTTTTGAAGAGATTTGTGCAGTTTGACTGCACTTCAAGTTTATGTGTCATAAAGGCACTGAACGCTGAATTGAGTCTGTTTTTGAACTCTGTATTAAAAGTAGTGAAAACAGCAAATCCCAGCAGAAAATCAACAGGAATCATGTAGTTCCTTCATATTCAAGTTGTTCTGAGTAGTTTGTGCAGAGATTTGTGTAGTTTTTGATGAGATTTGTGCAGTTTGATTGCATGTTAGCATGAAGTGTCAAAAACGCACTGAACGCTGAATTGAGCCTGTTTATGAACTCTGTATTAAAAGTAGTGAAATCAGCAAATCCCAGCAGAAAACAACAAGAATCAGGTACGTCCTTCATATTCAAGTAGTTCTGAGTAGTTTGTGCAGAGATTTGTGCAGTTTTTGAAGAGATTTGTTTAGTATGATTCCATGTTAGCATGAAGTATCAAAAAAGCACTGAACGCTGAATTGAGCCTATTTTTGAACTCTGTATTAAAAGTAGTGAAAACAGTAAATCCCAGCAGAAAATCAATAGGAATCATGTAGTTCCTTCATATTCAAGTTGTTCTGAGTAGTTTGTGCAGAGATTTGTGTAGTTTTTGAAGAGATTTGTGCAGTTTGACTGCACTTCAAGTTTATGTGTCATAAAGGCACTGAACGCTGAATTGAGCCTGTTTTTCAACTCTGTATTAAAAGTAGTGAAAACAGCAAATCCCAGCAGAAAATCAACAGGTATCATGTAGTTCCTTCATATTCAAGTGGTTCTGAGTAGTTTGTGCAGAGATTTGTGTAGTTTTTGATGAGATTTGTGCAGTTTGATTGCATGTTAGCATGAAGTGTTAAAAACGCACTGAACGCTGAATTGAGCCTGTTTTTGAACTCTCTATTAAAAGTAGTGAAAACAACAAATCCCAGCAGAAAATCAACAGGAATCATGTAGTTCCTTCATATTCAAGTTGTTCTGAGTAGTTTGTGCAGAGATTTGTGTAGTTTTTGACGAGATTTGTGCAGTTTGATTGCATGTTAGCATGAAGTGTTAAAAACGCACTGAACGCTGAATTGAGCCTGTTTTTGAACTCTCTATTAAAAGTAGTGAAAACAGCAAATCCCAGCAGAAAATCAACGGGAATCATGTATTCCCTTCATATTCAAGTAGTTCTGAGTAGTTTGTGCAGAGATTTGTGCAGTTTTTGAAGAGATTTGTTTAGTATGATTCCATGTTAGCATGAAGTATCAAAAACGTACTGAACGCTGAATTGAGCCTGTTTTTGAACTCTGTATTAAATGTAGTGAAATCATTAAATCCCAGAAGAAAATCAACAGGAATCATGTAGTTCCTTCATATTCAAGTGGTTCTGAGTAGTTTGTGCAGAGATTTGTGTAGTTTTTGATGAGATTTGTGCAGTTTGATTGCATGTTAGCATGAAGTGTTAAAAACGCACTGAACGCTGAATTGAGCCTGTTTTTGAACTCTCTATTAAAAGTAGTGAAAACAGCAAATCCCAGCAGAAAATCAACGGGAATCATGTATTCCCTTCATATTCAAGTAGTTCTGAGTAGTTTGTGCAGAGATTTGTGCAGTTTTTGAAGAGATTTGTTTAGTATGATTCCATGTTAGCATGAAGTATCAAAAACGTACTGAACGCTGAATTGAGCCTGTTTTTGAACTCTGTATCAAAAGTAGTGAAAACAGCAAATCCCAGCAGAAAATCAACAGGTATCATGTAGTTCCTTCATATTCAAGTGGTTCTGAGTAGTTTGTGCAGAGATTTGTGCAGTTTGATTTCATTTCAAGTTGATGAGTCACAAACGCACCCAATGCTGAATTGAGCCTGTTTTTGAACTCTGTATTAAAAGTAAGGAAATCATTAAATCCCAGAAGAAAATCAACAGGAATCATGTAGTTCCTTCATATTCAAGTGGTTCTGAGTAGTTTGTGCAGAGATTTGTGTAGTTTTTGAAGAGATTTGTGCAGTTTGATTTCATTTCAAGTTGGTTAGTCATAAACGCACTCAATGCTGAATTGAGCCTGTTTTTGAACTCTGTATTAAAAGTAGTGAAATCAGCAAATCCCAGCAGAAAACAACAAGAATCAGGTACGTCCTTCATATTCAAGTAGTTCTGAGTAGTTTGTGCAAAGATTTGTGTAGGTTTTGATGAGATTTGTGCAGTTTGATTGCATGTTAGCATGAAGTGTTAAAAACGCACTGAACGCTGAATTGAGCCTGTTTTTGAACTCTCTATTAAAAGTAGTGAAAACAGCAAATCCCAGCAGAAAATCAACAGGAATCATGTAGTTCCTTCATATTCAAGTTGTTCTGAGTAGTTTGTGCAGAGATTTGTGTAGTTTTTGAAGAGATTTGTTTAGTATGATTCCATGTTAGCATGAAGTATCAAAAAAGCACTGAACGCTGAATTGAGCCTGTTTTTGAACTCTGTATTAAAAGTAAGGAAATCATTAATTCCCAGAAGAAAATCAACAGGAATCATGTAGTTCCTTCATATTCAAGTGGTTCTGAGTAGTTTGTGCAGAGATTTGTGTAGTTTTTGATGAGATTTGTGCAGTTTGATTTCATTTCAAGTTGATGAGTCACAAACGCACCCAATGCTGAATTGAGCCTGTTTTTGAACTTTCTATTAAAAGTAGCGAAATCAGCAAATCCCTGCAGAAAATCAACAAGAATCATGTAGTTCCTTCATATTCAAGTATTTCTGAGTAGTTTGTGCAGAGATTTGTGTAGTTTTTGATGAGATTTGTGCAGTTTGATTGCATGTTAGCATGAAGTGTTAAAAACGCACTGAACGCTGAATTGAGCCTGTTTTTGAACTCTCTATTAAAAGTAGTGAAAACAGCAAATCCCAGCAGAAAATCAACAGGAATCATGTAGTTCCTTCATATTCAAGTAGTTTTTAGTAATTTCTGCAGAGATTTGTGTAGTTCTTGAAGAGATTTGTGCAGTTTGACTGCACTTCAAGTTTATGTGTCATAAAGGCACTGAACGCTGAATTGAGTCTGTTTTTGAACTCTGTATTAAAAGTAGTGAAAACAGCAAATCCCAGCAGAAAATCAACAAGAATCAGGTACTTCCTTCATATTCAAGTAGTTCTGAGTAGTTTGTGCAGAGATTTGTGCAGTTTGATTTCATTTCAAGTTGGTTAGTCATAAACGCACTCAATGCTGAATTGAGCCTGTTTTTGAACTCTGTATTAAAAGTAGCGAAATCAGCAAATCCCTGCAGAAAATCAACAGGACTCATGTAGTTCCTTCATATTCAAGTTGTTCTGAGTAGTTTGTGCAGAGATTTGTGTAGTTTTTGAAGAGATTTGTGCAGTTTGACTGCACTTCAAGTTTATGTGTCATAAAGGCACTTAACGCTGAATTGAGCCTGTTTTTGAACTCTGTATTAAAAGTAGTGAAAACAGTAAATCCCAGCAGAAAATCAACAAGAATCAGGTACTTCCTTCATATTCAAGTAGTTCTGAGTAGTTTGTGCAGAGATTTGTGTAGTTTTTGATGAGATTTGTGCAGTTTGATTGCATGTTAGCATGAAGTGTTAAAAACGCACTGAACGCTGAATTGAGCCTGTTTTTGAACTCTCTATTAAAAGTAGTGAAAACAGCAAATCCCAGCAGAAAATCAACAGGAATCATGTAGTTCCTTCATATTCAAGTTGTTCTGAGTAGGTTGTGCAGAGATTTGTGTAGTTTTTGATGAGATTTGTGCAGTTTGATTTCATTTCAAGTTGATGAGTCACAAACGCACCCAATGCTGAATTGAGCCTGTTTTTGAACTTTCTATTAAAAGTAGCGAAATCAGCAAATCCCTGCAGAAAATCAACAAGAATCATGTAGTTCCTTCATATTCAAGTAGTTCTGAGTAGTTTGTGCAGAGATTTGTGCAGTTTCATTTCATTTCAAGTTGGTTAGTCATAAAGGCACTGAACGCTGAATTGAGCCTGTTTTTGAACTCTGTATTAAACGTAGTGAAATCATTAAATCCCAGCAGAAAATCAACATGAATCATGTAGTTCCTTCATATTCAAGTAGTTTTTAGTAGTTTCTGCAGAGATTTGTGTAGTTTTTGAAGAGATTTGTGCAGTTTGACTGCACTTCAAGTTTATGTGTCATAAAGGCACTGAACGCTGAATTGAGCCTGTTTTTGAACTCTGTATTAAAAGTAGTAAAAACAGCAAATCCCAGCAGAAAATCAACGAGAATCATGTATTCCCTTCATATTCAAATAGTTCTGAGTAGTTTGTGCAGAGATTTGTGTAGTTTTTGATGAGATTTGTGCAGTTTGATTGCATGTTAGCATGAAGTGTTAAAAACGCACTGAACGCTGAATTGAGCCTGTTTTTGAACACTGTATTAAAAGTAGTGAAAACAGCAAATCCCAGCAGAAAATCAACAGGAATCATGTAGTTCCTTCATATTCAAGTGGTTCTGAGTAGTTTGTGCAGAGATTTGTGCAGTTTTTGAAGAGATTTGTTTAATATGATTCCATGTTAGCATGAAGTATCAAAAACGTACTGAACACTGAATTGAGCCTATTTTTGAACTCTGTATTAAAAGTAGTAAAAACAGCAAATCCCAGCAGAAAATCAACGAGAATCATGTATTCCCTTCATATTCAAGTAGTTCTGAGTAGTTTGTGCAGAGATTTGTGCAGTTTTTGAAGAGATTTGTTTAGTATGATTCCATGTTAGCATGAAGTATCAAAAACGCACTGAACGCTGAATTGAGCCTGTTTTTGAACTCTGTATTAAAAGTAAGGAAATCATTAAATCCCAGAAGAAAATCAACAGGAATCATGTAGTTCCTTCATATTCAAGTTGTTCTGAGTAGTTGGTGCAGCGATTTGTGTAGTTCTTGATGAGATTTGTGCAGTTTGATTGCATGTTAGCATGAAGTGTCAAAAACGCGATGAACGCTGAATTGAGCCTGTTTTTGAACTCTGTATTAAAAGTAGTGAAAACAGCAAATCCTAGTAGAAAATCAACAGGAATCATGTAGTTCCGTCATATTCAAGTTGTTCTGAGTAGTTTGTGCAGAGATTTGTGTAGTTTTTGATGAGATTTGTGCAGTTTGATTTCATTTCAAGTTGATGAGTCACAAACGCACCCAATGCTGAACTGAGCCTGTTTTTGAACTTTCTATTAAAAGTAGCGAAATCAGCAAATCCCTGCAGAAAATCAACAAGAATCATGTAGTTCCTTCATATTCAAGTATTTCTGAGTAGTTTGTGCAAAGATTTGTGTAGTTTTTGATGAGATTTGTGCAGTTTGATTGCATGTTAGCATGAAGTGTTAAAAACGCACTGAACGCTGAATTGAGCCTGTTTTTGACCTCTCTATTAAAAGTAGTGAAAACAGCAAATCCCAGCAGAAAATCAACAGGAATCATGTAGTTCCTTCATATTCAAGTAGTTCTGAGTAGTTTGTGCAGAGATTTGTGTAGTTTTTGAAGAGATTTGTGCAGTTTGACTGCACTTCAAGTTTATGTGTCATAAAGGCACTCAACGCTGAATTGAGCCTGTTTTTCAACTCTGTATTAAATGTAAGGAAATCATTAAATCCCAGAAGAAAATCAACAGGAATCATGTAGTTCCTTCATATTCAAGTGGTTCTGAGTAGTTTGTGCAGAGATTTGTGCAGTTTGATCCCATGTTAGCATGAAGTATCAAAAAGCACTGAACGCTGAATTGAGCCTGTTTTTGAACTTTCTATTAAAAGTAGCGAAATCAGCAAATCCCTGCAGAAAATCAACAAGAATCATGTAGTTCCTTCATATTCAAGTAGTTCTGAGTAGTTTGTGCAGAGATTTGTGTAGTTTTTGATGAGATTTGTGCAGTTTGATTGCATGTTAGCATGAAGTGTTAAAAACGCACTGAACGCTGAATTGAGCCTGTTTTTGAACTCTGTATTAAATGTAAGGAAATCATTAAATCCCAGAAGAAAATCAACAGGAATCATGTAGTTCCTTCATATTCAAGTGGTTCTGAGTAGTTTGTGCAGAGATTTGTGCAGTTTGATTTCATTTCAAGTTGGTTAGTCATAAACGCACTCAATGCTGAATTGAGCCTGTTTTTGAACTCTGTATTAAAAGTAGTGAAATCAGCAAATCCCAGCAGAAAATCAACAAGAATCAGGTACTTCCTTCATATTCAAGTAGTTCTCAGTAGTTTGTGCAGAGATTTGTGTAGTTTTTGATGAGATTTGTGCAGTTTGATTGCATGTTAGCATGAAGTGTTAAAAACGCACTGAACGCTGAATTGAGCCTGTTTTTGAACTCTGTATTAAAAGTAGTGAAAACAGTAAATCCCAGCAGAAAATCAACAAGAATCAGGTACTTCCTTCATATTCAAGTAGTTCTGAGTAGTTTGTGCAAAGATTTGTGTAGTTTTTGATGAGATTTGTGCAGTCTGATTTCATTTCAAGTTGATGAGTCACAAACGCACCCAATGCTGAATTGAGCCTGTTTTTGAACTTTCTATTAAAAGTAGCGAAATCAGCAAATCCCTGCAGAAAATCAACAGGACTCATGTAGTTCCTTCATATTCAAGTTGTTCTGAGTAGTTTGTGCAGAGATTTGTGTAGTTTTTGAAGAGATTTGTGCAGTTTGACTGCACTTCAAGTTTATGTGTCATAAAGGCACTTAACGCTGAATTGAGCCTGTTTTTGAACTCTGTATTAAAAGTAGTGAAAACAGTAAATCCCAGCAGAAAATCAACAAGAATCAGGTACTTCCTTCATATTCAAGTAGTTCTGAGTAGTTTGTGCAGAGATTTGTGTAGTTTTTGATGAGATTTGTGCAGTTTGATTGCATGTTAGCATGAAGTGTTAAAAACGCACTGAACGCTGAATTGAGCCTGTTTTTGAACTCTCTATTAAAAGTAGTGAAATCATTAAATCCCTGCAGAAAATCAACAGGACTTATGTAGTTCCTTCATATTCAAGTGGTTCTGAGTAGTTTGTGCAGAGATTTGTGCAGTTTTTGAAGAGATTTGTTTAGTATGATTCCATGTTAGCATGAAGTATCAAAAAAGCACTGAACGCTGAATTGAGCCTGTTTTTGAACTCTCTATTAAAAGTAGTGAAAACAGCAAATCCCAGCAGAAAATCAACAGGAATCATGTAGTTCCTTCATATTCAAGTTGTTCTGAGTAGGTTGTGCAGAGATTTGTGTAGTTTTTGATGAGATTTGTGCAGTTTGATTTCATTTCAAGTTGATGAGTCACAAACGCACCCAATGCTGAATTGAGCCTGTTTTTGAACTTTCTATTAAAAGTAGCGAAATCAGCAAATCCCTGCAGAAAATCAACAAGAATCATGTAGTTCCTTCATATTCAAGTAGTTCTGAGTAGTTTGTGCAGAGATTTGTGCAGTTTCATTTCATTTCAAGTTGGTTAGTCATAAAGGCACTGAACGCTGAATTGAGCCTGTTTTTGAACTCTGTATTAAACGTAGTGAAATCATTAAATCCCAGCAGAAAATCAACATGAATCATGTAGTTCCTTCATATTCAAGTAGTTTTTAGTAGTTTCTGCAGAGATTTGTGTAGTTTTTGAAGAGATTTGTGCAGTTTGACTGCACTTCAAGTTTATGTGTCATAAAGGCACTGAACGCTGAATTGAGCCTGTTTTTGAACTCTGTATTAAAAGTAGTAAAAACAGCAAATCCCAGCAGAAAATCAACGAGAATCATGTATTCCCTTCATATTCAAATAGTTCTGAGTAGTTTGTGCAGAGATTTGTGTAGTTTTTGATGAGATTTGTGCAGTTTGATTGCATGTTAGCATGAAGTGTTAAAAACGCACTGAACGCTGAATTGAGCCTGTTTTTGAACACTGTATTAAAAGTAGTGAAAACAGCAAATCCCAGCAGAAAATCAACAGGAATCATGTAGTTCCTTCATATTCAAGTGGTTCTGAGTAGTTTGTGCAGAGATTTGTGCAGTTTTTGAAGAGATTTGTTTAATATGATTCCATGTTAGCATGAAGTATCAAAAACGTACTGAACACTGAATTGAGCCTATTTTTGAACTCTGTATTAAAAGTAGTAAAAACAGCAAATCCCAGCAGAAAATCAACGAGAATCATGTATTCCCTTCATATTCAAGTAGTTCTGAGTAGTTTGTGCAGAGATTTGTGCAGTTTTTGAAGAGATTTGTTTAGTATGATTCCATGTTAGCATGAAGTATCAAAAACGCACTGAACGCTGAATTGAGCCTGTTTTTGAACTCTGTATTAAAAGTAAGGAAATCATTAAATCCCAGAAGAAAATCAACAGGAATCATGTAGTTCCTTCATATTCAAGTTGTTCTGAGTAGTTGGTGCAGCGATTTGTGTAGTTCTTGATGAGATTTGTGCAGTTTGATTGCATGTTAGCATGAAGTGTCAAAAACGCGATGAACGCTGAATTGAGCCTGTTTTTGAACTCTGTATTAAAAGTAGTGAAAACAGCAAATCCTAGTAGAAAATCAACAGGAATCATGTAGTTCCGTCATATTCAAGTTGTTCTGAGTAGTTTGTGCAGAGATTTGTGTAGTTTTTGATGAGATTTGTGCAGTTTGATTTCATTTCAAGTTGATGAGTCACAAACGCACCCAATGCTGAACTGAGCCTGTTTTTGAACTTTCTATTAAAAGTAGCGAAATCAGCAAATCCCTGCAGAAAATCAACAAGAATCATGTAGTTCCTTCATATTCAAGTATTTCTGAGTAGTTTGTGCAAAGATTTGTGTAGTTTTTGATGAGATTTGTGCAGTTTGATTGCATGTTAGCATGAAGTGTTAAAAACGCACTGAACGCTGAATTGAGCCTGTTTTTGACCTCTCTATTAAAAGTAGTGAAAACAGCAAATCCCAGCAGAAAATCAACATGAATCATGTAGTTCCTTCATATTCAAGTAGTTTTTAGTAGTTTCTGCAGAGATTTGTGTAGTTTTTGAAGAGATTTGTGCAGTTTGACTGCACTTCAAGTTTATGTGTCATAAAGGCACTGAACGCTGAATTGAGCCTGTTTTTGAACTCTGTATTAAAAGTAGTAAAAACAGCAAATCCCAGCAGAAAATCAACGAGAATCATGTATTCCCTTCATATTCAAGTAGTTCTGAGTAGTTTGTGCAGAGATTTGTGTAGTTTTTGATGAGATTTGTGCAGTTTGATTTCATTTCAAGTTGATGAGTCACAAACGCACCCAATGCTGAATTGAGCCTGTTTTTGAACTTTCTATTAAAAGTAGCGAAATCGGCAAATCCCTGCAGAAAATCAACAAGAATCATGTAGTTCCTTCATATTCAAATAGTTCTGAGTAGTTTGTGCAGAGATTTGTGCAGTTTGATTTCATTTCAAGTTGGTTAGTCATAAAGGCACTCAATGCTGAATTGAGCCTGTTTTTCAACTCTGTATTAAATGTAGTGAAATCATTAAATCCGGGCAGAAAATCAACATGAATCATGTAGTTCCTTCATATTCAAGTAGTTTTTAGTAGTTTCTGCAGAGATTTGTGTAGTTTTTGATGAGATTTGTGCAGTTTGATTTCATTTCAAGTTGATTAGTCACAAACGCACCCAATGCTGAATTGAGCCTGTTTTTGAACTTTCTATTAAAAGAAGCGAAATCAGCAAATCCCTGCAGAAAATCAACAAGAATCATGTAGTTCCTTCATATTCAAGTAGTTCTGAGTAGTTTGTGCAAAGATTTGTGTAGTTTTTGATGAGATTTGTGCAGTTTGATTTCATTTCAAGTTGATTAGTCACAAACGCACCCAATGCTGAATTGAGCCTGTTTTTGAACTTTCTATTAAAAGAAGCGAAATCAGCAAATCCCTGCAGAAAATCAACAAGAATCATGTAGTTCCTTCATATTCAAGTAGTTCTGAGTAGTTTGTGCAAAGATTTGTGTAGTTTTTGATGAGATTTGTGCAGTTTGATTGCATGTTAGCATGAAGTGTTAAAAACGCACTGAACGCTGAATTGAGCCTGTTTTTGAACTCTCTATTAAAAGTAGTGAAAACAGCAAATCCCAGCAGAAAATCAACAGGAATCATGTAGTTCCTTCATATTCAAGTAGTTTTTAGTAGTTTCTGCAGAGATTTGTGTAGTTTTTGATGAGATTTGTGCAGTTTGACTGCACTTCAAGTTTATGTGTCATAAAGGCACTGAACGCTGAATTGAGCCTGTTTTTGAACTCTGTATTAAAAGTAGTAAAAACAGCAAATCCCAGCAGAAAATCAACGAGAAAAATGTATTCCCTTCATATTCAAGAAGTTCTGAGTAGTTTGTGCAGAGATTTGTGTAGTTTTTGATGAGATTTGTGCAGTTTGATTGCATGTTAGCATGAAGTGTTAAAAACGCACTGAACGCTGAATTGAGCCTGTTTTTGAACACTGTATTAAAAGTAGTGAAAACAGCAAATCCCAGCAGAAAATCAACAGGAATCATGTAGTTCCTTCATATTCAAGTGGTTCTGAGTAGTTTGTGCAGAGATTTGTGCAGTTTTTGAAGAGATTTGTTTAGTATGATTCCATGTTAGCATGAAATATCAAAAACGTACTGAACACTGAATTGAGCCTATTTTTGAACTCTGTATTAAAAGTAGTAAAAACAGCAAATCCCAGCAGAAAATCAACGAGAATCATGTATTCCCTTCATATTCAAGTAGTTCTGAGTAGTTTGTGCAGAGATTTGTGCAGTTTTTGAAGAGATTTGTTTAGTATGATTCCATGTTAGCATGAAGTATCAAAAACGCACTGAACGCTGAATTGAGCCTGTTTTTGAACTCTGTATTAAAAGTAAGGAAATCATTAAATCCCAGAAGAAAATCAACAGGAATCATGTAGTTCCTTCATATTCAAGTGGTTCTGAGTAGTTTGTGCAGAGATTTGTGCAGTTTGATTTCATTTCAAGTTGATGAGTCACAAACGCACCCAATGCTGAATTGAGCCTGTTTTTGAACTCTGTATTAAAAGTAAGGAAATCATTAAATCCCAGAAGAAAATCAACAGGAATCATGTAGTTCCTTCATATTCAAGTGGTTCTGAGTAGTTTGTGCAGAGATTTGTGTAGTTCTTGATGAGATTTGTGCAGTTTGATTGCATGTTAGCATGAAGTGTCAAAAACGCAATGAACGCTGATTTGAGCCTGTTTTTGAACTCTGTATTAAAAGTAGTGAAAACAGCAAATCCTAGTAGAAAATCAACAGGAATCATGTAGTTCCGTCATATTCAAGTTGTTCTGAGTAGTTTGTGCAGAGATTTGTGTAGTTTTTGATGAGATTTGTGCAGTTTGATTTCATTTCAAGTTGATGAGTCACAAACGCACCCAATGCTGAATTGAGCCTGTTTTTGAACTTTCTATTAAAAGTAGCGAAATCAGCAAATCCCTGCAGAAAATCAACAAGAATCATGTAGTTCCTTCATATTCAAGTAGTTCTGAGTAGTTTGTGCAGAGATTTGTGTAGTTTTTGAAGAGATTTGTGCAGTTTGACTGCACTTCAAGTTTATGTGTCATAAAGGCACTGAACGCTGAATTGAGTCTGTTTTTGAACTCTGTATTAAAAGTAGTGAAAACAGCAAATCCCAGCAGAAAATCAACAGGAATCATGTAGTTCCTTCATATTCAAGTTGTTCTGAGTAGTTTGTGCAGAGATTTGTGTAGTTTTTGATGAGATTTGTGCAGTTTGATTGCATGTTAGCATGAAGTGTCAAAAACGCACTGAACGCTGAATTGAGCCTGTTTATGAACTCTGTATTAAAAGTAGTGAAATCAGCAAATCCCAGCAGAAAACAACAAGAATCAGGTACGTCCTTCATATTCAAGTAGTTCTGAGTAGTTTGTGCAGAGATTTGTGCAGTTTTTGAAGAGATTTGTTTAGTATGATTCCATGTTAGCATGAAGTATCAAAAAAGCACTGAACGCTGAATTGAGCCTATTTTTGAACTCTGTATTAAAAGTAGTGAAAACAGTAAATCCCAGCAGAAAATCAATAGGAATCATGTAGTTCCTTCATATTCAAGTTGTTCTGAGTAGTTTGTGCAGAGATTTGTGTAGTTTTTGAAGAGATTTGTGCAGTTTGACTGCACTTCAAGTTTATGTGTCATAAAGGCACTGAACGCTGAATTGAGCCTGTTTTTCAACTCTGTATTAAAAGTAGTGAAAACAGCAAATCCCAGCAGAAAATCAACAGGTATCATGTAGTTCCTTCATATTCAAGTGGTTCTGAGTAGTTTGTGCAGAGATTTGTGTAGTTTTTGATGAGATTTGTGCAGTTTGATTGCATGTTAGCATGAAGTGTTAAAAACGCACTGAACGCTGAATTGAGCCTGTTTTTGAACTCTCTATTAAAAGTAGTGAAAACAACAAATCCCAGCAGAAAATCAACAGGAATCATGTAGTTCCTTCATATTCAAGTTGTTCTGAGTAGTTTGTGCAGAGATTTGTGTAGTTTTTGACGAGATTTGTGCAGTTTGATTGCATGTTAGCATGAAGTGTTAAAAACGCACTGAACGCTGAATTGAGCCTGTTTTTGAACTCTCTATTAAAAGTAGTGAAAACAGCAAATCCCAGCAGAAAATCAACGGGAATCATGTATTCCCTTCATATTCAAGTAGTTCTGAGTAGTTTGTGCAGAGATTTGTGCAGTTTTTGAAGAGATTTGTTTAGTATGATTCCATGTTAGCATGAAGTATCAAAAACGTACTGAACGCTGAATTGAGCCTGTTTTTGAACTCTGTATTAAATGTAGTGAAATCATTAAATCCCAGAAGAAAATCAACAGGAATCATGTAGTTCCTTCATATTCAAGTGGTTCTGAGTAGTTTGTGCAGAGATTTGTGTAGTTTTTGATGAGATTTGTGCAGTTTGATTGCATGTTAGCATGAAGTGTTAAAAACGCACTGAACGCTGAATTGAGCCTGTTTTTGAACTCTCTATTAAAAGTAGTGAAAACAGCAAATCCCAGCAGAAAATCAACGGGAATCATGTATTCCCTTCATATTCAAGTAGTTCTGAGTAGTTTGTGCAGAGATTTGTGCAGTTTTTGAAGAGATTTGTTTAGTATGATTCCATGTTAGCATGAAGTATCAAAAACGTACTGAACGCTGAATTGAGCCTGTTTTTGAACTCTGTATCAAAAGTAGTGAAAACAGCAAATCCCAGCAGAAAATCAACAGGTATCATGTAGTTCCTTCATATTCAAGTGGTTCTGAGTAGTTTGTGCAGAGATTTGTGCAGTTTGATTTCATTTCAAGTTGATGAGTCACAAACGCACCCAATGCTGAATTGAGCCTGTTTTTGAACTCTGTATTAAAAGTAAGGAAATCATTAAATCCCAGAAGAAAATCAACAGGAATCATGTAGTTCCTTCATATTCAAGTGGTTCTGAGTAGTTTGTGCAGAGATTTGTGTAGTTTTTGAAGAGATTTGTGCAGTTTGATTTCATTTCAAGTTGGTTAGTCATAAACGCACCCAATGCTGAATTGAGCCTGTTTTTGAACTTTCTATTAAAAGTAGCGAAATCAGCAAATCCCTGCAGAAAATCAACAAGAATCATGTAGTTCCTTCATATTCAAGTAGTTCTGAGTAGTTTGTGCAGAGATTTGTGCAGTTTGATTTCATTTCAAGTTGGTTAGTCATAAACGCACTCAATGCTGAATTGAGCCTGTTTTTGAACTCTGTATTAAAAGTAGTGAAATCAGCAAATCCCAGCAGAAAACAACAAGAATCAGGTACGTCCTTCATATTCAAGTAGTTCTGAGTAGTTTGTGCAAAGATTTGTGTAGGTTTTGATGAGATTTGTGCAGTTTGATTGCATGTTAGCATGAAGTGTTAAAAACGCACTGAACGCTGAATTGAGCCTGTTTTTGAACTCTCTATTAAAAGTAGTGAAAACAGCAAATCCCAGCAGAAAATCAACAGGAATCATGTAGTTCCTTCATATTCAAGTTGTTCTGAGTAGTTTGTGCAGAGATTTGTGTAGTTTTTGAAGAGATTTGTTTAGTATGATTCCATGTTAGCATGAAGTATCAAAAAAGCACTGAACGCTGAATTGAGCCTGTTTTTGAACTCTGTATTAAAAGTAAGGAAATCATTAATTCCCAGAAGAAAATCAACAGGAATCATGTAGTTCCTTCATATTCAAGTGGTTCTGAGTAGTTTGTGCAGAGATTTGTGTAGTTTTTGATGAGATTTGTGCAGTTTGATTTCATTTCAAGTTGATGAGTCACAAACGCACCCAATGCTGAATTGAGCCTGTTTTTGAACTTTCTATTAAAAGTAGCGAAATCAGCAAATCCCTGCAGAAAATCAACAAGAATCATGTAGTTCCTTCATATTCAAGTATTTCTGAGTAGTTTGTGCAGAGATTTGTGTAGTTTTTGATGAGATTTGTGCAGTTTGATTGCATGTTAGCATGAAGTGTTAAAAACGCACTGAACGCTGAATTGAGCCTGTTTTTGAACTCTCTATTAAAAGTAGTGAAAACAGCAAATCCCAGCAGAAAATCAACAGGAATCATGTAGTTCCTTCATATTCAAGTAGTTTTTAGTAATTTCTGCAGAGATTTGTGTAGTTCTTGAAGAGATTTGTGCAGTTTGACTGCACTTCAAGTTTATGTGTCATAAAGGCACTGAACGCTGAATTGAGTCTGTTTTTGAACTCTGTATTAAAAGTAGTGAAAACAGCAAATCCCAGCAGAAAATCAACAAGAATCAGGTACTTCCTTCATATTCAAGTAGTTCTGAGTAGTTTGTGCAGAGATTTGTGCAGTTTGATTTCATTTCAAGTTGGTTAGTCATAAACGCACTCAATGCTGAATTGAGCCTGTTTTTGAACTCTGTATTAAAAGTAGTGAAATCAGCAAATCCCAGCAGAAAACAACAAGAATCAGGTACGTCCTTCATATTCAAGTAGTTCTGAGTAGTTTGTACAGAGATTTGTGTAGTTTGTGCAGAGATTTGTGCAGTTTGATTTCATTTCAAGTTGGTTAGTCATAAACGCACTCAGTGCTGAATTGAGCCTGTTTTTGAACTCTGTATTAAATGTAGTGAAATCATTAAATCCCAGCAGAAAATCAATGAGAATCATGTATTCCCTTCATATTCAAGTAGTTCTGAGTAGTTTGTGCAGAGATTTGTGCAGTTTTTGAAGAGATTTGTTTAGTATGATTCCATGTTAGCATGAAGTATCAAAAAGCACTGAACGCTGAATTGAGCCTGTTTTTGAACTCTGTATTAAAAGTAGTGAAAACAGTAAATCCCAGCAGAAAATCAACAAGAATCAGGTACTTCCTTCATATTCAAGTAGTTCTGAGTAGTTTGTGCAGAGATTTGTGTAGTTTTTGATGAGATTTGTGCAGTTTGATTGCATGTTAGCATGAAGTGTTAAAAACGCACTGAACTCTGAATTGAGCCTGTTTTTGAACTCTCTATTAAAAGTAGTGAAAACAGCAAATCCCAGCAGAAAATCAACAGGAATCATGTAGTTCCTTCATATTCAAGTAGTTTTTAGTAGTGTCTGCAGAGATTTGTGTAGTTTTTGATGAGATTTGTGCAGTTTCATTGCAGTTAGCATGAAGTATCAAAAACGCACTGAACGCTGAATTGAGCCTGTTTTTGAACTCTGTATTAAATGTAGTGAAATCATTAAATCCCAGAAGAAAATCAACAGGAATCATGTAGTTCCTTCATATTTAAGTAGTTCTGAGTAGTTTGTGCAGAGATTTGTGCAGTTTTTGAAGAGATTTGTTTAGTATGATTCCATGTTAGCATGAAGTATCAAAATGCACTGAACGCTGAATTGAGCCTGTTTTTGAACTCTGTATTAAAAGTAGTGAAAACAGTAAATCCCAGCAGAAAATCAACAAGAATCAGGTACTTCCTTCATATTCAAGTAGTTCTGAGTAGTTTGTGCAGAGATTTGTGTAGTTTTTGATGAGATTTGTGCAGTTTGATTGCATGTTAGCATGAAGTGTTAAAAACGCACTGAACTCTGAATTGAGCCTGTTTTTGAACTCTCTATTAAAAGTAGTGAAAACAGCAAATCCCAGCAGAAAATCAACAGGAATCATGTAGTTCCTTCATATTCAAGTAGTTTTTAGTAGTTTGTGCAGAGATTTGTGTAGTTTTTGAAGAGATTTATGCAGTTTGACTGCACTTCAAGTTGATGTGTCATAAAGGCACTCCACGCTGAATTGAGCCTGTTTTTGAACTTTGTATTAAATGTAGTGAAAACAGCAAATCCCAGCAGAAAATCAACGGGAATCATGTAGTCCCTTCATATTCAAGTAGTTCTGAGTAGTTTGTGCAGAGAATTGTGTAGTTTTTGATGAGATTTGTGCAGTTTGATTGCATGTTAGCATGAAGTATCAAAAACGCACTGAACGCTGAATTGAGCCTGTTTTTGAACTCTGTATTAAATGTAGTGAAATCATTAAATCCCAGAAGAAAATAAACAGGAATAATGTAGTTCCTTCATATTCAAGTAGTTCTGAGTAGTTTGTGCATAGATTTGTGCAGTTTTTGAAGAGATTTGTTTAGTATGATTCCATGTTAGCATGAAGTGTTAAAAACGCACTGAACTCTGAATTGAGCCTGTTTTTGAACTCTCTATTAAAAGTAGTGAAAACAGCAAATCCCAGCAGAAAATCAACAGGAATCATGTAGTTCCTTCATATTCAAGTAGTTTTTAGTAGTGTCTGCAGAGATTTGTGTAGTTTTTGATGAGATTTGTGCAGTTTCATTGCAGTTAGCATGAAGTATCAAAAACGCACTGAACGCTGAATTGAGCCTGTTTTTGAACTCTGTATTAAATGTAGTGAAATCATTAAATCCCAGAAGAAAATCAACAGGAATCATGTAGTTCCTTCATATTTAAGTAGTTCTGAGTAGTTTGTGCAGAGATTTGTGCAGTTTTTGAAGAGATTTGTTTAGTATGATTCCATGTTAGCATGAAGTATCAAAATGCACTGAACGCTGAATTGAGCCTGTTTTTGAACTCTGTATTAAAAGTAGTGAAAACAGTAAATCCCAGCAGAAAATCAACAAGAATCAGGTACTTCCTTCATATTCAAGTAGTTCTGAGTAGTTTGTGCAGAGATTTGTGTAGTTTTTGATGAGATTTGTGCAGTTTGATTGCATGTTAGCATGAAGTGTTAAAAACGCACTGAACTCTGAATTGAGCCTGTTTTTGAACTCTCTATTAAAAGTAGTGAAAACAGCAAATCCCAGCAGAAAATCAACAGGAATCATGTAGTTCCTTCATATTCAAGTAGTTTTTAGTAGTTTGTGCAGAGATTTGTGTAGTTTTTGAAGAGATTTATGCAGTTTGACTGCACTTCAAGTTGATGTGTCATAAAGGCACTCCACGCTGAATTGAGCCTGTTTTTGAACTTTGTATTAAATGTAGTGAAAACAGCAAATCCCAGCAGAAAATCAACGGGAATCATGTAGTCCCTTCATATTCAAGTAGTTCTGAGTAGTTTGTGCAGAGAATTGTGTAGTTTTTGATGAGATTTGTGCAGTTTGATTGCATGTTAGCATGAAGTATCAAAAACGCACTGAACGCTGAATTGAGCCTGTTTTTGAACTCTGTATTAAATGTAGTGAAATCATTAAATCCCAGAAGAAAATAAACAGGAATAATGTAGTTCCTTCATATTCAAGTAGTTCTGAGTAGTTTGTGCATAGATTTGTGCAGTTTTTGAAGAGATTTGTTTAGTATGATTCCATGTTAGCATGAAGTATCAAAAACGCACTGAACGCTGAATTGAGCCTGTTTTTGAACTTTGTATTAAATGTAGTGAAAACAGCAAATCCCAGCAGAAAATCAACATGAATCATGTAGTTCCTTCATATTCAAGTAGTTCTGAGTAGTTTGTGCAGAGATTTGTGCAGTTTTTGAAGAGATTTGTTTAGTATGATTCCATGTTAGCATGAAGTATCAAAAAGCACTGAACGCTGAATTGAGCCTGTTTTTGAACTCTCTATTAAAAGCAGTGAAAACAGTAAATCCCAGCAGAAAATTAACAAGAATCAAGTACTTCCTTCATATTCAAGTAGTTCTGAGTAGTTTGTGCAGAGATTTGTGTAGTTTTTGATGAGATTTGTGCAGTTTGATTGCATGTTAGCATGAAGTGTTAAAAACGCACTGAACCCTGAATTGAGCCTGTTTTTGAACTCTGTATTAAAAGTAGTGAAAACAGTAAATCCCAGCAGAAAATTAACAAGAATCAAGTACTTCCTTCATATTCAAGTAGTTCTGAGTAGTTTGTGCAGAGATTTGTGTAGTTTTTGATGAGATTTGTGCAGTTTGATTGCATGTTAGCATGAAGTGTTAAAAACGCACTGAACGCTGAATTGAGCCTGTTTTTGAACTCTCTATTAAAAGTAGTGAAATCATTAAATCCCAGAAGAAAATAAACAGGAATAATGTAGTTCCTTCATATTCAAGTAGTTCTGAGTAGTTTGTGCATAGATTTGTGCAGTTTTTGAAGAGATTTGTTTAGTATGATTCCATGTTAGCATGAAGTGTTAAAAACGCACTGAACTCTGAATTGAGCCTGTTTTTGAACTCTCTATTAAAAGTAGTGAAAACAGCAAATCCCAGCAGAAAATCAACAGGAATCATGTAGTTCCTTCATAGTCAAGTAGTTTTTAGTAGTGTCTGCAGAGATTTGTGTAGTTTTTGATGAGATTTGTGCAGTTTCATTGCAGTTAGCATGAAGTATCAAAAACGCACTGAACGCTGAATTGAGCCTGTTTTTGAACTCTGTATTAAATGTAGTGAAATCATTAAATCCCAGAAGAAAATCAACAGGAATCATGTAGTTCCTTCATATTTAAGTAGTTCTGAGTAGTTTGTGCAGAGATTTGTGCAGTTTTTGAAGAGATTTGTTTAGTATGATTCCATGTTAGTATGAAGTATCAAAATGCACTGAACGCTGAATTGAGCCTGTTTTTGAACTCTGTATTAAAAGTAGTGAAAACAGTAAATCCCAGCAGAAAATCAACAAGAATCAGGTACTTCCTTCATATTCAAGTAGTTCTGAGTAGTTTGTGCAGAGATTTGTGTAGTTTTTGATGAGATTTGTGCAGTTTGATTGCATGTTAGCATGAAGTGTTAAAAACGCACTGAACTCTGAATTGAGCCTGTTTTTGAACTCTCTATTAAAAGTAGTGAAAACAGCAAATCCCAGCAGAAAATCAACAGGAATCATGTAGTTCCTTCATATTCAAGTAGTTTTTAGTAGTTTGTGCAGAGATTTGTGTAGTTTTTGAAGAGATTTATGCAGTTTGACTGCACTTCAAGTTGATGTGTCATAAAGGCACTCCACGCTGAATTGAGCCTGTTTTTGAACTTTGTATTAAATGTAGTGAAAACAGCAAATCCCAGCAGAAAATCAACGGGAATCATGTAGTCCCTTCATATTCAAGTAGTTCTGAGTAGTTTGTGCAGAGAATTGTGTAGTTTTTGATGAGATTTGTGCAGTTTGATTGCATGTTAGCATGAAGTATCAAAAACGCACTGAACGCTGAATTGAGCCTGTTTTTGAACTCTGTATTAAATGTAGTGAAATCATTAAATCCCAGAAGAAAATAAACAGGAATAATGTAGTTCCTTCATATTCAAGTAGTTCTGAGTAGTTTGTGCATAGATTTGTGCAGTTTTTGAAGAGATTTGTTTAGTATGATTCCATGTTAGCATGAAGTATCAAAAACGCACTGAACGCTGAATTGAGCCTGTTTTTGAACTTTGTATTAAATGTAGTGAAAACAGCAAATCCCAGCAGAAAATCAACATGAATCATGTAGTTCCTTCATATTCAAGTAGTTCTGAGTAGTTTGTGCAGAGATTTGTGCAGTTTTTGAAGAGATTTGTTTAGTATGATTCCATGTTAGCATGAAGTATCAAAAAGCACTGAACGCTGAATTGAGCCTGTTTTTGAACTCTCTATTAAAAGCAGTGAAAACAGTAAATCCCAGCAGAAAATTAACAAGAATCAAGTACTTCCTTCATATTCAAGTAGTTCTGAGTAGTTTGTGCAGAGATTTGTGTAGTTTTTGATGAGATTTGTGCAGTTTGATTGCATGTTAGCATGAAGTGTTAAAAACGCACTGAACCCTGAATTGAGCCTGTTTTTGAACTCTGTATTAAAAGTAGTGAAAACAGTAAATCCCAGCAGAAAATTAACAAGAATCAAGTACTTCCTTCATATTCAAGTAGTTCTGAGTAGTTTGTGCAGAGATTTGTGTAGTTTTTGATGAGATTTGTGCAGTTTGATTGCATGTTAGCATGAAGTGTTAAAAACGCACTGAACGCTGAATTGAGCCTGTTTTTGAACTCTCTATTAAAAGTAGTGAAAAGAGCAAATCCCAGCAGAAAATCAACAGGAATCATGTAGTTCCTTCATATTCAAGTAGTTTTTAGTAGTTTCTGCAGAGATTTGTGTAGTTTTTGAAGAGATTTGTGCAGTTTGACTGCACTTCAAGTTTATGCGTCATAAAGGCACTGAACGCTGAATTTAGCCTGTTTTTGAACTTTGTATTAAATGTAAGGAAATCATTAAATCCCAGAAGAAAATCAACAGGAATCATGTAGTTCTTTCATATTCAAGTGGTTCTGAGTAGTTTGTGCAGAGATTTGTGCAGTTTGATTTCATTTCAAGTTGGTTAGTCATAAACGCACTCAATGCTGAATTGAGCCTGTTTTTGAACTCTGTATTAAAAGTAGTGAAATCAGCAAATCCCAGCAGAAAACAACAAGAATCAGGTACGTCCTTCATATTCAAGTAGTTCTGAGTAGTTTGTGCAAAGATTTGTGTAGGTTTTGATGAGATTTGTGCAGTTTGATTGCATGTTAGCATGAAGTGTTAAAAACGCACTGAACGCTGAATTGAGCCTGTTTTTGAACTCTTTATTAAAAGTAGTGAAAACAGTAAATCCCAGCAGAAAATCAACAAGAATCAGGTACTTCCTTCATATTCAAGTAGTTCTGAGTAGTTTGTGCAGAGATTTGTGTAGTTTTTGATGAGATTTGTGCAGTTTGATTGCAGTTAGCATGAAGTATCAAAAACGCACTGAACGCTGAATTGAGCCTGTTTTTGAACTCTGTATTAAATGTAGTGAAATCATTAAATCCCAGAAGAAAATCAACAGGAATCATGTAGTTCCTTCATATTCAAGTAGTTCTGAGTAGTTTGTGCAGAGATTTGTGCAGTTTTTGAAGAGATTTGTTTAGTATGATTCCATGTTAGCATGAAGTATCAAAAAGCACTGAACGCTGAATTGAGCCTGTTTTTGAACTCTGTATTAAAAGTAGTGAAAACAGTAAATCCCAGCAGAAAATCAACAAGAATCAGGTACTTCCTTCATATTCAAGTAGTTCTGAGTAGTTTGTGCAGAGATTTGTGTAGTTTTTGATGAGATTTGTGCAGTTTGATTGCATGTTAGCATGAAGTGTTAAAAACGCACTGAACTCTGAATTGAGCCTGTTTTTGAACTCTCTATTAAAAGTAGTGAAAACAGCAAATCCCAGCAGAAAATCAACAGGAATCATGTAGTTCCTTCATATTCAAGTAGTTTTTAGTAGTGTCTGCAGAGATTTGTGTAGTTTTTGATGAGATTTGTGCAGTTTGATTGCAGTTAGCATGAAGTATCAAAAACGCACTGAACGCTGAATTGAGCCTGTTTTTGAACTCTGTATTAAATGTAGTGAAATCATTAAATCCCAGAAGAAAATCAACAGGAATCATGTAGTTCCTTCATATTTAAGTAGTTCTGAGTAGTTTGTGCAGAGATTTGTGCAGTTTTTGAAGAGATTTGTTTAGTATGATTCCATGTTAGCATGAAGTATCAAAATGCACTGAACGCTGAATTGAGCCTGTTTTTGAACTCTGTATTAAAAGTAGTGAAAACAGTAAATCCCAGCAGAAAATCAACAAGAATCAGGTACTTCCTTCATATTCAAGTAGTTCTGAGTAGTTCGTGCAGAGATTTGTGTAGTTTTTGATGAGATTTGTGCAGTTTGATTGCATGTTAGCATGAAGTGTTAAAAACGCACTGAACTCTGAATTGAGCCTGTTTTTGAACTCTCTATTAAAAGTAGTGAAAACAGTAAATCCCAGCAGAAAATCAATAGGAATCATGTAGTTCCTTCATATTCAAGTAGTTCTGAGTAGTTTGTGCAGAGAATTGTGTAGTTTTTGAGGATATTTGTGCAGTTTGACTGCACTTCAAGTTTATGTGTCATAAAGGCACTCAACGCTGAATTGAGCCTGTTTTTCAACTCTGTATTAAATGTAGTGAAATCATTAAATCCGGGCAGAAAATCAACATGAATCATGTAGTTCCTTCATATTCAAGTAGTTTTTAGTAGTTTCTGCAGAGATTTGTGTAGTTTTTGAAGAGATTTGTGCAGTTTGACTGCACTTCAAGTTTATGTGTCATAAAGGCACTGAACGCTGAATTGAGCCTGTTTTTGAACTCTGTATTAAAAGTAGTAAAAACAGCAAATCCCAGCAGAAAATCAACGAGAATCATGTATTCCCTTCATATTCAAATAGTTCTGAGTAGTTTGTGCAGAGATTTGTGTAGTTTTTGATGAGATTTGTGCAGTTTGATTGCATGTTAGCATGAAGTGTTAAAAACGCACTGAACGCTGAATCGAGCCTGTTTTTGAACTCTCTATTAAAAGTAGTGAAAACAGCAAATCCCAGCAGAAAATCAACAGGAATCATGTAGTTCCTTCATATTCAAGTTGTTCTGAGTAGTTTGTGCAGTTTGATTCCATGTTAGCATGAAGTATCAAAAAGCACTGAACGCTGAATTGAGCCTGTTTTTGAACTCTGTATTAAAAGTAGTGAAAACAGTAAATCCCAGCAGAAAATCAACAGGAATCATGTAGTTCCTTCATATTCAAGTAGTTTTTAGTAGTTTGTGCAGAGATTTGTGTAGTTTTTGATGAGATTTGTGCAGTTTGATTTCATTTCAAGTTGATGAATCACAAACGCACCCAATGCAGAATTTAGTCTGTTTTTGAACTTTCTATTAAAAGTCGCGAAATCAGCAAATCCCTGCAGAAAATCAACAAGAATCATGTAGTTCCTTCATATTCAAGTAGTTCTGAGTAGTTTGTGCAGAGATTTGTGTAGTTTTTGATGAGATTTGTGCAGTTTGATTGCATGTTAGCATGAAGTGTTAAAAACGCACTGAACGCTGAATTGAGCCTGTTTTTGAACTCTGTATTAAATGTAAGGAAATCATTAAATCCCAGAAGAAAATCAACAGGAATCATGTAGTTCCTTCATATTCAAGTGGTTCTGAGTAGTTTGTGCAGAGATTTGTGCAGTTTGATTTCATTTCAAGTTGGTTAGTCATAAACGCACTCAATGCTGAATTGAGCCTGTTTTTGAACTCTGTATTAAAAGTAGTGAAATCAGCAAATCCCAGCAGAAAATCAACAAGAATCAGGTACTTCCTTCATATTCAAGTAGTTCTCAGTAGTTTGTGCAGAGATTTGTGTAGTTTTTGATGAGATTTGTGCAGTTTGATTGCATGTTAGCATGAAGTGTTAAAAACGCACTGAACGCTGAATTGAGCCTGTTTTTGAACTCTGTATTAAAAGTAGTGAAAACAGTAAATCCCAGCAGAAAATCAACAAGAATCAGGTACTTCCTTCATATTCAAGTAGTTCTGAGTAGTTTGTGCAAAGATTTGTGTAGTTTTTGATGAGATTTGTGCAGTTTGATTTCATTTCAAGTTGATGAGTCACAAACGCACCCAATGCTGAATTGAGCCTGTTTTTGAACTTTCTATTAAAAGTAGCGAAATCAGCAAATCCCTGCAGAAAATCAACAGGACTCATGTAGTTCCTTCATATTCAAGTTGTTCTGAGTAGTTTGTGCAGAGATTTGTGTAGTTTTTGAAGAGATTTGTGCAGTTTGACTGCACTTCAAGTTTATGTGTCATAAAGGCACTGAACGCTGAATTGAGCCTGTTTTTGAACTCTGTATTAAAAGTAGTGAAAACAGTAAATCCCAGCAGAAAATCAACAAGAATCAGGTACTTCCTTCATATTCAAGTAGTTCTGAGTAGTTTGTGCAGAGATTTGTGTAGTTTTTGATGAGATTTGTGCAGTTTGATTGCATGTTAGCATGAAGTGTTAAAAACGCACTGAACGCTGAATTGAGCCTGTTTTTGAACTCTCTATTAAAAGTAGTGAAATCATTAAATCCCTGCAGAAAATCAACAGGACTTATGTAGTTCCTTCATATTCAAGTGGTTCTGAGTAGTTTGTGCAGAGATTTGTGCAGTTTTTGAAGAGATTTGTTTAGTATGATTCCATGTTAGCATGAAGTATCAAAAAAGCACTGAACGCTGAATTGAGCCTGTTTTTGAACTCTCTATTAAAAGTAGTGAAAACAGCAAATCCCAGCAGAAAATCAACAGGAATCATGTAGTTCCTTCATATTCAAGTTGTTCTGAGTAGTTTGTGCAGAGATTTGTGTAGTTTTTGATGAGATTTGTGCAGTTTGATTTCATTTCAAGTTGATGAGTCACAAACGCACCCAATGCTGAATTGAGCCTGTTTTTGAACTTTCTATTAAAAGTAGCGAAATCAGCAAATCCCTGCAGGAAATCAACAAGAATCATGTAGTTCCTTCATATTCAAGTAGTTCTGAGTAGTTTGTGCAGAGATTTGTGCAGTTTCATTTCATTTCAAGTTGGTTAGTCATAAAGGCACTGAACGCTGAATTGAGCCTGTTTTTGAACTCTGTATTAAACGTAGTGAAATCATTAAATCCCAGCAGAAAATCAACATGAATCATGTAGTTCCTTCATATTCAAGTAGTTTTTAGTAGTTTCTGCAGAGATTTGTGTAGTTTTTGAAGAGATTTGTGCAGTTTGACTGCACTTCAAGTTTATGTGTCATAAAGGCACTGAACGCTGAATTGAGCCTGTTTTTGAACTCTGTTTTAAAAGTAGTAAAAACAGCAAATCCCAGCAGAAAATCAACGAGAATCATGTATTCCCTTCATATTCAAATAGTTCTGAGTAGTTTGTGCAGAGATTTGTGTAGTTTTTGATGAGATTTGTGCAGTTTGATTGCATGTTAGCATGAAGTGTTAAAAACGCACTGAACGCTGAATTGAGCCTGTTTTTGAACACTGTATTAAAAGTAGTGAAAACAGCAAATCCCAGCAGAAAATCAACAGGAATCATGTAGTTCCTTCATATTCAAGTGGTTCTGAGTAGTTTGTGCAGAGATTTGTGCAGTTTTTGAAGAGATTTGTTTAATATGATTCCATGTTAGCATGAAGTATCAAAAACGTACTGAACACTGAATTGAGCCTATTTTTGAACTCTGTATTAAAAGTAGTAAAAACAGCAAATCCCAGCAGAAAATCAACGAGAATCATGTATTCCCTTCATATTCAAGTAGTTCTGAGTAGTTTGTGCAGAGATTTGTGCAGTTTTTGAAGAGATTTGTTTAGTATGATTCCATGTTAGCATGAAGTATCAAAAACGCACTGAACGCTGAATTGAGCCTGTTTTTGAACTCTGTATTAAAAGTAAGGAAATCATTAAATCCCAGAAGAAAATCAACAGGAATCATGTAGTTCCTTCATATTCAAGTTGTTCTGAGTAGTTGGTGCAGCGATTTGTGTAGTTCTTGATGAGATTTGTGCAGTTTGATTGCATGTTAGCATGAAGTGTCAAAAACGCGCTGAACGCTGAATTGAGCCTGTTTTTGAACTCTGTATTAAAAGTAGTGAAAACAGCAAATCCTAGTAGAAAATCAACAGGAATCATATAGTTCCGTCATATTCAAGTTGTTCTGAGTAGTTTGTGCAGAGATTTGTGTAGTTTTTGATGAGATTTGTGCAGTTTGATTTCATTTCAAGTTGATGAGTCACAAACGCACCCAATGCTGAACTGAGCCTGTTTTTGAACTTTCTATTAAAAGTAGCGAAATCAGCAAATCCCTGCAGAAAATCAACAAGAATCATGTAGTTCCTTCATATTCAAGTAGTTCTGAGTAGTTTGTGCAGAGATTTGTGCAGTTTGATTTCATTTCAAGTTGATGAGTCACAAACGCACCCAATGCTGAATTGAGCCTGTTTTTGAACTCTGTATTAAAAGTAAGGAAATCATTAAATCCCAGAAGAAAATCAACAGGAACCATGTAGTTCCTTCATATTCAAGTGGTTCTGAGTAGTTGGTGCAGAGATTTGTGTAGTTCTTGATGAGATTTGTGCAGTATGATTGCATGTTAGCATGAAGTGTCAAAAACGCAATGAACGCTGAATTGAGCCTGTTTTTGAACTCTGTATTAAAAGTAGTGAAAACAGCAAATCCTAGTAGAAAATCAACAGGAATCATGTAGTTCCGTCATATTCAAGTTGTTCTGAGTAGTTTGTGCAGAGATTTGTGTAGTTTTTGATGAGATTTGTGCAGTTTGATTTCATTTCAAGTTGATTAGTCACAAACGCACCCAATGCTGAATTGAGCCTGTTTTTGAACTTTCTATTAAAAGTAGCGAAATCAGCAAATCCCTGCAGAAAATCAACAAGAATCATGTAGTTCCTTCATATTCAAGTATTTCTGAGTAGTTTGTGCAAAGATTTGTGTAGTTTTTGATGAGATTTGTGCAGTTTGATTGCATGTTAGCATGAAGTGTTAAAAACGCACTGAACGCTGAATTGAGCCTGTTTTTGACCTCTCTATTAAAAGTAGTGAAAACAGCAAATCCCAGCAGAAAATCAACAGGAATCATGTAGTTCCTTCATATTCAAGTAGTTCTGAGTAGTTTGTGCAGAGATTTGTGTAGTTTTTGAAGAGATTTGTGCAGTTTGACTGCACTTCAAGTTTATGTGTCATAAAGGCACTCAACGCTGAATTGAGCCTGTTTTTCAACTCTGTATTAAATGTAGTGAAATCATTAAATCCGGGCAGAAAATCAACATGAATCATGTAGTTCCTTCATATTCAAGTAGTTTTTAGTAGTTTCTGCAGAGATTTGTGTAGTTTTTGAAGAGATTTGTGCAGTTTGACTGCACTTCAAGTTTATGTGTCATAAAGGCACTGAACGCTGAATTGAGCCTGTTTTTGAACTCTGTATTAAAAGTAGTAAAAACAGTAAATCCCAGCAGAAAATCAACGAGAATCATGTATTCCCTTCATATTCAAGTAGTTCTGAGTAGTTTGTGCAGAGATTTGTGTAGTTTTTGATGAGATTTGTGCAGTTTGATTTCATTTCAAGTTGATGAGTCACAAACGCACCCAATGCTGAATTGAGCCTGTTTTTGAACTTTCTATTAAAAGTAGCGAAATCGGCAAATCCCTGCAGAAAATCAACAAGAATCATGTAGTTCCTTCATATTCAAATAGTTCTGAGTAGTTTGTGCAGAGATTTGTGCAGTTTGATTTCATTTCAAGTTGGTTAGTCATAAAGGCACTCAATGCTGAATTGAGCCTGTTTTTCAACTCTGTATTAAATGTAGTGAAATCATTAAATCCGGGCAGAAAATCAACATGAATCATGTAGTTCCTTCATATTCAAGTAGTTTTTAGTAGTTTCTGCAGAGATTTGTGTAGTTTTTGATGAGATTTGTGCAGTTTGATTTCATTTCAAGTTGATTAGTCACAAACGCACCCAATGCTGAATTGAGCCTGTTTTTGAACTTTCTATTAAAAGAAGCGAAATCAGCAAATCCCTGCAGAAAATCAACAAGAATCATGTAGTTCCTTCATATTCAAGTAGTTCTGAGTAGTTTGTGCAAAGATTTGTGTAGTTTTTGATGAGATTTGTGCAGTTTGATTTCATTTCAAGTTGATTAGTCACAAACGCACCCAATGCTGAATTGAGCCTGTTTTTGAACTTTCTATTAAAAGAAGCGAAATCAGCAAATCCCTGCAGAAAATCAACAAGAATCATGTAGTTCCTTCATATTCAAGTAGTTCTGAGTAGTTTGTGCAAAGATTTGTGTAGTTTTTGATGAGATTTGTGCAGTTTGATTGCATGTTAGCATGAAGTGTTAAAAACGCACTGAACGCTGAATTGAGCCTGTTTTTGAACTCTGTATTAAATGTAGTGAAATCATTAAATCCCAGAAGAAAATAAACAGGAATAATGTAGTTCCTTCATATTCAAGTAGTTCTGAGTAGTTTGTGCATAGATTTGTGCAGTTTTTGAAGAGATTTGTTTAGTATGATTCCATGTTAGCATGAAGTATCAAAAACGCACTGAACGCTGAATTGAGCCTGTTTTTGAACTTTGTATTAAATGTAGTGAAAACAGCAAATCCCAGCAGAAAATCAACATGAATCATGTAGTTCCTTCATATTCAAGTAGTTCTGAGTAGTTTGTGCAGAGATTTGTGCAGTTTTTGAAGAGATTTGTTTAGTATGATTCCATGTTAGCATGAAGTATCAAAAAGCACTGAACGCTGAATTGAGCCTGTTTTTGAACTCTCTATTAAAAGCAGTGAAAACAGTAAATCCCAGCAGAAAATTAACAAGAATCAAGTACTTCCTTCATATTCAAGTAGTTCTGAGTAGTTTGTGCAGAGATTTGTGTAGTTTTTGATGAGATTTGTGCAGTTTGATTGCATGTTAGCATGAAGTGTTAAAAACGCACTGAACCCTGAATTGAGCCTGTTTTTGAACTCTGTATTAAAAGTAGTGAAAACAGTAAATCCCAGCAGAAAATTAACAAGAATCAAGTACTTCCTTCATATTCAAGTAGTTCTGAGTAGTTTGTGCAGAGATTTGTGTAGTTTTTGATGAGATTTGTGCAGTTTGATTGCATGTTAGCATGAAGTGTTAAAAACGCACTGAACGCTGAATTGAGCCTGTTTTTGAACTCTCTATTAAAAGTAGTGAAATCATTAAATCCCAGAAGAAAATAAACAGGAATAATGTAGTTCCTTCATATTCAAGTAGTTCTGAGTAGTTTGTGCATAGATTTGTGCAGTTTTTGAAGAGATTTGTTTAGTATGATTCCATGTTAGCATGAAGTGTTAAAAACGCACTGAACTCTGAATTGAGCCTGTTTTTGAACTCTCTATTAAAAGTAGTGAAAACAGCAAATCCCAGCAGAAAATCAACAGGAATCATGTAGTTCCTTCATAGTCAAGTAGTTTTTAGTAGTGTCTGCAGAGATTTGTGTAGTTTTTGATGAGATTTGTGCAGTTTCATTGCAGTTAGCATGAAGTATCAAAAACGCACTGAACGCTGAATTGAGCCTGTTTTTGAACTCTGTATTAAATGTAGTGAAATCATTAAATCCCAGAAGAAAATCAACAGGAATCATGTAGTTCCTTCATATTTAAGTAGTTCTGAGTAGTTTGTGCAGAGATTTGTGCAGTTTTTGAAGAGATTTGTTTAGTATGATTCCATGTTAGTATGAAGTATCAAAATGCACTGAACGCTGAATTGAGCCTGTTTTTGAACTCTGTATTAAAAGTAGTGAAAACAGTAAATCCCAGCAGAAAATCAACAAGAATCAGGTACTTCCTTCATATTCAAGTAGTTCTGAGTAGTTTGTGCAGAGATTTGTGTAGTTTTTGATGAGATTTGTGCAGTTTGATTGCATGTTAGCATGAAGTGTTAAAAACGCACTGAACTCTGAATTGAGCCTGTTTTTGAACTCTCTATTAAAAGTAGTGAAAACAGCAAATCCCAGCAGAAAATCAACAGGAATCATGTAGTTCCTTCATATTCAAGTAGTTTTTAGTAGTTTGTGCAGAGATTTGTGTAGTTTTTGAAGAGATTTATGCAGTTTGACTGCACTTCAAGTTGATGTGTCATAAAGGCACTCCACGCTGAATTGAGCCTGTTTTTGAACTTTGTATTAAATGTAGTGAAAACAGCAAATCCCAGCAGAAAATCAACGGGAATCATGTAGTCCCTTCATATTCAAGTAGTTCTGAGTAGTTTGTGCAGAGAATTGTGTAGTTTTTGATGAGATTTGTGCAGTTTGATTGCATGTTAGCATGAAGTATCAAAAACGCACTGAACGCTGAATTGAGCCTGTTTTTGAACTCTGTATTAAATGTAGTGAAATCATTAAATCCCAGAAGAAAATAAACAGGAATAATGTAGTTCCTTCATATTCAAGTAGTTCTGAGTAGTTTGTGCATAGATTTGTGCAGTTTTTGAAGAGATTTGTTTAGTATGATTCCATGTTAGCATGAAGTATCAAAAACGCACTGAACGCTGAATTGAGCCTGTTTTTGAACTTTGTATTAAATGTAGTGAAAACAGCAAATCCCAGCAGAAAATCAACATGAATCATGTAGTTCCTTCATATTCAAGTAGTTCTGAGTAGTTTGTGCAGAGATTTGTGCAGTTTTTGAAGAGATTTGTTTAGTATGATTCCATGTTAGCATGAAGTATCAAAAAGCACTGAACGCTGAATTGAGCCTGTTTTTGAACTCTCTATTAAAAGCAGTGAAAACAGTAAATCCCAGCAGAAAATTAACAAGAATCAAGTACTTCCTTCATATTCAAGTAGTTCTGAGTAGTTTGTGCAGAGATTTGTGTAGTTTTTGATGAGATTTGTGCAGTTTGATTGCATGTTAGCATGAAGTGTTAAAAACGCACTGAACCCTGAATTGAGCCTGTTTTTGAACTCTGTATTAAAAGTAGTGAAAACAGTAAATCCCAGCAGAAAATTAACAAGAATCAAGTACTTCCTTCATATTCAAGTAGTTCTGAGTAGTTTGTGCAGAGATTTGTGTAGTTTTTGATGAGATTTGTGCAGTTTGATTGCATGTTAGCATGAAGTGTTAAAAACGCACTGAACGCTGAATTGAGCCTGTTTTTGAACTCTCTATTAAAAGTAGTGAAAAGAGCAAATCCCAGCAGAAAATCAACAGGAATCATGTAGTTCCTTCATATTCAAGTAGTTTTTAGTAGTTTCTGCAGAGATTTGTGTAGTTTTTGAAGAGATTTGTGCAGTTTGACTGCACTTCAAGTTTATGCGTCATAAAGGCACTGAACGCTGAATTTAGCCTGTTTTTGAACTTTGTATTAAATGTAAGGAAATCATTAAATCCCAGAAGAAAATCAACAGGAATCATGTAGTTCTTTCATATTCAAGTGGTTCTGAGTAGTTTGTGCAGAGATTTGTGCAGTTTGATTTCATTTCAAGTTGGTTAGTCATAAACGCACTCAATGCTGAATTGAGCCTGTTTTTGAACTCTGTATTAAAAGTAGTGAAATCAGCAAATCCCAGCAGAAAACAACAAGAATCAGGTACGTCCTTCATATTCAAGTAGTTCTGAGTAGTTTGTGCAAAGATTTGTGTAGGTTTTGATGAGATTTGTGCAGTTTGATTGCATGTTAGCATGAAGTGTTAAAAACGCACTGAACGCTGAATTGAGCCTGTTTTTGAACTCTTTATTAAAAGTAGTGAAAACAGTAAATCCCAGCAGAAAATCAACAAGAATCAGGTACTTCCTTCATATTCAAGTAGTTCTGAGTAGTTTGTGCAGAGATTTGTGTAGTTTTTGATGAGATTTGTGCAGTTTGATTGCAGTTAGCATGAAGTATCAAAAACGCACTGAACGCTGAATTGAGCCTGTTTTTGAACTCTGTATTAAATGTAGTGAAATCATTAAATCCCAGAAGAAAATCAACAGGAATCATGTAGTTCCTTCATATTCAAGTAGTTCTGAGTAGTTTGTGCAGAGATTTGTGCAGTTTTTGAAGAGATTTGTTTAGTATGATTCCATGTTAGCATGAAGTATCAAAAAGCACTGAACGCTGAATTGAGCCTGTTTTTGAACTCTGTATTAAAAGTAGTGAAAACAGTAAATCCCAGCAGAAAATCAACAAGAATCAGGTACTTCCTTCATATTCAAGTAGTTCTGAGTAGTTTGTGCAGAGATTTGTGTAGTTTTTGATGAGATTTGTGCAGTTTGATTGCATGTTAGCATGAAGTGTTAAAAACGCACTGAACTCTGAATTGAGCCTGTTTTTGAACTCTCTATTAAAAGTAGTGAAAACAGCAAATCCCAGCAGAAAATCAACAGGAATCATGTAGTTCCTTCATATTCAAGTAGTTTTTAGTAGTGTCTGCAGAGATTTGTGTAGTTTTTGATGAGATTTGTGCAGTTTGATTGCAGTTAGCATGAAGTATCAAAAACGCACTGAACGCTGAATTGAGCCTGTTTTTGAACTCTGTATTAAATGTAGTGAAATCATTAAATCCCAGAAGAAAATCAACAGGAATCATGTAGTTCCTTCATATTTAAGTAGTTCTGAGTAGTTTGTGCAGAGATTTGTGCAGTTTTTGAAGAGATTTGTTTAGTATGATTCCATGTTAGCATGAAGTATCAAAATGCACTGAACGCTGAATTGAGCCTGTTTTTGAACTCTGTATTAAAAGTAGTGAAAACAGTAAATCCCAGCAGAAAATCAACAAGAATCAGGTACTTCCTTCATATTCAAGTAGTTCTGAGTAGTTCGTGCAGAGATTTGTGTAGTTTTTGATGAGATTTGTGCAGTTTGATTGCATGTTAGCATGAAGTGTTAAAAACGCACTGAACTCTGAATTGAGCCTGTTTTTGAACTCTCTATTAAAAGTAGTGAAAACAGTAAATCCCAGCAGAAAATCAATAGGAATCATGTAGTTCCTTCATATTCAAGTAGTTCTGAGTAGTTTGTGCAGAGAATTGTGTAGTTTTTGAGGATATTTGTGCAGTTTGACTGCACTTCAAGTTTATGTGTCATAAAGGCACTCAACGCTGAATTGAGCCTGTTTTTCAACTCTGTATTAAATGTAGTGAAATCATTAAATCCGGGCAGAAAATCAACATGAATCATGTAGTTCCTTCATATTCAAGTAGTTTTTAGTAGTTTCTGCAGAGATTTGTGTAGTTTTTGAAGAGATTTGTGCAGTTTGACTGCACTTCAAGTTTATGTGTCATAAAGGCACTGAACGCTGAATTGAGCCTGTTTTTGAACTCTGTATTAAAAGTAGTAAAAACAGCAAATCCCAGCAGAAAATCAACGAGAATCATGTATTCCCTTCATATTCAAATAGTTCTGAGTAGTTTGTGCAGAGATTTGTGTAGTTTTTGATGAGATTTGTGCAGTTTGATTGCATGTTAGCATGAAGTGTTAAAAACGCACTGAACGCTGAATCGAGCCTGTTTTTGAACTCTCTATTAAAAGTAGTGAAAACAGCAAATCCCAGCAGAAAATCAACAGGAATCATGTAGTTCCTTCATATTCAAGTTGTTCTGAGTAGTTTGTGCAGTTTGATTCCATGTTAGCATGAAGTATCAAAAAGCACTGAACGCTGAATTGAGCCTGTTTTTGAACTCTGTATTAAAAGTAGTGAAAACAGTAAATCCCAGCAGAAAATCAACAGGAATCATGTAGTTCCTTCATATTCAAGTAGTTTTTAGTAGTTTGTGCAGAGATTTGTGTAGTTTTTGATGAGATTTGTGCAGTTTGATTTCATTTCAAGTTGATGAATCACAAACGCACCCAATGCAGAATTTAGTCTGTTTTTGAACTTTCTATTAAAAGTCGCGAAATCAGCAAATCCCTGCAGAAAATCAACAAGAATCATGTAGTTCCTTCATATTCAAGTAGTTCTGAGTAGTTTGTGCAGAGATTTGTGTAGTTTTTGATGAGATTTGTGCAGTTTGATTGCATGTTAGCATGAAGTGTTAAAAACGCACTGAACGCTGAATTGAGCCTGTTTTTGAACTCTGTATTAAATGTAAGGAAATCATTAAATCCCAGAAGAAAATCAACAGGAATCATGTAGTTCCTTCATATTCAAGTGGTTCTGAGTAGTTTGTGCAGAGATTTGTGCAGTTTGATTTCATTTCAAGTTGGTTAGTCATAAACGCACTCAATGCTGAATTGAGCCTGTTTTTGAACTCTGTATTAAAAGTAGTGAAATCAGCAAATCCCAGCAGAAAATCAACAAGAATCAGGTACTTCCTTCATATTCAAGTAGTTCTCAGTAGTTTGTGCAGAGATTTGTGTAGTTTTTGATGAGATTTGTGCAGTTTGATTGCATGTTAGCATGAAGTGTTAAAAACGCACTGAACGCTGAATTGAGCCTGTTTTTGAACTCTGTATTAAAAGTAGTGAAAACAGTAAATCCCAGCAGAAAATCAACAAGAATCAGGTACTTCCTTCATATTCAAGTAGTTCTGAGTAGTTTGTGCAAAGATTTGTGTAGTTTTTGATGAGATTTGTGCAGTTTGATTTCATTTCAAGTTGATGAGTCACAAACGCACCCAATGCTGAATTGAGCCTGTTTTTGAACTTTCTATTAAAAGTAGCGAAATCAGCAAATCCCTGCAGAAAATCAACAGGACTCATGTAGTTCCTTCATATTCAAGTTGTTCTGAGTAGTTTGTGCAGAGATTTGTGTAGTTTTTGAAGAGATTTGTGCAGTTTGACTGCACTTCAAGTTTATGTGTCATAAAGGCACTGAACGCTGAATTGAGCCTGTTTTTGAACTCTGTATTAAAAGTAGTGAAAACAGTAAATCCCAGCAGAAAATCAACAAGAATCAGGTACTTCCTTCATATTCAAGTAGTTCTGAGTAGTTTGTGCAGAGATTTGTGTAGTTTTTGATGAGATTTGTGCAGTTTGATTGCATGTTAGCATGAAGTGTTAAAAACGCACTGAACGCTGAATTGAGCCTGTTTTTGAACTCTCTATTAAAAGTAGTGAAATCATTAAATCCCTGCAGAAAATCAACAGGACTTATGTAGTTCCTTCATATTCAAGTGGTTCTGAGTAGTTTGTGCAGAGATTTGTGCAGTTTTTGAAGAGATTTGTTTAGTATGATTCCATGTTAGCATGAAGTATCAAAAAAGCACTGAACGCTGAATTGAGCCTGTTTTTGAACTCTCTATTAAAAGTAGTGAAAACAGCAAATCCCAGCAGAAAATCAACAGGAATCATGTAGTTCCTTCATATTCAAGTTGTTCTGAGTAGTTTGTGCAGAGATTTGTGTAGTTTTTGATGAGATTTGTGCAGTTTGATTTCATTTCAAGTTGATGAGTCACAAACGCACCCAATGCTGAATTGAGCCTGTTTTTGAACTTTCTATTAAAAGTAGCGAAATCAGCAAATCCCTGCAGGAAATCAACAAGAATCATGTAGTTCCTTCATATTCAAGTAGTTCTGAGTAGTTTGTGCAGAGATTTGTGCAGTTTCATTTCATTTCAAGTTGGTTAGTCATAAAGGCACTGAACGCTGAATTGAGCCTGTTTTTGACCTCTCTATTAAAAGTAGTGAAAACAGCAAATCCCAGCAGAAAATCAACAGGAATCATGTAGTTCCTTCATATTCAAGTAGTTCTGAGTAGTTTGTGCAGAGATTTGTGTAGTTTTTGAAGAGATTTGTGCAGTTTGACTGCACTTCAAGTTTATGTGTCATAAAGGCACTCAACGCTGAATTGAGCCTGTTTTTCAACTCTGTATTAAATGTAGTGAAATCATTAAATCCGGGCAGAAAATCAACATGAATCATGTAGTTCCTTCATATTCAAGTAGTTTTTAGTAGTTTCTGCAGAGATTTGTGTAGTTTTTGAAGAGATTTGTGCAGTTTGACTGCACTTCAAGTTTATGTGTCATAAAGGCACTGAACGCTGAATTGAGCCTGTTTTTGAACTCTGTATTAAAAGTAGTAAAAACAGTAAATCCCAGCAGAAAATCAACGAGAATCATGTATTCCCTTCATATTCAAGTAGTTCTGAGTAGTTTGTGCAGAGATTTGTGTAGTTTTTGATGAGATTTGTGCAGTTTGATTTCATTTCAAGTTGATGAGTCACAAACGCACCCAATGCTGAATTGAGCCTGTTTTTGAACTTTCTATTAAAAGTAGCGAAATCGGCAAATCCCTGCAGAAAATCAACAAGAATCATGTAGTTCCTTCATATTCAAATAGTTCTGAGTAGTTTGTGCAGAGATTTGTGCAGTTTGATTTCATTTCAAGTTGGTTAGTCATAAAGGCACTCAATGCTGAATTGAGCCTGTTTTTCAACTCTGTATTAAATGTAGTGAAATCATTAAATCCGGGCAGAAAATCAACATGAATCATGTAGTTCCTTCATATTCAAGTAGTTCTGAGTAGTTTGTGCAAAGATTTGTGTAGTTTTTGATGAGATTTGTGCAGTTTGATTTCATTTCAAGTTGATTAGTCACAAACGCACCCAATGCTGAATTGAGCCTGTTTTTGAACTTTCTATTAAAAGAAGCGAAATCAGCAAATCCCTGCAGAAAATCAACAAGAATCATGTAGTTCCTTCATATTCAAGTAGTTCTGAGTAGTTTGTGCAAAGATTTGTGTAGTTTTTGATGAGATTTGTGCAGTTTGATTGCATGTTAGCATGAAGTGTTAAAAACGCACTGAACGCTGAATTGAGCCTGTTTTTGAACTCTGTATTAAAAGTAGTGAAAACAGCAAATCCCAGCAGAAAATCAACAGGAATCATGTAGTTCCTTCATATTCAAGTGGTTCTGAGTAGTTTGTGCAGAGATTTGTGCAGTTTTTGAAGAGATTTGTTTAGTATGATTCCATGTTAGCATGAAGTATCAAAAACGTACTGAACACTGAATTGAGCCTATTTTTGAACTCTGTATTAAAAGTAGTAAAAACAGCAAATCCCAGCAGAAAATCAACGAGAATCATGTATTCCCTTCATATTCAAGTAGTTCTGAGTAGTTTGTGCAGAGATTTGTGCAGTTTTTGAAGAGATTTGTTTAGTATGATTCCATGTTAGCATGAAGTATCAAAAACGCACTGAACGCTGAATTGAGCCTGTTTTTGAACTCTGTATTAAAAGTAAGGAAATCATTAAATCCCAGAAGAAAATCAACAGGAATCATGTAGTTCCTTCATATTCAAGTAGTTTTTAGTAGTTTCTGCAGAGATTTGTGTAGTTTTTGAAGAGATTTGTGCAGTTTGATTGCATGTTAGCATGAAGTGTTAAAAACGCACTGAACGCTGAATTGAGCCTGTTTTTGAACTCTCTATTAAAAGTAGTGAAAACAGCAAATCCCAGCAGAAAATCAACAGGAATCATGTAGTTCCTTCATATTCAAGTTGTTCTGAGTAGTTTGTGCAGAGATTTGTGTAGTTTTTGATGAGATTTGTGCAGTTTGATTTCATTTCAAGTTGATGAGTCACAAACGCACCCAATGCTGAATTGAGCCTGTTTTTGAACTTTCTATTAAAAGTAGCGAAATCGGCAAATCCCTGCAGAAAATCAACAAGAATCATGTAGTTCCTTCATATTCAAATAGTTCTGAGTAGTTTGTGCAGAGATTTGTGCAGTTTGATTTCATTTCAAGTTGGTTAGTCATAAAGGCACTCAATGCTGAATTGAGCCTGTTTTTCAACTCTGTATTAAATGTAGTGAAATCATTAAATCCGGGCAGAAAATCAACATGAATCATGTAGTTCCTTCATATTCAAGTAGTTTTTAGTAGTTTCTGCAGAGATTTGTGTAGTTTTTGATGAGATTTGTGCAGTTTGATTTCATTTCAAGTTGATTAGTCACAAACGCACCCAATGCTGAATTGAGCCTGTTTTTGAACTTTCTATTAAAAGAAGCGAAATCAGCAAATCCCTGCAGAAAATCAACAAGAATCATGTAGTTCCTTCATATTCAAGTAGTTCTGAGTAGTTTGTGCAAAGATTTGTGTAGTTTTTGATGAGATTTGTGCAGTTTGATTTCATTTCAAGTTGATTAGTCACAAACGCACCCAATGCTGAATTGAGCCTGTTTTTGAACTTTCTATTAAAAGAAGCGAAATCAGCAAATCCCTGCAGAAAATCAACAAGAATCATGTAGTTCCTTCATATTCAAGTAGTTCTGAGTAGTTTGTGCAAAGATTTGTGTAGTTTTTGATGAGATTTGTGCAGTTTGATTGCATGTTAGCATGAAGTGTTAAAAACGCACTGAACGCTGAATTGAGCCTGTTTTTGAACTCTGTATTAAAAGTAGTAAAAACAGCAAATCCCAGCAGAAAATCAACGAGAAAAATGTATTCCCTTCATATTCAAGAAGTTCTGAGTAGTTTGTGCAGAGATTTGTGTAGTTTTTGATGAGATTTGTGCAGTTTGATTGCATGTTAGCATGAAGTGTTAAAAACGCACTGAACGCTGAATTGAGCCTGTTTTTGAACACTGTATTAAAAGTAGTGAAAACAGCAAATCCCAGCAGAAAATCAACAGGAATCATGTAGTTCCTTCATATTCAAGTGGTTCTGAGTAGTTTGTGCAGAGATTTGTGCAGTTTTTGAAGAGATTTGTTTAGTATGATTCCATGTTAGCATGAAGTATCAAAAACGTACTGAACACTGAATTGAGCCTATTTTTGAACTCTGTATTAAAAGTAGTAAAAACAGCAAATCCCAGCAGAAAATCAACGAGAATCATGTATTCCCTTCATATTCAAGTAGTTCTGAGTAGTTTGTGCAGAGATTTGTGCAGTTTTTGAAGAGATTTGTTTAGTATGATTCCATGTTAGCATGAAGTATCAAAAACGCACTGAACGCTGAATTGAGCCTGTTTTTGAACTCTGTATTAAAAGTAAGGAAATCATTAAATCCCAGAAGAAAATCAACAGGAATCATGTAGTTCCTTCATATTCAAGTGGTTCTGAGTAGTTTGTGCAGAGATTTGTGCAGTTTTTGAAGAGATTTGTTTAGTATGATTCCATGTTAGCATGAAGTATCAAAAAAGCACTGAACGCTGAATTGAGCCTGTTTTTGAACTCTCTATTAAAAGTAGTGAAAACAGCAAATCCCAGCAGAAAATCAACAGGAATCATGTAGTTCCTTCATATTCAAGTTGTTCTGAGTAGTTTGTGCAGAGATTTGTGTAGTTTTTGATGAGATTTGTGCAGTTTGATTTCATTTCAAGTTGATGAGTCACAAACGCACCCAATGCTGAATTGAGCCTGTTTTTGAACTTTCTATTAAAAGTAGCGAAATCAGCAAATCCCTGCAGGAAATCAACAAGAATCATGTAGTTCCTTCATATTCAAGTAGTTCTGAGTAGTTTGTGCAGAGATTTGTGCAGTTTCATTTCATTTCAAGTTGGTTAGTCATAAAGGCACTGAACGCTGAATTGAGCCTGTTTTTGAACTCTGTATTAAACGTAGTGAAATCATTAAATCCCAGCAGAAAATCAACATGAATCATGTAGTTCCTTCATATTCAAGTAGTTTTTAGTAGTTTCTGCAGAGATTTGTGTAGTTTTTGAAGAGATTTGTGCAGTTTGACTGCACTTCAAGTTTATGTGTCATAAAGGCACTGAACGCTGAATTGAGCCTGTTTTTGAACTCTGTATTAAAAGTAGTAAAAACAGCAAATCCCAGCAGAAAATCAACGAGAATCATGTATTCCCTTCATATTCAAATAGTTCTGAGTAGTTTGTGCAGAGATTTGTGTAGTTTTTGATGAGATTTGTGCAGTTTGATTGCATGTTAGCATGAAGTGTTAAAAACGCACTGAACGCTGAATTGAGCCTGTTTTTGAACACTGTATTAAAAGTAGTGAAAACAGCAAATCCCAGCAGAAAATCAACGAGAATCATGTATTCCCTTCATATTCAAGTAGTTCTGAGTAGTTTGTGCAGAGATTTGTGCAGTTTTTGAAGAGATTTGTTTAGTATGATTCCATGTTAGCATGAAGTATCAAAAACGCACTGAACGCTGAATTGAGCCTGTTTTTGAACTCTGTATTAAAAGTAAGGAAATCATTAAATCCCAGAAGAAAATCAACAGGAATCATGTAGTTCCTTCATATTCAAGTTGTTCTGAGTAGTTGGTGCAGCGATTTGTGTAGTTCTTGATGAGATTTGTGCAGTTTGATTGCATGTTAGCATGAAGTGTCAAAAACGCGATGAACGCTGAATTGAGCCTGTTTTTGAACTCTGTATTAAAAGTAGTGAAAACAGCAAATCCTAGTAGAAAATCAACAGGAATCATATAGTTCCGTCATATTCAAGTTGTTCTGAGTAGTTTGTGCAGAGATTTGTGTAGTTTTTGATGAGATTTGTGCAGTTTGATTTCATTTCAAGTTGATGAGTCACAAACGCACCCAATGCTGAACTGAGCCTGTTTTTGAACTTTCTATTAAAAGTAGCGAAATCAGCAAATCCCTGCAGAAAATCAACAAGAATCATGTAGTTCCTTCATATTCAAGTAGTTCTGAGTAGTTTGTGCAGAGATTTGTGCAGTTTGATTTCATTTCAAGTTGATGAGTCACAAACGCACCCAATGCTGAATTGAGCCTGTTTTTGAACTCTTTATTAAAAGTAAGGAAATCATTAAATCCCAGAAGAAAATCAACAGGAACCATGTAGTTCCTTCATATTCAAGTGGTTCTGAGTAGTTGGTGCAGAGATTTGTGTAGTTCTTGATGAGATTTGTGCAGTATGATTGCATGTTAGCATGAAGTGTCAAAAACGCAATGAACGCTGAATTGAGCCTGTTTTTGAACTCTGTATTAAAAGTAGTGAAAACAGCAAATCCTAGTAGAAAATCAACAGGAATCATGTAGTTCCGTCATATTCAAGTTGTTCTGAGTAGTTTTTGCAGAGATTTGTGTAGTTTTTGATGAGATTTGTGCAGTTTGATTTCATTTCAAGTTGATTAGTCACAAACGCACCCAATGCTGAATTGAGCCTGTTTTTGAACTTTCTATTAAAAGTAGCGAAATCAGCAAATCCCTGCAGAAAATCAACAAGAATCATGTAGTTCCTTCATATTCAAGTATTTCTGAGTAGTTTGTGCAAAGATTTGTGTAGTTTTTGATGAGATTTGTGCAGTTTGATTGCATGTTAGCATGAAGTGTTAAAAACGCACTGAACGCTGAATTGAGCCTGTTTTTGACCTCTCTATTAAAAGTAGTGAAAACAGCAAATCCCAGCAGAAAATCAACAGGAATCATGTAGTTCCTTCATATTCAAGTAATTCTGAGTAGTTTGTGCAGAGATTTGTGTAGTTTTTGAAGAGATTTGTGCAGTTTGACTGCACTTCAAGTTTATGTGTCATAAAGGCACTCAACGCTGAATTGAGCCTGTTTTTCAACTCTGTATTAAATGTAGTGAAATCATTAAATCCGGGCAGAAAATCAACATGAATCATGTAGTTCCTTCATATTCAAGTAGTTTTTAGTAGTTTCTGCAGAGATTTGTGTAGTTTTTGAAGAGATTTGTGCAGTTTGACTGCACTTCAAGTTTATGTGTCATAAAGGCACTGAACGCTGAATTGAGCCTGTTTTTGAACTCTGTATTAAAAGTAGTAAAAACAGTAAATCCCAGCAGAAAATCAACGAGAATCATGTATTCCCTTCATATTCAAGTAGTTCTGAGTAGTTTGTGCAGAGATTTGTGTAGTTTTTGATGAGATTTGTGCAGTTTGATTTCATTTCAAGTTGATGAGTCACAAACGCACCCAATGCTGAATTGAGCCTGTTTTTGAACTTTCTATTAAAAGTAGCGAAATCGGCAAATCCCTGCAGAAAATCAACAAGAATCATGTAGTTCCTTCATATTCAAATAGTTCTGAGTAGTTTGTGCAGAGATTTGTGCAGTTTGATTTCATTTCAAGTTGGTTAGTCATAAAGGCACTCAATGCTGAATTGAGCCTGTTTTTCAACTCTGTATTAAATGTAGTGAAATCATTAAATCCGGGCAGAAAATCAACATGAATCATGTAGTTCCTTCATATTCAAGTAGTTTTTAGTAGTTTCTGCAGAGATTTGTGTAGTTTTTGATGAGATTTGTGCAGTTTGATTTCATTTCAAGTTGATTAGTCACAAACGCACCCAATGCTGAATTGAGCCTGTTTTTGAACTTTCTATTAAAAGTAGTGAAAACAGCAAATCCCAGCAGAAAACCAACAGGAATCATGTAGTTCCTTCATATTCAAGTAGTTTTTAGTAGTTTCTGCAGAGATTTGTGTAGTTTTTGAAGAGATTTGTGCAGTTTGACTGCACTTCAAGTTGATGAGTCACAAACGCACTGAACGCTGAATTGAGCCTGTTTTTGAACTTTCTATTAAAAGTAGCGAAATCAGCAAATCCCAGCAGAAAACAACAAGAATCAGGTACGTCCTTCATATTCAAGTAGTTCTGAGTAGTTTGTGCAGAGATTTGTGCAGTTTGATTTCATTTCAAGTTGGTTAGTCATAAACGCACTCAATGCTGAATTGAGCCTGTTTTTGAACTCTGTATTAAAAGTAGTGAAATCAGCAAATCCCAGCAGAAAACAACAAGAATCAGGTACGTCCTTCATATTCAAGTAGTTCTGAGTAGTTTGTGCAGAGATTTGTGCAGTTTTTGAAGAGATTTGTTTAGTATGATTCCATGTTAGCATGAAGTATCAAAAAAGCACTGAATGCTGAATTGAGCCTGTTTTTGAACTCTGTATTAAAAGTAGTGAAAACAGTAAATCCCAGCAGAAAATCAATAGGAATCATGTAGTTCCTTCATATTCAAGTTGTTCTGAGTAGTTTGTGCAGAGATTTGTGTAGTTTTTGAAGAGATTTGTGCAGTTTGACTGCACTTCAAGTTTATGTGTCATAAAGGCACTGAACGCTGAATTGAGCCTGTTTTTCAACTCTGTATTAAAAGTAGTGAAAACAGCAAATCCCAGCAGAAAATCAACAAGAATCAGGTACTTCCTTCATATTCATGTAGTTCTGAGTAGTTTGTGCAGAGATTTGTGTAGTTTTTGATGAGATTTGTGCAGTTTGATTTCATTTCAAGTTGATGAGTCACAAACGCACCCAATGCTGAATTGAGCCTGTTTTTGAACTTTCTATTAAAAGAAGCGAAATCAGCAAATCCCTGCAGAAAATCGACAAGAATCATGTAGTTCCTTCATATTCAAGTAGTTCTGAGTAGTTTGTGCAAAGATTTGTGTAGTTTTTGATGAGATTTGTGCAGTTTGATTGCATGTTAGCATGAAGTGTTAAAAACGCACTGAACGCTGAATTGAGCCTGTTTTTGAACTCTCTATTAAAAGTAGTGAAAACAGCAAATCCCAGCAGAAAATCAACAGGAATCATGTAGTTCCTTCATATTCAAGTAGTTTTTAGTAGTTTCTGCAGAGATTTGTGTAGTTCTTGAAGATATTTGTGCAGTTTGACTGCACTTCAAGTTTATGTGTCATAAAGACACTGAACGCTGAATTGAGCCTGTTTTTGAACTCTGTATTAAAAGTAGTGAAAACAGCAATTCCCAGCAGAAAATCAACAGGAATCATGTAGTTCCTTCATATTCAAGTTGTTCTGAGTAGTTTGTGCAGAGATTTGTGCAGTTTTTGAAGAGATTTGTTTAGTATGATTCCATGTTAGCATGAAGTATCAAAAAAGCACTGAACGCTGAATTGAGCCTATTTTTGAACTCTGTATTAAAAGTAGTGAAAACAGTAAATCCCAGCAGAAAATCAATAGGAATCATGTAGTTCCTTCATATTCAAGTTGTTCTGAGTAGTTGGTGCAGCGATTTGTGTAGTTCTTGATGAGATTTGTGCAGTTTGATTGCATGTTAGCATGAAGTGTCAAAAACGCGATGAACGCTGAATTGAGCCTGTTTTTGAACTCTGTATTAAAAGTAGTGAAAACAGCAAATCCTAGTAGAAAATCAACAGGAATCATGTAGTTCCGTCATATTCAAGTTGTTCTGAGTAGTTTGTGCAGAGATTTGTGTAGTTTTTGATGAGATTTGTGCAGTTTGATTTCATTTCAAGTTGATTAGTCACAAACGCACCCAATGCTGAATTGAGCCTGTTTTTGAACTTTCTATTAAAAGTAGCGAAATCAGCAAATCCCTGCAGAAAATCAACAAGAATCATGTAGTTCCTTCATATTCAAGTAGTTCTGAGTAGTTTGTGCAGAGATTTGTGCAGTTTGATTTCATTTCAAGTTGGTTAGTCATAAACGCACTCAATGCTGAATTGAGCCTGTTTTTGAACTCTGTATTAAAAGTAGTGAAATCAGCAAATCCCAGCAGAAAACAACAAGAATCAGGTACGTCCTTCATATTCAAGTAGTTCTGAGTAGTTTGTGCAAAGATTTGTGTAGGTTTTGATGAGATTTGTGCAGTTTGATTGCATGTTAGCATGAAGTGTTAAAAACGCACTGAACGCTGAATTGAGCCTGTTTTTGAACTCTCTATTAAAAGTAGTGAAAACAGCAAATCCCAGCAGAAAATCAACAGGAATCATGTAGTTCCTTCATATTCAAGTTGTTCTGAGTAGTTTGTGCAGAGATTTGTGTAGTTTTTGAAGAGATTTGTTTAGTATGATTCCATGTTAGCATGAAGTATCAAAAAAGCACTGAACGCTGAATTGAGCCTGTTTTTGAACTCTGTATTAAAAGTAAGGAAATCATTAATTCCCAGAAGAAAATCAACAGGAATCATGTAGTTCCTTCATATTCAAGTGGTTCTGAGTAGTTTGTGCAGAGATTTGTGTAGTTTTTGATGAGATTTGTGCAGTTTGATTTCATTTCAAGTTGATGAGTCACAAACGCACCCAATGCTGAATTGAGCCTGTTTTTGAACTTTCTATTAAAAGTAGCGAAATCAGCAAATCCCTGCAGAAAATCAACAAGAATCATGTAGTTCCTTCATATTCAAGTATTTCTGAGTAGTTTGTGCAGAGATTTGTGTAGTTTTTGATGAGATTTGTGCAGTTTGATTGCATGTTAGCATGAAGTGTTAAAAACGCACTGAACGCTGAATTGAGCCTGTTTTTGACCTCTCTATTAAAAGTAGTGAAAACAGCAAATCCCAGCAGAAAATCAACAGGAATCATGTAGTTCCTTCATATTCAAGTAGTTCTGAGTAGTTTGTGCAGAGATTTGTGTAGTTTTTGAAGAGATTTGTGCAGTTTGACTGCACTTGAAGTTGATGTGTCATATAGGCACTCAACGCTGAATTGAGCCTGTTTTTGAACTCTGTATTAAAAGTAGTGAAAACAGCAAATCCCAGCAGAAAATCAACAAGAATCAGGTACTTCCTTCATATTCAAGTAGTTCTCAGTAGTTTGTGCAGAGATTTGTGTAGTTTTTGATGAGATTTGTGCAGTTTGATTGCAGTTAGCATGAAGTATCAAAAACGCACTGAACGCTGAATTGAGCCTGTTTTTGAACTCTGTATTAAATGTAGTGAAATCATTAAATCCCAGAAGAAAATCAACAGGACTCATGTAGTTCCTTCATATTCAAGTAGTTCTGAGTAGTTTGTGCAGAGATTTGTGCAGTTTTTGAAGAGATTTGTTTAGTATGATTCCATGTTAGCATGAAGTATCAAAAAGCACTGAACGCTGAATTGAGCCTGTTTTTGAACTCTCTATTAAAAGCAGTTAAAACAGTAAATCCCAGCAGAAAATTAACAAGAATCAAGTACTTCCTTCATATTCAAGTAGTTCTGAGTAGTTTGTGCAGAGATTTGTGTAGTTTTTGATGAGATTTGTGCAGTTTGATTGCATGTTAGCATGAAGTGTTAAAAACGCACTGAACCCTGAATTGAGCCTGTTTTTGAACTCTGTATTAAAAGTAGTGAAAACAGTAAATCCCAGCAGAAAATTAACAAGAATCAAGTACTTCCTTCATATTCAAGTAGTTCTGAGTAGTTTGTGCAGAGATTTGTGTAGTTTTTGATGAGATTTGTGCAGTTTGATTGCATGTTAGCATGAAGTGTTAAAAACGCACTGAACGCTGAATTGAGCCTGTTTTTGAACTCTCTATTAAAAGTAGTGAAAAGAGCAAATCCCAGCAGAAAATCAACAGGAATCATGTAGTTCCTTCATATTCAAGTAGTTTTTAGTAGTTTCTGCAGAGATTTGTGTAGTTTTTGAAGAGATTTGTGCAGTTTGACTGCACTTCAAGTTTATGCGTCATAAAGGCACTGAACGCTGAATTTAGCCTGTTTTTGAACTTTGTATTAAATGTAAGGAAATCATTAAATCCCAGAAGAAAATCAACAGGAATCATGTAGTTCTTTCATATTCAAGTGGTTCTGAGTAGTTTGTGCAGAGATTTGTGCAGTTTGATTTCATTTCAAGTTGGTTAGTCATAAACGCACTCAATGCTGAATTGAGCCTGTTTTTGAACTCTGTATTAAAAGTAGTGAAATCAGCAAATCCCAGCAGAAAACAACAAGAATCAGGTACGTCCTTCATATTCAAGTAGTTCTGAGTAGTTTGTGCAAAGATTTGTGTAGGTTTTGATGAGATTTGTGCAGTTTGATTGCATGTTAGCATGAAGTGTTAAAAACGCACTGAACGCTGAATTGAGCCTGTTTTTGAACTCTCTATTAAAAGTAGTGAAAACAGCAAATCCCAGCAGAAAATCAACAGGAATCATGTAGTTCCTTCATATTCAAGTTGTTCTGAGTAGTTTGTGCAGAGATTTGTGTAGTTTTTGAAGAGATTTGTTTAGTATGATTCCATGTTAGCATGAAGTATCAAAAAAGCACTGAACGCTGAATTGAGCCTGTTTTTGAACTCTGTATTAAAAGTAAGGAAATCATTAATTCCCAGAAGAAAATCAACAGGAATCATGTAGTTCCTTCATATTCAAGTGGTTCTGAGTAGTTTGTGCAGAGATTTGTGCAGTTTGATTTCATTTCAAGTTGGTTAGTCATAAACGCACTCAGTGCTGAATTGAGCCTGTTTTTGAACTCTGTATTAAATGTAGTGAAATCATTAAATCCCAGCAGAAAATCAATGAGAATCATGTATTCCCTTCATATTCAAGTAGTTCTCAGTAGTTTGTGCAGAGATTTGCGTAGTTTTTGATGAGATTTGTGCAGTTTGATTACAAGTTAGCATGATGTATCAAAAACGCATTGAACGCTGAATTGAACATGTTTTTGAACTCTGTATTAAAAGTAGTGAAAACAGCAAATCCCAGCAGAAAATCAACGAGAATCATGTATTCCCTTCATATTCAAGTAGTTCTGAGTAGTTTGTGCAGAGATTTGTGTAGTTTTTGATGAGATTTGTGCAGTTTGATTGCAGTTAGAATGAAGTATCAAAAACGCACTGAACGCTGAATTGAGCCTGTTTTTGAACTCTGTATTAAATGTAAGGAAATCATTAAATCCCAGAAGAAAATCAACAGGAATCATGTAGTTCCTTCATATTCAAGTGGTTCTGAGTAGTTTGTGCAGAGATTTGTGCAGTTTTTGAAGAGATTTGTTTAGTATGATTCCATGTTAGCATGAAGTATCAAAAAAGCACTGAACGCTGAATTGAGCCTGTTTTTGAACTCTCTATTAAAAGTAGTGAAAACAGCAAATCCCAGCAGAAAATCAACAGGAATCATGTAGTTCCTTCATATTCAAGTTGTTCTGAGTAGTTTGTGCAGAGATTTGTGTAGTTTTTGATGAGATTTGTGCAGTTTGAGTTCATTTCAAGTTGATGAGTCACAAACGCACCCAATGCTGAATTGAGCCTGTTTTTGAACTTTCTATTAAAAGTAGCGAAATCAGCAAATCCCTGCAGAAAATCAACAAGAATCATGTAGTTCCTTCATATTCAAGTAGTTCTGAGTAGTTTGTGCAGAGATTTGTGCAGTTTGATTTCATTTCAAGTTGGTTAGTCATAAACGCACTCAACGCTGAATTGAGCCTGTTTTTCAACTCTGTATTAAAAGTAGTAAAATCAGCAAATCCCAGCAGAAAATCAACAAGAATCAGGTACTTCCTTCATATTCAAGTAGTTCTCAGTAGTTTGTGCAGAGATTTGTGTAGTTTTTGATGAGATTTGTACATTCTGATTGCATGTTAGCATGAAGTGTTAAAAACGCACTGAACCCTGAATTGAGCCTGTTTTTGAACTCTGTATTAAAAGTAGTGAAAACAGTAAATCCCAGCAGAAAATTAACAAGAATCAAGTACTTCCTTCATATTCAAGTAGTTCTGAGTAGTTTGTGCAGAGATTTGTGTAGTTTTTGATGAGATTTGTGCAGTTTGATTGCATGTTAGCATGAAGTGTTAAAAACGCACTGAACGCTGAATTGAGCCTGTTTTTGAACTCTGTATTAAAAGTAGTGAAAACAGTAAATCCCAGCAGAAAATCAACAAGAATCATGTAGTTCCTTCATATTGAAGTAGTTTTTAGTAGTGTCTGCAGAGATTTGTGTAGTTTTTGAAGAGATTTGTGCAGTTTGACTGCACTTCAAGTTTATGTGTCATAAAGGCACTGAACGCTGAATTTAGTCTGTTTTTGAACTCTGTATTAAAAGTAGTGAAAACAGCAAATCCCAGCAGAAAATCAACAGGAATCATGTAGTTCCTTCATATTCAAGTAGTTTTTAGTAGTGTCTGCAGAGATTTGTGTAGTTTTTGAAGAGATTTGTGCAGTTTGATTGCATGTTAGCATGAAGTGTCAAAAACGCACTGAACGCTGAATTGAGCCTGTTTTTGAACTCTGTATTAAATGTAAGGAAATCATTAAATCCCAGAAGAAAATCAACAGGAATCATGTAGTTCCTTCATATTCAAGAGGTTCTGAGTAGTTTGTGCAGAGATTTGTGCAGTTTTTGAAGAGATTTGTTTAGTATGATTTCATGTTAGCATGAAGTATCAAAAACGTACTGAACACTGAATTGAGCCTGTTTTTGAACTCTGTATTAAAAGTAGTAAAAACAGCAAATCCCATCAGGAAATCAATGAGAATCATGTATTCCCTTCATATTCAAGTAGTTCTGAGTAGTTTGTGCAGAGATTTGTGTAGTTTTTGATGAGATTTGTGCAGTTTGATTGCATGTTAGCATGAAGTGTTAAAAACGCACTGAACGCTGAATTGAGCCTGTTTTTGAACTCTCTATTAAAAGTAGTGAAAACAGCAAATCCCAGCAGAAAATCAACAGGAATCATGTAGTTCCTTCATATTCAAGTAGTTTTTAGTAGTTTCTGCAGAGATTTGTGTAGTTTTTGAAGAGATTTGTGCAGTTTGACTGCACTTCAAGTTTATGCGTCATAAAGGCACTGAACGCTGAATTGAGCCTGTTTTTGAACTCTGTATTAAATGTAAGGAAATCATTAAATCCCAGAAGAAAATCAACAGGAATCATGTAGTTCCTTCATATTCAAGTGGTTCTGAGTAGTTTGTGCAGAGATTTGTGCAGTTTGATTTCATTTCAAGTTGGTTAGTCATAAACGCACTCAGCGCTGAATTGAGCCTGTTTTTGAACTCTCTATTAAAAGTAGTGAAAACAGCAAATCCCAGCAGAAAAGCAACAGGAATCATGTAGTTCCTTCATATTCAAGTTTTTCTGAGTAGTTTCTGCAGAGATTTGTGTAGTTTTTGATGAGATTTGTGCAGTTTGATTTCATTTCAAGTTGATGAGTCACAAACGCACCCAATGCTGAATTGAGCCTGTTTTTGAACTTTCTATTAAAAGTAGCGAAATCAGCAAATCCCTGCAGAAAATCAACAAGAATCATGTAGTTCCTTCATATTCAAGTAGTTCTGAGTAGTTTGTGCAGAGATTTGTGTAGTTTTTGATGAGATTTGTGCAGTCTGATTGCATGTTAGCATGAAGTGTTAAAAACGCACTGAACGCTGAATTGAGCCTGTTTTTGAACTCTGTATTAAAAGTAGTGAAAACAGTAAATCCCAGCAGAAAATCAACAAGAATCAGGTACTTCCTTCATATTCAAGTAGTTCTGAGTAGTTTGTGCAGAGATTTGTGTAGTTTTTGAAGAGATTTGTGCAGTTTGATTGCATGTTAGCATGAAGTGTTAAAAACGCACTGAACGCTGAATTGAGCCTGTTTTTGAACTCTCTATTAAAAGTAGTGAAAACAGCAAATCCCAGCAGAAAATCAACAGGAATCATGTAGTTCCTTCATATTCAAGTAGTTTTTAGTAGTTTCTGCAGAGATTTGTGTAGTTCTTGAAGAGATTTGTGCAGTTTGACTGCACTTCAAGTTTATGTGTCATAAAGGCACTGAACGCTGAATTGAGTCTGTTTTTGAACTCTGTATTAAAAGTAGTGAAAACAGCAAATCCCAGCAGAAAATCAACAGGAATCATGTAGTTCCTTCATATTCAAGTTGTTCTGAGTAGTTTGTGCAGAGATTTGTGTAGTTTTTGATGAGATTTGTGCAGTTTGATTGCATGTTAGCATGAAGTGTTAAAAACGCACTGAACGCTGAATTGAGCCTGTTTTTGAACTCTCTATTAAAAGTAGCGAAATCAGCAAATCCCTGCAGAAAATCAACAAGAATCATGTAGTTCCTTCATATTCAAGTAGTTCTGAGTAGTTTGTGCAGAGATTTGTGCAGTTTGATTTCATTTCAAGTTGGTTAGTCATAAACGCACTCAGTGCTGAATTGAGCCTGTTTTTGAACTCTGTATTAAAAGTAGTGAAAACAACAAATCCCAGCAGAAAATCAACAAGAATCAGGTACTTCCTTCATATTCAAGTAGTTCTCAGTAGTTTGTGCAGAGATTTGTGTAGTTTTTGATGAGATTTGTGCAGTCTGATTGCATGTTAGCATGAAGTGTTAAAAACGCACTGAACGCTGAATTGAGCCTGTTTTTGAACTCTGTATTAAAAGTAGTGAAAACAGTAAATCCCAGCAGAAAATCAACAGGAATCATGTAGTTCCTTCATATTCAAGTGGTTCTGAGTAGTTTGTGCAGAGATTTGTGCAGTTTGATTTCATTTCAAGTTGGTTAGTCATAAAAGCACTCAGCGCTGAATTGAGCCTGTTTTTGAACTCTCTATTAAAAGTAGTGAAAACAGCAAATCCCAGCAGAAAAGCAACAGGAATCATGTAGTTCCTTCATATTCAAGTTTTTCTGAGTAGTTTCTGCAGAGATTTGTGTAGTTTTTGATGAGATTTGTGCAGTTTGATTTCATTTCAAGTTGATGAGTCACAAACGCACCCAATGCTGAATTGAGCCTGTTTTTGAACTTTCTATTAAAAGTAGCGAAATCAGCAAATCCCTGCAGAAAATCAACAAGAATCATGTAGTTCCTTCATATTCAAGTAGTTCTGAGTAGTTTGTGCAGAGATTTGTGTAGTTTTTGATGAGATTTGTGCAGTCTGATTGCATGTTAGCATGAAGTGTTAAAAACGCACTGAACGCTGAATTGAGCCTGTTTTTGAACTCTGTATTAAATGTAAGGAAATCATTAAATCCCAGAAGAAAATCAACAGGAATCATGTAGTTCCTTCATATTCAAGTGGTTCTGAGTAGTTTGTGCAGAGATTTGTGCAGTTTGATTTCATTTCAAGTTGGTTAGTCATAAACGCATTCAGTGCTGAATTGAGCCTGTTTTTGAACTCTGTATTAAAAGTAGTGAAATCAGCAAATCCCAGCAGAAAATCAACAAGAATCAGGTACTTCCTTCATATTCAAGTAGTTCTGAGTAGTTTGTGCAGAGATTTGTGTAGTTTTTGATGAGATTTGTGCAGTTTGATTGCATGTTAGCATGAAGTGTTAAAAACGCACTGAACGCTGAATTGAGCCTGTTTTTGAACTCTCTATTAAAAGTAGTGAAAACAGCAAATCCCAGCAGAAAATCAACAGGAATCATGTAGTTCCTTCATATTCAAGTAGTTTTTAGTAGTTTCTGCAGAGATTTGTGTAGTTTTTGAAGAGATTTGTGCAGTTTGACTGCACTTCAAGTTTATGCGTCATAAAGGCACTGAATGCTGAATTGAGCCTGTTTTTGAACTCTGTATTAAATGTAAGGAAATCATTAAATCCCAGAAGAAAATCAACAGGAATCATGTAGTTCCTTCATATTCAAGTGGTTCTGAGTAGTTTGTGCAGAGATTTGTGCAGTTTGATTTCATTTCAAGTTGGTTAGTCATAAACGCACTCAGTGCTGAATTGAGCCTGTTTTTGAACTCTGTATTAACAGTAGTGAAATCAGCAAATCCCAGCAGAAAATCAACAAGAATCAGGTACTTCCTTCATATTCAAGTAGTTCTCAGTAGTTTGTGCAGAGATTTGTGTAGTTTTTGATGAGATTTGTGCAGTTTGATTGCATGTTAGCATGAAGTGTTAAAAACGCACTGAACGCTGAATTGAGCCTGTTTTTGAACTCTGTATTAAATGTAGTGAAATCATTAAATCCCAGAAGAAAATCAACAGGACTCATGTAGTTCCTTTATATTCAAGTAGTTCTGAGTAGTTTGTGCAGAGATTTGTGCAGTTTTTGAAGAGATTTGTTTAGTATGATTCCATGTTAGCATGAAGTATCAAAAAGCACTGAACGCTGAATTGAGCGTGTTTTTGAACTCTGTATTAAATGTAGTGAAATCATTAAATCCCAGCAGAAAATCAACGAGAATCATGTATTCCCTTCATATTCAAGTAGTTCTGAGTAGTTTGTGCAGAGATTTGTGTAGTTTTTGAAGAGATTTGTGCAGTTTGACTGCACTTCAAGTTTATGTGTCATAAAGGCACTGAACGCTGAATTGAGCCTGTTTTTGAACTCTCTATTAAAAGTAGTGAAAACAGCAAATCCCAGCAGAAAATCAACAGGAATCATGTAGTTCCTTCATATTCAAGTAGTTTTTAGTAGTTTCTGCAGAGATTTGTGTAGTTTTTGAAGAGACTTGTGCAGTTTGACTGCACTTCAAGTTTATGTGTCATAAAGGCACTGAACGCTGAATTGAGCCTGTTTTTGAACTCTGTATTAAAAGTAGTGAAAATAGCAAATCCCAGAAGAAAATCAACAGGAATCATGTAGTTCCTTCATATTCAAGTGGTTCTGAGTAGTTTGTACAGAGATTTGTGTAGTTTTTGATGAGATTTGTGCAGTTTGATTGCAGTTAGCATGAAGTATCAAAAACGCACTGAACGCTGAATTGAGCCTGTTTTTGAACTCTGTATTAAATGTAGTGAAATCATTAAATCCCAGCAGAAAATCAATGAGAATCATGTATTCCCTTCATATTCAAGTAGTTCTGAGTAGTTTGTGCAGAGATTTGTGTAGTTTTTGATGAGATTTGTGCAGTTTGATTGCAGTTAGCATGAAGTATCAAAAACGCACTGAACGCTGAATTGAGCCTGTTTTTGAACTCTGTATTAAATGTAGTGAAATCATTAAATCCCAGAAGAAAATCAACAGGAATCATGTAGTTCCTTCATATTCAAGTAGTTCTGAGTAGTTTGTGCAGAGATTTGTGCAGTTTTTGAAGAGATTTGTTTAGTATGATTCCATGTTAGCATGAAGTATCAAAAAGCACTGAACGCTGAATTGAGCCTGTTTTTGAACTCTGTATTAAAAGTAGTGAAAACAGTAAATCCCAGCAGAAAATCAACAAGAATCAGGTACTTCCTTCATATTCAAGTAGTTCTGAGTAGTTTGTGCAGAGATTTGTGTAGTTTTTGATGAGATTTGTGCAGTTTGATTGCATGTTAGCATGAAGTGTTAAAAACGCACTGAACTCTGAATTGAGCCTGTTTTTGAACTCTCTATTAAAAGTAGTGAAAACAGCAAATCCCAGCAGAAAATCAACAGGAATCATGTAGTTCCTTCATATTCAAGTAGTTTTTAGTAGTGTCTGCAGAGATTTATGTAGTTTTTGATGAGATTTGTGCAGTTTGATTGCAGTTAGCATGAAGTATCAAAAACGCACTGAACGCTGAATTGAGCCTGTTTTTGAACTCTGTATTAAATATAGTGAAATCATTAAATCCCAGAAGAAAATCAACAGGAATCATGTAGTTCCTTCATATTTAAGTAGTTCTGAGTAGTTTGTGCAGAGATTTGTGCAGTTTTTGAAGAGATTTGTTTAGTATGATTCCATGTTAGCATGAAGTATCAAAATGCACTGAACGCTGAATTGAGCCTGTTTTTGAACTCTGTATTAAAAGTAGTGAAAACAGTAAATCCCAGCAGAAAATCAACAAGAATCAGGTACTTCCTTCATATTCAAGTAGTTCTGAGTAGTTTGTGCAGAGATTTGTGTAGTTTTTGATGAGATTTGTGCAGTTTGATTGCATGTTAGCATGAAGTGTTAAAAACGCACTGAACGCTGAATTGAGCCTGTTTTTGAACTCTGTATTAAATGTAAGGAAATCATTAAATCCCAGAAGAAAATCAACAGGAATCATGTAGTTCCTTCATATTCAAGTGGTTCTGAGTAGTTTGTGCAGAGATTTGTGCAGTTTGATTTCATTTCAAGTTGGTTAGTCATAAACGCATTCAGTGCTGAATTGAGCCTGTTTTTGAACTCTGTATTAAAAGTAGTGAAATCAGCAAATCCCAGCAGAAAATCAACAAGAATCAGGTACTTCCTTCATATTCAAGTAGTTCTGAGTAGTTTGTGCAGAGATTTGTGTAGTTTTTGATGAGATTTGTGCAGTTTGATTGCATGTTAGCATGAAGTGTTAAAAACGCACTGAACGCTGAATTGAGCCTGTTTTTGAACTCTCTATTAAAAGTAGTGAAAACAGCAAATCCCAGCAGAAAATCAACAGGAATCATGTAGTTCCTTCATATTCAAGTAGTTTTTAGTAGTTTCTGCAGAGATTTGTGTAGTTTTTGAAGAGATTTGTGCAGTTTGACTGCACTTCAAGTTTATGCGTCATAAAGGCACTGAATGCTGAATTGAGCCTGTTTTTGAACTCTGTATTAAATGTAAGGAAATCATTAAATCCCAGAAGAAAATCAACAGGAATCATGTAGTTCCTTCATATTCAAGTGGTTCTGAGTAGTTTGTGCAGAGATTTGTGCAGTTTGATTTCATTTCAAGTTGGTTAGTCATAAACGCACTCAGTGCTGAATTGAGCCTGTTTTTGAACTCTGTATTAAAAGTAGTGAAATCAGCAAATCCCAGCAGAAAATCAACAAGAATCAGGTACTTCCTTCATATTCAAGTAGTTCTCAGTAGTTTGTGCAGAGATTTGTGTAGTTTTTGATGAGATTTGTGCAGTTTGATTGCATGTTAGCATGAAGTGTTAAAAACGCACTGAACGCTGAATTGAGCCTGTTTTTGAACTCTGTATTAAATGTAGTGAAATCATTAAATCCCAGAAGAAAATCAACAGGACTCATGTAGTTCCTTTATATTCAAGTAGTTCTGAGTAGTTTGTGCAGAGATTTGTGCAGTTTTTGAAGAGATTTGTTTAGTATGATTCCATGTTAGCATGAAGTATCAAAAAGCACTGAACGCTGAATTGAGCGTGTTTTTGAACTCTGTATTAAATGTAGTGAAATCATTAAATCCCAGCAGAAAATCAACGAGAATCATGTATTCCCTTCATATTCAAGTAGTTCTGAGTAGTTTGTGCAGAGATTTGTGTAGTTTTTGAAGAGATTTGTGCAGTTTGACTGCACTTCAAGTTTATGCATCATAAAGGCACTGAACGCTGAATTGAGCCTGTTTTTGAACTCTGTATTAAATGTAGTGAAATCATTAAATCCCAGCAGAAAATCAACGAGAATCATGTATTCCCTTCATATTCAAGTAGTTCTGAGTAGTTTGTGCAGAGATTTGTGTAGTTTTTGAAGAGATTTGTGCAGTTTGACTGCACTTCAAGTTTATGTGTCATAAAGGCACTGAACGCTGAATTGAGCCTGTTTTTGAACTCTCTATTAAAAGTAGTGAAAACAGCAAATCCCAGCAGAAAATCAACAGGAATCATGTAGTTCCTTCATATTCAAGTAGTTTTTAGTAGTTTCTGCAGAGATTTGTGTAGTTTTTGAAGAGACTTGTGCAGTTTGACTGCACTTCAAGTTTATGTGTCATAAAGGCACTGAACGCTGAATTGAGCCTGTTTTTGAACTCTGTATTAAAAGTAGTGAAAATAGCAAATCCCAGAAGAAAATCAACAGGAATCATGTAGTTCCTTCATATTCAAGTGGTTCTGAGTAGTTTGTACAGAGATTTGTGTAGTTTTTGATGAGATTTGTGCAGTTTGATTGCAGTTAGCATGAAGTATCAAAAACGCACTGAACGCTGAATTGAGCCTGTTTTTGAACTCTGTATTAAATGTAGTGAAATCATTAAATCCCAGCAGAAAATCAATGAGAATCATGTATTCCCTTCATATTCAAGTAGTTCTGAGTAGTTTGTGCAGAGATTTGTGTAGTTTTTGATGAGATTTGTGCAGTTTGATTGCAGTTAGCATGAAGTATCAAAAACGCACTGAACGCTGAATTGAGCCTTTTTTTGAACTCTGTATTAAATGTAGTGAAATCATTAAATCCCAGAAGAAAATCAACAGGAATCATGTAGTTCCTTCATATTCAAGTAGTTCTGAGTAGTTTGTGCAGAGATTTGTGCAGTTTTTGAAGAGATTTGTTTAGTATGATTCCATGTTAGCATGAAGTATCAAAAAGCACTGAACGCTGAATTGAGCCTGTTTTTGAACTCTGTATTAAAAGTAGTGAAAACAGTAAATCCCAGCAGAAAATCAACAAGAATCAGGTACTTCCTTCATATTCAAGTAGTTCTGAGTAGTTTGTGCAGAGATTTGTGTAGTTTTTGATGAGATTTGTGCAGTTTGATTGCATGTTAGCATGAAGTGTTAAAAACGCACTGAACTCTGAATTGAGCCTGTTTTTGAACTCTCTATTAAAAGTAGTGAAAACAGCAAATCCCAGCAGAAAATCAACAGGAATCATGTAGTTCCTTCATATTCAAGTAGTTTTTAGTAGTTTCTGCAGAGATTTGTGTAGTTTTTGAAGAGATTTGTGCAGTTTGACTGCACTTCAAGTTTATGTGTCATAAAGGCACTGAACGCTGAATTGAGCCTGTTTTTGAACTCTGTATTAAAAGTAGTGAAAATAGCAAATCCCAGAAGAAAATCAACAGGAATCATGTAGTTCCTTCATATTCAAGTTGTTCTGAGTAGTTTGTGCAGAGATTTGTGTAGTTTTTGATGAGATTTGTGCAGTTTGATTGCAGTTAGCATGAAGTATCAAAAACGCACTGAACGCTGAATTGAGCCTGTTTTTGAACTCTGTATTAAATGTAGTGAAATCATTAAATCCCAGAAGAAAATCAACAGGACGCATGTAGTTCCTTCATATTCAAGTAGTTCTGAGTAGTTTGTGCAGAGATTTGTGCAGTTTTTGAAGAGATTTGTTTAGTATGATTCCATGTTAGCATGAAGTATCAAAAAGCACTGAACGCTGAATTGAGCCTGTTTTTGAACTCTCTATTAAAAGTAGTGAAAACAGCAAATCCCAGCAGAAAATCAACAGGAATCATGTAGTTCCTTCATATTCAAGTAGTTTTTAGTAGTTTCTGCAGAGATTTGTGTAGTTTTTGAAAAGATTTGTGCAGTTTGACTGCACTTCAAGTTTATGCATCATAAAGGCACTGAACGCTGAATTGAGCCTGTTTTTGAACTCTGTATTAAATGTAGTGAAATCATTAAATCCCAGCAGAAAATCAACGAGAATCATGTATTCCCTTCATATTCAAGTAGTTCTGAGTAGTTTGTGCAGAGATTTGTGTAGTTTTTGAAGAGATTTGTGCAGTTTGACTGCACTTCAAGTTTATGTGTCATAAAGGCACTGAACGCTGAATTGAGCCTGTTTTTGAACTCTCTATTAAAAGTAGTGAAAACAGCAAATCCCAGCAGAAAATCAACAGGAATCATGTAGTTCCTTCATATTCAAGTAGTTTTTAGTAGTTTCTGCAGAGATTTGTGTAGTTTTTGAAGAGACTTGTGCAGTTTGACTGCACTTCAAGTTTATGTGTCATAAAGGCACTGAACGCTGAATTGAGCCTGTTTTTGAACTCTGTATTAAAAGTAGTGAAAATAGCAAATCCCAGAAGAAAATCAACAGGAATCATGTAGTTCCTTCATATTCAAGTGGTTCTGAGTAGTTTGTACAGAGATTTGTGTAGTTTTTGATGAGATTTGTGCAGTTTGATTGCAGTTAGCATGAAGTATCAAAAACGCACTGAACGCTGAATTGAGCCTGTTTTTGAACTCTGTATTAAATGTAGTGAAATCATTAAATCCCAGCAGAAAATCAATGAGAATCATGTATTCCCTTCATATTCAAGTAGTTCTGAGTAGTTTGTGCAGAGATTTGTGTAGTTTTTGATGAGATTTGTGCAGTTTGATTGCAGTTAGCATGAAGTATCAAAAACGCACTGAACGCTGAATTGAGCCTTTTTTTGAACTCTGTATTAAATGTAGTGAAATCATTAAATCCCAGAAGAAAATCAACAGGAATCATGTAGTTCCTTCATATTCAAGTAGTTCTGAGTAGTTTGTGCAGAGATTTGTGCAGTTTTTGAAGAGATTTGTTTAGTATGATTCCATGTTAGCATGAAGTATCAAAAAGCACTGAACGCTGAATTGAGCCTGTTTTTGAACTCTGTATTAAAAGTAGTGAAAACAGTAAATCCCAGCAGAAAATCAACAAGAATCAGGTACTTCCTTCATATTCAAGTAGTTCTGAGTAGTTTGTGCAGAGATTTGTGTAGTTTTTGATGAGATTTGTGCAGTTTGATTGCATGTTAGCATGAAGTGTTAAAAACGCACTGAACTCTGAATTGAGCCTGTTTTTGAACTCTCTATTAAAAGTAGTGAAAACAGCAAATCCCAGCAGAAAATCAACAGGAATCATGTAGTTCCTTCATATTCAAGTAGTTTTTAGTAGTGTCTGCAGAGATTTGTGTAGTTTTTGATGAGATTTGTGCAGTTTGATTTCATTTCAAGTTGATGAATCACAAACGCACCCAATGCAGAATTTAGTCTGTTTTTGAACTTTCTATTAAAAGTCGCGAAATCAGCAAATCCCTGCAGAAAATCAACAAGAATCATATAGTTCCTTCATATTCAAGTAGTTCTGAGTAGTTTGTGCAGAGATTTGTGTAGTTTTTGATGAGATTTGTGCAGTTTGATTGCAGTTAGAATGAAGTATCAAAAACGCACTGAACGCTGAATTGAGCCTGTTTTTGAACTCTCTATTAAAAGTAGTGAAAACAGCAAATCCCAGCAGAAAATCAACAGGAATCATGTAGTTCCTTCATATTCAAGTTGTTCTGAGTAGTTTGTGCAGAGATTTGTGTAGTTTTTGATGAGATTTGTGCAGTTTGAGTTCATTTCAAGTTGATGAGTCACAAACGCACCCAATGCTGAATTGAGCCTGTTTTTGAACTTTCTATTAAAAGTAGCGAAATCAGCAAATCCCTGCAGAAAATCAACAAGAATCATGTAGTTCCTTCATATTCAAGTAGTTCTGAGTAGTTTGTGCAGAGATTTGTGCAGTTTGATTTCATTTTAAGTTGGTTAGTCATAAACGCACTCAACGCTGAATTGAGCCTGTTTTTCAACTCTGTATTAAATGTAAGGAAATCATTAAATCCCAGAAGAAAATCAACAGGAATCATGTAGTTCCTTCATATTCAAGTGGTTCTGAGTAGTTTGTGCAGAGATTTGTGCAGTTTGATCCCATGTTAGCATGAAGTATCAAAAAGCACTGAACGCTGAATTGAGCCTGTTTTTGAACTTTCTATTAAAAGTAGCGAAATCAGCAAATCCCTGCAGAAAATCAACAAGAATCATGTAGTTCCTTCATATTCAAGTAGTTCTGAGTAGTTTGTGCAGAGATTTGTGTAGTTTTTGATGAGATTTGTGCAATTTGATTGCATGTTAGCATGAAGTGTTAAAAACGCACTGAACGCTGAATTGAGCCTGTTTTTGAACTCTGTATTAAATGTAAGGAAATCATTAAATTCCTGAAGAAAATCAACAGGAATCATGTAGTTCCTTCATATTCAAGTGGTTCTGAGTAGTTTGTGCAGAGATTTGTGCAGTTTGATTTCATTTCAAGTTGGTTAGTCATAAACGCACTCAATGCTGAATTGAGCCTGTTTTTGAACTCTGTATTAAAAGTAGTGAAATCAGCAAATCCCAGCAGAAAATCAACAAGAATCAGGTACTTCCTTCATATTCAAGTAGTTCTCAGTAGTTTGTGCAGAGATTTGTGTAGTTTTTGATGAGATTTGTGCAGTTTGATTGCATGTTAGCATGAAGTGTTAAAAACGCACTGAACGCTGAATTGAGCCTGTTTTTGAACTCTGTATTAAAAGTAGTGAAAACAGTAAATCCCAGCAGAAAATCAACAAGAATCAGGTACTTCCTTCATATTCAAGTAGTTCTGAGTAGTTTGTGCAAAGATTTGTGTAGTTTTTGATGAGATTTGTGCAGTTTGATTTCATTTCAAGTTGATGAGTCACAAACGCACCCAATGCTGAATTGAGCCTGTTTTTGAACTTTCTATTAAAAGTAGCGAAATCAGCAAATCCCTGCAGAAAATCAACAGGACTCATGTAGTTCCTTCATATTCAAGTTGTTCTGAGTAGTTTGTGCAGAGATTTGTGTAGTTTTTGAAGAGATTTGTGCAGTTTGACTGCACTTCAAGTTTATGTGTCATAAAGGCACTGAACGCTGAATTGAGCCTGTTTTTGAACTCTGTATTAAAAGTAGTGAAAACAGTAAATCCCAGCAGAAAATCAACAAGAATCAGGTACTTCCTTCATATTCAAGTAGTTCTGAGTAGTTTGTGCAGAGATTTGTGTAGTTTTTGATGAGATTTGTGCAGTTTGATTGCATGTTAGCATGAAGTGTTAAAAACGCACTGAACGCTGAATTGAGCCTGTTTTTGAACTCTCTATTAAAAGTAGTGAAATCATTAAATCCCTGCAGAAAATCAACAGGACTTATGTAGTTCCTTCATATTCAAGTGGTTCTGAGTAGTTTGTGCAGAGATTTGTGCAGTTTTTGAAGAGATTTGTTTAGTATGATTCCATGTTAGCATGAAGTATCAAAAAAGCACTGAACGCTGAATTGAGCCTGTTTTTGAACTCTCTATTAAAAGTAGTGAAAACAGCAAATCCCAGCAGAAAATCAACAGGAATCATGTAGTTCCTTCATATTCAAGTTGTTCTGAGTAGTTTGTGCAGAGATTTGTGTAGTTTTTGATGAGATTTGTGCAGTTTGATTGCATGTTAGCATGAAGTATCAAAAACGCACTGAACGCTGAATTGAGCCTGTCTTTGAACTCTGTATTAAATGTAAGGAAATCATTAAATCCCAGAAGAAAATCAACAGGAATCATGTAGTTCCTTCATATTCAAGTGGTTCTGAGTAGTTTGTGCAGAGATTTGTGCAGTTTTTGAAGAGATTTGTTTAGTATGATTCCATGTTAGCATGAAGTATCAAAAAAGCACTGAACGCTGAATTGAGCCTGTTTTTGAACTCTCTATTAAAAGTAGTGAAAACAGCAAATCCCAGCAGAAAATCAACAGGAATCATGTAGTTCCTTCATATTCAAGTTGTTCTGAGTAGTTTGTGCAGAGATTTGTGTAGTTTTTGATGAGATTTGTGCAGTTTGATTTTATTTCAAGTTGATGAGTCACAAACGCACCCAATGCTGAATTGAGCCTGTTTTTGAACTCTGTATTAAAAGTAGTAAAAACAGCAAATCCCAGCAGAAAATCAACGAGAATCATGTATTCCCTTCATATTCAAGTAGTTCTGAGTAGTTTGTGCAGAGATTTGTGTAGTTTTTGATGAGATTTGTGCAGTTTGATTGCATGTTAGCATGAAGTGTTAAAAACGCACTGAACGCTGAATTGAGCCTGTTTTTGAACTCTCTATTAAAAGTAGTGAAAACAGCAAATCCCAGCAGAAAATCAACAGGAATCATGTAGTTCCTTCATATTGAAGTAGTTTTTAGTAGTGTCTGCAGAGATTTGTGTAGTTTTTGAAGAGATTTGTGCAGTTTGACTGCACTTCAAGTTTATGTGTCATAAAGGCACTGAACGCTGAATTGAGTCTGTTTTTGAACTCTGTATTAAAAGTAGTGAAAACAGCAAATCCCAGCAGAAAATCAACAGGAATCATGTAGTTCCGTCATATTCAAGTTGTTCTGAGTAGTTTGTGCAGAGATTTGTGTAGTTTTTGATGAGATGTGTGCAGTTTGATTGCATGTTAGCATGAAGTGTCAAAAACGCACTGAACGCTGAATTGAGCCTGTTTTTGAACTCTGTATTAAAAGTAGTGAAAACCGCAAATCCCTGCAGAAAATCAACAAGAATCATGTAGTTCCTTCATATTCAAGTAGTTCTGAGTAGTTTGTGCAGAGATTTGTGCAGTTTGATTTCATTTCAAGTTGGTTAGTCATAAACGCACTCAATGCTGAATTGAGCCTGTTTTTGAACTTTGTATTAAAAGTAGTGAAAACAGTAAATCCCAGCAGAAAATCAATAGGAATCATGTAGTTCCTTCATATTCAAGTTGTTCTGAGTAGTTTGTGCAGAGATTTGTGTAGTTTTTGAAGAGATTTGTGCAGTTTGACTGCACTTCAAGTTTATGTGTCATAAAGGCACTGAACGCTGAATTGAGCTTGTTTTTGAACTCTGTATTAAAAGTAGTGAAAACAGCAAATCCCAGCAGAAAATCAACAGGAATCATGTAGTTCCTTCATATTCAAGTTGTTCTGAGTAGTTTGTGCAGAGATTTGTGTAGTTTTTGATGAGATTTGTGCAGTTTGATTGCAGTTAGCATGAAGTATCAAAAACGCACTGAACGCTGAATTGAGCCTGTTTTTGAACTCTGTATTAAATGTAGTGAAATCATTAAATCCCAGCAGAAAATCAATGAGAATCATGTATTCCCTTCATATTCAAGTAGTTCTGAGTAGTTTGTGCAGAGATTTGTGTAGTTTTTGATGAGATTTGTGCAGTTTGATTGCATGTTAGCATGAAGTGTCAAAAACGCACTGAACGCTGAATTGAGCCTGTTTTTGAACTCTGTATTAAAAGTAGTGAAAACCGCAAATCCCTGCAGAAAATCAACAAGAATCAGGTACTTCCTTCATATTCAAGTAGTTCTCAGTAGTTTGTGCAGAGTTTTGTGTAGTTTTTGATGAGATTTGTGCAGTTTGATTGCATGTTAGCATGAAGTGTTAAAAACGCACTGAACCCTGAATTGAGCCTGTTTTTGAACTTTGTATTAAAAGTAGTGAAAACAGTAAATCCCAGCAGAAAATCAATAGGAATCATGTAGTTCCTTCATATTCAAGTTGTTCTGAGTAGTTTGTGCAGAGATTTGTGTAGTTTTTGAAGAGATTTGTGCAGTTTGACTGCACTTCAAGTTTATGTGTCATAAAGGCACTGAACGCTGAATTGAGCCTGTTTTTGAACTCTGTATTAAAAGTAGTGAAAACAGCAAATCCCAGCAGAAAATCAACAGGAATCATGTAGTTCCTTCATATTCAAGTTGTTCTGAGTAGTTTGTGCAGAGATTTGTGTAGTTTTTGATGAGATTTGTGCAGTTTGATTGCAGTTAGCATGAAGTATCAAAAACGCACTGAACGCTGAATTGAGCCTGTTTTTGAACTCTGTATTAAATGTAGTGAAATCATTAAATCCCAGCAGAAAATCAATGAGAATCATGTATTCCCTTCATATTCAAGTAGTTCTGAGTAGTTTGTGCAGAGATTTGTGTAGTTTTTGATGAGATTTGTGCAGTTTGATTGCAGTTAGCATGAAGTATCAAAAACGCACTGAACTCTGAATTGAGCCTGTTTTTGAACTCTCTATTAAAAGTAGTGAAAACAGCAAATCCCAGCAGAAAATCAACAGGAATCATGTAGTTCCTTCATATTCAAGTAGTTTTTAGTAGTGTCTGCAGAGATTTGTGTAGTTTTTGATGAGATTTGTGCAGTTTGATTGCAGTTAGCATGAAGTATCAAAAACGCACTGAACGCTGAATTGAGCCTGTTTTTGAACTCTGTATTAAATGTAGTGAATTCATTAAATCCCAGAAGAAAATCAACAGGAATCATGTAGTTCCTTCATATTCAAGTAGTTCTGAGTAGTTTGTGCAGAGATTTGTGCAGTTTTTGAAGAGATTTGTTTAGTATGATTCCATGTTAGCATGAAGTATCAAAATGCACTGAACGCTGAATTGAGCCTGTTTTTGAACTCTGTATTAAAAGTAGTGAAAACAGTAAATCCCAGCAGAAAATCAACAAGAATCAGGTACTTCCTTCATATTCAAGTAGTTCTGAGTAGTTTGTGCAGAGATTTGTGTAGTTTTTGATGAGATTTGTGCAGTTTGATTGCATGTTAGCATGAAGTGTTAAAAACGCACTGAACTCTGAATTGAGCCTGTTTTTGAACTCTCTATTAAAAGTAGTGAAAACAGCAAATCCCAGCAGAAAATCAACAGGAATCATGTAGTTCCTTCATATTCAAGTAGTTTTTAGTAGTGTCTGCAGAGATTTGTGTAGTTTTTGAAGAGATTTGTGCAGTTTGATTTCATTTCAAGTTGGTTAGTCATAAACGCACTCAGTGCTGAATTGAGCCTGTTTTTGAACTCTTTATTAAAAGTAGTGAAATCAGCAAATCCCAGCAGAAAATCAACAAGAATCAGGTACTTCCTTCATATTCAAGTAATTCTCAGTAGTTTGTGCAGAGATTTGTGTAGTTTTTGAAGAGATTTGTGCAGTTTGATTTCATTTCAAGTTGATGAGTCACAAACGCACCCAATGCTGAATTGAGCCTGTTTTTGAACTTTCTATTAAAAGTAGCGAAATCAGCAAATCCCTGCAGAAAATCAACAGGACTCATGTAGTTCCTTCATATTCAAGTTGTTCTGAGTAGTTTGTGCAGAGATTTGTGTAGTTTTTGAAGAGATTTGTGCAGTTTGACTGCACTTCAAGTTTATGTGTCATAAAGGCACTGAACGCTGAATTGAGCCTGTTTTTGAACTCTGTATTAAAAGTAGTGAAAACAGTAAATCCCAGCAGAAAATCAACAAGAATCAGGTACTTCCTTCATATTCAAGTAGTTCTGAGTAGTTTGTGCAGAGATTTGTGTAGTTTTTGATGAGATTTGTGCAGTTTGATTGCATGTTAGCATGAAGTGTTAAAAACGCACTGAACGCTGAATTGAGCCTGTTTTTGAACTCTCTATTAAAAGTAGTGAAATCATTAAATCCCTGCAGAAAATCAACAGGACTCATGTAGTTCCTTCATATTCAAGTGGTTCTGAGTAGTTTGTGCAGAGATTTGTGCAGTTTTTGAAGAGATTTGTTTAGTATGATTCCATGTTAGCATGAAGTGTCAAAAACGCACTGAACGCTGAATTGAGCCTGTTTTTGAACTCTGTATTAAAAGTAGTGAAAACCGCAAATCCCTGCAGAAAATCAACAAGAATCAGGTACTTCCTTCATATTCAAGTAGTTCTGAGTAGTTTGTGCAGAGATTTGTGTAGTTTTTGATGAGATTTGTGCAGTTTGACTGCACTTCAAGTTTATGTGTCATAAAGGCACTGAACGCTGAATTGAGTCTGTTTTTGAACTCTGTATTAAAAGTAGTGAAAACAGCAAATCCCAGCAGAAAATCAACAGGAATCATGTAGTTCCGTCATATTCAAGTTGTTCTGAGTAGTTTGTGCAGAGATTTGTGTAGTTTTTGATGAGATTTGTGCAGTTTGACTGCACTTCAAGTTGATGTGTCATAATGGCGCTCCACGCTGAATTGAGCCTGTTTTTGAACTTTGTATTAAATGTAGTGAAAACAGAACTACTTGAATATGAAGGGACTACATGATTCCCGTTGATTTTCTGCTGGGATTTGCTGAGTAGTTTGTGCAGAGAATTGTGTAGTTTTTGATGAGATTTGTGCAGTTTGATTGCATGTTAGCATGAAGTATCAAAAACGCACTGAACGCTGAATTGAGCCTGTTTTTGAACTCTGTATTAAAATTAGTGAAAACAGCAAATCCCAGCAGAAAATCAACAGGAATCATGTAGTTCCTTCATATTCAAGTAGTTTTTAGTAGTTTGTGCAGAGATGTGTGTAGTTTTTGAAGAGATTTGTGCAGTTTGATTGCATGTTAGCATGAAGTATCAAAAACGCACTGAACGCTGAATTGAGCCTGTTTTTGAACTCTGTATTAAATGTAGTGAAATCATTAAATCCCAGAAGAAAATAAACAGGAATAATGTAGTTCCTTCATATTCAAGTAGTTCTGAGTAATTTGTGCAGAGATTTGTGCAGTTTTTGAAGAGATTTGTTTAGTATGATTCCATGTTAGCAAGAAGTATCAAAAACGCACTGAACGCTGAATTGAGCCTGTTTTTGAACTTTGTATTAAATGTAGTGAAAACAGCAAATCCCAGCAGAAAATCAACATGAATCATGTAGTTCCTTCATATTCAAGTAGTTTTTAGTAGTTTCTGCAGAGATTTGTGTAGTTTTTGAAGAGATTTGTGCAGTTTGACTGCACTTGAAGTTGATGTGTCATATAGGCACTCAACGCTGAATTGAGTCTGTTTTTGAACTCTGTATTAAAAGTAGTGAAAACAGCAAATCCCAGCAGAAAATCAACAGGAATCATGTAGTTCCTTCATATTCAAGTAGTTCTGAGTAGTTTGTGCAGAGCATTGAGTAGTTTTTGAAGATATTTGTGCACTTTGACTGCACTTCAAGTTTATGTGTCATAAAGGCACTCAACGCTGAATTGAGCCTGTTTTTCAACTCTGTATTAAATGTAGTGAAATCATTAAATCCGGGCAGAAAATCAACATGAATCATGTAGTTCCTTCATATTCAAGTAGTTTTTAGTAGTTTCTGCAGAGATTTGTGTAGTTTTTGAAGAGATTTGTGCAGTTTGACTGCACTTGAAGTTGATGTGTCATATAGGCACTGAACGCTGAATTGAGCCTGTTTTTGAACTCTGTATTAAAAGTAGTGAAAACAGCAAATCCCAGCAGAAAATCAACAGGAATCATGTAGTTCCTTCATATTCAAGTTGTTCTGAGTAGTTTGTGCAGAGATTTGTGTAGTTTTTGATGAGATTTGTGCAGTGCGGTTGCATGTTAGCATGAAGTAACAAAAAGGCACTCAATGCTGAAATAAACCTGTTTTTGAACTCTGTATTAAAATGAGTGAAATCAGCAAATCCCAGCAGAAAATAAACAGGAATCATGTAGTTCCTTCATATTCAAGTAGTTCTGAGTAGTTTGTGCAGAGATTTGTGCAGTTTGGTTGCATGTTAGTATGAAGTAACAAAAACGCACTCAATGCTGAAGTGAGCCTGTTTTTGAACTTTGTATTAAATGTAGTGAAAACAGCAAATCCCAGCAGAAAATCAACATGAATCATGTAGTTCCTTCATATTCAAGTAGTTTTTAGTAGTTTCTGCAGAGATTTGTGTAGTTTTTGAAGAGATTTGTGCAGTTTGACTGCACTTGAAGTTGATGTGTCATATAGGCACTCAACGCTGAATTGAGTCTGTTTTTGAACTCTGTATTAAAAGTAGTGAAAACAGCAAATCCCAGCAGAAAATCAACAGGAATCATGTAGTTCCTTCATATTCAAGTAGTTCTGAGTAGTTTGTGCAGAGCATTGAGTAGTTTTTGAAGATATTTGTGCACTTTGACTGCACTTCAAGTTTATGTGTCATAAAGGCACTCAACGCTGAATTGAGCCTGTTTTTCAACTCTGTATTAAATGTAGTGAAATCATTAAATCCGGGCAGAAAATCAACATGAATCATGTAGTTCCTTCATATTCAAGTAGTTTTTAGTAGTTTCTGCAGAGATTTGTGTAGTTTTTGAAGAGATTTGTGCAGTTTGACTGCACTTGAAGTTGATGTGTCATATAGGCAATGAACGCTGAATTGAGCCTGTTTTTGAACTCTGTATTAAAAGTAGTGAAAACAGCAAATCCCAGCAGAAAATCAACAGGAATCATGTAGTTCCTTCATATTCAAGTTGTTCTGAGTAGTTTGTGCAGAGATTTGTGTAGTTTTTGATGAGATTTGTGCAGTGCGGTTGCATGTTAGCATGAAGTAACAAAAAGGCACTCAATGCTGAAATAAACCTGTTTTTGAACTCTGTATTAAAATGAGTGAAATCAGCAAATCCCAGCAGAAAATAAACAGGAATCATGTAGTTCCTTCATATTCAAGTAGTTCTGAGTAGTTTGTGCAGAGACATGTGCAGTTTGATTTCATTTCAAGTTGATTAGTCATAAACGCACTCAATGCTAAATTGAGCCTGTTTTTGAACTCTGTATTACAAGTAGTGAAATAAGCAAATCCCATTAGAAAATCAACAGGAATCATGTAGTTCCTTCATATTCAAGTAGCTTTTATTAGTTTGTGCAGAGATTTGTGCAGTTTGGTTGCATGTTAGTATGAAGTAACAAAAACGCACTCAATGCTGAAGTGAGCCTGTTTTTGAACTTTGTATTAAATGTAGTGAAAACAGCAAATCCCAGCAGAAAATCAATGAGAATCATGTATTCCCTTCATATTCAAGTAGTTCTGAGTAGTTTGTGCAGAGATTTGTGAAGTTTTTGAAGAGATTTGTTTAGTATGATTCCATGTTAGCATGAAGTATCAAAAACGCACTGAACGCTGAATTGAGCCTGTTTTTGAACTTTGTATTAAATGTAGTGAAATCATTAAATCCGGGCAGAAAATCAACAGTAAACATGTAGTTACTTCATATTCAAGTAGTTCTGAGTAGTTTGTGCAGAGATTTGTCCAGTTTTTGAAGAGATTTGTGCAGTTTGATTGCATGTTAGCATGAAGTATCAAAAACGCACTGAACGCTGAATTGAGCCTGTTTTTGAACTCTGTATTAAATGTAGTGAAATCATTAAATCCCAGAAGAAAATCAACAGGAATCATGTAGTTCCTTCATATTCAAGTAGTTCTCAGTAGTTTGTGCAGTTTTTGAAGAGATTTGTTTAGTATGATTCCATGTTAGCATGAAGTATCAAAAACGCACTGAACGCTGAATTGAGCCTGTTTTTGAACTCTTTATTAAAAGTAGTGAAAACAGCAAATCCCAGTAGAAAATCAACAGGAATCATGTTGTTCCCTTATATTCAAGTTGTTCTGAGTAGTTTGTGCAGAGATTTGTGTAGTTTTTGAAGAGATTTGTGCAGTTTGATTTCATTTCAAGTTGATGAGTCACAAAACGCACCCAATGCTGAATTGAGTCTGTTTTTGAACTCTGTATTAAAAGTAGTTAAATCAGCAAATCCCAGCAGAAAATCAGCAAGAATCATGTAGTTCCTTCATATTCAAGTAGTTCTGAGTAGTTTGTGCAGAGATTTGTGCAGTTTTTGAAGAGATTTGTTTAGTATGATTCCATGTTAGCATGAAGTATCAAAAACGCACTGAACGCTGAATTGAGTCTGTTTTTGAACTCTGTATTAAAAGTAGTGAAAACAGCAAATCCCAGCAGAAAATCAACAGGAATCATGTAGTTACTTCATATTCAACTAGTTTTTAGTAGTTTCTGCAGAGATTTGTGTAGTTTTTGAAGAGATTTGTGCAATTTGACTGCACTTCAAGTTGATGTTTCATAAAGACACTCAACGCTGAATTGAGCCTGTTTTTCAACTCTGTATTAAATGTAGTGAAATAATTAAATCCGGGCAGAAAATCAACAGGAATCATGTAGTTCCTTCATATTCAAGTAGTTCTGAGTAGTTTGTGCAGAGATTTCTGCAGTTTGATTTCATTTCAAGTTGATTAGTCATAAACGCACTCAATGATGAATTGAGCCTGTTTTTGAACTCTGTATTAAAAGTAGTGAAATAAGCAAATCTCATTAGAAAATCAACAGGAATCATGTAGTTCCTTCATATTCAAGTAGCTTTTATTAGTTTGTGCAGAGATTTGTCTAGTTTTTGAAGAGATTTGTGCAGTTCGGTTGCATGTTAGTATGAAGTAACAAAAAGGCACTCAATGCTGAAATAAATCTGTTTTTGAACTCTGTATTAAAATGAGCGAAATCAGCAAATCCCAGCAGAAAATAAACAGGAATCATGTAGTTCCTTCATATTCAAGTAGTTCTGAGTAGTTTGTGCAGAGATTTGTGCAGTTTTTGAAGAGATTTGTTTAGTATGATTCCATGTTAGCATGAAGTATCAAAAACGCACTGAACGCTGAATTGAGTCTGTTTTTGAACTCTGTATTAAAAGTAGTGAAAACAGCAAATCCCAGCAGAAAATCAACAGGAATCATGTAGTTCCTTCATATTCAAGTTGTTCTGAGTATTTTGTGCATAGATTTGTGTAGTTTTTGAAGAGATTTGTGCAGTTTGACTGCACTTCAAGTTGATGTGTCATAAAGGTACTCAACGCTGAATTGAGCCTGTTTTTGAACTTTGTATTAAATGCAGTGAAATCATTAAATCCCAGCAGAAAATCAACGGGAATCATGTAGTCCCTTCATATTGAAGTAGTTCTGAGTAGTTTGTGCAGAGAATTGTGTAGTTTTTGATGAGATTTGTGCAGTTTGATTGCATGTTAGCATGAAGTATCAAAAACGCACTGAACGCTGAATTGAGCCTGTTTTTGAACTCTGTATTAAAAGTAGTGAAAACAGCAAATCCCAGCAGAAAATCAACAGGAATCATGTAGTTCCTTCATATTCAAGTTGTTCTGAGTAGTTTGTGCAGAGATTTGTGTAGTTTTTGATGAGATTTGTGCAGTTTGATTGCATGTTAGCATGAAGTATCAAAAACGCACTGAACGCTAAATTGAGCCTGTTTTTGAACTCTGTATTAAAAGTAGTGAAAACAGCAAATCCCAGCAGAAAATCAACAGGAATCATGTAGTTCCTTCATATTCAAGTAGTTCTGAGTAGTTTGTGCAGAGAATTGTGTAGTTTTTGAAGATATTTGTGCAGTTTGACTGCACTTCAAGTTTATGTGTCATAAAGGCACTCAACGCTGAATTGAGCCTGTTTTTGAACTTTGTATTAAATGTAGTGAAATAATGTAGCCGCAAGGGGGTACAAGCCAGTGCCTTATTGTGCCGGTCCCAAGCCCGGATGAATACAGAGGGTTGTGTCAGGAAGGGCATCCGACGTAAAACTTTTGCCAAATCAAACATGCGAATCGAATCAATGACTTCCATACCGGATCGGTCGAGGCCCGGGTTAACAACGACCGCCATCGGTGCTGTTCACGTACAGGGTACCGGTGGAAATTGGACTACTGTTCGTCGAAGAAGTCGAAGAAGGAGAGGAGGAAGGTGTTTTCGTAGGAAGAGAGAGAAAAGGAACGGCAAGAGTCTAGGACTGAGAGTAGGGACTTTGAATGTTGGAACTATGACAGGGAAAGGTAGAGAGTTGGTTGACATGATGCAGAGGAGGAAGGTAGACATACTGTGTGTCCAGGAGACCAGGTGGAAAGGTAGCAAGGCTAGAAGTTTAGGAGCAGGGTTCAAGTTGTTCTATCATGGTGTAGATAGGAAGAGAAATGGAGTAGGAGTTATCTTGAAGGAGGAGTTTGTTAGGAATGTTCTGGAGGTTAAAAGAGTATCAGATAGAGTAATGAGTCTGAAGCTAGAAATCAAAGGTGTAATGTTCAATGTTGTTAGTGGGTATGCTCCACAGGTAGGATGTGAGCTGGAGGAGAAGGAGAAATTCTGGTTGGACCTTGATGAAGTGATGCAGAGCATCCCTAGAAGTGAGAGAGTTGTCATTGGTGCAGACTTCAATGGACACGTTGGTGCAGGAAACAGAGATGATGAGGAGGTGATGGGCAGGTTTGGTATCCAGGAGAGGAACACAGAAGGACAGATGGTGGTTGACTTTGCAAAAAGGATGGAAATGGCTGTAGTGAATACTTTCTTCCAGAAGAGGCAGGAACATAGGGTGACTTATAAGAGTGGAGGTAGGAGTACACAGGTAGACTACATCTTGTGTAGACGGTGTAATCTGAAGGAGATCAGTGACTGCAAAGTAGTGGTAGGTGAGAGTGTAGCCAGACAGCATAGGATGGTGGTGTGTAGGATGACTCTGGTGGTGAGGAAGATGAAGAGGGCAAAGACAGAGCAGAGGACTAAATGGTGGAAGCTGAAAAAGGAAGAGTGTTGTATGATTTTTAGGAAGGAGTTGAGACAGGCTCTGGATGGCCAGGAGGTGCTTCCAGTTGACTGGACAACTACAGCTAATGTGATCAGGGAGACAGGTAAGAGAGTATTTGGTGTGTCATCTGGAAGGAAAGTGGATAAGGAGACTTGGTGGTGGAATGAGGAGGTGCAGGAGTGTATACAGAGAAAGAGGTTAGCTAAGAAGAAGTGGGACACTGAGAGGACTGAAGAGAGTAGACAGGAATACAGGGAGATGCAGCGTAAGGTGAAAGTAGAGGTGGCAAAGGCCAAACAAAGGGCTTACGATGACTTGTATGCTAGGTTGGACAGTAAGGAGGGAGAGACTGATCTATACAGGTTGGCAAGGCAGAGAGACAGAGATGGGAAGGACGTGCAGGCGGTTAGGGTGATTAAGGATAGAGATGAAAGTGTATTGACAGATGCCAGTAGTGTGATGGGAAGATGGAAAGAGTACTTTGAAGAACTAATGAATGAGGAAAATGAGAGAGAACGAAGAGTAGAAGAGGTGACTGTTGTGGACCAGGAAGTAGCAAAGATTAGTAAGGATGAAGTGAGGAGGGCACTGAAGAGGATGAAGAGTGGAAAAGCACTCGGTCCTGATGATATACCTGTGGAGGTCTGGAAGTGTCTAGGAGAGGTAGCAGTAGAGTTTCTGACTGGGTTGTTCAACAGGATCTTAGATAGTGAGAAGATGCCTGAGGAACGGAGGAGAAGTGTGCTGGTGCCCATTTTTAAGAACAAGGGAGATGTACAGAGTTGTAGCAACTACAGAGGAATAAAGCTGATGAGCCATACAATGAAGTTATGGGAAAGAGTAGTTGAAGCTAGACTAAGGGCAGAAGTGAGCATTTGTGAGCAGCAGTATGGTTTCATGCCAAAAAAGAGTACTACAGATGCAGTATTTGCTTTGAGGATGTTGATAGAGAAGTACAGAGAAGGTCAGAGGGAGTTGCATTGTGTCTTTGTAGATCTGGAGAAAGCTTATGACAGGGTGCCCAGAGAGGAACTGTGGTATTGTATGAGGAAGTCTGGAGTGGCAGAGAAGTATGTTAGAGCAGTGCAGGACATGTATGAGGACTGTAAGACAGTGGTGAGGTGTGCTGTAGGTGTGACAGAGGAGTTCAAGGTGGAGGTGGGACTGCATCAGGGATCAGCTCTGAGCCCCTTCTTGTTTGCTATGGTGATGGACAGGCTGACAGACGAGGTTAGACAGGAATCTCCATGGACTATGATGTTTGCAGATGACATTGTGATCTGTAGTGAGAGCAGGGAACAGGTGGAGGAGAAGCTAGAGTGGTGGAGGTTTGCCCTGGAAAGGAGAGGAATGAAGGTTAGCCGCAGCAAGACGGAGTATATGTGTGTGAATGAGAGGGACCCAAGTGGAAGAGTGAGGTTACAGGGAGAAGAGATAAAGAAGGTGCGAGATTTTAAGTACTTAGGGTCAACGGTCCAGAGCAATGGAGAGTGTGGAAAAGAGGTGAAGAAGCGTGTGCAGGCAGGCTGGAACGGGTGGAGAAAAGTGTCAGGTGTTATGTGTGATAGGAGAGTTTCAGCTAAGATGAAAGGAAAGGTGTACAAAACTGTGGTGAGACCAGCGATGTTGTTTGGTCTAGAGACAGTGTCACTGAGGAAAAGACAGGAGGCAGAGCTGGAGGTAGCAGAGATGAAGATGCTGAGGTTCTCTTTGGGAGTGACCAGGTTGGATAGGGTCAGGAATGAGTACATCAGAGGGACAGCACATGTTAGGGGTTTTGGAGATAAAGTCAGAGAGGCCAGACTGAGATGGTTCGGACATGTCCAGAGGAGAGATAGTGAATATATTGGTAGAAGGATGCTGAGTTTTGAACTGCCAGGCAGGAGGCCTAGAGGAAGACCTAAGAGGAGGTTTATAGATGTAGTGAAAGAGGACATGAAGGTGGTTGGCGTGAGAGAAGAGGATGCAGAAGACAGGCTTAGATGGAGGCAACTGATTCGCTGTGGCGACCCCTGAAGGGAAAAGCCGAAAGGATAAGAAGAAGAAGAAGATTAAATGTAGTGAAATCATTGAATCCCAGCAGAAAATCAACAGGAATCATGTAGTTCCTTCATATTCAATTAGTTTTTAGTAGTTTCTGTAGAGATTTGTGTAGTTTTTGAAGAGATTGGTGCAGTTTGACTGCACTTGAACTTGATGTGTCATATAGGCACTCAATGCTGAATTGAGCCTGTTTTTGAACTTTCTATTAAAAGTAGCGAAATCAGCAAATCCCAGCAGAAAATCAACAGGAATCATGTAGTTCCTTCATATTCAAATAGTTCTGAGTAGTTTGTGCAGAGATTTGTGTAGTTTTTGATGAGATTTGTCCAGTTTAGCATGAAGTATCAAAAACGCACTGAACGCTGAATTGAGCCTGTTTTTGGACTCTGTATTAAAATTAGTGAAAACAGCAAATCCCAGCAGAAAATCAACAGGAATCATGTAGTTCCTTCATATTCAAGTAGTTCTGAGTAGTTTGTGCAGAGAATTGTGTAGTTTTTGAAGATATTTGTGCAGTTTGCCTGCACTTCAAGTTCATGTGTCATACAGGCACTCAACGCTGAATTGAGCCTGTTTTTCAACTCTGTATTAAATGTAGTGAAATCATTAAATCCGGGCAGAAAATCAACAGGAATCATGTAGTTACTTCATATTCAATTAGTTTTTAGTAGTTTCTGTAGAGATTTGTGTAGTTTTTGAAGAGATTGGTGCAGTTTGACTGCACTTGAAGTTGATGTGTCATATAGGCACTCAATGCTGAATTGAGCCTGTTTTTGAACTTTCTATTAAAAGTAGCGAAATCAGCAAATCCCAGCAGAAAATCAACAGGAATCATGTAGTTCCTTCATATTCAAGTAGTTCTGAGTAGTTTGTGCAGAGATTTGTGTAGTTTTTGATGAGATTTGTGCAGTTTGATTGCATATTAGCATGAAGTATCAAAAACGCACTGAACGCTGAATTGAGCCTGTTTTTGAACTCTGTATTAAAAGTAGTGAAAACAACAAATCCCAGCAGAAAATCAACAGGAATCATGTAGTTCCTTCATATTCAAGTAGTTTTTAGTAGTTTGTGCAGAGATTTGTGTAGTTTTTGAAGAGATTTGTGCAGTTTGACTGCACCTCAAATTTATGTGTCATAAAGGCACTGAACGCTGAATTGAGCCTGTTTTTGAACTTTGTATTAAATGTAGTGAAAACAGCAAATCCCAGCAGAAAATCAACGAGAATCATGTATTCCCTTCATATTCAAGTAGTTCTGAGTAGTTTGTGCAGAGATTTGTGCAGTTTTTGAAGAGAATTGTTTAGTATGATTCCATGTTAGCATGAAGTATCAAAAACGTACTGAACGCTGAATTGAGCCTGTTTTTGAACTTTGTATTAAATGTAGTGAAAACAGCAAATCCCAGCAGAAAATCAACAGGAATCAAGTAGTTCCTTCATATTGAAGTTGTTCTGAGTAGTTTGTGCAGAGATTTGTCTAGTTTTTGAAGAGATTTGTGCAGTTCGGTTGCATGTTAGTATGAAGTAACAAAAAGGCACTCAATGCTGAAATAAACCTGTTTTTGAACTCTGTATTAAAATGAGTGAAATCAGTAAATCCCAGCAGAAAATAAACAGGAATCATGTAGTTCCTTCATATTCAAGTAGTTCTGAGTAGTTTGTGCAGAGACTTGTGCAGTTTGATTTCATTTCAAGTTGGTTAGTCATAAACGCACTCAATGCTGAATTGAGCCTGTTTTTGAACTTTGTATTAAATGTAGTGAAAACAGCAAATCCCAGCAGAAAATCAATGAGAATCATGTATTCCCTTCATATTCAAGTAGTTCTGAGTAGTTTGTGCAGAGATTTATATAGGTTTTGAAGAGATTTGTGCAGTTTGGTTGCATGTTAGTATGAAGTAACAAAAAGGCACTCAATGCTGAAATAAGCCTGTTTTTGAACTCTGTATTAAAAGTAGTTAAATCAGCAAATCCCAGCAGAAAATCAGCAAGAATCATGTAGTTCCTACATATTCAAGTAGTTCTGAGTAGTTTGTGCAGAGATTTGTGCAGTTTTTGAAGAGATTTGTTTAGTATGATTCCATGTTAGCATGAAGTATCAAAAACGCACTGAACGCTAAATTGAGCCTGTTTTTGAACTCTGTATTAAAAGTAGTGAAAACAGCAAATCCCAGCAGAAAATCAACAGGAATCATGTAGTTCCTTCATATTCAAGTAGTTCTGAGTAGTTTGTGCAGAGAATTGTGTAGTTTTTGAAGATATTTGTGCAGTTTGACTGCACTTCAAGTTTATGTGTCATAAAGGCACTGAACGCTGAATTGAGCCTGTTTTTGAACTCTGTATTAAATGTAGTGAAATCATTAAATCCCAGAAGAAAATCAACAGGAATCATCTAGTTCCTTCATATTCAAGTAGTTCTGAGTAGTTTGTGCAGAGATTTGTGCAGTTTTTGAAGAGATTTGTTTATTATGATTCCATGTTAGCATGAAGTATCAAAAAAGCACTGAACGCTGAATTGAGCCTGTTTTTGAACTCTGTATTAAAAGTAGTGAAAAACAGCAAATCCTAGCAGAAAATCAACAGGAATCATGTAGTTCCTTCATATTCAAGTTGTTCTGAGTAGTTTGTGCAGAGATTTGTGTAGTTTTTGATGAGATTTGTGCAGTTTGATTGCATGTTAGCATGAAGTATCAAAAAAGCACTGAACGCTGAATTGAGCCTGTTTTTGAACTCTGTATTAAAAGTAGTGAAAACAGCAAATCCTAGCAGAAAATCAACAGGAATCATGTAGTTCCTTCATATTCAAGTTGTTCTGAGTAGTTTGTACAGAGATTTGTGTAGTTTTTGATGAGATTTGTGCAGTTTGATTGCATGTTAGCATGAAGTATCAAAAAAGCACTGAACGCTGAATTGAGCCTGTTTTTGAACTCTGTATTAAAAGTAGTGAAAACAGCAAATCCCAGCAGAAAATCAACAGGAAACAGGTACTTCCTTCATATTCAAGTAGCTTTTCTTAGTTTGTGCAGAGATTTATGTAGGTTTTGAAGAGATTTGTGCAGTTTGACTGCACTTCAAGTTTATGTGTCATAAAGGCACTCAACGCTGAATTGAGCCTGTTTTTGAACTTTGTATTATATGTAGTGAAATCATTAAATCCCAGCAGAAAATCAACAGGAATCATGTAGTTCCTACATATTCAAGTAGTTCTGAGTAGTTTGTGCAGAGAATTGTGTAGTTTTTGAAGATATTTGTGCAGTTTGATTGCATGTTAGCATGAAGTATCAAAAACGCACTGAACGCTGAATTGAGCCTGTTTTTGAACTCTGTATTAAAAGTAGTGAAAACAGCAAATCCCAGCAGAAAATCAACGAGAATCATGTATTCCCTTCATATTCAAGTAGTTCTGATAGTTTGTGCAGAGATTTGTGCAGTTTTTGAAGAGATTTGTTTAGTATGATTCCATGTTAGCATGAAGTATCAAAAACGTACTGAACGCTGAATTGAGCCTGTTTTTGAACTTTGTATTAAATGTAGTGAAAATAGCAAATCCCAGCAGAAAATGAACAGGAATCAAGTAGTTCCTTCATATTGAAGTTGTTCTGAGTAGTTTGTGCAGAGATTTGTGTAGTTTTTGAAGAGAATTGTGCAGTTTGACTGCACTTCAAGTTGATGTGTCATAAAGGCACTCAACGCTGAATTGAGCCTGTTTTTCAACTCTGTATTAAATGTAGTGAAATCATTAAATCCGGGCAGAAAATCAACAGGAATCATGTAGTTACTTCATATTCAATTAGTTTTTAGTAGTTTCTGTAGAGATTTGTGTAGTTTTTGAAGAGATTGGTGCAGTTTGACTGCACTTGAAGTTGATGTGTCATATAGGCACTCAATGCTGAATTCAGCCTGTTTTTGAACTTTCTATTAAAAGTAGCGAAATCAGCAAATCCCAGCAGAAAATCAACGAGAATCATGTATTCCCTTCATATTCAAGTAGTTCTGAGTAGTTTGTGCAGAGATTTGTGCAGTTTTTGAAGAGATTTGTGCAGTTTGATTGCATGTTAGCATGAAGTATCAAAAATGCACTGAACGCTGAATTGAGCCTGTTTTTGAACTCTGTATTAAAAGTAGTGAAAACAGCAAATCCCAGCAGAAAATCAACAGGAATCAGGTACTTCCTTCATATTCAAGTTGTTCTGAGTAGTTTGTGCAGAGATTTGTGTAGTTTTTGATGAGATTTGTGCAGTTTGATTGCATGTTAGCATGAAGTATCAAAAACGAACTGAACGCTGAATTGAGCCTGTTTTTGAACTTTGTATTAAATGTAGTGAAAACAGCAAATCCCAGCAGAAAATCAACAGGAATCAAGTAGTTCCTTCATATTGAAGTTGTTCTGAGTAGTTTGTGCAGAGATTTGTGTAGCTTTTGAAGATATTTGTGCAGTTTGACTGCACTTCAAGTTTATGTTTCATAAAGGCATTGAACGCTGAATTGAGCCTGTTTTTGAACTCTGTATTAAAAGTAGTGAAAACAGCAAATCCCAGCAGAAAATCAACAGGAATCATGTAGTTCCTTCATATTCAAGTTGTTCTGAGGAGTTTGTGCAGAGATTTGTGTAGTTCTTGATGAGATTTGTGCAGTTTGATTGCATGTTAGCATGAAGTGTCAAAAACGCACTGAACGCTGAATTGAGCCTGTTTTTGAACTCTGTATTAAAATTAGTGAAAACAGCAAATCCCAGCAGAAAATCAACAGGAATCATGTATTTACTTCATATTCAAGTAGCTTTTCTTAGTTTGTGCAGAGATTTATGTAGGTTTTGAAGAGATTTGTGCAGTTTGATTTCATTTCAAGTTGATGAGTCACAAAACGCACCCAATGCTGAATTGAGTCTGTTTTTGAACTCTGTATTAAAAGTAGTTAAATCAGCAAATCCCAGCAGAAAATCAACAGGAATCATGTAGTTCCTTCATATTCAAGTAGTTCTGAGTAGTTTGTGCAGTTTTTGAAGAGATTTGTTTAGTATGATTCCATGTTAGCATGAAGTATCAAAAACGCACTGAACGCTGAATTGAGCCTGTTTTTGAACTCTGTATTAAAAGTAGTGAAAAAAGCAAATCCCAGCAGAAAATAAACAGGAATCAGGTACTTCCTTCATATTCAAGTAGCTTTTATTAGTTTGTGCAGAGATTTATATAGGTTTTGAAGAGATTTGTGCAGTTTGGTTGCATGTTAGTATGAAGTAACAAAAAGGCACTCAATGCTGAAATAAGCCTGTTTTTGAATTCTGTATTAAAAGTAGTTAAATCAGCAAATCCCAGCAGAAAATCAGCAAGAATCATGTAGTTCCTACATATTCAAGTAGTTCTGAGTAGTTTGTGCAGAGATTTGTGCAGTTTTTGAAGAGATTTGTTTAGTATGATTCCATGTTAGCATGAAGTATCAAAAACGCACTGAACGCTGAATTGAGCCTGTTTTTGAACTCTGTATTAAAAGTAGTGAAAACAGCAAATCCCAGCAGAAAATCAACAGGAATCAGGTACTTCCTTCATATTCAAGTAGCTTTTATTAGTTTGTGCAGAGATTTATGTAGTTTTTGAAGAGATTTGTGCAGTTTGATTTCATTTCAAGTTGATGAGTCACAAATCGCACCCAATGTTGAATTGAGTCTGTTTTTGAACTCTGTATTAAAAGTAGTTAAATCAGCAAATCCCAGCAGAAAACCAGCAAGAATCATGTAGTTCCTTCATATTCAAGTAGTTCTCAGAAGTTTGTGCAGCGATTTGTGTAGATTTCGAAAAGATTTTGCAGTGTGATTGCATGTTAGCATGAAGTATCAAAAACGCACTGAACGCTGAATTGAGCCTGTTTTTGAACTCTGTATTAAATGTAGTGAAATCATTAAATCCTAGAAGAAAATCAACAGGAATCATGTAGTACCTTCATATTCAAGTAGTTCTGAGTAGTTTGTGCAGAGATTTGTGCAGTTTTTGAAGAGATTTGTTTAGTATGATTCCACGTTAGCATGAAGTATCAAAAACGCACTGAACGCTGAATTGAGCCTGTTTTTGAACTCTGTATTAAAAGTAGTGAAAATAGCAAATCCCAGCAGAAAATAAACAGGAATCAGGTACTTCCTTCATATTCAAGTAGCTTTTATTAGTTTGTGCAGAGATTTATACAGGTTTTGAAGAGATTTGTGCAGTTTGGTTGCATGTTAGTATGAAGGAACAAAAAGGCACTCAATGCTGAAATAAGCCAGTTTTTGAACTCTGCATTAAAAGTAGTGAAAACAGCAAATCCCAGCAGAAAATCAACAGGAATCATTTAGTTCCTTCATATTCAAGTAGTTTTTAGTAGTTTGTGCAGAGATTTATGTAGTTTTTGAAGAGATTTGTGCAGTTTGACTGCACTTCAAGTTGATGTGTCATAAAGGTACTCAATGCTGAATTGAGCCTGTTTTTGAACTCTGTATTAAATGTAGTGTAATCATTAAATCCCAGAAGAAAATCAACAGGAATCATGTAGTTCCTTCATATTCAAGTAGTTCTGAGTAGTTTGTGCAGAGATTTGTGCAGTTTTTGAAGAGATTTGTTTAGTATGATTCCATGTTAGCATGAAGTATCAAAAACGCACTGAACGCTGAATTGAGCCTGTTTTTGAACTCTGTATTAAAATTAGTGAAAACAGCAAATCCCAGCAGAAAATCAACAGGAATCATGTAGTTCCTTCATATTCAAGTTGTTCTGAGTAGTTTGTGCAGAGATTTGTGTAGTTTTTGATGAGATTTGTGCAGTTTGATTGCATGTTAGCATGAAGTATCAAAAACGCACTGAACGCTGAATTGAGCCTGTTTTTGAACTCTGTATTAAAATTAGTTAAAACAGCAAATCCCAGCAGAAAATCAACGAGAAACATGTATTCCCTTCATATTCAAGTAGTTCTGAGTAGTTTGTGCAGAGATTTGTGTAGTTTTTGATGAGATTTGTGCAGTTTGATTGCATATTAGCATGAAGTATCAAAAACGCACTGAACGCTGAATTGAGCCTGTTTTTGAACTCTGTATTAAAAGTAGTGAAAACAGCAAATCCCAGCAGAAAATCAACAGGAATCATGTAGTTCCTTCATATTCAAGTTGTTCTGAGTAGTTTGTGCAGAGATTTGTGTAGTTTTTGATGAGATTTGTGCAGTTTGATTGCATGTTAGCATGAAGTATCAAAAACGCACTGAACGCTGAATTGAGCCTGTTTTTGAACTCTGTATTAAAAGTAGTGAAAACAGCAAATCCCAGCAGAAAATCAACAGGAATCAGGTACTTCCTTCATATTCAAGTAGCTTTTATTAGTTTGTGCAGAGATTTATGTAGTTTTTGAAGAGATTTGTGCAGTTTGATTTCATTTCAAGTTGATGAGTCACAAATCGCACCCAATGTTGAATTGAGTCTGTTTTTGAACTCTGTATTAAAAGTGGTTAAATCAGCAAATCCCAGCAGAAAACCAGCAAGAATCATGTAGTTCCTTCATATTCAAGTAGTTCTCAGAAGTTTGTGCAGCGATTTGTGTAGATTTCGAAAAGATTTTGCAGTGTGATTGCATGTTAGCATGAAGTATCAAAAACGCACTGAACGCTGAATTGAGCCTGTTTTTGAACTCTGTATTAAATGTAGTGAAATCATTAAATCCCAGAAGAAAATCAACAGGAATCATGTAGTACCTTCATATTCAAGTAGTTCTGAGTAGTTTGTGCAGAGATTTGTGCAGTTTTTGAAGAGATTTGTTTGGTATGATTCCACGTTAGCATGAAGTATCAAAAACGCACTGAACGCTGAATTGAGCCTGTTTTTGAACTCTGTATTAAAAGTAGTGAAAATAGCAAATCCCAGCAGAAAATAAACAGGAATCAGGTACTTCCTTCATATTCAAGTAGCTTTCATTAGTTTGTGCAGAGATTTATACAGGTTTTGAAGAGATTTGTGCAGTTTGGTTGCATGTTAGTATGAAGTAACAAAAAGGCACTCAATGCTGAAATAAGCCAGTTTTTGAACTCTGCATTAAAAGTAGTGAAAACAGCAAATCCCAGCAGAAAATCAACAGGAATCATTTAGTTCCTTCATATTCAAGTAGTTTTTAGTAGTTTGTGCAGAGATTTATGTAGTTTTTGAAGAGATTTGTGCAGTTTGACTGCACTTCAAGTTGATGTGTCATAAAGGTACTCAATGCTGAATTGAGCCTGTTTTTGAACTCTGTATTAAATGTAGTGTAATCATTAAATCCCAGAAGAAAATCAACAGGAATCATGTAGTTCCTTCATATTCAAGTGGTTCTGAGTAGTTTGTGCAGAGATTTGTGCAGTTTGATTTCATTTCAAGTTGGTTAGTCATAAACGCACTCAGTGCTGAATTGAGCCTGTTTTTGAACTCTGTATTAAAAGTAGTGAAAACAGCAAATCCCAGCAGAAAATCAACAAGAATCAGGTACTTCCTTCATATTCAAGTAGTTCTCAGTAGTTTGTGCAGAGATTTGTGTAGTTTTTGATGAGATTTGTGCAGTCTGATTGCATGTTAGCATGAAGTGTTAAAAACGCACTGAACGCTGAATTGAGCCTGTTTTTGAACTCTCTATTAAAAGTAGTGAAAACAGTAAATCCCAGCAGAAAATCAACAAGAATCAGGTACTTCCTTCATATTCAAGTAGTTCTGAGTAGTGTCTGCAGAGATTTGTGTAGTTTTTGAAGAGATTTGTGCAGTTTGATTGCATGTTAGCATGAAGTGTCAAAAACGCACTGAACGCTGAATTGAGCCTGTTTTTGAACTCTGTATTAAATGTAAGGAAATCATTAAATCCCAGAAGAAAATCAACAGGAATCATGTAATTCCTTCATATTCAAGTGGTTCTGAGTAGTTTGTGCAGAGATTTGTGCAGTTTTTGAAGAGATTTGTTTAGTATGATTCCATGTTAGCATGAAGTATCAAAAACGTACTGAACACTGAATTGAGCCTGTTTTTGAACTCTGTATTAAAAGTAGTAAAAACAGCAAATCCCATCAGGAAATCAATGAGAATCATGTATTCCCTTCATATTCAAGTAGTTCTGAGTAGTTTGTGCAGAGATTTGTGTAGTTTTTGAAGAGATTTGTGCAGTTTGACTGCACTTCAAGTTTATGTGTCATAAAGGCACTGAACGCTGAATTGAGCCTGTTTTTGAACTCTCTATTAAAAGTAGTGAAAACAGCAAATCCCAGCAGAAAATCAACAGGAATCATGTAGTTCCTTCATATTCAAGTAGTTCTGAGTAGTTTGTGCAGAGATTTGTGTAGTTTTTGATGAGATTTGTGCAGTTTGATTGCATGTTAGCATGAAGTGTTAAAAACGCACTGAACGCTGAATTGAGCCTGTTTTTGAACTCTCTATTAAAAGTAGTGAAAACAGCAAATCCCAGCAGAAAAGCAACAGGAATCATGTAGTTCCTTCATATTCAAGTTTTTCTGAGTAGTTTCTGCAGAGATTTGTGTAGTTTTTGATGAGATTTGTGCAGTTTGATTTCATTTCAAGTTGATGAGTCACAAACGCACCCAATGCTGAATTGAGCCTGTTTTTGAACTTTCTATTAAAAGTAGCGAAATCAGCAAATCCCTGCAGAAAATCAACAAGAATCATGTAGTTCCTTCATATTCAAGTAGTTCTGAGTAGTTTGTGCAGAGAATTGTGTAGTTTTTGAAGAGATTTGTGCAGTTTGACTGCACTTCAAGTTTATGCGTCATAAAGGCACTGAATGCTGAATTGAGCCTGTTTTTGAACTCTGTATTAAATGTAAGGAAATCATTAAATCCCAGAAGAAAATCAACAGGAATCATGTAGTTCCTTCATATTCAAGTGGTTCTGAGTAGTTTGTGCAGAGATTTGTGCAGTTTGATTTCATTTCAAGTTGGTTAGTTATAAACGCACTCAGTGCTGAATTGAGCCTGTTTTTGAACTCTGTATTAAAAGTAGTGAAATCAGCAAATCCCAGCAGAAAATCAACAAGAATCAGGTACTTCCTTCATATTCAAGTACTTCTCAGTAGTTTGTGCAGAGATTTGTGTAGTTTTTGATGAGATTTGTGCAGTCTGATTGCATGTTAGCATGAAGTGTTAAAAACGCACTGAACGCTGAATTGAGCCTGTTTTTGAACTCTGTATTAAAAGTAGTGAAAACAGTAAATCCCAGCAGAAAATCAACAAGAATCAGGTACTTCCTTCATATTCAAGTACTTCTGAGTAGTTTGTGCAGAGATTTGTGTAGTTTTTGATGAGATTTGTGCAGTTTGATTGCATGTTAGCATGAAGTGTTAAAAACGCACTGAACGCTGAATTGAGCCTGTTTTTGAACTCTGTATTAAATGTAAGGAAATCATTAAATCCCAGAAGAAAATCAACAGGAATCATGTAGTTCCTTCATATTCAAGTGGTTCTGAGTAGTTTGTGCAGAGATTTGTGCAGTTTGATTTCATTTCAAGTTGGTTAGTCATAAACGCATTCAGTGCTGAATTGAGCCTGTTTTTGAACTCTGTATTAAAAGTAGTGAAATCAGCAAATCCCAGCAGAAAATCAACAAGAATCAGGTACTTCCTTCATATTCAAGTAGTTCTGAGTAGTTTGTGCAGAGATTTGTGTAGTTTTTGATGAGATTTGTGCAGTTTGATTGCATGTTAGCATGAAGTGTTAAAAACGCACTGAACGCTGAATTGAGCCTGTTTTTGAACTCTCTATTAAAAGTAGTGAAAACAGTAAATCCCAGCAGAAAATCAACAGGAATCATGTAGTTCCTTCATATTCAAGTAGTTTTTAGTAGTTTCTGCAGAGATTTGTGTAGTTTTTGAAGAGATTTGTGCAGTTTGACTGCACTTCAAGTTTATGCGTCATAAAGGCACTGAACGCTGAATTGAGCCTGTTTTTGAACTCTGTATTAAATGTAAGGAAATCATTAAATCCCAGAAGAAAATCAACAGGAATCATGTAGTTCCTTCATATTCAAGTGGTTCTGAGTAGTTTGTGCAGAGATTTGTGCAGTTTGATTTCATTTCAAGTTGGTTAGTCATAAACGCACTCAGTGCTGAATTGAGCCTGTTTTTGAACTCTGTATTAAAAGTAGTGAAATCAGCAAATCCCAGCAGAAAATCAACAAGAATCAGGTACTTCCTTCATATTCAAGTAGTTCTCAGTAGTTTGTGCAGAGATTTGTGTAGTTTTTGATGAGATTTGTGCAGTTTGATTGCAGTTAGCATGAAGTATCAAAAACGCACTGAACGCTGAATTGAGCCTGTTTTTGAACTCTGTATTAAATGTAGTGAAATCATTAAATCCCAGAAGAAAATCAACAGGACTCATGTAGTTCCTTCATATTCAAGTAGTTCTGAGTAGTTTGTGCAGAGATTTGTGCAGTTTTTGAAGAGATTTGTTTAGTATGATTCCATGTTAGCATGAAGTATCAAAAAGCACTGAACGCTGAATTGAGCGTGTTTTTGAACTCTGTATTAAATGTAGTGAAATCATTAAATCCCAGCAGAAAATCAACGAGAATCATGTATTCCCTTCATATTCAAGTAGTTCTGAGTAGTTTGTGCAGAGATTTGTGTAGTTTTTGAAGAGATCTGTGCAGTTTGACTGCACTTCAAGTTTATGTGTCATAAAGGCACTGAACGCTGAATTGAGCCTGTTTTTGAACTCTCTATTAAAAGTAGTGAAAACAGCAAATCCCAGCAGAAAATCAACAGGAATCATGTAGTTCCTTCATATTCAAGTAGTTTTTAGTAGTTTCTGCAGAGATTTGTGTAGTTTTTGAAAAGATTTGTGCAGTTTGACTGCACTTCAAGTTTATGCATCATAAAGGCACTGAACGCTGAATTGAGCCTGTTTTTGAACTCTGTATTAAATGTAAGGAAATCATTAAATCCCAGAAGAAAATCAACAGGAATCATGTAGTTCCTTCATATTCAAGTGGTTCTGAGTAGTTTGTGCAGAGATTTGTGCAGTTTGATTTCATTTCAAGTTGGTTAGTCATAAACGCACTCAGTGCTGAATTGAGCCTGTTTTTGAACTCTGTATTAAAAGTAGTGAAATCAGCAAATCCCAGCAGAAAATCAACAAGAATCAGGTACTTCCTTCATATTCAAGTAGTTCTCAGTAGTTTGTGCAGAGATTTGTGTAGTTTTTGATGAGATTTGTGCAGTCTGATTGCATGTTAGCATGAAGTGTTAAAAACGCACTGAACCCTGAATTGAGCCTGTTTTTGAACTCTGTATTAAAAGTAGTGAAAACAGTAAATCCCAGCAGAAAATTAACAAGAATCAAGTACTTCCTTCATATTCAAGTAGTTCTGAGTAGTTTGTGCAGAGATTTGTGTAGTTTTTGAAGAGATCTGTGCAGTTTGACTGCACATCAAGTTTATGTGTCATAAAGGCACTGAACGCTGAATTGAGCCTGTTTTTGAACTCTCTATTAAAAGTAGTGAAAACAGCAAATCCCAGCAGAAAATCAACAGGAATCATGTAGTTCCTTCATATTCAAGTAGTTTTTAGTAGTTTGTGCAGAGATTTGTGTAGTTTTTGAAGAGATTTGTGCAGTTTGACTGCACTTCAAGTTTATGTGTCATAAAGGCACTGAACGCTGAATTGAGCCTGTTTTTGAACTCTGTATTAAAAGTATTGAAAACAGCAAATCCCAGCAGAAAATCAACAGGAATCATGTAGTTCCTTCATATTCAAGTTGTTCTGAGTAGTTTGTGCAGAGATTTGTGTAGTTTTTGAAGAGATTTGTGCAGTTTGATTGCATGTTAGCATGAAGTGTCAAAAACGCACTGAACGCTGAATTGAGCCTGTTTTTGAACTCTGTATTAAATGTAAGGAAATCATTAAATCCCAGAAGAAAATCAACAGGAATCATGTAGTTCCTTCATATTCAAGTGGTTCTGAGTAGTTTGTGCAGAGATTTGTGCAGTTTTTGAAGAGATTTGTTTAGTATGATTCCATGTTAGCATGAAGTATCAAAAACGTACTGAACACTGAATTGAGCCTGTTTTTGAACTCTGTATTAAAAGTAGTAAAAACAGCAAATCCCATCAGGAAATCAATGAGAATCATGTATTCCCTTCATATTCAAGTAGTTCTGAGTAGTTTGTGCAGAGATTTGTGTAGTTTTTGAAGAGATTTGTGCAGTTTGACTACACTTCAAGTTTATGTGTCATAAAGGCACTGAACGCTGAATTGAGCCTGTTTTTGAACTCTCTATTAAAAGTAGTGAAAACAGCAAATCCCAGCAGAAAATCAACAGGAATCATGTAGTTCCTTCATATTCAAGTAGTTTTTAGTAGTTTCTGCAGAGATTTGTGTAGTTTTTGAAGAGATTTGTGCAGTTTGACTGCACTTCAAGTTTATGTGTCATAAAGGCACTGAACGCTGAATTGAGCCTGTTTTTGAACTCTGTATTAAAAGTAGTGAAAACAGTAAATCCCAGCAGAAAATCAACAAGAATCAGGTACTTCCTTCATATTCAAGTAGTTCTGAGTAGTTTGTGCAGAGATTTGTGTAGTTTTTGATGAGATTTGTGCAGTTTGATTGCATGTTAGCATGAAGTGTTAAAAACGCACTGAACTCTGAATTGAGCCTGTTTTTGAACTCTCTATTAAAAGTAGTGAAAACAGCAAATCCCAGCAGAAAATCAACAGGAATCATGTAGTTCCTTCATATTCAAGTAGTTTTTAGTAGTGTCTGCAGAGATTTGTGTAGTTTTTGAAGAGATTTGTGCAGTTTGACTGCACTTCAAGTTTATGTGTCATAAAGGCACTGAACGCTGAATTGAGTCTGTTTTTGAACTCTGTATTAAAAGTAGTGAAAACAGCAAATCCCAGCAGAAAATCAACAGGAATCATGTAGTTCCGTCATATTCAAGTTGTTCTGAGTAGTTTGTGCAGAGATTTGTGTAGTTTTTGATGAGATTTGTGCAGTTTGATTGCATGTTAGCATGAAGTGTCAAAAACGCACTGAACGCTGAATTGAGCCTGTTTTTGAACTCTGTATTAAAAGTAGTGAAAACCGCAAATCTCTGCAGAAAATCAACAAGAATCATGTAGTTCCTTCATATTCAAGTAGTTCTGAGTAGTTTGTGCAGAGATTTGTGCAGTTTGATTTCATTTCAAGTTGATGAGTCACAAACGCACCCAATGCTGAATTGAGCCTGTTTTTGAACTTTCTATTAAAAGTCGCGAAATCAGCAAATCCCTGCAGAAAATCAACAAGAATCATGTAGTTCCTTCATATTCAAGTAGTTCTGAGTAGTTTGTGCAGAGATTTGTGTAGTTTTTGAAGAGATTTATGCAGTTTGACTGCACTTCAAGTTGATGTGTCATAAAGGCACTCCACGCTGAATTGAGCCTGTTTTTGAACTTTGTATTAAATGTAGTGAAAACAGAACTACTTGAATATGAAGGGACTACATGATTCCCGTTGATTTTCTGCTGGGATTTGCTGAGTAGTTTGTGCAGAGAATTGTGTAGGTTTTGATGAGATTTGTGCAGTTTGATTGCATGTTAGCATGAAGTATCAAAAACGCACTGAACGCTGAATTGAGCCTGTTTTTGAACTCTGTATTAAAATTAGTGAAAACAGCAAATCCCAGCAGAAAATCAACAGGAATCATGTAGTTCCTTCATATTCAAGTAGTTTTTAGTAGTTTGTGCAGAGATGTGTGTAGTTTTTGAAGAGATTTGTGCAGTTTGATTGCATGTTAGCATGAAGTATCAAAAACGCACTGAACGCTGAATTGAGCCTGTTTTTGAACTCTGTATTAAATGTAGTGAAATCATTAAATCCCAGAAGAAAATAAACAGGAATAATGTAGTTCCTTCATATTCAAGTTGTTCTGAGTAGTTTGTGCAGAGATTTGTGTAGTTTTTGATGAGATTTGTGCAGTGCGGTTGCATGTTAGCATGAAGTAACAAAAAGGCACTCAATGCTGAAATAAACCTGTTTTTGAACTCTGTATTAAAATGAGTGAAATCAGCAAATCCCAGCAGAAAATAAACAGGAATCATGTAGTTCCTTCATATTCAAGTAGTTCTGAGTAGTTTGTGCAGAGACATGTGCAGTTTGATTTCATTTCAAGTTGATTAGTCATAAACGCACTCAATGCTAAATTGAGCCTGTTTTTGAACTCTGTATTACAAGTAGTGAAATAAGCAAATCCCATTAGAAAATCAACAGGAATCATGTAGTTCCTTCATATTCAAGTAGCTTTTATTAGTTTGTGCAGAGATTTGTGCAGTTTGGTTGCATGTTAGTATGAAGTAACAAAAACGCACTCAATGCTGAAGTGAGCCTGTTTTTGAACTTTGTATTAAATGTAGTGAAAACAGCAAATCCCAGCAGAAAATCAATGAGAATCATGTATTCCCTTCATATTCAAGTAGTTCTGAGTAGTTTGTGCAGAGATTTGTGAAGTTTTTGAAGAGATTTGTTTAGTATGATTCCATGTTAGCATGAAGTATCAAAAACGCACTGAACGCTGAATTGAGCCTGTTTTTGAACTTTGTATTAAATGTAGTGAAATCATTAAATCCGGGCAGAAAATCAACAGTAATCATGTAGTTACTTCATATTCAAGTAGTTCTGAGTAGTTTGTGCAGAGATTTGTCCAGTTTTTGAAGAGATTTGTGCAGTTTGATTGCATGTTAGCATGAAGTATCAAAAACGCACTGAACGCTGAATTGAGCCTGTTTTTGAACTCTGTATTAAATGTAGTGAAATCATTAAATCCCAGAAGAAAATCAACAGGAATCATGTAGTTCCTTCATATTCAAGTAGTTCTCAGTAGTTTGTGCAGTTTTTGAAGAGATTTGTTTAGTATGATTCCATGTTAGCATGAAGTATCAAAAACGCACTGAACGCTGAATTGAGCCTGTTTTTGAACTCTTTATTAAAAGTAGTGAAAACAGCAAATCCCAGTAGAAAATCAACAGGAATCATGTTGTTCCCTTATATTCAAGTTGTTCTGAGTAGTTTGTGCAGAGATTTGTGTAGTTTTTGAAGAGATTTGTGCAGTTTGATTTCATTTCAAGTTGATGAGTCACAAAACGCACCCAATGCTGAATTGAGTCTGTTTTTGAACTCTGTATTAAAAGTAGTTAAATCAGCAAATCCCAGCAGAAAATCTGCAAGAATCATGTAGTTCCTTCATATTCAAGTAGTTCTGAGTAGTTTGTGCAGAGATTTGTGCAGTTTTTGAAGAGATTTGTTTAGTATGATTCCATGTTAGCATGAAGTATCAAAAACGCACTGAACGCTGAATTGAGTCTGTTTTTGAACTCTGTATTAAAAGTAGTGAAAACAGCAAATCCCAGCAGAAAATCAACAGGAATCATGTAGTTACTTCATATTCAACTAGTTTTTAGTAGTTTCTGCAGAGATTTGTGTAGTTTTTGAAGAGATTTGTGCAATTTGACTGCACTTCAAGTTGATGTTTCATAAAGACACTCAACGCTGAATTGAGCCTGTTTTTCAACTCTGTATTAAATGTAGTGAAATAATTAAATCCGGGCAGAAAATCAACAGGAATCATGTAGTTCCTTCATATTCAAGTAGTTCTGAGTAGTTTGTGCAGAGATTTCTGCAGTTTGATTTCATTTCAAGTTGATTAGTCATAAACGCACTCAATGATGAATTGAGCCTGTTTTTGAACTCTGTATTAAAAGTAGTGAAATAAGCAAATCTCATTAGAAAATCAACAGGAATCATGTAGTTCCTTCATATTCAAGTAGCTTTTATTAGTTTGTGCAGAGATTTGTCTAGTTTTTGAAGAGATTTGTGCAGTTCGGTTGCATGTTAGTATGAAGTAACAAAAAGGCACTCAATGCTGAAATAAATCTGTTTTTGAACTCTGTATTAAAATGAGCGAAATCAGCAAATCCCAGCAGAAAATAAACAGGAATCATGTAGTTCCTTCATATTCAAGTAGTTCTGAGTAGTTTGTGCAGAGATTTGTGCAGTTTTTGAAGAGATTTGTTTAGTATGATTCCATGTTAGCATGAAGTATCAAAAACGCACTGAACGCTGAATTGAGTCTGTTTTTGAACTCTGTATTAAAAGTAGTGAAAACAGCAAATCCCAGCAGAAAATCAACAGGAATCATGTAGTTCCTTCATATTCAAGTTGTTCTGAGTATTTTGTGCATAGATTTGTGTAGTTTTTGAAGAGATTTGTGCAGTTTGACTGCACTTCAAGTTGATGTGTCATAAAGGTACTCAACGCTGAATTGAGCCTGTTTTTGAACTTTGTATTAAATGCAGTGAAATCATTAAATCCCAGCAGAAAATCAACGGGAATCATGTAGTCCCTTCATATTGAAGTAGTTCTGAGTAGTTTGTGCAGAGAATTGTGTAGTTTTTGATGAGATTTGTGCAGTTTGATTGCATGTTAGCATGAAGTATCAAAAACGCACTGAACGCTGAATTGAGCCTGTTTTTGAACTCTGTATTAAAAGTAGTGAAAACAGCAAATCCCAGCAGAAAATCAACAGGAATCATGTAGTTCCTTCATATTCAAGTTGTTCTGAGTAGTTTGTGCAGAGATTTGTGTAGTTTTTGATGAGATTTGTGCAGTTTGATTGCATGTTAGCATGAAGTATCAAAAACGCACTGAACGCTAAATTGAGCCTGTTTTTGAACTCTGTATTAAAAGTAGTGAAAACAGCAAATCCCAGCAGAAAATCAACAGGAATCATGTAGTTCCTTCATATTCAAGTAGTTCTGAGTAGTTTGTGCAGAGAATTGTGTAGTTTTTGAAGATATTTGTGCAGTTTGACTGCACTTCAAGTTTATGTGTCATAAAGGCACTCAACGCTGAATTGAGCCTGTTTTTGAACTTTGTATTAAATGTAGTGAAATAATGTAGCCGCAAGGGGGTACAAGCCAGTGCCTTATTGTGCCGGTCCCAAGCCCGGATGAATACAGAGGGTTGTGTCAGGAAGGGCATCCGACGTAAAACTTTTGCCAAATCAAACATGCGAATCGAATCAATGACTTCCATACCGGATCGGTCGAGGCCCGGGTTAACAACGACCGCCATCGGTGCTGTTCACGTACAGGGTACCGGTGGAAATTGGACTACTGTTCGTCGAAGAAGTCGAAGAAGGAGAGGAGGAAGGTGTTTTCGTAGGAAGAGAGAGAAAAGGAACGGCAAGAGTCTAGGACTGAGAGTAGGGACTTTGAATGTTGGAACTATGACAGGGAAAGGTAGAGAGTTGGTTGACATGATGCAGAGGAGGAAGGTAGACATACTGTGTGTCCAGGAGACCAGGTGGAAAGGTAGCAAGGCTAGAAGTTTAGGAGCAGGGTTCAAGTTGTTCTATCATGGTGTAGATAGGAAGAGAAATGGAGTAGGAGTTATCTTGAAGGAGGAGTTTGTTAGGAATGTTCTGGAGGTTAAAAGAGTATCAGATAGAGTAATGAGTCTGAAGCTAGAAATCAAAGGTGTAATGTTCAATGTTGTTAGTGGGTATGCTCCACAGGTAGGATGTGAGCTGGAGGAGAAGGAGAAATTCTGGTTGGACCTTGATGAAGTGATGCAGAGCATCCCTAGAAGTGAGAGAGTTGTCATTGGTGCAGACTTCAATGGACACGTTGGTGCAGGAAACAGAGATGATGAGGAGGTGATGGGCAGGTTTGGTATCCAGGAGAGGAACACAGAAGGACAGATGGTGGTTGACTTTGCAAAAAGGATGGAAATGGCTGTAGTGAATACTTTCTTCCAGAAGAGGCAGGAACATAGGGTGACTTATAAGAGTGGAGGTAGGAGTACACAGGTAGACTACATCTTGTGTAGACGGTGTAATCTGAAGGAGATCAGTGACTGCAAAGTAGTGGTAGGTGAGAGTGTAGCCAGACAGCATAGGATGGTGGTGTGTAGGATGACTCTGGTGGTGAGGAAGATGAAGAGGGCAAAGACAGAGCAGAGGACTAAATGGTGGAAGCTGAAAAAGGAAGAGTGTTGTATGATTTTTAGGAAGGAGTTGAGACAGGCTCTGGATGGCCAGGAGGTGCTTCCAGTTGACTGGACAACTACAGCTAATGTGATCAGGGAGACAGGTAAGAGAGTATTTGGTGTGTCATCTGGAAGGAAAGTGGATAAGGAGACTTGGTGGTGGAATGAGGAGGTGCAGGAGTGTATACAGAGAAAGAGGTTAGCTAAGAAGAAGTGGGACACTGAGAGGACTGAAGAGAGTAGACAGGAATACAGGGAGATGCAGCGTAAGGTGAAAGTAGAGGTGGCAAAGGCCAAACAAAGGGCTTACGATGACTTGTATGCTAGGTTGGACAGTAAGGAGGGAGAGACTGATCTATACAGGTTGGCAAGGCAGAGAGACAGAGATGGGAAGGACGTGCAGGCGGTTAGGGTGATTAAGGATAGAGATGAAAGTGTATTGACAGATGCCAGTAGTGTGATGGGAAGATGGAAAGAGTACTTTGAAGAACTAATGAATGAGGAAAATGAGAGAGAACGAAGAGTAGAAGAGGTGACTGTTGTGGACCAGGAAGTAGCAAAGATTAGTAAGGATGAAGTGAGGAGGGCACTGAAGAGGATGAAGAGTGGAAAAGCACTCGGTCCTGATGATATACCTGTGGAGGTCTGGAAGTGTCTAGGAGAGGTAGCAGTAGAGTTTCTGACTGGGTTGTTCAACAGGATCTTAGATAGTGAGAAGATGCCTGAGGAACGGAGGAGAAGTGTGCTGGTGCCCATTTTTAAGAACAAGGGAGATGTACAGAGTTGTAGCAACTACAGAGGAATAAAGCTGATGAGCCATACAATGAAGTTATGGGAAAGAGTAGTTGAAGCTAGACTAAGGGCAGAAGTGAGCATTTGTGAGCAGCAGTATGGTTTCATGCCAAAAAAGAGTACTACAGATGCAGTATTTGCTTTGAGGATGTTGATAGAGAAGTACAGAGAAGGTCAGAGGGAGTTGCATTGTGTCTTTGTAGATCTGGAGAAAGCTTATGACAGGGTGCCCAGAGAGGAACTGTGGTATTGTATGAGGAAGTCTGGAGTGGCAGAGAAGTATGTTAGAGCAGTGCAGGACATGTATGAGGACTGTAAGACAGTGGTGAGGTGTGCTGTAGGTGTGACAGAGGAGTTCAAGGTGGAGGTGGGACTGCATCAGGGATCAGCTCTGAGCCCCTTCTTGTTTGCTATGGTGATGGACAGGCTGACAGACGAGGTTAGACAGGAATCTCCATGGACTATGATGTTTGCAGATGACATTGTGATCTGTAGTGAGAGCAGGGAACAGGTGGAGGAGAAGCTAGAGTGGTGGAGGTTTGCCCTGGAAAGGAGAGGAATGAAGGTTAGCCGCAGCAAGACGGAGTATATGTGTGTGAATGAGAGGGACCCAAGTGGAAGAGTGAGGTTACAGGGAGAAGAGATAAAGAAGGTGCGAGATTTTAAGTACTTAGGGTCAACGGTCCAGAGCAATGGAGAGTGTGGAAAAGAGGTGAAGAAGCGTGTGCAGGCAGGCTGGAACGGGTGGAGAAAAGTGTCAGGTGTTATGTGTGATAGGAGAGTTTCAGCTAAGATGAAAGGAAAGGTGTACAAAACTGTGGTGAGACCAGCGATGTTGTTTGGTCTAGAGACAGTGTCACTGAGGAAAAGACAGGAGGCAGAGCTGGAGGTAGCAGAGATGAAGATGCTGAGGTTCTCTTTGGGAGTGACCAGGTTGGATAGGGTCAGGAATGAGTACATCAGAGGGACAGCACATGTTAGGGGTTTTGGAGATAAAGTCAGAGAGGCCAGACTGAGATGGTTCGGACATGTCCAGAGGAGAGATAGTGAATATATTGGTAGAAGGATGCTGAGTTTTGAACTGCCAGGCAGGAGGCCTAGAGGAAGACCTAAGAGGAGGTTTATAGATGTAGTGAAAGAGGACATGAAGGTGGTTGGCGTGAGAGAAGAGGATGCAGAAGACAGGCTTAGATGGAGGCAACTGATTCGCTGTGGCGACCCCTGAAGGGAAAAGCCGAAAGGATAAGAAGAAGAAGAAGATTAAATGTAGTGAAATCATTGAATCCCAGCAGAAAATCAACAGGAATCATGTAGTTCCTTCATATTCAATTAGTTTTTAGTAGTTTCTGTAGAGATTTGTGTAGTTTTTGAAGAGATTGGTGCAGTTTGACTGCACTTGAACTTGATGTGTCATATAGGCACTCAATGCTGAATTGAGCCTGTTTTTGAACTTTCTATTAAAAGTAGCGAAATCAGCAAATCCCAGCAGAAAATCAACAGGAATCATGTAGTTCCTTCATATTCAAATAGTTCTGAGTAGTTTGTGCAGAGATTTGTGTAGTTTTTGATGAGATTTGTCCAGTTTAGCATGAAGTATCAAAAACGCACTGAACGCTGAATTGAGCCTGTTTTTGGACTCTGTATTAAAATTAGTGAAAACAGCAAATCCCAGCAGAAAATCAACAGGAATCATGTAGTTCCTTCATATTCAAGTAGTTCTGAGTAGTTTGTGCAGAGAATTGTGTAGTTTTTGAAGATATTTGTGCAGTTTGCCTGCACTTCAAGTTCATGTGTCATACAGGCACTCAACGCTGAATTGAGCCTGTTTTTCAACTCTGTATTAAATGTAGTGAAATCATTAAATCCGGGCAGAAAATCAACAGGAATCATGTAGTTACTTCATATTCAATTAGTTTTTAGTAGTTTCTGTAGAGATTTGTGTAGTTTTTGAAGAGATTGGTGCAGTTTGACTGCACTTGAAGTTGATGTGTCATATAGGCACTCAATGCTGAATTGAGCCTGTTTTTGAACTTTCTATTAAAAGTAGCGAAATCAGCAAATCCCAGCAGAAAATCAACAGGAATCATGTAGTTCCTTCATATTCAAGTAGTTCTGAGTAGTTTGTGCAGAGATTTGTGTAGTTTTTGATGAGATTTGTGCAGTTTGATTGCATATTAGCATGAAGTATCAAAAACGCACTGAACGCTGAATTGAGCCTGTTTTTGAACTCTGTATTAAAAGTAGTGAAAACAACAAATCCCAGCAGAAAATCAACAGGAATCATGTAGTTCCTTCATATTCAAGTAGTTTTTAGTAATTTGTGCAGAGATTTGTGTAGTTTTTGAAGAGATTTGTGCAGTTTGACTGCACCTCAAATTTATGTGTCATAAAGGCACTGAACGCTGAATTGAGCCTGTTTTTGAACTTTGTATTAAATGTAGTGAAAACAGCAAATCCCAGCAGAAAATCAACGAGAATCATGTATTCCCTTCATATTCAAGTAGTTCTGAGTAGTTTGTGCAGAGATTTGTGCAGTTTTTGAAGAGAATTGTTTAGTATGATTCCATGTTAGCATGAAGTATCAAAAACGTACTGAATGCTGAATTGAGCCTGTTTTTGAACTTTGTATTAAATGTAGTGAAAACAGCAAATCCCAGCAGAAAATCAACAGGAATCAAGTAGTTCCTTCATATTGAAGTTGTTCTGAGTAGTTTGTGCAGAGATTTGTCTAGTTTTTGAAGAGATTTGTGCAGTTCGGTTGCATGTTAGTATGAAGTAACAAAAAGGCACTCAATGCTGAAATAAACCTGTTTTTGAACTCTGTATTAAAATGAGTGAAATCAGTAAATCCCAGCAGAAAATAAACAGGAATCATGTAGTTCCTTCATATTCAAGTAGTTCTGAGTAGTTTGTGCAGAGACTTGTGCAGTTTGATTTCATTTCAAGTTGGTTAGTCATAAACGCACTCAATGCTGAATTGAGCCTGTTTTTGAACTTTGTATTAAATGTAGTGAAAACAGCAAATCCCAGCAGAAAATCAATGAGAATCATGTATTCCCTTCATATTCAAGTAGTTCTGAGTAGTTTGTGCAGAGATTTATATAGGTTTTGAAGAGATTTGTGCAGTTTGGTTGCATGTTAGTATGAAGTAACAAAAAGGCACTCAATGCTGAAATAAGCCTGTTTTTGAACTCTGTATTAAAAGTAGTTAAATCAGCAAATCCCAGCAGAAAATCAGCAAGAATCATGTAGTTCCTACATATTCAAGTAGTTCTGAGTAGTTTGTGCAGAGATTTGTGCAGTTTTTGAAGAGATTTGTTTAGTATGATTCCATGTTAGCATGAAGTATCAAAAACGCACTGAACGCTAAATTGAGCCTGTTTTTGAACTCTGTATTAAAAGTAGTGAAAACAGCAAATCCCAGCAGAAAATCAACAGGAATCATGTAGTTCCTTCATATTCAAGTAGTTCTGAGTAGTTTGTGCAGAGAATTGTGTAGTTTTTGAAGATATTTGTGCAGTTTGACTGCATTTCAAGTTTATGTGTCATAAAGGCACTGAACGCTGAATTGAGCCTGTTTTTGAACTCTGTATTAAATGTAGTGAAATCATTAAATCCCAGAAGAAAATCAACAGGAATCATCTAGTTCCTTCATATTCAAGTAGTTCTGAGTAGTTTGTGCAGAGATTTGTGCAGTTTTTGAAGAGATTTGTTTATTATGATTCCATGTTAGCATGAAGTATCAAAAAAGCACTGAACGCTGAATTGAGCCTGTTTTTGAACTCTGTATTAAAAGTAGTGAAAAACAGCAAATCCTAGCAGAAAATCAACAGGAATCATGTAGTTCCTTCATATTCAAGTTGTTCTGAGTAGTTTGTGCAGAGATTTGTGTAGTTTTTGATGAGATTTGTGCAGTTTGATTGCATGTTAGCATGAAGTATCAAAAAAGCACTGAACGCTGAATTGAGCCTGTTTTTGAACTCTGTATTAAAAGTAGTGAAAACAGCAAATCCTAGCAGAAAATCAACAGGAATCATGTAGTTCCTTCATATTCAAGTTGTTCTGAGTAGTTTGTACAGAGATTTGTGTAGTTTTTGATGAGATTTGTGCAGTTTGATTGCATGTTAGCATGAAGTATCAAAAAAGCACTGAACGCTGAATTGAGCCTGTTTTTGAACTCTGTATTAAAAGTAGTGAAAACAGCAAATCCCAGCAGAAAATCAACAGGAAACAGGTACTTCCTTCATATTCAAGTAGCTTTTCTTAGTTTGTGCAGAGATTTATGTAGGTTTTGAAGAGATTTGTGCAGTTTGACTGCACTTCAAGTTTATGTGTCATAAAGGCACTCAACGCTGAATTGAGCCTGTTTTTGAACTTTGTATTATATGTAGTGAAATCATTAAATCCCAGCAGAAAATCAACAGGAATCATGTAGTTCCTACATATTCAAGTAGTTCTGAGTAGTTTGTGCAGAGAATTGTGTAGTTTTTGAAGATATTTGTGCAGTTTGATTGCATGTTAGCATGAAGTATCAAAAACGCACTGAACGCTGAATTGAGCCTGTTTTTGAACTCTGTATTAAAAGTAGTGAAAACAGCAAATCCCAGCAGAAAATCAACGAGAATCATGTATTCCCTTCATATTCAAGTAGTTCTGATAGTTTGTGCAGAGATTTGTGCAGTTTTTGAAGAGATTTGTTTAGTATGATTCCATGTTAGCATGAAGTATCAAAAACGTACTGAACGCTGAATTGAGCCTGTTTTTGAACTTTGTATTAAATGTAGTGAAAATAGCAAATCCCAGCAGAAAATGAACAGGAATCAAGTAGTTCCTTCATATTGAAGTTGTTCTGAGTAGTTTGTGCAGAGATTTGTGTAGTTTTTGAAGAGAATTGTGCAGTTTGACTGCACTTCAAGTTGATGTGTCATAAAGGCACTCAACGCTGAATTGAGCCTGTTTTTCAACTCTGTATTAAATGTAGTGAAATCATTAAATCCGGGCAGAAAATCAACAGGAATCATGTAGTTACTTCATATTCAATTAGTTTTTAGTAGTTTCTGTAGAGATTTGTGTAGTTTTTGAAGAGATTGGTGCAGTTTGACTGCACTTGAAGTTGATGTGTCATATAGGCACTCAATGCTGAATTCAGCCTGTTTTTGAACTTTCTATTAAAAGTAGCGAAATCAGCAAATCCCAGCAGAAAATCAACGAGAATCATGTATTCCCTTCATATTCAAGTAGTTCTGAGTAGTTTGTGCAGAGATTTGTGCAGTTTTTGAAGAGATTTGTGCAGTTTGATTGCATGTTAGCATGAAGTATCAAAAATGCACTGAACGCTGAATTGAGCCTGTTTTTGAACTCTGTATTAAAAGTAGTGAAAACAGCAAATCCCAGCAGAAAATCAACAGGAATCAGGTACTTCCTTCATATTCAAGTTGTTCTGAGTAGTTTGTGCAGAGATTTGTGTAGTTTTTGATGAGATTTGTGCAGTTTGATTGCATGTTAGCATGAAGTATCAAAAACGAACTGAACGCTGAATTGAGCCTGTTTTTGAACTTTGTATTAAATGTAGTGAAAACAGCAAATCCCAGCAGAAAATCAACAGGAATCAAGTAGTTCCTTCATATTGAAGTTGTTCTGAGTAGTTTGTGCAGAGATTTGTGTAGCTTTTGAAGATATTTGTGCAGTTTGACTGCACTTCAAGTTTATGTTTCATAAAGGCATTGAACGCTGAATTGAGCCTGTTTTTGAACTCTGTATTAAAAGTAGTGAAAACAGCAAATCCCAGCAGAAAATCAACAGGAATCATGTATTTACTTCATATTCAAGTAGCTTTTCTTAGTTTGTGCAGAGATTTATGTAGGTTTTGAAGAGATTTGTGCAGTTTGATTTCATTTCAAGTTGATGAGTCACAAAACGCACCCAATGCTGAATTGAGTCTGTTTTTGAACTCTGTATTAAAAGTAGTTAAATCAGCAAATCCCAGCAGAAAATCAACAGGAATCATGTAGTTCCTTCATATTCAAGTAGTTCTGAGTAGTTTGTGCAGTTTTTGAAGAGATTTGTTTAGTATGATTCCATGTTAGCATGAAGTATCAAAAACGCACTGAACGCTGAATTGAGCCTGTTTTTGAACTCTGTATTAAAAGTAGTGAAAAAAGCAAATCCCAGCAGAAAATAAACAGGAATCAGGTACTTCCTTCATATTCAAGTAGCTTTTATTAGTTTGTGCAGAGATTTATATAGGTTTTGAAGAGATTTGTGCAGTTTGGTTGCATGTTAGTATGAAGTAACAAAAAGGCACTCAATGCTGAAATAAGCCTGTTTTTGAATTCTGTATTAAAAGTAGTTAAATCAGCAAATCCCAGCAGAAAATCAGCAAGAATCATGTAGTTCCTACATATTCAAGTAGTTCTGAGTAGTTTGTGCAGAGATTTGTGCAGTTTTTGAAGAGATTTGTTTAGTATGATTCCATGTTAGCATGAAGTATCAAAAACGCACTGAACGCTGAATTGAGCCTGTTTTTGAACTCTGTATTAAAAGTAGTGAAAACAGCAAATCCCAGCAGAAAATCAACAGGAATCAGGTACTTCCTTCATATTCAAGTAGCTTTTATTAGTTTGTGCAGAGATTTATGTAGTTTTTGAAGAGATTTGTGCAGTTTGATTTCATTTCAAGTTGATGAGTCACAAATCGCACCCAATGTTGAATTGAGTCTGTTTTTGAACTCTGTATTAAAAGTAGTTAAATCAGCAAATCCCAGCAGAAAACCAGCAAGAATCATGTAGTTCCTTCATATTCAAGTAGTTCTCAGAAGTTTGTGCAGCGATTTGTGTAGATTTCGAAAAGATTTTGCAGTGTGATTGCATGTTAGCATGAAGTATCAAAAACGCACTGAACGCTGAATTGAGCCTGTTTTTGAACTCTGTATTAAATGTAGTGAAATCATTAAATCCTAGAAGAAAATCAACAGGAATCATGTAGTACCTTCATATTCAAGTAGTTCTGAGTAGTTTGTGCAGAGATTTGTGCAGTTTTTGAAGAGATTTGTTTAGTATGATTCCACGTTAGCATGAAGTATCAAAAACGCACTGAACGCTGAATTGAGCCTGTTTTTGAACTCTGTATTAAAAGTAGTGAAAATAGCAAATCCCAGCAGAAAATAAACAGGAATCAGGTACTTCCTTCATATTCAAGTAGCTTTTATTAGTTTGTGCAGAGATTTATACAGGTTTTGAAGAGATTTGTGCAGTTTGGTTGCATGTTAGTATGAAGGAACAAAAAGGCACTCAATGCTGAAATAAGCCAGTTTTTGAACTCTGCATTAAAAGTAGTGAAAACAGCAAATCCCAGCAGAAAATCAACAGGAATCATTTAGTTCCTTCATATTCAAGTAGTTTTTAGTAGTTTGTGCAGAGATTTATGTAGTTTTTGAAGAGATTTGTGCAGTTTGACTGCACTTCAAGTTGATGTGTCATAAAGGTACTCAATGCTGAATTGAGCCTGTTTTTGAACTCTGTATTAAATGTAGTGTAATCATTAAATCCCAGAAGAAAATCAACAGGAATCATGTAGTTCCTTCATATTCAAGTAGTTCTGAGTAGTTTGTGCAGAGATTTGTGCAGTTTTTGAAGAGATTTGTTTAGTATGATTCCATGTTAGCATGAAGTATCAAAAACGCACTGAACGCTGAATTGAGCCTGTTTTTGAACTCTGTATTAAAATTAGTGAAAACAGCAAATCCCAGCAGAAAATCAACAGGAATCATGTAGTTCCTTCATATTCAAGTTGTTCTGAGTAGTTTGTGCAGAGATTTGTGTAGTTTTTGATGAGATTTGTGCAGTTTGATTGCATGTTAGCATGAAGTATCAAAAACGCACTGAACGCTGAATTGAGCCTGTTTTTGAACTCTGTATTAAAATTAGTTAAAACAGCAAATCCCAGAAGAAAATCAACGAGAAACATGTATTCCCTTCATATTCAAGTAGTTCTGAGTAGTTTGTGCAGAGATTTGTGTAGTTTTTGATGAGATTTGTGCAGTTTGATTGCATATTAGCATGAAGTATCAAAAACGCACTGAACGCTGAATTGAGCCTGTTTTTGAACTCTGTATTAAAAGTAGTGAAAACAGCAAATCCCAGCAGAAAATCAACAGGAATCATGTAGTTCCTTCATATTCAAGTTGTTCTGAGTAGTTTGTGCAGAGATTTGTGTAGTTTTTGATGAGATTTGTGCAGTTTGATTGCATGTTAGCATGAAGTATCAAAAACGCACTGAACGCTGAATTGAGCCTGTTTTTGAACTCTGTATTAAAAGTAGTGAAAACAGCAAATCCCAGCAGAAAATCAACAGGAATCAGGTACTTCCTTCATATTCAAGTAGCTTTTATTAGTTTGTGCAGAGATTTATGTAGTTTTTGAAGAGATTTGTGCAGTTTGATTTCATTTCAAGTTGATGAGTCACAAATCGCACCCAATGTTGAATTGAGTCTGTTTTTGAACTCTGTATTAAAAGTGGTTAAATCAGCAAATCCCAGCAGAAAACCAGCAAGAATCATGTAGTTCCTTCATATTCAAGTAGTTCTCAGAAGTTTGTGCAGCGATTTGTGTAGATTTCGAAAAGATTTTGCAGTGTGATTGCATGTTAGCATGAAGTATCAAAAACGCACTGAACGCTGAATTGAGCCTGTTTTTGAACTCTGTATTAAATGTAGTGAAATCATTAAATCCCAGAAGAAAATCAACAGGAATCATGTAGTACCTTCATATTCAAGTAGTTCTGAGTAGTTTGTGCAGAGATTTGTGCAGTTTTTGAAGAGATTTGTTTGGTATGATTCCACGTTAGCATGAAGTATCAAAAACGCACTGAACGCTGAATTGAGCCTGTTTTTGAACTCTGTATTAAAAGTAGTGAAAATAGCAAATCCCAGCAGAAAATAAACAGGAATCAGGTACTTCCTTCATATTCAAGTAGCTTTCATTAGTTTGTGCAGAGATTTATACAGGTTTTGAAGAGATTTGTGCAGTTTGGTTGCATGTTAGTATGAAGTAACAAAAAGGCACTCAATGCTGAAATAAGCCAGTTTTTGAACTCTGCATTAAAAGTAGTGAAAACAGCAAATCCCAGCAGAAAATCAACAGGAATCATTTAGTTCCTTCATATTCAAGTAGTTTTTAGTAGTTTGTGCAGAGATTTATGTAGTTTTTGAAGAGATTTGTGCAGTTTGACTGCACTTCAAGTTGATGTGTCATAAAGGTACTCAATGCTGAATTGAGCCTGTTTTTGAACTCTGTATTAAATGTAGTGTAATCATTAAATCCCAGAAGAAAATCAACAGGAATCATGTAGTTCCTTCATATTCAAGTGGTTCTGAGTAGTTTGTGCAGAGATTTGTGCAGTTTGATTTCATTTCAAGTTGGTTAGTCATAAACGCACTCAGTGCTGAATTGAGCCTGTTTTTGAACTCTGTATTAAAAGTAGTGAAAACAGCAAATCCCAGCAGAAAATCAACAAGAATCAGGTACTTCCTTCATATTCAAGTAGTTCTCAGTAGTTTGTGCAGAGATTTGTGTAGTTTTTGATGAGATTTGTGCAGTCTGATTGCATGTTAGCATGAAGTGTTAAAAACGCACTGAACGCTGAATTGAGCCTGTTTTTGAACTCTCTATTAAAAGTAGTGAAAACAGTAAATCCCAGCAGAAAATCAACAAGAATCAGGTACTTCCTTCATATTCAAGTAGTTCTGAGTAGTGTCTGCAGAGATTTGTGTAGTTTTTGAAGAGATTTGTGCAGTTTGATTGCATGTTAGCATGAAGTGTCAAAAACGCACTGAACGCTGAATTGAGCCTGTTTTTGAACTCTGTATTAAATGTAAGGAAATCATTAAATCCCAGAAGAAAATCAACAGGAATCATGTAATTCCTTCATATTCAAGTGGTTCTGAGTAGTTTGTGCAGAGATTTGTGCAGTTTTTGAAGAGATTTGTTTAGTATGATTCCATGTTAGCATGAAGTATCAAAAACGTACTGAACACTGAATTGAGCCTGTTTTTGAACTCTGTATTAAAAGTAGTAAAAACAGCAAATCCCATCAGGAAATCAATGAGAATCATGTATTCCCTTCATATTCAAGTAGTTCTGAGTAGTTTGTGCAGAGATTTGTGTAGTTTTTGAAGAGATTTGTGCAGTTTGACTGCACTTCAAGTTTATGTGTCATAAAGGCACTGAACGCTGAATTGAGCCTGTTTTTGAACTCTCTATTAAAAGTAGTGAAAACAGCAAATCCCAGCAGAAAATCAACAGGAATCATGTAGTTCCTTCATATTCAAGTAGTTCTGAGTAGTTTGTGCAGAGATTTGTGTAGTTTTTGATGAGATTTGTGCAGTTTGATTGCATGTTAGCATGAAGTGTTAAAAACGCACTGAACGCTGAATTGAGCCTGTTTTTGAACTCTCTATTAAAAGTAGTGAAAACAGCAAATCCCAGCAGAAAAGCAACAGGAATCATGTAGTTCCTTCATATTCAAGTTTTTCTGAGTAGTTTCTGCAGAGATTTGTGTAGTTTTTGATGAGATTTGTGCAGTTTGATTTCATTTCAAGTTGATGAGTCACAAACGCACCCAATGCTGAATTGAGCCTGTTTTTGAACTTTCTATTAAAAGTAGCGAAATCAGCAAATCCCTGCAGAAAATCAACAAGAATCATGTAGTTCCTTCATATTCAAGTAGTTCTGAGTAGTTTGTGCAGAGAATTGTGTAGTTTTTGAAGAGATTTGTGCAGTTTGACTGCACTTCAAGTTTATGCGTCATAAAGGCACTGAATGCTGAATTGAGCCTGTTTTTGAACTCTGTATTAAATGTAAGGAAATCATTAAATCCCAGAAGAAAATCAACAGGAATCATGTAGTTCCTTCATATTCAAGTGGTTCTGAGTAGTTTGTGCAGAGATTTGTGCAGTTTGATTTCATTTCAAGTTGGTTAGTTATAAACGCACTCAGTGCTGAATTGAGCCTGTTTTTGAACTCTGTATTAAAAGTAGTGAAATCAGCAAATCCCAGCAGAAAATCAACAAGAATCAGGTACTTCCTTCATATTCAAGTACTTCTCAGTAGTTTGTGCAGAGATTTGTGTAGTTTTTGATGAGATTTGTGCAGTCTGATTGCATGTTAGCATGAAGTGTTAAAAACGCACTGAACGCTGAATTGAGCCTGTTTTTGAACTCTGTATTAAAAGTAGTGAAAACAGTAAATCCCAGCAGAAAATCAACAAGAATCAGGTACTTCCTTCATATTCAAGTACTTCTGAGTAGTTTGTGCAGAGATTTGTGTAGTTTTTGATGAGATTTGTGCAGTTTGATTGCATGTTAGCATGAAGTGTTAAAAACGCACTGAACGCTGAATTGAGCCTGTTTTTGAACTCTGTATTAAATGTAAGGAAATCATTAAATCCCAGAAGAAAATCAACAGGAATCATGTAGTTCCTTCATATTCAAGTGGTTCTGAGTAGTTTGTGCAGAGATTTGTGCAGTTTGATTTCATTTCAAGTTGGTTAGTCATAAACGCATTCAGTGCTGAATTGAGCCTGTTTTTGAACTCTGTATTAAAAGTAGTGAAATCAGCAAATCCCAGCAGAAAATCAACAAGAATCAGGTACTTCCTTCATATTCAAGTAGTTCTGAGTAGTTTGTGCAGAGATTTGTGTAGTTTTTGATGAGATTTGTGCAGTTTGATTGCATGTTAGCATGAAGTGTTAAAAACGCACTGAACGCTGAATTGAGCCTGTTTTTGAACTCTCTATTAAAAGTAGTGAAAACAGTAAATCCCAGCAGAAAATCAACAGGAATCATGTAGTTCCTTCATATTCAAGTAGTTTTTAGTAGTTTCTGCAGAGATTTGTGTAGTTTTTGAAGAGATTTGTGCAGTTTGACTGCACTTCAAGTTTATGCGTCATAAAGGCACTGAACGCTGAATTGAGCCTGTTTTTGAACTCTGTATTAAATGTAAGGAAATCATTAAATCCCAGAAGAAAATCAACAGGAATCATGTAGTTCCTTCATATTCAAGTGGTTCTGAGTAGTTTGTGCAGAGATTTGTGCAGTTTGATTTCATTTCAAGTTGGTTAGTCATAAACGCACTCAGTGCTGAATTGAGCCTGTTTTTGAACTCTGTATTAAAAGTAGTGAAATCAGCAAATCCCAGCAGAAAATCAACAAGAATCAGGTACTTCCTTCATATTCAAGTAGTTCTCAGTAGTTTGTGCAGAGATTTGTGTAGTTTTTGATGAGATTTGTGCAGTTTGATTGCAGTTAGCATGAAGTATCAAAAACGCACTGAACGCTGAATTGAGCCTGTTTTTGAACTCTGTATTAAATGTAGTGAAATCATTAAATCCCAGAAGAAAATCAACAGGACTCATGTAGTTCCTTCATATTCAAGTAGTTCTGAGTAGTTTGTGCAGAGATTTGTGCAGTTTTTGAAGAGATTTGTTTAGTATGATTCCATGTTAGCATGAAGTATCAAAAAGCACTGAACGCTGAATTGAGCGTGTTTTTGAACTCTGTATTAAATGTAGTGAAATCATTAAATCCCAGCAGAAAATCAACGAGAATCATGTATTCCCTTCATATTCAAGTAGTTCTGAGTAGTTTGTGCAGAGATTTGTGTAGTTTTTGAAGAGATCTGTGCAGTTTGACTGCACTTCAAGTTTATGTGTCATAAAGGCACTGAACGCTGAATTGAGCCTGTTTTTGAACTCTCTATTAAAAGTAGTGAAAACAGCAAATCCCAGCAGAAAATCAACAGGAATCATGTAGTTCCTTCATATTCAAGTAGTTTTTAGTAGTTTCTGCAGAGATTTGTGTAGTTTTTGAAGAGATTTGTGCAGTTTGACTGCACTTCAAGTTTATGTGTCATAAAGGCACTGAACGCTGAATTGAGCCTGTTTTTGAACTCTGTATTAAAAGTAGTGAAAATAGCAAATCCCAGAAGAAAATCAACAGGAATCATGTAGTTCCTTCATATTCAAGTTGTTCTGAGTAGTTTGTGCAGAGATTTGTGTAGTTTTTGATGAGATTTGTGCAGTTTGATTGCAGTTAGCATGAAGTATCAAAAACGCACTGAACGCTGAATTGAGCCTGTTTTTGAACTCTGTATTAAATGTAGTGAAATCATTAAATCCCAGAAGAAAATCAACAGGACGCATGTAGTTCCTTCATATTCAAGTAGTTCTGAGTAGTTTGTGCAGAGATTTGTGCAGTTTTTGAAGAGATTTGTTTAGTATGATTCCATGTTAGCATGAAGTATCAAAAAGCACTGAACGCTGAATTGAGCCTGTTTTTGAACTCTCTATTAAAAGTAGTGAAAACAGCAAATCCCAGCAGAAAATCAACAGGAATCATGTAGTTCCTTCATATTCAAGTAGTTTTTAGTAGTTTCTGCAGAGATTTGTGTAGTTTTTGAAAAGATTTGTGCAGTTTGACTGCACTTCAAGTTTATGCATCATAAAGGCACTGAACGCTGAATTGAGCCTGTTTTTGAACTCTGTATTAAATGTAAGGAAATCATTAAATCCCAGAAGAAAATCAACAGGAATCATGTAGTTCCTTCATATTCAAGTGGTTCTGAGTAGTTTGTGCAGAGATTTGTGCAGTTTGATTTCATTTCAAGTTGGTTAGTCATAAACGCACTCAGTGCTGAATTGAGCCTGTTTTTGAACTCTGTATTAAAAGTAGTGAAATCAGCAAATCCCAGCAGAAAATCAACAAGAATCAGGTACTTCCTTCATATTCAAGTAGTTCTCAGTAGTTTGTGCAGAGATTTGTGTAGTTTTTGATGAGATTTGTGCAGTCTGATTGCATGTTAGCATGAAGTGTTAAAAACGCACTGAACCCTGAATTGAGCCTGTTTTTGAACTCTGTATTAAAAGTAGTGAAAACAGTAAATCCCAGCAGAAAATTAACAAGAATCAAGTACTTCCTTCATATTCAAGTAGTTCTGAGTAGTTTGTGCAGAGATTTGTGTAGTTTTTGAAGAGATCTGTGCAGTTTGACTGCACATCAAGTTTATGTGTCATAAAGGCACTGAACGCTGAATTGAGCCTGTTTTTGAACTCTCTATTAAAAGTAGTGAAAACAGCAAATCCCAGCAGAAAATCAACAGGAATCATGTAGTTCCTTCATATTCAAGTAGTTTTTAGTAGTTTGTGCAGAGATTTGTGTAGTTTTTGAAGAGATTTGTGCAGTTTGACTGCACTTCAAGTTTATGTGTCATAAAGGCACTGAACGCTGAATTGAGCCTGTTTTTGAACTCTGTATTAAAAGTATTGAAAACAGCAAATCCCAGCAGAAAATCAACAGGAATCATGTAGTTCCTTCATATTCAAGTTGTTCTGAGTAGTTTGTGCAGAGATTTGTGTAGTTTTTGAAGAGATTTGTGCAGTTTGATTGCATGTTAGCATGAAGTGTCAAAAACGCACTGAACGCTGAATTGAGCCTGTTTTTGAACTCTGTATTAAATGTAAGGAAATCATTAAATCCCAGAAGAAAATCAACAGGAATCATGTAGTTCCTTCATATTCAAGTGGTTCTGAGTAGTTTGTGCAGAGATTTGTGCAGTTTTTGAAGAGATTTGTTTAGTATGATTCCATGTTAGCATGAAGTATCAAAAACGTACTGAACACTGAATTGAGCCTGTTTTTGAACTCTGTATTAAAAGTAGTAAAAACAGCAAATCCCATCAGGAAATCAATGAGAATCATGTATTCCCTTCATATTCAAGTAGTTCTGAGTAGTTTGTGCAGAGATTTGTGTAGTTTTTGAAGAGATTTGTGCAGTTTGACTACACTTCAAGTTTATGTGTCATAAAGGCACTGAACGCTGAATTGAGCCTGTTTTTGAACTCTCTATTAAAAGTAGTGAAAACAGCAAATCCCAGCAGAAAATCAACAGGAATCATGTAGTTCCTTCATATTCAAGTAGTTTTTAGTAGTTTCTGCAGAGATTTGTGTAGTTTTTGAAGAGATTTGTGCAGTTTGACTGCACTTCAAGTTTATGTGTCATAAAGGCACTGAACGCTGAATTGAGCCTGTTTTTGAACTCTGTATTAAATGTAAGGAAATCATTAAATCCCAGAAGAAAATCAACAGGAATCATGTAGTTCCTTCATATTCAAGTTGTTCTGAGTAGTTTGTGCAGAGATTTGTGTAGTTTTTGATGAGATTTGTGCAGTTTGATTGCAGTTAGCATGAAGTATCAAAAACGCACTGAACGCTGAATTGAGCCTGTTTTTGAACTCTGTATTAAATGTAGTGAAATCATTAAATCCCAGAAGAAAATCAACAGGAATCATGTAGTTCCTTCATATTCAAGTAGTTCTGAGTAGTTTGTGCAGAGATTTGTGCAGTTTTTGAAGAGATTTGTTTAGTATGATTCCATGTTAGCATGAAGTATCAAAATGCACTGAACGCTGAATTGAGCCTGTTTTTGAACTCTGTATTAAAAGTAGTGAAAACAGTAAATCCCAGCAGAAAATCAACAAGAATCAGGTACTTCCTTCATATTCAAGTAGTTCTGAGTAGTTTGTGCAGAGATTTGTGTAGTTTTTGATGAGATTTGTGCAGTTTGATTGCATGTTAGCATGAAGTGTTAAAAACGCACTGAACTCTGAATTGAGCCTGTTTTTGAACTCTCTATTAAAAGTAGTGAAAACAGCAAATCCCAGCAGAAAATCAACAGGAATCATGTAGTTCCTTCATATTCAAGTAGTTTTTAGTAGTGTCTGCAGAGATTTGTGTAGTTTTTGAAGAGATTTGTGCAGTTTGACTGCACTTCAAGTTTATGTGTCATAAAGGCACTGAACGCTGAATTGAGTCTGTTTTTGAACTCTGTATTAAAAGTAGTGAAAACAGCAAATCCCAGCAGAAAATCAACAGGAATCATGTAGTTCCGTCATATTCAAGTTGTTCTGAGTAGTTTGTGCAGAGATTTGTGTAGTTTTTGATGAGATTTGTGCAGTTTGATTGCATGTTAGCATGAAGTGTCAAAAACGCACTGAACGCTGAATTGAGCCTGTTTTTGAACTCTGTATTAAAAGTAGTGAAAACCGCAAATCTCTGCAGAAAATCAACAAGAATCATGTAGTTCCTTCATATTCAAGTAGTTCTGAGTAGTTTGTGCAGAGATTTGTGCAGTTTGATTTCATTTCAAGTTGATGAGTCACAAACGCACCCAATGCTGAATTGAGCCTGTTTTTGAACTTTCTATTAAAAGTCGCGAAATCAGCAAATCCCTGCAGAAAATCAACAAGAATCATGTAGTTCCTTCATATTCAAGTAGTTCTGAGTAGTTTGTGCAGAGATTTGTGTAGTTTTTGAAGAGATTTATGCAGTTTGACTGCACTTCAAGTTGATGTGTCATAAAGGCACTCCACGCTGAATTGAGCCTGTTTTTGAACTTTGTATTAAATGTAGTGAAAACAGAACTACTTGAATATGAAGGGACTACATGATTCCCGTTGATTTTCTGCTGGGATTTGCTGAGTAGTTTGTGCAGAGAATTGTGTAGGTTTTGATGAGATTTGTGCAGTTTGATTGCATGTTAGCATGAAGTATCAAAAACGCACTGAACGCTGAATTGAGCCTGTTTTTGAACTCTGTATTAAAATTAGTGAAAACAGCAAATCCCAGCAGAAAATCAACAGGAATCATGTAGTTCCTTCATATTCAAGTAGTTTTTAGTAGTTTGTGCAGAGATGTGTGTAGTTTTTGAAGAGATTTGTGCAGTTTGATTGCATGTTAGCATGAAGTATCAAAAACGCACTGAACGCTGAATTGAGCCTGTTTTTGAACTCTGTATTAAATGTAGTGAAATCATTAAATCCCAGAAGAAAATAAACAGGAATAATGTAGTTCCTTCATATTCAAGTTGTTCTGAGTAGTTTGTGCAGAGATTTGTGTAGTTTTTGATGAGATTTGTGCAGTGCGGTTGCATGTTAGCATGAAGTAACAAAAAGGCACTCAATGCTGAAATAAACCTGTTTTTGAACTCTGTATTAAAATGAGTGAAATCAGCAAATCCCAGCAGAAAATAAACAGGAATCATGTAGTTCCTTCATATTCAAGTAGTTCTGAGTAGTTTGTGCAGAGACATGTGCAGTTTGATTTCATTTCAAGTTGATTAGTCATAAACGCACTCAATGCTAAATTGAGCCTGTTTTTGAACTCTGTATTACAAGTAGTGAAATAAGCAAATCCCATTAGAAAATCAACAGGAATCATGTAGTTCCTTCATATTCAAGTAGCTTTTATTAGTTTGTGCAGAGATTTGTGCAGTTTGGTTGCATGTTAGTATGAAGTAACAAAAACGCACTCAATGCTGAAGTGAGCCTGTTTTTGAACTTTGTATTAAATGTAGTGAAAACAGCAAATCCCAGCAGAAAATCAATGAGAATCATGTATTCCCTTCATATTCAAGTAGTTCTGAGTAGTTTGTGCAGAGATTTGTGAAGTTTTTGAAGAGATTTGTTTAGTATGATTCCATGTTAGCATGAAGTATCAAAAACGCACTGAACGCTGAATTGAGCCTGTTTTTGAACTTTGTATTAAATGTAGTGAAATCATTAAATCCGGGCAGAAAATCAACAGTAATCATGTAGTTACTTCATATTCAAGTAGTTCTGAGTAGTTTGTGCAGAGATTTGTCCAGTTTTTGAAGAGATTTGTGCAGTTTGATTGCATGTTAGCATGAAGTATCAAAAACGCACTGAACGCTGAATTGAGCCTGTTTTTGAACTCTGTATTAAATGTAGTGAAATCATTAAATCCCAGAAGAAAATCAACAGGAATCATGTAGTTCCTTCATATTCAAGTAGTTCTCAGTAGTTTGTGCAGTTTTTGAAGAGATTTGTTTAGTATGATTCCATGTTAGCATGAAGTATCAAAAACGCACTGAACGCTGAATTGAGCCTGTTTTTGAACTCTTTATTAAAAGTAGTGAAAACAGCAAATCCCAGTAGAAAATCAACAGGAATCATGTTGTTCCCTTATATTCAAGTTGTTCTGAGTAGTTTGTGCAGAGATTTGTGTAGTTTTTGAAGAGATTTGTGCAGTTTGATTTCATTTCAAGTTGATGAGTCACAAAACGCACCCAATGCTGAATTGAGTCTGTTTTTGAACTCTGTATTAAAAGTAGTTAAATCAGCAAATCCCAGCAGAAAATCTGCAAGAATCATGTAGTTCCTTCATATTCAAGTAGTTCTGAGTAGTTTGTGCAGAGATTTGTGCAGTTTTTGAAGAGATTTGTTTAGTATGATTCCATGTTAGCATGAAGTATCAAAAACGCACTGAACGCTGAATTGAGTCTGTTTTTGAACTCTGTATTAAAAGTAGTGAAAACAGCAAATCCCAGCAGAAAATCAACAGGAATCATGTAGTTACTTCATATTCAAGTAGTTTTTAGTAGTTTCTGCAGAGATTTGTGTAGTTTTTGAAGAGATTTGTGCAATTTGACTGCACTTCAAGTTGATGTTTCATAAAGACACTCAACGCTGAATTGAGCCTGTTTTTCAACTCTGTATTAAATGTAGTGAAATAATTAAATCCGGGCAGAAAATCAACAGGAATCATGTAGTTCCTTCATATTCAAGTAGTTCTGAGTAGTTTGTGCAGAGATTTGTGCAGTTTGATTTCATTTCAAGTTGATTAGTCATAAACGCACTCAATGATGAATTGAGCCTGTTTTTGAACTCTGTATTAAAAGTAGTGAAATAAGCAAATCTCATTAGAAAATCAACAGGAATCATGTAGTTCCTTCATATTCAAGTAGCTTTTATTAGTTTGTGCAGAGATTTGTCTAGTTTTTGAAGAGATTTGTGCAGTTCGGTTGCATGTTAGTATGAAGTAACAAAAAGGCACTCAATGCTGAAATAAATCTGTTTTTGAACTCTGTATTAAAATGAGTGAAATCAGCAAATCCCAGCAGAAAATAAACAGGAATCATGTAGTTCCTTCATATTCAAGTAGTTCTGAGTAGTTTGTGCAGAGATTTGTGTAGTTTTTGAAGAGATTTGTGCAGTTTGACTGCACTTCAAGTTGATGTGTCATAAAGGTACTCAACGCTGAATTGAGCCTGTTTTTGAACTTTGTATTAAATGCAGTGAAATCATTAAATCCCAGCAGAAAATCAACGGGAATCATGTAGTCCCTTCATATTGAAGTAGTTCTGAGTAGTTTGTGCAGAGAATTGTGTAGTTTTTGATGAGATTTGTGCAGTTTGATTGCATGTTAGCATGAAGTATCAAAAACGCACTGAACGCTGAATTGAGCCTGTTTTTGAACTCTGTATTAAAAGTAGTGAAAACAGCAAATCCCAGCAGAAAATCAACAGGAATCATGTAGTTCCTTCATATTCAAGTTGTTCTGAGTAGTTTGTGCAGAGATTTGTGTAGTTTTTGATGAGATTTGTGCAGTTTGATTGCATGTTAGCATGAAGTATCAAAAACGCACTGAACGCTAAATTGAGCCTGTTTTTGAACTCTGTATTAAAAGTAGTGAAAACAGCAAATCCCAGCAGAAAATCAACAGGAATCATGTAGTTCCTTCATATTCAAGTAGTTCTGAGTAGTTTGTGCAGAGAATTGTGTAGTTTTTGAAGATATTTGTGCAGTTTGACTGCACTTCAAGTTTATGTGTCATAAAGGCACTCAACGCTGAATTGAGCCTGTTTTTGAACTTTGTATTAAATGTAGTGAAATAATGTAGCCGCAAGGGGGTACAAGCCAGTGCCTTATTGTGCCGGTCCCAAGCCCGGATGAATACAGAGGGTTGTGTCAGGAAGGGCATCCGACGTAAAACTTTTGCCAAATCAAACATGCGAATCGAATCAATGACTTCCATACCGGATCGGTCGAGGCCCGGGTTAACAACGACCGCCATCGGTGCTGTTCACGTACAGGGTACCGGTGGAAATTGGACTACTGTTCGTCGAAGAAGTCGAAGAAGGAGAGGAGGAAGGTGTTTTCGTAGGAAGAGAGAGAAAAGGAACGGCAAGAGTCTAGGACTGAGAGTAGGGACTTTGAATGTTGGAACTATGACAGGGAAAGGTAGAGAGTTGGTTGACATGATGCAGAGGAGGAAGGTAGACATACTGTGTGTCCAGGAGACCAGGTGGAAAGGTAGCAAGGCTAGAAGTTTAGGAGCAGGGTTCAAGTTGTTCTATCATGGTGTAGATAGGAAGAGAAATGGAGTAGGAGTTATCTTGAAGGAGGAGTTTGTTAGGAATGTTCTGGAGGTTAAAAGAGTATCAGATAGAGTAATGAGTCTGAAGCTAGAAATCGAAGGTGTAATGTTCAATGTTGTTAGTGGGTATGCTCCACAGGTAGGATGTGAGCTGGAGGAGAAGGAGAAATTCTGGTTGGACCTTGATGAAGTGATGCAGAGCATCCCTAGAAGTGAGAGAGTTGTCATTGGTGCAGACTTCAATGGACACGTTGGTGCAGGAAACAGAGATGATGAGGAGGTGATGGGCAGGTTTGGTATCCAGGAGAGGAACACAGAAGGACAGATGGTGGTTGACTTTGCAAAAAGGATGGAAATGGCTGTAGTGAATACTTTCTTCCAGAAGAGGCAGGAACATAGGGTGACTTATAAGAGTGGAGGTAGGAGTACACAGGTAGACTACATCTTGTGTAGACGGTGTAATCTGAAGGAGATCAGTGACTGCAAAGTAGTGGTAGGTGAGAGTGTAGCCAGACAGCATAGGATGGTGGTGTGTAGGATGACTCTGGTGGTGAGGAAGATGAAGAGGGCAAAGACAGAGCAGAGGACTAAATGGTGGAAGCTGAAAAAGGAAGAGTGTTGTATGATTTTTAGGAAGGAGTTGAGACAGGCTCTGGATGGCCAGGAGGTGCTTCCAGTTGACTGGACAACTACAGCTAATGTGATCAGGGAGACAGGTAAGAGAGTATTTGGTGTGTCATCTGGAAGGAAAGTGGATAAGGAGACTTGGTGGTGGAATGAGGAGGTGCAGGAGTGTATACAGAGAAAGAGGTTAGCTAAGAAGAAGTGGGACACTGAGAGGACTGAAGAGAGTAGACAGGAATACAGGGAGATGCAGCGTAAGGTGAAAGTAGAGGTGGCAAAGGCCAAACAAAGGGCTTACGATGACTTGTATGCTAGGTTGGACAGTAAGGAGGGAGAGACTGATCTATACAGGTTGGCAAGGCAGAGAGACAGAGATGGGAAGGACGTGCAGGCGGTTAGGGTGATTAAGGATAGAGATGAAAGTGTATTGACAGATGCCAGTAGTGTGATGGGAAGATGGAAAGAGTACTTTGAAGAACTAATGAATGAGGAAAATGAGAGAGAACGAAGAGTAGAAGAGGTGACTGTTGTGGACCAGGAAGTAGCAAAGATTAGTAAGGATGAAGTGAGGAGGGCACTGAAGAGGATGAAGAGTGGAAAAGCACTCGGTCCTGATGATATACCTGTGGAGGTCTGGAAGTGTCTAGGAGAGGTAGCAGTAGAGTTTCTGACTGGGTTGTTCAACAGGATCTTAGATAGTGAGAAGATGCCTGAGGAACGGAGGAGAAGTGTGCTGGTGCCCATTTTTAAGAACAAGGGAGATGTACAGAGTTGTAGCAACTACAGAGGAATAAAGCTGATGAGCCATACAATGAAGTTATGGGAAAGAGTAGTTGAAGCTAGACTAAGGGCAGAAGTGAGCATTTGTGAGCAGCAGTATGGTTTCATGCCAAAAAAGAGTACTACAGATGCAGTATTTGCTTTGAGGATGTTGATAGAGAAGTACAGAGAAGGTCAGAGGGAGTTGCATTGTGTCTTTGTAGATCTGGAGAAAGCTTATGACAGGGTGCCCAGAGAGGAACTGTGGTATTGTATGAGGAAGTCTGGAGTGGCAGAGAAGTATGTTAGAGCAGTGCAGGACATGTATGAGGACTGTAAGACAGTGGTGAGGTGTGCTGTAGGTGTGACAGAGGAGTTCAAGGTGGAGGTGGGACTGCATCAGGGATCAGCTCTGAGCCCCTTCTTGTTTGCTATGGTGATGGACAGGCTGACAGACGAGGTTAGACAGGAATCTCCATGGACTATGATGTTTGCAGATGACATTGTGATCTGTAGTGAGAGCAGGGAACAGGTGGAGGAGAAGCTAGAGTGGTGGAGGTTTGCCCTGGAAAGGAGAGGAATGAAGGTTAGCCGCAGCAAGACGGAGTATATGTGTGTGAATGAGAGGGACCCAAGTGGAAGAGTGAGGTTACAGGGAGAAGAGATAAAGAAGGTGCGAGATTTTAAGTACTTAGGGTCAACGGTCCAGAGCAATGGAGAGTGTGGAAAAGAGGTGAAGAAGCGTGTGCAGGCAGGCTGGAACGGGTGGAGAAAAGTGTCAGGTGTTATGTGTGATAGGAGAGTTTCAGCTAAGATGAAAGGAAAGGTGTACAAAACTGTGGTGAGACCAGCGATGTTGTTTGGTCTAGAGACAGTGTCACTGAGGAAAAGACAGGAGGCAGAGCTGGAGGTAGCAGAGATGAAGATGCTGAGGTTCTCTTTGGGAGTGACCAGGTTGGATAGGGTCAGGAATGAGTACATCAGAGGGACAGCACATGTTAGGGGTTTTGGAGATAAAGTCAGAGAGGCCAGACTGAGATGGTTCGGACATGTCCAGAGGAGAGATAGTGAATATATTGGTAGAAGGATGCTGAGTTTTGAACTGCCAGGCAGGAGGCCTAGAGGAAGACCTAAGAGGAGGTTTATAGATGTAGTGAAAGAGGACATGAAGGTGGTTGGCGTGAGGGAAGAGGATGCAGAAGACAGGCTTAGATGGAGGCAACTGATTCGCTGTGGCGACCCCTGAAGGGAAAAGCCGAAAGGATAAGAAGAAGAAGAAGATTAAATGTAGTGAAATCATTGAATCCCAGCAGAAAATCAACAGGAATCATGTAGTTCCTTCATATTCAATTAGTTTTTAGTAGTTTCTGTAGAGATTTGTGTAGTTTTTGAAGAGATTGGTGCAGTTTGACTGCACTTGAACTTGATGTGTCATATAGGCACTCAATGCTGAATTGAGCCTGTTTTTGAACTTTCTATTAAAAGTAGCGAAATCAGCAAATCCCAGCAGAAAATCAACAGGAATCATGTAGTTCCTTCATATTCAAATAGTTCTGAGTAGTTTGTGCAGAGATTTGTGTAGTTTTTGATGAGATTTGTCCAGTTTAGCATGAAGTATCAAAAACGCACTGAACGCTGAATTGAGCCTGTTTTTGGACTCTGTATTAAAATTAGTGAAAACAGCAAATCCCAGCAGAAAATCAACAGGAATCATGTAGTTCCTTCATATTCAAGTAGTTCTGAGTAGTTTGTGCAGAGAATTGTGTAGTTTTTGAAGATATTTGTGCAGTTTGCCTGCACTTCAAGTTCATGTGTCATACAGGCACTCAACGCTGAATTGAGCCTGTTTTTCAACTCTGTATTAAATGTAGTGAAATCATTAAATCCGGGCAGAAAATCAACAGGAATCATGTAGTTACTTCATATTCAATTAGTTTTTAGTAGTTTCTGTAGAGATTTGTGTAGTTTTTGAAGAGATTGGTGCAGTTTGACTGCACTTGAAGTTGATGTGTCATATAGGCACTCAATGCTGAATTGAGCCTGTTTTTGAACTTTCTATTAAAAGTAGCGAAATCAGCAAATCCCAGCAGAAAATCAACAGGAATCATGTAGTTCCTTCATATTCAAGTAGTTCTGAGTAGTTTGTGCAGAGATTTGTGCAGTTTGATTTCATTTCAGGTTGGTTAGTCATAAACGCACTCAATGCTGAATTGAGCCTGTTTTTGAACTCTGTATTAAAAGTAGTGAAAACAACAAATCCCAGCAGAAAATCAACAGGAATCATGTAGTTCCTTCATATTCAAGTAGTTTTTAGTAGTTTGTGCAGAGATTTGTGTAGTTTTTGAAGAGATTTGTGCAGTTTGACTGCACCTCAAATTTATGTGTCATAAAGGCACTGAACGCTGAATTGAGCCTGTTTTTGAACTTTGTATTAAATGTAGTGAAAACAGCAAATCCCAGCAGAAAATCAACGAGAATCATGTATTCCCTTCATATTCAAGTAGTTCTGAGTAGTTTGTGCAGAGATTTGTGCAGTTTTTGAAGAGAATTGTTTAGTATGATTCCATGTTAGCATGAAGTATCAAAAACGTACTGAACGCTGAATTGAGCCTGTTTTTGAACTTTGTATTAAATGTAGTGAAAACAGCAAATCCCAGCAGAAAATCAACAGGAATCAAGTAGTTCCTTCATATTGAAGTTGTTCTGAGTAGTTTGTGCAGAGATTTGTCTAGTTTTTGAAGAGATTTGTGCAGTTCGGTTGCATGTTAGTATGAAGTAACAAAAAGGCACTCAATGCTGAAATAAACCTGTTTTTGAACTCTGTATTAAAATGAGTGAAATCAGTAAATCCCAGCAGAAAATAAACAGGAATCATGTAGTTCCTTCATATTCAAGTAGTTCTGAGTAGTTTGTGCAGAGACTTGTGCAGTTTGATTTCATTTTAAGTTGGTTAGTCATAAACGCACTCAATGCTGAATTGAGCCTGTTTTTGAACTTTGTATTAAATGTAGTGAAAACAGCAAATCCCAGCAGAAAATCAATGAGAATCATGTATTCCCTTCATATTCAAGTAGTTCTGAGTAGTTTGTGCAGAGATTTATATAGGTTTTGAAGAGATTTGTGCAGTTTGGTTGCATGTTAGTATGAAGTAACAAAAAGGCACTCAATGCTGAAATAAGCCTGTTTTTGAACTCTGTATTAAAAGTAGTTAAATCAGCAAATCCCAGCAGAAAATCAGCAAGAATCATGTAGTTCCTACATATTCAAGTAGTTCTGAGTAGTTTGTGCAGAGATTTGTGCAGTTTTTGAAGAGATTTGTTTAGTATGATTCCATGTTAGCATGAAGTATCAAAAACGCACTGAACGCTAAATTGAGCCTGTTTTTGAACTCTGTATTAAAAGTAGTGAAAACAGCAAATCCCAGCAGAAAATCAACAGGAATCATGTAGTTCCTTCATATTCAAGTAGTTCTGAGTAGTTTGTGCAGAGAATTGTGTAGTTTTTGAAGATATTTGTGCAGTTTGACTGCACTTCAAGTTTATGTGTCATAAAGGCACTGAACGCTGAATTGAGCCTGTTTTTGAACTCTGTATTAAATGTAGTGAAATCATTAAATCCCAGAAGAAAATCAACAGGAATCATCTAGTTCCTTCATATTCAAGTAGTTCTGAGTAGTTTGTGCAGAGATTTGTGCAGTTTTTGAAGAGATTTGTTTATTATGATTCCATGTTAGCATGAAGTATCAAAAAAGCACTGAACGCTGAATTGAGCCTGTTTTTGAACTCTGTATTAAAAGTAGTGAAAAACAGCAAATCCTAGCAGAAAATCAACAGGAATCATGTAGTTCCTTCATATTCAAGTTGTTCTGAGTAGTTTGTGCAGAGATTTGTGTAGTTTTTGATGAGATTTGTGCAGTTTGATTGCATGTTAGCATGAAGTATCAAAAAAGCACTGAACGCTGAATTGAGCCTGTTTTTGAACTCTGTATTAAAAGTAGTGAAAACAGCAAATCCTAGCAGAAAATCAACAGGAATCATGTAGTTCCTTCATATTCAAGTTGTTCTGAGTAGTTTGTACAGAGATTTGTGTAGTTTTTGATGAGATTTGTGCAGTTTGATTGCATGTTAGCATGAAGTATCAAAAAAGCACTGAACGCTGAATTGAGCCTGTTTTTGAACTCTGTATTAAAAGTAGTGAAAACAGCAAATCCCAGCAGAAAATCAACAGGAAACAGGTACTTCCTTCATATTCAAGTAGCTTTTCTTAGTTTGTGCAGAGATTTATGTAGGTTTTGAAGAGATTTGTGCAGTTTGACTGCACTTCAAGTTTATGTGTCATAAAGGCACTCAACGCTGAATTGAGCCTGTTTTTGAACTTTGTATTATATGTAGTGAAATCATTAAATCCCAGCAGAAAATCAACAGGAATCATGTAGTTCCTACATATTCAAGTAGTTCTGAGTAGTTTGTGCAGAGAATTGTGTAGTTTTTGAAGATATTTGTGCAGTTTGATTGCATGTTAGCATGAAGTATCAAAAACGCACTGAACGCTGAATTGAGCCTGTTTTTGAACTCTGTATTAAAAGTAGTGAAAACAGCAAATCCCAGCAGAAAATCAACGAGAATCATGTATTCCCTTCATATTCAAGTAGTTCTGATAGTTTGTGCAGAGATTTGTGCAGTTTTTGAAGAGATTTGTTTAGTATGATTCCATGTTAGCATGAAGTATCAAAAACGTACTGAACGCTGAATTGAGCCTGTTTTTGAACTTTGTATTAAATGTAGTGAAAATAGCAAATCCCAGCAGAAAATGAACAGGAATCAAGTAGTTCCTTCATATTGAAGTTGTTCTGAGTAGTTTGTGCAGAGATTTGTGTAGTTTTTGAAGAGAATTGTGCAGTTTGACTGCACTTCAAGTTGATGTGTCATAAAGGCACTCAACGCTGAATTGAGCCTGTTTTTCAACTCTGTATTAAATGTAGTGAAATCATTAAATCCGGGCAGAAAATCAACAGGAATCATGTAGTTACTTCATATTCAATTAGTTTTTAGTAGTTTCTGTAGAGATTTGTGTAGTTTTTGAAGAGATTGGTGCAGTTTGACTGCACTTGAAGTTGATGTGTCATATAGGCACTCAATGCTGAATTCAGCCTGTTTTTGAACTTTCTATTAAAAGTAGCGAAATCAGCAAATCCCAGCAGAAAATCAACGAGAATCATGTATTCCCTTCATATTCAAGTAGTTCTGAGTAGTTTGTGCAGAGATTTGTGCAGTTTTTGAAGAGATTTGTGCAGTTTGATTGCATGTTAGCATGAAGTATCAAAAATGCACTGAACGCTGAATTGAGCCTGTTTTTGAACTCTGTATTAAAAGTAGTGAAAACAGCAAATCCCAGCAGAAAATCAACAGGAATCAGGTACTTCCTTCATATTCAAGTTGTTCTGAGTAGTTTGTGCAGAGATTTGTGTAGTTTTTGATGAGATTTGTGCAGTTTGATTGCATGTTAGCATGAAGTATCAAAAACGAACTGAACGCTGAATTGAGCCTGTTTTTGAACTTTGTATTAAATGTAGTGAAAACAGCAAATCCCAGCAGAAAATCAACAGGAATCAAGTAGTTCCTTCATATTGAAGTTGTTCTGAGTAGTTTGTGCAGAGATTTGTGTAGTTTTTGAAGATATTTGTGCAGTTTGACTGCACTTCAAGTTTATGTTTCATAAAGGCATTGAACGCTGAATTGAGCCTGTTTTTGAACTCTGTATTAAAAGTAGTGAAAACAGCAAATCCCAGCAGAAAATCAACAGGAATCATGTAGTTCCTTCATATTCAAGTTGTTCTGAGGAGTTTGTGCAGAGATTTGTGTAGTTCTTGATGAGATTTGTGCAGTTTGATTGCATGTTAGCATGAAGTGTCAAAAACGCACTGAACGCTGAATTGAGCCTGTTTTTGAACTCTGTATTAAAATTAGTGAAAACAGCAAATCCCAGCAGAAAATCAACAGGAATCATGTATTTACTTCATATTCAAGTAGCTTTTCTTAGTTTGTGCAGAGATTTATGTAGGTTTTGAAGAGATTTGTGCAGTTTGATTTCATTTCAAGTTGATGAGTCACAAAACGCACCCAATGCTGAATTGAGTCTGTTTTTGAACTCTGTATTAAAAGTAGTTAAATCAGCAAATCCCAGCAGAAAATCAACAGGAATCATGTAGTTCCTTCATATTCAAGTAGTTCTGAGTAGTTTGTGCAGTTTTTGAAGAGATTTGTTTAGTATGATTCCATGTTAGCATGAAGTATCAAAAACGCACTGAACGCTGAATTGAGCCTGTTTTTGAACTCTGTATTAAAAGTAGTGAAAAAAGCAAATCCCAGCAGAAAATAAACAGGAATCAGGTACTTCCTTCATATTCAAGTAGCTTTTATTAGTTTGTGCAGAGATTTATATAGGTTTTGAAGAGATTTGTGCAGTTTGGTTGCATGTTAGTATGAAGTAACAAAAAGGCACTCAATGCTGAAATAAGCCTGTTTTTGAATTCTGTATTAAAAGTAGTTAAATCAGCAAATCCCAGCAGAAAATCAGCAAGAATCATGTAGTTCCTACATATTCAAGTAGTTCTGAGTAGTTTGTGCAGAGATTTGTGCAGTTTTTGAAGAGATTTGTTTAGTATGATTCCATGTTAGCATGAAGTATCAAAAACGCACTGAACGCTGAATTGAGCCTGTTTTTGAACTCTGTATTAAAAGTAGTGAAAACAGCAAATCCCAGCAGAAAATCAACAGGAATCAGGTACTTCCTTCATATTCAAGTAGCTTTTATTAGTTTGTGCAGAGATTTATGTAGTTTTTGAAGAGATTTGTGCAGTTTGATTTCATTTCAAGTTGATGAGTCACAAATCGCACCCAATGTTGAATTGAGTCTGTTTTTGAACTCTGTATTAAAAGTAGTTAAATCAGCAAATCCCAGCAGAAAACCAGCAAGAATCATGTAGTTCCTTCATATTCAAGTAGTTCTCAGAAGTTTGTGCAGCGATTTGTGTAGATTTCGAAAAGATTTTGCAGTGTGATTGCATGTTAGCATGAAGTATCAAAAACGCACTGAACGCTGAATTGAGCCTGTTTTTGAACTCTGTATTAAATGTAGTGAAATCATTAAATCCTAGAAGAAAATCAACAGGAATCATGTAGTACCTTCATATTCAAGTAGTTCTGAGTAGTTTGTGCAGAGATTTGTGCAGTTTTTGAAGAGATTTGTTTAGTATGATTCCACGTTAGCATGAAGTATCAAAAACGCACTGAACGCTGAATTGAGCCTGTTTTTGAACTCTGTATTAAAAGTAGTGAAAATAGCAAATCCCAGCAGAAAATAAACAGGAATCAGGTACTTCCTTCATATTCAAGTAGCTTTTATTAGTTTGTGCAGAGATTTATACAGGTTTTGAAGAGATTTGTGCAGTTTGGTTGCATGTTAGTATGAAGTAACAAAAAGGCACTCAATGCTGAAATAAGCCAGTTTTTGAACTCTGCATTAAAAGTAGTGAAAACAGCAAATCCCAGCAGAAAATCAACAGGAATCATTTAGTTCCTTCATATTCAAGTAGTTTTTAGTAGTTTGTGCAGAGATTTATGTAGTTTTTGAAGAGATTTGTGCAGTTTGACTGCACTTCAAGTTGATGTGTCATAAAGGTACTCAATGCTGAATTGAGCCTGTTTTTGAACTCTGTATTAAATGTAGTGTAATCATTAAATCCCAGAAGAAAATCAACAGGAATCATGTAGTTCCTTCATATTCAAGTAGTTCTGAGTAGTTTGTGCAGAGATTTGTGCAGTTTTTGAAGAGATTTGTTTAGTATGATTCCATGTTAGCATGAAGTATCAAAAACGCACTGAACGCTGAATTGAGCCTGTTTTTGAACTCTGTATTAAAATTAGTGAAAACAGCAAATCCCAGCAGAAAATCAACAGGAATCATGTAGTTCCTTCATATTCAAGTTGTTCTGAGTAGTTTGTGCAGAGATTTGTGTAGTTTTTGATGAGATTTGTGCAGTTTGATTGCATGTTAGCATGAAGTATCAAAAACGCACTGAACGCTGAATTGAGCCTGTTTTTGAACTCTGTATTAAAATTAGTTAAAACAGCAAATCCCAGCAGAAAATCAACGAGAAACATGTATTCCCTTCATATTCAAGTAGTTCTGAGTAGTTTGTGCAGAGATTTGTGTAGTTTTTGATGAGATTTGTGCAGTTTGATTGCATATTAGCATGAAGTATCAAAAACGCACTGAACGCTGAATTGAGCCTGTTTTTGAACTCTGTATTAAAAGTAGTGAAAACAGCAAATCCCAGCAGAAAATCAACAGGAATCATGTAGTTCCTTCATATTCAAGTTGTTCTGAGTAGTTTGTGCAGAGATTTGTGTAGTTTTTGATGAGATTTGTGCAGTTTGATTGCATGTTAGCATGAAGTATCAAAAACGCACTGAACGCTGAATTGAGCCTGTTTTTGAACTCTGTATTAAAAGTAGTGAAAACAGCAAATCCCAGCAGAAAATCAACAGGAATCAGGTACTTCCTTCATATTCAAGTAGCTTTTATTAGTTTGTGCAGAGATTTATGTAGTTTTTGAAGAGATTTGTGCAGTTTGATTTCATTTCAAGTTGATGAGTCACAAATCGCACCCAATGTTGAATTGAGTCTGTTTTTGAACTCTGTATTAAAAGTAGTTAAATCAGCAAATCCCAGCAGAAAACCAGCAAGAATCATGTAGTTCCTTCATATTCAAGTAGTTCTCAGAAGTTTGTGCAGCGATTTGTGTAGATTTCGAAAAGATTTTGCAGTGTGATTGCATGTTAGCATGAAGTATCAAAAACGCACTGAACGCTGAATTGAGCCTGTTTTTGAACTCTGTATTAAATGTAGTGAAATCATTAAATCCCAGAAGAAAATCAACAGGAATCATGTAGTACCTTCATATTCAAGTAGTTCTGAGTAGTTTGTGCAGAGATTTGTGCAGTTTTTGAGGAGATTTGTTTAGTATGATTCCACGTTAGCATGAAGTATCAAAAACGCACTGAACGCTGAATTGAGCCTGTTTTTGAACTCTGCATTAAAAGTAGTGAAAATAGCAAATCCCAGCAGAAAATAAACAGGAATCAGGTACTTCCTTCATATTCAAGTAGCTTTCATTAGTTTGTGCAGAGATTTATACAGGTTTTGAAGAGATTTGTGCAGTTTGGTTGCATGTTAGTATGAAGTAACAAAAAGGCACTCAATGCTGAAATAAGCCAGTTTTTGAACTCTGCATTAAAAGTAGTGAAAACAGCAAATCCCAGCAGAAAATCAACAGGAATCATTTAGTTCCTTCATATTCAAGTAGTTTTTAGTAGTTTGTGCAGAGATTTATGTAGTTTTTGAAGAGATTTGTGCAGTTTGACTGCACTTCAAGTTGATGTGTCATAAAGGTACTCAATGCTGAATTGAGCCTGTTTTTGAACTCTGTATTAAATGTAGTGTAATCATTAAATCCCAGAAGAAAATCAACAGGAATCATGTAGTTCCTTCATATTCAAGTGGTTCTGAGTAGTTTGTGCAGAGATTTGTGCAGTTTGATTTCATTTCAAGTTGGTTAGTCATAAACGCACTCAGTGCTGAATTGAGCCTGTTTTTGAACTCTGTATTAAAAGTAGTGAAAACAGCAAATCCAAGCAGAAAATCAACAAGAATCAGGTACTTCCTTCATATTCAAGTAGTTCTCAGTAGTTTGTGCAGAGATTTGTGTAGTTTTTGATGAGATTTGTGCAGTCTGATTGCATGTTAGCATGAAGTGTTAAAAACGCACTGAACGCTGAATTGAGCCTGTTTTTGAACTCTCTATTAAAAGTAGTGAAAACAGTAAATCCCAGCAGAAAATCAACAAGAATCAGGTACTTCCTTCATATTCAAGTAGTTCTGAGTAGTGTCTGCAGAGATTTGTGTAGTTTTTGAAGAGATTTGTGCAGTTTGATTGCATGTTAGCATGAAGTGTCAAAAACGCACTGAACGCTGAATTGAGCCTGTTTTTGAACTCTGTATTAAATGTAAGGAAATCATTAAATCCCAGAAGAAAATCAACAGGAATCATGTAATTCCTTCATATTCAAGTGGTTCTGAGTAGTTTGTGCAGAGATTTGTGCAGTTTTTGAAGAGATTTGTTTAGTATGATTCCATGTTAGCATGAAGTATCAAAAACGTACTGAACACTGAATTGAGCCTGTTTTTGAACTCTGTATTAAAAGTAGTAAAAACAGCAAATCCCATCAGGAAATCAATGAGAATCATGTATTCCCTTCATATTCAAGTAGTTCTGAGTAGTTTGTGCAGAGATTTGTGTAGTTTTTGAAGAGATTTGTGCAGTTTGACTGCACTTCAAGTTTATGTGTCATAAAGGCACTGAACGCTGAATTGAGCCTGTTTTTGAACTCTCTATTAAAAGTAGTGAAAACAGCAAATCCCAGCAGAAAATCAACAGGAATCATGTAGTTCCTTCATATTCAAGTAGTTCTGAGTAGTTTGTGCAGAGATTTGTGTAGTTTTTGATGAGATTTGTGCAGTTTGATTGCATGTTAGCATGAAGTGTTAAAAACGCACTGAACGCTGAATTGAGCCTGTTTTTGAACTCTCTATTAAAAGTAGTGAAAACAGCAAATCCCAGCAGAAAAGCAACAGGAATCATGTAGTTCCTTCATATTCAAGTTTTTCTGAGTAGTTTCTGCAGAGATTTGTGTAGTTTTTGATGAGATTTGTGCAGTTTGATTTCATTTCAAGTTGATGAGTCACAAACGCACCCAATGCTGAATTGAGCCTGTTTTTGAACTTTCTATTAAAAGTAGCGAAATCAGCAAATCCCTGCAGAAAATCAACAAGAATCATGTAGTTCCTTCATATTCAAGTTTTTCTGAGTAGTTTCTGCAGAGATTTGTGTAGTTTTTGATGAGATTTGTGCAGTTTGACTGCACTTCAAGTTTATGCGTCATAAAGGCACTGAATGCTGAATTGAGCCTGTTTTTGAACTCTGTATTAAATGTAAGGAAATCATTAAATCCCAGAAGAAAATCAACAGGAATCATGTAGTTCCTTCATATTCAAGTGGTTCTGAGTAGTTTGTGCAGAGATTTGTGCAGTTTGATTTCATTTCAAGTTGGTTAGTTATAAACGCACTCAGTGCTGAATTGAGCCTGTTTTTGAACTCTGTATTAAAAGTAGTGAAATCAGCAAATCCCAGCAGAAAATCAACAAGAATCAGGTACTTCCTTCATATTCAAGTACTTCTCAGTAGTTTGTGCAGAGATTTGTGTAGTTTTTGATGAGATTTGTGCAGTCTGATTGCATGTTAGCATGAAGTGTTAAAAACGCACTGAACGCTGAATTGAGCCTGTTTTTGAACTCTGTATTAAAAGTAGTGAAAACAGTAAATCCCAGCAGAAAATCAACAAGAATCAGGTACTTCCTTCATATTCAAGTAGTTCTGAGTAGTTTGTGCAGAGATTTGTGTAGTTTTTGATGAGATTTGTGCAGTTTGATTGCATGTTAGCATGAAGTGTTAAAAACGCACTGAACGCTGAATTGAGCCTGTTTTTGAACTCTGTATTAAATGTAAGGAAATCATTAAATCCCAGAAGAAAATCAACAGGAATCATGTAGTTCCTTCATATTCAAGTGGTTCTGAGTAGTTTGTGCAGAGATTTGTGCAGTTTGATTTCATTTCAAGTTGGTTAGTCATAAACGCATTCAGTGCTGAATTGAGCCTGTTTTTGAACTCTGTATTAAAAGTAGTGAAATCAGCAAATCCCAGCAGAAAATCAACAAGAATCAGGTACTTCCTTCATATTCAAGTAGTTCTGAGTAGTTTGTGCAGAGATTTGTGTAGTTTTTGATGAGATTTGTGCAGTTTGATTGCATGTTAGCATGAAGTGTTAAAAACGCACTGAACGCTGAATTGAGCCTGTTTTTGAACTCTCTATTAAAAGTAGTGAAAACAGTAAATCCCAGCAGAAAATCAACAGGAATCATGTAGTTCCTTCATATTCAAGTAGTTTTTAGTAGTTTCTGCAGAGATTTGTGTAGTTTTTGAAGAGATTTGTGCAGTTTGACTGCACTTCAAGTTTATGCGTCATAAAGGCACTGAACGCTGAATTGAGCCTGTTTTTGAACTCTGTATTAAATGTAAGGAAATCATTAAATCCCAGAAGAAAATCAACAGGAATCATGTAGTTCCTTCATATTCAAGTGGTTCTGAGTAGTTTGTGCAGAGATTTGTGCAGTTTGATTTCATTTCAAGTTGGTTAGTCATAAACGCACTCAGTGCTGAATTGAGCCTGTTTTTGAACTCTGTATTAAAAGTAGTGAAATCAGCAAATCCCAGCAGAAAATCAACAAGAATCAGGTACTTCCTTCATATTCAAGTAGTTCTCAGTAGTTTGTGCAGAGATTTGTGTAGTTTTTGATGAGATTTGTGCAGTTTGATTGCAGTTAGCATGAAGTATCAAAAACGCACTGAACGCTGAATTGAGCCTGTTTTTGAACTCTGTATTAAATGTAGTGAAATCATTAAATCCCAGAAGAAAATCAACAGGACTCATGTAGTTCCTTCATATTCAAGTAGTTCTGAGTAGTTTGTGCAGAGATTTGTGCAGTTTTTGAAGAGATTTGTTTAGTATGATTCCATGTTAGCATGAAGTATCAAAAAGCACTGAACGCTGAATTGAGCGTGTTTTTGAACTCTGTATTAAATGTAGTGAAATCATTAAATCCCAGCAGAAAATCAACGAGAATCATGTATTCCCTTCATATTCAAGTAGTTCTGAGTAGTTTGTGCAGAGATTTGTGTAGTTTTTGAAGAGATCTGTGCAGTTTGACTGCACTTCAAGTTTATGTGTCATAAAGGCACTGAACGCTGAATTGAGCCTGTTTTTGAACTCTGTATTAAAAGTAGTGAAAATAGCAAATCCCAGAAGAAAATCAACAGGAATCATGTAGTTCCTTCATATTCAAGTTGTTCTGAGTAGTTTGTGCAGAGATTTGTGTAGTTTTTGATGAGATTTGTGCAGTTTGATTGCAGTTAGCATGAAGTATCAAAAACGCACTGAACGCTGAATTGAGCCTGTTTTTGAACTCTGTATTAAAAGTAGTGAAAACCGCAAATCTCTGCAGAAAATCAACAAGAATCATGTAGTTCCTTCATATTCAAGTAGTTCTGAGTAGTTTGTGCAGAGATTTGTGCAGTTTGATTTCATTTCAAGTTGGTTAGTCATAAACGCACTCAATGCTGAATTGAGCCTGTTTTTGAACTTTGTATTAAAAGTAGTGAAAACAGTAAATCCCAGCAGAAAATCAATAGGAATCATGTAGTTCCTTCATATTCAAGTTGTTCTGAGTAGTTTGTGCAGAGATTTGTGTAGTTTTTGAAGAGATTTGTGCAGTTTGACTGCACTTCAAGTTTATGTGTCATAAAGGCACTGAACGCTGAATTGAGCCTGTTTTTGAACTCTGTATTAAAAGTATTGAAAACAGCAAATCCCAGCAGAAAATCAACAGGAATCATGTAGTTCCTTCATATTCAAGTTGTTCTGAGTAGTTTGTGCAGAGATTTGTGTAGTTTTTGAAGAGATTTGTGCAGTTTGATTGCATGTTAGCATGAAGTGTCAAAAACGCACTGAACGCTGAATTGAGCCTGTTTTTGAACTCTGTATTAAATGTAAGGAAATCATTAAATCCCAGAAGAAAATCAACAGGAATCATGTAGTTCCTTCATATTCAAGTGGTTCTGAGTAGTTTGTGCAGAGATTTGTGCAGTTTTTGAAGAGATTTGTTTAGTATGATTCCATGTTAGCATGAAGTATCAAAAACGTACTGAACACTGAATTGAGCCTGTTTTTGAACTCTGTATTAAAAGTAGTAAAAACAGCAAATCCCATCAGGAAATCAATGAGAATCATGTATTCCCTTCATATTCAAGTAGTTCTGAGTAGTTTGTGCAGAGATTTGTGTAGTTTTTGAAGAGATTTGTGCAGTTTGACTACACTTCAAGTTTATGTGTCATAAAGGCACTGAACGCTGAATTGAGCCTGTTTTTGAACTCTGTATTAAAAGTATTGAAAACAGCAAATCCCAGCAGAAAATCAACAGGAATCATGTAGTTCCTTCATATTCAAGTTGTTCTGAGTAGTTTGTGCAGAGATTTGTGTAGTTTTTGAAGAGATTTGTGCAGTTTGATTGCATGTTAGCATGAAGTGTCAAAAACGCACTGAACGCTGAATTGAGCCTGTTTTTGAACTCTGTATTAAATGTAAGGAAATCATTAAATCCCAGAAGAAAATCAACAGGAATCATGTAGTTCCTTCATATTCAAGTGGTTCTGAGTAGTTTGTGCAGAGATTTGTGCAGTTTTTGAAGAGATTTGTTTAGTATGATTCCATGTTAGCATGAAGTATCAAAAACGTACTGAACACTGAATTGAGCCTGTTTTTGAACTCTGTATTAAAAGTAGTAAAAACAGCAAATCCCATCAGGAAATCAATGAGAATCATGTATTCCCTTCATATTCAAGTAGTTCTGAGTAGTTTGTGCAGAGATTTGTGTAGTTTTTGAAGAGATTTGTGCAGTTTGACTACACTTCAAGTTTATGTGTCATAAAGGCACTGAACGCTGAATTGAGCCTGTTTTTGAACTCTCTATTAAAAGTAGTGAAAACAGCAAATCCCAGCAGAAAATCAACAGGAATCATGTAGTTCCTTCATATTCAAGTAGTTTTTAGTAGTTTCTGCAGAGATTTGTGTAGTTTTTTAAGAGATTTGTGCAGTTTGACTGCACTTCAAGTTTATGTGTCATAAAGGCACTGAACGCTGAATTGAGCCTGTTTTTGAACTCTGTATTAAATGTAAGGAAATCATTAAATCCCAGAAGAAAATCAACAGGAATCATGTAGTTCCTTCATATTCAAGTGGTTCTGAGTAGTTTGTGCAGAGATTTGTGCAGTTTTTGAAGAGATTTGTTTAGTATGATTCCATGTTAGCATGAAGTATCAAAAACGCACTGAATGCTGAATTGAGCCTGTTTTCGAACTCTCTATTAAAAGTAGTGAAAACAGCAAATCCCAGCAGAAAATCAACAGGAATCATGTAGTTCCTTCATATTCAAGTTGTTCTGAGTAGTTTGTGCAGAGATTTGTGTAGTTTTTGATGAGATTTGTGTAGTTTGATTGCATGTTAGCATGAAGTATCAAAAACGCACTGAACGCTGAATTGAGCCTGTTTTTGAACTCTGTATTAAATGTAAGGAAATCATTAAATCCCAGAAGAAAATCAACAGGAATCATGTAGTTCCTTCATATTCAAGTGGTTCTGAGTAGTTTGTGCAGAGATTTGTGCAGTTTTTGAAGAGATTTGTTTAGTATGATTCCATGTTAGCATGAAGTATCAAAAACGTACTGAACGCTGAATTGAGCCTGTTTTTGAACTCTGTATTAAAAGTAGTGAAAACAGCAAATCCCAGCAGAAAATCAACGAGAATCATGTATTCCCTTCATATTCAAGTAGTTCTGATAGTTTGTGCAGAGATTTGTGCAGTTTTTGAAGAGATTTGTTTAGTATGATTCCATGTTAGCATGAAGTATCAAAAACGCACTGAATGCTGAATTGAGCCTGTTTTTGAACTCTCTATTAAATGTAGTGAAATCATTAAATCCCAGCAGAAAATCAACAGGAATCATGTAGTTCCTTCATATTCAAGTAGTTCTGAGTAGTTTGTGCAGAGCATTGAGTAGTTTTTGAAGATATTTGTGCACTTTGACTGCACTTCAAGTTTATGTGTCATGAAGGCACTCAACGCTGAATTGAGCCTGTTTTTGAACTCTGTATTAAAAGTAGTGAAAACAGTAAATCCCAGCAGAAAATCAACAAGAATCAGGTACTTCCTTCATATTCAAGTAGTTCTGAGTAGTTTGTGCAGAGATTTGTGTAGTTTTTGAAGAGATTTGTGCAGTTTGACTGCACTTCAAGTTTATGTGTCATAAAGGCACTGAACGCTGAATTGAGCCTGTTTTTGAACTCTGTATTAAAAGTAGTAAAAACAGCAAATCCCAGCAGAAAATCAACGAGAATCATGTATTCCCTTCATATTCAAGTAGTTCTGAGTAGTTTGTGCAGAGATTTGTGTAGTTTTTGATGAGATTTGTGCAGTTTGATTGCATGTTAGCATGAAGTGTTAAAAACGCACTGAACGCTGAATTGAGCCTGTTTTTGAACTCTCTATTAAAAGTAGTGAAAACAGCAAATCCCAGCAGAAAATCAACAGGAATCATGTAGTTCCTTCATATTGAAGTAGTTTTTAGTAGTGTCTGCAGAGATTTGTGTAGTTTTTGATGAGATTTGTGCAGTTTGACTGCACTTTAAGTTTATGTGTCATAAAGGCACTGAACGCTGAATTGAGTCTGTTTTTGAACTCTGTATTAAAAGTAGTGAAAACAGCAAATCCCAGCAAAAAATCAACAGGAATCATGTAGTTCCGTCATATTCAAGTTGTTCTGAGTAGTTTGTGCAGAGATTTGTGTAGTTTTTGATGAGATTTGTGCAGTTTGATTGCAGTTAGCATGAAGTATCAAAAACGCACTGAACGCTGAATTGAGCCCGTTTTTGGACTCTGTATTAAAATTAGTGAAAACAGCAAATCCCAGCAGAAAATCAACAGGAATCATGTAGTTCCTTCATATTCAAGTAGTTCTGAGTAGTTTGTGCAGAGAATTGTGTAGTTTTTGAAGATATTTGTGCAGTTTGCCTGCACTTCAAGTTCATGTGTCATACAGGCACTCAACGCTGAATTGAGCCTGTTTTTCAACTCTGTATTAAATGTAGTGAAATCATTAAATCCGGGCAGAAAATCAACAGGAATCATGTAGTTACTTCATATTCAATTAGTTTTTAGTAGTTTCTGTAGAGATTTGTGTAGTTTTTGAAGAGATTGGTGCAGTTTGACTGCACTTGAAGTTGATGTGTCATATAGGCACTCAATGCTGAATTGAGCCTGTTTTTGAACTTTCTATTAAAAGTAGCGAAATCAGCAAATCCCAGCAGAAAATCAACAGGAATCATGTAGTTCCTTCATATTCAAGTAGTTCTGATTAGTTTGTGCAGAGATTTGTGTAGTTTTTGATGAGATTTGTGCAGTTTGATTGCATATTAGCATGAAGTATCAAAAACGCACTGAACGCTGAATTGAGCCTGTTTTTGAACTCTGTATTAAAAGTAGTGAAAACAACAAATCCCAGCAGAAAATCAACAGGAATCATGTAGTTCCTTCATATTCAAGTAGTTTTTAGTAGTTTGTGCAGAGATTTGTGTAGTTTTTGAAGAGATTTGTGCAGTTTGACTGCACCTCAAATTTATGTGTCATAAAGGCACTGAACGCTGAATTGAGCCTGTTTTTGAACTTTGTATTAAATGTAGTGAAAACAGCAAATCCCAGCAGAAAATCAACGAGAATCATGTATTCCCTTCATATTCAAGTAGTTCTGAGTAGTTTGTGCAGAGATTTGTGCAGTTTTTGAAGAGAATTGTTTAGTATGATTCCATGTTAGCATGAAGTATCAAAAACGTACTGAACGCTGAATTGAGCCTGTTTTTGAACTTTGTATTAAATGTAGTGAAAACAGCAAATCCCAGCAGAAAATCAACAGGAATCAAGTAGTTCCTTCATATTGAAGTTGTTCTGAGTAGTTTGTGCAGAGATTTGTCTAGTTTTTGAAGAGATTTGTGCAGTTCGGTTGCATGTTAGTATGAAGTAACAAAAAGGCACTCAATGCTGAAATAAACCTGTTTTTGAACTCTGTATTAAAATGAGTGAAATCAGCAAATCCCAGCAGAAAATAAACAGGAATCATGTAGTTCCTTCATATTCAAGTAGTTCTGAGTAGTTTGTGCAGAGACTTGTGCAGTTTGATTTCATTTCAAGTTGGTTAGTCATAAACGCACTCAATGCTGAATTGAGCCTGTTTTTGAACTTTGTATTAAATGTAGTGAAAACAGCAAATCCCAGCAGAAAATCAATGAGAATCATGTATTCCCTTCATATTCAAGTAGTTCTGAGTAGTTTGTGCAGAGATTTGTGCAGTTTTTGAAGAGATTTGTTTAGTATGATTCCATGTTAGCATGAAGTATCAAAAACGCACTGAACGCTGAATTGAGCCTGTTTTTGAACTCTCTATTAAAAGTAGTGAAAACAGCAAATCTCAGCAGAAAATCAACAGGAATCATGTAGTTCCTTCATATTCAAGTTGTTCTGAGTAGTTTGTGCAGAGATTTGTGTAGTTTTTGATGAGATTTGTGCAGTTTGATTGCATGTTAGCATGAAGTATCAAAAACGCACTGAACGCTGAATTGAGCCTGTTTTTGAATTCTGTATTAAATGTAAGGAAATCATTAAATCCCAGAAGAAAATCAACAGGAATCATGTAGTTCCTTCATATTCAAGTGGTTCTGAGTAGTTTGTGCAGAGATTTGTGCAGTTTTTGAAGAGATTTGTTTAGTATGATTCCATGTCAGCATGAAGTATCAAAAAAGCACTGAACGCTGAATTGAGCCTGTTTTTGAACTCTCTATTAAAAGTAGTGAAAACAGCAAATCCCAGCAGAAAATCAACAGGAATCATGTAGTTCCTTCATATTCAAGTTGTTCTGAGTAGTTTGTGCAGAGATTTGTGTAGTTTTTGATGAGATTTGTGCAGTTTGATTTCATTTCAAGTTGATGAGTCACAAACGCACCCAATGCTGAATTGAGCCTGTTTTTGAACTTTCTATTAAAAGTAGCGAAATCAGCAAATCCCTGCAGAAAATCAACAAGAATCATGTAGTTCCTTCATATTCAAGTAGTTCTCAGTAGTTTGTGCAGTTTTTGAAGAGATTTGTTTAGTATGATTCCATGTTAGCATGAAGTATCAAAAACGCACTGAACGCTGAATTGAGCCTGTTTTTGAACTCTCTATTAAAAGTAGTGAAAACAGCAAATCTCAGCAGAAAATCAACAGGAATCATGTAGTTCCTTCATATTCAAGTAGTTCTCAGTAGTTTGTGCAGTTTTTGAAGAGATTTGTTTAGTATGATTCCATGTTAGCATGAAGTATCAAAAACGCACTGAACGCTGAATTGAGCCTGTTTTTGAACTCTCTATTAAAAGTAGTGAAAACAGCAAATCTCAGCAGAAAATCAACAGGAATCATGTAGTTCCTTCATATTCAAGTTGTTCTGAGTAGTTTGTGCAGAGATTTGTGTAGTTTTTGATGAGATTTGTGCAGTTTGATTGCATGTTAGCATGAAGTATCAAAAACGCACTGAACGCTGAATTGAGCCTGTTTTTGAACTCTGTATTAAATGTAAGGAAATCATTAAATCCCAGAAGAAAATCAACAGGAATCATGTAGTTCCTTCATATTCAAGTGGTTCTGAGTAGTTTGTGCAGAGATTTGTGCAGTTTTTGAAGAGATTTGTTTAGTATGATTCCATGTTAGCATGAAGTATCAAAAAAGCACTGAACGCTGAATTGAGCCTGTTTTTGAACTCTCTATTAAAAGTAGTGAAAACAGCAAATCCCAGCAGAAAATCAACAGGAATCATGTAGTTCCTTCATATTCAAGTTGTTCTGAGTAGTTTGTGCAGAGATTTGTGTAGTTTTTGATGAGATTTGTGCAGTTTGATTTCATTTCAAGTTGATGAGTCACAAACGCACCCAATGCTGAATTGAGCCTGTTTTTGAACTTTCTATTAAAAGTAGCGAAATCAGCAAATCCCTGCAGAAAATCAACAAGAATCATGTAGTTCCTTCATATTCAAGTAGTTCTGAGTAGTTTGTGCAGAGATTTGTGCAGTTTGATTTCATTTCAAGTTGGTTAGTCATAAAGGCACTGAACGCTGAATTGAGCCTGTTTTTGAACTCTGTATTAAATGTAGTAAAAACAGCAAATCCCAGCAGAAAATCAACGAGAATCATGTATTCCCTTCATATTCAAGTAGTTCTGAGTAGTTTGTGCAGAGATTTGTGTAGTTTTTGAAGATATTTGTGCAGTTTGACTGCACTTCAAGTTTATGTGTCATAAAGGCACTGAACGCTGAATTGAGTCTGTTTTTGAACTCTGTATTAAAAGTAGTGAAAACAGCAAATCCCAGCAGAAAATCACCAGGAATCATGTAGTTCCGTCATATTCAAGTTGTTCTGAGTAGTTTGTGCAGAGATTTGTGTAGTTTTTGATGAGATTTGTTTAGTATGATTCCATGTTAGCATGAAGTATCAAAAAGCACTGAACGCTGAATTGAGCCTGTTTTTGAACTCTGTATTAAAAGTAGTGAAAACAGTAAATCCCAGCAGAAAATCAACAAGAATCAGGTACTTCCTTCATATTCAAGTAGTTCTGAGTAGTTTGTGCAGAGATTTGTGCAGTTTGATGTCATTTCAAGTTGGTTAGTCATAAAGGCACTGAACGCTGAATTGAGCCTGTTTTTGAACTCTGTATTAAATGTAGTAAAAACAGCAAATCCCAGCAGAAAATCAACGAGAATCATGTATTCCCTTCATATTCAAGTAGTTCTGAGTAGTTTGTGCAGAGATTTGTGTAGTTTTTGAAGATATTTGTGCAGTTTGACTGCACTTCAAGTTTATGTGTCATAAAGGCACTGAACGCTGAATTGAGTCTGTTTTTGAACTCTGTATTAAAAGTAGTGAAAACAGCAAATCCCAGCAGAAAATCACCAGGAATCATGTAGTTCCGTCATATTCAAGTTGTTCTGAGTAGTTTGTGCAGAGATTTGTGTAGTTTTTGATGAGATTTGTGCAGTTTGATTGCATGTTAGCATGAAGTGTTAAAAACGCACTGAACTCTGAATTGAGCCTGTTTTTGAACTCTCTATTAAAAGTAGTGAAAACAGCAAATCCCAGCAGAAAATCAACAGGAATCATGTAGTTCCTTCATATTCAAGTAGTTTTTAGTAGTGTCTGCAGAGATTTGTGTAGTTTTTGAAGAGATTTGTGCAGTTTGATTGCATGTTAGCATGAAGTGTCAAAAACGCACTGAACGCTGAATTGAGCCTGTTTTTGAACTCTGTATTAAATGTAAGGAAATCATTAAATCCCAGAAGAAAATCAACAGGAATCATGTAGTTCCTTCATATTCAAGTGGTTCTGAGTAGTTTGTGCAGAGATTTGTGCAGTTTTTGAAGAGATTTGTTTAGTATGATTCCATGTTAGCATGAAGTATCAAAAACGTACTGAACACTGAATTGAGCCTGTTTTTGAACTCTGTATTAAAAGTAGTAAAAACAGCAAATCCCATCAGGAAATCAATGAGAATCATGTATTCCCTTCATATTCAAGTAGTTTTTAGTAGTTTCTGCAGAGATTTGTGTAGTTTTTGAAGAGATTTGTGCAGTTTGACTGCACTTCAAGTTTATGTGTCATAAAGGCACTGAACGCTGAATTGAGCCTGTTTTTGAACTCTCTATTAAAAGTAGTGAAAACAGCAAATCCCAGCAGAAAATCAACAGGAATCATGTAGTTCCTTCATATTCAAGTAGTTTTTAGTAGTTTCTGCAGAGATTTGTGTAGTTTTTGAAGAGATTTGTGCAGTTTGACTGCACTTCAAGTTTATGCGTCATAAAGGCACTGAACGCTGAATTGAGCCTGTTTTTGAACTCTGTTTTAAATGTAAGGAAATCATTAAATCCCAGAAGAAAATCAACAGGAATCATGTAGTTCCTTCATATTCAAGTGGTTCTGAGTAGTTTGTGCAGAGATTTGTGCAGTTTGATTTCATTTCAAGTTGGTTAGTCATAAACGCACTCAGTGCTGAATTGAGCCTGTTTTTGAACTCTGTATTAAAAGTAGTGAAATCAGCAAATCCCAGCAGAAAATCAACAAGAATCAGGTACTTCCTTCATATTCAAGTAGTTCTCAGTAGTTTGTGCAGAGATTTGTGTAGTTTTTGATGAGATTTGTGCAGTTTGATTGCATGTTAGCATGAAGTGTTAAAAACGCACTGAACGCTGAATTGAGCCTGTTTTTGAACTCTGTATTAAAAGTAGTGAAAACAGTAAATCCCAGCAGAAAATCAACAAGAATCAGGTACTTCCTTCATATTCAAGTAGTTCTGAGTAGTTTGTGCAGAGATTCGTGTAGTTTTTGAAGAGATTTGTGCAGTTTGACTGCACTTCAAGTTTATGTGTCATAAAGGCACTGAACGCTGAATTGAGCCTGTTTTTGAACTCTGTATTAAAAGTAGTAAAAACAGCAAATCCCAGCAGAAAATCAACGAGAATCATGTATTCCCTTCATATTCAAGTAGTTCTGAGTAGTTTGTGCAGAGATTTGTGTAGTTTTTGATGAGATTTGTGCAGTTTGATTGCATGTTAGCATGAAGTGTTAAAAACGCACTGAACGCTGAATTGAGCCTGTTTTTGAACTCTCTATTAAAAGTAGTGAAAACAGCAAATCCCAGCAGAAAATCAACAGGAATCATGTAGTTCCTTCATATTGAAGTAGTTTTTAGTAGTGTCTGCAGAGATTTGTGTAGTTTTTGAAGAGATTTGTGCAGTTTGACTGCACTTCAAGTTTATGTGTCATAAAGGCACTGAACGCTGAATTGAGTCTGTTTTTGAACTCTGTATTAAAAGTAGTGAAAACAGCAAATCCCAGCAGAAAATCAACAGGAATCATGTAGTTCCGTCATATTCAAGTTGTTCTGAGTAGTTTGTGCAGAGATTTGTGTAGTTTTTGATGAGATTTGTGCAGTTTGATTGCATGTTAGCATGAAGTGTCAAAAACGCACTGAACGCTGAATTGAGCCTGTTTTTGAACTCTGTATTAAAAGTAGTGAAAACCGCAAATCCCTGCAGAAAATCAACAAGAATCAGGTACTTCCTTCATATTCAAGTAGTTCTCAGTAGTTTGTGCAGAGATTTGTGTAGTTTTTGATGAGATTTGTGCAGTTTGATTGCATGTTAGCATGAAGTGTTAAAAACGCACTGAACCCTGAATTGAGCCTGTTTTTGAACTCTCTATTAAAAGTAGTGAAAACAGCAAATCCCAGCAGAAAATCAACAGGAATCATGTAGTTCCTTCATATTGAAGTAGTTTTTAGTAGTGTCTGCAGAGATTTGTGTAGTTTTTGAAGAGATTTGTGCAGTTTGACTGCACTTCAAGTTTATGTGTCATAAAGGCACTGAACGCTGAATTGAGTCTGTTTTTGAACTCTGTATTAAAAGTAGTGAAAACAGCAAATCCCAGCAGAAAATCAACAGGAATCATGTAGTTCCGTCATATTCAAGTTGTTCTGAGTAGTTTGTGCAGAGATTTGTGTAGTTTTTGATGAGATGTGTGCAGTTTGATTGCATGTTAGCATGAAGTGTCAAAAACGCACTGAACGCTGAATTGAGCCTGTTTTTGAACTCTGTATTAAAAGTAGTGAAAACCGCAAATCCCTGCAGAAAATCAACAAGAATCATGTAGTTCCTTCATATTCAAGTAGTTCTGAGTAGTTTGTGCAGAGATTTGTGCAGTTTGATTTCATTTCAAGTTGGTTAGTCATAAACGCACTCAATGCTGAATTGAGCCTGTTTTTGAACTTTGTATTAAAAGTAGTGAAAACAGTAAATCCCAGCAGAAAATCAATAGGAATCATGTAGTTCCTTCATATTCAAGTTGTTCTGAGTAATTTGTGCAGAGATTTGTGTAGTTTTTGAAGAGATTTGTGCAGTTTGACTGCACTTCAAGTTTATGTGTCATAAAGGCACTGAACGCTGAATTGAGCCTGTTTTTGAACTCTGTATTAAAAGTAGTGAAAACAGCAAATCCCAGCAGAAAATCAACAGGAATCATGTAGTTCCTTCATATTCAAGTTGTTCTGAGTAGTTTGTGCAGAGATTTGTGTAGTTTTTGATGAGATTTGTGCAGTTTGATTGCAGTTAGCATGAAGTATCAAAAACGCACTGAACGCTGAATTGAGCCTGTTTTTGAACTCTGTATTAAATGTAGTGAAATCATTAAATCCCAGCAGAAAATCAATGAGAATCATGTATTCCCTTCATATTCAAGTAGTTCTGAGTAGTTTGTGCAGAGATTTGTGTAGTTTTTGATGAGATTTGTGCAGTTTGATTGCAGTTAGCATGAAGTATCAAAAACGCACTGAACGCTGAATTGAGCCTGTTTTTGAACTCTGTATTAAATGTAGTGAAATCATTAAATCCCAGAAGAAAATCAACAGGAATCATGTAGTTCCTTCATATTCAAGTAGTTCTGAGTAGTTTGTGCAGAGATTTGTGCAGTTTTTGAAGAGATTTGTTTAGTATGATTCCATGTTAGCATGAAGTATCAAAAAGCACTGAACGCTGAATTGAGCCAGTTTTTGAACTCTGTATTAAAAGTAGTGAAAACAGTAAATCCCAGCAGAAAATCAACAAGAATCAGGTACTTCCTTCATATTCAAGTAGTTCTGAGTAGTTTGTGCAGAGATTTGTGTAGTTTTTGATGAGATTTGTGCAGTTTGATTGCATGTTAGAATGAAGTGTTAAAAACGCACTGAACTCTGAATTGAGCCTGTTTTTGAACTCTCTATTAAAAGTAGTGAAAACAGCAAATCCCAGCAGAAAATCAGCAGGAATCATGTAGTTCCTTCATATTCAAGTAGTTTTTAGTAGTGTCTGCAGAGATTTGTGTAGTTTTTGATGAGATTTGTGCAGTTTGATTGCATGTTAGCATGAAGTGTTAAAAACGCACTGAACCCTGAATTGAGCCTGTTTTTGAACTCTGTATTAAATGTAAGGAAATCATTAAATCCCAGAAGAAAATCAACAGGAATCATGTAGTTCCTTCATATTCAAGTGGTTCTGAGTAGTTTGTGCAGAGATTTGTGCAGTTTTTGAAGAGATTTGTTTAGTATGATTCCATGTTAGCATGAAGTATCAAAAACGTACTGAACACTGAATTGAGCCTGTTTTTGAACTCTGTATTAAAAGTAGTAAAAACAGCAAATCCCATCAGGAAATCAATGAGAATCATGTATTCCCTTCATATTCAAGTAGTTCTGAGTAGTTTGTGCAGAGATTTGTGTAGTTTTTGAAGAGATTTGTGCAGTTTGACTACACTTCAAGTTTATGTGTCATAAAGGCACTGAACGCTGAATTGAGCCTGTTTTTGAACTCTCTATTAAAAGTAGTGAAAACAGCAAATCCCAGCAGAAAATCAACAGGAATCATGTAGTTCCTTCATATTCAAGTAGTTTTTAGTAGTTTCTGCAGAGATTTGTGTAGTTTTTGAAGAGATTTGTGCAGTTTGACTGCACTTCAAGTTTATGTGTCATAAAGGCACTGAACGCTGAATTGAGCCTGTTTTTGAACTCTGTATTAAATGTAAGGAAATCATTAAATCCCAGAAGAAAATCAACAGGAATCATGTAGTTCCTTCATATTCAAGTGGTTCTGAGTAGTTTGTGCAGAGATTTGTGCAGTTTTTGAAGAGATTTGTTTAGTATGATTCCATGTTAGCATGAAGTATCAAAAACGTACTGAACGCTGAATTGAGCCTGTTTTTGAACTCTGTATTAAAAGTAGTGAAAACAGTAAATCCCAGCAGAAAATCAATAGGAATCATGTAGTTCCTTCATATTCAAGTTGTTCTGAGTAGTTTGTGCAGAGATTTGTGTAGTTTTTGATGAAATTTGTGCAGTTTGATTTCATTTCAAGTTGATGAGTCACAAACGCACCCAATGCTGAATTGAGCATGTTTTTGAACTTTCTATTAAAAGTAGCGAAATCAGCAAATCCCTGCAGAAAATCAACAAGAATCATGTAGTTCCTTCATATTCAAGTAGTTCTGAGTAGTTTGTGCAGAGATTTGTGTAGTTTTTGAAGAGATTTATGCAGTTTGACTGCACTTCAAGTTGATGTGTCATAAAGGCACTCCACGCTGAATTGAGCCTGTTTTTGAACTTTGTATTAAATGTAGTGAAAACAGCAAATCCCAGCAGAAAATCAACGGGAATCATGTAGTCCCTTCATATTCAAGTAGTTCTGAGTAGTTTGTGCAGAGAATTGTGTAGTTTTTGATGAGATTTGTGCAGTTTGATTGCATGTTAGCATGAAGTATCAAAAACGCACTGAACGCTGAATTGAGCCTGTTTTTGAACTCTGTATTAAATGTAGTGAAATCATTAAATCCCAGAAGAAAATAAACAGGAATAATGTAGTTCCTTCATATTCAAGTAGTTCTGAGTAGTTTGTGCATAGATTTGTGCAGTTTTTGAAGAGATTTGTTTAGTATGATTCCATGTTAGCATGAAGTATCAAAAACGCACTGAACGCTGAATTGAGCCTGTTTTTGAACTTTGTATTAAATGTAGTGAAAACAGCAAATCCCAGCAGAAAATCAACATGAATCATGTAGTTCCTTCATATTCAAGTAGTTTTTAGTAGTTTCTGCAGAGATTTGTGTAGTTTTTGAAGAGATTTGTGCAGTTTGACTGCACTTGAAGTTGATGTGTCATATAGGCACTCAACGCTGAATTGAGCCTGTTTTTGAACTCTGTATTAAAAGTAGTGAAAACAGCAAATCCCAGCAGAAAATCAACAGGAATCATGTAGTTCCTTCATATTCAAGTAGTTCTGAGTAGTTTGTGCAGAGCATTGAGTAGTTTTTGAAGATATTTGTGCACTTTGACTGCACTTCAAGTCTATGTGTCATAAAGGCACTCAACGCTGAATTGAGCCTGTTTTTGAACTCTGTATTAAAAGTAGTGAAAACAGTAAATCCCAGCAGAAAATCAACAAGAATCAGGTACTTCCTTCATATTCAAGTAGTTCTGAGTAGTTTGTGCAGAGATTTGTGTAGTTTTTGAAGAGATTTGTGCAGTTTGACTGCACTTCAAGTTTATGTGTCATAAAGGCACTGAACGCTGAATTGAGCCTGTTTTTGAACTCTGTATTAAAATTAGTAAAAACAGCAAATCCCAGCAGAAAATCAACGAGAATCATGTATTCCCTTCATATTCAAGTAGTTCTGAGTAGTTTGTGCAGAGATTTGTGTAGTTTTTGATGAGATTTGTGCAGTTTGATTGCATGTTAGCATGAAGTGTTAAAAACGCACTGAACGCTGAATTGAGCCTGTTTTTGAACTCTCTATTAAAAGTAGTGAAAACAGCAAATCCCAGCAGAAAATCAACAGGAATCATGTAGTTCCTTCATATTGAAGTAGTTTTTAGTAGTGTCTGCAGAGATTTGTGTAGTTTTTGAAGAGATTTGTGCAGTTTGACTGCACTTCAAGTTTATGTGTCATAAAGGCACTGAACGCTGAATTGAGTCTGTTTTTGAACTCTGTATTAAAAGTAGTGAAAACAGCAAATCCCAGCAGAAAATCAACAGGAATCATGTAGTTCCGTCATATTCAAGTTGTTCTGAGTAGTTTGTGCAGAGATTTGTGTAGTTTTTGATGAGATTTGTGCAGTTTGATTGCATGTTAGCATGAAGTGTCAAAAACGCACTGAACGCTGAATTGAGCCTGTTTTTGAACTCTGTATTAAAAGTAGTGAAAACCGCAAATCCCTGCAGAAAATCAACAAGAATCAGGTACTTCCTTCATATTCAAGTAGTTCTCAGTAGTTTGTGCAGAGATTTGTGTAGTTTTTGATGAGATTTGTGCAGTTTGATTGCATGTTAGCATGAAGTGTTAAAAACGCACTGAACCCTGAATTGAGCCTGTTTTTGAACTCTGTATTAAAAGTAGTGAAAACAGTAAATCCCAGCAGAAAATTAACAAGAATGAAGTACTTCCTTCATATTCAAGTAGTTCTGAGTAGTTTGTGCAGAGATTTGTGTAGTTTTTGATGAGATTTGTGCAGTTTGATTGCATGTTAGCATGAAGTGTTAAAAACGCACTGAACGCTGAATTGAGCCTGTTTTTGAACTCTGTATTAAAAGTAGTGAAAACAGTAAATCCCAGCAGAAAATCAACAGGAATCATGTAGTTCCTTCATATTCAAGTAGTTCTGAGTAGTTTGTGCAGAGCATTGAGTAGTTTTTGAAGATATTTGTGCACTTTGACTGCACTTCAAGTTTATGTGTCATAAAGGCACTCAACGCTGAATTGAGCCTGTTTTTGAACTCTGTATTAAAAGTAGTGAAAACAGTAAATCCCAGCAGAAAATCAACAAGAATCAGGTACTTCCTTCATATTCAAGTAGTTCTGAGTAGTTTGTGCAGAGATTTGTGTAGTTTTTGAAGAGATTTGTGCAGTTTGACTGCACTTCAAGTTTATGTGTCATAAAGGCACTGAACGCTGAATTGAGCCTGTTTTTGAACTCTGTATTAAAAGTAGTAAAAACAGCAAATCCCAGCAGAAAATCAACGAGAATCATGTATTCCCTTCATATTCAAGTAGTTCTGAGTAGTTTGTGCAGAGATTTGTGTAGTTTTTGATGAGATTTGTGCAGTTTGATTGCATGTTAGCATGAAGTGTTAAAAACGCACTGAACTCTGAATTGAGCCTGTTTTTGAACTCTCTATTAAAAGTAGTGAAAACAGCAAATCCCAGCAGAAAATCAACAGGAATCATGTAGTTCCTTCATATTCAAGTAGTTTTTAGTAGTGTCTGCAGAGATTTGTGTAGTTTTTGAAGAGATTTGTGCAGTTTGACTGCATTTCAAGTTTATGTGTCATAAAGGCACTGAACGCTGAATTGAGTCTGTTTTTGAACTCTGTATTAAAAGTAGTGAAAACCGCAAATCCCTGCAGAAAATCAACAAGAATCAGGTACTTTCTTCATATTCAAGTAGTTCTCAGTAGTTTGTGCAGAGATTTGTGTAGTTTTTGATGAGATTTGTGCAGTCTGATTGCATGTTAGCATGAAGTGTTAAAAACGCACTGAACCCTGAATTGAGCCTGTTTTTGAACTCTGTATTAAAAGTAGTGAAAACAGTAAATCCCAGCAGAAAATTAACAAGAATCAGGTACTTCCTTCATATTCAAGTAGTTCTGAGTAGTTTGTGCAGAGATTTGTGTAGTTTTTGAAGAGATTTGTGCAGTTTGACTGCACTTCAAGTTTATGTGTCATAAAGGCACTCAACGCTGAATTGAGCCTGTTTTTCAACTCTGTATTAAATGTAGTGAAATCATTAAATCCGGGCAGAAAATCAACAGGAATCATGTAGTTACTTCATATTCAATTAGTTTTTAGTAGTTTCTGTAGAGATTTGTGTAGTTTTTGAAGAGATTGGTGCAGTTTGACTGCACTTGAAGTTGATGTGTCATATAGGCACTCAATGCTGAATTGAGCCTGTTTTTGAACTTTCTATTAAAAGTAGCGAAATCAGCAAATCCCAGCAGAAAATCAACGAGAATCATGTATTCCCTTCATATTCAAGTAGTTCTGAGTAGTTTGTGCAGAGATTTGTGCAGTTTTTGAAGAGATTTGTGCAGTTTGATTGCATGTTAGCATGAAGTATCAAAAATGCACTGAACGCTGAATTGAGCCTGTTTTTGAACTCTGTATTAAAAGTAGTGAAAACAGCAAATCCCAGCAGAAAATCAACAGGAATCAGGTACTTCCTTCATATTCAAGTTGTTCTGAGTAGTTTGTGCAGAGATTTGTGTAGTTTTTGATGAGATTTGTGCAGTTTGATTGCATGTTAGCATGAAGTATCAAAAAAGCACTGAACGCTGAATTGAGCCCGTTTTTGAACTCTGTATTAAAAGTAGTGAAAACAGCAAATCCTAGCAGAAAATCAACAGGAATCATGTAGTTCCTTCATATTCAAGTTGTTCTGAATAGTTTGTGCAGAGATTTGTGTAGTTTTTGATGAGATTTGTGCAGTTTGATTGCATGTTAGCATGAAGTGTTAAAAACGCACTGAACCCTGAATTGAGCCTGTTTTTGAACTCTGTATTAAAAGTAGTGAAAACAGTAAATCCCAGCAGAAAATTAACAAGAATGAAGTACTTCCTTCATATTCAAGTAGTTCTGAGTAGTTTGTGCAGAGATTTGTGTAGTTTTTGATGAGATTTGTGCAGTTTGATTGCATGTTAGCATGAAGTGTTAAAAACGCACTGAACGCTGAATTGAGCCTGTTTTTGAACTCTGTATTAAAAGTAGTGAAAACAGTAAATCCCAGCAGAAAATCAACAGGAATCATGTAGTTCCTTCATATTCAAGTAGTTCTGAGTAGTTTGTGCAGAGCATTGAGTAGTTTTTGAAGATATTTGTGCACTTTGACTGCACTTCAAGTTTATGTGTCATAAAGGCACTCAACGCTGAATTGAGCCTGTTTTTGAACTCTGTATTAAAAGTAGTGAAAACAGTAAATCCCAGCAGAAAATCAACAGGAATCATGTAGTTCCTTCATATTCAAGTAGTTTTTAGTAGTGTCTGCAGAGATTTGTGTAGTTTTTGAAGAGATTTGTGCAGTTTGACTGCATTTCAAGTTTATGTGTCATAAAGGCACTGAACGCTGAATTGAGTCTGTTTTTGAACTCTGTATTAAAAGTAGTGAAAACAGCAAATCCCAGCAGAAAATCAACAGGAATCATGTAGTTCCGTCATATTCAAGTTGTTCTGAGTAGTTTGTGCAGAGATTTGTGTAGTTTTTGATGAGATTTGTGCAGTTTGATTGCATGTTAGCATGAAGTGTCAAAAACGCACTGAACGCTGAATTGAGCCTGTTTTTGAACTCTGTATTAAAAGTAGTGAAAACCGCAAATCCCTGCAGAAAATCAACAAGAATCAGGTACTTTCTTCATATTCAAGTAGTTCTCAGTAGTTTGTGCAGAGATTTGTGTAGTTTTTGATGAGATTTGTGCAGTCTGATTGCATGTTAGCATGAAGTGTTAAAAACGCACTGAACCCTGAATTGAGCCTGTTTTTGAACTCTGTATTAAAAGTAGTGAAAACAGTAAATCCCAGCAGAAAATTAACAAGAATCAAGTACTTCCTTCATATTCAAGTAGTTCTGAGTAGTTTGTGCAGAGATTTGTGCAGTTTTTGAAGAGATTTGTTTAGTATGATTCCATGTTAGCATGAAGTATCAAAAAAGCACTGAACGCTGAATTGAGCCTGTTTTTGAACTCTGTATTAAAAGTAGTGAAAACAGCAAATCCCAGCAGAAAATCAACGGGAATCATGTAGTCCCTTCATATTCAAGTAGTTCTGAGTAGTTTGTGCAGAGAATTGTGTAGTTTTTGATGAGATTTGTGCAGTTTGATTGCATGTTAGCATGAAGTATCAAAAACGCACTGAACGCTGAATTGAGCCTGTTTTTGAACTTCATATTAAAAGTAGCGAAATCAGCAAATCCCATTAGAAAATCAACAGGAATTATGTAGCTCCTTCATATTCAAATAGTTCTGAGTAGTTTGTGCAGATATTTGTGCAGTTTGATTTCATTTCAAGTTGATTAGTCATAAACGCACTCAATGCTGAATTGAGCCTGTTTCTGAACTCTGTATTAAAAGTAGTGAAATAGGCAAATCCCATTAGAAAATCAACAGGAATCATGTAGTTCCTTCATATTCAAGGAGCTTTTATTAGTTTGTGCAGAGATTTGTCTATTTTTGAAGAGATTTGTGCAGTTTGGTTGCATGTTAGTATGAAGTAACAAAACGGCACTCAATGCTGAAATAAGCCTGTTTTTGAACTCTGTATTAACAGTAGTGAAATCAGAAAATCCCAGCAGAAAATCAACAGGAATCATGTAGTTCCTTCATATTCAAGTAGTTCTCAGAAGTTTGTGCAGAGATTTGTGCAGTTTTTGAAGAGATTTGTTTAGTATGATTCCACGTTAGCATGAAGTATCAAAAACGCACTGAACGCTGAATTGAGCCTGTTTTTGAACTCTGTATTAAAATTAGTGAAAACAGCAAATCCCAGCAGAAAATAAACAGGAATCATGTAGTTCCTTCATATTCAAGTTGTTCTGAGTAGTTTGTGCAGAGATTTGTGTAGTTTTTGATGAGATTTGTGCAGTTTGATTGCATGTTAGCATGAAGTGTCAAAAACGCACTGAACGCTGAATTGAGCCTGTTTTTGAACTTTGTATTAAAAGAAGTGAAAACAGCAAATCCTCGCAGAAAATCAACGAGAATCATGTATTCCCTTCATATTCAAGTAGTTCTGAGTAGTTTGTGCAGAGATTTGTGTAGTTTTTGAAGATATTTGTGCATTTTGACTGCACTTCAAATTTATGTGTCATAAAGGCACTGAACGCTGAATTGAGCCTGTTTTTGAACTCTGTAATAAATGTAGTGAAATCATTAAATCCCAGCAGAAAATCAACAGGAATCATGTAGTTCCTTCATATTCAAGTAGTTCTGAGTAGTTTGTGCAGAGATTTGTGCAGTTTTTGAAGAGATTTGTTTAGTATGATTCCATGTTAGCATGAAGTATCAAAAAAGCACTGAACGCTGAATTGAGCCTGTTTTTGAACTCTGTATTAAAAGTAGTGAAAACAGCAAATCCCAGCAGAAAATCAACGGGAATCATGTAGTCCCTTCATATTCAAGTAGTTCTGAGTAGTTTGTGCAGAGAATTGTGTAGTTTTTGATGAGATTTGTGCAGTTTGATTGCATGTTAGCATGAAGTATCAAAAACGCACTGAACGCTGAATTGAGCCTGTTTTTGAACTTCATATTAAAAGTAGCGAAATCAGCAAATCCCATTAGAAAATCAACAGGAATTATGTAGCTCCTTCATATTCAAATAGTTCTGAGTAGTTTGTTCAGAGATTTGTGCAGTTTGATTTCATTTCAAGTTGATTAGTCATAAACGCACTCAATGCTGAATTGAGCCTGTTTCTGAACTCTGTATTAAAAGTAGTGAAATAGGCAAATCCCATTAGAAAATCAACAGGAATCATGTAGTTCCTTCATATTCAAGGAGCTTTTATTAGTTTGTGCAGAGATTTGTCTATTTTTGAAGAGATTTGTGCAGTTTGGTTGCATGTTAGTATGAAGTAACAAAAAGGCACTCAATGCTGAAATAAGCCTGTTTTTGAACTCTGTATTAACAGTAGTGAAATCAGAAAATCCCAGCAGAAAATCAACAGGAATCATGTAGTTCCTTCATATTCAATTAGCTTTTATTAGTTTGTGCAGAGATTTGTCTAGTTTTGAAGAGATTTCTGCAGTTTGGTTCCATGTTAGTATGAAGTAACAAAAAGGCACACAATGCTGAATCAAACCTGTTTTTGAACTCTGTATTAAAAGTAGTGAAATCAGCAAATCCCAGCAGAAAATCAACAAGAATCATGTAGTTCCTTCATATTGAAGTAGTTCTGAGTAGTTTGTGCAGAGATTTGTGCAGTTTGATTTCATTTCAAGTTGATGAGTCATAAATGCACTCAATGCTGAATTGAGCCTGTTTTTGAACTCTGTATTTAAATGAGTGAAATCAGCAAATCCCAGCAGAAAATCAACAGGAATCAGGTACTTCCTTCATATTCAAGTAGCTTTTATTAGTTTGTGCAGAGATTTATGTAGGTTTTGAAGAGATTTGTGCAGTTTGATTTCATTTCAAGTTGATGAGTCACAAACGCACCCAATGCTGAATTGAGCCTGTTTTTGAACTTTCAATTAAAAGTAGCGAAATCAGCAAATCCCAGCAGAAAATCAACAGGAATTATGTAGTTCCTTCATATTCAAGTAGTTCTGAGTAGTTTGTGCAGAGATTTGTGCAGTTTGATTTCATTTCAAGTTGATGAGTCACAAACGCACCCAATGCTGAATTGAGCCTGTTTTTGAACTTTCAATTAAAAGTAGCGAAATCAGCAAATCCCAGCAGAAAATCAACAGGAATTATGTAGTACCTTCATATTCAAGTAGTTCTGAGTAGTTTGTGCAGAGATTTGTGCAGTTTGATTTCATTTCAGGTGGATTAGTCATAAACGCACTCAATGCTGAATTGAGCCTGTTGTTGAACTCTGTATTAAAATGAGTGAAATCAGCAAATCCCAGCAGAAAATAAACAGGAATCAGGTACTTCCTTCATATTAAAGTAGCTTTTATTAGTTTGTGCAGAGATTTGTCTAGTTTTGATGAGATTTGTGCAGTTTGGTTGCATGTTAGTATGAAGTAACAAAAAGGCACTCAATGCTGAAATAAGCCTGTTTTTGAACTATGTATTAAAATGAGTGAAATCAGCAAATCCCAGCAGAAAATGAACAGGAATCAGGTACTTCCTTCATATTCAAGTAGCTTTTATTAGTTTGTGCAGAGATTTATGTAGGTTTTGAAGAGATTTGTGCAGTTTGATTTCATTTCAAGTTGATGAGTCACAAACGCACTCAATGCTGAATTGAGCCTGTTTTTGAACTTTCTATTAAAAGTAGCGAAATCAGCAAATCCCATTAGAAAATGAACAGGAATCATGTAGTTCCTTCATATTCAAGTAGTTCTGAGTAGTTTGTGCAGAGATTTGTGCAGTTTGATTTCATTTCAAGTTGATTAGTCATAAACGCACTCAATGCTAAATTGAGCCTGTTTTTGAACTTTCTATTAAAAGTAGCGAAATCAGCAAATCCCAGTAGAAAATGAACAGGAATCATGTAGTTCCTTCATATTCAAGTAGTTCTGAGTAGTTTGTGCAGAGATTTGTGCAGTTTGATTTCATTTCAAGTTGATTAGTCATAAACGCACTCAATGCTAAATTGAGCCTGTTTTTGAACTCTCTATTAAAATGAGTGAAATCAGCAAATCCCAGCAGAAAATAAACAGGAATCAGGTACTTCCTTCATATTCAAGTAGCTTTTATTAGTTTGTGCAGAGATTTATGTAGGTTTTGAAGAGATTTGTGCAGTTTGATTTCATTTCAAGTTGATGAGTCACAAATGCACTCAATGCTGAATTGAGCCTGTTTTTGAACTCTGTATTAAAAGTAGTGAAATCAGCAAATCCCAGCAGAAAATCAACAAGGATCATGTAGTTCCTTCATATTCAAGTAGTTCTGAGTAGTTTGTGCAGAGATTTGTGCAGTTTGATTTCATTTCAAGTTGATGAGTCATAAACGCACTCAATGCTGAATTGAGCCTGTTTTTGAACTCTGTATTAAAATGAGTGAAATAAGCAAATCCCATTTGAAAATCAATAGGAATCATGTAGTTCCTTCATATTCAAGTAGCTTTTATTAGTTTGTGCAGAGATTTGTCTAGTTTTGAAGAGATTTGTGCAGTTTGGTTGCATGTTAGTATGAAGTAACAAAAAGGCACTCAATGCTGAAATAAGCCTGTTTTTGAACTCTGTATTAAAAGTAGTGAAATCAGCAAATCCCATTCGAAAATCAACAGGAATCATGTAGTTCCTTCATATTCAAGTAGCTTTTATTAGTTTGTGTGGAGATTTGTCTAGTTTTGAAGAGATTTGTGCAGTTTGGGTGCATGTTAGTATGAAGTAACAAAAAGGCACTCAATGCTGAAATAAGCCTGTTTTTGAACTCTGTATTAAAATGAGTGAAATAAGCAAATCCCAGCAGAAAATAAACAGGAATAAGGTACTTCTTTCATATTCAAGTAGCTTTTATTAGTTTGTGCAGAGATTTATGTAGGTTTTGAAGAGATTTGTGCAGTTTGATTTCATTTCAAGTTGATTAGTCATAAACGCACTCAATGCTAAATTGAGCCTGTTTTTGAACTCTCTATTAAAATGAGTGAAATCAGCAAATCCCAGCAGAAAATAAACAGGAATCAGGTACTTCCTTCATACTCAAGTAGCTTTTATTAGTTTGTGCAGAGATTTATGTAGGTTTTGAAGAGATTTGTGCAGTTTGATTTCATTTCAAGTTGATGAGTCACAAATGCACTCAATGCTGAATTGAGCCTGTTTTTGAACTCTGTATTAAAAGTAGTGAAATCAGCAAATCCCAGCAGAAAATCAACAAGGATCATGTAGTTCCTTCATATTCAAGTAGTTCTGAGTAGTTTGTGCAGAGATTTGTGCAGTTTGATTTCATTTCAAGTTGATGAGTCATAAACGCACTCAATGCTGAATTGAGCCTGTTTTTGAACTCTGTATTAAAATGAGTGAAATCAGCAAATCCCAGCAGAAAATAAACAGGAATCAGGTACTTCCTTCATATTCAAGTAGCTTTTATTAGTTTGTGCAGAGATTTATGTAGGTTTTGAAGAGATTTGTGCAGTTTGATTTCATTTCAAGTTGATGAGTCACAAACGCACTCAATGCTGAATTGAGCCTGTTTTTGAACTCTGTATTAAAATGAGTGAAATAAGCAAATCCCATTAGAAACTCAACGGGAATCATGTAGTTCCTTCATATTCAAGTAGCTTTTATTAGTTTGTGCAGAGATTTGTCTAGTTTTGAAGAGATTTGTGCAGTTTGGTTGCATTTTAGTATGAAGTAACAAAAAGGCACTCAATGCTAAAATAAGCCTGTTTTTGAACTCTGTATTAAAAATGAGTGAAATAAGCAAATCCCAGCAGAAAATCAACAGGAATCATGTAGTTCCTTCATATTCAAGTAGCGTTTGTTAGTTTGTGCAGAGATTTATGTAGGTTTTGAAGAGATTTGTGTAGTTTGATTTCATTTCAAGTTGATGAGTCACAAACGCACTCAATGCTGAATTGATCCTGTTTTTGAACTCTGTATTAAAAGTAGTGAAATAAGCAAATCCCATTAGAAAATCAACAGGAATCATGTAGTTCCTTCATATTCAAGTAGCTTTTATTAGTTTGTGCAGAGATTTGTCTAGTTTTGAAGAGATTTATGCCGTTTGGTTGCATGTTAGTATGAAGTAACAAAAAGGCACTCAATGCTGAATTAAGCCTTTTTTTTAACTCTGTATTAAAATGAGTGAAATCAGCAAATCCCAGCAGAAAATCAACAAGAATCATGTAGTTCCTTCATATTCAAGTAGCTTTTATTAGTTTGTGCAGAGATTTATGTAGGTTTTGAAGAGATTTGTGCAGTTTGATTTCATTTCAAGTTGATGAGTAATAAATGCACTCAATGCTGAATTGAACCTGTTTTTGAACTCTGTATTAAAATGAGTGAAATCAGCAAATCCCAGCAGAAAATCAACAGGAATCAGGTACTTCCTTCATATTCAAGTAGCTTTTATTAGTTTGTGCAGAGATTTGTGCAGTTTGGTTGCATGTTAGTATGAAGTAACAAAAACGTACTGAATGCTGAAATAAGCCTGTTTTTGAACTCTGTATTAAAAGTAGTGAAATCAGGAAATCCCAGCAGAAAATCAACAAGAATCATGTAGTTCCTTCATATTCAAGTAGTTCTGAGTAGTTTGTGCAGAGATTTGTGCAGTTTGATTTCATTTCAGGTTGATTAGTCATAAACGCACTCAATGCTGAATTGAGCCTGTTGTTGAACTCTGTATTAAAATGAGTGAAATCAGCAAATCCCAGCAGAAAATAAACAGGAATCAGGTACTTCCTTCATATTCAAGTAGCTTTTATTAGTTTGTGCAGAGATTTATGTAGGTTTTGAAGAGATATGTGCAGTTAGATTTCATTTCAAGTTGATGAGTCATAAACGCACTCAATGCTGAATTGAGCCTGTTTTTGAACTCTGTATTAAAAGTAGTGAAATCAGCAAATCCCATTAGACAATCAACAGGAATCATGTAGTTCCTTCATATTCAAGTAGCTTTTATTAGTTTGTGCAGAGATTTGTCTAGTTTTTAAGAGATTTGTGCAGTTTGGTTGCATGTTAGTATCAAGTAACAAAAAGGCACTCAATGCTGAAATAAGCCTGTTTTTGAACTCTGTATTAAAAGCAGTGAAATCAGCAAATCCCAGCAGAAAATCAACAGGAATCATGTAGTTCCTTCATATTCAAGTAGGTTTTATTAGTTTGTGCAGAGATTTGTCTAGTTTTGAAGAGATTTGTGCAGTTTGGTTGCATGTTAGTATGAAGTAACAAAAAGGCACCCAATGCTGAATTGAGCCTGTTTTTGAACTTTCTATTAAAAGTAGCGAAATCAGCAAATCCCAGCAGAAAATGAACAGGAATCATTTAGGTCCTTCATATTCAAGTAGTTCTGAGTAGTTCTTGCAGAGATTTGTGCAGTTTGATTTCATTTCAAGTTGATTAGTCATAACAACCAATGCTGAATTGAGCCTGTTTTTGAACTCTGTATTAAAATGACTGAAATCAGCAAATCCCAGCAGAAAATCAACAGGATTCAGGTACTTCTTTCATATTCAAGTAGCTTTTATTAGTTTGTGCAGAGATTTATGTAGGTTTTGAAGAGATTTGTGCAGTTTGATTTCATTTCAAGTTGATGAATAATAAATGCACTCAATGCTGAATTGAACCTGTTTTTGAACTCTGTATTAAAATGAGTGAAATCAGCAAATCCCAGCAGAAAATCAACAGGAATCAGGTACTTCCTTCATATTCAAGTAGCTTTTATTAGTTTGTGCAGAGATTTGTGCAGTTTGGTTGCATGTTAGTATGAAGTAACAAAAACGCACTCAATGCTGAATTAAGCCTGTTTTTGAACTCTGTATTAAAAGTAGTGAAATCAGCAAATCCCAGCAGAAAATAAACAGGAATCAGGTACTTCCTTCATATTCAAGTAGCTTTCTTTAGTTTGTGCAGAGATTTATGTAGGTTTTGAAGAGATTTGTGCAGTTTGATTTCATTTCAAGTTGATGAGTAATAAATGCACTCAATGCTGAATTGAACCTGTTTTTGAACTCTGTATTAAAAGTAGTGAAATCAGCAAATCCCATTAGAAAATCAACAGGAATCATGTAGTTCCTTCATATTCAAGTAGCTTTTATTAGTTTGTGCAGAGATTTGTCTAGTTTTGAAGAGATTTGTGCCGTTTGGTTGCATGTTAGTATGAAGTAACAAAAAGGCACTCAATGCTGAATTAAGTCTTTTTTTTAACTCTGTATTAAAATGAGTGAAATCAGCAAATCCCAGCAGAAAATCAACAAGAATCATGTAGTTCCTTCATATTCAAGTAGCTTTTATTAGTTTGTGCAGAGATTTATGTAGGTTTTGAAGAGATTTGTGCAGTTTGATTTCATTTCAAGTTGATGAATAATAAATGCACTCAATGCTGAATTGAACCTGTTTTTGAACTCTGTATTAAAATGAGTGAAATCAGCAAATCCCAGCAGAAAATCAACAGGAATCAGGTACTTCCTTCATATTCAAGTAGCTTTTATTAGTTTGTGCAGAGATTTGTGCAGTTTGGTTGCATGTTATTATGAAGTAACAAAAACGCACTCAATGCTGAATTAAGCCTGTTTTTGAACTCTGTATTAAAAGTAGTGAAATCAGCAAATCCCAGCAGAAAATAAACAGGAATCAGGTACTTCCTTCATATTCAAGTAGCTTTCATTAGTTTGTGCAGAGATTTATGTAGGTTTTGAAGAGATTTGTGCAGTTTGATTTCATTTCAAGTTGATTAGTCATAAACGCACTCAATGCTGAATTGAGCCTGTTTTTGAACTCTGTATTAAAATGAGTGAAATAAGCAAATCCCATTAGAAAATCAACAGGAATCATGTAGTTCCTTCATATTCAAGTAGCTTTTATTAGTTTGTGCAGAGATTTATATAGGTTTTGAAGAGATATGTGCAGTTTGATTTCATTTCAAGTTGATGAGTCATAAACGCACTCAATGCTGAATTGAGCCTGTTTTTGAACTCTGTATTAAAAGTAGTGAAATAAGCAAATCCCATTAGAAAATCAACAGGAATCATGTAGTTCCTTCATATTCAAGTAGCTTTTATTAGTTTGTGCAGAGATTTGTCTAGTTTTGAAGAGATTTGTGCCGTTTGGTTGCATGTTAGTATGAAGTAACAAAAAGGCACTCAATGCTGAATTAAGCCTGTTTTTGAACTCTGTATTAAAAGTAGTGAAATCAGCAAATCCCAGCAGAAAATCAACAAGAGTCATGTAGTTCCTTCATATTCAAGTAGTTCTGAGTAGTTTGTGCAGAGATTTGTCTAGTTTTGAAGAGATTTGTGCAGTTTGGTTGCATGTTAGTATGAAGTAACAAAAAGGCACTCAATGCTGAATTAAGCCTGTTTTTGAACTCTGTATTAAAAGTAGTGAAATAAGCAAATCCCATTAGAAAATCAACTGGAATCATGTAGTTCCTTCATATTCAAGTAGCTTTTATTAGTTTGTGCAGAGATTTATATAGGTTTTGAAGAGATATGTGCAGTTTCATTTCATTTCAAGTTGATGAGTCATAAACGCACTCAATGCTGAATTGAGCCTGTTTTTGAACTCTGTATTAAAAGTAGTGAAATAAGCAAATCCCATTAGAAAATCAACAGGAATCATGTAGTTCCTTCATATTCAAGTAGCTTTTATTAGTTTATGCAGAGATTTATATAGGTTTTGAAGAGATATGTGCAGTTTCATTTCATTTCAAGTTGATTAGTCATAAACGCACTCAATGCTGAATTGAGCCTGTTTTTGAACTCTGTATTAAAATGAGTGAAATCAGCACATCCCAGCAGAAAATCAACAGGAATCAGGTACTTCCTTCATATTCAAGTAGCTTTTATTAGTTTGTGCAGAGATTTGTGCAATTTGATTTCATTTCAAGTTGATGAGTCACAAACGCACCCAATGCTGAATTAAGTCTGTTTTTGAACTCTGTATTAAAATGAGTGAAATCAGCAAATCCCAGCAGAAAATCAACAGGAATCAGGTACTTCCTTCATATTCAAGTAGCTTTTATTAGTTTGTGCAGAGATTTATGTAGGTTTTGAAGAGATTTGTGCAGTTTGATTTCATTTCAAGTTGATGAGTCACAAGCACACTCAATGCTGAATTGAGCCTGTTTTTGAACTCTGTATTAAAAGTAGTGAAATAAGCAAATCACATTAGAAAATCAACAGGAATCATGTAGTTCCTTCATATTCAAGTAGCTTTTATTAGTTTGTGCAGAGATTTGTGCAGTCTGGTTGCATGTTAGTATGAAGTAACAAAAACGCACTCAATGCTGAAATAAGCCTGTTTTTGAACTCTGTATTAAAAGTAGTGAAATCAGCAAATCCCAGCAGAAAATAAACAGGAATCAGGTACTTCCTTCATATTCAAGTAGCTTTCATTAGATTGTGCAGAGATTTATGTAGGTTTTGAAGAGATTTGTGCAGTTTGATTTCATTTCAAGTTGATGAGTCATAAACGCACTCAATGCTGAATTGAGCCTGTTTTTGAACTCTGTATTAAAATGAGTGAAATCAGCAAATCCCAGCAGAAAATCATCAAGAATCATGTAGTTCCTTCATATTCAAGTAGTTCTGAGTAGTTTGTGCAGAGATTTGTGCAGTTTGATTTCATTTCAAGTTGATGAGTCATAAACGCACTCAATGCTGAATTGAGCCTGTTTTTGAACTTTCTATTAAAAGTAGCGAAATCAGCAAATCCCAGCAGAAAATAAACAAGAATCAGGTACTTCCTTCATATTCAAGTAGCTTTTATTAGTTTGTGCAGAGATTTATGTAGGTTTTGAAGAGATTTGTGCAGTTTGATTTCATTTCAAGTTGATGAGTCATAAACGCACTCAATGCTGAATTGAGCCTGTTTTTGAACTTTCTATTAAAAGTAGCGAAATCAGCAAATCCCAGCAGAAAATAAACAAGAATCAGGTACTTCCTTCATATTCAAGTAGTTCTGAGTAGTTTGTGCAGAGATTTGTGCAGTCTGATTTCATTTCAAGGTGATTAGTCATAAACGCACTCAATGCTGAATTGAGCCTGTTTTTGAACTCTGTATTAAAAGTAGTGAAATAAGCAAATCCCATTAGAAAATCAAAAGGAATTATGTAGTTCCTTCATATTCAAGTAGCTTTTATTAGTTTTTGCAGAGATTTGTCTAGTTTTTGAAGAGATTTGTACAGTTTGGTTGCATGTTAGTATGAAGTAACAAAAACGCACTCAATGCTGAATTGAGCCTGTTTTTGAACTCTGTATTAAAAGTAGTGAAATAAGCAAATCCCTTTAGAAAATCAACAAGAATCATGTAGTTCCTTCATATTCAAGTAGTTCTGAGTAGTTTGTGCAGAGATTTGTGCAGTTTGATTTCATTTCAAGTTGATGAGTCATAAACGCACTCAATGCTGAATTGAGCCTGTTTTTGAACTCTGTATTAAAAGTAGTGAAATCAGCAAATCCCAGCAGAAAATCAACAGGGATCAGGTACTTCCTTCATATTCAAGTAGCTTTTATTAGTTTGTGCAGAGATTTATGTCGGTTTTGCAGAGATTTGTGCAGTTTGATTTCAGTTTAAGTTGATGAGTCATACACGCACTCAATGCTGAATTGAGCCTGTTTTTGAACTCTGTATTAAAAGTAGTGAAATAAGCAAATCCCATTAGAAAATCAACAGGAATCATGTAGTTCCTTCATATTCAAGTAGCTTTTATTAGTTTGTGCAGAGATTTGTGCAGTTTGGTTGCATGTTAGTATGAAGTAACAAAAAGGCACTCAATGCTGAATTAAGCCTGTTTTTGAACTCTGTATTAAAAGTAGTGAAATAAGCAAATCCCATTAGAAAATCAACAAGAATCATGTAGTTCCTTCATAATCAAGTAGCTTTTATTAGTTTATGCAGAGATTTATATAGTTTTTGAAGAGATATGTGCAGTTTCATTTCATTTCAAGTTGATTAGTCATAAACGCACTCAATGCTGAATTGAGCCTGTTTTTGAACTCTGTATTAAAATGAGTGAAATCAGCAAATCCCAGCAGAAAATCAACAGGAATCAGGTACTTCCTTCATATTCAAGTAGCTTTTATTAGTTTGTGCAGAGATTTGTGCAATTTGATTTCATTTCAAGTTGATGAGTCACAAACGCACCCAATGCTGAATTAAGTCTGTTTTTGAACTTTCTATTAAAAGTAGCGAAATCAGCAAATCCCATTAGAAAATCAACAGGAATTATGTAGTTCCTTCATATTCAAGTAGTTCTGAGTAGTTTGTGCAGAAATTTGTGCAGTTTGATTTCATTTCAAGTTGATGAGTCATAAACGCACTCAATGCTGAATTGAGCCTGTTTTTGAACTCTGTATTAAAAGTAGTGAAATCAGCAAATCCCAGCAGAAAACAAACAGGAATCAGGTACTTCCTTTATATTCAAGTAGCTTTCATTAGTTTGTGCAGAGATTTATGTAGGTTTTGAAGAGATTTGTGCAGTTTGATTTCATTTCAAGTTGATGAGTCATAAACGCACTCAATGCTGAATTGAGCCTGTTTTTGAACTCTGTATTAAAAGTAGTGAAATAAGCAAATCCCATTAGAAAATTAACAGGAATCATGTAGTTCCTTCATATTCAAGTAGCTTTTATTAGTTTGTGCAGAGATTTGTCTAGTTTTGAAGAGATTTGTGCCGTTTGGTTGCATGTTAGTATGAAGTAACAAAAAGGCACTCAATGCTGAATTAAGCCTGTTTTAGAACTTTGTATTAAAATGAGTGAAATCAGCAAATCCCAGCAGAAAATCAACAGGAATCAGGTACTTCCTTCATGTTTAAGTAGCTTTTATTAGTTTGTGCAGAGATTTATGTAGGTTTTGAAGAGATTTGTGCAGTTTGATTTAATTTCAAGTTGATGAGTCACAAACGCACCCAATGCTGAATTGAGCCTGTTTTTGAACTCTATTAAAAGTAGTGAAATAAGCAAATCCCATTAGAAAATCAACAGGAATCATGTAGTTCCTTCATGTTCAAGTAGCTTTTATTAGTTTGTGCAGAGATTTATATAGGTTTTGAAGAGATATGTGCAGTTTGATTTCATTTCAAGTTGATGAGTCATAAACGCACTCAATGCTGAATTGAGCCTGTTTTTGAACTCTGTATTAAAAGTAGTGAAATCAGCAAATCCCATTAGAAAATCAACAGGAATCATGTAGTTCCTTCATATTCAAGTAGCTTTTATTAGTTTGTGCAGAGATTTGTGCAGTTTGGTTGCATGTTAGTATGAAGTAACAAAAACGCACTCAATGCTGAATTAAGCCTGTTTTTGAACTCTGTATTAAAAGTAGTGAAATCAGCAAATCCCAGCAGAAAATAAACAGGAATCAGGTACTTCCTTCATATTCAAGTAGCTTTCATTAGTTTGTGCAGAGATTTATGTAGGTTTTGAAGAGATTTGTGCAGTTTGATTTCATTCCAAGTTGATTAGTCATAAACGCACTCAATGCTGAATTGAGCCTGTTTTTGAACTCTGTATTAAAAGTAGTGAAATAAGCAAATCCCATTAGAAAATCAACAGGAATCATGTAGTTCCTTCATATTCAAGTAGCTTTTATTAGTTTGTGCAGAGATTTGTGCAGTTTGGTTGCATGTTAGTATGAAGTAACAAAAACGCACTCAATGCTGAATTAAGCCTGTTTTTGAACTCTGTATTAAAAGTAGTGAAATCAGCAAATCCCAGCAGAAAATAAACAGGAATCAGGTACTTCCTTCATATTCAAGTAGCTTTCATTAGTTTGTGCAGAGATTTATGTAGGTTTTGAAGAGATTTGTGCAGTTTGATTTCATTTCAAGTTGATTAGTCATAAACGCACTCAATGCTGAATTGAGCCTGTTTTTGAACTCTGTATTAAAATGAGTGAAATAAGCAAATCCCATTAGAAAATCAACAGGAATCATGTAGTTCCTTCATATTCAAGTAGCTTTTATTAGTTTGTGCAGAGATTTATATAGGTTTTGAAGAGATATGTGCAGTTTGATTTCATTTCAAGTTGATGAGTCATAAACGCACTCAATGCTGAATTGAGCCTGTTTTTGAACTCTGTATTAAAAGTAGTGAAATAAGCAAATCCCATTAGAAAATCAACAGGAATCATGTAGTTCCTTCATATTCAAGTAGCTTTTATTAGTTTGTGCAGAGATTTGTCTAGTTTTGAAGAGATTTGTGCCGTTTGGTTGCATGTTAGTATGAAGTAACAAAAAGGCACTCAATGCTGAATTAAGCCTGTTTTTGAACTCTGTATTAAAAGTAGTGAAATCAGCAAATCCCAGCAGAAAATCAACAAGAGTCATGTAGTTCCTTCATATTCAAGTAGTTCTGAGTAGTTTGTGCAGAGATTTGTCTAGTTTTGAAGAGATTTGTGCAGTTTGGTTGCATGTTAGTATGAAGTAACAAAAAGGCACTCAATGCTGAATTAAGCCTGTTTTTGAACTCTGTATTAAAAGTAGTGAAATAAGCAAATCCCATTAGAAAATCAACTGGAATCATGTAGTTCCTTCATATTCAAGTAGCTTTTATTAGTTTGTGCAGAGATTTATATAGGTTTTGAAGAGATATGTGCAGTTTCATTTCATTTCAAGTTGATGAGTCATAAACGCACTCAATGCTGAATTGAGCCTGTTTTTGAACTCTGTATTAAAAGTAGTGAAATAAGCAAATCCCATTAGAAAATCAACAGGAATCATGTAGTTCCTTCATATTCAAGTAGCTTTTATTAGTTTATGCAGAGATTTATATAGGTTTTGAAGAGATATGTGCAGTTTCATTTCATTTCAAGTTGATTAGTCATAAACGCACTCAATGCTGAATTGAGCCTGTTTTTGAACTCTGTATTAAAATGAGTGAAATCAGCACATCCCAGCAGAAAATCAACAGGAATCAGGTACTTCCTTCATATTCAAGTAGCTTTTATTAGTTTGTGCAGAGATTTGTGCAATTTGATTTCATTTCAAGTTGATGAGTCACAAACGCACCCAATGCTGAATTAAGTCTGTTTTTGAACTCTGTATTAAAATGAGTGAAATCAGCAAATCCCAGCAGAAAATCAACAGGAATCAGGTACTTCCTTCATATTCAAGTAGCTTTTATTAGTTTGTGCAGAGATTTATGTAGGTTTTGAAGAGATTTGTGCAGTTTGATTTCATTTCAAGTTGATGAGTCACAAGCACACTCAATGCTGAATTGAGCCTGTTTTTGAACTCTGTATTAAAAGTAGTGAAATAAGCAAATCACATTAGAAAATCAACAGGAATCATGTAGTTCCTTCATATTCAAGTAGCTTTTATTAGTTTGTGCAGAGATTTGTGCAGTCTGGTTGCATGTTAGTATGAAGTAACAAAAACGCACTCAATGCTGAAATAAGCCTGTTTTTGAACTCTGTATTAAAAGTAGTGAAATCAGCAAATCCCAGCAGAAAATAAACAGGAATCAGGTACTTCCTTCATATTCAAGTAGCTTTCATTAGATTGTGCAGAGATTTATGTAGGTTTTGAAGAGATTTGTGCAGTTTGATTTCATTTCAAGTTGATGAGTCATAAACGCACTCAATGCTGAATTGAGCCTGTTTTTGAACTCTGTATTAAAATGAGTGAAATCAGCAAATCCCAGCAGAAAATCATCAAGAATCATGTAGTTCCTTCATATTCAAGTAGTTCTGAGTAGTTTGTGCAGAGATTTGTGCAGTTTGATTTCATTTCAAGTTGATGAGTCATAAACGCACTCAATGCTGAATTGAGCCTGTTTTTGAACTTTCTATTAAAAGTAGCGAAATCAGCAAATCCCAGCAGAAAATAAACAAGAATCAGGTACTTCCTTCATATTCAAGTAGCTTTTATTAGTTTGTGCAGAGATTTATGTAGGTTTTGAAGAGATTTGTGCAGTTTGATTTCATTTCAAGTTGATGAGTCATAAACGCACTCAATGCTGAATTGAGCCTGTTTTTGAACTTTCTATTAAAAGTAGCGAAATCAGCAAATCCCAGCAGAAAATAAACAAGAATCAGGTACTTCCTTCATATTCAAGTAGTTCTGAGTAGTTTGTGCAGAGATTTGTGCAGTCTGATTTCATTTCAAGGTGATTAGTCATAAACGCACTCAATGCTGAATTGAGCCTGTTTTTGAACTCTGTATTAAAAGTAGTGAAATAAGCAAATCCCATTAGAAAATCAAAAGGAATTATGTAGTTCCTTCATATTCAAGTAGCTTTTATTAGTTTTTGCAGAGATTTGTCTAGTTTTTGAAGAGATTTGTACAGTTTGGTTGCATGTTAGTATGAAGTAACAAAAACGCACTCAATGCTGAATTGAGCCTGTTTTTGAACTCTGTATTAAAAGTAGTGAAATAAGCAAATCCCTTTAGAAAATCAACAAGAATCATGTAGTTCCTTCATATTCAAGTAGTTCTGAGTAGTTTGTGCAGAGATTTGTGCAGTTTGATTTCATTTCAAGTTGATGAGTCATAAACGCACTCAATGCTGAATTGAGCCTGTTTTTGAACTCTGTATTAAAAGTAGTGAAATCAGCAAATCCCAGCAGAAAATCAACAGGGATCAGGTACTTCCTTCATATTCAAGTAGCTTTTATTAGTTTGTGCAGAGATTTATGTCGGTTTTGCAGAGATTTGTGCAGTTTGATTTCAGTTTAAGTTGATGAGTCATACACGCACTCAATGCTGAATTGAGCCTGTTTTTGAACTCTGTATTAAAAGTAGTGAAATAAGCAAATCCCATTAGAAAATCAACAGGAATCATGTAGTTCCTTCATATTCAAGTAGCTTTTATTAGTTTGTGCAGAGATTTGTGCAGTTTGGTTGCATGTTAGTATGAAGTAACAAAAAGGCACTCAATGCTGAATTAAGCCTGTTTTTGAACTCTGTATTAAAAGTAGTGAAATAAGCAAATCTCATTAGAAAATCAACAAGAATCATGTAGTTCCTTCATATTCAAGTAGCTTTTATTAGTTTATGCAGAGATTTATATAGTTTTTGAAGAGATATGTGCAGTTTCATTTCATTTCAAGTTGATTAGTCATAAACGCACTCAATGCTGAATTGAGCCTGTTTTTGAACTCTGTATTAAAATGAGTGAAATCAGCAAATCCCAGCAGAAAATCAACAGGAATCAGGTACTTCCTTCATATTCAAGTAGCTTTTATTAGTTTGTGCAGAGATTTGTGCAATTTGATTTCATTTCAAGTTGATGAGTCACAAACGCACCCAATGCTGAATTAAGTCTGTTTTTGAACTTTCTATTAAAAGTAGCGAAATCAGCAAATCCCATTAGAAAATCAACAGGAATTATGTAGTTCCTTCATATTCAAGTAGTTCTGAGTAGTTTGTGCAGAAATTTGTGCAGTTTGATTTCATTTCAAGTTGATGAGTCATAAACGCACTCAATGCTGAATTGAGCCTGTTTTTGAACTCTGTATTAAAAGTAGTGAAATCAGCAAATCCCAGCAGAAAACAAACAGGAATCAGGTACTTCCTTCATATTCAAGTAGCTTTCATTAGTTTGTGCAGAGATTTATGTAGGTTTTGAAGAGATTTGTGCAGTTTGATTTCATTTCAAGTTGATGAGTCATAAACGCACTCAATGCTGAATTGAGCCTGTTTTTGAACTCTGTATTAAAAGTAGTGAAATAAGCAAATCCCATTAGAAAATTAACAGGAATCATGTAGTTCCTTCATATTCAAGTAGCTTTTATTAGTTTGTGCAGAGATTTGTCTAGTTTTGAAGAGATTTGTGCCGTTTGGTTGCATGTTAGTATGAAGTAACAAAAAGGCACTCAATGCTGAATTAAGCCTGTTTTAGAACTTTGTATTAAAATGAGTGAAATCAGCAAATCCCAGCAGAAAATCAACAGGAATCAGGTACTTCCTTCATGTTTAAGTAGCTTTTATTAGTTTGTGCAGAGATTTATGTAGGTTTTGAAGAGATTTGTGCAGTTTGATTTAATTTCAAGTTGATGAGTCACAAACGCACCCAATGCTGAATTGAGCCTGTTTTTGAACTCTATTAAAAGTAGTGAAATAAGCAAATCCCATTAGAAAATCAACAGGAATCATGTAGTTCCTTCATGTTCAAGTAGCTTTTATTAGTTTGTGCAGAGATTTATATAGGTTTTGAAGAGATATGTGCAGTTTGATTTCATTTCAAGTTGATGAGTCATAAACGCACTCAATGCTGAATTGAGCCTGTTTTTGAACTCTGTATTAAAAGTAGTGAAATCAGCAAATCCCATTAGAAAATCAACAGGAATCATGTAGTTCCTTCATATTCAAGTAGCTTTTATTAGTTTGTGCAGAGATTTGTGCAGTTTGGTTGCATGTTAGTATGAAGTAACAAAAACGCACTCAATGCTGAATTAAGCCTGTTTTTGAACTCTGTATTAAAAGTAGTGAAATCAGCAAATCCCAGCAGAAAATAAACAGGAATCAGGTACTTCCTTCATATTCAAGTAGCTTTCATTAGTTTGTGCAGAGATTTATGTAGGTTTTGAAGAGATTTGTGCAGTTTGATTTCATTTCAAGTTGATTAGTCATAAACGCACTCAATGCTGAATTGAGCCTGTTTTTGAACTCTGTATTAAAAGTAGTGAAATAAGCAAATCCCATTAGAAAATCAACAGGAATCATGTAGTTCCTTCATATTCAAGTAGCTTTTATTAGTTTGTGCAGAGATTTGTGCAGTTTGGTTGCATGTTAGTATGAAGTAACAAAAACGCACTCAATGCTGAATTAAGCCTGTTTTTGAACTCTGTATTAAAAGTAGTGAAATCAGCAAATCCCAGCAGAAAATAAACAGGAATCAGGTACTTCCTTCATATTCAAGTAGCTTTCATTAGTTTGTGCAGAGATTTATGTAGGTTTTGAAGAGATTTGTGCAGTTTGATTTCATTTCAAGTTGATTAGTCATAAACGCACTCAATGCTGAATTGAGCCTGTTTTTGAACTCTGTATTAAAATGAGTGAAATAAGCAAATCCCATTAGAAAATCAACAGGAATCATGTAGTTCCTTCATATTCAAGTAGCTTTTATTAGTTTGTGCAGAGATTTATATAGGTTTTGAAGAGATATGTGCAGTTTGATTTCATTTCAAGTTGATGAGTCATAAACGCACTCAATGCTGAATTGAGCCTGTTTTTGAACTCTGTATTAAAAGTAGTGAAATAAGCAAATCCCATTAGAAAATCAACAGGAATCATGTAGTTCCTTCATATTCAAGTAGCTTTTATTAGTTTGTGCAGAGATTTGTCTAGTTTTGAAGAGATTTGTGCCGTTTGGTTGCATGTTAGTATGAAGTAACAAAAAGGCACTCAATGCTGAATTAAGCCTGTTTTTGAACTCTGTATTAAAAGTAGTGAAATCAGCAAATCCCATTAGAAAATCAACTGGAATCATGTAGTTCCTTCATATTCAAGTAGCTTTTATTAGTTTGTGCAGAGATTTATATAGGTTTTGAAGAGATATGTGCAGTTTCATTTCATTTCAAGTTGATGAGTCATAAACGCACTCAATGCTGAATTGAGCCTGTTTTTGAACTCTGTATTAAAAGTAGTGAAATAAGCAAATCCCATTAGAAAATCAACAGGAATCATGTAGTTCCTTCATATTCAAGTAGCTTTTATTAGTTTGTGCAGAGATTTGTGCAGTTTGGTTGCATGTTAGTATGAAGTAACAAAAACGCACTCAATGCTGAATTAAGCCTGTTTTTGAACTCTGTATTAAAAGTAGTGAAATCAGCAAATCCCAGCAGAAAATAAACAGGAATCAGGTACTTCCTTCATATTCAAGTAGCTTTCATTAGTTTGTGCAGAGATTTATGTAGGTTTTGAAGAGATTTGTGCAGTTTGATTTCATTTCAAGTTGATTAGTCATAAACGCACTCAATGCTGAATTGAGCCTGTTTTTGAACTCTGTATTAAAATGAGTGAAATAAGCAAATCCCATTAGAAAATCAACAGGAATCATGTAGTTCCTTCATATTCAAGTAGCTTTTATTAGTTTGTGCAGAGATTTATATAGGTTTTGAAGAGATATGTGCAGTTTGATTTCATTTCAAGTTGATGAGTCATAAACGCACTCAATGCTGAATTGAGCCTGTTTTTGAACTCTGTATTAAAAGTAGTGAAATAAGCAAATCCCATTAGAAAATCAACAGGAATCATGTAGTTCCTTCATATTCAAGTAGCTTTTATTAGTTTGTGCAGAGATTTGTCTAGTTTTGAAGAGATTTGTGCCGTTTGGTTGCATGTTAGTATGAAGTAACAAAAAGGCACTCAATGCTGAATTAAGCCTGTTTTTGAACTCTGTATTAAAAGTAGTGAAATCAGCAAATCCCAGCAGAAAATCAACAAGAGTCATGTAGTTCCTTCATATTCAAGTAGTTCTGAGTAGTTTGTGCAGAGATTTGTCTAGTTTTGAAGAGATTTGTGCAGTTTGGTTGCATGTTAGTATGAAGTAACAAAAAGGCACTCAATGCTGAATTAAGCCTGTTTTTGAACTCTGTATTAAAAGTAGTGAAATAAGCAAATCCCATTAGAAAATCAACTGGAATCATGTAGTTCCTTCATATTCAAGTAGCTTTTATTAGTTTGTGCAGAGATTTATATAGGTTTTGAAGAGATATGTGCAGTTTCATTTCATTTCAAGTTGATGAGTCATAAACGCACTCAATGCTGAATTGAGCCTGTTTTTGAACTCTGTATTAAAAGTAGTGAAATAAGCAAATCCCATTAGAAAATCAACAGGAATCATGTAGTTCCTTCATATTCAAGTAGCTTTTATTAGTTTATGCAGAGATTTATATAGGTTTTGAAGAGATATGTGCAGTTTCATTTCATTTCAAGTTGATTAGTCATAAACGCACTCAATGCTGAATTGAGCCTGTTTTTGAACTCTGTATTAAAATGAGTGAAATCAGCACATCCCAGCAGAAAATCAACAGGAATCAGGTACTTCCTTCATATTCAAGTAGCTTTTATTAGTTTGTGCAGAGATTTGTGCAATTTGATTTCATTTCAAGTTGATGAGTCACAAACGCACCCAATGCTGAATTAAGTCTGTTTTTGAACTCTGTATTAAAATGAGTGAAATCAGCAAATCCCAGCAGAAAATCAACAGGAATCAGGTACTTCCTTCATATTCAAGTAGCTTTTATTAGTTTGTGCAGAGATTTATGTAGGTTTTGAAGAGATTTGTGCAGTTTGATTTCATTTCAAGTTGATGAGTCACAAGCACACTCAATGCTGAATTGAGCCTGTTTTTGAACTCTGTATTAAAAGTAGTGAAATAAGCAAATCACATTAGAAAATCAACAGGAATCATGTAGTTCCTTCATATTCAAGTAGCTTTTATTAGTTTGTGCAGAGATTTGTGCAGTCTGGTTGCATGTTAGTATGAAGTAACAAAAACGCACTCAATGCTGAAATAAGCCTGTTTTTGAACTCTGTATTAAAAGTAGTGAAATCAGCAAATCCCAGCAGAAAATAAACAGGAATCAGGTACTTCCTTCATATTCAAGTAGCTTTCATTAGATTGTGCAGAGATTTATGTAGGTTTTGAAGAGATTTGTGCAGTTTGATTTCATTTCAAGTTGATGAGTCATAAACGCACTCAATGCTGAATTGAGCCTGTTTTTGAACTCTGTATTAAAATGAGTGAAATCAGCAAATCCCAGCAGAAAATCATCAAGAATCATGTAGTTCCTTCATATTCAAGTAGTTCTGAGTAGTTTGTGCAGAGATTTGTGCAGTTTGATTTCATTTCAAGTTGATGAGTCATAAACGCACTCAATGCTGAATTGAGCCTGTTTTTGAACTTTCTATTAAAAGTAGCGAAATCAGCAAATCCCAGCAGAAAATAAACAAGAATCAGGTACTTCCTTCATATTCAAGTAGCTTTTATTAGTTTGTGCAGAGATTTATGTAGGTTTTGAAGAGATTTGTGCAGTTTGATTTCATTTCAAGTTGATGAGTCATAAACGCACTCAATGCTGAATTGAGCCTGTTTTTGAACTTTCTATTAAAAGTAGCGAAATCAGCAAATCCCAGCAGAAAATAAACAAGAATCAGGTACTTCCTTCATATTCAAGTAGTTCTGAGTAGTTTGTGCAGAGATTTGTGCAGTCTGATTTCATTTCAAGGTGATTAGTCATAAACGCACTCAATGCTGAATTGAGCCTGTTTTTGAACTCTGTATTAAAAGTAGTGAAATAAGCAAATCCCATTAGAAAATCAAAAGGAATTATGTAGTTCCTTCATATTCAAGTAGCTTTTATTAGTTTTTGCAGAGATTTGTCTAGTTTTTGAAGAGATTTGTACAGTTTGGTTGCATGTTAGTATGAAGTAACAAAAACGCACTCAATGCTGAATTGAGCCTGTTTTTGAACTCTGTATTAAAAGTAGTGAAATAAGCAAATCCCTTTAGAAAATCAACAAGAATCATGTAGTTCCTTCATATTCAAGTAGTTCTGAGTAGTTTGTGCAGAGATTTGTGCAGTTTGATTTCATTTCAAGTTGATGAGTCATAAACGCACTCAATGCTGAATTGAGCCTGTTTTTGAACTCTGTATTAAAAGTAGTGAAATCAGCAAATCCCAGCAGAAAATCAACAGGGATCAGGTACTTCCTTCATATTCAAGTAGCTTTTATTAGTTTGTGCAGAGATTTATGTCGGTTTTGCAGAGATTTGTGCAGTTTGATTTCAGTTTAAGTTGATGAGTCATACACGCACTCAATGCTGAATTGAGCCTGTTTTTGAACTCTGTATTAAAAGTAGTGAAATAAGCAAATCCCATTAGAAAATCAACAGGAATCATGTAGTTCCTTCATATTCAAGTAGCTTTTATTAGTTTGTGCAGAGATTTGTGCAGTTTGGTTGCATGTTAGTATGAAGTAACAAAAAGGCACTCAATGCTGAATTAAGCCTGTTTTTGAACTCTGTATTAAAAGTAGTGAAATAAGCAAATCTCATTAGAAAATCAACAAGAATCATGTAGTTCCTTCATATTCAAGTAGCTTTTATTAGTTTATGCAGAGATTTATATAGTTTTTGAAGAGATATGTGCAGTTTCATTTCATTTCAAGTTGATTAGTCATAAACGCACTCAATGCTGAATTGAGCCTGTTTTTGAACTCTGTATTAAAATGAGTGAAATCAGCAAATCCCAGCAGAAAATCAACAGGAATCAGGTACTTCCTTCATATTCAAGTAGCTTTTATTAGTTTGTGCAGAGATTTGTGCAATTTGATTTCATTTCAAGTTGATGAGTCACAAACGCACCCAATGCTGAATTAAGTCTGTTTTTGAACTTTCTATTAAAAGTAGCGAAATCAGCAAATCCCATTAGAAAATCAACAGGAATTATGTAGTTCCTTCATATTCAAGTAGTTCTGAGTAGTTTGTGCAGAAATTTGTGCAGTTTGATTTCATTTCAAGTTGATGAGTCATAAACGCACTCAATGCTGAATTGAGCCTGTTTTTGAACTCTGTATTAAAAGTAGTGAAATCAGCAAATCCCAGCAGAAAACAAACAGGAATCAGGTACTTCCTTCATATTCAAGTAGCTTTCATTAGTTTGTGCAGAGATTTATGTAGGTTTTGAAGAGATTTGTGCAGTTTGATTTCATTTCAAGTTGATGAGTCATAAACGCACTCAATGCTGAATTGAGCCTGTTTTTGAACTCTGTATTAAAAGTAGTGAAATAAGCAAATCCCATTAGAAAATTAACAGGAATCATGTAGTTCCTTCATATTCAAGTAGCTTTTATTAGTTTGTGCAGAGATTTGTCTAGTTTTGAAGAGATTTGTGCCGTTTGGTTGCATGTTAGTATGAAGTAACAAAAAGGCACTCAATGCTGAATTAAGCCTGTTTTAGAACTTTGTATTAAAATGAGTGAAATCAGCAAATCCCAGCAGAAAATCAACAGGAATCAGGTACTTCCTTCATGTTTAAGTAGCTTTTATTAGTTTGTGCAGAGATTTATGTAGGTTTTGAAGAGATTTGTGCAGTTTGATTTAATTTCAAGTTGATGAGTCACAAACGCACCCAATGCTGAATTGAGCCTGTTTTTGAACTCTATTAAAAGTAGTGAAATAAGCAAATCCCATTAGAAAATCAACAGGAATCATGTAGTTCCTTCATGTTCAAGTAGCTTTTATTAGTTTGTGCAGAGATTTATATAGGTTTTGAAGAGATATGTGCAGTTTGATTTCATTTCAAGTTGATGAGTCATAAACGCACTCAATGCTGAATTGAGCCTGTTTTTGAACTCTGTATTAAAAGTAGTGAAATCAGCAAATCCCATTAGAAAATCAACAGGAATCATGTAGTTCCTTCATATTCAAGTAGCTTTTATTAGTTTGTGCAGAGATTTGTGCAGTTTGGTTGCATGTTAGTATGAAGTAACAAAAACGCACTCAATGCTGAATTAAGCCTGTTTTTGAACTCTGTATTAAAAGTAGTGAAATCAGCAAATCCCAGCAGAAAATAAACAGGAATCAGGTACTTCCTTCATATTCAAGTAGCTTTCATTAGTTTGTGCAGAGATTTATGTAGGTTTTGAAGAGATTTGTGCAGTTTGATTTCATTTCAAGTTGATTAGTCATAAACGCACTCAATGCTGAATTGAGCCTGTTTTTGAACTCTGTATTAAAAGTAGTGAAATAAGCAAATCCCATTAGAAAATCAACAGGAATCATGTAGTTCCTTCATATTCAAGTAGCTTTTATTAGTTTGTGCAGAGATTTGTGCAGTTTGGTTGCATGTTAGTATGAAGTAACAAAAACGCACTCAATGCTGAATTAAGCCTGTTTTTGAACTCTGTATTAAAAGTAGTGAAATCAGCAAATCCCAGCAGAAAATAAACAGGAATCAGGTACTTCCTTCATATTCAAGTAGCTTTCATTAGTTTGTGCAGAGATTTATGTAGGTTTTGAAGAGATTTGTGCAGTTTGATTTCATTTCAAGTTGATTAGTCATAAACGCACTCAATGCTGAATTGAGCCTGTTTTTGAACTCTGTATTAAAATGAGTGAAATAAGCAAATCCCATTAGAAAATCAACAGGAATCATGTAGTTCCTTCATATTCAAGTAGCTTTTATTAGTTTGTGCAGAGATTTATATAGGTTTTGAAGAGATATGTGCAGTTTGATTTCATTTCAAGTTGATGAGTCATAAACGCACTCAATGCTGAATTGAGCCTGTTTTTGAACTCTGTATTAAAAGTAGTGAAATAAGCAAATCCCATTAGAAAATCAACAGGAATCATGTAGTTCCTTCATATTCAAGTAGCTTTTATTAGTTTGTGCAGAGATTTGTCTAGTTTTGAAGAGATTTGTGCCGTTTGGTTGCATGTTAGTATGAAGTAACAAAAAGGCACTCAATGCTGAATTAAGCCTGTTTTTGAACTCTGTATTAAAAGTAGTGAAATCAGCAAATCCCATTAGAAAATCAACTGGAATCATGTAGTTCCTTCATATTCAAGTAGCTTTTATTAGTTTGTGCAGAGATTTATATAGGTTTTGAAGAGATATGTGCAGTTTCATTTCATTTCAAGTTGATGAGTCATAAACGCACTCAATGCTGAATTGAGCCTGTTTTTGAACTCTGTATTAAAAGTAGTGAAATAAGCAAATCCCATTAGAAAATCAACAGGAATCATGTAGTTCCTTCATATTCAAGTAGCTTTTATTAGTTTATGCAGAGATTTATATAGGTTTTGAAGAGATATGTGCAGTTTCATTTCATTTCAAGTTGATTAGTCATAAACGCACTCAATGCTGAATTGAGCCTGTTTTTGAACTCTGTATTAAAATGAGTGAAATCAGCAAATCCCAGCAGAAAATCAACAGGAATCAGGTACTTCCTTCATATTCAAGTAGCTTTTATTAGTTTGTGCAGAGATTTGTGCAATTTGATTTCATTTCAAGTTGATGAGTCACAAACGCACCCAATGCTGAATTAAGTCTGTTTTTGAACTCTGTATTAAAATGAGTGAAATCAGCAAATCCCAGCAGAAAATCAACAGGAATCAGGTACTTCCTTCATATTCAAGTAGCTTTTATTAGTTTGTGCAGAGATTTATGTAGGTTTTGAAGAGATTTGTGCAGTTTGATTTCATTTCAAGTTGATGAGTCACAAGCACACTCAATGCTGAATTGAGCCTGTTTTTGAACTCTGTATTAAAAGTAGTGAAATAAGCAAATCACATTAGAAAATCAACAGGAATCATGTAGTTCCTTCATATTCAAGTAGCTTTTATTAGTTTGTGCAGAGATTTGTGCAGTCTGGTTGCATGTTAGTATGAAGTAACAAAAACGCACTCAATGCTGAAATAAGCCTGTTTTTGAACTCTGTATTAAAAGTAGTGAAATCAGCAAATCCCAGCAGAAAATCATCAAGAATCATGTAGTTCCTTCATATTCAAGTAGTTCTGAGTAGTTTGTGCAGAGATTTGTGCAGTTTGATTTCATTTCAAGTTGATGAGTCATAAACGCACTCAATGCTGAATTGAGCCTGTTTTTGAACTTTCTATTAAAAGTAGCGAAATCAGCAAATCCCAGCAGAAAATAAACAAGAATCAGGTACTTCCTTCATATTCAAGTAGCTTTTATTAGTTTGTGCAGAGATTTATGTAGGTTTTGAAGAGATTTGTGCAGTTTGATTTCATTTCAAGTTCATCAGTCACAAGCGCACTCAATGCTGAATTGAGCCTGTTTTTGAACTCTGTATTAAAAGTAGTGAAATAAGAAAATCCCATTAGAAAATCAACAGGAATCATGTATTTCCTTCATATTCAAGTAGTTCTGAGTAGTTTGTGCAGAGATTTGTGCAGTCTGATTTCATTTCAAGGTGATTAGTCATAAACGCACTCAATGCTGAATTGAGCCTGTTTTTGAACTCTGTATTAAAAGTAGTGAAATAAGCAAATCCCATTAGAAAATCAAAAGGAATTATGTAGTTCCTTCATATTCAAGTAGCTTTTATTAGTTTTTGCAGAGATTTGTCTAGTTTTTGAAGAGATTTGTACAGTTTGGTTGCATGTTAGTATGAAGTAACAAAAACGCACTCAATGCTGAATTGAGCCTGTTTTTGAACTCTGTATTAAAAGTAGTGAAATAAGCAAATCCCATTAGACAATCAACAGGAATCATGTAGTTTCTTCATATTCAAGTAGCTTTTATTAGTTTGTGCAGAGATTTGTCTAGTTTTTGAAGAGATTTGTGCAGTTTGGTTGCATGTTAGTATGAAGTAACAAAAACGCACTCAATGCTGAATTAAGCCTGTTTTTGAACTCTGTATTAAAAGTAGTGAAATAAGCAAATCCCATTAGAAAATCAACAGGAATCATGTAGTTCCTTCATATTCAAGTAGCTTTTATTAGTTTGTGCAGAGATTTATATAGGTTTTGAAGAGATTTGTGCAGTTTGATTTCATTTCAAGATGATTAGTCATAAACGCACTCAATGCTTAATTGAGCCTGTTTTTGAACTCTGTATTAAAATGAGTGAAATCAGCAAATCCCAGCAGAAAATCAACAGGAATCAGTTACTTCCTTCATATTCAAGCAGCTTTTATTAGTTTGTGCAGAGATTTATGTAGGTTTTGAAGAGATTTGTGCAGTTTGATTTCATTTCAAGTTGATGAGTCACAAACGCACCCAATGCTGAATTGAGCCTGTTTTTGAACTTTCTATTAAAAGTAGCGAAATCAGCAAATCCTAGCAGAAAATCAACAAGAATCATGTAGTTCCTTCATATTCAAGTAGCTTTTATGAGTTTGTGCAGAGATTTGTCTAGTTTTTGAAGAGATTTGTGCAGTTTGGTTGCATGTTAGTATGAAGTAACAAAAATCCCAATGGAATGCTATCAAAGTGCACAAATCTCCTGAAAACTACTCAGAACCACTGGACTATATCGATTCTAGTTCATTGCCTGCAAGAATATTGTCATTTCACCAATTTTCATAGAGAGCCCTAAAACAGCCTTAAGAAGCGATTAGAGTGCGTTTTCGAGATATCCCAATTGAATGCTATCAAAGTGCGCAAATCTCCTGAAAACTACTCAGAATCACTGGATTATGTGGATTCTAGATCATTTTCTGCAGGAATGTTCTTATTTCACCATTTTTCATAAAGAGCCCATCAGAAGGCTGATTTAGCGTTTAGAGTACGTTTTCGAGAAATCCCAATTGAATACTATCAAAGTGCTCAAATCTACCTCAAAACTACTGAGAACCACTTAATTATGTGGATTCTAGTTTATTTGTTGCAGATCTATACTTATTTCAACACTTTTCATAAAGAGACCTAAAACAGTCTGATTTAGCGTTTAGAGTGCGTTTTAGAGACATCCAAATGGATTGCTATCAAACTGCACAGATCTACTCAAATCTACTAAAATCGACTTGATTATGTTGGTTGTAGTTCATTTTCTGCATGAATATTGTCATTTCACCAATTTTCACAAAGAGCACTAAAACAGCCTTAAAAAGCGATTAGAGTGCGTTTTCGAGCTATCCCAATTGAATGCTATCAAAGTGCTCAAATCTCCTGAAAACTACTCAGAACCACTGGATTATGTGGATTCTAGTTCATTTTCTGAAGGTCTATTGTCATTTCAACACTTTTCATAAAGAGCCCTAAAAAAGGCTGATTTAGCATTTAGAGTGCGTTTTGGAGATATCCCAATGGAATGCTATCAAACTGCACAGATCTGCTCAAACCTACTAAAATCGACCTGATTATGTTGGTTGTAGTTCATTTTCTGCAAGTCTATTCTTATTTCATCACTATTTATAAAGAGCCCTAAAACAGGCTGATTTGGCGTTTAGAGTGCGTTTTAGAGATATCACAGTTGATTGCTATCAAACTGCACAAATCTCCTGAAAACTACTCAGAACCACTGGATTATGTGGATTCTAGTTCATTTTCTGCAGGAATGTTCTTATTTCACCATTTTTCATTAAGACCCTAAAAAAGGCTGATTTAGCATTTAGAGTGCGTTTTAGAGACATCCCAATTGAATGCTATCAAAGTCCACAAATCTCCTGAAAACTACTCAGAACCACTGGATTATGTGGATTCTAGTTCATTTTCTGCAGGAATGTTCTTATTTCACCATTTTTCATTAAGACCCTAAAAAAGGCTGATTTAGCATTTAGAGTGCGTTTTAGAGACATCCCAATTGAATGCTATCAAAGTCCACAAATCTCCTGAAAACTACTCAGAACCACTGGAATATGTGGATTCTAGTTCATTTTCTGCAGGAATGTTCTTATTTCAGCACTTTTCATAAAGAGCCCTAAAACAGTCTGATTTAGCGTTTAGAGTACGTTTTAGAGACATCCAAATTGATTGCTATCAAACTGCACAGATCTACTCAAATCTACTAAAATCGACTTGATTATGTCGGTTGTAGTTTATTTTCTGCAGGTCTATTCTTATTTCATCACTATTTATAAAGAGCCCTAAAACAGGCTGATTTGGCGTTTAGAGTGCGTTTTAAAGACATCCCAGTTGAATGCTATCAAACTGCAAAAATCTCCTTAAAACTGCTAAAAACCATTTGATTATGTCGGTTGTAGTTCATTTTTTGCAAGAATATTGTCATTTCACCAATTTTCATAAAGAGCACTAAAACAGCCTAAAAAAGCGATTAGAGTGCGTGTTAGAAACATCCCGATTGAATGCTATCAAAGTGCTCAAATCTCCTCAAAACTACTCAGAAGCATGTGATTATGGTGGTTCTAGTTAATTTTCGGCAGGGATATTCTTATTTCACCACTTACCGTAAGGAGCCCCAAAAAACATTAAAAAGCGTCTAGAGTGCGTTTTAGAGACATGATGTCACCGCCATACTTTTTGCCATTATAAAGTCACCGAGTTCAATCGGACATTTTTAAAAGTTTGCCCACACCGGGAGCCCAACCCTGCTCTTCCCCGTACCAGTCGGCCGCCTTAACCGCTGCCTCCCAAGTCAAGGCCCATGACATCACCATTATAAAGTCACCGAGTTCAATCGGACATTTTTAAAAGTTCGCCCACACCGGGAATCGAACCCTGCTCTTCCCAGTGCCAGTCGGCCGCCTTAACCGCTGCCTCCCAAGTCAAGGCCCATGACATCACCATTATAAAGTGACCGAGTTCAATCGGACATTTTTAAAAGTTCGCCCACACCGGGAGTTGAACCCTGCTCTTCATGGTGCCAGTCGGCCGCCTTAACCGCTACACCACCGTTGCTGCCCAAGCCAATGCCCATGTCATCACCATTATAAAGTCACCAATTTCAATCGGATATTTTTAAAAGTTCGCCCACACCGGGAGTCGAACCCCGCTCTTCCCGGTGCCAGTTGGCCACGTTAACCGCTGCGCCAACGTTGCCGCCCTTGTCACCACCATACTCTCTGCCATTATAAAGTCACCGAGTTCAATCGGACATTTTTAAAAGTTCACCGACACCGGGAATCGAACCCCGCTCTTCCCGGTGCCAGTCGGCCACCTTAACTGCTGCGCCACCGTTGCCTCCAAAGTCAAGGCCCATGACATCACCATTATAAAGTCACCGAGTTCAATCGGACATTTTTAAAAGTTCGCCCACACCGGGAATCGAACCCCGCTCTTCCCAGTGCCAGTCGGCCGCCTTAACCGCTGCCTCCCAAGTCAAGGCCCATGACATCACCATTATAAAGTCATCGAGTTCAATCGGCAATTTTTAAAAGTTCGCACACACCGGGAGTCGAACCCCGCTCTTCCCGGTGCCAGTCGGCCGCCTTAACCGCTGTGCCACTGTTGCCTCCCAAGTCAAGGCCCATGACATCACCATTATAAAGTCACCGAGTTCAATCGGACATTTTTAAAAGTTCGTCAACACCGGGAATTGAACCCCGCTCTTCCCGGTGCCAGTCTGCCGCCTTAACCGCTGCGCCACCGTTGCCTCCCAAGTCAAGGCCCATGTCATCACCATTATAAAGTCACCGAGTTCAATCGGACATTTTTAAAAGTTCGCCCACACCGAGAGTCGGCTGCCTTAACCGCTGTGCCACCGTTGCCGGCCAAGGCACTGCCTATGTCATCACCATTATAAAGTCACCGAGTTCAATCGGACATTTTTAAAAGTTAGCCCACACTGGGAGTCGAACCTTGCTCTTCCCGGTGCCAGTTGGCCGCCTTAACCGCTGCGCCACCGTTGCCGCCCTTGTCACCACCATACTCTCTGCCATTATAAAGTCACCGAGTTCAATCGGACATTTTTAAAAGTTCGCCCACACCGGGAGTCGAACCCCTCTCTTCCTGGGGCCAGTTGGCCGCCTTAACCGCTGCACCACCGTTGCCGCCCAAGCCAACTCCCATGTCATCACCATTATAAAGTCACCGATTTCAATCGGATATTTTTAAAAGTTTGCCCACACTGGGAGTCGAACCCCGCTCTTCCCGGTGCCAGTCGGCCACTTTAACCGCTGCGCCACCGTTGCCGCCCTTGTCACCACCATACTCTCTGCCATTATAAAGTCACCGAGTTCAATCGGACATTTTTAAAAGTTGGACAACACGGTGAGTCGAACGCCGCTCTTCCTGGTGCCAGTCGGCCGCCTTAACCACTGCGCCACCGTTGCCGCCTAAGCCACCGCCCATGTCATCACCATTATAAAGTCACTGAGTTCAATCGGACATTTTTAAAAGTTCGTCAACACCGGGAATTGAACCCCGCTCTTCCCGGTGCCAGTCGGCCGCCTTAACCGCTGCGCCACCATTGCCTCCCAAGTCAAGGCCCATGTCATCACCATTATAAAGTCACCGAGTTCAATCGGACATTTTTAAAAGTTGGCCCACACCGGGAGTCGAACACCGCTCTTCCCAGTGCCAGTCGGCCGCCTTAACCGATGCGCCACTGTTGCCGCCCTTGTCATCACCATTATAAAGTCACTGAGTTCAATCGGACTTTTCTAAAAGTTGGCCCACACCAGGAGTCGAACCCCGCTCTTGCCGGTTCCAGTCGGCCACCATAACCGCTGCGCCACCGTTGCCGCCCAAGTGACTGCCATGTCCTCACCATTATAAAGTCACCGAGTTCAATCGGACATTTTTAAACGTTGGCCCACACCGGGAGTCGAGCCCCGCTCTTCCCGGTGCCAGTCAGCCGCCTTAACTGCTGCGCCACCGTTGCCGCCCTTGTCACCGCCATACTCTCTGCCATTATAAAGTCACCGAGTTCAATCGGACATTTTTAAAAGTTGGCCCACACCTGGAGTTGAACCCCGCTCTTCCCGGTGCCAGTCGGCCGCCTTAATCGCTGCGCCACCATTGCCGCCCAAGTCACCACCCATGTCACCACCATCATAAAGTCACCGAGTTCACTCGGACATTTTTCAAGGTTCGCCCACAGCGGGAGTCGAACCCCGCTCTCCGGCGGCAACGGTGGTGTAACGGTTAAGTTGGCCGACTGGCACCAGGAAGAGCGGGGTTCAACTCCCGGTGTGGGCGAACCTTGAAAAATGTCCGAGTGAAGGCGGTGACTTGAGAAGTGGGGTTCGAAAATCGGAAAACATGTCAGACTCTCTGCCAGGATGAAAATACTCAAGTTTCAGCCTGCTAGCTCAAAGCCTTTATGAAATATTCAGAAAAGGCACAGATAATACTTAGGCTTCACTTTGCAGTTATACATTTGACAGCTGACCTTTGACACTTGGGAAGGTTGCGCGGGTCTGAAAATCGGAACACAAGTCAGACTCTGTGCCAGGATGAACATACTCAAGTTTCAGCCTGCTAGCTCAAAGATTTTTTTAAATATTGAGGAAAAGCTTACTACATATGTAGGCCTCAATTTGCAGTTATAAATTTGACGGCTGATCTTTGACACTTGGGAAGGTTGCGCGGGTCTGAAAATCGAAACACACGTCAGACTCTGTGCCAGGATGAACATACTCAAGTTCCAGCCTGCTAGCTCAAAGCGTTTATGATACATTGGGAAAAAGCATACTTAATAAGTTGGCCTCAATTTCCAGCTATACCTCTGACGACTGATCTTTCACCCTTGGGAATGTCACGCGGGTCTGAAAATCGGAACACAAGTCAGACTCTGTGTCAAGATGAACATACTCAAGTTTCAGCCTGCTAGCTCAAAGCCTTTACGAAATATTGAGAAAAGGCACACTAAATAAGGCATCTCAAGCCAGATATTCCGCTGACGGCTGACCTTTGACACTTGGGAAGGTCGTGCGGGTCTGAAAATCGGAACACACGTCAGACTCTGTGTCAGGATGAACATACTCAAGTTTCAGTCTGCTAGCTCAGAGCCTTTATGAAATATCGAGAAAAAGCATACTTACCAGGTAGGCCTCACTTTCCAGCTATACCTCTGATGGCTGACCTTTGACACTTGGGAAGGTCGTGCGGGTCTGAAAATCGGAACACACGTCAGACTCTGTGTCAGGATGAACATACTCAAGTTTCAGTCTGCTAGCTCAGAGCCTTTATGAAATATCGAGAAAAAGCATACTTACCAGGTAGGCCTCACTTTCCAGCTATACCTCTGATGGCTGACCTTTGACACTTGGGAAGGTCGTGCGGGTCTGAAAATCGGAACACACGTCAGACTCTGTGTCAGGATGAACATACTAGAGTTTCAGTCTGCTAGCTCAGTGGCTTTATGAAATATCGAGAAAAAGCATACTTACTAGGTAGGCCTCACTTTCCAGCTATACCTCTGATGGCTGACCTTTGACACTTGGGAAGGTCGTGCAGGTCTGAAAATTGAAACACACGTCAGACTCTGTGCCAGGATGAACATACTCAAGTTTCAGTCTGCTAGCTCAGAGCCTTTATGAAATATCGGGAAAAAGCATACTTACCAGGTAGGCCTCACTTTCCAGCTATACCTCTGATGGCTGACCTTTGACACTTGGGAAGGTCGTGCGGGTCTGAAAATCGGAACACACGTCAGACTCTGTGTCAGGATGAACATACTAGAGTTTCAGTCTGCTAGCTCAGTGGCTTTATGAAATATCGAGAAAAAGCATACTTACTAGGTAGGCCTCACTTTCCAGCTATACCTCTGATGGCTGACCTTTGACACTTGGGAAGGTCGTGCAGGTCTGAAAATCGAAACACACGTCAGACTCTGTGCCAGGATGAACATACTCAAGTTTCAGCCTGCTAGCTCAAAGCCTTTATGAAATATTGAGAAAAGGCACACTAAATAAGGCATCTCAAGCCAGATATTCTGCTGACGGCTGACCTTTGACACTTGGGAAGGTCGTGTGGGTCTGAAAATTGGAACACACATCTGACTCTGTGTCAAGATGAACATACTCAAGTTTCAGCCTGTTAGCTCAAAGCCTTTATGAAGTATTGAGAAAGGGCACACTAAATAAGGCCTCTCAATCCACATCTGTGAGGCCAGCCTCAAACCAAGCATTATATATAGTTGAGTTGATTTTTCACAATGCGATTAAGGTTCAACTGACGCTTTTCTCTCTTTCTCTCTCTACGTAGGCGCACACACACACACACACACACAGAGCACGTTCTTTTACATAGACAGAGAAATGCGTCAGTAAGTTAGTCACAGTTGTTATGAGAAATCAAATATCACTCACACTTACTTGTCTGGTCCATGAAGGTACCCACTTTTTCAAATTTATCAATATCCAACAGAGATAGATGGGCTCTGATATCCACTCAACGTAGGCTACGTAACGTAACCGTCCACTTGACGTCACCTAAAAAAAAAATCCCGCCTTTGGAGTCTGCCTGGCTGTGTCCGAAACCGTTCACTAATCCTTAATTAGTGCACTATATGGGGAGCTCGTCGTTTTCTATCCCACAATGCACTGTGAAAAGTAAAGAATAGCCGATGGTCACTAACCCAAGCAAGATATCCCATGATGCATTGCGCTCGCGGCGAAAATGGAGATTCTAGCAGAACAGAATAGTTTATTGAATAGCACATTTCAAAAACAAAGGCAATTAAATGTACTGTTTACATGAATGTAAACAGCATTAACATCGTGCAAAACAGTATAATCGGATATCAGATTATCAAAAGCCTTTAACAAAATGCTAAACTGAATTTTTTTTTCTGTCTTTAGCCGTTAGTGGGGTACGTTTTAATTATGCGACAGCGATGACGCAATTAACGGCGCCAAAAGTAGTGTCCGAAAACGATTGTTCATTTTGTTAATGAGTTCACTATATAGTCCTGTCAAAATGGCGGCGCACACAGTTGCAGCGGCTCGGTGCTCATTCAGTTGGTGCTCTGTTTTTGTGTTACTTTGTGTTCTGAGTCACTCATGTCAGGCGGACAACATCTCCGGCCGGCACGATCTCCTCAAGCTCGGAGTTTGTCGGGAGCGGACTGTTACAGCCGCGTTCATCCGACTACATAAAATACCGGCGGACATTGCACGCTGCCTGGGCTCCCCATGGATTACCATCCCTACCGGGAGGAAGCGAAGGCGGCGTAGGGAGAGAAGGCAAAAGTGGGGCTGCAGAGCCGGCGCACTGACGAGGCTACGGAAGCAGCCATTCAAACCTCCGCTTCCCAGCCTGTTTCTCACAAATGCAAGATTCCTCGCAAACAAGATGGATCAGCTGAGGCTAACGATCGCAGAGAACAACACTGTGAAGAACAGCTGCATTTTCGTGATCACAGAAACTGGCTTCATACACGCATCCCGGACGCCGCCATTGAGCTAACAGGCTACACCGCACAGCGACATGACAGGACAGAGAACTCCGGTAAGAGCAGAGGAGGGGGGCTGTGTGTCTACATGAACAATACCTGGTGTACGAACTCAGTGACTGTGGATAGCCATTGCTCCCCTAACCTGGAGTTTGTTACGGTGAAATGTAGACCTTTTTACCTTCCCCGTGAGTTCACTGTCGTCATGGTAACTGACGACAGGGTTAGGGTTATATCTTTTTTTGATTAATATTTTAATGTAAATATTAGCATTTTAGCTCAATAGCTTCAAGGTGATGTGATCAATTGACTCAAAATCAGTGTTGGATCATAGTACTCATGAAAATGACATCTTCTCCAGAACGGTTGGGCTGATCGGCATGAAATTTGAAACACATAATTTTGAGCTTAATCCCGACCTAAATTGCGAAGCAGAAGATGGTACATCAAAAAACATGGCTGCCACAAGCCAATCATTTTGCTTCCTTTACTCATTAATATGCAAACGAGCCAATATCATGCACCGTTGCATCAATCGTTCTGAAATTTCTTGTGCACAATGGCAAGGCCTCACTGACAAAATATGCCAAATTTGAAAGCAATCCATCCAAAAATACACATTTCACAAGTACTTGAACACGGCCATTTTAAGATCATTTTTAATTTGAAAAAAATACTTAAAAATTATCTTCTCATGAACCGTAACATCAATTGATGAAAAAATTGACTATTAGGGCCTCTGGGTTATTCTCTATCTAAATTGCGAAGGAATAGTCGCTACATCATGTAATGTCAGAGATATGTGTCCATCAAATCGCAATGGTGATATAATGATTATTTTGTTATTTAATAGTTGTCTGCTTCTAAACCACTGGCCTGAGCAACACAAAACTTGGTATGGAAAACCCTTACACTGACCTCTGTCTAATTTATGAAGGAAAGGTTGTTATTTCAAGAAACTTGGCTACCACAAGACACTCAAGTAGAGTAATATATTAATTACTATGCAAATCACCCCCTGTCATCACTGTTGCATCAATTGTTCTGAAATTTCTTGTGCACAATGGCGAGGCCTCACTGACAAGATATTCCAAATTTGAACATAATCAATCAAAAAAAACAGTCTCCAGAAGCACTTGAATATGCCCATTTGAAGCAAATTCTTATGCCACTAAGCATTGTTTCCTTTCCCCCACTTTGCTATTGTAGCCACGATGAGAAGGGATTTTTTTTTTTTTTTTGGTGAGCATTACACTTAAACAGGTTCAAGTAGTTATTCATATGTATGATATTGCAGTAGTTCATGTAGCAGTTCACTTGCAGCTACACAAGTAGTAACATTGCATCATAATATTAATCAATTTAGTGGGATTGTAGTGCTTATATTACTATTATGAAAATGTCTAACAGCAAAATGTCTAATGTAATATATATGTAGGCTCTACCATATTGATGAATGAAGACAGCATTATTTTTTTTTTCATAAGAAGGTTCTTTCTTCGGTTGAAATGGTTTGCAAAAGCAAAGAGGTCATTGAAGTTGTTACAGCAATTATAGTGCTTATTACAATGCTGACACATACATAGTACAATAAAGGAAAAAGAATTGTTTGCTTACAGGATATATGTAATTGAACGAAAAAAAAATTGCTCATATTTAATTGAAATAAAGTGCAAGTTAATAATACACTAGTGGGCTCTCTGGTCAGGATGCTGAGGTGGCCAGAGATTGAGCAGAGTGACAAAGCCACCACTCATGAGCCCCCTGGGCAGGTAGATGAAGAAGGCATTGGTGGAACCTGTGGACAGGGTGATATGACAACAACTCAATGATCCTCTTAACAAGATGCTGATGCAACAACTGGTGGGTCCTCTGCATAAGACACTCAGATGTTAGCTGGTTGGCCCTCTGGGCAGGGTGACCAAGTGACCAATATTGGGCATGGCATCATGACCACCATTAGGTTTGTGATAACTGAGGGTTTCTTTGCATGTACAGCATATTGTAAGACCTCCCACAGCATTTATACTGAATTAGGATTTGAGCTTTCCTGTAACCCTCTATTACTTTTTGGGGAGGGGTGGATTTGCTGAAGTGTTTTGGATCAGTAACCTGTGTTAATGTAAGCCACATGGGTAACCAAACCCGCTTATGTCATTTAACAGAGTTTACCATGCCCCACCACATGGTGGTGCACCAGCCCTGTATTCATTGTCATTGACAGTGAGAGCGTTGTGACGCTCACTCATAGACGCTGACCAAGAGTGCCACTCCGCTTCAACCTTGTAAGCCCTCAGTTGGACTCCGGTAAGAGCAGTGCTAAATGCTAAGAGGCTAGATCACGTTATCAGTTTGTTGATGTCAGCTGATGTGAAAATGCTGCTTCTGAGATAATTTCATAAAACCATTTGGAGTTGCAGAGATGTTGTAACCCAACGTGGTAGTATTGTATCATTGTGATATGTGTAAAAATTACTTTAGAAAGATCGCTACCTAACGCGCTAATGCTAGCCGCGAGTGACGCCGCTAAGCTAGCTTTAGTGTAGCTGGTAAGCTACCATGCTACCATCATTTTAATGAGGGAGACAGAGATTGAATGTGATGTCAGGTTGTAATAGTATTGTTCTGATGTACTTTACTGTGTACGTAATGTGATTTATTTCATTGTGGTTATTTAAATACTCATGTTGGTTTAGAAGTGAATTTATACAGTTTAGTTACAATTAAAAAGATAAACATTGAAAAGAAAAAAGCTGTTTAAAAATATAAATACTGCATATATGGATAAATGAAACTTTATGTTAAATTACAAGTCCATGATGAATAATTGTGTTAAAATAATTCTTACTGTAAGTGTGACAGTGCATGTACTGCATCTGGTAAAGAATATGCAGAAAATCAGAGTAGGAGTAGTGATGAAATGTGTTTTCTGCACCATGCGTGTAGATTTTTTTGTTGTTGTTGTTTGTTTTTTTATGCTGGATGAGGGATGGATACGTACAGTTCTGAACCGTTGGCAGTTCAGTGGCGAGCCAGGTCATTGACAGTGAACAGAGATTGGGACCCACTCTGAAGACCACAGACATCTGTTCACTCCATTCTGACACAGATAAGAACGTTCACCACAAAACCTACCTGGGTAGTAAAACAAACAGACATACAGTGGGTCAAAAAAGTATTTAGTCAGCCACCAATTGTGCAAGTTCTCCCACTTAAAAAGATGAGAGAGGCCTGTAATTTTCATCATAGGTATACCTCAACTATGAGAGAATAAATGAGAAAAAATAAATCCAGAAAATCACAATGTCTGATTTTTAAAGACTTTATTTGCAAATTATGGTGGAAAATAAGTATTTGGTCAGTAACAAAAGTTCATCTCAATACTTTGTTATATACCCTTTGTTGGCAATGACAGAGGTCAAATGTTTTCTGTAAGTCTTCACAAGGTTTTCACACACTGTTGCTGCTATTTTGGCCCATTCCTCCATGCAAATATCCTGTAGAGCAGTGATGCTTTGGGGCTGTCGCTGGGCAACACAGACTTTCAACTCCCTCCAAAGATTTTCTATGGGGTTGAGATCTGGAGACTGGCTCCAGGACTCCAGGACCTTGAAATGCTTCTTACGAAGCCACTCCTTCGTTGCCCGGGCGGTGTGTTTGGGATCATTGTCATGCTGAAAGACCCAGCCACGTTTCATCGTCAATGCCCTTGCTGATGAAAAGGAGGTTTTCACTCAAAATCTCACGATACATGGCCCCATTCATTCTTTCCTTTACACGGATCAGTCATCCTGGTCCCTTTGCAGAAAAACAGCCCCAAAGCATGATATTTCCACCCCCATGCTTTACAGTAATTATGGTGTTCTTTGGATGCAACTCAGCATTCTTTCTCCTCCAAACACGACAAGTTGATTTTTTACCAAAAAGTTCTATTTTGGTTTCATCTGACTGTATGACATTCTCCCAATCCTCTTCTGGATCATCCAAATGCTCTCTAGCAAACTTCAGACGGGCCTGGACATGTACTGGCTTAAGCAGGGGGGCACGTCTGGCACTGCATGATTTGAGTCCATGGCGGCGTAGTGTGTTACTGATGGTAGCCTTTGTTACTTTGGTCCCAGCTCTCTGCAGGTCATTCACTAGGTCCCCCCGTGTGGTTCTGGGATTTTTGCTCACTGTTCTTGTGATCATTTTGACCCCACGGGGTGAGATCTTGCGTGGAGCCCCAGATCGAGGGAGATTATCAGTGGTCTTGTATGTCTTCCATTTTCTAATAATTGCTCCCACAGTTGATTTCTTCACTCCAAGCTGCTTACCTATTGCAGATTCAGTCTTCCCAGCCTGGGGTAGGTCTACAATTTTGTTTCTGGTGTCCTTTGACAGCTCTTTGGTCTTGGCCATAGTGGAGTTTGGAGTGTAACTGTTTGAGGTCGTGGACAGGTGTCTTTTATACTGATAACGAGTTCAAACAGGTGCCATTAATACAGGTAACGAGTGGAGGACAGAGGAGCCTCTTAAAGAAGAAGTTACAGGTCTGTGAGAGCCAGAAATCTTGCTTGTTTGTAGGTGACCAAATACTTATTTTACCAAGGAATTTCCCAATTAATTCATTAAAAATCCTACAATGTGATTTCCTGGATTCTTTCCCCCCATTCTGTCTCTCATAGTTGATGTGTACCTATGATGAAAATTACAGGCCTCTCATCTTTTAAAGTGGGAGAACTTGGACAATTGGTGGCTGACTAAATACTTTTTTGCCCCACTGTGTATATATATATACACACCTAATACATGACTGAACTCCATCTTTTGATATAGAAGAAAGGACACTGTTTTGAACTTTATTTTATTTTATTTTACTTTTTTTTTTTTTTTCTAATTCAGTGCACTGCAAAATAATAATTGTTTGGCTGGAAGTTGAACAGTGAACATTTATTGCCTCCCAGAGTCCAATGTTCTGAACCTAGCATGAATGCTGTTTGCTTTCTCCATTAAGGTTAAAGGTGCTACACTAAGATACAGTTTTGATTCAGTTTCAGCTCTTTGATAGGCAGTTGCCATGAAGTTCTACTGTTAGTGTTTGTTTTTGGCAAACATGACCTCTGGCATTGCAAATGACTCATTTGGCCACTGAGCAATGTAGCAGTAGTCCACTTCTTCATACTGATAGACTTCAATTGTGCATTTAATATTCTTTGATGAGTGCAGGGGGTTCATCTCTCCTGATGTCCTATGTAGGCTGTTTGTAAAGTGTCTTTGAAACAGTTGATTCATACACTTTCAACATTGGTTGTTGCAAGAGAGTCCTATTAATTCCTTGATATTACCATGGCATTCTTAGCAATGTGTTTGAACATCTTTATGTTAACTTTGTGGTTGAATTTGCTGGGGCATACTGTCTTAGTCAGGTTTGGAACGGTCCGGAAATTTGTCCATTTATGATTATTGATTGGACAGTGGAATGATTGGTTTCAAATTGTTTGTTTGGAACATGTTACTACAGAGTGTGCATGAGATACACCTGATGTTTTCCTCACCTTTTCTAATCATTCATAATTTTTATAGGGAAATATTAGCATTTTAGCTGAATATCTATTTGGTCATTTGATATAATAAATCAAAACCAGTGTTGGAACATATTGATACGTCTGTTTTTATTTCCTTTAAACACAATTTCTTTGCTTTAAATAACCCACTTTTTTATTTTGAAAACAGGAAGTTGATACATGCTGTAGCCGTCTTCTGTCTCCGTGTATTTAATGTAAAGTCTGTAATACGGGTGCACTTGAAATGTTGGAGTGGCTGGCTTGGACACTGCGTGGAACAGAAGAGGTTTATCTGGAGAGAAAGTCTGTTGAATATCCAACTTAAAACTAACTTCACCATGGTTGTCTAGTTAATATCACAAATTGCTAGACTGAATCATACCAGTCTAACCCCTAACCCTGGTTATGCAGTATTTGAAATCTCATGGTCTATAAACTTGAATGGATTAACTGGGTGATTAGCTGCACGATCCTGGATTCACACTGATTTATTTAAATTTGAAAACTTTCATAAGGTTTCTCTAGTGTGCTGCGTTGCCTCTCCTTCAATATTTATTTAAATAAGTTTAAATAAGTTTCAAGCAAATTATGTTTACACCATGTTCTAGTTTTGAACTGTTTACGGTCTGCACAGCTATAGTGTGGAAAAAGCAGACTAGCCATGCTAAAGTAGATTGAGGCCTGTGTAGGTGTAGAAGTAAAAATGAATGATGTTTTAACAGCTAAGCCAAATAAATCTGTCCTTATTGATAATGAAATTTCAATTTAAACTGAAAATTGTCTTTGTACACTTGATAATTTAGTAATTTTGACTATTATTTGTCTGTTTCAGGTGGAAGCTGACTTAGAGCAAGTGAAGGTATGGAAAGAGTTTGGATGTACAATGACAGGGGCAATGCCCGAAGAAGGGCATTAAAGACAGTCGGTGAACTCATTGAAAATGAGCAGAATATAGATGGGGTGGGGGGGTGCTAATAGTATCTCTGTTGTTGATTCAGAGGAATCTGATATCCAAAGTGACGAAGTAAAAGATGATGAGGATATGGAAGTCCATGCAGAGGCTTTAAATTCTGATGAGGATTTGCCTCATCAGAAGTTAAAGCCTCAGAATGATGGTGATCTGCAGAGCTTACTGGCAGATTGGGCAGTTTCATTTGGAATTTCTCTGATAGCTCTGTCAGCGCTTCTGAGCATCCTTAACTCCACCATCCCTCCCTGCCCAAAGACAGACAGACATTGCTGAAAACAAAAACAAGCTACAACATTAACAGTGTAGCAGGTGGCATGTTCCATTATCGTGGAATTTGGAATTCAGTTGAGAAAATTCTAGACAAGTGTGGTCTACTGTGCCAGACAGACATGCCTTTAAACTGCAGTTGAATTTTGATGGCTAGTACTTTTGAGTACTAGTACTCAGTTCTGGCCAATCCTTGGTATGTTACAAGGATACACACAGAAACCGATTTTGATTGGACTGTTTTGTGGTACTTCTAAACCAAATTGGTTTAGAAGTACCACTGGTTTGGCTGGATATCTTCATGATTTGGTACATGAGTTGAAAACTTTGAAAAGTGGAGTTATATACAAACAGAAAACTTTCTTTGTCAATGTTGTTTCTGTTGTGTGTGATACCCTAGCCAGAGCCTTCATAAGAGGTGTGAAGTCACACAATGCATACCATGGATGCGACAGAACACCATCTTCATCACTCACCTCTTGCAGATGTTGGCATTGATATGGTTGCTTGCTTCCGGTATGGTTATATGCATTTGATTTGTCTGGGTGTAATGAAGCGTCTGTTAAATTTGTGGATCAGTACCACTGGTCCCCTGCGCTGTCATATTTTATCTACTCTTGCCTCTATGATTTCAGATAGACTTTTATCACTAAGAAGTTACATCCCCAGTGAGTTTGCTCGAAGGGCACGGGCACTGGCTGAACAATGCAGGTGGAAAGCTACAGAATTCCGACAATTCTTGTTATACACTGGTCCAATTGTGCTAAGGGGTGTGCTAAAGCCTCAGATCTATGATAACTTAATGCTTTTGTCAGTAGGTGTGTACATTTTGGCAAGTCCAAAGTATTGTATGGAGATGAATGACCTTGCTAATACTCTTTTGGTTTAATTTGTTCAACATTTTGGTCAGCTTTATGGTGAAGAGTTTTGGATTTATAATATTCATGGTCTGGTACACCTCAGAGAAGACGTCAAAATCCATGGAAATTTAGATCTCATAACAGCATTTCCATATGAAAACTTCCTCAGAAAATTAAAGAAATTGGTTCGGGGGCCATGCAGTCATTTGACTCACGTGATACGTAGATTATCAGAGATGGAAAATAACAACTACAGTCCTGATGTTAAAAAAATTGAAAACCTGGATAAAGTGCATATGGATGGGCCAGTGGCAGAGTGCTTCTCACGACCGGTTCGCCAGTTTAAAGTGCTTGCTTTTGATGGAATGGTTGTGAAATCCAACGAGAGAGATTCTTGTATCAGAATTGATAACAAGTTGATTGTAGTCCAAAACATTGTTGAAGATGAAGGAACAGTTTGCATTGTGGGGAAATTAATATAAACAGGTTGAACACTTCTTTACATATCCAGTTGACTCAAAAGAAATAGGAATTTATATGGTTTCCAACCTCTCCACCAGTGTCAAGTGTTTAATGTTTTCAAAAAATCTGCAGAAGTATGTGAGATTACCATTCCAAAACAAATTTGTTGTTCCGCTCATGCATTTTAACTAATAAAATAAGATAAGATGAGCCTTTATTGTCTCTGGATAGAGAAATTTGACTTGGGCAACGAGAGTGTGAAAACACACACATTTACACAGAACATATATTAACACAATGAACAAGGAACAAGGAATAAACATATAAGTAGGTCAGCACGTATCCCCCAAAACACACATATACTCAACCCCACAGCTGATATCCATCCAAACTACAAACCCACCCACACCCCACTTACACAGTTACAGACGCGAGTTACAGACGTTGCTCAAGATATTGTAAATTTGACAGCACAGACCTATACTTAAAAAGACATTGCACCAGCATGCAGTGTTATTGCACATAGTGCATTGCAATATATTACAATAATACCTGTGTCCAGTCCATGATTGTCAATAAATTCATAAATAAATACACCCCCCCCCCACACACACACACACACACGTATGCATTCCTGATAAAACAAAAAAAAGAAAACAACCACCTTTTAACCAGTTCATGTAGTCAATAACTTAAAAAAAAAAAAACTGTCTCTCTCACTCACCCGTTTCTGTTAAATAGTTTGATGGACCAAGGAATCATAGAAAATTTAAATCTATTTGTTTTGTAGTTTGGGATCCTGTATCCCTGTATATGTAATAATCCTGCTCTTGTAATATAGTTGGCTATTAATGTGGATATCCTTGCTTTTTCTTAGATGTATCATATTGTTGTTCTTGACAATACAAACGAGGTTGAAGTGGTGCCCTCAGTTTGGATGCAAAATGGAGAGTGCATGTAGCCGCCAAATAAAAATGATGTGGCAAAAGCAGTTAAATCCCAGGAATGTCCTGGGGATGGATGGAAGCCCCATAAGGCCAGAATTATCTTCACATCACGTGAGTTAAATTTTGTCAAGTCCACCTTTTAGTTTGAGCTAATGTTATGTCATGTGTTACTTAAAATTATCTGTTTTTTCAATTATTTTCCCAGATGACTACAACGAAGCTAGGCTTAAATTGCCTGAAGCTGTGGATCACACAGACCTTGGAAGTGATGGAGGGGACTCTCCAATTATATTTAAAAAAAAAAAAAAAGGATGTAGGCTATTTTAATGGATTTTTTTTTTTTCCCATCTGTGGTGCACAACATTTGAAAATTGTGTGATTTTTAATAACACTTAATTGTTGTAGACGCAAGAACATTTCATTCCCTGGGGAGGAAGAGGAGGACGACATTGATGATGAGATACAAGGCATCAAGAAAATAACAAAGTCCAGAAAAGGGTAAGGAGCATCAATCCCTAATTTAATTATAATGCATTTCGTTACAATGGATATTACAGGATTTGATTTTTATTTTTTCGCAGATTGGATTCATTGCCCGCTGCTCCAAAGATCCCTATGCATATCCACCTTGCAGGCATTCCTGACCTCCATCCAAGCAGCCACAGCACACCTGACCTCCATCCAAGCAGCCACAGCACACCTGACCTCCATCCAAGCAGCCACAGCAGTCCTGACCTCCATCCAAACATCCACAGCACACCTGACCTCCATCCAAGCAGCCACAGCAGTCGTGACCTCCATCCAAGCAACCGTCGCAGTCCTGACCTCCATCCAAGCAACCGCAGCAGTCCTGACTCTCATCCTAGCAGCCACAGCAGTCCTGAACCTGTGATGACCAGCAGTGAGACGCATACACCAAGGTGCACTGCACGCCAGACCACGGAGCAGAGATCCAGCCTGCACACTTGTGAGTATTCATGTTTTCTCTACTAAAATTAGATAATTGGATTATTAGGTAATCTGGAAGAATGGTGATGCTATTGAGTGATCTTGTGTGCTTCAATAGATTGAATTAGATTGAACATAGATTTTGTCTAACCTTTCTTCCTCGTTTTGTCCACAGCCCTCTTGCGAAATATTTTAACGAAGCAGGAAATGATGATGGAGCAACTGAGAATTGTCTTCAAGACCCTGCAGGGTTTGAAAACCCCTGATGAGGTTGAGATGGGCCTTGATAGAAATTTGTTGCCGCTCACAGACATAGATTCTCTTCAGAGCCTGGAGGAAGAGTTGCGAAGTAGCCCTGACCTTCTCAAACAGTTGGTATGTTGGCGTATCATATACAGTGACCACATCTCAAACTGTCACTGCTTCCATAAATGCACTCTCTTATCTTAAAACCTTAACAAACTTTTCATTGTCTATATTTATCTATGAAAAAAGAAAAAATAATAAATATGTGATGATATGATTTCAGATAAACACACTGGCTCTCAAAGGCGGGGTCGATATCCGCGAGTGTGTGTGGAGGATCATGCATGCGATGTTCAAAAACTCCCTAGCAAAAAATTTAAACATGAGAGGGATAAATGGAAAAATTGGCTTTCAACGCTTACAGCTACGAAATGTCGTTATTGGTAAGTTGGCTTTGATACCTGTTGTGTCATACCTCTGTTTAAAGAGTGATAGGATTTTCCTAAAAAAACAAAATAGAGGCTTATACAAAAGAAATCCTGCATAATTGTCACCTATGGGCTTGTACTCTGTGTGGGGCCACATACCAGGAGATTGATGCAACCATCAAAAGATGGTTATTAATTAATTATTTTTTCTCTCTATGGGGTCAGCAGCAGCAGCAGCCAGGGGCATCAGGGCCCTCCCCCCGAGGTCCTGGCGGCAAAAGCCTTGGAAAAAGAAGGCACCTTGAGGAGGTTAGAATATAATTACTTAATTTTGGGGCTCTGTAACATTCTCTATTAACATCAAACTATTTATCCTATATCAAAGTATTTGACTGAAGTATGTATTACTATTCTTTCTATATTTTAAGGTCATAGTAATAGATGACGAAGAGGAGGACCGGCCCAACCCCCAGAGTGTCCGGCCAGTTGTGGGCAAGAAGTCGCTGAAGAGAATGATTGAGCTTTCAGAGGTTTGAAGATATTAGAATAGAATATACTTAAGTGACATCAGTTTATTACCGTTTATTACAAGACACAAACATTTCATCCCGTATCAAAATATTTGACTGAAGTATGACTAATTATTCTTTCTATGTTTTCAACTCGGTAAGAGTGACAAGGAGGAGGAGGAGTTTCAGCTGGAGGAGGCCCAGCTTGAGGGGGACCAGCTGGAGGAGGCCCAGCTTGAGGGGGACCAGCTGGAAGAGGCCCACCCGGAAGAGGCCCACCCGGAAGAGGTTCAGCTGGAGGGGGACACTGAAGCGCAGAGGCTGGAGTAGCAGTCACTGTAGCCGGAGGCGGAGGCGCACCCCGTAGCTGTAAGAAGAAAATAGAATGTACTCTAGTGACATCAGCTTATCACAGTGTATCAGACACAAACATTTCATCCCGCATCAAAATATTTGACTGAAGTATGTCTAATTATTCTGTTTTCAGCTCGGCAAGAGTGACGAGGAGGTTCAGCTGGAGGGGGACACTGAGGCCTAGAGGCTGGAACAGCAGTTGCTGCAGCCGGAGGCGGAGGCGCACCCAGTAGCTGTAAAAAGAAAATAGAATAGAATATACTCTGTGTCTAATACACTGTAATAAACTGATGTCACTAAACATTCCATCCCATATCAATGCAACCGCCACAGCAGCAGCAACTGCCCCAGCAACCAGAGCCGCAGCAGAAGCAACCACCCCAGCAGCAAGCAGAGTCAGAGGAGGAGTATGACAGTGAGGAGGAGGGGACCAGAGAGGGCCTGAAGAAGGCCATTCAAGAAATATCCCTGGAGCAGCAGGGTCAAGTTAGTGACATTAAAGGGAAAAGATGATGTGGTTTAATGATATCTAAGAATTTTTAAAACAACAACTCTTCCAATTTTCTATTTTCTAGAAAGCCAAGGAACCGATGCCCAAAACGGGGGCTTTATATAAGGCATTTGCCTTAATTTTTGGGGGAAAGTCCCGGGCCTCCAAAATGAGAAACATTTTGTTTCCCCAGCCCATCGGTCAGCTAAAGCAAATTGTGTGCTAAGATCATTTCAAGGATAAAATAAGGGACATTTTAACTCTTAGACAATGGGACTATTACGATAATTGTGCACATATATACATACAAACATATATTAAAAGAGATAGGAATGTCCAGTAATAGGGAGGACATTTGGTCCCTGTCACATTCAGAGAATTTTGTCAAATTATTAGACTGAAATATCCTGGGCTGGACCAATATAGTTTTCTTGTAGTTTAATAAGTCCTTCAGATGAAATAATAAAATCATGGAAGTTTTCTTTTTTTTTTTTTTTTTGAAGAAAGTTAACCAGGCTGAAATGGCACCGAATAGTAGGAATGACTCGTGTGCAAGTGTGGGGAATGGTGTCAAACTATGCTAAATGTCCATATTGTGTTTGTTGTATCTTCACAGAATCCTTCATGGAGGACTACTCTGCATTTGTGTTTTGCCCTGAAGGCACAGATAAAATGAAACAAAATGCTGTTTCAAAAGCCAGCAGGGCAAGAGCATTTGTGAAATTTATGATGGTGGGGTCGGAATCAATCAAATATTGGACGTGGGAATTCCTTGACAATCTCAAGCTCCTCAAGTTATAAGTAGTGAACCTTGAAAGAAGGAACCAACTACTCAAAACACAAGACTGATATAGAGACTAAAACCCCAACCCCATCTTTCAAGAGATACCCGGCTGTGCTCAGGAAATTCGGGTTGGCCCCCCCACCGTCATCCTGTATGTTGGCCACATGATTTCTTTTGTGGAGTACTTTAGAGACACCCCTTCACAATACTGCAGGCTAAAGACTGCATGGACCAGTGTCCTGTACAGGGACGTGAGCAGGACCGTCCTTGGTCACCAGGCATTGGTCAAACAGGCCAAACAAGCCCGCCTGGTGACCAAAGAGTCCTTGGCCACCTGCCGAAAATTGGATAAAGCCAAAATGCCTGGGTACGTGTCCGTCTTAGTGTGTGTGTGTGTGTTTCCTATTATAACTCATTTAAATATTTTTATCAATGTCAACATTTATTTTTCAATTAAAATGATCACCACACAGAAAACAATTCTGTCTCTTCTCTCTCTCTCTCACACTCTCATTTCAGATATCAGCAAAGCCCGACCAAAGGACCCCCGAACCAGGTACCACTTCTTTGGGTACCTGGCCGCATACCTTGCCTCCATATATGGTCACAGGACCGGGATCCTCACAAGAATGAGAGTCAAGGAGGTCAAGGACGTGGTGGGGGACGATGAGGCCAGAAATCTCATAAGTGTAAGTCTTATGTAAACCACCATCATAATGCCATTACTTTCGCAGTCTGGTAAAATGTTGTTTTTTTTTTCATGATATTCAAGGATCAACCCATCGATTGTTCTGTCTGTTGTCTGTCTTCTCTGTCTGTTGCAGGTCATGGACCACAAGACTGTCAGGAAGTATGGCCTGGCTCAAATCTATTTGGAGGCGGAGGAATACGGGTGGTGCCGGGAGTGGCTCCGGCTCCGAAGGAGAGCTGTGCCTAGTAACAGTTACTTCTTCAGCAGCCTAGGCTGGGGAGAGGCCAAGGACCTCGTCTGGTATTTCCGGCAGGCCTGGGCAGAAATGGGCCTGCCAGGATCCCCCACGCTCCTGGACGTGAGGTCTGCAGTGGCCACCTACGTGAGTATCACAAACACTTTATTTTCACGGGGTAGATTCAATCCATTCTGACCCAAGGCTGATCTTCTGTTTTTAGAACTTTGAGAAGAACGACCCCACAATCCGCCAGAATTTGTCGGAGTTCATGTGCCACAGTGTGGCCACAGAGGAAAAAATTTATGCTCTACATAAAAACTTGGTGAGGGCTGAAAAAATTAGAGAACTGTTTGTATGCCTCTCTTTGAGAGAGGAAACCTCTCTGGCCACTGCCTCCACGTCCACCACTGCAACCGCCTCCACCTCCGCCTCCGCCGCCTCTTCCACGTCCTCCTCCTGCTCCCCCTCTGAAGAAAAGAGCCCCGTCCAGGAGAAGGAGGAACCGGTCAGAGTAAGTTAAAACCTTGTAATCATGATCATGCCACAGTCCACATTCTCTGAGCTCAATTGGAGCCTGTTTTTGTTTCTTAAGGAAAGACCTCAGAAGAGGAAGGGGCCGCCTGAAGAAAAGCAAAAAAGAAGATCGGGCACACGGAGGCCCAAATTAGGGCGAAGAAGTTCAAAGAGAGGGTGGTGTTCTCCCCAAAGAAAACTAAGTCCCCCAAGAAGTCTTACCCTCTGAGGGCAAAAGTCATTGTGAGGGACATCTTCAAGGGGAAGAATGCCTAGGTAGGTGTTTTATATAGGTAATGTATATAGTTATTATATTTTACCTGTTTGAAAAACGTGTACCTTGCTTTTATGCTGTTCTTTTTTTATTAAATTCTGCTTCGATCTTTATTTATGTTAAGAATATATCTCGTGTTTTGCTCATTATTTAATTTTATTCATTGTTTGATGAATGAAATCCATTTATCTTTATATTGATGTGTTTATTTATTCCACATTGTCACACCATGTTGAGTTTGTTTGTGTTTCGCCTCATGACTTCCTCTTTTATTTTTAAAAAGGAACTCTCCTCTCCTTTCCAGGTCACTTGCCCTCCCGTGTGTCCCCGACCTGATGGTATGCGTCTCCCCTCGTCCTGTCCCTCGTGTGTGTGTGTGTGTTTGTTCCTGCACCCCAGCCTCAAGAGTTAGAATGAGAGAAAGAGTTTGGCTTTACCTCTTATGAGTGATTTTTTTTTTTTTTTTTTTTTTTTTTTCTGGCATTTTAAGCCCTGGGTTTTGTGTTTGAGTTTCTTTTGTTCCTTTCCTCCCTTTTGGAGTGATTTTGTGTTATTGTTTTATTAGTGTTTGTTGTTGTTGTTGTCAAATTTTTAAAAATCATTTTATTTTTATATTGTTAGTTTTTGTCTCCATTTTTTGGGAGAGATTTTCAGTTGTGAGTAAAGTCGACATCTGCCGTTCACCCATCTCTGCATCTGAGTCCTTTTTTGAGTCCTGTCTTGACACACTTTTGCACTTAGAGATACTTTTAATATTGAAGATGTACCCCAACATATGACTATGCTTGGCTTTGATATTGGTAAGGTCAAGTCAAGTCATTCTTTATCATATTATATAGCACATGTAAAAAAACAACAGTTGCTGCACAGGTTTAAAAAAAAAAAAAAGTAAGAGTAACCAATAATAAAGAGGCCAATTTAGAATACCTTTGTTGTGACATACATCAACTGGTGAATGAAGTACAGGAGGGAGGGAGGCAGGCAGGCAGGCAGGCAGGCAGGCAGGTCACGCTGTGAGAGGGAGGGAGGATGGCTGGGAGTCTGGCTCCTCCATGCCCAGAAGTAGCCCAAAAATACCCATAACATTGGCAGTATACCCCGAATGTACTCAGAGGAGCCCAAAAGTACCCATAACAAAACAAAGTGCCCCTAAATTCTCCATATTAAAGATAAGACCCCCAAAATGCCCACAATGGAGTGATACACCTGCTCAAAGCGAGAAAAGGCACACTAAATAAGGCCTCTCAAGCCAGATATACACTTGACGGCTGACCTTTGGGAAGGTTGTGCGGGTCTGAAAATCGGAACGCACGTCACACTCTGTGTCAGGATGAGCACACTCAAGTTTCAGCCTGCTAGCTCAAAGCATTTATGAAATATTGAGAAAAAGCACACTTAATACTTAGGCCTCACTTTGCAGTTATACATTTGACAGCTGACCTTTGACACGCAGGCGCTCTAAACCCTTTAGACAGCAGCTGCGCTTTGCGCTCTCACACACCCGCATTTGAAAAGTACCTCTGTCACATTTTCAGGAGCAAGATTTTCGGGACCAGCTGACCTCCACCCTGCTCTGGCGCAGCAAGCTGGGCCTGGGGGAGAGGCCTGCGGCGAGAGCAGAGGTCCTGGGTGAAGGAAAAAAATTTCCCACTATTCCCACCCATAGACTGAGTGGTAACCGTGACCGGCCATCGGAGGGCCTCTGCTGGTCAGCCTTGCGCTGGCCTTTCAGGCAGATGGTTCCTCTGTCCTCGCGGGTTCACCTACAAGGCCCCGGGAGAGTTTCGGTGCAGTGGGGGCCCCAGGTTCTTCTCGTCAGCCAAACCATTGGAAGCGAGACCGAGATGCCCTGTCTGCCTCAGTTGCTCTGTGACGGAAACAGAGGCTGTGGGGAGAAAAAGGAAGGAGATGGCCACCCCGTCTCCCTCTCCTTTTCTGGCTCGCTCTCAGCCTCTGGCCTCTCCAGCAAACGCAGCGTTTCTCACGCCCGGTCTCACGCTGCGGACCATCAGACTGCAGAGAGTTGCCTCGCCTCTGCCTCCTCTTTTCCAAGGAGGAAGGTGGATGGACACAGCTTTTTAGGTGGGAGGGTGGCTGGGATTCTGGCTGGCGTGGCAGGCACCTCAGACCTCAGAGCTCTGTGCGGAACACTAGGACTGCAAATGTCCCGGCAATTGACCAGGTTACAAGGGGTACAAAAGTCCTGACATGGTACAAGGGGCACTCAAGTGCTGACGGGTTGCCAGTGGCACCTAAATGCTGACAGGGTTGGTGGTTGTGGTTGGGGTGGGGGTTAAGGTTAGGCTGGGAGAAGGAGGGTGGGAGGCAGGCTGGGTATGTGGCTCCTCCATCCCCAGCCAGGGTTAGGGTTAGGGTGGGAGGATGGCTGGGACCCTGGCTCCTCCATCCCCAGCCAGCCAGCCATGCTGGGAGTATGGCTAATCCATCCCCAGGGAGGGAGGCTAGGTGTGTGGCTCCTCCATCACAAGACAGACAGACAGCCAGGCAGGCATGTCAAGGAGAGGGAGGGAGGAAGGTTAGGTGTGTGGCTCCTCCATCCCCAGACAGAGAGACAGACAGCCAGGCTGGGAGAGGGAGGGAGGGAGGATAGCTGAGAGCATGGCTGGGAGTATACAGGCAGTATACCCCGAATATACTCAGAATAGCCCAAAGGTACCCATAACAATAGCAGTATACCCCCTATACCCCCTTACGCCCCCGTCCCTGAGCGGCACGGGGGCGTAAGGGGTTAAGGCGGGCGGCCGGCAATTAGAGGGGCGGCGTTCAAACCCCGGTGTGGACAGCCCTAAAAAATGTCTGGATTAATTTTTGTGAGTTTGAATGTGTATAATGTACACAGTGACTTGAGTGGCATGGTAGGGTAGTGGTTAAGGTGGGTGCCCACCAATGAGAGGGGTGGGGTTCAAGCCCCGGTGTGGGGAAACGCTAGAAAATGCCTGGGTGAGTTTTTGCGACTTTGAAGGTGTAACGTTTAAGTGCTTGACCATTTTATACCGCTTGAGGTGTAAAATTTAAGTACTTGACCTCAGCAGCACGGTGGCGTAAGTTGGAAAGGCGGTTGCCCGGCAATGGGAGGTGCAGGATTCAAGTCCTGCTGTAGGCAACCCTAAAAAATTTCTGAGTGAATTTTTATGACTTTGAACGTGTAACATTTAAGTTCTTGACCATTTTATACCGCTTGGGGTGTAAAATGTAAGCCCTTGACCTCAACGGCACAGTGGCGTAAGGGGTTGAGGTGGTTGCCTGGCAACGGGAGATGTGGGGTTCAAGTCCCGGTATGGGCAACCCTAAACATTTCTGAGTCAATTTTTGTGACTTTGAAGGTATAAAATCTTTGCAGTGACCTGAGCAGCAAGGTGGCGTAAGGGGTTGAGGCAGTTGCCTGGCAACAGGAGCTGCAGGGTTCGAGTCCCAGTGTGGGCAACAATAAAAAATGTCCAGGTGAACTTTTGTGACTTTGAAGGTGTAACGTTTAAGTGCTTGACCATTTTATACTGCTTGGGGTGTAAAATGTAAGCTCTTGACTTGAGCGGCACGGTGGCAAAAGGAGTTAAGGTGGGCGCCCGTAAGGTGAGGGGCGGGGTTCGATTTCCAGTGTGGGTAGGGTTAGGGTTATATGTTTTTAACTCACTGCCGTGTCCACATTTTACATCATACAAACACCAAAATAAACACAAAGCTTCAGACACTTACTGTGGCGCTCAGCGTCTGCTCAGTTTTCAGATAGGACTAACCGTTTTGTCACAAATTGAGCCAGAGTGAGAGGCTCGCCTAAATGAATGAACCTGTTTTTTAATGGGGCTCTGAGAAAGGTGATGCAATCCAAGCTCAGACACACAGCTGCAATCAACCATGTAATCAGCCACCCTAAGCAATGATGTCAGACTCCTCTGATATGAGAGCAGCTGATCAACTGTTACTACTGACATTCACGCACACACATACATATATACACACAGACACATACACACATATACAGACACTGACCGACGCACACACAAACAGACATACAAGTAGACATGCACAAATACAAACACAGACAAATATACAGACACACACACATAACAGACACGCACGCAAACACAAATTTACACTCAGAAACACACATGAAGAGACACAAACAGAAACACAGCAGACAGACACACACACACACACACACACAAAAACAGATACGCACACAAACACACAGACAAATATACAGACGCACACGCACACACAGAGACAAATATACAGACACAGACAGACGCACACATAAACAGACATAGAAGTAGACACGCACACACACATAAACACACACAGACACATACACAAACACACACAAGCAGAGACACATATACACAACAGACCCACATACACGCAGGCACGTTCACAAACACACACACACACAGACAAATATACAAGCGCACACACACAAACACACATACTGCCAGACAAGCACACAAAAACACAGACACAAACACACATCAACACAAATTTACACTCAGAAACACAAATGAAGAGCCACAAACAGAAACACAACAGACAGACACACACATAACAGACACGCACGCAAACACACACAGGGACAAATATACAGACCCACACTTAAGCATTTACAGACACAGACGCGCACACACACACACGCACACACACACACAGAAAGACATACAAGCAGACATGCAAACAATCACACAGACAAATATACAGACACAAACAGACGCACACACACAGACAAATATACAGACACGGACAGACGCAAACAAACACACAGACAAATATACAGACACACACACAGAGACAAATATACAGACGCAAACAGACACACAATTACATACAGACGCAAACAGACACACAATTACATACAGACAGGCACACAAAAACACAGACAGACACACACACACACACACAAATACACACACAGAAACACAAACAAACACAAACAGATGCAAATATACAGAAAGACAGCCTTATACAGCCCTATTCATAAGTACACATACATACAGAAACACATAAGGACAAAAAACAGACACACATAAACCCAAACAGATACACAAACACACACAGCTGACAAACACACATAAACACATACAGACATACAAAAAAAACTGAACAAAACACAGACACACACAAACAGCTGAATAACACTCTGACTATGGCCATCAGTTTGAATGATTTCTTCTCCGACTCTGACAAAATAATGTACTCATCCCTGACTCCTCTGATATGAGAGCAGCTGATCAACTGTTACTACTGACATTTCTGTTAAACTGCAGAATACACACAGAGACAAATATACAGACTCATACACATACATACAGACATGCATATACAGACATACACAGACACACACACAAATACACATACAGAAACACAAATATACAGATACAAACAGACACACACACACACACCGGCAAATATACATACACACAGACAGACACACATATACACAGAGACAAAAATACAGAAGCACACGCACACACACTCACACACAGACAGACACGCACACGAACACACACAGAAACACAGACAGACACACACACAAACACAAACAGACACACACATACACAAACCCACAAACACAAACAGACACACACATACACAAACCCACAGAAACACACAGCTGACACACACACACACAAACACACACATACACAAAGCCACACAAACATACAGCTGACATACACACACATACAGACACGCACACAAACACACACAGCGACACAGACACACACACACACACACACACACACACACACACAAACACAAACATACAGACACACACACACACACACACAAACATACACACAACCACAGAAACAGACACACACACAGACATACAGCCCTATTACAATAGTGTCACAGGGTGTATTTGTGAAATAAATAGACAGATGTATGTCTGTGTATATTCTCGTTCATACAGGTCATAGTCATATCCGGCCAACAATTGAATCGAAAGCAACCAAACGCAGGACTTAGGTTTTCTCTAAGACCTTTTGCCTCTTATCCAAGGGGCTTCATCAGTTCGTAACGCGTCGGTCTGACTAGTCCTCACTAGTCTGACAGACACACATACATACACACACACACACACACACACACACACAAATATACAGACAGCCCTTTTTAGATTTTAGAATGGTGTCACAGAGTGTGTGTGTGTTTTATGGTTCTGCTCCTCCCTCCTGTGGTTGGAGGGCACCTGTTGATTGCCTTGTTTAGCTGCACCTGTCCATTGAACAGCAGCAGCAGTGATTGGCTGTGGTGGGGGCGGGGGTTTAGTCTAATGTTTAATGACATGTAGGGCGTACGTCCTACGTCCTACGCAAATAGATGCAAATATACAGAAAGACAGCCTTATACAGCCCTATTCATAAGTACAGATACATACAGAAACACCTAAGGACAAAAAACAGACACACATAAACCCAAACAGATGCACAAACAAACACAGCTGACACACACACACACACACACACACACATAAACATATACAGACACACAAAAAACAAAACAAAACACAGACACAAACAAACAGCTGAATAACACTCTGACTATGGCCATCAGTTTGAATGATTTCTTCTCCAACTCTGACAAATCAATGTACTCATCCCTGACTCCTCTGATATGAGAGCAGCAGATCAACTGTTACTACTGATGTTACGACCGATTCTAGGGAAAAGGGAAGTAACAAAGAATACCTGATGGTAAGGGTGAAATGAAGGAGTTTATTAATAAAAGTAAACGAGGTTAACAAATGGAGGTGGCCAAAACTAAACAAAACAGGGCCACAATCAAAATCCAAAGATGAGTGAAAAAAAACGAACAAAAAACGACAGCTCTTAAAACAACTGCGATATAATTTATAATAATGCTAAGCAAACAAAACTAGCTCACTGAGGAGCAACTACCATTTACAGCAATCAAAACCAAACTAGCCTTCGAAGAGCACACAGTCAAAATACACGAACACTAAGCACACTAGCTCTACAGAGCAGCACAGGACACGAATGAGCAAAAGGGCGAGACCGCGTATGGTGAGAACACAGCTCGTCCCAAACAAAGAACTGACAGGTCTCTTATAGTCAGGAGGATGATGATGAGAGGCGGGCCAGCGGATCACTTTCGGGCCAGCCACAGGTGCGAGTGGGCGGAGCACGCAGGGAATCCCCGGTGACGTCATCGCAGGTTTCCTCCGCTCACAGGTCCAGCCAGGACACAATCAAAACAGACACAGAGAAAGAGAGAGAGAACTCCCCAAAATACGGCGGCAGCCGTAACACCCCTCCCCTTAAAATACAATCTGTTAAACTCCAGAACACACACAGACAGAAATATAAAGACTCATACACATATATACACACACGCATATACAGACATACACAGACACACACACACACACACACACACACACACACATATTCACACAGACAGAGACAGGCACAAATAAATATACAGACATACAGACAGCCCTTCTCAGATTTTAGAATGACGTCATAGGGGTCTACTACAACCCCCCCCATTTTTTATTTTAATTTTTTTTTGCTATTTTGGGATTTTTCAATCATTTTTATTCATAATAGCTAGATCGCTCGGAAGTCTTTATGTCTTTATCATTATTATTATTATTATTTTTTTTTTTTCAGGCCAGTCAGTGGGCAGACCGGAAAGGACCCGCTGTTTTCCTCCTTGTCAATTTTAATTACATTGTTAACGTTTTGTCAACACATAAAAAAAAGGTATCTCAACAATATGATCAGTTAAAATTTTAGCCATCGGGTTTAATCATTTCCTCTCCGATTCTGATGAATCAATTGTGTTTTTTGACGACAGCAGAAGACGAAACTATTCACCTGATCGTTTAGGCTATCTACTACTACGTGTGAAATCTGCCTAGATACAACCAGTCATACGATCATCCAATCGTCATTTGATTGGATAACCCGTTACAAGAGGACTCTGATTGGTCACTTGCTCTCCCCTGGGATTTAAAACCCTTCAGCAGCGAGGTTCGTCCCCTTTGATGACATCAGAGGTAAGTGTATGTGTTTCTCTCTTCGGCTTTACTAGCTTAATAGCATTAGCTTATAATATTCCATGATATGAGAGCAGCTGATCAACTGTTACTACTGACATTTCTATTAAATTGCAGAACACACGCAGAGAGAGATATACAGATGCATACACATACATACAGACACGCATATGCAGACATACACAGACACACGCACAGACACATACACACAAATACACACACAGAAACACAAAACCACACACACACACAAAGAGACATAAATATACAGACAGACAGTCCTATACATAAGTACATACATACATACATACATACAGAAACACATGTACAGACATACACAAACATATACAGAGAGACACGCACACAAAAACAGAGCCAAACACACAGAGACACAGACACACACACACAAAGATATAGACACACACACACACACTTACATACAGACACGCACACAAAAACACAGACAGGCACACACAGAGACACAGGCACACAAATACACACAGAAACACAAACACACACAAACAGACACAAATATACAGAAAGACAGCCCTATTCATAAGTACACATACACACATACATAGAGAAACATATACAGACACAAACACACAGCTGACGAACACTATGACTACGGCCATCAGTTTGAATGATTTCTTCTCCGACTCTAAACAGAAATGTCAATAGTAACACTTGATCATCTGCTCTCATATTAGAGGAGTCAGGGATGAGTACATTGATTTGTCAAACTGCAGAACACACACAAAGACAAATATACAGATGCACTCACACACATATACAAAAGCGTGCACACACAGACAAATACACTGCTCAAAAAAATAAAGGGAACACTAAAATAACACATCGTAGATCTGAATGAATGAAATATTCTTATTAAATACTTTGTTCTTTACATAGTTGAATGTGCTGACAACAAAATCACACAAAAATTATCAATGGAAATCAAATTTATTAACCCATGCAGGTCTGGATTTGGAGTCACACTCAAAATTAAAGTGGAAAAACACACTACAGGCTGATCCAACTTTGATGTAATGTCCTTAAAACAAGTCAAAATGAGGCTCAGTAGTGTGTGTGGCCTCCACGTGCCCGTATGACCTCCCTACAACGCCTGGGCATGCTCCTGATGAGGTGGCGGATGGTCTCCTGAGGGATCTCCTCCCAGACCTGGACTAAAGCATCCGCCAACTCCTGGACAGTCTGTGGTGCAATGTGGCGTTGGTGGATGGAGCGAGACATGATTTCCCAGATGTGCTCAATGGATTCAGGTCTGGGGAACGGGCGGGCCAGTCCATAGCATCAATGCTTTCGTCTTGCAGGAACTGCTGACACACTCCAGCCACATGAGGTCTAGCATTGTCTTGCATTAGGAGGAACCCAGGGCCAACCGCACCAGCATATGGTCTCACAATGGGTCTGAGGATCTCATCTCAGTACCTAATGGCAGTCAGGCTACCTCTGGCGAGCACATGGAGGGCTGTGCGGCCCCCCAAAGAAATGCCACCCCACACCATTACTGACCCACTGCCAAACCGGTCATGCTGGAGGATGTTGCAGGCAGCAGAACGTTCTCCACGGCCTCTCCAGACTCTTTCACATCTGTCACATGTGCTCAGTGTGAACCTGCTTTCATCTGTGAAGAGCACAGGGCGCCAGTGGCAATTTTGCCAGTCTTGGTGTTCTCTGGCAAATGCCAAACGTCCTGCATGGTGTTGGGCTGTAAGCACAACCCCCACCTGTGGACGTCGGGCCCTCATACCACCCTCATTGAGTCTGTTTCTGACCATTTGAGCAGACACATGCACATTTGTGGCCTGCTGGATGTCATTTTGCAGGGCTCTGGCAGTGCTCCTCCTGTTCCTCCTTGCACAAAGGCAGAGGTAGCGGTCCTGCTGCTGGGTTGTTGCCCTCCTACGGCCTCCTTCACGTCTCCTGATGTACTGGCCTGTTTTCTGGTAGCGCCTCCATGCTCTGGACACTACACTGACAGACACAGCAAACCTTCTTGCCACAGCTCGCATTGATGTGCCATCCTGGATGAGCTGCACTACCTGAGCCACTTGTGTGGGTTGTAGACTCCGTCTCATGCTACCACTAGAGTGAAAGCACCGCCAGCATTCAAAAGTGACCAAAACATCAGCCAGAAAGCATAGGAACTGAGAAATGGTCTGTGGTCACCACCTGCAGAACTACTCCTTTATTGGGAGTGTCTTGCTAATTGCCTATAATTTCCACCTGTTGTCTATTCCATTTGCACAACAACATGTGAAATTGATTGTCAATCAGTGTTGCTTCCTAAGTGGACAGTTTGATTTCACAGAAGTGTGACTGACTTGGAGTTACATTGTGTTGTTTAAGTGTTCCCTTTATTTTTTTGAGCAGTGTATATACATAAATAAAACTAATAGTAAAAAACATATTGCACACCACAGAAAGAAAATTACACATGTACAGTAGTTGCACAGGGTTTTTGGGAGAACTTAGTCATTTTTAATATGTTTACCTTATATGTTAACCTTCCTTAATCCTCAATTAAGGAAGGTGACACTGCATGAAGCACCAATAATTTCTATTAGATCTTTCATACAATCCTCACCCTTGTTGATTTGGTTTGGAGGTATGGTGGCCTGCTGAGGTTGTGTCTGTATCTTGACAGCCTCTCCTGCATGTAAAGACACAGGTAGAACTCCCTGCCATGATAAACCCGAACTTGGTCCCACATGCCATGGTTCACGACTGCAGATCTGGAATAAAATAATGTTTACGTGACTGCACTGAATTTAACTAATTCAATAAGAGTATGTATTTAAAAGATAATACAGGACAGAAAATTATGACAATAATAATGGTAGTTGTGAAAATATTCACCTGTATACATCCTCATAAATCACAAGGTTGTTTTTCACTGGCATGGTCGAATGTGCAGCAATTTTGCTGCTGTAGCCATCAACCGCCAAAACGTGTAAATCCAAACATCCCAAGCTTTTCATTTTGGTCTAAATGAAGTTTATGACCCATATATTCAGCATGGTACGGAGTTGGATTTAAATTACAAGCACCCTGGGGAAAAAAATGAAATAATGAGCACACAATCTTCATAAAATGTTTTTACAAATGAGTCGTTATAATAAAACGTTATAACGGTAGTCGTTATGAATGAAAACTCAGTGTGACTTTTTATGTTATTTATTTGCTGGGTTCTGCAAAACATACAGACATGACAATGAATCTTGGCACAACAATGAAATGTGTGCGGTCTGTGTTTACTGCTGGCAGAAGCGCTCACTAAAGGGTATCTCCCTCTTGTGGCAGAAAAGGGTAACAACTCCTATCTTCCTATGTGCCATGTCTGAGCGCAGGAGACTGGAGCACAATGACTATTTAACAAAACATCTAATAAAATGAAGTAAAATGAAATAATATAGGGGGTGGCTATGAACTATTTACTGTTTACTTTATTGTCCTCACATATACTTACAAAAATAACCATTAACAATAATAAAAAATATTGTAGTTCTTTTAGTTCATTGGCCAAACTTTAATTTAATAATAAATAAATTAGGAATTTTGATTGACAGTCAGACTCGATATATTTACAAGCATTACCTGACGCCGGAACTCATGGTATGGCTGATGGAGCTCTCTTAGGGTTCTTCCAACCCGACTTTCTCCCGCATGCAGCCCCATCTTAAGACAGATAGCAGATAGCAGTCATGAATTTCCGGCCATATGATGGTCCCGTCTGTCACGGGATTACACATTTACTGGCAATAAATATAAATGTATAATATATGCAATATACTGTGGAAATCTGAATGATAACTTACCTCATATATAGATTGAATCAAAGCGCTCTCCAGTTCTGCGTCTGAGATATGACTTTTTCTTCTCAGATCATGCTGAGCACAGAATCTTCGGACGCTCATTTCCGAACATTGCAGGATACCCATATGCTGCAATGTGCAGGAAATTTCGTTGTGTGTCAACTGTGTGTCGCTGTTGAACAAGTCCTTAATCAAATTAGTGTGTGCTTCCAGCGCCGCCATGGCAGCCTACTACATTACCCAAACAACCGCGCACAGAGCCATTTCCGGGTCACATAAACCTGACCAATTAAATATTAAAATCAAATTCAGTCCTGTGGCCCGTTTTTCCATTTCGTATTTTTGATCTGAGCCTAAAATTGAAATATAAAAAACCAGGCATTTTTTTGTTTTTTGTGTTGTATTAAAAAACAAATAACAAAATAACAAATCACTTTTTGATTTTTTTATTTTTGATTGCCAATTGAAAATAGAAAGAACGAATGATACACGGATTATGAAGAAGTACGTGAGGGAGAGGTATAGCACCGATCCTGCTTTTCAGAGCAGGCAGAAAATGTGAGCAGAGTAGAAATTAGAATTAGAAGTAGAAGTATGAGTAGAAAGTATTACCACATCCCAGAATTCAGGCTGCATCATATACAATGCTGCACTCATAGCAAAAATGATAGACTGGCTACAAATGTTGTTCTTCGTATTCGTCACAGGTTGCAGTGTGCACGGAGAATAAAGAGGAAATATAGAGACATTGAAAGCCACAACCCGGAAACTCCACAGCCTGTGGTTAACCTTACAATGTAAGCAGCTATAGCTTTGTTTCAGGAAAGGATTTGACGTGGGCCCACACATGTTTGCACAGTGTGCCACAGAACTCTCTTCCCGGATCAGGTAAAGTATTGCAAGAGAGTCAAATATGTCAAAAACCTTCACGTGGTGGCTGATTGCTTGACAGGTAAGTATATCCACATATGTGAAGGTGAATGCTCAGCCCCTTGCACCGTACCACAAGAGAGGATGCAGGGGTGGATCTGCCACACCTGTGACGGCCACCTGATAAGAGGACAATGCCATCCATCGTGGTTGCTAATAACTTGGAGCTTGCATCCATTCCCCCGGAGCTAGAAGAGTTAAATTTGCTTGAAAGGCAGCTGATCGCAAAAATCTTAGCGTTTGCGAAAATCGTATCACTGCCGAAAGGACGGCAACGGGCAGTACATGGTGCAGTTGTGTGTGTACCATCGGAAATGGAAGCCACAGTGAACTCTCTCCCAAGGCCCAGCCCTGAAGCCCAGCTGTTGCAGGTAAAATTGAAGCAAAAGATCAAGTTCAAGGGACATCAGCACTTTTGCACTGTAAACATGAAGAATGTGCTAGCAGGACTAACAAAACTGAAAGAAAAGCATCTGGAATACAGCAATGTAACCATCGATGAGAACGCTACATTTGAAATTCTGAAGAACAGGTCAACCCAGATGCTGTACAGCCTGAGGAGCAGAAAAAGGAAATCACAACCACAGCTGAAGCAATTGATGAACAGCAGCCCAATAACGTGGACCAAGAAAAGGAGGATCTTAGACCTGGTCTGGCCTTGGACACTTGCATGCAGCCTCCTGACATAGCACAGGAAGTTCTATCCTATGGAGATGGAATATTCAGCGTCGCTCCTGCCCAAGGAAACAAACCCGTCAGCTTCTTTACCGTACCCAAACTTGAAGCAATGGCCTTTCCTGTGCAGTTCCCAACTGGACAGAACACATTGGATGAGGTCAGGGAAATCAAATTGTCCCAGAGTAAGTACTTCACGCAACGCAAGGCTCTTCTGTGTGGACACACGGTTTGTGAAGGACTAAACTTACCTCTTCTTTGCGCAATTTGTATTGGAAATTCACATGGCCACCAACAGCATGTCGATCCAAACACGGAAGGGAAAGAAAAAAACCAAAGATGGGAGAAAAATTTCAAACCAGATGCTTCAGGATAAAGAAGAATTGGAAAAACTCATCCAAAACAAGGAAGTGACACGGTTCATGCAACCCCTTAGAGGCACTCCAGCATATTGGGAGAAAACACTTCAAGATCTTCATACTATGGTCAGACAGCTGGGCAGGCCGACCTTTTTTATCACCTTTTCTGCTGCTGAAATGAGTTGGCCTGAAGTTATTGAGGTCATAAAAGCACAGCAAGGTGAAGAAGTGGACTTTTCAGAGCTCGACTGGAATGAAAAATGCGAGATTCTCTGGAGCAACCCTGTCACTCTCATACGTATGTTTGAGAAGAGAGTGGATGCGCTCATGATAGATCTGATCCTGTCACCTGCACAGCCCATTGGTCCGGCGGAGGATTACTTTTATCGGGTGGAGTTTCAAGTGAGAGGAAGTCCACATATTCATATGCTGGTTTGGATCAAAGATGCACCAGAGATTGATCTAGAGGATGATGTCGAAATGGCGAAACTTGTCAACTTCATTGACCGCTACATGAGCTGCCAGATGCCTGATGAGAAAGCAGACCCTGAGCTCCACAAAACTGTATCAGAGGTTCAAGTTCACAGCTGAAACTACTCAAAAACATGCAGGAAAAGGAATGTAGCCTGCAGATTTGGTTTCCCGAAGCTCCCCATGGAGAAGACAAGAATCACCTCCCTGCCCTGGGGCGACTCCACAGTGGATGATGATGACCAGAAAAAACAAGAAAGAAAAGAAATACATGATGTCCAGAAAAGGAAATTTTGGAAAAAAGCCAAAGGCAAGTCCAATAAGAAATTCAATGGAAAAAAACAAAAGGAGGCTAAAGAAAAGTTGAAACCGCTGAGAGACTTTCTCATGGATCCAACTGAATCGTTCAAGGATTTGGAGAGTTGGAGAAATGTAACATGACCCATGAAGAACACGAGGGATATGTCGATGCCCTCACCTACGGAATGGTCGTCATGATGTAGCATGATCCTAAGGACAGCTGGGTAAATGGATACAACCCTGATCTACTGCCAGCCTGAAACGCTAACATGGACATACAGTACGTACTTGACGACTTCAGTTGCATCATGTATATGATGTCATATGTGTCAAAGCCGGAGTATGAGATGACAGAGTACCTTAACACGGTCATTCGTGACGTGAAGAAATCCAATATCAATGAACGGGACGGAATGAAGCAGATCGTGCAAGCTTACGCTGAGCATAGGGAGGTCAAATCAAATCAAATCAAATCAGATTAGATTTATTTGTATAGCGCCACATCATAACAAAGTTACATCAAGGCACTTTACTCGGCGACAGTGGCAAGGAAAAACTTCCTTTAAGAGGCAGAAACCTCGGGCAGAACTAGGCTCAGGGGGGGCGGCCATCTGCCTCGACCGATTGGGTTGAGAGAGAGAGGCACGGGGGGCAAAGTTGGGTAGAGTAGGGAGAGAAAGAGAGCAGGAGGAGGGGATATTCAAACAGGTGTAGGCAGGAACATGATGCTGCATGAAGTTCATAGGAATGATGCTGTATGGAATTCATGAAGATGTGGGAGCAGCAAGCATTGCAGGAACATGGGATGGTGATGATTCATCACCTGCAGGATGAGGACAGAGAGAGAGAGGAGAGGAACTGGGAGAGACAGAGACTTCGGGAAAACATGGTTAGTAAATGTAGTGCACATGCTTGGAACTGAGAGAAACTGGGATTTCAGAGAAGCATGGTCTTTGGTATGTCGGCGCATGCAAGGGGGAGAGAGAGAGGAAGAGGGAGAGGGAAAGAGAGGGGAGAGGAAGAGGGAGAGAGAGAGAGAAGAGGGAGAGGGAAAGAGAGGGGAGAGGAAGAGGGAGAGAGAAAGGGGGGAGAAGAAGAGGGAGAGAGAAAGAGAGAGAGAGAAAGGGGGGAGAGGAAGAGGGAGGGAGAGAGAGAGAGAGCAAGAAAGGAGGGAGAAGGAGAGAGAGAGAGGTGCTCAGTCCTTCCCCCAGCAGTCTAGGCCTATAGCAGCATAGCTAAAGAGTAAATGAACTTTAACTTTTTAACTATAAGCTCTGTCATACAGAAAAGTTTTAAGCCTGGTCTTGAAAATTGCTAAAGAGTCCACCCCCCTGACCGATACTGGAAGTTGGTTCCATAGAAGAGGAGCCTGATAACTGAAAGATATGCCTCCTGATTTACTCTTGGAGACTCTAGGAACCACAAGTAAACCTCCATCTAGAGAGCAGAGTGGCCTACTAGGACAGTAAGGAGCTATGAGCTCTCTGAGATATGATGGAGCTTGGCCAGTAAGAGCTAAATGTTAAAAGAAGGATTTTAAATTCTATTCTGAATTTTACTGGCAGCCAATGAAGAGCAGCTAACACAGGAGAGATGTGATCCCTTTTTCTAGTTCCTGTAAATATTCGTGCAGCAGCATTCTGAATCAACTGAAGGCCTTTCAGAGATTTGTTTGATGGTCTAGATGATGAGACTATAGAAGCTAGCTCTGAGAGATTCAGAGTTGAGAATGATTCCAGATGTAAAATAGGCATTGCAGTTGATTCAGGAGTTGTAGTATTCAGTAGATTATTGTCTAATGTAGGTAAGAGCTGATGAATTCTTTCTCTGATTGTTATAATTTTGTTTGTAAAAAAGCCCATAAAGTCATTGCTGCTGAGAGCTATGGGGATCACTGGTTCAATTGAACTATGACTCTCTGTCAGCCTGACTACAGTGCTGAAGTGAAACCTGGGGTTGTTCTTGTTTTTTTCTATTAGTGCTGAATAATATGAGCTTCTAGCACTGCGGAGAGCTTTTTTATACGTTTTTAAGCTTTCTTTCCAGGCTCGGTGAAACTCTTCCGAGTTGCTGGAACGCCAATTTCTTTCTAATTTCCGTGACGTCAGCTTTAAGGCACGAATTTGAGAATTATATCACGGAGCCAGCCTCCTCTGTTTTATTACTTTCTTTTTGAGAGGGGCAGCATAATCAAGATTTGAACACAGTGTGGCCATAGTGCTAGTCACAAGGTCATCAACCTGTGTATGGGAGAAATCCTCATTTGAATTTAGATATGACATTGCTGCAAATGATGACCGAATGTTCTCTTTAAATTTAGCCACAGCCTCTTCAGATAAACATCTTCTATAGCCAAATTTATTCTTCGATGCTGTGCAGTCAATTAAGGTAAACTCAAATGTAATGAGGTAATGGTCAGTCAAAAGAGAGTTTTGAGGAAAAATTGTTAACTTTCCAATTTCAATGCCATATGTTAGAACAAGTTCAAGGATATGATTGAAGTAGTGAGTTGGTTCATTCACATGCTGGGAAAAGCCAATTGAGTCTAGTAAGGAAAGAAACCCAGAACTAAGGCTGTCACTTTCTACATCTACATGAATATTGAAACCTCCCAGTATAATGATTTTATCTGTACTAAGTACTCAGTCTGATATAAACTCAGAAAACTGATAGAAATTCTGAATTTGGACCAGGTGGACGGTATACTGTAACTAACAGAACTGGTTTTTCAACTTTCCGGTTTGAGTGAGAAAGACTAAGATCGAGGCTTTCAAAAGACCTACAGCCAGATTTTAGTCTAGGGTTGATTAATAAATTTGACTGAAATATCGCAGCCACTCCCCCTCCTCGACCTATAGTATGAAGGACATGAAAATTAACATGAGTGGGGAGGGAGTGTAGCTTCATTATTACTAACATACTCATCCTGCAGCCAGGTTTCGGTTATACAAAATAAATCAATACGATGATCAGCTATGAGATCACTGACTAATAGAGATTTTGATAATAGTGATCGAATATTCAACAGTCCACATTTAACTGCAGTACTATTTGAGACCGAATTTGTGGCTGTTTTGATTTCTATTAAGTTTTTGTTTTTAGCTCCTCTTCTGTTTAATCTAGGTTTAGTAACTTTTCTAAATTTAGGTGGTCGGGGGAGAGACACAGTTTCTATAGACCTAGACCTTGACAGAGACTCTATTCTATTCTCGGCAGGCAACCACTCTGACTGAGGCGCAGAGGAGCGTGTTAAACTGCGGCTCTGCCTCCTGGTCTCGACTCGGGGTTGTCAGGGTTTTAACTTTCTAATAAACTTGGCCATATTCCTAGATATAAGAGCGGCACCACCCACGGTGGGATGGACACCATCTCTCCTAATTGGACCAGGTCTCCTCCAGTAAATATTCCAGTTATATATGTATAAAAAAATTCAAGAGAAGAAGAACCTGTTATCAATGCGTGGAACACTTTTGCACCAGAGGTTGAAGTGGATCGTTTGGAGTGCATCGCTGAGCTTGAAGACATAAACCCCGATGATGTGGAAGAAGACCAGGCTCCGGATTTCCAAATCAAGGGTAATTGCAGTGGAGCGATACCGGCCATTGAAGTACCGAAACTGAGCCCAGACTTCGTGAGAAGTATGTACTGAAGCCTCAACGGAATGCAAGCGTCCATTTTATACACCGTGCGTGAATGGTGTTTGAAATGTGTCTGGTGTCAAAATCCTGAACCCTTCTTTTATTTCATCTGTGGGGGAGCAGGCTATGGCAAATCCCATGTCATCAAGTGCGTGTATCAGGAAGCTACCAAGATTCTCTGCCAACTTCCCAGGTTTCACAACAAAGTGGACATGTCCCACATGTTCCTCTTGGCATTTACTGGTACTGCAGCTTTCAACATCTCTGGAAAAACCCTGCACTCCATCTTGAAGCTGCCAAGAAGTTTGAAACCACCGTATCAAGGACTTGGAAACGCACTGGACGAAGTGAGAGCAACACTGTCCAATGCAGAGATTTTGATCATCAACGAGATATCCATGGCTTCTAAGGAGCTGTTTGCCTATGTCCATTGGAGATTCCAGCAAATCAAAAGCAACAGGAAACCATTTGGAGGGATGTCTGTCCTTGCAGTTATACCAGCTGCCACCTCTTGGTAGAGCTTAACCACTCTGCATCTTTGAGGAAGATGTTCTTGATCTCTGGAGAGATTTCCAGATGGTCAACCTTACAGAGATCATGCGGCAGAAAGATGTTTGCACTTTTGCCAAACTCTTGAACAGGATCAGAACAAAGAAGAACACGGATCCTCTCAGTGTCGACAACAAAGCTCTGCTCACACAGGCCATCGCTGAAACCCAAGATCGCCCTTCATATCTTCGCCACAAATAAAGAGGTTGATGCGCACAATTCTGCAACTGTGACTGGCCTTAACTTAAAAGTTCAAGACATTCCAGCAGAGGACTACAAAAAAAAACTCCCGAACAGGAGGAATGGTCATGACGCACAATTGTATCAAGGGTAAGAAAAGGGATTTACCAGACAACATACAAGCTGCGTGTAGAGCACGGGTCATGGTGATTCGGAATCTGGATATCGAGGAACTTTTGCTACAATCAGGAACATTGTCATGAAATCTGAAAAAGGCCGACCAACAACCGTGACGCTGATTGGGCTTGAAGTGGATAATCCCACAGCAGGTCAGAGATTCCGCAAAAAGATTCAAGGACCAACGGATAACTTGGTGTATGTCAAAAAATCTGAGGAAAAAATTTGCATAAGAGGAGTGGTTCGATGGCAGTCCCCAGTGAAACTGGCATTTGGCTGTACAGCTCACAAAGTGCAAGGCATGACTATGAAGTCTGCAGTGGTGTGTCTGAAGCGTGTTTTTGAACCTGGAATGGCCTATGTCGCCCTTAGCCGTACAAACTCACTTGAAGGACTGAAGATCATTGAGTTTGAGGAAAAGAACATTTATGCTGATCCAAATATAACGACAGTAATGGAGAGTATGAGTCACGCTTCATTCAAGAGTACAAGACCACTGTTGCACTTTGTGAAATCAGCAGGCCACACTGGTTCGACGTTGGCAATCATCCATCACAATGCAGAAGGACTTCCATCACACATTTATGACACGAGATGTCACCATGAATTCGGGCTTGCCGACGTCTTATGTGTTACTGAAACTCATTTGACTGGATCTTTCGTTCCCCCAAAGTTCCACTTGGAGGGCTACGACATGTTTGCGTGCAACAGACACGTCTCATACACAAACAGCGTAGACATGGCTACAAAAGATGGTGGTGGAGTTGCAATTTATTACAAGAGCAATCTTCAAGCAGAGGCCCGGAGATACTTTCAACGTGCCGGATCTCGAATTTGCTGTTGTCAAAGTTGTGGCCCCTGTCAGAGTGTTGATAGCCACTGTGTACAGACCAACAAATCTCTGTCTTGAAGCATTTCTTCCAAACATGCAAAGCCTCTTGAACTCCTTGGAGATGATGGATTGCCAGCCTGTTGTGTTATGTGGAGACTTCAGTGAAGACCTGCTCTCAAAAGGAAAGAAAGCCATCCATGAGTTGTTTCAGTCCAGAGGCTATAGCCAGCTTGTCTCTGCTGCCACAACAGAAAAGCAGACACTGATCACATTTATATATCACAACCAGAATCTTGCCTTCAATCAGGTGTAATGCAAACTTATTACAGTTATCACAGTGCGGTATACTGTGTTCTGACTGCAGCGGGAGACTCTTGATCTCAGCATTGTTGACGATGCTCCCGTTTGGAAAAGTCTGCCTCTTTAGTTCTTTTTCTTTCCACAGTCCTTCCGAAAACTGATGCTCATTGTGTCTGGATAGCTATTCCACTTGGTTTTTCTTGCTTTTAGTTGGATTTGGCAGTTGTTTTCATTCATTGCAGAAAATGATTCTGGGTAAGTATAATGAGCAAACATGATGAACCTAGATGATTCATCGTAGGATTGAGTATTGGTAGGTATGTTCATCCTTTAAGCAGATAAGACCGGCCTGGATTTTTGGTAGGTATTCTTTGAAAGTATTTTCATTTATTTGCCAACATGACCAATCTTGGAGAGGGTTTTCCATCTTTTGCAACCCTTTTACCCTGTATTGTTGTATGGCCTACATCAGAGCCTGGTCCGTTTGCATTGTACTGTGTTCTCTATCTGTATTTGTGTTATCTCTGTCTGTGCCGTGTGTGTAAATGTGTGAAGCGTGAAGTGCTGTAGTGTAGTGCTTAGAGTTAGTGCATGTTGCTACTGCCTTGTGCTCTGTGTGCTACTCTCTGCTTACATCTACTGCCGCTGGCTAGCCTTTCTAATGGAGGGTGAAAAGAGGAGCTGACTTTGTTAGCTTCCACCTGCCAGTATAGAGCCTTTCCACTACCAAGACTCCTGCAGTGCCTCCTCGCGGCCACACACGGAAACTGGGTACCTCACGGTCCCAGGCTGAACTGCAGGGGATCTCGGAGCAGCAGTGGGCCCCAGAGACGCAGCCCACAATCCCACCACTGCGTGGATAAACCCTGGTGCTCGTCAACCACTATCCCAGCTATGGGTAAATAGCATCCCCAACCCCACACCCCTCCCCACACACACACCCTGGTGACCAGCCATACCGCCCATACCTAGATCCACCCCTGCCACTGCCTTGTGGTAAATGTGTAATGTTGTCTGTTGAAGTGATAGCACCCCTGACATTGGACACAAGGGAGATACAGAGACAAGTGATAACAATATTTGATATGAATCTGATTTTATCTTTTTGAATTTATTTGTTTGAGTGTGTTAAATTATAATCTTGAATGTTTTAAACTGTACACAGTCTAATGTTTGATTTTTCATTTTTGAAAGACTTGTGGAATTAGCAGTGTTCTGGAGGTTATTATAAGGACTGTATAATGAACTGGATTAAAGCACTTGTGGCCACTGGGGGCCATCGGTTAGAATGCACGAGTCCAGATGATGTTCCTTTAAACTTCTTTATTGTCCATTAAGAATGTTGAGGGTGTGAAATGTGAAATGTGTGTGTGTGTGTGAAAGGTGTGTGGTTCTGTAACAGATAATAAAAATACAGTTATCAGAACAGCATGTACATTATTGACCATGCAGTTCAGTATGTAGTAGAATGGTAAACAACCAATAGAATAAATGAACTATTCATCTTAATTTACCACAACCAATAATATACAATAATTATACAATGTGAGAGACTGCTTACTAATGGCAATTATTAGCATTCACGAGCTAACTGGTTAGCCGGATTATCAACATATATAAACCATAATGAACGGCATAATGATGAACTCACTGGTCTCTGAACACACACTGTAAAGCTCCCAACTCCCAACATACACGGCAACAATAACAGTCAGCAAAAGTCTCTCTCTCTCTTTCTGCGGCACGTTTCTACCTGCTGCATCGACTCGCTCTGCGGGGGCTCCTTTTCGACAGCAGGGGGCGCAGCTGTCCTTTGTAATTTCATTATTTATAATCTTTATTCATTTTTTTATCTAAGCAAGATGCAAACCTATATTACATTTGGATATATGTAAAATGTACTTGAATCTGAAGTCTTTACTTAGTTTTTTCCTATATTTTATGTTTAATAAAAATTATATTCAGAATGTACTGGCTTCAACCTGGTGCTCCATACGATCCATGCATTATTTACACAGTGCAGTTAGATGTTGTAGTAAGAAAAGTATTCACTTAAGTTTCATGACATTGCCTAATGCAATGTTAATGGTTAGTTGCCATACATCTTCAAGGTAAAATTGAAGTTCTAACAAATTTTTTATGTTGTATATACACTCACAATACAGAAGTGTGTCGTATGTGAGCCCTTTGTGAAAACTGAGGGCGCTACAGTAGCAATATAATAAGTAATTTCTCCAAAGCAGAATATGATCGGGGTGACTTTTGAACACAGGAAATTAAATGGGGTACTAATCCCGGCAACAGCCCCCATGGCACTCAAAATTTCCCTGGAATTTTCTAGTTATCATTATTATTTCAGTATTTGCCTGTGTCCTGACTAGGGCTGTTACGATCAAATATTTTAGCAATCGAGTATTCGACTGAAAATTCCATGGATTAATTGAGTAACTGGATAAAACAGATTTTTGTTAATTAAAAGGCAATTATAAATATAAATGAGAAAATAAGACATTTCACTTAATAATGAACAATTGCTTTCCTTTTTTAGATAATCAACATTAATCTTTATCATCACTTTTGCTGTCCTCACGTCTTTCCTCCATAGAGACAGAGCGCATTTAAGCCCCACCCACACCGGACAGGAAAACAATCAAGAGCTCTCCATTGACTTTGTGTTGTGTGAAGGTGTCTCTTGTCACTCTCTATGTTCTGGCAAACACAGACAAATGCCTAAAAGCTGCTGTGTGGTAGGGTGCACTACTAAAAGGGTAAAGAACCCTGAGCTAAATTTTTATGAGCTGCTGAACAGAAAAAAATATCCTTTAAGACGTGTATATTCCTAACAAAAAGGAAGATAAATAACAAGTAGTGAGCCCTCACTGGATACTCTTTTCATGCCAAGCTTTTATTAGAATGTTTTGTAACATAAGGGGTGTGACATTAAATTTTATAAATCTAATAAAAAGATAATACAGCCATGCACATTCATTCTTTTAAACTCTAAGTTAAGGTTGCTGAATTGGCAAGGCTAACTGTAGGTGCTGAAGCTGACCAAGGCTAACTGCAGGAGCAGAAGCTAACCAAGGCTAACGTACATCCACCAGCTACATTTTAACCCCAAAAATTGGGGCAGATTTGAAACGTTTGGCTTATAAAGATATAAAGGATGATGTAGTAGTGTGGATGTAGCCTAACTTCTACAGGACTTGGTTTTTATCGCTATTAGGTTAAATGATGAACAGTAAATCAGCCAACTCTGACTGCCCGGTCTTCAAGGCGGATGTGTAGCCGACGACGGCGCCTCTCGTCTTACTGCCTGTATCCACTTCTGTCGTCTTAAAAGGGAAGCGAAACGCGCAAAATCTTGGCAATGCTGGTGCTCAGCCATTTTAGAAAAAACACTGAAAAAATTTGCTCTCAAAAAGCTGTAAAACCGTAGATATTATGGATGTATTTTGTAAGTTTAGCCTGGTAATTTAGCATGTGAGTCGCCATGTTGGAGTGACGTAAGAAGCTACATCACCGGGTTGCTTGGTTGGTTTGCGGCTGGATGTTGATGCCAGTCTGAACCACAAAGGAGGCATTTGTTTTAAAGAAAATATTTTAGGAAATTAATGACTAGGAGCTGGACAGGCATTTGGAGTCCCACTGTGCTATTGCCCATGCGTTTGAGCCCATACATCGAGTTAACCGACCAGTAGTAAGAAAGATGTGCGAGCGGAGACACTGGTGTGACCTGTCAATAGCAGGTAAGTAAAAGTAAAGTAAAAGTGGCTGTCACTGCCGGTGAATATGCGGTAAATCACTGACTGCATGCAATGTGAACAATGTTGACATAACGTTATGCGGTTTTGTCGCTTCTTCAGACGCTTACTCAGTAACATTAGCTGATATTAGTTAACGCTAGCTGTTGCTAACTGTACTTAAATCTTATCAAACACATCTTATATGAAAACATTTCAGATTCATGATCTAATATCAGGATGTACATACCCATGTTCAAAATATATTGTAAACTAAATCTAAACATTTTTTCTTTTTCATTAGTCTCTTTAGGTTGACTGCATACAGGCAGTTTACCCTTTGGGCCAGGGGGATTTTGGGGAAGAAAAACCGCATCCCGATTCCAACCTGTGTGGTCAGTGCCATCAGAGACATTTTTCCCTCCCCACAATACCATGGCTTTGAATATGCCTACATTTATGATGATCATCAAATATTAAGTACTGCAATTTTAAATGTTGTGTTTGAATGTTTTTTTTTTTATTATTTTTGTTGCTGTAATACACATTTTGACAGTAATACACAAACTTGGACAATAAACCGATTATTATTATTACTGTTATTATTTATTCATTTGTCTTTCTTGTTCTGCTTATCTGGGTCCATGTTGTGAGGGCAGCCAAGAACTCTTCTCCCCGACTACTTGTATTTAACTTGCTGTATATACATATTTGATTTGAACAGTAAATAGAATGTGGGCTGGATTGAAATCTTAAAACTAATTCTAAAAATACAAACGAGCCCACTAATTTAAATACAGTCAAAATAACATTCTGTAGGGTTCCTACAGTTATGGAAAATCCATAGACTTCTGCATTTTAACATTTATATAATCATAGAACAATCACAGATCTTAATTCTTGAAAATGTGTAGGAACCCTGTGTGTGATTTCATCTGTTACAGACTTGAACTAGTGTCCTCTCTGCTTTTCAGTGAACTGTGTTATGGGACTATGAGGACACAAATCTGCTCAAATGTATGGCAACAGAGAGCGCTTTCTCTGGTTTTTCCACACCTTCGTGCTGGGCCAGGGTGATATGAGTCTCACTTTTCAGCTCCTTCAGTGTTGTCTGAACAAAAGTCGACTTGCACCGATTGATCGCTCCTGTCACAATGTTCTTCCTGAAGGTATAATCCTTGTCCATCTTCACTGGGGCCACCACATAGTGTTGAGCAGCCTTGGAGTACTGCTGTTTATGTTGCTCCTCACCTGCCTTAGTTTTAGCTGTTTCCCTGTTCACATTACTGTTGTGGTCCAATGCAGCAGGGTTAGGGCTGGTGATGTGATGAAGGATTGACGTCCACTTCTCTTTTAACTTTGTCACATTTCCCTCACATGTTGTGACACAAGACCACGGGTGGTTTGAAATCATTCTGATCCACTCAAACTCCTCATTGTGCCACTGCAACAGTCGTTTTTTGATGGACTTCACAATGTGCCAAAGGTTGTACTCATGCCATATGCACTCATATTCCTGTCGCCTGACTTTCTGCACCGATGGGTGGCAGTCAGTTGCTAAAACCGATACGGTCACATCATAGTCTCTTAACTTGGAAAGGGACCTCTCCAGACCATCCACCTCAAGCCAATAACTGTTTATCACCTCTGTGACTGACACTGTTTCCTGTGCCACCACCAACTTCGACTTGATGTCCAGCAGCGAGTAGGTTCCATATGATGCACTGTGACTGGGGCTGTCATATCTAGAGTCTCCTGACACGATTAGGGGCTCGACACCAAGGGCACTCAGTACGGCCTCATTGTTAATTGTCCAGGTATGGTTGCCCTCTGGAATGACGTAGGCCTTCTGTATGTTGAACCACTGTCTTTTTGAGATGGTTATCAGACAGAGGATCTCACATACCTCCATGAATGGACTGCACTCATTTCCGGTGACAAATATAGCAGCAGGGACAGAAACATTGCATTCCATCATTACTCTAACTACAGGCTGAGAATTCCATATATAATCATGACTATCAATGCATTATGTGCAAATCCTGAGCCCAAATCCACTTTTGGTAACTTTTGGTGGCCTCACCAAACATTTGTCACAGCCCTCCCAATGGCACAAATGACAAAGCTTCAGCAGTTCTCCTGTTGACACAATACTTTTCCTGTCTTGCAAGACATTCAGTTTCTCATCCTCAACGTCACTTATACTTTGATCATCATCATTGCTGCTTCCTTCATTGCTCATCTCAAACTCATCATCATGTGCATTATCTTGATTCTCGTCCATCAAGCTTTCCTCCTCACACTCTTCACTGGCCTCACTGCTAAGGTCAAGATCTTGCTGAGATGATGGGACCCCAGCTGGGGAGAGGCATTCAACAGATGTGTAATATGAATGCTCATTGTTTATGACCTGCTTGGTAAGTATGTCATCTGTCACAGTGCCTGTGCAAATGTACTGCTTATTGACTCTCTCTCTCTCCAGTACAAATGCGTCAGTCTGAGAGCTGACATTGACAGTCTGAGTACAGATGCTGCCTGTCTCCTGCCTTCTCTCCTCACTGACTTCAGCCTCTGGGGATTCACTTCTGGTCACCAGTTGCATGCATGTCTGTGTAACCTGTAAACACAAGTTTACATTTTTGGGTACCAAAATGATGTTGAAAGCCTTAACTTGGATGACTTTGTACTTACATCCTGACTACATATTAAAAAATAATCATATACCTATAATATTGTTTTTTTATTCTTACAATAACCGTGCATAGTATAACGGACACTCCTTTGAAACTTTATTTAAGTTTGTGAGTACTGCTTTTTGGTATGGGCATGCTTGATGACTGCTTTGGGTTGCCCTACCTGTCTCTTTTCTGCCTGGCTAGCACGTTTTAGTGCCCTTTCCCTGCGGCTGACTGATGTCTCTTTCCAGCTGTGGTCAGAGTATGTTGGGCGGTCGGTAAAACCCGGGCTATAAGCACTAAAATTAAAAACAGAGGGCGCAGCTTCAGGCTTTAGTCTGTTGGTCCGGCGGACAATTAGTTTGCCTGACTCAAAGGTCTTCCTCCAAAAAATGCTCACTGCAAACCCTGGAGTTAGCGCTCATCAGAGGATTCTCCCTCTTTATTGCCGCTAGCCAGCGCCGCAATACAGCTCTCCGCGCCAGTGGCAGTTTATGGAAACTATTGTTTTTCCATGCGCTTTCACCCAGGAGCAATACAATAGTGGCCTCCCTTTTGTTTTCCGTGCTCCATCTTTGACGATCTGTCATGAACAACCACTGCTAACACCGTAACTCCTACACCCCAACCAGCCCAGTGACGTCACGAGTTACAGTGGTGAAATATGACGGCGTCCATGCTACAAAACACATAACGGAACATTGCTTTTTCTTCTTTATGTTTACATTTTCAATCTTTGTCAGATAATTTTTGAGTAGAGTGGACTTCGCAAATCACATTAACTTGATTCAGAGCTTCACTTCCCCTTTAAGGCAATTTTTTCTGTTCGGCAGCTTATAAAAACTTAGATCAGGGTTCTTGTAGTGCACCCTGGCACACAGCAGCTTTTGGGCATTTGTTTGTGTTTGCTGGGACACGGAGAGTGACAAGAGACACCTGTAGTCCAGGCGAAATACCATGCTCTGTAAAAATTAAAGGATTCCTAGGGGCAGAGGAAATTCCTCGATCATTTTTTATAATCGAGGTATTCGAATTATTCGAAGAATCGTTTCAGCCATAGTCCTGACTGCGGTGGTGTGGGGAGTTAATTAAACTGGGTAAGGTAACGTTATTGTTAATAACTTGTCTAACACAGAGATTGAAATTACTTTGCTGCCAAGACATTAATTTATTAGCGTTAGTCTTTATATTTTATGGTGACGTTAACTGATGTGAGGTAATGCTGCCTTCATGTCCTATAGTAATTATGGTAAATACCAAAAACCGACGTCAAAATTGCACATGAACACCCACTCACGTTGTAATTTCCACTGGAAAGCTGGAAGATTTTTATGATACCCGAGCTGCCGAGATGAGATAAACTTTGACCTTTCAACATGGCGGAGAGCAACTAAAGTATCGTGAATGGTAAGCATTGCATTCAGTTAAAAGTTCTCTGCTGATGTTAGTTGGTTAGTTTGTAGCCTACATAATGCTGTGGCATACAGAACTTTAATAACATCGTCATTTAAACTTTGTGTCGTTTTTTTAAAATACTGTATTGTTTGGTTTTACCTCCCAAGAGCAGATGCTAGCTAGCAGTCAGTCGAGGATAGCCTCCAGTAGGGTAGTGTGGGGTCTGAGGCCATTTTCTCACGTGAATTTATTTGTTCTGTAGTGTACGCCAGTGACACCATGATATACTGGGACCAGGAGATGACCCAGCCCATAGCCCAAACTCTCTATCAACGGGAAGGAGATGGAAAGTTGTTCATGGACCAGGATTTGCGTTTTGATGCATCCTCTTTTTGCTGTAGCAAATGAATCAGGAAGCCTAAAACTGTTTTACCCAAGTAACAGGTCAAGAGAATCTGTGGTTCCGCCATGTTTAACTTCCCTACGACAACAAAACTACTTGAACACAATGCACTCGTAATTTCCACTTAAAAAATGGAAAGGATCATCTTTCCCATACCACGTGAAGGCAGCATAACATGAAGCTATAGTCGGTTTTGAGAAGCAGCCCGCTTTTACTTTGAAAAAAATGACCGCATGCCTCTGTGTCCACTTGGTCTGCTCTGTAACTTAGAGAGCAGTTTGGTGGGCTCGTTGTGGTTTCAGGAAAAGGTAACATTGGAACACTTTATTATTTTCGGAGTGATTTTTCAACTAGCCCAAGGTAACGGTATATAATCTGTAGTTTTATTTTCAAGGGGAATGGGAAATAGTTTGTGTAAAATGTGGCTCATTGTCGCAGTGATGTGATGTACCTTCAGTCATGGCAGCTGTCACCTCTAACTTTGTGTTTTTTCATGTTCATTAATGTTAACGTGCTAAAAAGAGACCCCCGGTCGTATTTCAGAAAGGCGCTGAGGCACTCTGCTGTAATCACAAACGTCGTCTGTTTGAGTGGCTGAAGTAAGTTGAGTCCCAGACCAAACGGTTTGTAAAGTGATGTGGTTAGTTCACAAGATGACATGATTAAACACAAGTTGAACTGATTCTTGCTGGTCATTTCTGCAAACAGTCGACCATTTGTCAGCTGTTAAGTAGCCTGAAACAAACACCTTTTTTTATTCTTTAATTGAACAGGATTCATAAAAGTTGGTCTTGCTGCAGGGCTGTTCTGTTGTAATGTATTCACTTATTATATTTGTGCTTTTGTTATCATAATGAGCATATGACATTTTGATAAAAATGAATTTTGCACTGATGCTCTCTGCAGGAACCATGTTGCTTAAAGCCAAACTTGGTGATGTCCAAACGTTTGTGAGAATAACGGAGCCGGATCTGAAAGAGTTTTTGATTGCAGGTAAGAAATTGACATTGTGGAATCAAGCTTTGCACAAGAAGCTTTAAAGTGCTAATAGTAACTGAATTTGTCCATTTAAAATTGATGTACTGGAATACTTGGAACATAATATGGAAATGTCCTCAGCTTTTTGGAATTGGATGATGATTTTTCTTACATCAGCAGTTCAAATATGTTCTCTCTCCATCCACATTCTTTAACTTTGAATGCATACATTGCTTCAAATTTTTATTTATACTACAAAGTAATTTTATTTCACTCATTAGTGTATTAGTGTTAGTTTAAAAGTAATGTTCCAGATTCATTGAATATTGGTAAGTCAATTATTAGACCAATGTGAATTCAAAAGTTACAATTACCTCTTGGTTTCCACATGCTTTTATCCTGTTCTGTAGCATTTGCAAAGTTTGGTGTACCAGCTGTAACAGAAGGCATGAAAGTAGTTGACAGTTCGGGGACTGAGGTGGACGACGACGTTTTTGAGGATGGCGTTAAGGATCCCTCAGCTGGAGTGCTAACCATCAAATATGACACTGGTTTGTTTTAGTTACATTTCTAATCTGTATGTATGTATTTATTTCTGATCTATTTAATGGATGTGCAAGTTCTTTGTCATCTGAAGCCTCAAATTGTTCATTTGATAAAGAATGGATATACTACTGCAGTGAACTGTGTAACATTTTTCCTTCCTCTATCATGGTCAGAATCTGTCTCCACGTCATCCTCTCCTGAGCAGTTCCACCCATCATCCCTTGATTTGTCTGACTCTCAAGATACAGTCATCATTTCAGAGACTCCTTCCAGTAAACGCCAGAGACTGGATTCAGAGGCCAAGCAAATAAGAATTAACACACAAACTGAACTTTAAACTTTGGGTGACAGGGGTGAACTGTTGCTTTAACTATGAATTGTTGGATCGCGTATATTCCCAAATGTGGAATTGTTTTGCTTTGTGTTTTAAGTTGGTCGAATCCATTCTGACCAAGAAATCTGGTGGGGAGCGTATAATAAATGAATATAATCGGAGCAAGTTCTTGGCGGATGAAACCAGATGGAAAATGGTGAACATACTGGCAGCTGACATGACGGAGAAGTATGGGTAATTTGCTAATTGTTTTTAGTTAGTCCTTGTGTGCCGCCCTTGTTATGTAGTTGGGATAACTTGGCAGTAAGCATAAACGCCTTCTCTCCATTAAGACTCTGGAGACGTCTTCACTTTGTCCACAGGTTTTAATAACGGTCAAGAAGGGTAAAACTGAGAAGTAGACAAATGCATAATCAAAACTATGCTTACTATAAACAATTGCATGTCAATTAAATTACTCATGTACTGTATCACAATACACAATGAATAATATATAACAGACAGTTCTGCTGCAATAAAATGACATACTCATCACAGGTGAGCAAAACAACATTACAGCAGTAAGGCAGATTATATGACTAGTGTAACTGTAACATTTGCATATGCATTCATTGCAGATTACAAACATCAGACAAATGTAACGTTTAAAGGCTACTAATGCCTGCACTCTAACGTCAGAATTAAAATTCAAAATGCAAATGTCCCTGTTGCATAACATAAAGAATACATAGTGTGCTAAACAGGCCTTTCTACAGAAAACAACAAACTCAGGTAATTACTGTAGGTAATCCCAGGTGGGAATTAGACCAAACATACTAGACAAGCCTTTTAGAATAAACTTCACAAAAACGTTCTACCATACCAACGATGCTTCGATAAGGAGAAAATAAAACAGATGTTTGCAGATTCACACACAGGAGCTTCGCTGTCCTCCCATGTGCCATGACAGTATTTGCAGTGAACGAAAACTAGACGCTTCCTGAAAGAAGTCACATGACCTGTGTCACATGACCAACTGTTACCGAACATTCAACAGTCTCTTAAAGAGATACTACCAAGTAAAGAAAGCAGTGAATGTACATCTTTTCAAAAATAACACAAAACAAAAAATAAACAACTGTAACAGAACACCTTGTGCTCTCAATCTAACTTTGAGATTAATTTAAAATCCGAGTTAAATCCAGTATATATGACTGAAAAATCCTGTTTTTTTTTTTAAAATATGGCAGTACATCACCACCCAGACAGGTGAAAGAAATGTATGCCAGAAGAATTGTGAGCTTATTCCCCTACCTCAGTGACCCACACTCCAGGAACGGTTATGTAAGTCACACACTATAATGGCTGTGGCAATGTTGCATACTACATTGAAACATTTTGATTCCTACCAGAGCATGTTGTTTCCTAAGGTGCTGTAAGTGCTACTTTTTTGATAAAATGAGTGTTAAAAATGACTGATATTCAAAATCTCACCCTCTTTTTCCCCCTCTGCTTGTGTGTGTGTCCAAAATCACTTTGCAGCACCTCAAACTTTAGATAAATCTTATTAATAGATAGATAGATAGATAGATACTTTATTATACTTTATAATCTGTTTAATGGATTGTCTATTATTCTTTCATCCTCCAAGGAGCATTATTATGATGGTGAGAGTGGCACTGGGTACTTGGCCTGGAGGATTAAAACTATTCAGAGATCCACTGTTAGAGACAGGCGATCATCATTTGGAGGTAACACTAATAATACCGAAAGATGATCTTCAGAGCCTTTTTTATATATAAAATTTCTTGAGTTTTTTTGCCCGTATTGTGTAGGATCCGAAGGAACATCTCATGAAGACAGGCCTGGAGGACCAGCTGCCAGACGAGAGTTACAGTTTGTTCCAGAGACTGTCCTGAGTGAAGATGAGTGCAAGGAAGCCATCGCATTGATGAAACATTCAGCTGATGAGGACACAATTAAGAAGAAGATGAAGCTGACATTTGACTATCGCCGTGACATGGTCTTTGACTCCCAGCAGTCAAGCACCATATTATCTGTCTTTCCACGTTTCAAAGACGTCTTGGTAATCTTTCATTATTTTGACAGTGTTTTGACAATTCAATAGTCAATATTATACTGAAACAATTGGCACAATTAACTTTTTCTTGAAATTGTCACCCATTATCACCACTTTAGGTGGAACATGATTTCGTTCTGATGTTCGGGGAGGGTGTCTCAGGCAAGCTTCTGGAGAAATGGCCGACTACATTCAAAAAAAAGATCATCCAACAATGCAGAAAGCTTCCATCCACCAGTGAGTTTGAAGATCTCCTCCTAGCAGCTGATCCTCCTGAGGATGGCACTGAAGTGGATGTCAACTTTGGTAAGTATGGCCATGAACATACATTCTTGTTGTATTGCACTCATAGACTGAACTTTCAGACTTGCAATTTCTCGACATGATGTATCATATAAACATTTATACATCAACATAATACGTAAAGCTCAATTGAAATATAAAACATCACAGTTGGAGAACTTATGATCATATAGAACTGCTTTCTTTTTGGTATTTTTCTAAAAAATGTTGAAATTGCAGAAGCACTGCATTTTACTAATGGTCCACTTAACATCAAACTTGTGTTGTTACAGGTTGGGACACTGACCTCTCATTGGAAAGGTGTCTGCTTCCCATGCAGAGAAGCATTTTGTGGTCTTCAAGAAGGTTTGTATTTGTCTGTAATTTTATGTAACCTTATATTCAGGAATGTGTCACTGAGAGTGAGCTTCTGTTTTGCAGGAAAGCCATTATCACATTGACACAATTACACATATTCAAAACCAGAGAGAGAAACACAGACACAGAAAGAGAGAGACACAAAGAGACACAGACACACAGAGAGAGACACAGACACACAGACAGAGACAAAGAGACACAGAGAGAGACAAAGACACACAGAGAGAGAAAGACACAGACACACACAGAGAGAGAAAGACACAGACACACAGAGAGAGAGACACAGACACACAGGGAGAGAGAGACACAAAGAGACACACACACAGACAAAGAGACAAAGACACACAGAGAGAGAGACACAGACACAGAGATAGAGAGACACAGACACACAGAGCTGTAATTATCTCTCCATGTGTTTGTGTTTTAGCTTCCCAGACAGGAACCAGCATCCAAGAGCATCTTGATGACATCACTACCAGTATGCAACCCTGTCTTTTGGCTGTTGGAGTTAGGGAGAATGCCCCCCACCAGTTCTTCATCATCCTTGACAAGGATGCCATCGCTTGCAGGTCAACCTCTTCTCTTGGAGCGTTTGAACTGTTTAAGGCACAATATGTCTTTGGCACAGCATACAACCCTATGCTGCACAACATGTTCACATTCATCCAGACCACTGTGTACAACATAGATGTGGGCAAAGTGAAGGAGAGTCCCCGTGTTGCAGAAGTTAGGGCGAGGTTGCTTCATTAGTCCTTGAAGTTTCTCCTCCACATGAAGGGATGTGTTTGACATGAAGTGCTTTGTTTATCAAACTGAGTTACCTTGTGCAAATAAGCTTGATAGGCATTTACAAATAGTTCATGGTTACTTAGATGAGCTTCTAAGAGCTGGAATCAATTAAGAGCAGCGCCCTCTATGCTGCTACATCTTGTAGTGACTTGCTACCTTCTTTGGCATGTTTAGTCACTCATTTGTTTTTCTTTCAAATGTATATCCTCTTAGTTTTTGCTCAAGTTGTCCAAATTCTAAAATAGTGGAATAATTTTGTAGTTTTTTTAATGTCATCAGTGCTGTGTCCAAAAGTGCAAAAATGCTCAAAATAAATTAAATAATTTTGTTTTTGTCTGTGACATTAGAGCAATAGCGCCGCGGTCTGTCCACAAAGTGAAAAAGCTTACAGCACCTGGTATTACCAGGCGGTCTCCTATCCAAGTACTAACCAAGCCCGACCCTGCTTAGCTTCCAAGATCGGGCGTTGATAAGGAAAGCAGGAGGTTCATCATTCAAAACAACAACTGCTACTGTGAAAAAGAACCATAACTCATGTAACTGTAAGTGATCTGAAACTTCTGTACCTATATGTAGACATAGGTTTCAGCTAATCGACAAGACCTCTACATGAACTTGGAGATGGGCCTCCTGAACCCCCATATAAGGATGTAGTTAAAATTATCTGGAGCAAGAATGCGGTCAAAAGCCCTATATAACTGTTGTGCAGAACTCTGTGATTTTGAGACACTGCTTGTACCTTCCCGTGTGTAAATTGTCTCCTATATATACTTATTCCTTCCAACCAATCAGTGGTCTTTTTGTGCTCACTAAATTGTTGTTCAGAGTGCTTTAAGATAAAACTTCCACAATATTTTGGAGGTCACACCGAGATTTGATCTGGGATATGGAGACTAGTTGTTCATCTATGGCTGTTTTTTAACAGGATGATCGTCTCCCGGGGCTTCTGAATTTTTGCTTTTTTGTCAGAAGTGGTGACCCTCCTCTTGGACAACAGCACAGTGAGTGACCTTGTTTCCATATGAATTTGTCAGAAGGGTTTAGTAATTAATTTGAAAAGTAATTGTCGTGTGAAGAAAATTATTAAAAATGTATGGTTTAAACACGCACTGATTTGGTGGAAACTTCCAAGCTTGGACAGGGAATTCCATTAGGGAGTTCGCCTGGAGAAAAGGCAGAGAGCTGGGATCTCTGGCCGAGGCCTAGAAATGAGAGAAGGGGTTCCTTTTCGACCAGAGAAACGGAGAAACAGAGAAATAAAGAAAAGTGGTCAAATAAAACGTAGATTAGGCAGGGAAGCACCCTAGCCTTTGGGTCCCGTCAGACAGGAATAGCTGACAAAGCATGCAGAGAGAAAATAGGGCTACGTTCACACTGTGAGTCTTGAAGCTCATAGAGCTTGGACAACCCTGTGAGGTTGTTCTTTTGTGTATTGTGTCTTTCGTCATTGACATAGAAACAGCCATAAGCCTGAGTATGAACATAGCCTACTTAAAAAGAATAAAAAAAGAATAAAATTAAACAAAAAGAAAAGAAAAAAGCGAGGAAAAATGTATGTTAATAAAGTATAAAAAAAGTATTAAAGCACAGGATTACTAAGTAAACTTGTATTTGTCTTTGAGGAAAGAAGCCTTCTATAGACGTAAGAATTCTTGATTATTGTTGGGGCTGGCCTGCCTGTCTGTCTATCTGTCTACCTGTTTGTCTGTATGAATGTATATATATATGAGGTTCACTATGGGTGCTGCTAACAGCCGCCAGAAGAATTTGCAGGGCCCAGCTAAGATTATGTACGAAAAGCATGGTTTTAGAGCAGTGCAGTTCCTACCAAAATGGCATAAAAAGCTGGGCTTCCCTCAAAGTGGCAGTTTTCAGCATTCTTTGCTTAGAACTCTTAGGAGAAAAATGGGAAAGAGGTTTGAAGAAAAAATTTAAAAAGCAAAAATTCATGCATGTAAAAAGGTAACTGCTCAGTGCACAAAACAACTTGAGAGTCTGAAATTGTGCGAAAAAGAAGCAGATAATAGAGACTGAGTTGATAAAAAACTGAAAAATGTAAAAGCCTTTGTTTCTTTAAGCTTAGATGAAGCAAATGAAAGAACTATGAACTTGACTCCGAAAGCTCTAGTTGAAGACATTACCGGATCAACTTATTACACAACACCATTTTGTGACCAGATAATGGACTTTGACCCGACTTGGCCAAGAGAGGGCTCTTTTGATAGTTCTCTTATAAAATTATTACATGAACTCATCGAATCTCCTAGTCCCATGGGGCCAGCCGAATGGGACTATGAGTACATGATGGAGTGCCTTTGGGTATGGGATACCATAAGTTGAAAGGTCTGTCACACAAATCAAATGATATCAAGACGTCCTAAAACTGTACTTGTTGGTGTGCATAAAATTAATGATATTGATTATCCTGTGCAAGCACAACCTCAACGGCTAGGAGCCGGGGCATCACCCGTGAGAACACTGCAACCTGAGAACAAGGACATTTTTCCTGTGACTCCCCCTCCTCTTTATTCTGGGCTGTTGGAGGAGGCTTTAAATACACCGGGAGCTGCAGACGATGGTGACTTGGGGAACACACGACGGGGAACTGTATATCAAGCATGGACTCCAAAGCTGCCTCCTAAGTTTTCACCATGCCAACCCGAAGTAAGTGAAGATGTTATGAACAGCTCATTTTTAGGACCTATGTTAGAATGTCCTGATGGAGCAGGAGGTGGTCAGCATGTTTATAGACCATGGAAAATAACTGAACTACAGACCATCATTGATAAGCTGCCGGAGCCTAAGCATAATGGAAAACTATTTGCTTTTGCTTTGGAGAAATTGGTTGTCCAGTGTAGACCAATGATGGTTGAGCTCGAACATTTGTGTGACAAAATTGGGACTGGCCTGGGGAGAGGTTAAACCTGCAAACTGGAATTCAGCTATACCTTGGGCAACCGCTCATGCTTCCCACTATCAGGCCCAACTGAGAGCCCTATGTCAAGCCCTAGAGGAGAATTCAAACCAGGTATCAATATGACCACTGTGAACAAATTTTTACAAAGCCAGAAGAAAGTTTTGAAGACTACTTTTCCAGAAAGCTCTGAATTTTCAACACTCATAGTGGAAATGAACAATTGTCAGATACTTCTACTGACTCAGGATGGGAGAGACAGTTTATCCAAACTCTGGTGGATGGTCTGAATTTTGAAATCAGATCATTGTTTGTTCGATACTGTGTAGGATGGCAAAGTGCCCGCTTAAATGACGTGAAAAATACTGCTTACATACTGAGACTATTGTCCAAGATGAAAAGTCTCAACAGGTGAAGAAAACTAAGCAGACAACGGAAAGACTCCAGATGCTTCAATTGGCCTACTACAATCCCTGTGCCAGAGAGAGAGGCCAAGGGAGAGGTCGAGGAAAAGATCAAGGCAAGAGCTTCCCCTACGGTAACAGAGAAGACCCTGAGGTATGTTGGAGATGTCATAAAGCGGGTCATATTGCCAGAAACTGTCTTGCAGAATTCCCAGAGGAGTGGAATCCTAGGCAACGAAGAGCACGTCCACCAGTGGGTAACGTTAACGTAAATAGGCCCTTTGGAAACAGGAACCAAGAGCTGCAAAGGACATGACTATCTGAAGAATCCTCACATGGCCAAATGGGACAGAGTAAGGATGAAAAACTTCAAATGGTTGACTCTGAAAAAACGGAATTGTTTTCTCCCTTCCACTATTATAGATCTATTGATGTCCCCATGTTTAAGATCAAAATCTATGGAATATCCTAGGAGATGCTGGCTGATACTGGAGCTACTGAATCCATGTTGAGATCAACAACGGGTGTTTTACAATTGTCAGAAACAAGTAACACGTGCATTGGCCTTTCGGGAACTCCTATAAAGTGCAAAGTGACTGAACCATGTCCAGTTGAGTGCGATGACTTTGATGTTCCAAGTATAATTCATTCATTCGTAATCGTCCTGGATTGTCCAGTAAACCTGGCTGGTAGGGATTTATTATGTGCTTTAGGGCTAACCATTGTTTGTAATGAAACGGGTTTAGTATTGAAAAAATCTGATCCTTCGGACGACCTTTCCACAGAGATGGTATGCCACTTCCCAACCTCCTTTAAGATTCTTTATTTTTGGGAAATTGAGCCTTCCTCTATTCCATCTGATTTGTGTGAGTTTGTAGAAGTTTACAGTAATAAAACGCTACAGAGACTCGACTTAGACAAATATAGATGTATGGTTTATGAGGCACATCGCTGTATGGATGACTCCTTTATGAAAGAGTGGAATAGCTTAGACGATCAACAAGAGTTACAAAGTAGTAAAATAGTGCTTACCAAGGATTTTGTAGTCTTGCTTATTGAGTTAAATGAAAAACAAGATACCTTGTTTTGGAAACCTGGGATTCCACATGTCATCCTTGCAAAGGCCTCAGATTTAACAGAATACGATATTGATTTAATGTTAAGAGAATTAAGTCTGACCAGTCCTGACATTGATGAGGTAATTACTATTCATCCTTATCACTGCATCTTAAAGGTTTACAAAACAGTTCAGCTGACAGAAATAAGTCCATCATTAATGGTTCAGGATAGTATAGTAACAAATCAAGAAACAGAACAATTGCGCGCAGCTTTGGATGGAGTCCCTGATCATTTATGGGCAAAAAATAAATACGATGTAGGACTAATTAAAGATGTGAGCCCAATAATAGTAGTCCCAAAAAGTGATTATAAACCAAATAAGCGACAATATCCTTTAAGATCAGACACGGAAGAAGGCATGACGCCTGTTATTGAGCAACTCTTAAAAGAAGGAATTATTGTACCAGCACCTACTTCTCCTTGCAATACCCCACTTTATCCTGTAAAAAAGGCTGATGGCACATCTTGGAGACCTGTTCATGATTTGCGTGCAGTAAATGAGGCTGTATTCACCCAAGCACCAGTAGTGCCTAATCCAGTCACAATTTTATCTTCTGTTCCTGGCAATGCAAAATGGTTCAGTGTTATAGACTTGGCTAACGCTTTTTTTAGTGTACCAGTTGATAAGGAATCCCAAGACTGGTTCACCTTTACTTTCAGAGGGAAAGATATGTCTCCTCACTATTTATTCAGCTGCATTGCAAGAAAATTTGGCTGGATTTTCTTTCCCAAAAGAAAGCACCATAATCCAATATGTGGATGATTTGTTAACCACAACAGAACAAAATTGTATTACTGATACAAATGCATTGCTGAAGTATTTGGCCTCACAGGGACATAAAGCATCACTCGGAAAGCTTCAGCTAGTAAAACAGCAAGTGCATTATTTAGGACATGAAATTTCACATAATGAGAGGAAAATTGATAAGGAACAAATTCAAGCTGTATTGTCTATACATAAACCCGTAACAAAAAAGAAAAACAAATGATGAGCTTCTTAGGGTGCACAGGTTATTGTAGACAATGTATCCGTGGTTATGCTGAGCTGGCCCAACCCCTCTCTGATATGATGCATGTGACCGGTTTGACTGCACTCGATGTACTGACTTGGATTCCTGATGCTGCTGAGTCATTTGAAAAGCTAAAAGAGGCTTTAGCTTCAGCACCAGCTTTAGACATCCCTGATTTGTCAAGAAGCTTTACCTTAACTGTGGATGAGAAAAATGGCTTCTATAGTGCCGTGTTGCTGCAAAAACATTGGGATAGATTAAAACCTGTTGCTTATTATTCTCAAAGGCTTCCAGCTGTAGTGAGGGGCCTTCCTCCCTGTGCTAGAGCCGTAGCAGCAGCTGCAGCGGCTATCACCGCATCATCGCCACTTGTAGTTTATAGGCCACTAAAGGTCTTAGTTCCACATAGCAGCTGTAGCAGCTATTTTGTTACAAGCAAAAACAGCTTGCGTTACACCAGCATCAACTCTTCATTACTATAATATTCTGAATTTACCGCATGTTACGTTAGAAAGATGTAAGATCCTGAATCCAGCTACTCTTCTTCCAACAGAAGAAGATGGGAAACCACATGACTGCTTAGCAGTAATCACTGAAGTCGTAACCCCTAGATCAGATCTTTCCAGTGTACCCCTTCATAATCCTGATATGGTCTTTTATGTGGATGGATCAGCTCAGAAAATAAATAATGAAGGAGAGGTTGGCTATGCTATTGTCAGTCATAGTGAAGTTGTCAAATCTGCAAGACTTCCTTGTAATCTTTCTGCCCAAGCAGCTGAACTATTTGCCTTAATGCGAGCATGCATTCTTGCTGCAGGAAAATCCGTAAATATCTTTACTGATAGTACAGTAGATATGCATTTGGAGTTGTACATGATTTTGGAACTTTGTGGAAAAATAGAGGGTTTCTTACTTCTCAAGGAATGTCTATTCAGCATCATCAGCTTGTTAACAATCTTCTTGAGGCTATTTTACTTCCATCTCAAATAGCTGTTTGTAAGTGTAAAGCACACAGTCAAGTTTTGGATAAAGTGTCTAAAGGAAATTCTTTTGCCGTCTCCTATATTGCACAATATACTTATTCCTTCCAACCAATCAGTGGTCTTTCTGTGCTTACTAAATTGTTGTTCAGAGTGCTTTAAGATAAAACTTACACGACAGCGTGTTCAGGGTTGTATGGCCATAAGGCACATGGGAAGAGATAAAAACCATCTTCATACATGATGGCACCATGTGTTTATTAAGATAGTAGAACATAATTCCAGTTTCTTAATGTGATCAGTGATGTGTCAAAAAGTGCAAAAGTGCTCAAAATAAATTAAATGTTTTTGTCTGTGACATTAGAGCAACAGGTCTGTCCACAAAGTGAAAAGGCTTACATCACCTGGTATTCCCAGGGTGTCTCCCATCCAAGTACTAACCAAAGCCGACCCTGCTTATTTTTCGAGATCGGACAAGATTGGGCGTGTTTTGTTTTCTCTCTTTTATTATCAAACAGCAGTTATTTACATGCTTACATCATGTGGAATATTTACAGAAAATAGACACAACATTGGACGTTATGTAGTAGTTGAAAGACACACTTCACACACTTTTAGAGAATTCAACCAGAGCAGCAAATACAACATTTACAAACCCTTGTGTACCCCCCCATATTTACAGTGCAAATTGCAATTAATTTTCCTTTGTTATTTTTATCAATGTTGATTTGTTCAAGAAAGCTCCTTGGAATTTCTGTTTGTCCGCTGTGTATATTGTTGTTACATGATTTTTGAATGTATTTGTGAAGAGTTTCCATCTGTCCATGTCCTTATTTTCATACAGGGAATAGTTCGTTGCTGTGAAAATGACGTGTCTTGTTATGGCGAGCAGAATGTTGATGAGTTGATTATTGATATGTGTTTTTTATTGTCAGTCCAAAAAGAAGGGTCCATTCCCATTCTCTGTCGTCCGTGATCTTCAGTCCACAGCAGCTTTGGAGGAGACCCCTGATCCGCTTTGTGAAGTGGATGCAGACGGGACAGTGGAGGAGAAGATGTTCTAAATCCTCCTCCTTTTCTCTGCAAACAGTACAGTCTCTCTCGTACAGATTTTTGTTTATCTGGTGCAGGATGACGCCTGTGAAAATCCTCCTGTGTCTTATTTTGAAGTCGGTGTTTGTGCAGTTGGGGTTGCTGTATGCTGGACTGATGTTGTGCCAAATGTTGGCTATGTTTTTGCTGGGAAAATATTTTTGCCCGATTGTTTCTGATGCAGGGCTTTTCGTAACCTGCCTCAGAAGCGTGGTGTACCAAAATTTAGATTTTATTTCTTGTATGCTTTTGAGGTTTGAGCCGGTTACCAGGAGGAAATCCAGAGCATCATCCTTACGTTACAAGCAGTATTTTTGTGGGAGTGTTTCCACTCCGGTGGCATTCCTGCCTCTATTCTGACAAACACATTTTCTATTGTTTTCTTTCTGTAGCTGACATGTTTGTTTTCCAGTGCAGAAAGAGTGTTTTCTACACTTATTTTGCCCTGACTGTCCATGATGTCCCCAATCCTGTGTATTACTGCTTTTGTCAGGGAGCTGCCCAGATGTGTGATTTCTGGGTTGTGGAAAATGGGGAGCTGCAGAAGATGTGCCCTGCTCTGCACTTGTGTTTTGAGGAATGGTCGTGCCAACCCCCAGGCCTCAAAGATTTCCTGCTCAAAGGGAGAGAGGTGAGTATATTGTTTCCTTGGTAGAATTTGGCAGAGGTTGTATTTACCACAGTGACCAATGGATTCGATTGTGTTGTGAAAATAATTTTTCCATACATGTTTATTGGAGCTTTGTAAATACTTTAAATACAGTTCGAAGGATATCAACAACACAGCTACAGAGGTGGAGGAGGAGGTTATAAGAAGGGATGCAGCTGATACTGAGGTGAACAGGCCAGTCAAAGAGAGAAATATGGAGCAGAAAGCTAGAGTTAAATGGCCTAGGGCAAATAGCAGCAAAGAATGAGAGACAGTCAACAGGGATTTGTCAGTAATTTTAAGCAGACTAGGAGGAAACGCAAGCGATAGATTAGAGAAGATGGGAGGTATAATTTACTCCTATGGTGTAGAAAGATTTCGGGTGCAAGACAGAAAGAGGGTTGAAAGAGTACAGTTAATTAAGTCTAGACGGCAAAGAGAAATGGAGAAATTAGATAAGGAAAGAAGACAACTAAGAAAGCAGTGGAAAAAAGCTACAGAGGAAGAGAGGGAGGGAATTAATGTGTTGCAAGAGGAATTGAGAAGCAGGCTAGCAGTGCTCAGAAGGGCCGAATATCTTAGGAAAAAGAGAAAGAAGAAAGAATATGTTAGAACAGCGTTTTATAGGGACCCATTTAAGTTTGCTAAAGGGTTGTTTAACAAGGAAAAGGGAGGGCAGCTTAAAGCAACAAAGTTAGAGGTAGAAAAGTATCTAAGAAATACATATTCAGATTTTGAGCAGAATAAAGTGGTAGGCCTTCCACCTGACATGCCACCATTAGGGGAGATAGATCAAGAGATGGATGTTAGACCACCTAGGTGGAAGGAGGTTGAGGAGGTAGTCAGGCGTGCAAAGGCTTCTTCGGCCCCAGGGCCAAATGGAGTCCCCTACCGGGTTTATAAAAGCGCACCTGATATCCTAAGGTTTTTGTGGAGAAAATTAAGAATAGTTTGGGAGAAACAGTTTATTCCCAGAGCATGGCGTAGGGCAGGAGGTGTTCTTATTCCAAAGGAGAATGAGTCTTCAGATCTGAGTCAGTTTCGGATGATCTCTCTCCCCTGTAGAGGGGAAGATTTTCTTTAGTGTAGTCGCACGGAGATTAGCTAGTTACCTAGAAAGGAATAGCTTAATAAACACTGCAGTACAGAAGGCAGGAATACCAGGTTTCGCAGGGTGTTTAGAGCACACTAGCATGATTTGGCATCAGATTCAGGCAGCCAAGAGTGGGAAAAGAGACTTGCACGTAATATTTTTGGACTTAGCAAATGCATTTGGTTCAGTACCACATAGCCTTATCTGGGAGGCATTTGAGTATTTTAGAGTGCCCGGAGTAGTTGACAATTTAGTAAGAGCATATTTCCAGGACATCACACTATGCTTAAGTGCAGCAGGTTTTACAACAGGTTGGCAGAGGCTAGAAATAGGCATTATGGCAGGGTGTACGATTTCTCCATTAGCATTCACAATGGCGATGGAGGTAATTATTAGAGCTTCTAAATTGGTTGTAGGTGGAGAGAGGCGACAGGATGGGATGCGCCTCACACCAATTAGGGCATACATGGATGATATGACGTTGGTAACTACAACGGTGCCATGTATGAAAAGAGTACTTGAGAGACTTAATAAAAACTTAAAGTGGGCTAGTATGAAAATCAAGCCTAGTAAGTCTAGAAGCATCTCAATAAGTAGAGGGAGATTAAGTGATCGAAAGTTTATAATAGACGAAGAAGAAATTCCAATAATTAGGGAAAAATCAGTAAAGAGTCTAGGTAGGTGGTACAAGGCAGACTTGCACGATGGAGAGCAGGTAGTGAGGTTTCGGAAGGATGTTGCTGAGGGACTGGATAGAATAGATAAATCAGGGCTTCCAGGAAAGTTGAAGCTGTGGTGTTTGCAGTTCGGATTATTTCCCAGGTTGATGTGGCCACTGTCTGTATATGAGATTCCATTATCTGCTGCAGAGAAAATGGAAAGATTAGTTAGCTTTTACATTAGGTAGTGGCTAGGTGTTCCTAGATGTTTAAGTACTGTGGCACTGTATTGGAAAGGCATACTTCAGCTCCCAGTATCTAGTCTAGTGGAGGAGTTTAAATGTACTAAGGTTAGGACAGAGCTCCTGTTATCTGGGAGTAAAGATGTGGTTGTTAGTAAGGTGGTTCCAAACCCAACCAAGGGGAGAAAATGGAATCCAAGAATGGCAGCGCAGGAAGCAAAAGCAACCCTTAGGCATACAGAGATTGTGGGTAATGTGCAAATAGGCCGGGGAGGCTTTGGGCTTGGCCCAGGCAAACCGGTGTGGAGTAGAGCAGGTCCCAAAGAGAAGAGGAAGCTAGTTGTGGAGCAGATTCGTAGACAGGAGGAAATATTAAGGAGTGCAAAGGCAGTGGCCCAGGCTAAGCAGGGACAGTGGTTGAACTGGGAAGGGGTAGAGAAGAAAAAGCTTAATTGGGAAGAGCTGTGGAATATGGAGGAAAGTAGTATTAGATTTTTGATAGGGGCAACATATGATGTATTGCCAACTCCCCAGAACCTAAAACTCTGGGTAAATGGAGACCTACTATGTTCCTTGTGTTCAGGTACTGCAACTTTAAAGCACATCTTGTCAGGTTGTAAGGTTAGTCTGTCGCAAGGACGGTATACGTGGCGACATAACCAAGTTTTAAAAAGCTTAGCTGCAGGCATTGAAGATATACAGAGGCAGGCAGATTTAGGAGGGTCTAAGTTAGAGAGAGTTGCAATTCAGTTTGTTCAAGAGGGAGGGAAAGTTAATAAGACAGCAACGAGGCAAGGTAGCTTAGAGGATGCCAGTGACTGGGAGATGCAAGTGGATTTAGGAGGAAAGCTTGTTGTTCCCCAGGAAATTGCCAGTACAAAACAGAGGCCTGATATAATTTTGTGGTCTAGGAGTAGAATGAGAGTGTATTTCATAGAGCGTACGGTTCTGTGGGAGGATTCAGTTGTAGAAGCGTATGAAAGGAAAAAACTTAGGTATGCAGACTTAGGGGTTGAAGCTGAGCAGCGAGGATGGAAAGTTAAGATTTGTCCAGTGGAAGTAGGTTGTAGAGGGTTTGTAGCAAGGTCTGTTGTCTCTTTGTTGAGGGAGTTAGGAGGAAGGGGACAGAGTGTGAGGAAAATAGTGAAGGAAATGTCAGATGAGGCAGTAAGATCCAGTCAGTGGATCTGGATTACAAGAAGTAATAGTAGCTGGGGGCCCAGCAGGGGGAGCACTTAGGATCGACAGACTCTTGAGAGAAGCAAGGAAGAAATGCAGGAAGAGGAAGTGTACTTAAGTGGAAGGTGTGGCCTGTGTGAGCCTCTTTGAGACCATGTGGTTAGTCCAGGTGAGTTGGCTTGTATTGGTTTGACTTGGCTTGTGTTGTCTTTCTTTGATTACAGGACAGTTTAGGTGAGTCTGTTTGCTGAATCTGCTAGTGTAGCTTGTTTTGTGTATCTTGTGTATCTTGTCCTCCACCTCCTGCACCCTCTATACTTTCATTACCCCTACCCGAACCAGGGTCTGTATCCCATCCCTACTTTTATCTCCACCTCTTCTGTTTCTCCCCCCTACCCGAACCAGGGTCTGTATCCCCACCCCGCTTTTACTGGTGCAGTTGGTGAGAGGTCGGTGTAGTTGACGGTAGTGCTGTTTCAGATAGTTGTCTTGGTGTGAGGAGCGGTGATAGCTGGCTTTAGGGGAGTGACTCTGGGACGCAAGTGATCACTGTCTACCCTCCTGGAGGTGTCGTGGGACCGACTAGACGAAACACTGGTGAAAGGAGGCTCCCACCTGATGACCCCAAAGACATGTTAGTTGTCACTGCTCACTGGGCTAGTTAGATATAGTTATCTTTAGGGCATGTAGAGCAGGTCGCAAGGGCGCTGTTAAGGCTAGGGAGTTAGTCACTGAGTCTTGTCCTTTTTGTAGCACAAATTTGTGTTTACTCTGAATGATTTTAACCCTGAGAGCTTGCTTTTTGGTGGCAATGTCAATTAAATTGAGCCCTCATTTCTTATGATCATTTATTATTGTTTTGTGCGCCACAACATTCCTTTTAATTCCCCATATGAAGGTGGAAATGCTGTTATTTAGGCTCGTTTGTGTTTGTTTGGGCAAGTCATGAACTGATAAAATGTGGTTCATCTTTGAGAGCACAAGGGAGTTGACGACAACCACCTTGCCTCTCAGCGTGAGCCCCCTCATTTTCCACGCCAGCGTGCTGTTCATCTTTCTGAGCAACTCCCCCCATGTTTTGTCTCTAGCAGCTCCCTGGTCCTGTCCGAGATGCACTCCCAAGACCTTGACACTCTCCTGCCTCCCTAAACTGCCACCTGCCCGTTGACCGAGCCACCCTGCCACAATACATGATTTCAGTTTTGTTTGTGTTGATTTTTGCACCTGAAGCTTCGCTGTACTTTGAAATCTGAATTAAAACCCTGTTTATACTGTCTTCGTCTTGTACCGTTATGTTTGTGTCATCTGCGTACTGTACTATTTTGCAAACTGATCCTGTTGGAGATGTTATACCCTTTATTTGTCCGTCCTGGTTGATTAAGAGGGCGACGGGTTCGGCCGCCAAGTAGTACAGTAGGGAAGAGAGGGGACAGCCCTGCCTTACTGATCTTCGGACTGGAAATGTTCCTGTTATGTGTCCGTTGCACTTGACGCAGCTGTATGCGTTACTGTAAAGCAGTTGAATCCACTTGATGAATTTATTGCCAAATCCGAATTTCCTTAGTACTGCCCATAAAAAATTGTGATCTATTCTGTCAAATGCTTTCTCCAGGTCTACTCCTAAATAAATGCCTCCTTGTGTTACCATTTGATGAATTGTTTCTTTGACTGATAAAATCGTGTCAGTGATGTCTCGCCCAGGAATACTGTAAGCTTGTGACAAGTGGACTATTGCTGCTATCTGCCTCGACCCAACCGGTCGAGGCAGATGGCCGCCCCCCCTGAGCCTGGTTCTGCCCGAGGTTTCTGCCTCTTAAAGGAAGTTTTTCCTTGCCACTGTCGCCAAGTGCTTGCTCATCGGGGGATCTGTTGGGTCTCTTTAAATAATTTTATAAAGAGTTTGGTCTAGACCTGCTCTATATGTAAAGTGCCTTGATGTAACTTTGTTATGATTTGGCGCTATACAAATAAATCTGATTTGATTTTGATTTGATTTTGATTACTGTTTTTAACCGGTTTGCCAGTATTTTTGTGAGAATCTTGTAGTCTGTATTTAATAAACTGATTGGTCTATAATTTTCCAGCAGGGTCCTGTCCCCTCTATTCTTATATAGTATTGTTATCAGGCCGAGTGTCAAAGTCCTGGGAGTGCGGTCTTCACTTTCCATGCTGTTGTAGATGGTTAAGAGGATGGGAGCCAAGTTGTGTTAGAAACTGCAATAGAAAGTCCGAACAAAAACAAAAGCCCAGGAATAGACGGTCTAAAAGGGGAGTTCTATCAGACTTTCAATTTATTTTACTACAAGAGGTGAGTCACACCACTCTTTGTCTTCATTTGATATTTTCTCCTTTATGCTGTTTATTGTCTCTGTCATTTTCTCTTCCTCTATTCTTTCACTTTTGAATAAATTGTGATATAATCCTGTACCATTTCTAAAATGTCTTCTGTTTGTGTTACTGTTTTTCCTTCATTGTTCTTTAATTCCTTAATGAAAGTTTTCCCTTGCTTCTTTTTTTCTAAGCCTAAAAAATATGCTGTTTTTTTTCTCCCTCTGTGATATGTTTGGCCCTGCTCCTGATCATAACTCCCCTGCACCTCTTTATTTCATGTTGGTCTGATGTGTTTTTCAGATTGACATGCTCACTTATCTCATGATCAGGGTTTTCCTCTATCTTTTCTAATTCTTCTCTTATCTTGCTTCTTATTTCTCACATTTTCAGTTTGTGATACAACAGCTGGAGTGTCTAAACAGGTCTATTCTAGATTGTTTCAGTTTTCCTTGTTCCTTGTACTACCTACCTACTTGAGTATTCTCTTTTGTTTGGTTGTGTGATTTTCCATATATCTATCAAGTTATTGTCTTTCATTATGTTGTATAATATTTTCCTGCGTCCGTCCAACTTGAATGCATTGTTTGTTGAAGCATCTGATTTGCTGAGTGCTGTGTTAAAATCCTCCTATGACCATACATTTTGTATCACACCATTTTCCTATTTTTTGAAAGAATGTTTTCTTCTTTTTCTCTTCATTTGGGGCATACACATCAATTGCTGCTTTCCCCATTTTTCCATGTATCCCCCACTATAAGCCTTCCTGAGGTGTCACTGTGAATGCAATCCATTTTTTCAAAAATGTTTCTCCTTATCAGTACTGCGACTCCGCGTGCCAGGTTTGTCCCGTTGGCATGGTACACACTCCCCTCCCATTATCTAGTAACATGGTTTATGATTTCGTCGTCCCATTTTGTCTCTTGTAATGCCAGTATGTTGGATTTCACATGTTGGATTAGGCAGTCCAGCTTGTCTCTGCTGCGGAGCCCAGAGGCATTGAGCGATAGAATGGCTGTCATTGAGAGGGGGAGCTGGAGAAGTGTAATTACTTTGTTCATGTGTGTGGTTTTTTTTTTTTTGTTGTTGTTTTTTTTTCCGCTTCGCTTGTTCTTTTTCACTTTTCTTTCCATGATTTCCCTTTTCCTTATCTGTCTCACCTGAGAGAGATCCATTTCGAGTCCAAGTTTGCTGTTTGGGGAGTGTGTGGCTGCGAGGATTCCCCCAAGGGCGCCCTGTTTTCCGGAGCGCAAAAAGCTGCTGGGGGAAGTCAATGAAAATAAATCAAAACCAACCTCACTCATTCAGTATAACTATTAAACGAATAAAACGCAAAATCACTTTCTCTCTTTGGCGTCTCACTGGCTCTGCACATGCGCAATGCGTGTTCAGGATGGTATGGTTAACGCTGTTGCCCCACAATAAGAAGGGCAGGGTTCGATTCCTGGTGTGGGCACATGAAAATGTCTAGGTTAATTGGTGACTTGATGTAAATGTATGTGGTCGCTTGAGCAACATGGTGGCTTAGTGGTTGGCCTTGTTGCCCCATAATTGCATAATTGGTGATGAGTGATGGACTGGGCTACAGCAAGGAACAGCGCCACCACCCCAGGTCCTAGACTGGACCAGACCAGACTAGACCAGAGATGAGACCCTTCTGGAGACTAGACCAGGCCAGACCAGAACCCTCCAGAGTCCAGACCCTGCAGAGACTAGAGACTAGACCAGATCAGACCAGACCACAAAGACATGAGACTAGACCAGATCAGACCAGACCACAAAGACTTGAGACTTGACCAGAGACGGGACCCTCCCTGACACTAGACCGGACCAGACCAGAACCCTCCAGAGTCCGGACCGCCCCAGAGACCAGACCACAAAGCCTTGAGACTTGACCAGAGACGGGACCCTCCCAGAGACTAGACCGGACCAGACCAGAACCGTCCAGAGTCCAGACCCCCCCCCAGAGACTACAGACTAGACCAGATCTAGTCTCAAGTCACAAAGACTTGACGTGACTTGGACTTGCAAAAAAGACTTGTGAACATCTCTGGGTGTGGTTCGATTCCCGGGGTGGGCACCTGAAAATGTGTAGGTTAATTGGTGACTTGAGCAACATGGTGGCATAGTGGTTAGTGTTGTTGCCTCGTAATAGGAAGGTTGAGGTTCAATTCCCGGTGTGGGCACCCGAACATTTTTAACAGGCCTCCAGCAAACAGAAGCATTTCTAAAATCATTGAAAAAGCAGTAGCAAACCAATTACATGACCATCTGCATAGCAACGGTTTGCTTGAAGAGTTTGTTCCACCTGAGAAACATTAGGAAAATCAGAAACCTCCTGTCTCAAGAGGATGCAGAAAAACTAGTCCATGCATTTGTAACTTCTAGGCTGGACTACTGTAACTCATTATCTGGATGTCCAAAAAAATCTCTGAAAGGCCTTCAGTTGATTCAGAATGCTGCTGCACAAATATTAACAGGAACTAGAAAAAGGGATCACATCTCTCCTGTGTTAGCTGCTCTTCATTGCTGCCGGTAAAATTCAGAATAGAATTTAAAATCCTTTTAACATATAAAGCTCTTAATGGCCAAGCTCCATCATATCTCAGAGAGCTCATAGTTCCTTACTGTCCTAGTAGGCCACTCTGCTTTCTAGATGGAGGTTTACTTATGGTTCGTAGAGTCTCCAGGAGTAAATTGGGAGGCAGATCTTTCAGTTATCAGACTCCTCTTCTATGGAACCAACTTCCAGTATCGGTCAGGGGGGCGGACTCTTTAGCAATTTTCAAGACCAGGCTAAAACTTTTCTGTATGACAGAGCTTATGCTAAAAAGTTACAATCCATCTACTCTTTAGCTATGCTGCTATAGGCCTAGACTGCTGGGGGAAACACTGAGCACCTCTCTCTTTCTCTTTCTCTCCATCTCCCTTTCCCCTCTCCCTCTCTCCCTCTCCCCTATCCTCTCCTCCTGTCTCTCTCTCTCTCTCCCACCGTGCATGCGCTGATATACCAACAATCATGCTTCTCCAAAATCCCTGTTTCTCCCAGTTCCAAGCATGTGTACTGCATTTACTAACCATGTTTTCCTGAAGTCTCTGTCTCTTCCAGTTCCTCTCCTTTCTCTTCCTGTCCTCATCCTGCAGTCGCATTCCCATGTTACTGCAATGCCTGATGCTCCCATATCTTCATGAATTCTATACAGCATCATTTCTATGAACTTCATGCAGCATCATGTTCCTGCCTACACCTGTTTTGAATATCCCCTCCTCCTACTCTTATTCTCTCCCTACTCTACCCAACTTTGCCCTCCCTCCCCTCCCCTCCCCTCCCCTCCCCTCCCTGTGCCTCTCTCTCTCTCTCTCTCTCACTCTCTCACCCTCTCTCTCTCTCTCTCACCCTCTCACCCTCTCTCTCTCTCTCTCTCACCCTCTCACCCTCTCTCCCTCTCTCAACCCAACCGGTCGAGGCAGATGGCCGTCCGCCCTGAGCCTGGCTCTGCCTGAGGTTTCAGTCTCTTAAACAAAGTTTTTCCTTGCCACTGTCGCCAAGTGCTTGCTCATCGAGGGATCTGTTGGGTCTCTAAATAATTTTATAAAGCATTTGGTCTAGACCTGCTCTATATGTAAAGTGCCTTGATGTAACTTTGTTATGATTTGGCGATATACAAATAAATCTGATTTGACGTGACTAGGTTAATTGGAGATGAGTGATGGACTGGGCCACGCCGGGAATCAAACCCTGCCCTTCTTATTGCTGGCGACAGCGTTAACCACTATGCCACCCTGCTGCTCAAGTCACCACATGAATTTATATCAAGTCACCAATTAACCTAGACATTTTCAGGTGCCCACACCAGCCCAAGCCCAGAGATGTTCACAAATCTTTTTTTGCAAGTCCAAGTCAAGTCTCAAATCTTTGTGGTCTGGTCTGGTCCGATCTAGTCTCTAGTCACTGGGGGGTCCAGACTCTGGAGGGTTCTGGTCTGGTCCAGTCTAGGACCTGGGGCGCTGTTCCTTGATGTAGCCCAGTCCATCACTCGTCACCAATTATCCAATTAACCAAGACACCTTCGGGTGCCCACACCGGGAATTGAACCACAATGTTCTTAATATGGGGCAACAACGCTAACCACTACGCCACTGTGGTGTCAAGTCACCAGTTAATCTAGACATTTTCAGGTGCCCACACCAGGAATCGAACCACGCCCAGAGATGTTCACAAGTCTTTTTTTGCAAGTCCAAGTCAAGTCTCAGTACTTTGTGGTCTGGTCTGTCTCTGGGGGATCTGGACTCTGGAGGGTTCTGGTCTGGTCTAGTCTGGTCTGGTCTGGTCTAGTCTCCAGGAGAGTCCCTTCTCTGGTCTAGTCTGGTCTGGTCCAGTCTAGGACCTGGGGTGGGGGCGCTGTTCCTTGCTGTAGCCCAGTCCATTACTTGTCACAAATTATCCCCGCAATAAGAAGGGCGGGGTTCGATTCCCGGTGTGGGAACCTGAAAATATCTAGGTTAATTGGTGACTTGATGTAAATTCATGTGGTGACTTGAGCAACATGGTGGCGTAGTGGTTAACGCTGTCGCCCAGCAATGAGAAGGGCGGGGTTCAATTCCTGGCGTGGCCCAGTCCATCACTCATCACCAATTATCCGATTAACCTAGTCACGTCAAATCATAACAAAGTTATATCAAGGCACTTTCTTCTTCTTCTTCTCCTTTCGGCTTTTCCCTTCAGGGGTCGCCACAGCGAATCAGTTGCCTCCATCTAAGCCTGTCTTCTGCATCCTCTTCTCTCACGCCAACCACCTTCATGTCCTCTTTCACTACATCTATAAACCTCCTCTTAGGTCTTCCTCTAGGCCTCCTGCCTGGCAGTTCAAAACTCAGCATCCTTCTACCAATATATTCACTATCTCTCCTCTGGACACGTCCGAACCATCTCAGTCTGGCCTCCCTGACTTTATCTCCAAAACCTCTAACATGTGCTGTCCCTCTGATGTACTCATTCCTGACCCTATCCAACCTGGTCACTCCCAAAGAGAACCTCAGCATCTTCATCTCTGCTACCTCCAGCTCTGCCTCCTGTCTTTTCCTCAGTGACACTGTCTCTAGACCAAACAACATCGCTGGTCTCACCACAGTTTTGTACACCTTTCCTTTCATCTTAGCTGAAACTCTCCTATCACACATCACACCTGACACTTTTCTCCACCCGTTCCAGCCTGCCTGCACACGCTTCTTCACCTCTTTTCCACACTCTCCATTGCTCTGGACTGTTGACCCTAAGTACTTAAAATCTTGCACCTTCTTTATCTCTTCTCCCTGTAACCTCACTCTTCCACTTGGGTCCCTCTCATTCACACACATATACTCCGTCTTGCTGCGGCTAACTTTCATTCCTCTCCTTTCCAGGGCAAACCTCCACCACTCTAGCTTCTCCTCCACCTGTTCCCTGCTCTCACTACAGATCACTATGTCATCTGCAAACATCATAGTCCATGGAGATTCCTGTCTAACCTCATCTGTCAGCCTGTCCATCACCATAGCGAACAAGAAGGGGCTCAGAGCTGTTCCCTGATGCAGTCCCACCTCCACCTTGAACTCCTCTGTCACACCTACAGCACACCTCACCACTGTCTTACAGTCCTCATACATGTCCTGCACCGCTCTAACATACTTCTCTGCCACTCCAGACTTCCTCATACAATACCACAGTTCCTCTCTGGGCACCCTGTCATAAGCTTTCTCCAGATCTACAAAGATACAATGCAGCTCCCTCTGACCTTCTCTGTACTTCTCTATCAACATCCTCAAAGCAAATACTGCATCTGTAGTACTCTTTTTTGGCATGAAACCATACTGCTGCTCACAAATGCTCACTTCTGCCCTTAGTCTAGCTTCAACTACTCTTTCCCATAACTTCATTGTATGGCTCATCAGCTTTATTCCTCTGTAGTTGCTACAACTCTGTACATCTCCCTTGTTCTTAAAAATGGGCAGCAGCACACTTCTCCTCCATTCCTCAGGCATCTTCTCACTATCTAAGATCCTGTTGAACAACCCAGTCAGAAACTCTTACTGCTACCTCTCCTAGACACTTCCAGACCTCCACAGGTATATCATCATATCAAGGCACTTTAAATAATTTTATAAAGAGTTTGGTGTAGACCTGCTCTATATGTAAAGAGACCCAACAGATCCCCCAATGAGCAAGCATTTGGCGACAGTGGCAAGGAAAAACTTAATTTAAGAGGCAGAAACCTTGGGCAGAACCAGGTTCGGGGGGGGGGGGCGGCCATCTGCCTCGACCGGTTTGGTTGAGAGAGGGAGAGAGAGAAAGAGAGAGAGAAAAAGAGGGAGGCACGGGGGGGAGAGAGGCAAAGTTGGGTAGAGTAGGGAGAGAATAAGAGTAGGAGGAGGGGATATTCAAAACAGGTGTAGGCAGGAACATGATGCTGCATGAAATTCATAGGAATTATGCTGTATAGAAGTCATTAAGATATGGGAGGATCAGGCATTGCAGGAACATGGGATGGCAATGATTCATCACCTGCAGGATGAGGACAGGGAGAGAGGAGAGGAACTGGGAGAGAGAGACTTCAGAGAAGCATGATTGTTGGCATGCCGGGCATGCAAGGGGGAGAGAGAAAGAGAGAGACAGGGGGAGAGGGAGAGAGATAGAGAGAGAGAGAAAGAGATGCTCAGTGCTTCCCCCAGCAGTCTAAGCCTTTCACAGCATAGCTAAGGAGTAAGCGAGCTTTGACTTTTTAACTATAAGCTCTGTCATACAGAAAAGTTTTAAGCCTGGTCTTGAAAATTGCTAAAGAGCCCACCCCCCTGACCGATACTGGAAGTTGGTTTCATAGAAGAGGAGCCTGATAACTGAAAGATCTGCCTCCCGATTTACTCTTGGAGACTCTAGGAACTACAAGTAAACCTCCATCTAGAGAGCGGAGTGGCCTACTAGGACAGTAAGGAACTATGAGCCCTCTGAGATATGATGGAGCTTGGCCATTAAGAGCTTTATATGTTTGAAGGATTTTAAATTCTATTCTGAATTTTACCGGCAGCCAATGAAGAGCAGCTAACACAGGGGAGATGTGATCCCTTTTTCTAGTTCCTGTAAATATTTGTGCAGCAGCATTCTGAATCAACTGAAGGCCTTTCAGAGATTTGTTTGGACATCCAGATAATGAGTTACAGTAGTCCAACCTAGAAGTTACAAATGCATGGACTAGTTTTTCTGCATCCTCTTGAGACAGGATGTTTCTGATTTTCCTAATGTTTCTCAGGTGGAAGAAAGCTACCCTACTGACTTGTTTTATGTGAGGGACAAAGGACACGTCATGGTCAAAAGTTATTCCAAGGTTTCTTACAGTGGAGCTGGAAGCCAAAGTAACGCCATCCAGACTGATTAGATGATTAGATAGGGGTTTTCTAAGGTGATTAGGGCCGAGTACAATAACTTCAGTTTTGTCAGAATTTAGAAGTAAAAAATGATGGGTCATCCAGACTTTTATGTCTTCAAGACATGTCTGCAGTCTGACTATCTGACTAACTTCATTTGGCTTCATTGTTATGCAGACGACACTCAGCTGTATTTATCAGTGAAAACTGATGCTGTGTTTCCTGATAATGCTGCCTAAAGGGAGCAGATAAAGAGTGAAGAGGATTGGTCCAGGTACCGAACCCTGTGGGACTCCATAATTGGCTATAGTGTGTGAGGAGGAGCTATTGTTAACATGAACAAACTGATGTCTATCTGATAAATCTTAGAGCAGTTCCTTTAATGCCAATTTCATGTTCCAGTCTCTGTAATAGAGTATTATGGTTAATGGTGTCGAATGCAGCACTAAGATCTAAGAGGAGAAGCATATGGAGGCTGATCCATTGTCTGAAACCATTAGAATATCATTGGAGACTTTAACCAGTGCTGTTTCTGTGCTGTGGTGACCTTTAAATCCTGACTGAAACTCTTCAAGCAAACCGTTCCTATGCAGATGGTGATGTAATTGGTTTGCTACTGCTTTTTCAATGATTTTAGAAATGAACAGAAGGTTTTATATGGGTCTATAATTGGCCAAAACATCTGGATCAAGATTTAGCTTTTTAAGTTGTGGTTTGATAAATGCATTCTTAAGAGTCTGAGGTACATAACCCAAAGATAACGTCAAATTAATCAGATATAAAATTAATGGCTCAAGTAAGTAGAAAACCTCTTTAAAGAGGCTAGTTGGTACTGGGTCTAATCGACAGATGATGAGACTATAGAAGCTAGCTCTGAGAGATTCAGAGATGAGAATGATTCCAGATGTAAAATAGGCGTTGCAGTTGATTCAGGAGTTGCTGTATTCAGTAGAACATTATTGTCTAATGTAGGTAAGAGCTGATGAATTCTTTATCTGATTGTAGTAATTTTATTTGTAAAAAAGCCCATAAAATCAGTGCTGCTGAGAGCTAAGGGGATCACTGGTTCAACTGAGCTATGACTCTCTGTCAGCCTGGCTACAGTGTTGAAAAGGAACCTGGGGTTGTTCATGTTTTTTTCTATTAGTGCTGAGTAATATGAGCTTCTGGCACTGCAGAGAGTTTTTTTTATACGTTTTTAAGCCTTCTTTCCAGGCTTGGTGAGACTCTTCCGAGTTACTGGAATGCCAACTTCTTTCTAGTTTCCTTGACGTCTGCTTTAAGGCACGAATTTGAGAATTATACCACGGAGCGTCCTCTGTTTTATTAATTTCTTTTTGAGAGGGGCAGCATCATCAAGATTTGAACACAGTGTGGCCATAGTGCTAATCACAAGGTCATCGACCTGTGTATGGGAGAAATCCTCATTTGAATTTAGTTATGGCATTGGTGCAAATGATGACCGAATGTTCTCTTTAAATTTAGCCACAGCATCTTCAGATAAACATCTTCTATAGCTGAATTTATTCCTCGATGCTGTGCAGTCAGTTAAAGTAAACTCAAATGTAATGAGGTAATGGTCGGTCAAAAGAGAGTTTTGAGGAAAAATTGTTAACTTGTCAGTTTCAATGCTATATGTTAGTACAGATAAAATCATTTTACTGGGAGATTTCAATATTCATGTAGATGTAGAAAGTGACAGCCTTAGTTCTGGGTTTCTTTCCTTACTAGACTCAATTGGCTTTTCCCAGCATGTGAGTGAACCCACTCACTGCTTCATTTATATCCTTGATCTTGTTCTGAGTACTAACTCTGATATAAACTCAGAAAACTCTGATAGGAATTCTGAGTACGGACATGGTGGAAGGTATACTGTAACTAAAAGGACGGGTTTTTCAACTTTCCTGTTTGAGTGGGAAAGACTAAGAGTGAGGCTTTCAAAAGACCTACAGCCAGATTTTGGTCTAGGGTTGATTAATAAACTTGACTGAAATATCGCAGCTACCCCACCTCCTCATGTCCCTCATACCTCCTATGGTATGAGAGACATGAAAATTAACATGAGTGGGGCTGCAGCTTCTTTAATACTAATATACTCATCCTGCTGCAGCCAGGTTTCAGTTATACAAAATAAATCAATACAATGATCAGCTATGAGTTTTTAGCTCCTCTTCTGTTTAATTTAGGTTTAGTAACTTTTCTAAATTTAGGTGGTTGGGGGACAGACACAGTTTCTATAGGCCTAGATATACATATAGAGACAAACAGAGACTCTATTCTATTCTCGGCAGGGAACCGCTCTGACTGAGGCGCAGAGGAGCGTGTTAAACTGCGTCTCTGCCTCCTGGTCTCGAATCGGGGTTGTCAGTGTTTTAACTTTCTAATAAACTCGGCCATATTCTTAGATATGAGAACGGTACCACCATTCCAGTTATCTATGTAGCCCACATTGTTTTCGGGACACGACTTCGACAGCCAGCGGTTGAATGAAGACATGTGGCTAACCATTTCATCAATGGTCCGATTGGGGAGGGGCCAGACAAAACTACAGTGTCCGACATCGTTTTAGCAAAGGTACACACCGATTCCACATGAATCTTTTAGACCTCCGACTGGCGAAGTCGGGTGTTGTTACTGCCAACGTGAATAACAATTTTGTGGGGGGAGGAAACTCTCTCGGCTGCCATAGGAGCTGGTCTAGGTTGGCCCGCACTGGCTACAGGGGGACAGCTAGCTACACTAGCATAAGTTGGGCTAGCTAAGGTGCGGAGCCGTGACTCTAACTCACTTATTCTCGCTTCCATTTCTACCATCATCCTGCATTTATGACAAGAAGTGCTATCATAAAAGGAGGCAGAGGAGTAACTAGACATGTAGCACACAGGACAGGAGAGGAGAGGAGAGAGAGAAGGAGGAAGAGAGAGTGGAGAGAGAGAGCTAGAGGCCATTGTTAATCGTTAAGTTCGATTAGTGGAGCTACAGTATCGTCTATAAGCTTAGGAAAGGGGAAAGAGATTGAGTTCTATGCTAGTAAGTAAGTTTGATAAGTTTGCTGTTGATTAATCAGGTGAATAGCAAAGAATAGCAGAGACAACACATGAGGTAACACAGAGTACAACCACCAGTGACCGGAAATGGCATAACATGCTTACCGCAACACTTGTGCACGTAGCTCTGACACTATATGATGTAGTGACTATTCCTCCAAAATTTAGAAAGAGCATACCCCAGAGGCCCTACATGTGAAATTTTGCATTAACTGATGTTACGGTTCATTAGAAGAAAATTTTTATGTATTTTTTTCACATATTAAAAATGATATAAAAAATGGGCGTGTTCAAGTGCTTCTGGATACTGTATTTTATTATGTATTGCTTTAAAATTTGGAATATCTTCTCAATGATGCCTTGCCACTGTGTAGAAGAAATTTCAGAACGATTGATGCAATGGTGCATGATATTGGCTCATTTGCATATTAATGAGTAAAGGAAGTAAATTGATTGGCTTGTGGCAGCCATGTTTTTTGTGTACCATCTTCTGCTTCGCAATTTAGGTCGGGATTAGGCTCAAAATGATGTGTTTCAAATTTCATGCCGATCGGCCCAACCGTTCTGGAGAAGATGTCATTTTTGCTGAAATCATCATTAGGCAATTTAGCTCAAAATCCAATATGGCGGACTTGAATGGTCCAGGAGGCAAATTTGTTCCTTGTACTGAGGGGAACCTATATACCAAGTTTCGTGACATTTGGTCAAAGGGGACAAGGGGCCCGACCTTTTGAAAATGTCAAATTTAAGTCAAAATGGCTGCCAGGTCATGTGACCTATGGACACCAGCTTCTAGATAACTGTTCAGGACATGACCCTCTACAATCCTACCAAATTTGATGACTTTTTGATGTACGGTCTGGGTTTTATGGACAGAAGAAGAAAAGCGGCGAAAAAAAAAAAATAATAATAATAATTTGAGCAAAAACAATAGGGTTCCAGCTTCGCTTGGACCCCTAATAATAATAATAATATTACAAGCAAAAACAATAGAGTTCCAGCTTCCCTTGGACCCCTAATAATAATAATAATAATAATAATAATCCGAGCAAAAACAATAGGGTTCCAGCTTCGCTTGGACCCCTAATGATAATAATAATAATCTGAGCAAAAACAATAGGGTTCAAGATTTGCTTGGACCCCTAATGATAATAATAATAATCCGAGCAAAAACAATAGGGTTCCAGCTTCGCTTGGACCCCTAATAATAATAATAATATTACGAGCAAAAACAATATGGTTCCAGCTTCCCTTGGACCCCTAATAATAATAATAATAATAATAATAATAATAATCCGAGCAAAAACAATAGGGTTCCAGCTTTGCTTGGACCCCTAATAATAATAATAATAATAATAATAATAATAATAATAATCCGAATAAAAGCAATAAGGTTCCAGCTTCGCTTGGACCCCTAATAATGATAATAATAACCCGAGCAAAAACAATAGGGTTCCAGCTTCGCTTGGACCCCTAAATATAGCTGCAAGCAGAACTAACCATTGTTTCCTGTGCCCCACTCTACTATTGTAGTCATGATGAGAAGTGAATTTTTTGTGAGCATTACACTTAAACAGGTTTAAGTAGTTATTAACAATGTATGATACTGTAGTTGTTCATGTAGCAGTTCACTTGCAGCTACACAAGTAGTAACATTGCATCATAGTATTAATCAAGTCAGTAGGATTGTAGTGCTTATATTACTATTATGAAAATGTCTAACAGCAAAATGTCTAATGTAACATATATGTAGGCTCTACCATATTGATGAAAGAAGACAGCATTATTTTTTTTGTATAAGAAGGTTCTTTCTTCGGTTGAAATGGTTTGCAAAAGCAACACAAAACCAAAGAGGTCACTGAAGTTGTTACATCAATTATAGTGTTTATTAAAATGCTGACACATAAAGGAAAGAGAATTGTTTATTTACAGGATATATGCCATTGAACGAAAAAAAAAAATGCTCATATTTAATTGAAATAAAATGTAAGTCAGTAATACACTGGCGGGCTTTCTGGTCAGGATGCTGAGGTGGCCAGATATTGAGCAGAGTGACAAAGCCACCACTCATGGGCCCTCTGGGCAGGTAGATGAGGCAGGCATTGTGGAGAGGGCGATATTGCAACAACTCCTTGATCCTCTTGACAAGATGCTGATGCAACCACTGGTGGGTCCTCTGCATGTTTTCCCCAAGTCTCTGTCTCTCCCAGTTCCTCCCCTCTCTCTCTCTGTTTACTTACAAGCACATTTGAATAACATGACAAGTTTTTCATTGTTGTATCCATGTGATGAGTTAGAGTTGAAATATGTAAACTCTAAAAGCGAAATGAAATGAATTAAATTGAGATCTGTCCACCGGTAAGAATGCCATTTGTGGCAAAGTAAGGAATTGCATAAGATAAATAGGATGAAATGAGATAAAATAAGGTAAAAGAATAATAACTGTCCACACCTGTTAATTATGATCAAATATAATGTTGATCTTTTATGAACTTGAAAGGACATTGTATTAATAAAATTAAATTAAACTCTCTTTCACAGATAGTGATCAGAGATGAAGATTTATATCAAAAGGTAAGTAACCAAATATAGTCAGGTAAGTGGGACATTGTTGAATCACATCAGATGTATAATCATCTCAATGTATTAATATATTATATTAATTAAATAAAGATAGTTGTGATCCCCCTGGGCTTATTATTGTGATAATTTTGTAAATAAAGATATCCCTATTGACGATTGAAATTATACTATCCTTTTATGTTCATAATACTTTAACATTAACAAAAGCTTTTTTTTTTCTGAAAAAACGTGGGATATGGAATATAGCTTATAGAGTGTAACGTATGAAACATAAGGCATATATATGTTATACGATATATAATATATAATACAATATAGTATAGTATGATTTAATATAATATAATATGTGATCTATATAACCAAAACCCAGTCAGGATACCCTGTTTTGTTGGTAAATGAGAATAAAATAATTTAAAAAAATATATAAAAGGTTGTGTTTGATAGAATAAACTTTAAAGCAAAATTGATATCTCCTGATATTCCAGGGTTCCAATTAAATGATCCTCGGGCCTGGTTGAGGTCAGAGGTCAATTTGAGATTTAAAATGAAGTTTTAGGACCAGTTAACCATACGATTAGATTCAAAGTCAACCAGATGTGGCTATGATAAATCAGCAAGGGTTACCACTGGTTAGGGTGAGGATCACGTGGCCAATAGGGTTAAGGTTGACCGCTTAGGGTTTCAAGTGGTTAGGGTTAGGGTCACATAACCAGGTGGGAATAAAGTTGACCATTGGGGTTAACTGGTTAAGGTTAGGGGTAACTGACCGGGTTAAGGTTAGTATATGGGATTACCTGGTTAAGGTAAAGGCAAGAAGCCAAGTGATTGGAATAGAGTAGTAATTTTAGAATTATTTTGGAATGTGAGATCCACGGGAAGGAGGAGGCAGAGAAGACACCTCGCTGGGACTGGAGGCACCGGCATGATTAGGGGAAGATGATTAAAGGGCTGTGTCGCTGCAAAGCGCGGGCACAGTCTGTGCACACTCCATCCAGTCCTGCTAAGTGTCCCTCCTAATCCTTGTTGAGGCCCTGTGGATATCTAGTACTCAATCTTGCAATCCAGGCCCTCTTGGCTCTCTGTTGTTGGGCTCTAGTCCAATTGGGATTGCTTTCTAAAACAGAGGCCTGCACGGAGTTCCAGCCGTGCTCTATGAAATGTTTAACCAACGGAGTGTGGGTGTCTTTCCTCCTTAAAACATTATGTCTGTGTTGTGTGAATCTGGTGCTAATGGTATTACCAGTTTCGCCAACATATTGTAGGCCATATTGTTTACAAATTACATAAATGCACTTTTTGGATAAAATATTTCCCTGATATTGGATTTTGTATATATTTTTGGTTCTATTATTAGACACCCAGACTCGTTGTTTAAAGAAATCAGTAATGTGTCTACTCTTACAAGGAGACAACTGTTTAATTTGGGTTTTCACCAGGTGATCCTTCAAATTTTTATTCCTTCTGATTGCAGCAATGATCCTATGGTTGTAGAGGAGCTCCCTTCTTCTTTTGGCGAGTTCAAAGTCGTTCCTGATCTCTCTGACCAGCTGTACTGTGGAGGCCGAATAGGTGGTGATAAAAGGAATTATGCTGGACACTTGAATGGGTTTAATTTGGAGGAACTGTTTGAAACATTGTCTAAGAAAGGTCCTAGAGAAACCCTCTGCTGGCCAATGCGGAGAATAGTACCCGAGAGGACTGTTTGAAATCTTCAATTTGAGTGCAGATCCTGTGGAACCGTAATAATTGTGATTTGACCAGGCCTGCAAATGTATGTTTGGGATGAAAGCTGGTCTTGTGGAGTAATGCGTGTGTATCCGTCTCTTTGAAAACCACTTTAATATCTAATCTATTTGTTTGTCTATTTGTTCTATTTGGGTCCTTTAAATGTTGTTGTATCCAAGAAGTCAATTGAATTATGATTAATAGTGGATTTTAGCCTAATAGACGGATTGTAATTATTACAAGTATTCAGGAAGAGCTTGAAATCATCCTCTGAATGGGTCCATATGCCCCAGATCTCATCTAAATATCTGTAATAATGGATGTGCTTTTTGTCACATTGTTGGAGGGCAACCGTCTCCGAATCTGCCATAAAAATGTCGGTGTAAGCGGGCGCAAATTTCTTACCCATCGCTGTGCCCTTAATTTGTAAAAAGAAATGACCATCAAATTCAAAATCATTCCTAGTTAAATTAATCTCTAAAAGTTGTAGTAATTCTTTTTCCGGTCTTTTTTTGTCATAGTTTTTGGAAAAAATGTTTCTCACTGATTGGATGCCCTCCTTTATGCCAATGTTTGTATAGAGGCTATCAATATCGATAGTGAAAAGGATCGAATCTGTCGGAATGTGCAAGCTTTTAACCTTATCCATAAAATCATATCTATCTTTAATATAACTCTGGTGTATAATGGACAGTGGGTTCAGGTAAAAGTCCAGGAACTCCGCTGTCCTGTAGGTCTCACTCCTACAGTCAGAAACTATAGGTTGACCAGGGGGGATCTCAAAAGGCTTGCTCCACTTAGCAGGGTCCTTATGTATTTTAGGCAACATGTAAAAGCGTCTAGGTCTGGGTTCTGAATCACCAAGTAAATAGTTTTTTTGTTTCAAATTAATAAATTTCTTCTCATGGAGTTTATTAATAATTTGGTTCACTAATGGGATGTTGTCCAGATAAATTGGTTTCTGTAATTTAGAATAATACTCCGTATTATTTAATTGTCTGTATCCTTCCCACAAATACTGTTCCCTATCCATAATTACCAGGGCACTGCCCCTATCGGCTGGTTTGATAATAATATCTTTATTCTTAATTAGTTATTTTAAGGCATGATTCTCTTCTTGCGTTATATTATGTTTGACATGCTGGGTTTTGTAATGTTTATCAAAGTAATTTTTGTCTTTCCTGATCAGTTGAACAATTTGGGGAGGTAATTGCGCTTCAGGAAGGGCCCAAGTTGATGTGGGAGTGAATGGTTGCGGCACAGAATCACCGTCATCACTATAGAAAGCTGCCAACTTTAATCTTCTATGGTAGTTTTGCAGGTCAAATCTAGACTGTTGCCTGTTATTTTTATTATTGATACCAACTGTGGGAATAAAACTAAGGCCTCTGTTGAGAAGAGCAAGCTGTGGGGTGGACAGAGAAACTTTACTACATAAGAGCAAAACATTCTTAAACCCCTCCTGAGCGGGCAGGTTTGAGGGGTCACTCAGTTTAAATGTTTCACCCAGTGCTCCAGCATGGCAGAAACCGTCGTTCTGGACCAATATACCCGGTCCAGTTCTGTGTCGAACTGGTACATAGTCAATTTGGGAATAAAGTCACAGTTTTCATAAATATACCTGTTGAGAGCATTCAGGTTGAATCTCTCCTGCTGAGGGAGAGCTGGAGAGAAGTCAGTGGCTGGTATCATAACCTTGGCCCTGGGAAAGCACTGCTTAGCTGCTCTGACTGCAGCTGGAGCTGTTTCACTGCTGTGGCCTGAGTGTTTTGGGAGCGGTGATTCAGTCCAAAGGCCAGGATGATCTTTGTTGGCTGAGTTGAGCAGGTGGCTTTGCTGATGAGGGCTGCTGCATGCCTGAAGTTGGCACCCGGGTAGCTGTCAACCTGAACCTCTGGATGCTGGTAGGGTGAGCACCTGGCCAGGTTGGAATCTCCCAAGATGAGAAATTAGCTTCTCACATTTAGAACCCACTCTTTAATTTTTTTCAGTGTATTAATGTGACGTGTGGGTCTGTGTGTGGGAGTGGAATTTCCAGGTGCTGGACTTGTAGGGCTGGAGTCTGGTTAAGTGAAATTCTGAATGGTGGGGGCGGAGGAGGAGCTGGGTTGTGAGGGAAGAGGAGATGATGCTGTTTGAGGTGGACTGTCCTGCTTCTCAGGAGTGAGGAAGGTGATGTTTGCATCATCGAAGGTGACACAGGGATTGTGTGTCTGAACTAGTTTGGGAATCAGACTATATCTTTGGCTGAAAACAGTAGGACTGGGGGTAGAAGTGGGTCTCCTGATTACTTGGGTTATCCTCTGTGCTTTCGGGCCCGGTGTGGTGGTCGGTGGTTTCAGGATCCTGGTCGATTGGGAAGGAGGAGGAGGAGTGACCACCGGATGAGGAGGAGAAGAAGGAGAAGTTGGAGTGTTAGGAGTAGTAGGAAGAGGGCCCGGCTGCGGCGGAGACACAGGACTGGCAGGTAAAAGGAAGGGGCATGGGGGAAGGGGGGAGGGGGGATTGCTCTCTTGTGTGGGCTGTATTTGCCAGTCATTCTGAATGGGTTTTTTCAAGGTCGCAACAAGAAACATCAATCTCATACAAGTTAAAGGAGTTCTTTTGGATAACCGTGGCTAAACCACTTTTAAACAAATTTAGACTGAACAACAATATAAGAATAAATATTCATTTATTTAACAAAATGGAGTAATAAACAGACCAAGTCAGGGTACACCCAAGACACACACCATCTTAAATGCACGACCCAGTCAGCTGACTGAAGCTAAACTACATAGGTTTTACCTGTGTGAACTTTATAAAGATGAGTGAGGGATTTAATCTTGGTGAAACTGATATGATTAGCAATGAATTTTGACAGGGGATGTTTGAGGTAGTGTGTCCTATGAGTAAGGTTAGGGTATCATATTCTATTTTTTGAAGCATTGTAGATCATTGAAATTTCCCACATGCAATCATGTTGAAATACATAGACTTAGGGATAATTCTCAGTGAAAGTATTTTCACTTCACTGAGGTGAAGTGGTTTTACAAATTGTTTTGAATGGTCGGTGTCATGACTGGGGGTGTAATTGGTCTGAGGTTGAAACCACAATTGAAATATTCATGGGTTTGTATCACAACACTGGATGACAGAACTGGGACACTGATACAGACACACAGTTACACTGTTACACTGTAAGTGTCGAATTTTTGTACACATTACACACATAGTTTTGTGCTTTCCTACTTCACCTATTTTGGTCTGATCATGATTCAGAAATTTAGCCTGAGGTAAAAGTTTTGCAGTGTGTTCTGTATCTTATAGTTCGTTGAAATTCTTTGTCTCTTCACCTTCCAACAGGTGTCATGCTTACTCCAAATAGCCCCAAATAGGTTGGGAACCATTGGTTTAGAGATCACTTATAATAATTTAAAAAATTCACTTTATGCAAATAAAATACAGCATTAGCTCTGAGATTAGTGAGTCAGTTTCTGTTTGAAGACTGACACAATCTGGTCCTGCTTCACGCAGGGACATGCGGAAAAGCTGATATTTGAAAAAACTATCTACATACAGTATAACCTGTTTACTTTTCCAAATCGGGAAAATCCATTTTCTAGTTTATAAAAAAGAAAAGCAAAGGAGATCATTTTGCATGGTGGTTAAAGCAGTCGAATCAGACAATAATGGCCTGTATTAGCAACATTATTTTGCCACCAATTATTCAAATATGAAAAAAAAAGGTCTTACTTCTTACCAGATGAAAATATTTCTCTTTGATGTCACTAGTAATTTGTCTTGTAGTGACTACAGAAATACTTATATATTTATTCTATTTAATTCTATATATGAGATGGAAGTAATTTTTTACTACAGAGATGCGGCATTATGTAGAGATCATATGAGATCACAAACAGCAAACAGACCTACACAAGAACAATTGTATTGGATTGTGCAAGTGGATGTGGATAAAATACCCGTTTTAGGACCCCTAACGTGTGGAGTTGAGTGAATATGAATATTCATTCATGTTAAACAAGGTCTGGCTTCTTCATGCACTCTGCAGTGTGCCTCTGGAGTTGCGAATCAGATGATGCATACAGTATTGACCTTGAGCGAATCAGCTTTAGATAGCAATGTTTGTTCTCCTGCTGTGGGATGCTTGCTCCCATTAGCTGTCTACGTTGCTCAAAGCAGTTTTTTTGTCTCTTCTCTACCCATTTATACATTCTCACTCAGCTTTTCTCTTTGTCTTATAGCGATGTTTGTGTCTGCCACATATATGAAATACAAAAAAAAAAAGAATTAGTGAGTGAGGTTTGTGTGGGGAAAGAAGTTGACTTAAAGCTTCTGGACACTCAGGACATATTGCAGTTTAGGTTAAGATTGCAGTGGAATACTAAAAAAATATACATATGTGAAATGTGTTTGCAAACTCCGTTTTCTGTATCAAACTCAATGTTGATTCCCCATTTTAATTAAAATGGAGGACAGACAAAATGAGAAATGAGTTGAGACATGATTTTTTTTTCTGTCTGCAGTTAATATATATGGTTTTAAACGTAAATCTCCTTCATTCACTTTTATCAGAAAGGGTTAGATTTCAGGGGTGCTGTCATTCTTTATCTCAATGAGTTTTCTATCTGGTTAAATGAAGGAGTAAATAAAGTCCTGGTGGGAGTGTTCTCAGTTAAAAGTTCTGGAAATGCCTACAAACCCGAAGTTGAGTCCAGATATGATTTCAACACCCGTGTGAATTACAGTAGAGTCCTTAATTCAAGATCCAGCTTGATATGAAAGATTGTTTTAATGAAAATATGTGTTTTTGTGCAGAGAGAGGAGAATTTGTATGTTTTTTTGCTTCCCCCCCCCCCCAAACCTGCAGAATGCACCCGTGTGTGCCCTTCAAATGTTTTTTTAGTCAGCATTATTTCTCCTGATCAGAGCAGAAAAAGCCTGAAAAGGAGCTGATTGATTGGGATTGTTGTTCTGGACCTTCAGCTCATAACAGCTCTGTTCATGTAAAGGCCAAAGTAGTTCAGCCTTTAATACTAAATTCATGTAGGCTTGATTAAAAATAACATTTCCGAGGCTTCAGCTCAGGCAGCGTTCGGTCCTTCTGTCTCTAAAATACTTCAGCGTTGGAATTAAACTGACAGATCTGCATCTGTGTGGTGACCCCTCGGGAAACAAAAAAGAAAATTTAGCAACATTTTGGTAAATTTTCTCCTCACTTCAACGAATCATCTGCACTTTGGTGGCAGCTTGTAATAATACTGTGTATAAAAAGCCCTTTGTCTGCTACCTGATGAGTGTGTAAAGAACTTGTTTTTGTTTTCTTTGACAGAATGGGTTTGGTCTGTTTTTCTTTGGTCATGGTTCAGGTTTATGATTTAATGTACTTAAAAAATAGAAAAGTTTTGAAGATCAGAGTTAAAATTTCAAATAGGCTTCTTTCACTCTCACTGTATTTTAATGTCCAAATAGCTTTTAACACTGTTTATAATTTACTGGTGGAAAATATTGGTGGCCCATTTTCACACAGTTTTTCCATCATGTTTTTGTTTATCATTGTGTGAAATACTACAAAAATACATTGGAGAAGTTTCTTACCAGGCTAACCGTTCGTGTCCTCAGGATGGAGCTGTACAGTGAAAAGAAGGCGATTTCACATTGAAATACGCAGATAAAGCCTCAATGTAAAGCAGGAGAAGAATGAAAAATGAAAAATAATAATTAAAAAATATTATTTATTTTAAGCTCTGGGCCTCAAAATAGACGCTTCAGGCAAAATTACTCAGAAAATGTGTTAAATTTGTTTGAAATGATTTTATTGAATGAAAAATATGGAATTAATGGATTCATTTATTCGTTCATCTTCTACCTCTTACCTGTTTCAAATCAAATCAGGTTTATTTATACAATCATAACAAAGTTACATCAAGGCACTTTACGTATAGAGCAGGTCTAGTACAAACTCTTTATAAACTGATTTAAAGAGACCCAACAGATCCCCCCATGAGCAAGCACTTGGCGACAGTGGCAAGGAAAAACTTCCTTTAAGAGGCAGAAACCTCGGGAAGAACCAGGCTCAGGGGGGGCAGCCATCTGCCTCAACCGTTTGGAGGAGGGGGAGAGAGAGAGAGGGAGAAAGCATGGGTGAAGGCATGTCTTTGGATGGGTGGGGGAAACCGGAGCACCTGGAGGAAACCCACGCAGACACGGGGAGAACATGGAGACTCCACACAGAAAGGCCGCAGGCTGGGATTCTTCCTGTGAGGGATCAGCTCTAAGCTTGCTGCCGTTTTTCTACTGAATACTTCATTTAAATTAAAAATGCTAAGATTTCCTTCCAGAAAACATCTCTGGCTGTTTTTTGGGGGCCAGGTTTGATTGAATTCTGAATTAATTTCAAAAATAAGAATAAAAATAAAACTCTGCTACTTGACGCTGCTGCTGTTATACCTCAAATTATGGGAAACAGTTTTTGAAGGACCTCCTGATGGCTTTGGCCAAACGGGAGAAGAACCTGGAGACAGGGTTTCTGCTGGAGTCAGTTTTGTCTTCTTCTTCAGGCAAACTGCCAAAGTCCTCAAATGAGGACAGCGAGAGGTTGCAGTTTTCCACCAGGATGTCCCACAGGGCTTTGTCGTGGGTGGAGTAGAGCACCTCACAGCGGCCCCTCCGTATGGGGAAAAATTCTTGTTGGTTTCCATGGAGGAATGTGGTGGTGGTCGCCAACTGGGGGGTTTCGGCCTGCGGCAGGCACCCCCTGCACTTGTTCATCAGCCCACATCTCAGTATTTTGGGGAGCAGGTTGATCATGGAGTACATAGTGATGTAACTGAGGCATTCACAGTTGTAAGCTGGACACCTCTGGTACAATTTCATGGAGGTCATCGAGACGATGATCTTGAAGTTCACCTTGGCCGTTACCTCTTTGGCCACAACTCGGATCAGCTGGTCCAGACTCGTACACCTCAAGTCCTTGGTATAACTGAAAGCTTTGGGGAAGAGCTGAGGGAGGATCTCCTTCATGTTCTCCAGAACATAGTCCTCATCAATCCCGAAGAAGCAACTGGTTGAGTCGACCAGCTGGAACATCGGGGCGTCTTTTAACATCCAATCAGAGAGGATCGGATCGATGTTCTCCAGAATGATGCTGGCAAACCATTCGCTCAGTTGGTGCAGCAGAGGGGTGGATCTGTTTATCCAAATAGAAAGGATCTCCATCGGGTGGTTCACCATCACTTGGCGGACATAACCCTTGATGCTGATAGGAAAACTTTGCAGTGGCGGGAATCTCACGTATGCGATCAGGGGGGCTTCTGATGGTTTCATTATGACGTTTGGTTTCTTTCTATTGTTCTGTCCTCGTGGGTCCACTTCTATTTAAAACTTTCGGTTTCCTTTGAAGTCGCTATTTGTGACATCACCGACATGTAAGACAACATCAAAACGTTTGTTCTGTAAAATTCCAGAACACTTTCTTTTTCAGCAAAGAATTAGACTCAGGAAATAGAGATGATGTTTTCATTTAAAATTTTTGACAGCCAGCCACAAGAGTTGCAAAGGTGTTTTTTTTTTTTGGTTGTGGGGGGGAGGGGGGGGCAACCGCATAAGTCATGATGATTGGCTAAGGTAGACTAAGATTTCATGGTAAGCCAACTAGAGGCAGTGTTCAGTTGGGCAGGTGTTGTTTACACACAAACACACATTGGGGGTATTGCACAAAATTAGGATAAGGGATTAAGCCACGATATGTTGGGTATCCTGGCTGAATTTAGCCTCAAGCCGGTTGCATGAAAGCAGGTTAAATTTATCCTGGTCAAGTTACTATGGTGATTTATTCTCAGCAGCTAGCCTGCTCCAGACCAGGCTAACAACCAGGCTAAAATAAATCCTGGTCATTCATCTGGTAGTTCTGCTGTCAATCCTGTGAGAAATTACTGTGTTTTACAGCATTTCCGTGGTCTCTCTAAATATGTTGCATCATTTTAATTATCCTGCATTAAAATATTACAGATATATTTGTCACACCGTGGGGAGGTTGTCTTGTCCTGGTTTTGTTTTTGTCTCGTCATTTCCTGTTTTATTTTGAAAGTCTAACTCTCCTCTCGTTTCAGAGCACTTGCCCTTCCTCATGTCTTACCCGTGCGTCTACCGTGATTACCTATAGTCACCACCTGTTCCCGCCATGTGGTTAAATAGTCTGTGTTCCCCTTGTCTTGTGCCAGAGTGTCTTCGTCCCATGACCAGTACCCGAGCCCTTACCCCAAGCCAAAGAGAAATTTCAAGTAAGCCGTCTGTACCTCGAGAAGAGTGATATTTTTTTTTGTTTGTAATCTTGTATCTTAGTTTAGATCCTTGCCTCAGTTAAAATTCCATAGCCGATTGTTTTTCTCATTATGAGTGGTTTTTTTGTTTGTAAATTTTGTATCTCAGTTTAGACCCTCGCCTCAGTTAAATTCCATTAGCCGATAGTTTTCCTCATTATGAGTGATTTTTTTTTTTTTGTTTGTAAATTTTGTATCTCAGTTTAGACCCTCGCCTCAGTTAAATTCCATTAGCCGATAGTTTTCCTCGTTATGAGTGATTTTGATTTAAGCAATAAAGTTTCATAGATAACATTAGGTCCTCTGCCTAGTGGTGTGAGTTGTTTATTTTCCGTTTAATTTTCACTAGGTCAGGTTTTCCTCCTCACGGAGCGCTTTGTGTTAGCCTTTTGCTTTCTTGAGTATAGCCATTTTTCATTCTCCTGGAGTGATTTTTTTTTTTTTTTTTTTTTTTTCTTTGTTTTCTCTTTTTACGTAAGGACATAGTGCCTTCCCCGTGAGTCAGGTTAGAACTAGTGATTTCATAGCCATTGTTTTGTCACTCGGTGCTGAGGTCACTGGTGTTACCAATAAAGCCTGTTTCTCACAAGATCTCTGCGTCTGAGTCCTGCCTTGAGTCCCTGCCTGACAATATTGTCATTTTTCATTTTATTGAAGTCTGACTTTAATTGCAACAGTTTTATATTCATTCATGTGGTATTATTACTGTCAGGCTGAGTTTTATATTGCTATGTTAATAATGGCCACAGAAGACCCGTCTACATCAAGGAAGAGTTTTACAAGATTGTTACAAGAGGTAACATCAATTTAGCCTTTTCAGCAATTTAGAGGCAAAGTGGCTCAGTGCATGACCCGAGAGTCTGTCAGGCTAATCCAAACTACCAGAGACTCTGACAAGGTAAGCCACACATTTTATTTGCAAGCACCTTGGATATTATGAGTGTTAAACTCTGCTATGTAGTTTTATAAATCATATGTTGTGTAGGGGAAAGACAGGGTCCAGAGGCCTTGTCTCTGTTCATGCGTCAATATGAGAGTCAGGTCATCAGAACCTGCTCTGGTGCCGAACAAGTCAAAACAATAAGTAGAAGACATCTGGGGTGCCAGGAAAGAGAACTACACCACACACACACACACACACACACCCACACATAGTGCTGCACAATCACTATGGTTGAAGTTCAAGATAAGGGTGAAGGCTATCCACACAACACACACACACGTAACCTGTCTTAGGTATAAGAAGCATGTCACATGTTTTTCTGGTGGTTCTGTCTCTGACTACGTTGTTAGTAGGGCTGATGTGAATAAAGAGATTCCCCATCTGACACCTGTGTCTGGATTACCTGATTCCTCTTTTCCACCTTTTTCCCCCACAACAGCTGCTTCCTCAGGTGCACTGCTGCGAGACAAAGGCTATGCTTGTGAGTCATTCCTCTTGACTCCCCTTGCGTACCCCCAAACCCCACCACAACAGGCCTACAACCATGCGCATGGCAAAACCAGGGCTCGAATCGAGATGACCTTTGGCCTTTTGAAATCTCGGTTTCAGTGCCTGCACCACCTCAGGGTTTCCCCAAACAGGGCCTGTGATGTCATTGTTGCACACACAGTGCTGCCTAACATTGCAGGCGTAAGAAAGGAGAGAGCCCCCTGAGTGGCTGTCGATGTTGACTGGGAAAATGCTCCTATTTTGCCGGACAGCATTAATGGCAGACTGGTCAGGGAGCAACATATTGCAAATTTTTTCAATTAGCTTTTGGATTTAGTCCATCTTTAATAAAAGAGCTTGTGTTACTTTTTGCTTTGTATATGCATTTTGTCTGGCATTGGTAGCACACAGTGTGTGGTTATCTTTTAAATTCCACTTCACTAAATCAATGGTAGAGTACACATTAATGAAAAAGGAAGACACCACAATGTTTTCTAGTTGGTTTTTTATTTGCCAGTCCTCATTTGGCTGGAACCTGGAATAGGAGGCAAAAGTAACAAATGTGAATACATTGTATTACAGGAATGGTTACAGTGTGCACTGAAATAATCACTTCTCTTTCGAGTTTCTGGATTTCCAGGTCCAGTGTCCTGAGGGTCCTGCATTTTATCTCCAGATCAAGCTCCACTTCTTGAAATTTTCTTTTCTTCAATTTCATTTTCACCTCTGCAAGCTCTCTCCATCTCTCAAGATGCTTGATGTTGAGACTTCTGACCATTTGTGAATTCTGTAAAAGGAATGTCAATTAGCACAGCTGGATTTGTGCATAATGTAGATTTACTTTATCTAATACTCACAATGTTACCAGGCTGCATATGAGGCTGTGATATGTCTGGGTCCTGTTACACAAGCGTTATTTTCTATTAGCACCAAATCACTGCCTTCATATCCATTAAGGACTAATTAAGCAAGATATTTCCACAAAATTGACACGATACCTCAAGCCTGAAGTCCAGTAACACAGTCTCCTCGTCTGCAGATGTACCTTCCCCCTGCCATATTCATACACTCATCAAGAGAACTTGCCAGTTTTACTGTGTGGGCTTTTTTTTCAGCAGACACCTAATCTATTCACCTGATTTGTTCATTGTTATCTACACTGAAGTCACTTACCAACCTGCAAAATGTTCCTATATTTAATTTAAATTTTCTGCCAGGTCCTTTTCTGACCAGACAAGTTTGTTCTTTATGAAGGACAGATGAATAAAATAGACAATAAAATAAAATAAAATAAAAAATCATGGGAAAAACAGATTAAATAGATAACACTGACACACATTGTAGATAATTGTCTGCGCTTAATTATAATCTACATTTCCTGAGTAACATGCACTTCTGCTTGCCACATTTGACACAAAGTGCCACATAGTGTACATTACACTGTTGATTAGTGGACTTGAAAAATAATTCCTTTATGACAGTTCCAGTGGAGCACTGTTTAATTGTACATTTTCGGACTACTTACGCATTAAGCTGGTCCGCTACTGTCTAATTTGATTTTGATTTGATTTTGTTTATTTGCACTTTTATATATATATATATAAAAAATAAAAAATAAAAAATAAAGAAACATTACTTCTTCTTCTTCTTCTCCTTTCGGCTTTTCCCTTCAGGGGTCGCCACAGCAAATCAGTTGCCTCCATCTAAGCCTGTCTTCTGCATCCTCTTCTCTCACACCAACCACCTTCATGTCCTCTTTCACTACATCTATAAACCTCCTCTTTGGTCTTCCTTTAGGCCTCCTGCCTGGAAGTTCAAAACTCAGCATCCTTCTACCAATATATTCACTATTTCTCCTCTGGACATGTCCGAACCATCTCAGTCTGGCCTCTCTGACTTTATCTCCAAAACCTCTAACATGTGCTGTCCCTCTGATGTACTCATTCCTGACCCTATCCAGCCTGGTCACATCCAAAGAGAACCTCAGCATCTTCATCTCTGCTACCTCCAGCTCTGCCTCCTGTCTTTTCCTCAGTGACACTGTCTCTAGACCAAACAACATCGCTGGTCTCACCACAGTTTTGTACACCTTTCCTTTCATTTTAGCTGAAACTCTTCTATCACACATCACACCTGACACTTTTCTCCACCCGTTCCAGCCTGCCTGCACACGCTTCTTCACCTCTTTTCCACACTCTCCATTGCTCTGGACTGTTGACCCTAAGTACTTAAAATCCTCCACCTTCTTTATCTCTTCTCCCTGTAACCTCACTCTTCCACTTGGGTCCCTCTCATTCACACACATATACTCCGTCTTACTGCGGCTAACCTTCATTCCTCTCCTTTCCAGGGCAAACCTCCACCACTCTAGCTTCTCCTCCACCTGTTCCCTGCTCTCACTACAGATCACAATGTCATCTGCAAACATCATAGTCCATGGAGATTCCTGTCTAACCTCGTCTGTCAGCCTGTCCATCACCATCCCTGATCCCTGATGCAGTCCCACCTCCACCTTGAACTCCTCTGTCACACCTACAGCACACCTCACCACTGTCTTACAGTCCTCATACATGTCCTGCACCGCTCTAACATACTTCTCTGCCACTCCAGACTTCCTCATACAATACCACAGTTCCTCACTGAGCACCCTGTCATAAGCTTTCTCCAGATCTACAAAGATACAATGCAGCTCCCTCTGACCTTCTCTGTACTTCTCTATCAACATCCTCAAAGCAAATACTGCATCTGTAGTACTCTTTTTTGGCATGAAACCATACTGTTGCTCACAAATGCTCACTTCTGCCCTTAGTATAGCTTCAACTACTCTTTCCCATAACTTTTTGGTTGTGTTGGTTTTTTTTATTATTGTTTATTTCACGAACACATACTCAGTATGTACGAACCAGAGAGAGACGGAGAATGGATTCTGGTCTGGAGCAGAAAGAAGCGACGCGCTCTTAGAGATGGTGGAGCGCCGCCGCGTTTAACGTCCTCCTCACCGTTATCAACCATGGGACAACCGCTTCCAGTCCCGCAGCTATGCCTCAGTCACTAGAGTCAATTACCGATGCCGGGACGGGAGCTACGATCGGCGGAGATACCAGAGTGCCGCCCCACCCGCGCAGCCGCGCCGTGCCATTATACTACAGTACAACGGCCGACGGCAGTACCGATATTTCCCAAGAGGTCAGCGGGACTTCCAGCAACCACAGGACCGCCGGCCACGCTCCATCCCTGTGATTCGGCAGGACCAACTGTCACGCCGCATCTTTCTCCAGCTCAACGCGCACGCGCGCCGGCAACGCACCGGCGCTCCCTCCCGCTCCAACCAGATCACTCACCCGGTGGAATCCAATGATCCGGATTTTAATCTCAAGGTCCGGATCCTCTATAAAGTGATTAAGGCGGCTAACCATCTAAAGAATGCAATAGCGGATGACCCGCCCCCTTTCATCATTTTCATAACTTAGCAGCTGATTGACATCATCAAGCCAGCCTTCCCTTCTGAAGCCATCAACCTCCTATTGGAAGGCAATGCCAAAAACTGGCAGAATACCACTTTGATAGCGTCATGGAAGCTGAAGTCAACAAACTCACCTGCTTCCAGGACCCTGATTGGCAGGGTCCATTCCTTGTGGCTTCTTCTTGGGTCAGGAGGAGATTTGGTAGGAGACTCGATTCTGAGACCATACAGCAGATTGAGGCTTTCATCATAAGTTATCTTGCGGACTTCCAACAACCTACCCAGACTACAGCCCCAGCCCAAACACAACAAGGGACTCCCTCTACAGCACAGGTATCTCCGCCAGGACCCTCCAGTCAACAGGCCGGTGACTGTTTTCCGGGCAACTTCCCCCCCACCACCCTCTATTGATGCCACACCTGCAAATGCTGCTCCATCAGCATCATCCATTGTTACCAGGAGATCCCAGGGCACATCCATGCCCCCACCGAGGCCTCCACCACCCATCAGAACCCAAGTACAAGTCCATAGAACCGTCTCGCCGACTCCTTCTACTTCCATTACTAAGACCTGTACTGCTGCGACCATGACAGAACCCATTCAGAATGGCAAACTGGCAAATACAGCCCACACAAGAGAGCAATCCCCCCTCCCCCCTTCCCCCATGCCCCTTCCTCTTACCTGCCAGTCCTGTGTCTCCGCCGCAGCCAGGCCCTCTTTCTACTACTCCTAACACTCCAACGTCTCCTTCTTCTCATCCGGTGGTCACTCCTCCTCCTTCCTCCCAATCGACCAGGATCCTGAAACCACCGACCACCACACCGGGCCCAAAAGCACAGAGGATAACCCAAGTAATTAGGAGACCCACTTCTGCCCCCAGTCCTACTGTTTTCAGCCAAAGATATAGTCTGATTCCCAAACTAATTCAGACACACAATCCCTGTGTCACCTTCGATGATGGGAATATCATCTCCCTCACTCCTGAGAAGCAAGACAGTCCAGCTCAAACAGCATCATCTCCTCTTCCCTCACAACCCAGCTCCTCCTCCGCCCCCACCATCCAGAATTTGACATAACCAGACTCCAGCCCTACAAGTCCAGCACCTGGAAATTCCACTCCCACACGCAGACCCACACGTCACATTAATACATTGAAAAAAGTTAAAGAGTGGGTTCTAAATGTGAGAAGCAAATTTCTCATCTTGGGAGATTCCAACCTGGACAGGTGCTCACCCTACCAGCATCCAGATGTTCAGGTTGACAGCTACCCGGGTGCCAACTTCAGGCATGCAGCGGCCCTCATCAGCAAAGCCACCTGCTCCACTCAGCCAACAAAGATCATTCTGGCCTTTGGACTGAATCACCGCTCCCAAAACACTCAGGCCACAGCGGTGAAACAGCTCCAGGCTGCAGTCAGAGCAGCTAAGCAGCGCTTTCCCAGGGCCAAGGTTATGATACCAGCCACTGACTTCTCTCCAGCTCTCCCTCAGCAGGAGAGATTCAACCTGAATGCTCTCAGCAGGTACATTTATGAAAACTGTGACTTTATTCCCAAATTGACTATGTACCAGTTCAACACAGAACTGGACCGGGTATATTGGTCCAGAACGACGGTTTCTGCCATGCTGGAGCACTGGGTGAAACATTTAAACTGAGTGACCGCTCAAACCTGCCCGCTCAGGAGGGGTTTAAGAATGTTTTGCTCTTATGTAGTAAAGTTTCTCTGTCCACCCCACAGCTTGCTCTTCTCAACAGAGGCCTTAGTTTTATTCCCACACTTGGTATCAATAATAAAAATAACAGGCAACAGTCTAGATTTGACCTGCAAAACTACCATAGAAGATTAAAGTTGGCAGCTTTCTATAGTGATGACGGTGATTCTGTGCCGCAACCATTCACTCCCACATCAACTTGGGCCCCTCCTGAAGCGCAATTACCTCCCCAAATTGTTCAACTGATCAGGAAAGACAAAAATTACTTTGATAAACATTACAAAACCCAGCATGTCAAACATAATATAACGCAAGAAGAGAATCATGCCTTAAAATAACTAATTAAGAATAAAGATATTATTATCAAACCAGCCGATAAGGGCAGTGCCCTGGTAATTATGGATAGGGAACAGTATTTGTGGGAAGGATACAGACAATTAAATAATATGGAGTATTATTCTAAATTACAGAAACCAATTTATCTGGACAACATCCCATTAGTGAACCAAATTATTAATAAACTCCATGAGAGGAAATTTATTAATTTGAAACAAAAAAACTATTTACTTTGTGATTCAGAACCCAAACCTAGACGCTTTTACATGTTGCCTAAAATACATAAGGACCCTGCTAAGTGGAGCAAGCCTTTTGAGATCCCCCCTGGTCAACCTATAGTTTCTGACTGGAGGAGTGAGACCTACAGGACAGTGGAGTTCCTGGACTTTTACCTGAACCCACTGTCCATTATACACCAGAGTTATATTAAAGATAGATATGATTTTATAGATAAGGTTAAAAGCTTGCACATTCCGACACATTCGATCCTTTTCACTATCGATATTGATAGCCTCTATACAAACATTGGCATAAAGGAGGGCATCCAATCAGTGAGAAACATTTTTTCCAAAAACTATGACAAAAAAAGACTGGAAAAAGAATTACTACAACTTTTAGAGATTAATTTAACTAGGAATGATTTTGAATTTGATGGTCATTTCTTTTTACAAATTAAGGGCACAGCGATGGGTAAGAAATTTGCGCCCGCTTACACCGACATTTTTATGGCAGATTCGGAGACGGTTGCCCTCCAACAATGTGACAAAAGGCCCATCCACTATTACAGATATTTAGATGAGATCTGGGGCATATGGACCCATTCAGAGGTTAATTTCAAGCTCTTCCTGAATACTCTTAATAATTACAATCTGTCTAAATTAAAACCACTCTAATAAATAAATAAGTAATAAATATGTTCTGTTCATAAAATTAATGTCATTATAATGCATTTACATGATTGAGATAATTACATAAAATCAGTCAGTTCATATTTTGGCCAAAATTAAAAAAAATAAATAACTGCAGTTGTGAGAATGACATGTTAATATGTCTATTACAGTGTACAGGCACATGATGTACTCATTTTGTCACATATCCTTATTGTACCTGTCTGTCAGCTCAGTAGCCATGGTTATGAAAAAAAACAAACTATCACCCAGACAGGCTAAGGGGGTGGGGCATCCGGGATGCACGTAGAAACAACCACAGAGAGGCGGGATGCACATGGAGTCGGGAACGACGCTTGCAATGTAGCATTTGCTGTCGTGCTAAGTATTACCTTCATTTCCAGTGTTAAATGCAGAGTTTATCCAGGGAACAGGGGCATACTAAATTTTACTATAGGTAAATGTTGTTTATGTACGTTTGTGGTAAATACGGACTGTTTTACTATTGTTTGATTGTGAATGCTAAACGTGATTAGCGATTAGCTCGTGTTGTGCTAGTAAAAATCAAAATCAAATCAAATCAGATTTATTTGTATAGCGCCAAATCATAACAAAGTTACATCAAGGCACTTTACATATAGAGCAGGTCTAGACCAAACTCTTTATAAAATTATTTAAAGAGACCCAACAGATCCCCCGATGAGCAAGCACTTGGCGACAGTGGCAAGGAAAAACTTCCTTTAAGAGGCAGAAACCTCGGGCAGAACCAGGCTCGGGGGGGCGGCCATCTGCCTCGACCGGTTGGGTTGAGAGAGGGAGAGAGTATCAGTATTGATTTTATACATATTTGAATGTAGTAGCCTAACGTTACTCGAGGTGTTATTATGGTATGTTATGTGAACTCGGAATGAGCTTACAAAAATGCACAGAGACTATGATTATGAGTGATTTAGAGCCGTGTGTATGTTTGCCAAAGATCTGGACCAGGACACACACCTTGGACCTGTTTTTTTTGTGGTGCTCTCGGCTAACTGCAGTGTGTGAGCGGCAGTGTGCGGCAAGTTAGCAGTCCCTGGGTTTTTCCCTTTCCCTCTCTCCTCATCCATTCCCCATCATCAGTCCCGTCATTACTAATCCCCTCATCATCACTGACCAGCAACATACCAACTGACTGGAGACTGTGAGTACAAACAGTTGCATATGCACTGGATTTATTTTATTTGGTTTGGTTAAGCAAAGTGGTCAAAAGGTTTGAGACCCCATCACCCACAAGCAACGATTCAGGCCTGCACTGTTTTTTTTTTTCAGACTATATTGGGGTTGTGTGCACACAGGTTTTATGTGAGAAAATGGTGTTGCATTCAGGGTCTAGTAAAGGACACAGATATTGAGAGTTTTTCGTGTAAGAGAGTATTCTGTATTACATGTGAAATAATTTGCTTTGTTTTCAATACTTTATTAATATAAAAGAAACAAAAATACACTTGGAAGAATTTCTGTTTATTCTTAGTAGGATTTTCATTTTACTTTATTTCATGTTCTACTAAGTGGAAGCACCAAAAAAAAACAAAAAAAACCCCAACAAAATAAAAACGTATGCACTTACCTTATCTCTGGAAGACAGGAAAGGGGAATTTTTTCTCTGTTATGTACAGGTTAATACAGCACCACACAACAAAAATTAAGAAGCCAGAGCCCGCCCTAATATTAAAGGTGAGTCAGAATAAGGGGTTATTCCTCATTTTACAGGGCGTGCGCTACATAAATGGAGGCACCGCTGGGATATTTTTATTTTTTTTTAGTTTTCCAGAATTCCTTGCTTTGTAAAGTAAATGACCAATTTTTCCCTCAACTGGTTTAATTTGTAAAGCATTTTTTTTCCCACACAGTGCACAGTACAATAGCCCCAAACAGCTACAGACATGTGTCAATCAGCCCAACTTGAGTTAAGTAAACTGGTGTAGAGGGGAGGGAATTCCTGTAGAAAAAGCCCTGATGTTATATGGTGTACCAGAAGATGAAGACATTGTAATAATAGAGGAAACTATGCAAACTATTAAAATACTGGGCAGAGTCAGGGTGAGAGGAAAAATCCAAAGCTATTACTGTTTTATGTGAGTGTAGAGAAGACATAGACCCGTCCACGGTTCCACTAGAACTAAACTCACCCACAGAAGGTGTTATTTGCACAATAGTGATCGCTCAACTTCAAAAAGGTGAGGCAGACAACTTCTCAGAGAAATTAGCTCAGTTTCTTCAAAATGAAGGAAAAACAATAAACGACATCCCAACAGTAATCCCTAGTGGCGGTGAATGGAACAGCACTCCTGAATCCATAATTCGTGCTGTTGGTGAAGTACTGAGACAGAGCTCTAAGTCCACTGAGAGTAACAACTATTGCCGTCTCAGAACTTTTTCAGGTATCAGCCCCACTCCACTCGGTGAGGAGAGCTTGGTCAACTGGGTGGATCAGGCAAGGTTTATGGCTAAAGAATATGAGTGCTTGGAAAAAGAGAAAAAAACCAGCCAGCCATGGAGATCATCCAAGCCATTCGGTGGTCAAATCCTGATGCTAGTTGTATGGATTACATACAGGCTATAGATAATACCTTTGGAAGTACTGAGTCAGGAGAAGACCTTTACCTGTCCTTTAAGTCTCTTTATCAGAAACCAAATGAAGGATTATCTGAGTTCTTGCGCAGACTAGAAAAATCCCTCAGTAAAGTCATTCGCAGATGTGGTCTGCCAGGTAAAGCAGGTAACCTAGCTAGACTTGACCAGCTCATTAAAGGTGCAGTTCAGTCAGATCTCATGTTGATCCAGCTTAATCTGAGAGATAGATAACCCGCCAACATTTCTAGACCTGCTGAAAGAGATCAGAGAGGCAGAAGATCTTGAAGCTGCTAGGCGTGGTCTCAGGAAGCCTGCACCTTGTCAACATGTACATGTAACACAAGCAGAGAAAGGAACAGAGTTAGATGTGCATCATGAAACTCAACTCAGAGCAGAGATTGCAGAGTTAAAAGCTAAACTTAAAGAACAAAGAAACACACTGTCTCAGTCAACCAATGAGAGTTATACAAAAAGGTCCAAGGAGGAAAGTAACACTAAAAGTCAACCTAACCAGGAAATACAGTCACTGAGAACAGAAATAAACAGTCTGAAAGAACAGTTAAGAGTCATGACAGTGCAGTCTACTCACTACTCAAAGGGAAAATGAGAGTATGACAGAAACAAAGTACCCTTAAACCTAAAAGCTACTCCCTTTAAAGTTCAGCCTAAAGAAGAGTGTACTGGGTTTTTCTGCTATAAATGTGGAGAGGATGGGCACGTAGCAACTAAATGCACTGCTCCAAAGAACTCCTCAAAAGTGATAAAAAAAACTCATATGCCAAGTCCGTGGAAGCCCTACAGAACAAAAAGAGAGCTCTAAAAGCCCAGACAATGACATTGCTAGGGTGAACACAATGGAAGCTCCTAAAACAGACTCTGACCTACCTGAAGGACTTGTTGCCCCATCATCCATCTGTACCATTAAAGTCAATGATCTTACCTGTGATGCTCTTATGGATTCCGGGTCAAATGTAACCATCATTTTTGGAGGCTAGTATGAAAAGCATCTCTCACATGTCCCCATACAGCCATTCTCCCGACTTGCCATTTGGGGTCTTGCTGATTCTGAATATCCCTACAGAGGCTTTTTTGTGACGGAGATGGAATTTCCAGAGGAAATATCAGGAGTTAAAGGCCCCGTCGCGGTTCTGGCCCTTGTACGTCCAGAGCCTCAGCATGGACAGCAGACACCTGTCCTAGTGGGAACAAATGCTTTTTTGTTTCACAGATTGTGGAACATTGTACACGGCCTGAAGTCTCATTGAATGTACCTTGTGTTGGCTGCCTGTTTCTTTTGCAAACAGATACAGTCTAAGGCAAACTTACCTCAGAAACATGCAGAGGAAGAAACCGTCGGACAAGTGAGATGGCAAGGTTCGGGTCCACTCTCCATACCTCCTGGAGAGAAAGTGTATGCGATCTGTAAAGTTGAGAAACAGTCAGTGTCATCCAGTAACATCATTCTCATTGACAATCCAGTCACATCACAGCTTCCAGCTGGAGTCATGATACAACCAGGAGTACTTCCTGACATCAACATTGATTTAAACAACTTTACAGTACTGCTACATAACCAGACCCAGAAACCTACCTCCATCCAGATTGGTACAGTCATTGCAGAAATGTATGCTGTAGATACTGTTATTTCCTCAAGTTCGTCAGACAAACTCTCTGATACTCTTGACCCAGAGCTCTTTGACTTTGGAGACTCACCTGCTCCAGAGAAATGGAAGGAAAGACTCCTTCAGGAGCTTGCGGGAAGACGAGATGTTTTCTCTATCCATGAATGGGATGTTGGCTTGGCCTCTGGAGTACAGCACCAAATCCGATTGAGGGACTTGACCCCTTTCAGAGAGAGATCCCGGCGGTTAGCTCCAGCTGACATAGATGATGTAAGATGACACATACAGCAGCTGCTCGCTGCAGGTATAGTGAAAGAATCACGGTCCCCCTATGCATCGCCCATAATGGTGGTGCATAAGAAAAATGGCTCCATCAGAATGTGCATCGATTATCGCACCCTCAATAGTCGGATGATACCAGACCAATACACCACACCCCGTATTGACGACGCATTGGATTGCCTAACTGGCAGCAAGTGGTTTTCCGTATTGGATCTTCGTAGTGGATACTACCAAATCGCGATGAGTGAACAAGATTAAGAGAAGACAGCATTTATCTGTCCTGTTGGCTTTTACAAATTTGAGAGGATGCCACAAGGCATAACTGACGCGCCAGCCACCTTTCAACGCCTCATGGAGAAGGCAGTTGGCGACATGCATCTCCTCCAAGTAATTGTCTACCTGGACAATATTATTGTCTTTGGGAAAACCCTAGAAGAGCACGGACAACGCTTTCTAAAAGTCCTTGACCGTCTCCAGGAAGTCGGACTCAAAGTCTCATTGGACAAATGCCAGATCTGTCAACCCAAAGTCAAGTATGTAGGGCACATTGTGTCTGAAACAGGAATCGCCACACACCCAGAAAAGGTCGAATTGGTGAAACACTGGAAAGAGCCGACTGATCTGAAGAGCCTCAGGTTGTTTCTCGGTTTCTGTGGCTACTATTGTAGATTCATTGCCAACTACTCCCATATAGTTCGTCCATTTACCGAGCTCACCAAAGGGTATCCCCCTGCCCAGAAACGGAGGAAAACACACACCACTGATCCAACAAAGACCTACCTCAAGGTATTTGAGCCATTTGGAGAAAGATGGGATCAGTCTTGCCAAGACGCCTTTAAGAAGGTTATTGACTGTCTCATAAATGCCCCTGTTCTGGCTTTCGCTGACCCTGCAAGGCCCTACATTTTACACATTGATGCTAGCACGAGTGGGCTAGGTGCAATGTTAAATCAGGAACACCCAGAAGGTCTTAGGCCCGTGGCTTTTGTGAGCTGGAAACTCAACCAGACAGAGCAGCGATACCCTGCACATCAGCTAGAATTCTTAGCGTTAAAGTGGTCCGTAGTCGACAAGTTTCATGACTACTTATATGGAGCCCATTTCACGGTGAGGACTGACAATAATCCCCTCACTTATGTACTCACGTCGGCCCGTTTGAACGCTACAGGACATCGCTGGCTAGCAGCTTTAGCAACTTATGACTTCACAATACAGTACAGACTTGGTCGTCAAAATGTGGATGCTGCTCTGTTATCCAGGCAGTATGCCATTGAAAACCAAAAAGATTGGACAATCATTCCACCATCAGATATCAAAGCTCTCTGTAAATGGGCCCATGCCACAGAAGGCTCAGGTGTACCACCAAGACTATTAGACCAGCTTGGCGTCTCTCCAGAAATTGTTCCTGAGGTATACGCTTGCTCAGTAAGACTCAGTGGAAACACCATTGATCAGCTAAGTCCAAGAGAGCTCCAGCTTGCTCAGGAGTTAGATCCTGCCGTTGGTCCAGTAAAAGCTGCCATTGAAGCTGGCAAAATCCCAGTTCACACCAAGAATGATCCCTCTGATGTAGCTTTGATTTGTTGAGAAGCCCCTAAGTTACTGCTTAGAGATTGCACAGAGTGAGACAAACAGCAACAGGTAAAGAGACAAAACAACTAGTCTTACCTGAGAAATTTTGAACCACAGTCTTATATCCCTCCATGATGAATGTGGACACTTAGGGATTGAGAAAACCTCAGAGCTTCTCAAAGATAGGTTTTATTGGCCACATATGTCTATTGAAGTTGAACAATACATCAAGACGTGTGGAAGATGCATTTCCAGAAAAACGCTTCCCCAGCGCTCAGCCACGCTAAATGAGATCACTAGTACGGGCCCGTTGGACCTCGTCTGCATAGATTTCTTGCAGATAAAACCTGACAGCAAAGGCATAGCCAACGTGTTAGTCGTTACCAACCATTTCACATGGTACACTCAGGCCTTTCTGACTAGAGATCAAAAGTCCATGACCGTCGCTAAAGTACTATGGGAGAAGTAGTTCGTTCATTATGGTCTTCCAGATCCATTCGGATCAAGGGAGAGACTTTGAGAGTAAAGTCATAAAGCAGCTTCTCTCTAGTATGGGAATCATAAAGTCACACACATCTCCTTATCATCTTCAGGGTGATGCCCAACCTGAGCGATTCAACCACACCCTGCAAAATGAAAAGAAGCACAAGTGGAGTCAACACATTAGTCAGTTAGTACATGTATATAAATGTACTAAAAATGATGCCACAGGATACTCTCCATATTTCCTCATGTTCCGCAGGGAGGCGTGATTGCCTGTGGATATTTGCTTCAACACCTGTCTTGATGGAGAACATGAACATGACCATCTTCAGTATTTCAGCAAGTTGAAACAAGACTTAGAAAGCCTACAAACTTGCAACTGATGCTGCTGACAAAAGTCACTTGAGGAACAAGTCTCAGTATGATCGCCGTGTTCGAGGTCGGCCATTGGCAGAAGGAGACAGAGTCCTATTGGAAATCTTGGCCTTACTGGGAAGCACAAGCTTCAAGACAGATGGAAGTCCACTCCTTATGTTATTGTAAAACTGTTGCCTAACTTACCTGTCTATGAAGTTAAGCCAGAGTGTGGCCCCGGAAGTGTCAGAACTCTTCACAGAGACCATCTCCTGCCAATCGGTTAGCTGGTAAGGATGACAGATCTCTCGGCTCAAACAACCAAACCCACGGAACTCTCTGTCACAAGGTCACAAAACCTAAGGAAGCATCACAAGCACCCACAGACGGAGCCTGTGGCTAGTGGTTCTTCTGATTCAGAATCCGAGTTTGATGAGATCCCTGGATGTCAGTCCTTTGACATTGATGAATTTGAAAGACATGTGTGGTCTACTTACCGTCAGTCAAATTGGAGCCCTAGATTCATGGATGAGAACATGGATGTGGCAAGAAATTATGAAAGTGACGCAGACTTTCCTGATGAAAAGTCATCTGATGACACAGAACCTGAAAACACAGGAGATGAAACACAGACAGGACAAGAACTAACCTCATCTAGTAAAAAGGATGCTAGAAGTAAAGATAACCCAACTAGACATTCACAAAGACAAAACAAGCCAGTCATTGGTTTGACTTATGACAAACCAGGCCATTCTATGGACGAACCAGTAACTATTGTACATCATGATATGGTCATTCAGTTAAATCTGAATCCACAAGCTACTGATAGTTCAAAAGATAGAGGTCCTACACCTGCTAGGAGAACCCCACTAAAGAAACATAGGATTAGATGAGGACATTTAATGGTTTAGAAGGGGGAGGGTGTAACCCTGTCTAAATTAAAACCACTCTAATAAATAAATAAGTAATAAATATGTTCTGTTCATAAAATTAATGTCATTATAATGCATTTACATGATTGAGATAATTACATAAAATCAGTCAGTTCATATTTCGGTCAATAGGTTAAAAAGTAACCGCAGTTGTTGATATTATATGTGAGAATGACATGTTAATATGTCTATTACAGTGTACAGGCATCTGATGTACTCATTTTGTCACATATCGTTATTGTACCTGTCTGTCAGCTCAGTAGCCATGGTTATGAAAAAAACTATCATCCAATCAGACAGGCTCAGGGGGTGGGGCATCCGGGATGCACGTAGAAACAACAACAGAGAGGCGGGACGCACATGGAGTCGGGAACAACACATGCAATGTAGCATTTGCTGTCGTGCTAAGTATTGCCTTCATTTCCAGTGTTAAATACAGAGTTTATCCACAGAACAGGGGCATACTAAAATTTACTGTCGGTAAATGTTGTTTATGTACGTTTGTGGTAAATACGGACTGTTTTACTATTGTTTGATTGTGAATGCTAAACGTGATTAGCGATTAGCTCGTGTGGTGCTAGTATTGATTTTACACATATTTGAATGTAGTAGCCTAACGTTACTCGAGGTGTTTAATGTGTGTTATTATGGTATGTTATATGAACTCGGAATGAGCTTACAAAAATGCACAGAGACTATGAATATGAGTGATTTAGAGCCGTGTGTATGTTTGCCAGAGATCCGGACCAGGACACACACCTTGGACCTTCTTTTTTGTTGTGCTCTCAGCTAACTGCAGTGTGTGAGCGGCAGTGTGTGCGGCAAGTTAGTTCCTGGGTTTTTCCCTTTCCCTCTCTCCTCATCCATTCCCCGTCATCACTAATCCCCTCATCATCACTGACCAGCAACATACTAACTGACTGGAGACTGTGAGTATAAGCAGTTGCGTATGCACCAGATTTATTTTATTTGGTTTGGTTAAGCAAAGTGGTCAACAGGTTTGAGACCCCAACGCCCACAAGCAACGATTCAGGCCTGCACTGTTTTTTTTTCAGACTATATTGGGGTTGTGTGCACACAGGTTTTATGTGAGAAAATGGTGTTGCATTCAGGGTCTAGTAAAGGACACAGATATTGAGAGTTTTTCGTGTAAGAGAGTATTCTGTATTACATGTGAAATAATTTGCAAAAATACACTTGGAGGAATTTCTGTTTATTCTTAGTAGGATTTTCATTTTACTTTATTTCATGTTCTACTAAGTGGAGGCACCAAAAACACAAAACAAAATAAAAACATATGCACTTACCTTATCTCTGAAAGAAAGGAAAAGGGAATTTTCTCATTTGTTACGTACAGGTTAATACGGTACCACACAACAAAAATTAAGAACCCAGAGCCCGCCCTATTATTAAAGGTGAGTCAGAATAAGGGGTTATTCCTCATTTTACAGGGCGTGTGCTACACGTCTATTAGGCTAAAATCCACTATTAATCATAATTCAATTGACTTCTTGGACACAACAACATTTAAAGGACCCAAATTTAAGGAAACAAATAGAGTAGATATTAAAGTATTTTTCAAAGAGACGGATACACACGCATTACTCCACAAGACCAGCTTTCATACCAAACATACATTTGCAGGCCTGGTCAAATCACAATAATTACGGTTCCACAGGATCTGCACTCAAATTGAAGATTTCAAACAGACCTCTCGGGTACTATTCTCCACATTGGCCAGCAGAGGGTACTCTAGGACCTTTCTTAGACAATGTTTCAAACAGTTCCTCCAAATTAAACCCATTCAAGTGTCCAGCATCATTCCTTTTATCACCAACTATTCGGCCTCCACAGTACAGCTGGTCAGAGAAATCAGGAACAACTTTGAACTCGCCAAAAGACGAAGGGAGCTCCTCTACTATAGGATCATTGCTTTATTCAGAAGGAATAAACATTTGAAGGATTACCTGGTGAAAGCCCAAATTAAACTACTGGATCCTCGTAAGACTAGACATATTACTGATTTCTTTAAAAGAGTCTGGGTGTCTAATAATAGAACCAAAAATGTATACAAAATCCAATATCAGGGAAATATTTTATCCAAAAATTGCATTTATGTAATTATTTGTAAACAATGTGGCCTACAATATTTTGGTGAAACTGGTAACACCATTAGCACCAAATTCACACAACACAGACATAATGTTTTAAGGAGGAAAGACATCCACACTCTGTTGGTTAAACATTTCATAGAGCACGGCTGGAACTCCGCACAGGCCTCTGTCTTAGAAAGCAATCCCAATTGGACTAGAGCCCAACGACAGAGAGCTGAGAAGGCCTGGATTGCAAGATGGAGTACTAGATATCCACAGGGCCTCAACAAGGATTAGGAGGGACACTTAGCAGGATTGGATGGAGTGTGCACGGACTGTGCCGCCGCTTCACGGCGACACAGCCCTTTAATCATCTTCCCCTAATCATGCCGGTGTCTCCAGTCCCAGTGAGTAATCTCTGCCTCCTCCTTCCCGTGGATCTCACATTCCAAAATAATTCTAAAATTACTACTCTATTCCAATCACTTGGCTTCTTGCCCTTAACTAGGTAATCCCATATACTAACCTTAACCCGGTCAATTAGCCCTAACCTTAACCAGTTAACCAGTTTGAAACAAATACACTCTATGTATATACAGAGTGTTGCATGATACGAGATATAAGTATTATGTTTGAAATGAAAACAAATAGAAATACAAATTGAATTTGTCGTCCTGTATTGTCTGTACAGATTATCTACACATTCACAGCCCCGATAGATTCTGGCTTAGGTCATGTTTAAGATCATGGTAACAGACACTGGAACGGACAAGACTATGAGTTGGACATGTGACTCAATGAAGGATAGGGGCATGGACCTATTCTCTAGGACTAGAATTGGGCAGAATAGTTCGAAGGGCAAAGTGAGCCTGGATGGAGAAAATGGTAGGTTGGAGGGAAACAAGCTCCGGGTTTGTCCTTGTGGTTGGCAGAAAGTAACATCAGTTAGAGGGCTTAGAGTGCATCAGGGAAGAAAGAGATGTGTGGGAAAGGAAGGGCAGTGTGGCCGCATTGATCAGTACTTGTTAAGAAGTCAATTGAGTAAGTCGGATGAAATCCAGCGACAGGTAGAAAACCACAGTTCAAAAGATATCAATAACACAGCTACAAAGGTGGAGGAGGAGGTTATAAGAAGGGATGCAGCTGATACTGAGGTGAACAGGCCAGTCAAAGAGAAAAATATGGAGCAGAAAGCTAGAGTTAAATGGCCTAGGGCAAATAGCAGCAAAGAATGGGAGACAGTCAACAGGGATTTGTCAGTAATTTTAAGCAGACTAAGAGGAAACGCAAGCGATAGATTAGAGAAGATGGGAGGTATAATTTACTCGTATGGTGTTGAAAGATTTGGGGTGCAAGACAGAAAGAGGGTTGAAAGAGTACAGTTAATTAAGTCTAGACGGCAAAGAGAAATGGAGAAGCAGGCTAGCAGTGCTCATAAGGGCCGAATATCTTAGGAAAAAGAGAAAGAAGAAAGAATATGTTAGGACAGCGTTTTACAGGGACCCATTTAAGTTTGTTAAAGGATTGTTTAACCAGGAAAAGGGAGGGCAGTTTAAAGCAACAAAGTTAGAGGTAGAAAAGTACATAAGAAATACATATTCAGATTTTGAGCAGAATAGAGTGGTAGGCCTTCCACCTGACATGCCACCATTAGGGGAGATAGATCAAGAGATGGATGTTAGACCACCTAGATGGAAGGAGGCTGAGGAAGTAGTCAGGCGTGCAAAGACTTCTTTGGCCCCAGGGCCAAATGGAGTCCCCTAACGGGTTTATAAAAGCGCACCTGATATCCTAAGGTTTTTGTGGAGGCAATTAAGAATAGTTTGGGAGAAACAGTTTATTCCCAGAGCATGGCGTAGGGCAGGAGGTGTTCTTATTCCAAAGGAAAAGGAGTCTTCAGACCTGAGTCAGTTTCAGATGATCTCTCTTAAATGTAGAGGGGAAGATTTTCTTTAGTGTAGTCGCACGGAGACTAGCTAGTTACCTAGAAAGGAATAGCTTAATAGACACTGCAGTACAGAAGGCAGGAATACCAGGTTTCGCAGGGTGTTTAGAGCACACTAGCATGATTTGGCATCAGATTCAGGCAGCCAAGAGTGGGAAAAGAGACTTGCATGTAATATTTTTGGACTTAGCCAATGCATTTGGTTCAGTGCCACGTAGCCTTATTTGGGAGGCGTTTGATTATTTTAGAGTGCCTGGAGTAGTTGTCAATTTAGTAAGAGCATATTTCCAGGATATCAGACTATGCTAAAGTACAGCAGGCTTTACAACTGGTTGGCAGAGGCTAGAAATAGGCATTATGGCAGGGTGTACGATTTCTCCATTAGCATTCACAATGGCGATGGAGGTAATTATTAGAGCTTCTAAGTGGATTGTAGGTGGAGAGAGGCGAAAGGATGGGATGCGCCTCACACCAATTAGGGCATACATGGATGATATGACGTTGGTAACTACAACGGTGCCATGTATGAAAAGAGTACTTGAGAGACTTAATAAAAACTTAAAGTGGGCTAGTATGAAAATCAAGCCTAGTAGGTCTAGAAGCATCTCAATAAGTAGAGGGAGATTAAGTGATCGAAAGTTTATAGTAGATGAAGAGGAAATTCCAATGATTAGGGAAAAATCAGTAAAGAGTCTAGGTAGGTGGTACAAGGCAGACTTGCATGATGGAGAACAGGTAGTGCACATTCGGAAGGATGTTGCTGAAGGACTGGATAGAATAGATAAATCAGGGCTTCCAGGAAAGTTGAAGCTGTGGTGTTTGCAGTTCGGATTATTTCCCAGGTTGATGTGGCCACTGTCTGTATATGAGATTCCATTATCTGCTGCAGAGAAAATTGAAAGATTAGTAAGCTTTCACATTAGGAAGTGGCTAGATGTTCCTAGATGTTTAAGTACTGTGGCAGTGTATGGGAAAGGCATACTTCAGCTCCCATTATCTAGTCTAGTGGAGGAGTTTAAATGTACTAAGGTTAGGGCAGAGCTCCTGTTACCTGGGAGTAAAGATGTGATTGTTAGTAAGGTGGTTCCAAATCCAACCAAGGGGAGAAAATGGAATCCAAGAATGGCAGTGCAGGAATCGAAAGCAACTCTTAGGCATACAGAGATTGTGGGTAATGTGCAAATAGGCCGGGGAGGCTTGGGGCTTGGCACAGGCAAACCGGTGTGGAGTAGAGCAGGTCCCAAAGAGAAGAGGAAGCTAGTTATGGAGCAGGTTCGTAGACAGGAGGAAATATTAAGGAGTGCAAAGGCAGTGGCTCAGGCTAAACAAGGACAGTGGTTGAACTGGGAAGGTGTAGAGAAGAAAAAGCTTAGTTGGAAAGAGCTGTGGAGTATGGAGGAAAGTAGTATTAGATTTTTGATAGGGGCAACATATGATGTATTGCCAACTCCCCACAACTTAAAACTCTGGGTAAATGGAGACCCGCTATGTTCCTTGTGTTCAGGTACTGCAACTCTAAAGCACATCTTGTCAGGTTGTAAGGTTAGTCTGGCACAAGGATGGTATACGTGGCGACATAACCAAGTTTTAAAAAGGTTAGCTGCAGGCATTGAAGATATACGGAGGCAGGCAAATTTAGGAGGGTCTAAGACAAAGAGAGTTGCAGTTCAGTTTGTTCAATAAGGTGAGAAAGTTAATAAGACAGCAAGGACGCAAGGCAGCTTAGAGGATGCCAGTGACTGGGAGATGCAAGTGGAGTTAGGAGGAAAGCTTGTTGGTCACCAGGAAATAGCCTGTACAAAACAAAGGCCTGATATATTTTTGTGGTCTAGGAGTAGAATGAGAGTATATTTCATAGAGCTGACTGTGCTGTGGGAGCATTCAGTTGTAGAAGCGTATGAAAGGAAAAAACTTAGGTATGCAGACTTAGGGGCTGAAGCTGAGCAGCGAGGATGGAAAGTTAGGATTAGTCCAGTGGAAGTAGGATGTTAGAGGGTTTTTAGCGAGGTCTGTTGTCTCTTTGTTGAGGGAGTTAGGAGGAAAGGGACAGAGTGTGAGGAAAATAGTGAAGGAAATGTTGGATAAGGCAGTAAGATCCAGTCAGTGGATTTGGATTAAAAGAAGTAATAGTAGCTGGGGGCCCAGCTACTATTACTACTACTACCCGAACCAGGGTCTGTATCCCATCCCTACTTTTATCTCCACCTTTTCTATTTCTCCCCCCTACCCAAACCAGGGTCTGTATCCCCACCCCGCTTTTACTGGTGCAGTTGGTGAAAGGTCGGTGTAGTTGACGGTAGTGCTGTTTCAGATAATTGTCTTGGTGTGAGGAGCGGTGATAGCTGGCATTAGGGGGATGACTCTGGGACGCCAGTATTCACTGTCTAGCCTCCTGGAGGTGTCGTGGGACCAACTAAACGAAACACTGGTGAAAGGAGGTTCCCACCTGATGACCCCAAAGACATGTTAGTTATCACTGCTCACTGGGCTAGTTAGATATAGTTATCTTTAGGGCATGTAGGGCAGGTCGCAAGGTTGTTGTTAAGGGTAGGGAGTTAGTCAATGAGTCTGGTCCTTTTTTGTAGCACAAATTTCTTGTGTTTACTCTGAATTCAGCAGCACCATGAGTACAGATGGTGTAACTCATACTTACCTGGCAGGGGAGATACCATGATCAAGAAGGTGCTTCACCCAGGCCATGGCTCAGCCATTGCACTCTGGTTTTGCTGACCACTGCGAATTCCCCAAATGTGGGAATCTCGACTGCATAATTTCTGCTACGGGTGGACTGTGTTCGCGATATGATGTTGAAAACAAAACTTATCCTTATATCAATCTATGTATGAATATTTTCTCTGTGCATCTGTCCAGGACACATGCAGAGTAGATTTATCTAGTAGTGCACAGTACAACCAAAACATGTAGCTGCGGCAGACAGACTACTACTTAATGTCCTCAACATATCAATTATTATCTAGTTGTGATTATGCATAGCTAAAAAAAAGACGTTTCACTACCATTCTACAGTTACACAGTAGCTACAGTATCTACAGTAGCATGATTAGGCAACTTTGCTTTTTTTTTCAACTTATCTAGCCTCTAGCTAGTACAAATGAAAAGTCAAACAGCATCTTTTAATGTTAGAAATGACAGCATACCTCTATACTGGGACTTCTCCTGTTTTCTGCGCTTTCTGAAAGCTGCACCTGAGGGCTTGGGTGGCCTTTTCATTATTTATAATATGAAAAATATAATTTGTCTAGCTGAGATACGCACAGATAACTCGTCTCATCCCACCCCCCTCTTCCACAAAGCTCGGTAGGGGGTTTGTGTTTGTTCATTTTTGTTTTCAAGACAGAGAATGATGAAAGGTCGCCAGCTGCAGAGTAATACTTTAATTTATTTTATTTTATTAATGCATCATCATTATTATTATTATTATTATTATTGTTGATACATTTATTTAGTTGTATGTATATTTTGTGTTTTATAATTTTTTTAAAGGCATGCAGCAGTGCCCTCTTCAACAGGTAGTGCCCTAAAAACCGCCTATATGGCTGCTGGGGTTGAGGATGGTGTACTGTGTGCATGTATGTGTGATTTCTCCTGACCCGTCCTTCCTCAGTGTGTGTTATGTATGATCTGGCTGTTGGTTAATGTAGTATGACAGTCCCTTCTTTCTTCTCTCTTTGAAGCCACACAATTTGATCCCGGCTGTAGAGGTTACAAAGGACGATCTCTGTGGGAGTAGTTGTAATGCTGTTGTTGTTCCTCCTTTGCTGGCTTCTCTGACTTCCTGAAACTTGTGACATTTGGCCAAGTAGGGAGTAGAGATGTTTGGAGCTGTAGTATGGTGGAACGTATCCATCTTCCCATGAGGATTTGTGCAGGGGAGTAGCTGCTTTCCAGAGGAGTGGTAGGGTATGTCATTACAGACTTTGCTTTCTCACCTCATCCTTTCCACAGGAGCCACAACACGCTCTGCCTACTCATTTGCCTGAGGATACCTTGGGGCTACTAGTGACATGGGTGAATCCAAACTCTGTGGTGAAGTCCTTGAAGGGAGCCCCACTGTACTGTAGCCCTTTATCAGATATGGTTGTGTCTGGTACTCTGTGACAGCAGAACAAATCCTTCAGAGCTGCCACAACTGTTTCAACAGAGGCCGCATTGAGGTGGGTCCCTTCTATGTAGCATGACAAATAATCCACTCCCAGAAGCTAAGTCTAATTCTCCCCAAAGAACAAGACCATACCAACTCGTTTCCAGGGTCAATTTTACACTGGATTAGTCAGCAAGGGCTCTGTTTGTTCTGCTATGTGCTGCAGTTTTCCACCATCTGTCTGATATGTACAGACAGACCTGGCCATCACACCGACTGAGGGACCAGGGCTCTTGTCAAGAGCACTTGACAATACCTTGGTGCCCACTGTGAAGATCCTGGAGAAATCATTGCCTCATGCAGTGGGGAATCACAATCCTCTGGCCTCTGAGTAGCAACTCTCCAGCCAAGGTGAAGTTTTCGCTTTTAGGCCAATATGGTCCCAGTCCTGTTAGGAGGACATGTTTTTCAGGCCACTCAGTTTTACAGTATCTAATGAGATTAGCGCAGAAGGGGTCTGCTTTTTGTTTTGCCTGTATAGCAGTCAGCCTGGCTTCTGTAGCAGGAAGGCTTTGAATGACTGTGTGTGTGTGTGTTTGTGTGTGTGCATGAATATCTGTCTATATGTATTTTTTATTGTATGTCTGTGTCATCTGTATATGCTTATGTGTTAGTTGATTATTTGTACTCACATCAGAGCAGTCTGCCATTAAGTCTTTTCTCGCACCTGCAGCTGACCCTAAAGCTTATCGGTTGCCATGACAACAGCCTGAAAGCAGAGGCAGTAAGCGAGAAACAAGACAATTTTTGGCAAAACAGTTTCTCCTATCAGAAAACTGACCAGATGGTGATCATTACGACAAGTTCCTGAAGCAGTGTTTGTGTTTTGGTGTTTCTAGAGCCTAAAATGTGGGTAAGACAGCGATGTAAAAAAACAGAACAGTTCTGCTGTTCTCCTGAGACATTGTATTGGACCGAATGGGAGACATACTGGACCTGTGCTTTGGAAACTCACAGATCAAATTCAGTTAGTCTCACTGTTAAAGTAGACACATTTTCCAAAACAGGAAAAGAATCTCTACTCTTTGGTGAGAAAATGGCGAGTTTAGCTCAAACTATGCGTCCATGAGGACTATTTTATGTACAGTGTACTCCAGTTACCTCCCATAGTCCAAAGACATGCATGTTTAGGTTAACAGGTAACTCTAAATGTGAGTGTGAGTGGTTGTTCGTCTCTGTCTGTGTCTCCATGTTGGCCCTGTGATGGACTGGCGACCTGTCCAGGATGCACCCCTCCCTCGCCCAATGTGAGCTGGGATTGGCTCCAGTGCCCCACACAACCTGGAGACGGAAAAGACATACATACGATGTATGGAGAAGACATACATAAACACATGAGACTCCGTTATACACTGAAGAAGCTGGAGCGAGAGGGACTGACCCTGAATGCTGAAATGTGACTTTGCAAAGAGCAGTATCATGTTTCTGGGCCACAGAGTCACAGCAGCCTGCGTGACAGCAAATCCAGCCAAGATAAGAGAAATAATGGAAACGTCTGAACCAACTGATGTTGAAGGGGTGAAAAGAGTGCTGGGGATGGCCAACTATTTAAAGAAGTTGTTATCTACCTGGTGTCATAATGTAGCCGCAAGGGGGTACAAGCCAGTGCCTTTTGTGCCGGTCCCAAGCCCGGATAAATACAGAGGGTTGTGTCAGGAAGGGCATGCGACGTAAAACTTTTGCCAAATCAAACATGCGAATCAAATCTATGACTTCCATACCGGATCGGTCGAGGCCCGGGTTAACAACGACCGCCATCGGTGCTGTTCATCTACAGGGTGCCGATGGAAATTGGTCTACTGTTCATCGAAGAAGGAGAGGAGGAAGGTGTGTTCGTAGGAAGAGAGAGAAAAGGAACGCCAAGAGTCTAGGACTGAGAGTAGGGACTTTGAATGTTGGAACTATGACAGGAAAAGGTAGAGAGTTGGTTGACATGATGCAGAGGAGGAAGGTAGACATACTGTGTGTCCAGGAGACCAGGTGGAAAGGTAGCAAGGCTAGAAGTTTAGGAGCAGGGTTCAAGTTGTTCTATCATGTTGCAGATAGGAAGAGAAATGGAGAAGGAGTTATCTTAAAGGAGGAGTTTGTTAAGAATGTCCTGGAGGTTAAAAGAGTATCAGATAGTGTAATGAGTCTGAAACTATAAATCGAAGGTGTGATGTTCAATGTTGTTAGTGGGTATGCTCCACAGGTAGGATGTGAGCTGGAGGAGAAGGAGAAATTCTGGTTGGACCTTGATGAAGTGATGCAGAGCATCCCTAGAAGTGAGAGAGTTGTCATTGGTACAGACTTCAGTGGACATGTTGGTGCAGGAAACAGGGATGATGAGGAGGTGATGGGCAGGTTTGGTATCCAGGAGAGGAACACAGAAGGACAGATGGTGGTTGACTTTGCAAAAAGGATGGAAATGGCTGTAGTGAATACTTTCTTCCAGAAGAGGCAGGAACATAGGGTGACCTATAAGAGTGGACGGTGTAATCTGAAGGAGATCAGTGACAGCAAAGTAGTGGTAGTTGAGAGTGTAGCCAGACAGCATAGGATGGTGGTGTGTAGGATGACTCTGGTGGTGAGGAAGATGAAGAGGGCAAAGACAGAGCAGAGGACTAAATGGTGGAAGCTGAAAAAGGAAGAGTGTTGTATGATTTTTAGGAAGGAGTTGAGACAGGCTCTGATTGGCCAGGAGGTGCTTCCAGTTGACTGGACAACTACAGCTAATGTGATCAGGGAGACAGGTAGGAGATTATTTGGTGTGTCATCTGGAAGGAAAGTGGATAAGGAGACTTGGTGGTGGAATGAGGAGGTGCAGGAGTGTATACAGAGAAAGAAGTGGGACACTGATAGGACTGAAGAGAGTAGACAGGAGTACAGGGAGATGCAGCGTAAGGTGAAAGTAGAGGTGGCAAAGGCCAAACAAAGGGCTTACGATGACTTGTATGCTAGGTTGGACAGTAAGGAGGGAGAGACTGATCTATACAGGTTGGCAAGGCAGAGAGACAGAGATGGGAAGGACATGCAGGCGCTTAGGGTGATTAAGGATAGAGATGAAAGTGTATTGACAGATGCCAGTAGTGTGATGGGAAGATGGAAAGAGTACTTTGAAGAGTTGATGAATGAGGAAAATGAGAGAGAACGAAGAGTAGAAGAGGTGACTGTTGTGGACCAGGAAGTAGCAAAGATTAGTAAGGATGAAGTGAGGAGGGCATTGAAGAGGATGAAGAGTGGAAAAGCACTCGGTCCTGATGATATACCTGTGGAGGTCTGGAAGTGTCGAGGAGAGGTAGCAGTGGAGTTTCTGACTGGGTTGTTCAACAGGATCTTAGATAGTGAGAAGATGCCTGAGGAATGGAGAAGTGTGCTGGTGCCCATTTTTACAAGCCAGACCACACAGACCACAAGCCACTAGAGCCACTGCTCAGTACCAAGGCACTAGATGAGCTCCTGCTGAGATTGATGATGTTCTATCTGAGGCTGCTGAGATTCATGTTTGACATTGTACTTGTACCTGGTAAGAGTATGATAACAACAGATACATTATTAAGAATGAAAGCTCGGTGAATGGTTGTCTGTTGTTCATGGATTTCATTTAGTTCTTTCTTTCTTTTAGAAAAATTTTAGTGAAGTATTCACATGGAGCTTTTGATGGCCTCATCTAGTCAATTAACCAGAACCAAGTAACTAGAATCAGATAACCAGAATTAACTAACCAGAGCCAACTAATCAGAATCAATTCACTCTCTCACTTATTTTCGTTCCGTTTCCAGGTCGCAGGGGGTGCTAGAACCAATCCCAGCTCACATTGGGTAAGGACGGGGTACACCCTGGACAAGTTCCCAGTACCAGAATCAATTCACCATAATCAAAAACCACTTAGGCAATAAAGCGAAGATTAAGAAAAAACGTTGGATTTTGTTGATTACTTCAGTTAATTTTTTGTTCCCTGTCAGAAAGTGAGGAAACCCCATTAAAAAAAAAGGAAGAAATGATTGTAGGTTTTTTTCTGTTTGTTTGTTTTTTTCTGACAGTTAATTGTTTCATTTAGCAGAGACAGTAGATCAGTGGACAGACTGGAAAAAAAAGTGAAGCAAAGAAAAAATAGAGATAGATAGATTGGTTAAAAGATAGATAGTAAGGCTGGGTGATTGTTCGATTTGATGGATTATTTCAAATGTTTAGGATGATTTGCTTTGAATAAAAATTACTTTTCTCCTCAATTGTGATTAGCACTATGGCCACACTGTGGTCAAATCTTGATGATGCTGCCCCTCTCAAAAAGAAAGTAATGAAAAAGAGGAGGCTGGCTCCGTGGTATAATTCTCAGATTTGTGCCATAGAGTAGACGTCACGGAAATTAGAAAGAAAGTGGCGTTCCAGCAACTCAGAAGAGTTTCACTTAGCCTGGAAAGAAAGCTTAAAAACTTATAAAAAAGCTCCCCGCAGTGCAAGAAGCTCATATTACTCTAATACAGTAATAGAGAGCACTAATAGAAAAAAACAAGAACAACCCCAGGTTTCTCTTCAGCACTGTAGCCAGGCTGACAGAGAGGCATAGCTCAGTTGAACCAGTGATTCCCAGGGCTCAGTAATTGGACCAATTCACGTTATATCTGCTTCCTTTAGGCAACATTATCAGGAAACACACCATCAATTTTCACTGTTATGCAGACAATAGTCAGCTGTATCTATTAATGAAGCCAAATGAAGTTACTGAGTAGCTACACTGCAGACATGTCTTGAAGACATAAAAGTCTGGATGACCTGTAACTTTTTACTTCTAAATTCAGACAAAACTGAAGTTATTGTACTTGGCCCTAAGCACCTCAGAGAAATCCTATCTAATCATCTAATCAGTCTGGATTGCATTACTTTGGCTTCAAGTTCCACTGTAAGAAATCTTGGAGTAACTTTTGACCAGGACATGTCCTTTGTCCCTCACATAAAACAAGTCTGTAGGGCAGTTTTCTTTCACCTGCGAAACATTAGGAAAATCAGAAACATCCTGTCTGAAGAGGATGCAGAAAAACTAGTCCATGCATTTGTTACTTCTAGACTAGACTACTGTAACTCATTACTATCTGGATGTCCAAACAAATCTCTGAAAGGCCTTCAGTTGATTCAGAATGCTGCTTCATGAGTATTAACAGGAGCTAGAAAAAGGGATCACATTTCTCCTGTGTTAGCTAATCTTCATTAGCTGCCGATAAATTTCAGAATAGAATTTAAAATCCCTCTGTTAACGTATAAAACTCTTAATGACCAAGCTCCATTATATCTCAGAGAGCTTGAGTTCCTTACTGTCCTAGTAGGCCACTCCGCTCTCTAGATGGAGGTTTACTTGTGGTTCCTAGAGTCTCCAAGAGTAAATCAGGAGCCAGATCTTTCAGTTACCAGGCTCCTCTTTTCTGGAACCAACTTCCAGTATCGTTCTGGGGGGTGGACTCTTTAGCAATTTTCAAGACCAGGCTTAAAACTTATTTATTTATTTATTTATTTATTTTACCTTTGTTTGTTCGAGAGGGACAATGTACATTAATGAACATTTTAAAAAAGATAAAATGTAAATACACCCAATTATAGCCAAAAGGCTAATTTCCATTGGCAATCCCCCTGCCAGAAGGAGCATGGCAATAAAACCTAAATAAAAGCAACACATTACAGAAAAGACAAATATTCACACCAGCAGCATTACACTTTTAACCCCCACCCCACCAGTACGCACACACACACCCAAACAGTCTCCAATCCACAACCAGCACTCTCTTTACCCCTCTGCAACACAGCAATGCATACATCCCCCATCCAGGCAAGGCAACACCCATACCATCAACAACAACAAGAAGTTCACATCAAACCACAACCAGGCCATGTACTACAGAGGGTTCAGGGATTAGTGTTGACAAATTTGTTTTTTGATTAACCATTTCTTTAGATTGACTTTAAAAGAGCTGTATGAAATGGACTCTCTTATACTTTGTGGTGTTGCATTCCACTCTTTGCCTGTCCTACAAGAAAAAACTGATTGTCCAAATAAGGTTTTCCGGAATGGGATCTCACAGTCTCCTCTAGCCACTGGTTACCACTGGTTGCAAGTGATCTGAATTGTATGAGGCTGCAGAGTGGAGGCAGAGCTAACCTGTGACGGATTTTGTACATAAGGCAGCAGTTTTTGAAAAGAACAAGATGTTCCAGCTTAGCTACAACAACTACATTTATTGAGGATTGTGCAATGATGAAAGGATCTTGATTTTTTTTTTATCCAGGATTTTGAGTGCTTGCTTGTATAATAATATTAATGGGTTTAGAATAGTGGGGTTTGCAGTGCCCAGATGGGTAGACAGTAGTTAATATGAGATATTATGAGAGAAAACATTTGCATTTTTGCAGCTTCTGTAGACTTATGATTTCTGAGATGCCTGAAATTTCCAAGTACAACTTTGAGAATTCTGCTCACTTTTTTTACATGATGTTTAAACGTGAGATTGCTGTCTAACATAATACATATATATTTGTATTCGTTTACAATTTGGGTTCTCTGTCCAGAAATAAAAACGTCAGGTTCAGTGTATGATTTTTTTTGTTTTGGTAAAGAACATAGCAACAGTTTTGGAGGAGTTAAGTTGTAAATGACAATTATTCAGCCAGTTTGAAACATTTATCATGACCTTTGTAAGCTGTGAAGCAGCCTCAGCCTAAATATTCACAATGTGGGTAATGGGTTTGGTCAACGAGCAGGCAAGATCCTTTATCATAGTAGAGTCTATTTCGTACACATCTTCAAATCAAATCAAATCAAATCAAATCAAATCAGATTTATTTGTATAGCGCCAAATCATAACAAAGTTACATCAAGGCACTTTACATATAGAGCAGGTCTAGACCAAACTCTTTATAAAATTATTTAAAGAGACCCAACAGATCCCCCGATGAGCAAGCACTTGGCGACAGTGGCAAGGAAAAACTTCCTTTAAGAGGCAGAAACATTGGGCAGAACCAGGCTCGGGGGGGCGGCCATCTGCCTCGACTGGTTGGATTGAGAGAGGGAGAGAGAGAGAGAGAGGCACGGGGGGAGGGGGGGGGGAGTTGGGTAGAGTAGGGAGAGAAAGAGAGCAGGAGGAGGGGATATTCAAACAGGTGTAGGCAGGAACATGATGCTGCATGAGGTTCGTAGGAATGATGCTGTATGGAATTCTTGAAGATGTGGGAGCAGCAGGCATTGCAGGAACATGGGATGGTGATGATTCATCACCTGCAGGATGAGGACAGGGAGAGAGAGGAGAGGAGCTGGGAGAGAGAGGGGAGTTGAGCTGGGGGAGACAGAGACTTCGGGAAAACATGGTTAGTAAATGCAATGCACATGCTTGGAACTGAGAGAAACTGGGATTTCCGAGAAGCAGGTTGTTGGTATGACGGCGCATGCGAGGGGGGGAGAGAGAGAGGGAGAGGGAAGAGGTGGGGAGAGAGAGAGAGAGAGAGAGAGAGAGGGAGAGGGAGAGGGAAGAGGGTGAGGGAGAGGGAGAGGGAGAGAGAGAGGGGAAAGGGAGAGGGAGAGAGAGAGAGAGGTGCTGAGTCCTTCCCCCAGCAGTCTAGGCCTATAGCAGCATAGCTAAAGAGTAAATGAACTTTAACTTTTTAACTATAAGCTCTGTCATACAGAAAAGTTTTAAGCCTGGTCTTGAAAATTGCTAAAGAGTCTGCCCCCCGGACCGATACTGGAAGTTGGTTCCATAGAAGAGGAGCCTGATAACTGAAAGATCTGCCTCCTGATTTACTCTTGGAGACTCTAGGAACCACAAGTAAACCTCCATCTAGAGAGCGGAGTGGCCTACTAGGACAGTAAGGAACTATGAGCTCTCTGAGATATGATGGAGCTTGGCCAGTAAGAGCTTTATACGTTAGGAGAAGGACTTTAAATTCTATTCTGAATTTTACTGGCACCCAATGAAGGGAAGCTAAAACAGGAGAAATGTGATCCCTTTTCCTAGTTCCTGGTAATATTCATGCAACAGCATTCTGAATCAACTGAAGGCCTTTCAGAGATTTGTTTGTACATCCAGAGAGTAATGAGTTACAGTAGTCCAGCCTAGAAGTAACAAATGCATGGACTAGTTTTTCTGCATCCTCTTGAGAGAGGATGTTTCTGATTTTCCTAATGTTTCTCAGGTGGAAGAAAGCTGCCCTACTAACTTGTTTTATGTGGGGGACAAAGGACATGTCCTGGTCAAAAGTTATTCCAAACTTTCTTAGAGTGGAGCTGGAAGCCAAAGTGATGCCATCCAGACTGATTGGTGATTAGATAGGGTTTCTCTGAGGTGCTTAGGGCCAAGTACAATAACTTCAGTTTTGTCAGAATTTAGAAGTAAAATATTATGGGTCATCCAGACTTTCATGTCTCCAAGACATGTCTGCAGTCTGACTATCTTACTAACTTCATTTGGCTTCACTGATAGATACAGCTGAGCGTCATCTGCGTAGCAGTGAAAATTGATGGTGCGTGATGTTGCGTGATGATGTTCCCTAAAGGAAACACATATAGAGTTAAGAGGATTGGTCCAAGTACTGAGCCCTGTGAAACTCCATAATTGGGTATAGCCAATTTCATGTTCCAATCTCTGTAATAAAATATTATATTCAATGGTGTCGAATGCAGCACTAAGATCTAAGAGGAGAAGTATGGAAGCTGATCCATTGTCTGAAGCCATTAGAATATCATTGGAGACTTTAACCAGTGCTGTTTGTGTGCTGAGGTGAGCTCTAAATCCTGACTGAAACTCTTCAAGCAAACCATTCCTATGCAGATGGTCATGTAATTGGTTTGCTACTGCTTTTTCAATGATTTTAGAAATGAAAGGAAGGTTTGATATGGGTCTATAATTGGCCAAAACATCTGGATCAAGATTTGGCTTTTTAAGTTGGGGTTTGATGACTGTGGTCTTAAGAGTCTGAGGTACATAACCCAAAGATAACGTCAAATTAATCACGTCTAGGATGAATGGCTCAATTAAATAGAAAATCACTTTAAAGAGGCTAGTTGGTACTGGGTCTAATAGACAAGCTGGTGATCTAGATGATGAAACTATAGAAGCTAGTTCTGAGAGATTCAGAGATGAGAATGACTCCAGATGTAAAATAGATGTTGTAGTTGATTCAGGAGCAGCTGAATTCGGTAGAAGATTACTGTCTAATGTAGGTAAGAGCTGATGAATTCTTCTCTGATTGTTATGGTTTTATCTGTAAAAAAGCCCATAAAATCATCGCTGCTGAGAGCTAAGGGAATCAGTGGTTCAATTGAGCTATGGATCTCTGTCAGCCTGGCTACAGTGCTGAAGAGAAACCTGGGGTTGTTCTTGTTTTCTTCTATTAGTGCTGAATCATATGAGCTTCTGGCACTGCGGAGAGCTTTTTTATACGTTTTTAAGCTTTCTTTCCTGGCTGGGTGAGACTCTTCTGAGTTGCTGGAACGCAAATTTTTTTCTTATATCCGTGATGTCTGCTTTAAGGTACGAATGTGAGAATTACACCACGGAGCCAGCCTCCTCTGTTTTATTACTTTCTTTTTGAGAGGGGCAGCATCACAAGGTCATCAACCCGTGTTCGGGATAAATCTTCATTTGAATTTAAACATGGCATTGCTGCAAATGATGACCGAATATTCTCTTTAAATTTAGCCTCAGCATCTTCAGATAAACATCTTCTATGGCCGAATTTATTCCTCGATGCTGTGCAGTCAATTAAAGTAACCTCAAACGTAATCAGGTAATTGTCAGCCAAAAGATAGTTTTGAGCAAAGATTAATTTCAATGCCATATGTTAGAACAAGATAAGGATATGACGTTTACAAATAAACTTCCCCACACACTTCCACCTAACCCTGGCGTGCTTTTACAGGGTTAACAGCACTCGGTTCAGTTTAAAAAAACAAAGGCTTCATGAACGATGTTCCCTATTTCCATCTGTTCAATAAATCAACTCTGATCCTGATCCACTTCGAAGTCATCATGAAGTCAAGTCTTTTATTGATAAGCAAAGACAGTTTAGTAATTTGAAGAAACACAATGTAGAAAAAGAATTGTATACTGTATTTTATTATATAATAGCCTATTGTATTGAATTCTTACTTTATAATTTTTTTCTATATAATATTTTTTTTACAAACTATTAAATTTAAAATAAATTAAACAGCACAAAAATATAATTAGTCTCAGATAAAGAAGAGTAGAAAGACGAAAAACCTAGTGATAAGAAAGTTTTTTTGTATGCTAATGAAAGTCACAACAACTTAGGCTCATTAACTAAACAAAAGGTTTAGTTAATGAGCTCATTAACTAAACACAACAAACACACAAACACACACACACACACACTAAGAAAAACCCGTGTGACGTTGTTTAAACAACCACCCGAGACTGGGAAAATTCCTCACATTTTTTTGGAGGGTGGGGGGTACAATAATTCAGGTTGGGATTATTTTACCAGTTAACAAATGTTCCAAACAAACCATAAAAAAACTAACAAAAAAAACCCAAAAGAACTAATGTCCATATTTAAGCTGTGGAGTTTATTTGTGCTGTTGAATGTAACTGCTGTACGTAACAACCAGAAAAAAGGTTTTATTGATCTGATTCACCGGCTTTCTTTCTGCCTGTAGGCTGATAGTTGCTTACTCTCCTCGGCTCTATTGAAAGCAATGAGTTTACATTAGCACCTCCTTAAGTATAGTAGCCTTCTGTACATTGTCAGACAAAAGGCAAGCCCTGCCCCCTTCTTTCACAGCAGTTCAGCTTATCACTTCTAGTCCGTGTGAACAGGAAAACCGGTTCCAAATGAAGCACTCTCTCTCCACTGTCTGACTCTCACACACACATGCATGCATGTGTGCACACAAGCAGCTTTATGATTCCTTTTCAGTTCACAGAATTGTTTTGTAAAGTTGTAAAAACCGATCTTCATACATTTTTTCATTAAGTAGAAATCTTCTCTGAATTATGGAACGGATTAGAATCATTTCTTGTATGGACTTTGAAACTTCTGTAGACTGTGTGTTATTGTTTCTCTCTCCACTTAGCCGTGGCTGCCATGAGCAAGGAAAATCCCAACCTCAGACGTCTTGATATATTAATTCATGGGCTATAGGCTAAATATTCATATCAGATATTATTATATTCTTATATTTAAGCAACAACCAGTCCCGTCATGATTATAGGCTCACAGGGGCGGACTGGGACAATAATTCCAGCTGGCAATTTCTGTTTTACCTGTTAACAAATGTTCCAAACCATAAAAAAAACCCAACAACCACAACAACAAAAAAATAACCCTGATGTCCATATTTTAGCTCTGAAACAAAGACAGCACAAGTGATTATCCAAAGTCATCTAGATAACTGAGGAATATATAAAACCTGGTTACATTTTGACATTTTTCAGTAGATATCTTTTGTGTTTCTTTAGATAACTAAACTAAATGTCTGCTAAAAAAAATAAGACTTACACATGACTAAGAAGTGGATCAGGATTAGAGTTGATTTATTGTACAGATGATTAAGCATTTTTAAACTAAACCAACTAAAGCAGCATAAAGCTAATGCTGTGTTCTAAACAGCATGATGCAGACGTTTCGCATTCAGAGGTTTGAGGTGGAGTTGCAGGGTTGAGTGGTTTATTTGTCCCATTGAACATAACCGCTGCGAAACAATCAGAAAAATAAAGTTTTATTGATCTGATTCACCAGCTTTTTTTACTGTTAGCACTCCCTCTATTCATTCACTCTCTAGCTCTCTTGACCACAGTTGCTAATAACAGCATTCACATTGCCACTCTCCTTTGCAGCTACATTGTGGTCAAACGTGGAATTGTCCCAAAATCTTTTGAGCTGTATTTCAGTACTATGCTGTCACCTAGTGGCTACAGTTGTGATGTACATTTCAGGCAAAGCGTGAATCTCACACCCAGCGAGTGAATTGACCATTTTTAACCAGTACCAACTGTACAATGTTGGAGGTGCTAACCAATGTCCAAGCTTTAACAATGGCAGTAGTACTAATATCTAAAGCCGTATTAATCATTGTAATATTATTACTGTTGTTGTTATTGTTATTATTAATATTATCATTAGGGTTAAACAATGATGTTAATAGTAGTAGTAATAACAAAACTGAAAGGCACTTTAAAGTTTAAATGACATCTGTAGTTTAAAGTGTGCTGAAGTAGTACAACTCCGAAGTGAAGAGAGTTTTAGGCAAAAATGGCTTGAACTCAGTCCACCAATCAGACTTGTTGTTAAACAAGTCTGATTGGTGGACTGAGTAAGTAATAAGTAAGAAGAATAAGTAAGAAGAAGAAGTAAGAAGAATAATAGTAGTAGAAACATTAGTAGTTGTTACACGAGGAACAGGGTCCGGACCCAAGAGCGGACACGGAAGGCTCAGAAAACAATTATGGTAAAATTTATTGACAAAGTAACAACAAAAAACTGAAACAACCAACACTAAACAAAGTAACAAACAAACTGGAGGGCTGGATGCAGTGGTGGCTGAGCTCTCCCACGAAACCGGAGCAGAGGGAACGTGGACAACAGAAAAACAAGGAAAAACTAAGCGCGCTGGAAACTCCAAGGAAAAAACACAATGGGAAAGTTTCAATAAAAAATCACTAACAACATTAGGCCATGTACTAAAAGTTATGAACAGAAAATCAATAGTTTAAAACTAGGAACAAAAATCATCAAGGAGGTCAAAGAATACAATACGTGGAGCTGACACAGTGAAACAGGGCATGGAACGAGATGTTCTGGCAAAAAGAGAAGTGGTAACTGGGTCTTAAATACTGCGAGTAATCAGGCTCAGCACACCTGCACCGCATCCAGCCCTGAAACAGAAAAGTAAAATGAAAACACAACACAGAAAACAGAATAGAACAGAACTTCAAAATAAATGCTTGACCAGGAACCATGACAGTACCCACCCCGCCCCCCCCACGGGGCACCACCTGGTGCCCTACCAGACTTATTGGGAAATTCCTGATAGAAAGGTGTCGAGAATAAGCGAGCGCGAGACCCAGCTCCTCTCTTCAGGACCATAAGCCTCCCAGTCAACGAGGCACTGGAAACCTCGTCCTCTACAGCGAACGTCCAGAATCTTTAGCACAATGAAGGATGAGTGATTGTCAATGAGTAAGAGGGTGGGGGGATTCGGCTGGAGGGCTGAGAGGAATGGTGGTGACCGGCTTCAGGAGGGAGATGTGGAAGGTGGGATGCACTTGAAGCTTTGGAAGCTTTAATTGGACCGCTGTCGGATTGATCACCCTCTCGTTGGAGAAAGGTCCGATAAACCTAGGGGCCAATTTGTGGGAGTCCAGCAGGATCGGCAAGTCTTTCGTGGAGAGCCAGACCCTCTGTCCCTGATGATACTCTGGAGCAGGAACCCTGTGTTTGTCCGCCAATAACCGGTTCCACTGGGCAGTATGGGACAGAGTGGCTCTAGCATGCCTCCATAGCGCATGACAGCAACGTAGATGACCTCTGACCGAGGGCACTGCAACCTCCCATTCCTGGGAAGGGAAAAGCGGGGGCTCGAACCCATAGGCAACCATGCATGGTGACATTCCCATGGCTGAAGATGTGAGGAAGTTGTGGGCACATTCCACCCAAGGAAGGTGCAGGCTCCAGGAAGCAGGGTGACGTGCTGACACACACCGTAGAGCAGATTCCAAATCCTGGTTTGCCCTCTATGACTGGCCATTGGATTGAGGATGATAACCCGAGGAGAGGCTGGAGCTTGAAGAAGCTCCTATGGCCTTGCAGAAGGTTTGCCATACTCGGGACGTAAACCGGGGTCCACGGTCAGAGACAATGTCCACTGGAAGGCCGTGGAGCCGGAACACATGGGGGACAAGGAGGTCTGCCGTCTCCTGGGCTGAGGGAAGTTTGGAAAGTGGGAGGAAGTGGAACATTTTAAAATAACAGTCTACTACAGTCAAAATAATGGCGTTACCATTAGAAGGTGGCAGTACAGTAACAAAGTCAATTGACAGGTGTGACCAGGGACGCTTAAGGATAGGTAGTGGCTGTAATAGTCCAAAAGGGGGTCTTTGGGAAGAATTCCCTTAGGAACAAACAGGACATGCAGCGACGAACTCCTTCACCTCTTTAGCCATCCCTGGCCACCAGAATGGTTGCTGCAGGAACTGGAGTGTCTGTTTGACCCCGGGATGGCAAGTGAGTTTGGAGGAGTGTCCCCATTGAAGGACCTCAGTCTTAAGGGAGTCAGGGATGAAGAGTCGATCCTTTGGACCAGAGCCGGGGTCAGGATGTGGCTACTGGGCTTACAGAACTGTCTGCTCGATATCCCACACAGCCGAACAGACAAAACAGGAGGCTAGTAGGATGGTCCCAGGGTCCAGACCATCCTGAGGAGAGTCATACTGATGAGAGAGGGCATCGAGTTTTTAGTCCCAGGACGGCAGGAAAGGGTGAACTGAACACGTCCCAGGAACAGTGCCCAGCGAGCCTGACGGGCACTGAGTCTTTTGTCTGACTGCAGGTAAAGGACATTCTTATGATCCGTTAGAACTAGGAATGGCACCTCCGACCCCTCCACTCCTGAAATGCAGCCACCACCACAGCACCTCTTGATTGCCCACATCATAGTTTCTCTCAGCCAGGGAGAGCTTTCTGGAAAAGAAAGCACAGGGATGATCTTTTTGATCTTGGGAACTTCTCTGCAAAAGGACGGCCCTGACATCAGTGTTCGAGGCATCCACATCGACGACGAACGGGAGCCTGGAATCCGGGTGAATTAGCACAGGAGCGGAGGAAAACAAGTCTTTAAGCCGCCTGAAGGTGTCATCAGCCTCAGGTGTCCACGTGAAAGGACTGGTAGTGGAGGTGAGTCAAGTCAGTGGGGCAGCCACCTTACTGTACTCCCAGATGAATCTCCTGTAGAAATTAGTGAAGCCCAAAAATTGCTGTAGTTGTTTCTGGGTTGAAGGTTTTTGCCAACCTACCACCACCTCAATCTTGGCTGGATCTGGCCTAAGCTCTCCCTTGGTTAGAATGTAACCTAAAAAGCTGACAAAGGAGACACTGAACTAACACTTCTCAGCCTTAACAAAAAGTTTATTCTGTCTGTGCTCCTCTGCTGTCCTTGAAAAGATTAGGATATCGTCCAGATAAACATAAACAAACTTTTTTGTGTGTGCTTAGGTTGTGGGTTAGCCAAACCAGCAGTTGATTTTTGTATGTTAGATAAGAGTCTTTATTGTCATTGCACAGACGTACAGTGTACACTAGCACAACGAAATTGGGGCACAGTTCTCCCTCGCTGCAGAAATATATATATATATATATATATATATATAAGCAATAACTAAGCAGTTTAAAAAACACTATATGAAACACTATATACAAATTGTGTACTATAAACAGAGACAGAGACATATTATGCATATGTAAAAAAGGTATTGGACATGTGTTTATTGCACCTGGCCCATGACTAAAACAACACATGATAGTGTAAAATGTTTGCATTTAACAGGGCTATGTCCCTGTCGTAAAAATTGTCTCTCAGTCTGTTTGTCCGTGTTTTTAGCACCCTTAAACGTCTGCCAGAGAGCAGCAGCTGAAAAACCCGGTGTCCTGAGTGTGTGCTGTCTCTTAGAATGCTGCGTGCCCTCCTGAGACACCAGGTGCTGTGGAGGTCCTGTAGGGAGGGGAGAGGGTGGCCGATGATCTTCTGGGTGGTGTTAATAACCCTCTGTAGTGCCTTTTTGTGTGCCATGGTGTAGCTGCAGAACCACACAGAGATGCAGTACATCAGCACACTCTCAATGGAGCAGAGGTGGAAGATGGTCAGCAGCTCCCTCCTCAAGTTGATCCTCCTGAGGATCCTCAGAAAGTCGAGCCGCTATTGGGCCCTCTTCACGACTGCAAGTGTAACCCCTTTAATATGTTAGGCTACATAAACTAGGGAGGAAAGATTATTGTTATGTTTTAATTAGAAAACAAATTTTGCCTATGCATTTCTTTGACCTGAATGCCTCACGGGTGAGTGATAGGTTAGATCACCCAATCAGATAAATTTTAAACACACTAAGCCCCGCCACCCTGTTTGTTTTGCGTGTGTCGTATGTGTGTATGTCATAGTGATGGGAATTCCTGCTCCTCTCAAAGCTGCGGCTCTTTTGATTCGGCTCCCGTACAAGAGCCAGCTCTTACGGCTCCCAAACGGCTCCGAAATGGCTCTTCATTTAGTATCACTCGGAGCCTTCTATTTTAGCCTAATTTAGCAATTCTGAATGTTTTGTGTGTTGATAAGGCATTTGTCATTCAGTGTTTTAATAAAAGCCTCTTTTTATGTATTTTCCCTTTAAAAAAATGAATACACAGTTACTATTGTTGAACTTTTTTAATCAAAACTTTAAATGAACAGCTGAACACAGAACCACAGCAAACAAATCAAATAAAGCACAAACACAAACAACAGTTTTCAGTGCAGTTTGGCATTGAGAAATACGAGATACCTCAGCTTAGATGGGCTGATGCGATTTCTCCTCTCAGTTATGATTTGTCCTGTTTTAGAGAAGATTCTCTCTGACGGGACCGATGTTGCAACAATGCAGAGTCTTCCTACCATTACCTTAACCAGGTGTGGGTAGACTGAAGTCTTGGCCTCCCACCATTTCAGTAGGTCTTCAGCTCTTTGGATGAGGGGCTCCTCAAGATAGGACCTCACCTCCAGTACAGCATCAGCTGTGGGATTTCTCCGTGTAATGTCTCCTGTTGCTCTTTCGTCAAAGACCCTCCATACAGCAGAAGTTTGTGGTTTTTGTGAACCCACTCCTGCTCCAACTTCTTCCTCTTGGCACTCTGATGGAGAAGTTGTCAGGCTGGTGGAGTCGCATTTTGCTGCTGCTGCAGATATTCTTTGAAGCGCCTCATCTACAGCTCTGTTGTCACTAAAGGCACACTTTTTAAACCATGGGTCCAGTGCAGTGGTTTCGGAAAGCACAGTGTTGTATTCCATTGTGAGGAATTTTCTGTCCATGGATGAACAAAGAGCAGTGGCCAGCTCCTTTGCTTTATCCACTGTTATACTCCGTAGGTGGTGGGTTGTAACCCACTGCAGACCCTTGCAGAGAGGAATCATTTTGGAGGCTGTGACATAGCTGAAAAAGAAAACAGCAAATGTGAAAATTAGGTTTAGTTTGTTATGTGATACACTGCTCTACATAATTTATCTGTTATAAATAGTGTTTTACTACTATGCATTTAAAGATTGTAGTATATAGCAAAGTAAAAACAAAATTATTCAAGGTACCTTTCTGCACTTATCTCCACAGTCACTTGCTCAAAGGGCTCCAGAACGGTGCAGACCTCTTTCATTGTCTCCCATTCCTCTTGACTTAGAGTACCAACAGGAGCATTGATGACAGCCAGGGTGGAGATGATGGCATCTTTTGATTTGAGGATGCGTTTCAACATATAAAATGTTGAGTTTCACCTTGTGGCACACTCCTGTTTGAGCCTTAGCTCTGGCATCCCCATCTGCCGTTGCATGGACTTCAGCTTCTCACTGGCAACTGTGCTTTTGTGGAAAAACTCAATAGCCTTCACCTTGTCCAAAGTTGATTTCACCACCTTCAACTCATCTTTAACAATTAGGTTGATTGTGTGTGCGAGACACGGGTGGTGGGTCCACTGCAGAAATTTCATGGCTTTTGTTACGTTGGCTGCATTATCAGTAAAACTACTTTATTATCTACTTGCCACTCTTTTGCCACTCTTAGTAGCTCCTCTGCCAGGTTTTCTGCAGTATGTCTCTCAGGAAACTCAAAACAGTCAAGAAGGCAGGATGTCATCTGAAAGTTTTCAATAAAGTGACAAGTGACAGACATGTATGAGCATGTCGTTCTGGATGTCCAGCAGTCGGTTGTCAGGCAAACTGCTGAAGCTTTTTTGACCCTATCTTGCCACAATGCACGCTCTGTGTTATATAGTCGTGGAATAATTGTTTGAGACAAAGTTTTTCTGCTGGGGAGAACATATGTGGGGTTTAAGGCCTGGACAAAAGTTTAAAATCCTCTGTCCTCCACAATAGTAAATGGCTGAAAGTCACTGGCTATCATTTTAGCCAAGTCCTCATCAACACTTATCTGTTTGGCTGGGGTCATTTGTTTTGGAATAAATGTGCTGATTTTGGTTTGACTTGCAAAAGGACGTGGTATACCTGCAGTTTTTGGTAAGACAGTGGATGCTGCAGCAGAAGTACTTGGCTCAGAACAGGACACTTTTCCAGGGTCAGTGGATGCTTGCCCTCCAGCTTGCTCTCTCTCTTCCAGCTGCACAGTTGGGTGGGTGGTTCTCAAATGTCTGTGCAGGTTAGTTGTTGACCCTGCTCTAACTGATATTTTAATTTTGCAAAGTCTGCACTCAGCTTTGCAGTCCCCAATATCAATGAAATGCAGCCAGATGCTGCTTCTTTTACGTTTGTCGCTCATTTTGCTCAAGTCCAAACTGCTCCCCCGTCTCTCTTGTGCTCTGTGTATACCTGGCCTGTACCATGACACTAATTGTCTTAGGAGGATCTTCCCCCCTTCCCTCTTTCACATAATGGTATGATCCTAGTCTATCCTCGCATGTGATTGGCTGTATGGTGTGCCCATCAAAATAAAGTCCCGCCTCTGCCTGCATTCAGCAGAGGTGAGAGAGTTGAGCTGTGCAGCGCAAGCAGGAGCCGCTGAAGATCCGGCTCTCCCAATATGGGAGCCGGCTCTTTTCGTTCACTACAAAGCATCGGCTCTTAGAGCCGGCTCGTTCGCGAACGACACATCACTAGTGTGTCATGCCTACGCTTGGCATAGGGACAGAGAGCATCGAGTTGGAGCAGAGTTTTGAAAAGAGAGCGAACTAAGAGAAAAAAGGAAGAAAACGGGAGAATACAGTGAAAATAGAGCCTACTGAAGGCAAATGTTCGGCGATAAAGAGCAGCTAAAAGTGAGTTAAAAGAAACGGTAGATACAGTAATGGCTGATAGCTGTTTTTAGCTGTTACTGCCATCAGTCGTTACTGCTGTTGTTCCGTCTGCTAGCACTTCTAGCCGTTGCTCCCTGCTTTCGTCCTGTTTGTGTGTCTGTGTGTGGAGGACTCCGTTTCATCTGTTACTGCTTTCAGCAGCAAGAACCCCTGTGGCTATACTGGGTACCAGCACCGTTTTGTGCCTGTGCCCCGCCAAACACAGAGATCGTGAAGTGATGGCGAGCCAAGTCCCTCTTGATCTAGAGTGAACCCCCTCTGATATCCTGTGGTCACTGGAATGGTCCTGCTACACTATCCGGTGCGGTAGGCCCTGCATCTGCAGACACCCTCACACTCAGCCCCGCCATACAATTCCCCTCTACCCATAATTCCAAGAGTTACCTTTTCTCCATCCCTGGAACACTTGACCTACACTCACCTTTTGACTTTTTCTTGGACCTTGGTCTTTATTGTTCTCCATCAGGAATTGGGAACTCATGGCTGCTGTGTAGGATATCCTCCTCTGTGTGAACGGTGTTTGTGATCTATTTGAACTGACATTTTTTTTAATATATATATATATTTTTTAATTAATTGGTTTACTGAAAACTGATAAATTAGAAAAGAGAAATTTGAACTTGAGGTTAAATTTTGAAATATAGATTATTAGGGGTGCACCCAAAATAGAACATTTGGCCATATTGATATTCACCTGAAATCTGATCATTGTGTGTAATATCTGCGTAATTGTTTCGTCTTGTGAGATTTTGTCTGGTTTAACTTATTTACCTATTTGTCTATTTATTTATGTATTTATTCTAATCAATTAATTTCTCTAACTAAAGCCAGCATTAATTTTTTTTTATTTTTGCCTCCTGAGTCTCATTTCTCACATTCCACGGTGCTCCAGTAGTCGAACCTATCTGACACACTATCCACAAGTAAAATCAGCCCATCTAAGTGTTACGTGTTACACAGAGGTGTTGGATCTCCATAGGAGGACTGCATCCATGTGCACACCCAGGAATTTGAAGCTGGGTGCCCTCTCCACACACTCCACATTTATGTAAATGGGCTGCTGATCAGTCTTCCTCCTCCTGAAGTCCACAATCACCTCCTTTTTTTTGAAGGTGTTGATGTCCAGGTTGTTATCTGCACACCACCCAACCAGCCTCTGTACCCCCTCTCTGTAAGCCATCTCGTTGTCTCCGGAGGTGAGTCCCAGTAAGGTGGTGTCCTCCGCGAATTTAACGATGACGTTGTCTGGGTGGGTGCCGACATAGTCATAGGTATACAGAGTGTAAAACAGAGGATTCAGTACACAACCCTGTGGAGAGACGATGTTGAGGCTGAGGGCTGTGGAGAGATGGGTACCAACTCTGACTCTCTGTGAACGGTCGGAGAGGAAGTCTCTGATCCAGCAGCAGGTGGTGACAGGGAGTCCAGTAGCTTTGTTGTCAGTCTGTCCGGAAGTATAGCATTGAAGGCAGAGCTGAAGTCAACAAACAACAGCGTGGCATAGCTGCCCTGCTGTTCCAGATGGGAGATAGTAGTGTGGAGCTCTGTGCAGATTGCGTCCTCTGTTGATCTGTTAGCTCTGTATGCTAACTGAAGTGGGTCAAATGTGGATGGGAGACAGGATATGATGTGGCATCGGACTAGTTTCTCAAAACACTTCATGGCCACAGATGTCAGAGCAACTGGTCTGTAGTCGTTCAGACTGCTGATGGTGGTCTTTTTGGCAGTGGGACGATTGTGGCCGACTTCAGGCATGGTGGGATGAAGGACTGGGACAGTGACTCATTGAAGATATTGGTGAAGACCCTGGCCAGCTGGTCTGCGCACTCTCTAAGGACCCTCGCGGTCACTCCATCTGGTCCGGCGGCCTTCCTGGGATTCACTGCTCTCAGTGTGCACCTCACCTCATGTTCCTGCACTGTGAGGCTAGAGCTGTTTTGGTTCAGTGGTTGAGCTGCGGCTGCTTCAGGTTTTTCCACCTTGAAGCGTGCGAAGAAGTGGTTCAGTTTCTCCACTAGCGCAGCGTTGCCCTCAGCTGTTGTGGTGCTGCTGGACTTGAAGTGGGTGAGGTGCTGGAGTCCCTGCCACACCTGGCGCATGTTGTTGCTGCTGAAGTGGTCCTCAACCTTCCTCTTGTATGTCTTGGCCTCTCTGATGCCTTTCTTCAGGTCGGCTCTGGCTGAGCTTGTCAACAGTAACATTGTCGAAGCAGAAGGTGATGTAGGTGAGCACAGATGAGATGTACTCCTCCAGGTTCTGGTGTTCAAACACACTCCAATCTGTGCTTTCAAAACAGTCCTGCAGCTGGTGTAGTGCACCCTCTGGCCATGTTTTTACAATCTTTGTAGTTGGGGGAGCTCTCCTCCTGAGGGGGGTGTTTGCAGGAATCAACAGCATGGACATGTGATCTGACAGTCCCAGATGTGGTAGCGGTCTTGCTCTATAGCCTTTTTGGATGTTTCTATAGACTATGTCCAGCGTGTTTACACTCCTTGTTAGACATTTAACATGCTGATTGAATTTGGGGAGTACTGACTTCACTTCAGCATGGTTGAAGTCCCCTTTTATAATGTGCACTGCATCAGGATGAGAGCTCTGCTGGGCTGCTAACTGCTCTGTGTAGTTCCCCCAGAGCTATGTTAGCATTAGCATCGGGTGGTATGTATACGGCTGTTACCATGACGACGGTAAACTTGCGGGGTAGATAGACAGATCTGCATCTCACAGTCAAATATTCGAAGTCTGGGGAACAATGGCTGTCTACAGTCTCTGCATTTCTGCACCAGCTATTGTTGGTATAGATGCCGGGGAGAACCACCCACGGAGACCCCGGAGTCCTGGCTATGTCTTCCGGTATGTTGTGGAAGCGGTCATATTCTGATATTGTGATCGAGATTGTCATTCCACAGCAGAATCCCAAGCTCAGAAGATCCTGACAAGTGTATGTAGGCTTCGCCCAACATATTAGTGTTGTTTAGTGGTGTTTCTGCACAAACACACACACAACAGCACGTACAAACACACTGAACAAAACACCGAGAGTGGAGAGCCATGAGCCGCTGCGTCTATGTGCACCACCATCTTACATCCATATCCCCTCATCCATATTCACTCAGCCAAATTGACACATGCTTTAGCACATCACTCGCCCGACTGGTAACTAACCTTTCCTTTTACCTTGGCACCTTGGAACTATTTAAGCTGGCTTTATCCACCACATGAGACATGTGGCCCCAGCAGCCATCTTGTTTGTAATTTCATCACTGTCTCTCTCACACGCACACACACACACACACACACACACACACACACACATATATTGCTGTGATCTTGGAGCGATATGTAGCAAATGCATGCACTATTTTTTTCTGTGTCGTCTTGAGACAGGATGTTTCTGATCTTTGCAATATTCCGTATGTGGAAGAAGGCTGTCCTAGAGACTTGTTTTATATGAGGGACAAAAGACATGTTCTGATCAAAAATGACTCCAAGATTACTAACAGTGGAGCTGGAGGCCAAACATATGCCATCCAGAGTGGTTAGATGATCAGATAATAATTCTCTAAAGTGCTTAGGGCCAAGTACAATGACTTTAGTTTTGTCTGAGTTCAGAAGTAAAAGGTTCCATGTCATCCAGGTCTTTATGTCTGCAAGGCATGCCTGAGCCTGGTTCTGCCCAAGGTTTCTGCCTCTTAAAGGAAGTTTTTCCTTGCCACTTTCACTTTGCTTGCTCATGGGGGGATCTGTTGGGTCTCTTTAAATAATTTTATAAAGAGTTTGGTCTACACCTGCTCTATATGTAATTTGCCTTGATGTAACTTTGTTATGATTTGGCGCTATACAAATAAATCTGATTTGATTTGAAGTCTGATTAGCTGATATGTTTCATTCAAGCCGAATGTATCATCTGCATGAAAATTGATGCTGTGCTTCCTGATGATAATGTTGCCTAAAGGAAGGATATATAGGGTGAAAAGGTTTGAATCCTGTGGAACTCCATGATTAACTAAAATGTGTGATGAAGAGTCATTGTTAACATGAAAAAAGTGATATCTGTCTGATAAGGTTGATTTGAACCAGCTTAGTGCTGCTCCTTTGATCCAAATTGCATGTTTCAGCCTCTGTAATAGAATCTTACGCTCAATGGTGTCAAAAGCAGCACTAAGATCTAATAAGACAAGTATGGAGGCCAATCTGTTGTTTGAAGCCATTAGAATGTCGTTGGTAACTTTTACCAGTGCTGTTTTCTGTGCTATGGTTTACTCTAAAACCTGACTGAAACTTGTCAAACAAGGCATTCCTATGCAGATGTTCACATAGTTGAGAAGTCTGGACCCACAATGCAGACAAGACACTGAGATTCCAGGTAGCAAGACAAGTGTTTATTCTACGAAAAAAGATAGAAGAGCTGGAGCTGGGAGAGGGTTGCTGGGTCTTGGGGTTTCCAGAGGTAATCCATGTGAGTCTGCAGGAAATGGAGTGAGGCTGGATCAGGTGGAACGACGTGCTAGGTCCAGAGGAGTAGTGGCAAAGGAACAAGAACTGGAAACAGGAAAAACACACCGTCAAAAAACTGGGTTACAAAGTGAACAAGGGAACGCTGAAAAATACAAGGAGCCAATACATTATACCACTGAGGTAAGCTGACAATCTGGCGATGAGCTGTGAACTGGACCCGGGTTATAAGCAGTGTGGAGTGAAGGTGGCTTGATTGCTGATGGCTGGCAAGAGGCTTGATTACTGATGGCTGGCAGGTGTGCAGGCGAGTGGAGAATCCAGCTCCACCCAGCTCCAGACAGAGATAAAAAAACAAAACAAAAACACTAGGATCCTGACAGTACCCCCCCCAACGGGAGCCCCCCCGGCAACCCCCAGGCTTGGCAGGATTAGCCTTGTGAAACTCCCTCACCAAATCAGGGTCCAGAATGAGGGACCGAGGGATCCAACACCGCTCCTCCGGTCCATACCCCTCCCAATCGACCAGGTATTGCAGCCCCCGGCCCCTGCGGCGAACGTCCAGGAGCCTGTGCACCATATACACAGGATGATCATCAATGAGCCGGGGGGGAGGAGGGGGAACGGCCGGAGGGCAAAGGTCACTGCTGCGTACAGGCTTTAGCTGGGAAACATGAAAAGTGGGGTGGATACGGAGGGATTTGGGGAGCTCAAGGCAGACAGCAGAGGGATTGATTATTTTTGCAATTTTGAATGGACCAAGGTAATGGGGAGACAGCTTTCGGGAATCGGTCTTGAGTGGAATATTTCTTGAAGATAGCCAAACTGACTGACCTGTGTGATATTGGGGGGCTGGGACACGGTGTTGGTCGGCTGCTTGTTTGTTTTTGGCAGAGGTTTGGAGGAGAATGGCTCGGGTCTTCTTCCAAACGCTATGGCAACGACGGAGATGACGCTGGATAGAAGGAACTGAAAGCTCCTCTTCTAGAGAGGGAAACAGAGGAGGTTGATATCCCAGGGATGCTTCAAAAGGTGACATACCTGAGGCGGAGCTGACAAGGGAATTGTGAGCGTATTCGATCCATGGGAGGAATGAGGTCCAAGCAGAGGGGTTGGATGCGGTGATACAGCGAAGAGAGGTCTCCAAATCTTGGTTTACCCGTTCTGTCTGTCCGTTGGTCTGGGGGTGATAACCAGAGGTTAAACTGACAGTGGCACCCAGACCCCGACAAAAAGCTTGCCATACCTGAGATGTAAACTGGGGCCCTCGGTCCGAAACAATGTCTATAGGGAGACCATGCAGACGGAATACATGGGTGGTAAGTAATTCCGCAGTCTCCTTAGCTGAGGGCACCTTGGTGATGGCAATGAAGTGTGCAGCCTTGGAGAAGCAGTCAACTATGGTGAGTATGGCAGTATTACCTTGGGAAGCTGAGAGACCCGTGACAAAGTCAACAGCGATGTGGGACCACGGTCGACCAGGAACAGGTAGAGGATGGAGCAGGCCAGCAGGGGGTAAGTGGGATGCTTTGCCACGGGCACAGACGGAGCAGGCCTGGACATAGGCTCGGGTATCCCTATCCATCATAGGCCACCAGAAATGGCACTTGAGGAGAGATAGGGTACGGTTGATTCCCGGATGACAAGAGAATTTGCTGGCATGCACCCATTGAAGGGCTGATGACTGGACTGAATCAGGGACAAATAGAAGGTTAGGGGGGCCTCCACCAGGGTCCGGTTGGGTGCGTTGTGCTTCCTGAATCTGGGAGTCAATCTCCCAGGTAATGGGAGCCACCACCTGGGAGGCTGGCAGGATGTTTTCAGGTTCAGCGGGGGTCTCCTCTGCGCTAAACTGCCGTGACAGGGCATCAGGTTTAACATTGCAGGAGCCAGGACGGTAAGTTAGAGTGAAGTTGAAGCGGCTGAAGAAGAGGGACCAGCGGGCCTGTCGAGAGTTGAAACGCTTTGCAGACTGAATGCAGGCCAGGTTTTTGTGGCCAGTCCAGACCACACACGGTAGTTTGGATCCCTCCAGCCAATGTCGCCACTCTTCCAGAGCCATCTTAACAGCCAGCAACTCCCGATTCCCCACATCGTAGTTCCTCTCTGCAGGCGTCAACCATCTGGAGAAAAAGGCACAGGGGTGGAGCTTACTGTCTGGCTCATGTCTCTGGGACAAGACTGCCCCAATGCCAGTCTCTGACGCATCCACCTCGACGACGAATTGTAGTGTGGGATTGGGATGGACGAGAACTGGTGCTGAGGTGAACAGTCGTTTCAGCTTGGAGAAGGCCACGTCCGCTTTGGGGGTCCAACAGAACTGTACAGAAGGGGATGTGAGGCAAGTTAGAGGAGCGACCACACGGCTGTAATCCCGGATGAATTGTCTATAAAAATTTGCAAACCCCAAAAACCTCTGAAGCTGCTTCCTGTTCTCTGGAATGGGCCACTCTGCCACCGCTCTCACCTTCTCTGGGTCAGTCCTACGTTGTCCCTCCTCAATAATAAATCCCAAAAAGCTGACCTTCTTGGCGTGAAAGTCACACTTCTCCGCCTTAACGAATAGCTTGTTCTCCAACAGCCTTTGCAACACGAGACGGACGTGATCCTGATTTTCTTCTAGGGACTGAGAATAAAGAATGTCATCCAAATAGACATACACAAAACGATTCGGAAAGTCTCTCAGAACATCATTAATGAGGGTTTGAAAAACCATTGGGGTGTTGGTAAGGTCAAAAGGCATTACCAGATACTCAAATTGCCCTAAAGGGGTGTTAAAAGCCGTCTTCCATTCGTCCCCCTCCTTAATCCTCACCAAATGATAGGCATTACGGAGATCCAGTTTAGTGAAAACAGTGGCTCCTTGCAGGGGGGTGAAAGCTGCGTTAATCAGAGGTAGGGGGTATTTACTTTTAATAGTTATCTGATTCAGGCCACGATAATCAATACAGGGTCTCAGACTAGCATCTTTTTTGGACGTAAAGAAAAAACCAGCGGCCACCGGAGAAGAAGAGGGCCGAATAATCCCAGCTCCAAGGGAGTCTCTGATGTATGCTTCCATAGCATCATGTTCAGGCTTAGACACATTGTAGAGACGGCTGGAGGGCAATGGAGCACCCGGAGGCAAGTCAATGGAACAGTCGTAGGGTCTGTGAGGTGGGAGAGAGAGAGCTTTGTCCTTACTGAATACCTCTCTCAGGTCATGGTAAACCTCTGGGACTTTGGAGAGGTCTGGCAGATCAGGGGAAGGATCGAGAGAGAGAGGGCTGCCACTAGCTGGGGACAAAGCAGATTGCAGACAGGTTGCATGACAGAATGAACTCCACTCAGTAACTCTCCCTTTGGCCCAATCAATAAGGGGGTTGTGTTTTGCCAGCCAGGGATGACCCAGAATTACTGCAGTGGAGGGAGCGGAGATGATGTTTAATTGAATGGTCTCTCTGTGGTTACCAGATAGGATGAGTGTGAGGGGTTCCGTCCGGTGAGAAACGCAAGCCAGCAGGCGTCCATCCACAGCCAGCGCTGTCCGGGGTTCCTCCAACGGCTCCAACCTAATGCCCATCTGCACCGCCACCTGCTGGTCCAAAAAATTCTCTTCGGCCCCAGAATCCACCAGGGCCAACAGAGGCAAAGACAAAGTATGACAACAAAGAGTAGCAGAGATCTGAAAATGGGACTGACAGACAGAGGGGGATTTAGTTTGACCCCCAAAGCTACTGGTGAGCCTGTCTTTTGGTCAAACCGGGCAGTGAGAAATGAAATGTCCCGTCTTGCCACAATATAGGCACTCACCCGCCTGACGACGCCGTAACCTCTCTTCTGGGGTGAGATGGGCCCGGTCAAGCTGCATAGGCTCCACAGGTGGAAGTTGAGGGGAGCTTAGAGAGGAGACTTGGATGGGGGTGTTGGATCTTAGAGGTGTCTGATGTAAATGAACTAGGTTTTAATTGAAAAACAGAGTGGCACTAGAACAAAAAACCCTGGCAAAGATTTGGCTGACCTGAGTATGGATCTGGATCGGTGGCTCTGGAATCTTGTGGCACAGGAGTGACCGGAAGAGGGGGAACAGCAGCAGCAGGAGGAGCAGATGTGATGGAAGAGGCCGAGGACGGAGTGGACAGTAGAGCCGCAACATGAGCAGTCAGTTCAGAGACTTGACGGGACAGAGCTTCACTGTGCTCAAACAGGGCGCGGATACTCTGCTCATGTTGACCAATAATTGCTCCCTGATGGCCTACTGCTTGCTGGACTGGGTGCAATCCAGAACTAGTGTCTGCGGGGTCCATTTCATGGCCAGATTGTTCTGTCATGGTTAAGAAGTCTGGACCCACAATGCAGACAAGACACTGAGATTTCAGGTAGCAAGACAAATGTTTATTCTACGAAAAGAGATAGAAGAGCTGGAGCTGGGAGAGGGTTGCTGGGTCTTGGGGTTTCCAGAGGTAATCCGGGTGAGTCTGCAGGAAATGGAGTGAGGCTGGATCAGGTGGCGTGCTAGGTCCAGAGGAGTAGTGGCAAAGGAACAAGAAGTGGAAACAGGAAAAACACACCGTCAAAAAACTGGGTTACAAAGTGAACAAGGGAACGCTGAAAAATACAAGGAGCCAATACATTATACCACTGAGGTAAGCTGACAATCTGGCGATGAGCTGTGAACTGGACCCGGGTTATAAGCAGTGTGGAGTGAAGGTGGCTTGATTGCTGATGGCTGGCAAGAGGCTTGATTACTGATGGCTGGCAGGTGTGCAGGTGAGTGGAGAATCCAGCTCCGCCCAGCTCCAGACAGAGATAAAAAAACAAAACAGAAACACTAGGATCCTGACAAAAGGGAGTTTAGGTATGTCTATAATTAACATCTGGATCCAGATTAGGTCTTTTGAGGAGAGGTTTAATAACAGCAAACCTTTTAGGAATGCTGTTATTAAGATCGAGAATATCAATGTTGGGTTTGAAAAGGGTGCATTTGGTTGTCAGCTATAAAATCAGAAATTATTAAATTCAATTCATAATGTGGGGCACCACCCGGAAACCAGGACCAATAACCAAACTGTAAACGCCTCATAAACAAGTGTTCAATTAGAGGAGCCAATATCTGAAATATCAGCACCACTAGGTGAATGGTGAAGGTGAGAAGTCCGAGCTCTGACTCTCTCAATCAGCCACTTATCACAATAAAGTATGCACAATAATGACAAGAAGACTTCTCTTTAAAGCTAAAAATAGTATTTATTAACTTCCACAAGAATTAACAAAGCCAACCATTGTTTCAATCAATAAATACTATACTATCAACTAATCCTAAGCAAACACACAAAGATAGCAGTGGTGTAAAGACAAAACAGGTAAACTACAACGTGTGTGTCAAGATGGTGCGACTCCCGGGGAAAGCTACGTCACACATAAGCAACCAGCGGAGCTGCCGCCAGGTTCCGGTTAACAATGGCAGACAGCACCAACCGGTGGTCGGAGGCATTTCTGCACACGCACAAATCTGATGGTGGATAACGAAGGGATAAGACGGCGCTATACCCACGTTATCTAACGATCGGATGTGCGGAGCAAGCTGTGCGCGATTGAATGGATGTGTAAGTGTGCGTGTGTGTTAGTAAAAGAGGGAGGAAAGCGAGAAGAAGGGAGACCGACTTTCAGTCCCGCGACCATGAGAGGAGAGCAGCGGTTGCTTTGTCTACAGAGAGCGAGCATACGGCCGGTAGTCTGTAGCCCAGTGTCTGGTTGTGGACTGACAAAACAACTTACTTTTCACCCACAGTGGCGCACACACAAAAATAATAATGATCCCAAATGGGATAACACAAACAGTTGAGCCTGGTGAACACAAACTAAACAGGCAGCAACTTAAAAATACTCCTCAGAGTACAGCAGAGAGTGGACTCGGTGGTCCGGTAAAGCACACAACAATAACGAGCACTAAGCTTGTAAAATATACAAATCTAACGTCTCTGCCCAGACAACCTCTTACTGGTGTTGCTCTCCTGAGCGAACCGGTGTTTGTATAAGTTCGTCAGTTTGATCCAGCAGTGGGTCCTCCAGTGTGTGGTACTTGCGGCGCCGTCCTTGTTCCTCAAGACTGGTGGTGCGGGATTCCCGGCAGGGCAGCGATGAAACACCGGGAGGTCGACTCAGTCGGTAGACAATGGGGCATAGAAGTTATCCGCATCTCCGTGAAGAATACTCTTTCTTTCTTCTGCAGGTAATAGCTTAGGGGTCAGTGGGTTGCAAACAGCTGACTCTCACGTATCCAGAAAAAGTGTTCAGGCGAACACGGGTCAGGTCTCGTCTCGTCCAGCGAGGATGAAACTCCAAAGAAGGGGGAATAAGCCACGTGTACAGGTCACTTTCGCTGGTGATCTAGCTGATTGAAAAGGCAAACCTTCTCCTGAGCAAAAATACCAGAAAGAGGATGAGATTCGTTCCCGGCCCGTATTTAAAGGGGGAGTGACGTCACGGCCCCATTATCTCGACTCCCTGTGTTGTAGATACGTCTCCTAACTACAGGAAAAACATTTAGTTCTTTCACCCACCAAAAATCTTAATCAAGAAAATCTGGAAGAAGAAACCGTGGAAAGCCTGCAGGAGTACGTTGACGAGTGCTACAACCGACTCGTCGTGGGGAAGACCGGCAACTCGGCGACCCCATCTTCCAAAAGAAGCCGACCGCCCAGCTCGATCACTCGATAAGGACTTCGGGGACATCCTGGAATCAATCCACAGGAAACTAACAAGCTTTGATGCCAGACTCGCTCTAGTGGAACTGCTCCACAAAGAGCTCCAGGTGCTCCGTGAGTCTCTGGAATTCAGCCAGCTACAGGTAGCTTCACTGGCCGCTGAAAACCAAGTCCTTAAAACCTCAATTAAATCACTTACCGAGGGGGTGACAAAGGTCACGGCGGAGAACAAACAAATGAAAGAGGCTATCTTTGACATCCAGGCTTGGAGTATGTGGGACACCTTGGTATTTTTTGGCATACCAGAGCAGGCGGAGGAAGATCCTGAGAATTCCATCAAAGACTACCTCCAGAAACAACTGAAACTTCCGACTGAGACCGTGAAGAACATCGCCTTTCACCAGATGCATCGCTTTGGAGGAAAGAGATCGGACAATTGGTGCCCCAGACCCATCGTTGCGAAGTTTGAACACTTCAAGCAGAAGGAGCTGGTGAAGAGCAGGGGCAGGGAGCTGAGAGGAACGGACTTAAGCGTGAATGATCAATTCCCTAAGGAGATGCTGGATGCTGCAAAAGCCTGTTCCCTGTCAGGAGAAAGTTCATTGACGGAGGATCCTGTAATGTCATCGGTGTGGACAAGCTATATGTCAACGGTAAGCTGTTCCGGGATCCGTATTCACCCCTTCGCTCTATGAAAGCGCGTCTCTTCTCTCCACCCGAGGTTCACTGGACTCACCAGAATCACCCGAGCATGGTAATAGTATGGTTAAGGCAACGGATGAAGGAAACATACATTTCTTTCATTCATTCTTTCTTTCGCTCCTGTGTCAATCGTAAAAATATATGAACGCAAATTGGCTCACTCGAAAAACGGCAAAAAATTTTAACACACCTACACAGTTTACAAGCAGACATTGTCTTACTACAGGAAACCCATCTACCCAAAGCAGGAAATCATATATTAAGCTCATCGCAGTTTCCGCACACATACACAGCTAGTTATAACACCAAACAAAGAGGCGTAGCCATTCTAATTAACTAAAACATTAGGTTTACTTGTAAGAACACCATTGTAGACCCAGAAGGTAGGTTCAAATAGTTAGCATATCCACACACAACACTGAGGTATGTATTGCCAATATATATGGTCTAAATGTTGATGACCCCTCCTTCTTCCACAGATTCTTCACAGCACTGTCAGCCCACTCAGACACAGCACTTATAGTAGGAAGGGACTTCAACCTGGTATTCAACCCACAAGTGGACAGAACCAGTAGGGCAGTTAGTCAATGCAACTACCAATCATCCGAGATAATAAAGCAGTATATGAGTGATTTTGGTGTTTGCGATGCTTGGCGCTCACGTCCCCCCACACTGAAGGAATACACCTACTACTCGCCAGTTGACCACTCTTATTCCCGTTTAGATCACTTTTTAATTTGTAATTCAATTATGAAGGATGTCTCTGACACCAAGATTCACCCCATTGCCATCAGCGACCACGCACCAGTCACTCTGACACTCACAAAAAAAAACCAACTAAAACACCACCTTCTAAACAATGGAGATTTAATACATCATTGCTCAAGGACCCCAACTTTATTAAATTCTTTAAGGAGGAATGGACAATATTCTGTGAAATAAATGACCAGCCTGATTTCTCAGCCTGCGTCCTATGGCAGCCAAAAGCAATCATGCGAGGCAAAATAATATCTTATTCTTTGTATAAGAAAAAACAGGAGAAAGCTCTTGAAACAGAAATAAACAAAAAAATTAAAGCTTTTGAGACAGCTCATGCTGCCTCCCAAGAGGAACATCTACTGAGAGAACTAAGGGAATTAAAACTAAAACTAAATGAATTACTCGACATCAAAATACAATTCCAACTGCAGAGATTACGCTTGGAAAACTTTGAACATAGCAATATATCCAGCAGATTTCTAGCAAACCAACTAAGCAAAGAAAGTGCAACAATATCATCAATAAAGAACTCCACTGGGAAAATAACCTGTGACCCAGAAGAAATAAATCATATTTTTAGGGAAGTCTATAAAAAACTTTATTCGTCTGAGATTAACCCCTCCAAATCCAGCATTGAAACGTTTCTGAGCACAGTTGACTTTCCAAAATTAAATCAAGACAAAATAATGGCTCTGGAATCACCTATTTCAACCGAGGAACTTCAAGAAGACCTCAAACATATGCCAAACAGGAAAGCCCCTGGACCAGATGGTTTCCCTACACAATTCTAAAAAGAGTTCTGGCCAGAGCTTGCACCAATGTTTTACAGAATACTCAGCGAAATGCAGGAAACCTCGACCCTTCCACCCAACATGAACTGTGCAAATATTAGCCTGCACTCCCAACAAGCTATCTTCCAAAATCACTTATAAATGATACAATATGGATGAATGAAACAATGTCCAGCTAGGAGAAAGCTGCTCATCATGTTTGGACATTGTTTGTGGAGTCTCCCAGGGGTCAGTGGTGGGCCCGAAACTGTTTATTTTATACATTAATGATATATGTAATGTTTCAAATGTTTTAAAACTTGTTTTGTTTGCTGATGACACAAATATATTTTGTTCTGGTCATGATCTGAATGAAGTAATTTCATTGGTTAACTCAGAAATTAGTAAATTACAATCATGGTTTAATATAAATAAACTATCATTAAATCTGAGCAAAACAAAAATAATGTTATTCGGGAATGGCTGAAATGTTACACAAACAAAGGTTCAAACTGATGGGGTGGACATTGAAAGGGTAACAGAAACCAAATTTCTAGGAGTAATAATTGATGAAAATCTCACATAAAACATCTAAAGTCCAAAGTATCAAAAACGATCGCAGTACTAAATAAAGCAAAACAGGTTCTAGAAAATAACTCACTTCACATTCTGTACAGTTCTCTATTTTCACCATATTTAACCTACTGTGCCGAGGTCTGGGGTAACACTTTCAAGAGTTCTCTACAATCTCTATTCATTCTTCAAAAAAGAGCAGTTAAGGTAATTAACAGAGTAGGTTATAGGGATCACACACATCCATTGTTTCTTCAATCAAAACTGTTAAAATTCACTGATCAAATAGAATATCAAACAGCACAAATCATGTTCAAAGCAAAGAATAATCAACTACCAGGAAATATTCAGGGCGTGTTCAGTCAGAGAGAGGGAAAATATAATTTAAGGGGATTGTTTTATTTTGAAAATGTAAAATTAAGAACTACAAGGAAAAGTTTTTGTGTATCTGTGTATGGGGTGACACTTTGGAACTGTCTGAATGATGAACTGAAACGATGTCCAAACATAGAGCAGTTTAAGAAAAAGGTATAAAAATATGATCTTTAAAAGGTATGAGGTTGCAAGATCTTTAGTTTAGTTTTTACTATGTTTAATTGTTCATGTTCAAAATTTTAAAAAAATTTATATTAAAATTATTTACAAGGCGCTTGCTAGATGACTTGAAAAAGTAATACCTCACATAATACATCCCGACCAAACTGGGTTTATTAAAGGCTGACACTCTACCAACAACACCTGCAGACTTATCAACCTGATAGACTATTGTAACAGTCAGAGCAAAGATGCCGTAATAGTCTCCCTAGACACAGAAAAAGCATTCGACGGGGTAAATTGGAATTTTCTCCTCACCACATTACAAAAGTTCGGGTTCGGAGATAACTTTGTGAACTGGATCAAAATATTGTATAGCTCTCCCAGTGCCTGTGTCAGAACAAATGATCAAACTTCTCCAAGCTTTTCTCTCCAAAGGGGAACCAGGCAGGGTTGTCCACTTTCTCCCTCCCTTTTTGCTATATTTATAGAGCCACTTGCAGCTGCAGTTCGGCAGAACCAAATTATTGAGGGAATTAACACAGCAAATGTGAACCATAAGATAAGTCTTTATGCTGATGATGTATTACTTTTCCTACGAAATGCACAAACGTCTGTCCCTGAAACAATAGCACTCATCGACAAATTCTCAACCTTCTCTGACTACTCTATTAATTGGAGCAAATCGACTGCCCTACCCAAAAACTCAGATTTCCAGAGTACGCCAACTGCTCCACTACGGCCAGGACACATTAGATATCTAGGTATCAACATCCCTGCCAAACTTTACGACCTAACACGGCTAAACCACACCATCCTAATTAAAGAAATAGAGGACGACCTCACCCGGTGGTGGACACTACCCATATCACTTATGGGAAGAGTAGCAACAGTGAAAATCAAATCAAAGCAAATCAAATCAAATCAGATTTATTTGTATAGCGCCAAATCATAACAAAGTTACATCAAGGCACTTTACGTATAGAGCAGGTCTAGACCAAACTCTTTATAAAATTATTTAAAGAGACCCAACAGATCCCCTGATGAGCAAAAACTTGGCGACAGCGGCAAGGAAAAACTTCCTTTAAGAGGCAGAAACCTCGGGCAGAACCAGGCTCAGGGGGGGCGGCCATCTGCCTCGACTGGTTGGGTTGAGAGAGGGAGAGAGAGAGAGAGAGGCACAGGGGGAGGAGGGGGCAAAGTTGGGTAGAGTAGGGAGAGAAATAGAGCAGGAGGAGGGGATATTCGAATAGGTGTAGGCAGGAACATGATGCTGCATGAGGTTCGTAGGAATGATGCTGTATGGAATTCTTGAAGATGTGGGAGCAGCAGGCATTGCAGGAACATGGGATGGTGATGATTCATCACCTGCAGGATGAGGACAGGGAGAGAGAGGAGAGGAGCTGGGAGAGAGATAGGAGAGGAACTGGGGGAGACAGAGACTTCGGGAAAACATGGTTAGTAAATGCAATGCACACACTTGGAACTGAGAGAAACTGGGATTTCGGAGAAGCAGGTTGTTGGTATGACGGCGCATGCAAGGGGGGGAGAGAGAGAGGGAGAGGGAAGCGGGGGAGAGAGAGAGAGAGAGAGAGAGAGAGAGAGGGGAAAGGGAGAGGGAGAGAGAGAGAGGTGCTCAGTCCTTCCTCCAGCAGTCTAAGCCTATAGCAGCATAGCTAAAGAGTGAATGAACTTGAACTTTTTAACTATAAGCTCTGTCACACAGAAAAGTTTTAAGCCTGGTCTTGAAAATTGCTAAAGAGTCTGCCCCCCGGACCAATACTGGAAGTTGGTTCCATAGAAGAGGAGCCTGATAACTGAAAGATCTGCCTCCTGATTTACTCTTGGAGACTCTAGGAATCACAAGTAAACCTCCATCTAGAGAGTGGAGTGGCCTACTAGGACAGTAAGGAACTATGAGCTCTCTGAGGTATGACGGAGCTTGGCCAGTAAGAGCTTTATATGTTAACAGAAGGATTTTAAATTCTATTCTGAATTTGACCGGCAGCCAATGAAGAGCAGCTAACACAGGAGAGATGTGATCCCTTTTTCTAGTTCCTGTTAATATTCATGCAGCAGCATTCTGAATCAACTGAAGGCCTTTCAGAGATTTGTTTGGACATCCAGATAATAATGAGTTACAGTAGTCCAGCCTAGAAGTTACAAATGCGTGGACTAGTTTTTCTGCATCCTCTTGAGAGAGGATATTTCTGATTTTCCTAATGTTTCTCAGGTGGAAGAAAGCTGCCCTACTGACTTGTTTTATGTGGGGGACAAAGGACATGTCCTGGTCAAAGGTTACTCCAAGGTTTTTTACAGTGGAGTTGGAAGCCAAAGTAATGCCATCCAGACTGATTAAATGATTAGATAGGGTTTCTCTAAGGTGCTTAGGGCCGAGTACAATAACTTCAGTTTTGTCAGAATTTAGAAGTAAAAAATTATGGGTCATCCAGACTTTTATGTCTTCAAGACATGTCTGCAGTCTGACTATCTGACTAACTTCATTTGGCTTCATTGATAAATACAGCTGAGTGTCGTCTGCATAACAGTGGAAATTGATGCTGTGTTTCCTGATAATGTTGCCTAAAGGAAGCAGATAAAGAGTGAAGAGGATTGGTCCAAGTACCGAACCCTGTGGGACTCCATAACTGGCTATAGTGCGTGAGGAGGAGCTATTGTTAACATGTACAAACTGATATCTATCCGATAAATAGGATTTGAACCACCTTAGAGCAGTTCCTTTAATGCCAATTTCATGTTCCAGTCTCTGTAATAAAATATTGTGATCAATGGTGTCGAGTGCAGCACTAAGATCTAAGAGGAGAAGTATGGAGGCTGATCCATTGTCTAAAGCCATTAGAATATCATTGGAGACTTTAATCAGCGCTGTTTCTGTCCTGTGGTGAGCTCTAAATCCTGACTGAAACTCTTCAAGCAAACTGTTCCTATGCAGATGGTCGTGTAATTGGTTTGCTACTGCTTTCTCAATGATTTTAGAAATGAAGGGAAGGTTTGATATGGGTCTATAATTGGCCAAAACATCTGGATCAAGATTCTGCTTTTTAAGCTGGGGTTTGATGACTGCGGTCTTAAGAGTCTGAGGTACATAACCCAAAGATAACATCAAATTAATCAGATCTAGAATGAAGGGCTCAATTAAGTAAAGAATGTCTTTAAAGAGCCTGGTCGGCACTGGGTCTAGTAGACAGGTTGATGGTCTAGATGATGATACTATAGAAGCTAGCGCTGAGAGATTCAGAGATGAGAATGATTCCAGATGTAAAATAGGCGTTCCAGTTGATTCAGGAGTTGCTGTATTCAGTAGATTATTGTCTAATGTAGGTAAGAGCTGTTGAATTCTGTCTCTGATTATTATGATTTTATTTGTAAAAAAGCCCATAAAATTATTGCTGCTGAGAGCTAAGGGGATCACTGGTTCAATTGAACTATGACTCTCTGTCAGCCTGGCTACAGTGCTGAAGAGAAACCTGGGGTTGTTTTTGTTTTTTTCTATTAGTGCTGAATAATACGATCTTCTAGCACTGCGGAGAGCTTTTTTATACGTTTTTAAGCTTTCTTTCCAGGCTCGGTGAGACTCTTCCGAGTTGCTGGAACGCCAATTTCTTTCTAATTTCCGTGTCATCTGCTTTAAGGCACGAATTTGAGAATTATACCACGGAGCCAGCCTCCTCTGTTTTATTACTTTCTTTTTGAGAGGGGCAGCTTCATCCTGATTTGAACACAGTGTGGCCATAGTGCTAGTCACAAGGTCATCAACCTGTGTATGGGAGAAATCCTCATTTGAATTTAGATATGGCATTGCTGCAAATGATGACTGAATGTTCTCTTTAAATTTAGCCACAGCGTCTTCAGATAAACATCTTCTATAGCCAAACTTATTCCTTGATGCTGTGCAGTCAGTTAAAGTAAACTCAAATGTAATGAGGTAATGGTTGGTCAAAAGACAGTTTTGAGGAAAAATTGTTAACTTGTCAATTTCAATGCCATATGTTAGAACAAGATCAAGGATATGACTGAAGCAGTGAGTTGGTTCATTCACATGCTGGGAAAAGCCAATTGAGTCTAGTAATGAAAGAAACCCAGAACTAAGGCTGTCACTTTCTACATCTACATGAATATTGAAATCTCCCAGTATAATGATTTTATCTGTACTAAGTACTAACTCTGATATAAACTCAGAAAACTCTGATAGGAATTCTGAGTACGGACCAGGTGGGTGGTATACTGTAACTAACAGAACTGGTTTTTCAACTTTCCAGTTAGAGTGGGAAAGACTAAGAGTGAGGCTTTCAAAAGACCTACAGCCAGATTTTGGTCTAGGGTTGATTAATAAGTTTGACTGAAATATCGCAGCCACTCCCCCTCCTCGACCTATGGTACGAGGGACATGAAAATTAACATGAGTGGGGGGTGTAGCTTCATTAATACTAACATATTCATCCTGCTGCAGCCAGGTTTCAGTTATACAAAATAAATCAATACAATGATCAGTTATGAGATCACTGACTAATAGAGATTTTGATATTAGTGATCGAATATTCAACAGTCCACATTTAAATGCAGTATTATTTGAGACCAAATTTGTGGCTGTTTTGATTTCTATTAAGTTTTTGTTTTTAGCTCCTCTTCTGTTTAATCTAGATTTAGTAACTTTTCTAAATTTAGGTGGTCGGGAGACAGACACAGTTTCTATAGACCTAGACATGGACAGAGACTCTATTCTATTCTCGGCAGGGAACTGCTCTGACTGAGGCGCAGAGGAGCCTGTTAAACTGCGGCTCTGCCTCCTGGTCTCGACTCGGGGTTGTCAGGGTTTCAACTTTCTAATAAACTCGGCCATATTCCTAGATATAAGAGCGGCACCACCCACGGTGGGATGGACACCATCTCTCCTAATCAGACCAGGTCTCCCCCAGAAAGTGTTCCAGTTATCTATGTAGCCCACATTGTTTTCGGGACACCACCTCGACAGCCAGCGGTTGAATGAAGACATGCGGCTATACATGTCATCACTGGTCCGATTGGGGAGGGGGCCAGAGAAAACTACAGTGTCCGACATTGTTTTAGCAAAGGTACACACCGATTCCACATTAATCTTTGTGACCCAGTTTCTCTCAGTTCCAAGCATGTGCATTGCATTTACTAACCATCTTTTCCCGAAGTCTCTGTCTCCCCCAGCTCCTCTCCTTTCTCTCTCCCAGCTCCTCTCCTCTCTCTCCCTGTCCTCATCCTGCAGGTGATGAATCATCACCATCCCATGTTCCTGCAATGCTTGCTGCTCCCACATCTTCAAGAATTCCATACAGCATCATTCCTACGAACCTCATGCAGCATCATGTTCCTGCCTACACCTGTTTGAATATCCCCTCCTCCTGCTCTCTTTCTCTCCCTACTCTACCCAGCTTTGCCCCCCCCCTCCCCCCGTGCCTCTCTCTCTCTCTCTCTCTCCCTCTCCCTCTCTCAACCCAACCGGTCGAGGCAGATGGCCGCCCCCCCTGAGCCTGGTTCTGCCCGAGGTTTCTGCCTCTTAAAGGAAGTTTTTCCTTGCCACTGTCGCCAAGTGCTTGCTCATCGGGGGATCTGTTGGGTCTCTTTAAATAATTTTATAAAGAGTTTGGTCTAGACCTGCTCTATATGTAAAGTGCCTTGATGTAACTTTGTTATGATTTGGCGCTATACAAATAAATCTGATTTGATTTGATTTGATTTGACCTCCGACTGGCGAAGTTGGGTGTCGTTACTGCCGACATGAATAACAATTTTACCATATTTATGCTTATCCTTAGCCAGCAGTTTCAGGTAAGATTGGATGTCGCCTGCTCTGGCCCCCGGGATACACTTAACTATGGCCGCCGGTGTCGCTAACTTCACGCTCCTCAGAATAGGGTCACCAATCACTAGAGTCGGCTTTTCAGCGGGTATGTCGCTGAGTGGGGAGAACCTGTTGGAAACGTGAACCTGTTGGTGGTGAACCGGGGGCTGCTGCCTACAACTATGCCTCTTGTCTCGGACGGTCACCCAGCCGCCCTGACTAGATCCCGGCTGCTCGGGAGCCGCTGGGGGGGGAGGAAACTCTCTCGGCTGCCGTAGGAGCAGGTGTAGGTCGGCCCGCACTGGCTACAGGGGGGCGGCTAGCTACACTAGCATAAGTTGGGCTAGCTAAGGTGCGGAGCCGCGACTCTAACTCACTAATTCTCGCCTCCATTTCTACCATCATCCTGCATCTATGACAACAAGTACTATCATAAAAGGAGGCAGAGGAGTAACTGGACATGTAGCAGACAGGACAGGAGAGAAGAGGAGAGGGAGAAGGAGGAAGAGAGAGTGGAGAGAGAGAGCTGGAGGCCATTGCTAATCATTCACTTCAATTAGCGGAGCTACAGTATCGTTTATAGGCTTAGGAAAGGGGAAGGAGATTGAGTTCTATGGTAGTATAGTTTAATAGCAGTTTGCTGTCGATTAGTCAGGTGAATAGCAAAGAATAGCAAAGAAATAGCAAAGACAGCACACGAGGTAACACAGAGCACAACCACCAGTGACCGGATATGACGTAACACGCTTACCGCACGTAACCAGCACTGCACGTTCTGAAACGTGCAGATGATGATCTTGCCAAAAATTAACTATGTTTTTTCGATAGTTCCAACCCAACCTCCCCTGACTTGCTTCAAATCACTAGACTCTAAGCTTATACGTGGTGGTTTAGCTTTCCAAAGAAATTTGGAGATGTTAAAGACTTTACAAACGAGTTAAGACCATGGTGGTTTGGAATTACCAAACTTTTACAGTTACGACTTGGCCAAGTATATACAAGTATATACAGTATATATTAAAATGGATTAAGCCAAACTCGTTAAACCAAGCGTGGCTCGATATTGAACAAACATTTTGCAAAGAAATACAAATCTCTGATCTGCCCTTTATCAGTCCTACTATCAAGTGCCACAGCTGCTTCAAGTGTATTAGCATCAGCAACACCCTGACAGCTTGGTGGGAATTCCTTAAAAGAAATGAGTTCTCGAACACCCCTTGAAGTCTCACGCCTACCTGGAACAATCCTGACATTTTGCAAAATAAAAAATCAATACATTTTACAGCATGGGTTTATAAAGAGATAAAACATTAAAAACATATCCTCCAACACACAATTTAATGAAACCACAGCAAATTATGGTATTAACAAAAACAAATTTCTGGTTTATCTTCAGCTCCAATCTATAATTCAGGCATGGTTTAACTTCAGCCAATTGGATTTAGAACTTCCACCCAGAATAACAGAATTTCTACAGCTTTCATTGCCTAAACTACTGTCTAAAATTAACTTGATACAACTAACTTGATACAGATCAAACAATCTCCGTTCCTACCTCCAAATGGGAGAAAGATCTGTCGATCAACCCAGACCCTAACTTTTGGATAAAAATCTGTTCCAACACGTTCAAAATGACTCAAAATAGCAATGTACAATTAATAAATTACAAGGTTCTAAACAGAACACACTATACAGGACAAAGGATGTTCAAGATGGGCCTCACACAAACAAACATTTGTTGAAACTGTGCGACCGGCTCACCAGACTGCTGTCTGCATGGCTCTTTGGCTTTGTACACCTTCAACGACTTCTGGAAGAGTGTTAGCAAAGCTTTTTCACAGTGACTAGGGTACCCCATCCCTACCTCCCCCTCACTTTGTCTGCTAGGTGACCTCACTAATATAAATATGGAAGTAAATAAATCCTGCATGCTCCTTACTGCCCCAAGCATCACAAAAAAACCCCATCCTGATTAATTGGAAATCCATGAAGAACCTAAGCACTACTCAATATAGAAACCTTTTATTACACCACATTTCCATGGAGAGAATGTCTGCTTGGGAAAAAAAAATCGATCAGCAGAGTTTGATCAGATCTGGTCCCCGATAATTAGATAGATAGATAGAAAGATAGACTTCATTGATCCCAAAATGGGAAATTCTCATGTCACAGCAGCAAGACACACTGTACATCAGGATAATAATATAAAAATTGAAAAATATATACAATATAAACAATATAATAAAAACTATAAACGGACAATAACTATACCATACTAATATAATACTATTATTCCTTATTCCTGATTTCCTGTATCTGTCCCTTCGACAGTGGAGCTATGACAGTCTGTTGGAGAAGGAGCTCTGCTGTCTGTCCAGTGTGTGGTGAAGAAGGTTTGCAGCCAATAACGGAGCCAGCCTTCCTGATGAGTTTATTCAGTCTGTTATTGTCACTGGCTCCAATGCTGCACCCCCAACACACCACGGCGAAGAAAGTACACTGGCCACCACAGACTGGTAGAACATCTCCAACATCTTGCTGCACATGTTAAAGGATCCCAGCTTCCTCCAGAAGTAGAGTCTGCCCCTTCTTGTAGACAGTTTCGGTGTTGGATTTCCAGTCCAGTGTTTTGTTGATTTTGACGTCCAAGTACTTGTAGTCCTCCACCTCCTCCACATCCTCTCCCAGAATGCACAGCAGCTGTGAAGTAGTCCTTTTCTTCCTGAAGTCGATCACCATCTCTCCGGTCTTGTTGACATTCAGCCTCAGGTGATTGCGTCCAGCCCACTCCACAAATCTATCCACCACTGCCCTGTACTCCCCCTCCCCTCCTCCACCTATACACCCAACAACAGCCGAGTTGTCAGAAAATTTCTTCAGGTGGCATGATTCGGAGTTGTACTGAAAGTCTCTGGTGTATAAGGTGAAAAGGAAAGGGGACAGCACAGTCCCCTGATGAGCTCTTGCATCACTAACCACCATGTCAGACAGAACACTGCCCAGATGGACAAACTGTGGCCTGCCTGTCAGGTAGTCAGTAATCCAGGACACAATGGAGGTGTCGACACCCATCACCCACAGCTTCTTGCCCAGCAGCAGTGGCTGAATGGTGTTTAAAGCACTGGAGAAATCAAAGAAAGTGATTCTCACAGTGCTGCCCCCACCATCCAGGTGCTTATGAGCTCGTTGCGGCAGGTAGATGACGCCGTCATCAACACCCAAATGGGGCTGGTAAGCAAACTGTAGAGGGTCTAGCAGCGCCCTCACCTGCGGCCTAAGGTGGGCCAAGACCAGCCTCTCCAGCACCTTCATCTGATGAGATGTTAGGGCAACTGGTCGGTAGTCTGAGGTCTGATGGAGTCGACTTCTTTGGGACAGGAACCAGGCAGGACGTCTTCCACAGCACCAGTTCTCTCTCCTGACTCAGGCTCAGGTTGAAAAAGTGTTGAAGAACAGAACACAGCTGGCTTGCAGAGGTCCTCAGGATCCTGGGGCTGATGCCATCAGGTCCTGCGGCCTGGCCTTTTGGTTGCAGTCATGCGGGGGAGGGTGTTGGTGTCTTCAGTGAAGGAGTGGGAGGGGGAGAGGTGCTGCACAGGGGGTTGAGGGGGGAAGGGTGGGAGCAATGGGTATGTGTGGGGGTCTGGATGTGTGAGAGAGACAAAAGGCTGTGAGCTAAACCTGTTGAAGAAAACATTCAGCTCGTTGGCTTTCTCCAGGCTGCCTGATGTTTGACTGTCTCTACCTTTACATCCATTAATTTATTCCATGCCAGTCCACACATCCCTCACATTGTTCTGCTGGAGTTTGGCCTCCAGCTTCCTCCTGTAGCTGTTTTTGCAGTCCCTCAGCATCTTCCTGAGTTCATGTTGCACCCTCCTCCTCTCCTCTCTGTCTCCAGACCTGAAAGCTTTCTTTTTCTTGTTAAGTAGTGCTTTCAGGTCACTGGTGATCCATGGTTTATTGTTGTGGAAGTATTGTACAGTCCGGGTTGGCATGGTGGTGTGTTCACAGAATCTGATGTATTCTGTGATGCAGTCTGTCATATTGTTGATGTCCTCCCCATGTGGCTCGCAGAGTACATCCCAGTCCGTTGTCTGAAAGCGGTCCTACAGGGCCTCAGCAGCCTCTTGAGTCCACACCCTCACTGTCCTGGTGTGAACAGGCTGCCTCTGAACATACCTTGGGGTTAACAGGACCAGGTAGTGATCCAATCTGCCAGGGGAGGAAGGGCTGGACAATGGGAGGGTGGGGGGAACATAGGAGGGGTGGGGGCTGGCCTTTTCGGTGCAGACTGGGCTGGGGACCCTGGCCATGGGCCGCCGGTTGGGGGAGTGGCCGTTCATGGTGGGCCTGGGTCATCCCTGCTCCCACGTGGTGGAGTAATGGACCCTCTCTTTGGGTCGCTGGATGGTGCCCCTGGGTGCTCCATTTCGGCCCCAGAACCAGTTGAGCTTGTTGTGGATGACGGTGGGGATGGCCAGTGGGGCCAGTCTGGAAGCTGGCCCCCTGTGGGACTGGGCCATGCTTTGCCCTCTCCTCGCCTCTCCATCCCATCACATCCCACCTTATGTGACACTAGGCCTTGAGGGGCTGGACCCCCCAATTTTAATCACAACGTAGACATCAAGGGCTTGGGGGAGTGCATGGGGGGACTCTGCCGTCTGCAAACGGGGTGACGCGGGCCAATAATCTGCCATCCAGCACATTAAAAGTCTTCAGCTTGGGAAGGCCACCACAGGAATACTGGCTTGAGTGAGAAATTCCAAATCGATGAAGTTGCCATCTGTGCCGGAATCAACAACAGCAACCAGGAGAAATGATTATCTACTCCAAAGTAGGCTTGCATCCAGTTGAGTGAAGGTTGGGTTGAAGTGCTGGTGGGTGGAGGAGGAAGAAGTGTGACTCGTCAGAGCTCCTCCAGTATCTGATGGGTCTAGGCTGTTGGCTGCTGGGGACAGATAACTTAATGATGTCCAGCCTCACCCCAGTACAGGCAGAACCCTGCTTTAAATACTGCTGATGCTCCTGCGGTGTTACCTTTGCTCGTCCCAACTGCATGGGCTCCTCTATGGAGACTGAGGGAGAGGAGCTGGCTGACTGACCAGGGGGAGGGAGGCGGTTGGAGCTACTTCTAGAGACTAAAGGGTAACCAGAGGGTGAGGCAGGGACTTGCAAGCGACCAAATTTCTGTCTGTGACACTCTCTGAGGCAGTTATCAAGTTGAGTACAGCACGAGATAAGTAAATATGAACCATTCTCTTCATCCTGACAGGCAATTTTGTCCTTAATAGCCTCAGAAAACCCATGAATGAAAGCTCCTCACAAGGAGGCATCATTCGAGTCACTCGTTGTGGCTAAAATCCTGAATTCAATTGAAAATAGTCTGACACTGAGATGTTACCCTGGCAAATAGCAACAAAATGGCTGGAAACAATCTGTCCCTTAGCAGGTTGGTCAAAAAATTTAGTATCCAAGTTTAATTAATGAGACACATAGTTACGAATAGGTGAGTTATGCTCCCACAGGGTGTTGGCCCACTGAGCAGCCCGACCAGAAAGTAACCCCACTATGTACGTAATGTGTACCTGGTCTGACCCATAAGATACATGTTGCCGTAGGAACACTTGAGAGCACTGAAACAGAAATGGCCCGCAAGCCCCCAACTAACCAGAATACCTTTCAGGTGTGGGGATGAAGGGTTCTCTAGTGGGGAGGGTGGAGGGCAGCTGAAGACTGCCACAAAGGCTTGATGGAAGGCAGCTGGGTCTGCTGGGTCCACATGGCCAGATTGTTCTAGCGTGTTTAGAGCTAACCAGGAACCGAAAGCAGACATACATGCAGTAAATTGAGGTGGTGTTTATTGGAGTCCAGTGGAAGGTTAGTACGGGGTTTCCAGGGAGCAGGGCAGGTGGTTTGGGGTGAAGGCAAGGCAGGGAAGCAGGGAACCACTAGTCCAGGAGGCAGGTACTCCGGTGTAGAAAAAGGGTTGAATTGGGGCTGGCAATTGGCAGGAGCAGAAGCAGGTGGCAGAGAATCCTGAGCACAGGGAACCAAGGTTAGGACACAAAAAACAACACAAAGCACCAAGAGACTTGGTATGAGTTTAGGCCAAGCGATCTACCATACTTGGTGGAAGAACAATCTGGAGATGAGTGGGTGAGAACTGGGAGAAAGTATACCGGGGCTCCTGATTGTTAATGGTGGACTGGTGTGCAGGATGTCCAGCTGATACTGCTCCTCCAATCAGGCACACAGACAAGAGGGAGGGTGGAACATGGGGAAGATAACACAAAGAACAACAAACTGGCTGGTCCATGACAATATGGCGCACAAAAAAAAACAACCAATCACACCATTAAAAATATCTATTTACATTGACCTTGACAATAAAAGTTTTCATATATAATCCTGCAGATTTTGTTTTTTTACTTTGTGTTTAAGGTCAGTGCTATTTCCTTCCTTCCATGTTGATACTGTGATCGATGTGCTGATTTTGTTAGATGACCGCAAATGTCCAACATGTCCGCGTCCATGATGTGGTCATCTAACAGTTCCCCAAACAAACAACAAAACTATCAAAACTATGCTACATGCGCCTGATATTACCAAAAGCCATCAGTGTGCTCAGTGGTCATCACTACAACTGCAGTATGAGGGCACAATGTCTACAATGCATCAGATTTAAAACCTATTTAGAATCTTTACCACCAGAGGACAGAGATAAGTGTATAGATGTTATCAGTTAGATCCGAGGTGCTTTCCCAAAGAGTGCTAATGAGAAATCTGTCAAAATGTTCAAAACACACAGACATCGTGGAAAAGAGCACTGCTGAAAAGCCATGGTGCAAATAGTCCTGTCTTTGAGAGCAACATGAGAATGTGACTGGCAGCTTTGCCTGTCAACATTGTGCTTGATGATGGCATGGGTTTTAAATGGGTTTTAACATTAATACAATTGTATTAATTATGCAATCGCCGCATCGATCAGTACTTCTTAAGAAGTCAATTGAGTAAGTCGGATGAAATCCAGCGACAGTTGGAAAAACCACAGTGCGAGGGATATCAATAACACAGCTACAGAGTTGGAGCAGGAGGTTATAAGAAGGGATGCAGCTGATACTGAGGTGAACAGGCCAGTCAAAGAGAGAAATATGGAGTAGAAAGCTAGAGTTAAATGGCCTAGGGCAAATAGCAGCAAAGACTGGAAGACAGTCAACAGGGATTTGTTGGTAATTTTAAGAAGATTAGGAGGAAACACAAGCGATAGATTAGAGAAGATGGGAGGTATAATTTCCTCCTATGGTGTAGAAAGATTTGGGGTGCAAGACAGAAAGAGGGTTGAAAGAGTACAGTTAGTTAAGTTTAGACGGCAAAAAGAAATGGAGAAATTAGTTAAGGAAAGAAGACAACTAAGAAAGCAGTGGAAAAAAGCTACAGAGGAAGAGAGGGAGGGAATTAATGTGTTGCAAAAGGAATTGAGAAGCAGGTTAGCAGTGCTCAGAAGGGCCAAATATCTTAGGAAAAAGAGAAAGAAGAAAGAATATGTTAGGACAGCGTTTTACAGGGACCCATTTAAGTTTGTTAAAGGGTTGTTTAACCAGGAAAAGGGAGGCCAGCTTAAAGCAACAAAGTTAGAGGTAGAAAAGTACCTAAGAAATACATATTCAGATTTTGAGCAGAATAGAGTGGTAGGCCTTCCACCTGACATGCCACCATTAGGGGAGATAGATCAAGAGATGGATGTTAGACCACCTAGGTGGAAAGAGGTTGAGGAAGTAGTCAGGCGTGCAAAGGCCTCTTCGGCCCCAGGGCCAAATGGAGTCCCCTACCGGGTTTATAAAAGCGCACTTGATATCCTAAGGTTTTTGTGGAGGCAAATAAGAATAGTTTGGGAGAAACAGTTTATTCCCAGAGCATGGCGTAGGGCAGGAGGTGTTCTTATTCCAAAGGAGAAGGAGTCTTCAGATCTGAGTCAGTTTCGGATGATCTCTCTCCTAAATGTAGAGGGGAAGATTTTCTTTAGTGTAGTCGCACGGAGATTAGCTAGTTAACTAGAAAGGAATAGCTTAATAGACACTGCAGTACAGAAGGCAGGAATACCAGGTTTCGCAGGGTGTTTAGAGCACACTAGCATGATTTGGCATCAGATTCAGGCAGCCAAGAGTGGGAAAAGAGACTTGCACGTAATATTTTTGGACTTAGCAAATGCATTTGGTTCAGTACCACATAGCCTTATCTGGGAGGCATTTGATTATTTTAGAGTGCCCGGAGTAGTTGTCAATTTAGTAAGAGCATATTTCCAGGACATCAGACTATGCTTAAGTGCAGCAGGCTTTACAACAGGTTGGCAGAGGCTAGAAATAGGCATTATGGCAGGGTGTACGATTTCTCCATTAGCATTCACAATGGCGATGGAGGTAATTATTAGAGCTTCTAAGTGGGTTGTAGGTGGAGAGAGGCAATAGGATGGGATGCGCCTCACACCAATTAGGGCATACATGAATGATATGACGTTGGTAACTACAACGGTGCCATGTATGAAAAGAATACTTGAGAGACTTAATAAAAACTTTTCAAAAAGTGGGCTAGTATGAAAATAAAGCCTAGTAAGTCTAGAAGCATCTCAATAAGTAGAGGGAGATTAAGTGATCGAAAGTTTATAATAGACAAAGAGGAAATTCCAATAATTAGGGAAAAATCAGTAAAGAGTCTATGTAGGTGGTACAAGGCAGACTTGCATGATGGAGAGCAGGTAGTGCAGTTTCGGAAGGATGTTGCTGAGGGGCTGGATAGAATAGATAAATCAGGGCTTCCAGGAAAGTTGAAGCTGTGGTGTTTGCAGTTTGGATTATTTCCCAGGTTGATGTGGCCACTGTCTGTATATGAGATTCCATTATCTGCTGCAGAGAAAATGGAAAGATTATTTAGCTTTTACATTAGGAAGTGGCTTGGTGTTCCTAGATGTTAAAGTACTGTGGCACTGTATGGCAAAGGCATACTTCAACTCCCAGTATCTAGTCTTGTGGAGGAGTTTAAATGTACTAAGGTTAGGACAGAGCTCCTGTTATCTGGGAGTAAAGATGTAGTTATTAGTAAGGTGGTTCCAAACCCAACCAAGGGGAGAAAATGGAATCCAAGAATGGCAGTGCAGGAAGCGAAAGCAACCCTTAGGCATACAGAGATTGTGGGTAATGTACAAATAGGCCGGGGAGGCTTGGGGCTTGGCTCAGGCAAACCGGTGTGGAGTAGAGCAGGTCCCAAAGAGAAGAGGAAGCTAGTTGTGGAGCAGGTTCGTAGACAGGAGGAAATATTAAGGAGTGCAAAGGCAGTGGCCCAGGCTAAGCAGGGACAGTGGTCAAACTGGGAAGCTGTAGAGAAGAAAAAGCTTAGTTGGAAAGAGCTGTGGAATATGGAGGAAAGTAGTATTAGATTTTTGATAGGGGCAACATATGATGTATTGCCAACTCCCCAGAACCTAAAACTCTGGGTAAATGGAGACCCGCTATGTTCATTGTGTTCAGGTACTGCAACTTTAAAGCACATCTTGTCAGGTTGTAAGGTTAGTCTGTCGCAAGGACGGTATACGTGGCGACATAACCAAGTTTTAAAAAGCTTAGCTGCAGGCATTGAAGATATACGGAGGCAGGCAAATTTAGGAGGGTCTAAGTTAGAAAGAGTTGCAATTCAGTTTGTTCAAGAGGGAGGGAAATTTAATGAGACAGCAAGGAGGCAAGGTAGCTTAGAAGATGCCAGTGACTGGGAGATGCAAGTGGATTTAGGAGGAAAGCTTGTTGTTCCCCAGGAAATAGCAGTACAAAACAGAGGCCTGATATAATTTTGTGGTCTAGGAGTAGAATGAGATCGTATTTCATAGAGCTGACTGTTCCGTGGGAGGATTCAGTTGTAGAAGCGTATGAAAGGAAAAAACTTGCAGACTTAGGTATGCAGACTTAGGGGCTGAAGCTGAGCAGCGAGGATGGAAAGTTAAGATTTGTCCAGTGGAAGTAGGATGTAGAGGGTTTGTAGCAAGGTCTGTTGTCTCTTTGTTGAGGGAGTTAGGAGGAAGGGGACAGAGTGTGAGGAAAATAGTGAAGGAGATGTTGGATAAGGTAGTAAGATCCAGTCAGTGGATTTGGATTAGAAGAAGTAATAGTAGCTGGGGGCCCAGCAGGGGGAGCACTTAGGATAGACAGACTCTTGAGAGAAGCGAGGAAGTGTACTTAAGTGGAAGGTGTGGCCTGTGTGAGCCTCTTTGACACCATGTGGTTAGTCCAGGTGAGTTGGCTTGTATTGGTTTGACTTGGCTTGTGTCTTTCTTTGATTACAGGACAATTTAGGTGAGTCTGTTTGCTGAATCTGCTAGTGTAGCTTGTTTTGTGTATCTTGTGTATCTTGTCCTCCACCTCCTGCACCGTCTATACTTTCATTACCCCTACCCGAACCAGGGTCTGTATCCCATCCCTACTTTTATCTCCACCTCTTCTATTTCTCCCCCCTATCCGAACCAGGGTCTGTATCCCCACCCCGCTTCTACTGGTGCAGTTGGTGAGAGGTCGGTGTAGTTGACTGTAGTGCTATTTTAGATAGTTGTCTTGGTGTGAGGAGCGGCGATGATAGCTGGCATTAGGGGAGTGACTCTGGGAAGCCAGTGATCACTGTCTAGCCTCCTGGAGGTGTCTTGGGACCAACTAGACGAAACACCGGTGAAAGGAGGTTCCCACCTGATGACCCCAAAGACATGTTAGTTATCACTGCTCACTGGGCTAGTTAGATATAGTTATCTTTAGGGCACATACGGCAGGTCGCAAAGTCGCTGTTAAGGCTAGGGAGTTAGTCACCGAGTCTGGTCCTTTTTGTAGCACAAATTTGTGTTAACTCTGAATATGCAATGTATTTACCTTCATACTGACTGGAAATGATCAATCTGCCCCTCATACATCCTTCCTACCACACTGAGCTTAGTATTAAAAGCCAGTGGACTGTCCAATGTCAAAGGTTGGAATTAATTTGCCTCCATTTATTTTGACCAGGCTATTGAGCAAGCATGCAGTAAAGATTCCAAGACAAAGGATGGTTGGACAGGGATAACACAGAATTGAGCTGCAGCATGTCACAACATGAAAGGGCTGCCATAACAAGGCAATATGAATAATTGGCAGGTAAAATTCAAGTAATCATACGTAAGCACACTGATTCAGGCTGATGAAAAGGCTTTGACTAAAGTAATTTCCATCATAGATTCCATGCTGATCCCTTTTGACACACACCATGATAGCATTGTGTGTGTCTTCGTTCTGGGACAGTTACAACTGAAGAAATAAAGATTTGCTTGCAGCTCTGGAAATGGAAAAAAGCTATCAATGATATTATGGACCAAAGACTACTATCATGATCATTTTGCTCCTCTCAAGGCACAAAAATTGAAGAGCTTCAGTGACCAAGCAAAGTAAAAAAAATCTGCAGCATACAAGGGTGTTATTTTACATGCAAACATGAAGCTGTTCTGCAGATTAGTCATCACAGATCAAAGTAGAAAGATAGACCTGAAGGAAAATCTGTCCTACTCCTTGGGAACTGTTTCATATCCTGTGGCCAGTACTGATGATTCACTCGCTAAAACCGACAACTCAGCTCTTATAGATTTATTAAAGACTGAAGGTGGAGACTGCTTAGTTGACAAAGTTCCTGCAGGAAAAGCTATTCTCTTTGATGGTGTGGTGGTCATTCAAGTCATTGGTCCAGACCCAATATCTTCGGACAGCTTGCTGAGACCATACTACATAGTCAAGCTTGCTCTGGAGCACAAATGTTCACGGATAGCCTTTTTGACCGATCAGTATCCAGAAATGAATATTAAAAATCTAGAATGTCACATAGAGCTGATGGTGGCACACAACAGTTGCGAATTTATGGACATGATCAGAAAATACCAACACAATTGAAAAGTTTCTATCTGATAGAGGAAACAAAGCAGCACTGGCATAATTCTTGTGTTCTGCATGGCGAGATGCTGATCTTACCATTGAGGGCAAGAACTTGAGCTTGCACATATGGAGAGCTGTGTCACTGTGTGACTGTAAGAGAGGGTTTACAGACTGTCAGTGCTGTTAAAGATCTAACATGTGATCATGAGGAATGTGACACCAGGATGTTTTTATATGCACAACATCTTGCACAGGAATATCAAACTGTGGTCATCAAGAGCCCTGACAGTGACGTGGAAGTGATTGGTTTAAGTCTAGAGGAAGTTATACCATGTAGGTTGTATTTTTACACAGGAGTTGGCAACAGAGCAAGGATAACTGACTTGGTTAAGGCAGTGGTTCCCAAATGGTGTGCCGTGAGACAAGTCCAGGTGTGCCGTGGGATTTTGTGACAGCTGTTATCAGTGGTGTCGTTAGGCCTATTTTAGGGGGTTGAAGCATCCCTAAAATATTCTTAAACCCACCTAAATAATTTGGTGTTTTGTTTTGTTTTTTTTAATTATTCTATATTTTTTTTAACAAAAATTGCAGACAAATTCAATTTAAAGACACAAAAATATGAGTTTAAATAAATAATAATATAAACCTGTCACTATTCACTTAAATATGATCATAAAACTGTTGGTCCCATTCACTTTACAGTGTTAAGGTAGCGTCACTGCTTCGTTATCCAATCCGTTCCAGTTGTTTACTGAAAATCCAGTCCACGTTTTCACTGCTACTTTACACTCCGCTGCAGCTGCACCTGCAGTACCTACTATCATACATGCCACATGCAGCCAGAAAGAGAGCAGCATTAAGAGAACTACAAGCATGGATATAAGCAAGTTTTTCAAGAAAGTAAGTCTTCATCACTGCTGGTAGTAACAATTAGTTAGCTCCAGCTTCCAGCTAACAGCAGAGTCCCATGTAATTAATGAACCATCTGCTCCCCATTTTGATAAATAAAAACCTGGCTAGCACACTAAGTTAAATTGTTAGCATAATGTTGATTTCTGTCACTTGTTTTAGCTCTGAAAAATCGAGCTGAGCTTATTCAGGTGTGGTTATCATCAGTGGAAATAATAATAAATTAATAATAATCACTCCTCCATCCCTATTAACCTGTAGGAGTCAGGGCAGAGGAGCACAGAGAGTGAGAGTGGGAATTTTGTGCTCGTGCGCTATGTTTGCTCATATCCTGTGCATCTCTTGGGGGCTAAGCCCCCCCGTCCTTAAAACCTAGTGATGCCCCTGGCTGTTATTACTGCTTAATTACATAACTATGCACACATTTATGAATAAATGTTAAATGTAATAGGGCCTATATCAATACTTTGTGCACACTCATTTTAAGTAGGCTATCATAGGCTACAGATGTAAATGCTATAAGCAAATTAAGATAGTGGTGACAGTGATAACACAAGCTATTTTGCATGGATATGTATACAAGTGTGCCTTGAGATTTTGGTTTGGCCTTTGGTGTGCCTTGGGCAAAAAAAGTTTGAAAACCATTGGGTTAAGGTTTCCTCAGCTCTTTGGCACCAATGTGTGATCAGCTCTTACTGAGATGAGACAGTCTTGCACTGAGTTATATAAGTGCGAAAACTGTGTGGATGTTCCCAAGGAAGCAGAGGAAAGAGCTACTTGGGATTATGAATCTGATAGTGATAGGGATAATTAAGAGACACACCATGCTTTAGAATGTAGAACATCTGTCTAAAAAAGGAAGGAACAAAAGCATCATGAGAAAGCCAAAAAGTTATCTACTGTGTATATAAAGGGCAGCACTACGGCATAGTGGTTAGCGCTGTTGCCCCACAATAAGAAGGTCGCGGGTTCAGTTCCCAGGCCTGGGGCTTTTCTGTGCGGAGTTTACATGTTCTCCCCATGCCTGTGTGGGTTTCCTCCATGTACTCTAGTTTCCTCCCACTGTCCAAAGACATCCATGTTTGGGTTAATTGATGACTCTTAAATTGTCCGTAGGTCTGAGCGTGAGTGGTTGTTTGTCTTTATCTGTGTGTTGGCCCTGCGATGGACTGGTGTCCTGTCCAGGGTGTACCCCGCCATCGCCCAGTGTGAGCTGGAATTGGCTCCAGCACCATGCGACCCGGAAACGGATAAGCGGTTGAAGATGAATTAATGTGTATATAAAAAGCCAAAAAAGCATCTATTTTTGTTTTAAAGCAAGCAAACAAACAAACAAACAAAAAAACAACTATTGTGGGGAAAAAAGCCAAAAGCTGGCATCTGTTTTTTCAAAACAAACAAAAAAACATTTATAGGTTGGAAAAAGCCAGAAGCGAGCATCTATATTTTTTTCAAAACATACGAAAAGTAGGGATGTCTGATAATATCGGCCGATCAATATTATCGGCCTGATATTAGCATAATTATGTAATATTGGTGAAAATCGTTATCGGTTTTTCCTCCGATAATGAAAACCCGATTACGCAATGCCTGGGTTTCGCCAAATACGCTGGAATCGCTTGTGGGGTCCCGACACGTTTACCGGCGCGCGATTGATGACCTCATCAAACCGCACCTGGAGGCAAAATAACAACACTACTGTGTGGGTAGTCGTGGCTAACAAGCTTGCTCACTTGTTGCTACACAAAATGTCCGTGGTCTGGAATTTTTTGAAAATTTCACCTGCAGATAACAAAAATGCAATTTGTAATGAATGCAAGGTGCTTGTCAAGCGAGGGGGAGACAAGACTTCGTCCTTCAACACTTCAAATTTTATCGCTCACATCAGGAAGAACCATCCCCAGGTACACGCTCCGTGTGTGCAGCAAAGTAATGCAAAACAACTAGGAAAGGACGCACTGAAAAAAGTGTTGTTTGTACCTCACAGAAATGAGCAGTTTTCAATATATTAGGCTGTCCTACACTACAGGTTATTTTTGTTTACTTTAAATGCTGCACAAAGTTGTACAGGACAGGTACAATGTTGTTTACATTTTTTGAAGAAGTCAGATTTCTCCCAGTTTTAATGGGCATTGTCAGGATGATCTCAGGAAGAGCTGTTGTTTGAGACAAAATGTTCAAAATAAATGTGGCACTTTTCCATAACATAAGTTAAAGTAATTTTCTTATTTTGTACAGACAATGTTAATTTGTGGAATGCCTCTAGTGGGGCATCACAATAAAAGTAGGTAATGTGTTAATTCCACGACAGGAGATATGTGATGTGACCTAAAAATAGTTTGGGGGGAAAACGGCTGCATATATCGGTATCGGTTGATATCGGAATTCGGAAATTAAGTGTTTGGACAATATCGGCAAAAAGTTAATATCGGACATCCCTAACAAAAAGCATTTATTGTATATAGGAAAAGCAAAACAAAATCTATTGTGTAAAAGAGTGCTGTAACTTAGTCTTAGAACAGAACATTTTTTGCAGGGGGTTGTGGGTTGGTGGGGATGGGGTGGAGAGTGGGCTTAAGATCTAATCATAAAGCATTCTGACACATACAGTAACTGTATACCATATTTTGTGATGATTTTGAGCTGTAATGCATCTGTTGTAGTATTATCAATTTGTGCCATTAATCAAAATAAAGGGGGAAGGGTCACATTTGGATTGATTTCAGACATCTTGGGCAAAATTGGAATCTGGAATCATTCTCATCTCTGAGTCTCTCAGAGCTAGCTTCTATAGTCTCATCATCTAAACCATCAACCTGTCTATTAGACCCAGTACCAAATAGCCTCTTTAAAGAGATTTTCTACTTAATTGAGCCATACATTTTATATCTGATTAATTTGACGTTATCCTTGGGTTATGTACCTCAGACTCTTAAGACTGCAGTTATCAAACCACAACTTAAAAAGCTGAATCTTGATCCAGATGTTTTGGCCAATTATAGACCCATATACAACCTTCTTTTCATTTTTAAAATCATTGAAACATTACTTTGGCTTCCAACTCCACTGTAAGAAATCTTGGAGCAGCTTTCGACCAGGACATGTCCTTTGTCCCTCACATAAAACAAGTCATTAGGGCAGCTTTCTTCCACCTGAGAAACATTAGGAAAATCAGAAACGTCCTGTCTAAAGAGGATGCAGAAAAAATAGTCCATGCATTCGTAACTTCTAGGCTGGACTACTGTAACTCATTATTATCTGGATGTCCAAACAAATCTCTGAGAGGCCTTCAGTTGATTCAGAATGCTGCTGCACGAATATTAACAGGAACTATGGAAAGGGATCACATCTCTCCTGTGTTAGCTGCTCTTTATTGGCTGCCGGTAAAATTCAGAATAGAATTTAAAATCCTTCTCCTAACATATAAAGCTCTTAATGGCCAAGCTCCATCATATCTCGGAGAGCTCATAGTTCCTTACTGTCCTAGTAGGCCACTCTGCTCTCTAGATGGAAGTTTACTTGTGGTTCCTAGAGTCTCCAAGAGTAAATCGAGAGGCAGATCTTTCAGTTATCAGGCTCCACTTCTATGGAACCAACTTCCAGTATCGGTCCGGGGGGCAGACTCTTTAGCAATTTTCAAGACCAGGCTTAAAACTTTTCTGTGTGACAGAGCTTATAGTTAAAAAGTTCAAGTTCATTTACTCTTTAGCTATGCTGCTATAGGCCTTGTCTGCTGGGGGAAGCACTGAGCACCTCTCCCTCTCTCCTCCCCCCGTCTCTCTCTCCCCCATGCATGTGCTGACATACCGACAATCATGCTTCTCCGAAATCCCTGTTTCTCCCAGTTCCAAGCATGTGTGCTGCATTTACTAACCATGTTTTCCCAAAGTCTCTGTCTCTCCCAGTTCCTCTCCTCTCTCTCCCTGTCCTCATTCTGAAGGTGACTAATCATCACCATCCCATGTTCCTACAATGCCTGATGCTCCCATTTTTTCATGAATTCTATACAGCATCATATCTATGAACTTCATGCAGCATCATGTTCCTGCCTACATCTGTTTTGAATATCCCCTCCTTCTGCTGTTATTCTCTCCCTACTCTACCCAACTTTACCCCCCCTGCCTCCTTCTCACCCTCTCTCTCTCCCTCTCTCAACCCAACCAGTCGAGGCAGATGGCCGCCCCCCCGAGCCTGGTTCTGCTCGAGGTTTCTGCCTCTGAAAGGAAGTTTTTCCTTGCCACTGTCACCAAGTGCTTGCTCATCGGGGGATCTGTTGGGTCTCTTTAAATAATTTTATAAAGAGTTTGGTCTAGACCTGCTCTATATGTAAAGTGCCTTGATGTAACTTTGTTATGATTTGGCGCTATACAAATAAATCTGATTTGATTTGATTGGAAAATTGTGCTTTTTTTTTTTCTTCCTTTTCTCATTACCCATTAGCTTTTTTTATGTATAAAACAAAAATCTTAAGCTAAATTTACCATGTGTATGTATAATTGTAGTCGATGCCAATAATTTCAGGTGAATTGTTTTATTCTAAAAATAAAAATTTCAGTCTAGAAATGCATCAATAGTAGTTTCAGATGTTTAGGTACACATAAATGTCATTTTGTGAAAGAGTTGTTGTTGCCAAATTTAATATTAATAAATATACAAACAAATGTTGCAGCATATGATTTTTGTAGTTTTGTTATTGTTATTTGTACACATTTATGGCTTGTGACCAAAAACTACAGGATATTTTGCTGAGAATGTTTAGCCAAAGGTCCATGAGGGTATTGTCTATACAAAAATGTATTTAAAAAGTAGGGCCCAGATTTGGAAATAAAAACGGTTTTCTCTACACTTTTTCTTAGTTCACCTTATGGCTTTCATTTGTTCATTTTCTACCACTTATCCATTTCCGGGTCGCTGGGGTTGCTGCAATCACCTTATTGCCTATAAGTATTATATGTGCTGGTAACCTGCAAATAGACCAGTGACTGATGGACCATTAAGTGATCAATGAACAGATCAGACTGGCGACCTGTCCAGGGTGTACCCTGCCCCTCACCTGGAACGTTGGCTGGGATTGGCTTCAGCACCCCTGCAACCCAGAAACGTAAAAGCGGTAGAAGATGGATGGATGGTTGAACAGATCAGCTGCTGTCGAATTGTCAAGAAGAATTGTAGTAAATTCAATTACTTTTTCACCATGATCAGGTCAGATTTTCTCTTCATATTTGACGTCATAAAAATTAACCTGAAGTACTTGTGACTTTTTATTCAGTCTCAGTTTACTTTGTGTGCAAATATTTTGTGTGGACATAGCAGACTTTTTGCCTGCTAAATATGATTCAAACTAATCAGTGTAGTAATTCATCCTAAATGTCTAGCATTATGGACAATATCATTCAGTCCTCCATTCTATGTGAATGTTGTTTTAACACCTGAGCTTATGTTGCGTGTACATGTCAAATTGTATTTTATCATTCTTTTAACTGGACAGTTAAAACTGAGGCCTGAGTCCAAATGACAATTATTTTCTGTTATTGTGCTTTATGTAATGATTTAAATTTGAATATCAAAATAGTTATATATTTTATAATATATATAATTTTGTTTGTCGAATAAGTTGTTGAAAAATAAAGAAGTAAACTCTATGAATACTTTGTGAGGCTAGATTATTCTTTTCTCTTAAAGATGCAAATGACAAATTATCTTACAATCTGCTGTCAGCTCTGGTCTGTTTGTGGGTGCCTGGAAAGGTAGTGCAGTTGGGGTCAGTAGGAGCCTGACAAGCGGTTAATGTAGGCTTTGTTGCTAATGTTAGCCAGGACACAGCTGTTGGTTGGGCCTCGTTAACTTTAGAGAAACATAATTGCTTTTTCAATTCACAAAACTAAGCAGTGTCAACATTGTTTAATATTCATCATCAATGTTCTACTGGGGGAAACCTTAATTTATAAGAGAACAGCTGATATGTTTTAAAAAGCACATTTCTTCTCTGAACCTGAGGGGCAGCTAACAACCAGCAGTCTAGTGTATGTGTATGTGCCCATCTGAGGGAAATAAATGGGGCAGGTAAAGATACGTTACCAATTTTTTCTGTTATTTTAAAATCAGAAATAAAACAAGCAAGCATGAATAAATAAATATTCCCACTAAATATTTATGGCCATGGTATGGACTGGGATCCTGCTGGGTCTGTTCTGTTTGTGTGTCATGTCAATCTAAACATAATTTTCAAATTTTCAAAGAATTAAAACTAGTTAGCTTTTCATAAAAAAACTGTGGATTTTCAAAATAAATATGTTTTAATTGTTATACTAAAAACAAACAAAAAAAAGACTAAATTACTGTAAAACATTTTACAGCAGCAATAAATATATTAATGTGAAAATATACTAAAATGTGTGACTGTACAAATGAAAAAAATCTAAACACAGCTAGAACACAGTCACAATGAGAAGAGGCATGGAGCAAGCAGCCAGTGTTAGGCCGCTGATCTGAGGGTGCCACCACAAAGAAAGCTGTGGTACAGATTGCATTTATAGGAACACAGATCAGTTTCTGGAGAAAACGCTTCTGTGCAATGGCTAAAGGCTACAAGAATCTGATAACAGCTTCAGTTTAAAACATAACAGGTTTTGTAGGACAGAATAAATCTTCAGACCCAATCTGAATCAGAGACTGTATCTATGCAATCCTTAACTAAAACCAAGTTTCATTCAAAGCTGAAGGGAATGGCCCTCCTGTCAGCCAGAGAGGAGTGTTTCAGTGTAGGAGCAGTACACTAATGTCTGATTGACATACACATACTGTACTTAGGCCTAAATTTTGCTCTTGTGTGCGTTACTCAGGATTGTTTTGGTTCTCTAAGGGATTGTGAGGATATAAATGATTAAGAAGCTAATTCTGAAGTGTTTCCATCAGTTAGCTCTACATAACCAGTCCAGTCTCATAATAAGTGCACAGAACCATGTCATTATATACGAGCTCAATGTAATATTTTCAAGAACCAACCCCTAAAATATGGTGACATTTCAGTGATCTTAAATCATTTCACACTGGTACCTTTACTAGTAGTCTTTTTTTTTTTAATCAAATATAGATCTTTTCCCCTCATCATCACCTGTTGATAATCAGATGATTCCAATATGGATCATCAGAGAGTCAGGTTGCCTTCTAATGTGGTAAAACATAACAGTTAGGGGCCTCTGTTGTGAGGGTGGTAAAGTGGTACAGGTGCTAACATAATTTCAGTGTTATACAGCAGGTTTCTGTGCTTTGCAGAAACTGTTTAATTGGACAGACTTTACAACATGAGGTCCAAGGTCATGGGTGAGATGCTTTCAGTCCTCAATATGACGTGTCTTCATGTCCACAAGTGCAAAACCACATGTCCACTGCCCAAGCTGAGAATGAAAAACATCTGTGCTGGCACTCAGTTCCCACATGATTTTGGCTGGGGTTACTATCAGTCAGCAGGCCCACCATGATTTCTGCCCCCTGGCCCCCAGCTGTTGGGAAACGCAGCTTTCGCTCAAAATCAGGAATGTCTTAGTAATGACTTTCAGTCGCAGTCATACATGTTTTCCAGTCAGAGGCTAAGAACCAACATTACCTTAGCACTATATATAAATTCCATAATACAGAATACTGGACATATTTTATAAATTAGATGTATAGACAGACAGTAGACAGAGAGATTTCAACTAAGCACATACACAGGTTGTTTGCAATGTACTTCTCTGCTGTGAATGTGTCTATTTCTTTGGAACCGATGATCAGTAAATAAGGACACTGGATGGTTGTAGATTTCTACAGTGAGGTGCTGATATGCTTTTGGACCAGTTTGTGGATGTTTCACCCCAAGTAAAATCACTTTTGACAGCCTGGTCTCAAGACATGTTGTAGAAGAAACACAATATTTTAAATGTAAATAAACTCTGTGCACAGTGACCAATTTGTTTTCCAACTTAGAAAGAGTTTCATGAAGGAGGCTGCAATTGGAAGAAGTGGGGTATTGTTACCCTAACAGGCTGAACTCAACCCAGTTTAAACAGTGAAATAAATCTTCATTATCTTTAGTGTAGCCACCATCAAGTAACCCTTCCATGATGGAGCAGTCATCTTCACATTATCCATCGCCATGGGACCAACAGTCATCTTAGCTGTATACTCACACCTGCTCAAGTGGGTCCATTGAGTGGAGACAAAATATCACATCATGTCACAGAGGAACATTTTTTGACCTGCCATACAGGCACTCCTTCGCCTCATTCTGACCCTCTCAGTTTCCTTCAGAGGTGGATTTGGTTTCTATTGTACTGCTTCATGCAGTAGTTGTCACTTAGAAATATTAAAGATATTATTATCCACAGCAGACCTGCATCCAGTGAAGGGTTGCATAAAAAAAAGATTTCTTTTTCTCAGTGTGACCCATGAGAAAAATGTCACTGAGAGGTCTCTCATTCGTATGCCAGTGGCATCTCGTTTCACTTTAAATATGTAGCAGCATTACACATCGTAAATGTACTCATAGGATATGTACTTATATATTAATATCATCAGGTGGAAAACAGACTGCGGCAAGATCTGTACAGCATCCCGTCTCGTGCTGTTGTCTTGTGTCCTTTCATGTTTCAAAGTGCTGTGCCAAAAAAAGAATTCCTTCATAACAGTGTTGTTGGTCTCATCTTCTCAGTTTGTCACATCTGTGGAGCAAAGATGAGAGTTTGTTAAGTGAAAACTTCCTAAAGTGGGTTTTAAAGCCTCATCTAAAACTAAACTGCTTCATGCATTTACAATTAACAAAAAAATAAATAAAAAAAGGAGGAGGATGTAGGGGCGTGGTCTTTGTGGATGAGAAGCTAAGCAGACCTCCCAGTCTTTGGTCCCCTCCACCCTCTCTCCTACATTCTGTGTAGCAAGTTGAAATCATGTCAGTGGTCACTCCCTCAAGAAGTGTGTGGCTCTCTAAATCTGAATCAGTGTGGGGGGCCAAGAAGGTCAAAGATCATGGCTTGGTTGGGGGGTGGGGGGTTAACAAAACACAGCCTTCTTTACTCAAGTCAAAATTTCCTGTGTTGGGCTATCTTACGCTAATAAATGTTTGTGAAAACATCTGTAACACACATGCAGCATGAAAACAATATCAGAAACCCGTTTCTGATGTTTCATGTGTCACTAATACACCACATGTTCTCATATCCCATCTGATCTGCGAGAATCTTATACTATCAAGTAGACTGTCCCTCTAGTTTGTGTATTTAATAAGATTTAAATTCACTATTTGCTGACAAACTGTTCCCCCTGAGAGCGCTCAGCCTTATCCCACAGTCTACTTCAGGACTTTTCTCAGTGTGAGAAACAAATGCTGAGCAACTCCATCTGTTGATGAAGACTGAAAACTCTGGGGGGAAAAAGTTGTTCAAAGTAAAAAAAGTGAACCATGTGTTTTCAGGTTGAAAAACCTACTGGTATGAACAGCAGACAATGGCTGCTGGTTACTTCTTTCTAACACTAACCCACTGAGATAATACATTTTAAAAATGTTTAACATCTGAGCTAAACAACATGCAAGCAAATAAATGCAACTAACAATCTGGCTGGTTTAATACAAGTGGTAACTCAGAAATCATTAGCATGATTTAAATATTTTGGATATGACAGTCCATTGGCCAACAAAAGCATTGAGCTGTCACATTTTCTGTACAAACACCCACGCAAAACAGTGAAGCAGGAAGAAGCATGCATTTCTCAGCTACAGCGCCATTTACACTAGAGCTAAGAAGATTGAAAGATAGACTGGCAGATGAGAAGTAAAGGGGGGTTCAAAGCACATTGTGATGTGTATAGTAAACAAACCTGCAAGTTCTTTCGTTTAACTCAAGTTGCCTGGACTTGCAGTCTAATTGTGTGAATTTGCAGGAACATTTACAGGTGAGAGGGTCCTGTACAAACAAGCGTTTTCTTCTCTCAGAGCAAGGTGCACAGTGGCTGCAAGAGAAGCAGAGTGAGAGACAGAGAGAAAGAGATCTAAGCTATAGAGAGAATTCTGCAGAAAGCAAGAAACAGACACTCATGCAACTCCCCCATAACCCCCTTACCCCTCACCATACCACGAGATTGTATTGTAAAGACAACATGTGCATTGTTTAACACAAAAGAGGACTTGTGGCTTCAGTAGCCAAGGCCCTTTGGTCCCATCATTTGTTGTACAAGATTTACTCCAAGTGCCTTCACTTTCATAATTTCTTGGTTAAAACAGAATGAAATATTTTGGTATTAGGAGCAAAGTAAATTGTTCATCACACCAGGTTTGTCTTCCATCACTGCAGAATCCCAACAAGCAGCTCTGGAATTAGAACAATAATGAGCATCTCACAGGAAGCTGAATTACACAATATAGTTTTAGTGTCTGTTTTTCTTAAAGGAACACCACGACACAAAGTCATAGCACAGACACAACAAGGACAAAAATAGATCAATAAGGAGACCTCGGGTCCGTTTCACAAAGCAGGTTCAACAAACTCTGAGTCTAACCCTGAACTCTGAGTTGATCTACTCTGAGATAGGAAACTCAGAGTTTTCGGTTCCAGAACAGCAGATTTTAGTTAGTTTGATCAACTCGGAGTAGTTTAACCTGGAGTTAAGCACGTACACCACAACTATAAAAAGACAGCATCAATGGAGGCCCAATTCGACAAGTTACCATGGTAATGGGGAAGAGGAGGGCCGCGTTTTTCACCCCAATAGAATTGGACATTTTAATGCACTCATACGGCGAGTTTGAACATGTTTTTAGAAAGAAGTGCAACACCGCTGCAGCTGCAAAAGAGAGGGAGACGGCGTGAGAGAACATTGCTGCTCGGGTCAATGCATGACCCTTTGCAGTAGTAGTCCTTTGTAGTCCTTTGCAATCACAATAATATTACAGGGGAAAACTGCTTGAATGGTAGCCTATTAATTTATTTCATTTAGGTGCAATCCCGCAGGGGAAAGGCGCACTTGGCAGCAGCTTAAGATGAGATATAAAAACTTTGTTCAAACAGGTAGACCTCGGCATAATATCATGGGGGTACCTCATTTTGATAATTTTTCTATCTGTCTGGTGGAGCCCCCTCACGCCACAACAGACCTTGTAACTGTAAGTAGGCAATATTCCAAAGATTTTGCCAAATGGTAGTTTAAGTTTACTGAAACATATCACTCATCTAGGATGAAGAGCACGACAAAACTGTGTATGCTGCCTTTACAGAGGATCCAGAAAGGACTATAGAGGTAACATCTTGATATGTTACTGATAGTTCTCGTCCCATTCACATTTCTTAACATTGTGTGACATTTAGCCTAAAGTATTAACACATTCTCATACTTTTTAACAGGGCATGGCTGGGCAGCAGCAGGAGGGTCCCTCAACTTCCACTGCACAGATTGACACAGTGAGATGGATGTTCAGTAAACATCAGAGGTTCATTCTGTGGAATTCATGTGCAACTGTATAATTTAATGCCCTCCTTATGCATTCCCAGTTACTAGTAAAAGAGATTTACAAAATTCACCTGCTGAAAAAAATCCAAAAAACCGACAAAGAAATGCAATACTTGGATGGCCAGATTAGGAGGGCAGATCTAGAAATTGAAATACTGAAGCACAAGTTAGATAAGTGCATGGTCTCAGGTGAATTATGTTAATTGTGTTAACTATTGGAACATTACCTAAACTAACTCTTGTATTTGTAGGAAATAAAGAAGACCAAATGAAATGTGTATTATGTCTTTATTTGACTGCTGCGGTGGTGGTGGTGATGATGATGATGATTACTCAAGTGCTATGGATCTCTGACGTTGTGCAAAAAACTCCCGTTTGTAAAGAAACACTGCGCAACACACACTCGCTGGGATGCGAGAGCATGACTACGGTTGGTAATGTTGCAAATGTAAAGACGGATTGGGTTGTGTATGTAGATGATGGACTGCCGTGAAACGGTACTGCTCAAAAAGATCAAATCAAATCAAATCAGATTTATTTGTATAGTGCCAAATCATAACAAAGTTACATCAAGGCACTTTACATATAGAGCAGGTCTAGACCAAACTCTTTATAAAATTATTTAAAGAGACCCAACAGATCCCCCGATGAGCAAGCACTTGGCGAAAGTGGCAAGGAAAAACTTGCCAAAAAGATGATTGTCTGGAAATGCTAGAACATCTATGTGCGGTCTGATAACCATCTTCCGACAAATATTTAATTCTCTGCGCAGTAATGCTGCACCTTCATCCACGGGATCGTTATCAAAAGGACATACCATGTTAGTGAAAAGAGTTGCCGAATGGACTTCTAATATAGGCCTACTGACTGATTTTTTAAATGATTTTTTAAAATAACAGACAGCATAATTGTGCTAGGCCAAAACTTGCCTGCTGACTGAATGAATGAGGAAATCAAATACCGTGTGTGGCTGAAAGAGGGCGGAGTCAGAGAGAAAAATCGAGGTTTGTTGAGAAAAACATGGTCCTGACCAGGTTAGGTTCACAGAATCTGTTACTACGGTAACTGACTGAGAGCTTAAGTTACCCTCTCTGGGAAACAGGCTAGAGTTACCCCGCTTTCTCCTGTTTGAGTTACCTCCCTTTGTGAAACGGAAAACTCAGAGTTTCGCTCATTTCAGGGTTAACAGACTGAGTTTCCACTAAACCTGCTTTGTGAAACGGACCCTGCTGTTTGGCAATGATGCTGTGTCTAATGGGAGGGATTTTGTCAGTCTACAGCCAAAAGAAGGATCAATTTTCTATCCTCTACAACTCCTACATGAAAATAGTAAAAATTTATATATTTGGAAGCTCCACATGTCTATACTTCTCTACTTTAATTCTGACTGGAACTATGAAAGAGGCATGGGATCAGACTAAAAAAAAGATAAAAGGAAGTAAAAACAGCACTGAGCAGACAGCTTTTGTCATTGAGATTGCCAATGCCATGGCATCTAAATGTCTGTGTAACAGAAGTGGTTAGGCTGAGTGAAAAAGGACATGTTCTCTAGCATGCTGTTGCTGCCACAGCTCTGCAAACAGAGGCACCTGAGGAGAGGCAGAATCAAACAGGAGGTAATGAGCCAACAGAGCATGTGCTCTGGTCTAGTCCTCTCATCAGCAATGGCTAAGATCGATTCACAGGATAACACTGACGAAGGAAAAACAAGTTGTGCTCAGTCCAGCCCAATTACAAACAAATCTGACTAAAATGAATCAGTTTCTGCTCTATCAGCTTGGAACCCACCAGGCCACAAAAGCTAATCCAATGGAACAACTTGATCCACTGCTAAGAAGCCGAGACAAAAAACCCTGTGCAAACACATACAGGCCCTTTTCCTTATGTTATCATTCCTGTTTGCCTGCCAGCTCATCTTCTATTTACTTGTCTTAAAATAAAAAGAGGTTGACTGCATGACACCTGTTCCTATGATTAGACTGTGAAAGTAGCTGGGCTGATGGTCAACTTTGTGCAGCTGGAGTGTAGACAGCAGTGGGTGGTCTGAGGTTGGCCATCTACGCCTCTGTCATTAATGCTGTTATGGCTCTACCATAAAGCAGTAAAACCGTTGCCAAAAAAAAAAAAAAAAAAGCATGCTCAGACTGAGCTCTGCAAACATGGAAGACAGGAGCTGTATCCTTAAACATCTACAGGAACCACTCTTTGCCCTTAAGATGGGTTACAGACTTTTGACCTATACAGTGGCATCACCACAAACAGCGGGTTTTTAAAAAGCTGAAGCTTAACTTCAAGTATATTTTGCAGAAGGAGGTGTCTAACTCTCCGCATGAAGACATGCGAAAATCAGCAAGCTGGCAGACAGAAGCCTTCCTATACTTTACTATACTATACAAGTACTATACTATTACTATAACAATCCACCAATGTCAAACACCCTTGACTATTTATTCCACAGCTCCAGAGGCAAAATGACACAAAAAAATGTACTTACTATTGTTTCTTTACTTGAATTTCTGGCTTTAGCCTGAAATTAAAAAGACAAGAGTTTGATTTATGCTTTTATTGCATTGATTTTGATGTATTGAGAATGTGAGCTCTTTTACCTGCAATCACACTTAAGATGCTCAGTGAAACTTAAATAAATAGTATGCTGCGTCACCATTGGCCTGAACCGCATCACCTTGGAGAGAAACATAGGATATAACAAGGGAAGTTTTAGACTCAGACAGCAGTGCCCAAAAACCTTACCTTCTGTTTGTTCTGCCATCTGTGTCTCTGTACGGTTCCTGAAACCACGCAGAGTGTTGGGGTACAGTCCAACGAAACCAGGGGTCCGTTTCACAAAGCAGGTTCAACAAACTCTGAGTCTAACCCTGAACACTGAGTTGATCTACTCTGAGATAGGAAACTCAGAGTTTTCGGTTCCAGAACAGCAGATTTTAGTTAGTTTGATCAGCTCGGAGTAGTTTCACCTGGAGTTAAGCGCGTGCACCACAGCTATAAAGAGACAGCATCAATGGAGCCCCGATTTGACGAGTCACCATGGCAATGGGGAAGAGGTGGGCCGCGTTTTTCACCCCAATAGAATTGGACATTTTAATGCGCTCATACAGCGAGTTTGAACATGTTTTTAGAAAGAAGTGCAACACTGCTGCAGCTGCAAAAGAGAGGGAGACGGCGTGAGAGAACATGCTGCTTGGGTCAATGCGTTAAGTTTAAATGTAGTCCTTTGCAATCACAATAATATTACAGGGGAAAACTGCTTGAATGGTAGCCTATTAATTTATTTCATTTAGGTGCAATCCCACGGGGGAGAGGCGCACTTGGCAACAGCTTAAGATGAAATATAAAAACTTTGTTCAAACAGGTAAGACCTCGGCATAATCTCATGGGGGTACCTCATTTTGATCATGTTTCTATCTCCCTGGTGGAGCCCCCTCACGCCACAACAGACCTTGTAACTGTAAGTAGGCAATACTCCAAAAGTATTTGCCAAATGGTAGTTTAAGTATACTGACTAAACATATCACTCATCTAGGATGAAGAGCACGAGGAGACTGTGTCTGCTGCCTTTACAGAGGGGGATCCAGAAAGGCCTATAGAGGTAACATCTTGATATGTTACTGATAGTTCTCTTCCCATTCACATTTCTTAACATTGTGTGACATTTAGCCTACACTGAAGTATTAACACATCCTTTTTAACAGGGCATGGCTGGGCAGCAGCAGGAGGGTCCCTCAACTTCCACTGCACAGATTGACACTCACCGACTTCGCCTGTTTCGCATGTGGTTACGTGCGGTAAGCGTGTCATTTCCGGTCACTGGTGGTTGTGCTCTGTGTTACCTCGTGTGCTGTCTTTGCTATTTCTTTACTATTTTTTGCTATTCACCTGACTAATCAACAGCAAACTGCTATTAAACTATACTACCATAGAACTCAATCTCCTTCCCCTTTCCTAAGCCTATAAACGATACTGTAGCTCCGCTAATTGAACTGAACGATTAGCAATGGCCTCCAGCTCTCTCTCTCTCCACTCTCTCTTCCTCCTTCTCCCTCTCCTCTTCTCTCCTGTCCTGTCTGCTACATGTCCAGTTACTCCTCTGCCTCCTATTATGATAGTACTCGTTGTCATAGATGCAGGATGATGGTAGAAATGGAGGCGAGAATTAGTGAGTTAGAGTCGCGGCTCCGCACCTTAGCTAGCCCAACTTATCCTAGTGTAGCTAGCTGCCCCCCTGTAGCCAGTGCGGGCCGATCTAGAACAGCTCCTACGGCAGCCGAGAGAGTTTCCTCCCCCCCAGCGGCTGGGTGACTGTCCGAGACAAGAGGCATAGTCGTAGGCAGCAGCCCCCGGTTCACCACCAACAGCTTCTCCCCACTCAGCGACACACCTGCTGAAAAGCCGACTCTAGTGATTGATGACTCTATTCTGAGGAACGTGAAGTTAGCGACACTGGCGGCCATAGTTAAGTGTATCCCGGGGGCCAGAGCAGGCGACATCCAATCTTACCTGAAACTGCTGGCTAAGGATAAGCGTAAATATGGTAAAATTGTTATTCACGTCGGCAGTAACGACACCCGACTTCGCCAGTCAGAGGTCACAAAGATGAATGTGGAATCGGTGTGTACCTTTGCTAAAACAATGTCGGACACTGTAGTTTTCTCTGGCCCCCTCCCCAATCGGACTAGTGATGACATGTATAGCCGCATCTCTTCATTCAACCGCTGGCTGCCGAGGTGGTGTCCCGAAAACAATGTGGGCTACATAGATAACTGGAATACTTTCTGGGGGAGACCTGGTCTGATTAGGAGAGATGGTGTTCATCCCACCGTGGGTGGTGCCGCTCTTATATCTAGGAATATAGCCGCGTTTATTAGAAAGTTAAAACCCTGACAACCCAGAGTCGAGACCAGGAGGCAGAGCTGCAGTTTAACACGCTCCTCTGCGCCTCAGTCAGAGCGGTTCCCTGCCGAGAATAGAATAGAGTCTCTGTCTATGTCTAGGTCTATAGAAACTGTGTCTGTCCCCCGACCACCTAAATTTAGAAAAGTTACTAAACCTAGATTAAACAGAAGAGGAGCTAAAAACAAAAACTTAATAGAAATCAAAACAGCCACAAATTTGGTCTCAAATAATACTGCATTCAAATGTGGACTGTTGAATATTCGATCACTAATATCAAAATCTCTATTAGTCAGTGATCTCATAACTGATCATTGTATTGATTTATTTTGTATAACTGAAACCTGGCTGCAGCAGGATGAATATGTTAGTATTAATGAAGCTACACCCCCCACTCATGTTAATTTTCATGTCCCTCGTACCATAGGTCGAGGAGGGGGAGTGGCTGCGATATTTCAGTCAAACTTATTAATCAACCCTAGACCAAAATCTGGCTGTAGGTCTTTTGAAAGTCTCACTCTTAGTCTTACCCACTCTAACTGGAAAGTTGAGAAACCAGTTCTGCTAGTTGCAGTATACCGCCCACCTGGTCCGTACTCAGAATTCCTATCAGAGTTTTCTGAGTTCTCAGTGCTGCATTCGACACCATTGATCACAATATTTTATTACAGAGACTGGAACATGAAATTGGCATTAAAGGAACTGCTCTAAGGTGGTTCAAATCCTATTTATCGGACAGATATCAGTTTGTACATGTTAACAATAGCTCCTCCTCACGCACTATAGCCAGTTATGGAGTCCCACAGGGTTCGGTACTTGGACCAATCCTCTTCACTCTTTATCTGCTTCCTGTAGGCAACATTATCTGGAAACACAGCATCAATTTCCACTGCTACGCAGACGACACTCAGCTGTATTTATCAATGAAGCCAAATGAAGTTATTCAGATAGTCAGACTGCAGACATGTCTTGAAGACATAAAAGTCTGGATGACCCATAATTTTTTACTTCTAAATTCTGACAAAACTGAAGTTATTGTACTCGGCCCTAAGCACCTTAGAGAAACCCTATCTAATCATTTAATAAGTCTGGATGGCATTACTTTGGCTTCCAACTCCACTGTAAAAAACCTTGGAGTAACCTTTGACCAGGACATGTCCTTTGTCCCTCACATAAAGCAAGTCAGTAGGGCAGCTTTCTTCCACCTGAGAAACATTAGGAAAATCAGAAATATCCTCTCTCAAGAGGATGCAGAAAAACTAGTCCACACATTCGTAACTTCTAGGCTGCACTACTGTAACTCATTATTATCTGGATGTCCAAACAAATCTCTGAAAGGCCTTCAGTTGATTCAGAATGCTGCTGCACGAATATTAACAGGAACTAGAAAAAGGGATCACATCTCTCCTGTGTTAGCTGCTCTTCATTGGCTGCCGGTAAAATTCAGAATAGAATTTAAAACCCTTCTCCTAACATATAAAGCTCTTACTGGCCATGCTCCATCATATCTCAGAGAGCTCATAGTTCCTTACTGTCCTAGTAGGCCACTCCACTCTCTAGATGGAGGTTTAGTTGTGGTTCCTAGAGTCTCCAAGAGTAAATCAGGAGGCAGATCTTTCAGTTATCAGGCTCCTCTTCTATGGAACCAACTTCCAGCATTGGTCCGGGGGGCAGACTCTTTAGCAATTTTCAAGACCAGGCTTAAAACTTTTCTGTATGACAGAGCTTATAGTTAAAAAGTTAAAATTCATTTACTCTTTAGCTATGCTGCTATAGGCCTAGACTGCTGGGGGAAGAACTGAGCGTCTCTCTCTCTCTCTCTCTCTCTCTCTCTCTCTCTCTCGACCCCTCGCATGCGCCGTCATACCAACAACCTGCTTCTCCGAAATCCCAGTTTCTCTCAGTTGCATTTACTAACCATGTTTTCCCGAAGTCTCTGTCTCCCCCAGTTCCTCTCCTCTCTCTCTCCCAGCTCCTCTCCTCTCTCTCCCCCAGCTCCTCTCCTCTCTCTCCCTGTCCTCATCCTACAGGTGATGAATCATCACCATCCCATGTTCCTGCAATGCTTGCTGCTCCCACATCTTCAAGAATTCCATACAGCATCATTCCTACGAACCTCATGCAGCATCATGTTCCTGCCTACACCTGTTTGAATAGCCCCTCCTCCTGCTCTCTTTCTCTCCCTACTCTACCCAACTTTGCCCCCCCCCTTCCCCTGTGCCTCTCTCTCTCTCAACCCAATCGGTCGAGGCAGATGGCCGCCCCCCCTGAGCCTGGTTCTGCCCGAGGTTTCTGCCTCTTAAAGGAAGTTTTTCCTTGCCACTGTCGCCAAGTGCTTGCTCATTGGGGGATCTGTTGGGTCTCTTTAAATAATTTTATTAAGAGTTTGGTCTAGACCTGCTCTATATGTAAAGTGCCTTGATGTAACTTTGTTATGATTTGGCGCTATACAAATAAATCTGATTTGATTTGATTTGATTTGACACAGTGAGATGGATGTTCAGTAAACATCAGAGGTTCGTTCTGTGGAATTCATGTGCAACTGTATAATTTATAATACAGTATAATTTTCTCCTTATGTATTCCCAGTTACCAGTAAAAGAGATTTACAAATACACCTGCTGAAAAAAATCCCGCAAAACCGAAAAGAAATGCAATACTTGGATGGCCAGATTAGGAGGGCAGCTATAGAAATTTAAATACTGGAGCACAAGTTAGAGGTGGGTGCATGGTCACAGGTGAATTATATTAATTATATTAACTATTGGAACATTAACTAAACTAGCTCTTTTATTTGTAGAAAATAAAGAAGACCAAATGAAATGTGTATTATGTCTTTATTTGAATGCTGCAGTGGTGGTGGTGATGATGGTGACTTAATCTCTGAAGTGATTATAGCATACAGTTGCCTTACTCAAGTGCTATGCATCTCCGACGTCGTACAAAAAACTCCCATGCCAAGAAATGCTGCGCAACACACAATTTCTGCTGGGATGTGAGAGCATGACTACGGTTGGTAATGTTGCAAATGCAAGGACAGATAAGGTTGTGTATGTAGATGATGGACTGTGCCGTCAAACGGTACCACTCAAAAAGATAATTATCTGGAAATGCTAGAACATCTATGCGCGGTCTGATAACCATCTCCCGACAAATATTTAATTCTCTGCGCAGTAATGCTGCACCTTCATCCACGGGATCGTTATCAAAAGGACATGCCATGTTAGTGAAAACAGTCGCCGAATGGACTTCTTTAAATAACAGACGGCAAGATTATGCTACGCCAAAACTTGCCTGCTGACTGAATGAATGAGGAAATCAAATACCGTGTGTGGCTGAAAGAGGGCGGAGTCAGTGAGTAACTCTGTTACTACGGTAACTGACCAAGAGCTTAAGTTACCTCTCTCTGGGAAACAGGCTAGAGTTACCCCGCTTTCTCCTGTTTGAGTTACCTCCCTTTGTGAAATGGAAAACTCAGAGTTTCGCTCATTTTAGGGTTAACAGACTCTGAGTTTCCACTAAACCTGCTTTGTGGTCCTGGTCCTAATGCCCCTTTTTCATAAACAACAGCTCCCTACAGTGACCCACTATTAAATGTGCTCTGGAGACCAATCCAGCTCCACTCCATCCAATGATATAGACTACTTGATGACATTGAAAGGTAAATGCTAAGGTTACAATTATTATATCAAACTACCTCTATTGTCAAAGAACTACTTTATTTGGGGGAGGGGGTGTTTACTTCATTTACTGTGTTTCCATGGTGGTCACTGAACAGCTTATTATTCGGGGCAAGCACCATGTCCAACAGTGAAATTGTATGGCTTAGCTTCAACAAGACAGAATTTCGACATTCTCCACCAACTCACCTGCAACGTCACATTGCGGGTTTCCGTAGGAACACACTCCAAAGCTTCATCGCTACAGCAACCTCCACAGCGGTTGAGGACCACACAAGAAGGGATGTAGTTGTGCTCCGTGTCCTCTGGATACTCCTGGAAGATGTCCACAAGCATCTCCCTGGACTGACACATGCTCTTGGTGAGGACTTCAGATAGAGAGATCACTAAAAACACAAAAAAGGGTGATACATACATACTTTCATTATCACTTTTACAGCTATAATTTCTATAAAGTGTACAAAGTGATTATAATGATGTAATAAGAGATTATGTCAATCAAGTGAGAGCATGTGTTTTAAAAACCCTTTTCTTTCCTATGTATTCAGCATAAACATAAACGGGCCAACAAGCAACGATCCTGAGGAAGCAACAGTATGCTTGGACACAAAGTTATCACACAGTGTTCAATCAACAGTCACAACCTTTTTTTTTTTTTTTTTTTTGAACAAACGCGCACAAACGCACCTCGATCAGAGGCTGCTTCAAAAAGTGTCTTGCAGACTACAGGAGCCAAGGACTGAGCCATGGCTTTCCAATTTACCTCCCAAGCCACTGTCAGGGCATAAACATAACATACAAGCATCCGTGAATATTAGTCAAATGGAAGCCGCAGATACGAAGATGACTGGGACTTGGGCTTTACATATGGAGCTCACAGTATCCCTCTCACAGTCCACCAGACTGGGTTCCCAGCAACACCCAGCTACCTCCTGATCCTTGATTCGTCAGTTCAACCATGACCTCATGCTCCATGGCGCCAGGCTTCACTTCTGACATGTGACCCCAAGAAGCCTTACCCTATGTGTATCTGCCTCTGGATTACTGCAACAGCCTGATTCCAAATCCCACTAATATAACTGAACCTGTTAAGCAGTGTTTCTCCTGCCTTGGCTGGTCAGATGGTGGAGTCTGTGGAATCTTCCCACGTCACAGAGGAAATATTGTGGTCACAAATAAGACACACATATCTATGATCTCACTAAAAGGACATTTGGATTTTAATAAAAACTTTCAGCGTAATCTCTTTGCCATCACTGATTCTGCAATTTTGGTTCCAGGGTGGCATGACCAGCTACACCTCAACACCTGCTCCAGCACAGAGACTGTCTGAGTGGATCGAGTTCACAGGACTGTCAGCTGACAGCAGCCTCAAACCAACAAGTTCAACTGGTTTTAACTCCAAAGATTTGTTCTGTTTTACATCATTCTATGTGTTCTCCATTACTCAATTATCCTGCACATCTTTTACAGCCCAGAACAATCTGTGCATTATATGATAATGACCCATACACACCTTCCTACCTCGATTGCTCACTCCAGCACAAAATATGGATTCATCACTAAAAATAGTCTCCACAAATGCACCCCTTGTACCTTATGACTACAATGAGCCACTGTTTCAGAAAAACTAAATTTGTGAAGAGTCTTCATTGATTAAAACCCAGAATAAGTGGAAGCGGAAGTGGACTGAACAACTCTCTCTGGACTCAGAGCACTCCAGCAGCACTAATCAGGCCTCAGGCTTATTTCAGTATGTACGACAGTGTTTGACAGGTGGTGTGATCCCTGACAGTGTCAACATGTCAAGGGACAAACCATGGATATGGCAGACACTACTACTTGACACATCGAGACAGAAACCTGCCCTCTGGGGCAGTTTATACTTTACTGACCAGTCAAAAAACTGTTGCGAAATATAATGGAGGTGTTGGCAGATTTCCAGCGTTTCATCTATATTAACTCTTTTAAAATCAGCACCTGTTTTATGACAATTCCAAAGTCCCAGGTGTGACCTTTGACTACTGGACCAGGTGAGACTAAAACCTTTGATTACTGGATCTTTCATTCTTTTTATGCTCAGGACAGAAAACAATCCTCAGCTCATACTGAGCAACGAGGACACCTGACAGAAATTTTAAAGATATTACTCAATTAATAAATAAATAAAATAAGCCTTAGCAGAGTGGAGTAAATGGTTTACTCTCATGTTCACTAGTTTTCCCTGGGGTCATGAGCCCTGTAAAACAAAAAAAACTTACCATCATCTTTAGTCTTCTCCACTCTCTTGTTAATGCTGGCAGTCTGCAAGAATAAGAGCTGGATTAAATCTTTGGATACGCTGAAGGCAGTGATGCAGTGTCAATCGTTTTTTTCCTTTAATGCACACGATGGAGCATGCAATACATGTAAAGCTTCGATTTTTGCAGTAATATCATGATGATCTGCCATTAACTCTCACAATGATTGAAACCAATACCTTGGTATGGGCATTTCCGCATTTCTATTACCATTGACCAGAAAGGAGCATTAGTTCTGTCAAGTTGCACAGAGATAAATACGACGTACTCCCCTTCAGAATAAAATAGTTGTTGGTACTTTGACGAAGGGGTAGCTATGCTCCAAAGTAGTTTTGCTCTGTTTAGTTTTAGTTTAGTTTAGTTTAGTTTAGTTTTTTTTTTTTTTTGGGGGGGGGGGGGGGGGGGGGGTTGTTTTTTTGTGGTTTTTATTTATTTATTTTTTTGGGATGTTTGTTTTTTTCCCCATTATCTGATCTTCAGAGCAAAGCGTTGGAACAATATCCACCTTGTCAAAGGATTATAGTTAACGTTAAAGCATTACTAAATTCTCCACATTAGTTAAGCCTGAACATTAGTCTTAATCTTAGTCAGAGTCTGTATCTTGCACTTTCTTTGAAATGTTGGCATGGAGGTGGGATTCTTAATATATCAACCCCCGACCAGTTAAAAAATGAATTAAAGCAACAAGATAAACCGTTTTGTCAAGAGACAACTTCTCCAGTCACGTTGCTCGCATGTGAACATTTTATTTTGAAAGGTTACACAGGAAACAACCTTTGTTTTCCTCATATAACGTTGACGTGACTAATCAACATCCCTAGGAATTTACAGTTCACCTTTTATGGCTGCTGTAACCGGCGCAGATATTGCGTGAGAAAGTGGATCGGCCTGCCTGGAAACCTGGTGGGCACCCCACAGAGCGGGCCAGGAAAAACGCTGCGGATCACCGTGAAAACAAAACAAAACAAACAAACAAAGCTCAGTTATTCAGTCGCTAGGGTTTTTTGTTTGAGTGCACACAGAGCTCAGCCCTGAGGAAGCGCGCCACCAGCAGAACTCCACTCACAAATCTCACTTATATACGCAGTATCCATAAAATAGCAACAAGCTACGACAATAAGAATGAGTGAGGAGTTTTAGGGGGAAACGTATTCGTTGATATTCAAATCGGCAAACAGGTAATACAGCCACCAGCGTTTATTTAACCAGAACCAAATTTTTAAGATTTATTCTCACGGCTGTTCCACCCAGTTTACTGGGCCCTTGGAACGAGTAGCGACCCCATATAAGCTTTCTTTCCATTTAAATATACTCTTGGCATCGAACGAAATATGTCCCCAAAGTACACAACTCTTACAGAATTAAATTTCACATAGAAATTATTTTATCAAGCGTTTGTCTGAGATTTTATAGAGCAAGTCTTAACCTTGCCGACGTTAAATAGAATCTGGCTTTGTTAAACAAAAAAAGAAGGGCATGTGTAATTCAACAAAAAAAGATAGAGGCGGAAATTCCCACATATAAAATGAACAAAACGCTGATAGGCCTGTTTAACAGAATAAATGCATAAACATCGCCTTTGAGTTATAAAGATATGGTATTGTGTATAATTTTTTAATTATTTATTTACCAAAGATGAGAGCACATCGTTATCTTTGTGTTAAGTGCATGCCTCCCAGTACTGTATGAACCATAGAAGCAGCTCAGCTGAAAGAGAACACACGGTCCCGAATAATAATTTATACCAACATGAAGCACATGAGCCAACGCTCACCTTTACAAAAGGTAGGTGAAGAACCGCGGCCAAAAGGATCTGAATCAAACTGACAACAAAGTTCATGGTTGGAAATCCACACGATGAGTCCTGAAACCTCTGCAGTGATTTGAGAGTAAAAAAATCTCCCAACACCAACAAAAAATACAGTCAAAAGTAAAAAAAAATGAATATTTTTAAAAACCCGTGGCAAATTTAGGCTATAGCAAAAGCAAATCCATGTCTTCCAGACAGAGGTATCTCGTTCACAGAAAGACTTCCAGTGTCTCCGAGCAGCACTGCTCTCTTACCATCCAACGACGACTCTTGCCGGGCTCTAAAATCCACACTGGATCCAAGACCACAACACAGCGGAACTAAGATGACACGGGTGGGTCAATCACTAACTTTAAGTATCGGTCTATCTATGAGCAATGATCCCACATAGGTGTGTAAATGAAGGAGTCACTGATTCTTTGCCCTGTATCTGTAGACCGTGTGTTTCTGAATGTCCACTCGATATAGAGTGCACTCAACTGCAGCTAGTCTCCGGCTCAGAGGGAGTATCAGCTTCTCTTGTCTTCGCTCTTCTCAGCGATTGCAGCTAAGGCTCCTGGGTTATTAAAGCATGCCGGTAGCAGACTCACAGGCTCCATGCAATAGGCGGGACGGCTGGAGGCATCCAATGACAGAAATGAAGAGAACGGGGCGGGGGAGGAAGAGGTGTGGGACTTTATTGATGGCTTGAAATGTCATTTCATGAGGTTTTAATGACGATCGTGAGTTTGGTTGCTTTCCCTTACACCTGTGGTTCCCAAATGGTGTGCCGTGGGATTTTGTGACAGCTGTTATCAGTGGCGTCGTTAGGCCTATTTTAGGGGGGCTGAAGCGTCCCTAAAATATTCTTAAACCCCCCCTAAATAATTTGGTGGTGGTTTTTTTTCCGTTTTTTTTTTTTTAAGTATTCTTTTTCTTTCTTTTTTTTTTTTTTTACAAAAATTACAGACAAATTAAATTTAAATAATAATGTAAACCTGTCACTACTCACTTAAATATGATCATAAATCTGTTGGTCCCATTCACTTTACAGTGTTAAGGTAGCGTCAGTGCTTCGTTATCCAATCCGTTCCAGTTGTTCATAGGGACCACCCACATTACTGAAAATCCAGTCCACGTTTTCACTGCTACTTTACACTCCGGTGCAGCTGCACCTGCGGTACCTACTAGCATACAAGCTGCATGCAGCCAGACAGAGAGCAGCATTAAGAGAACTACAAGCATGGATATACGCAAGTTTTTCAAGAAAGTAAGTCTTCATCACTGCTAGTTGTAAGAATTAGTTAGCTCCAGCCTCCAGCTAACAGCAGAGTCCCATGTAATTAATGAACCATCTGCTCCCTATTTTGATAAATAAAAACCTGGCTAGCACACTAAGTTAAATTGTTAGCATAATGTTGATTTCTGTCACTTGTTTTAGCTCTGAAAAACCGAGCTGAGCTCATTCAGGTATGGTTATCATCAGTGGAAATAATAATAATCACTCCTCCATCCCTATTAACCTGTAGGAGTCAGGGCAGAGGAGCACAGAGAGAGAGAGGGGAATTTTGTGCTCGTGCGCTACGTTCGCTCATATCCTGTGCATCTCTTGGGGGCTAAGCCCCCCCGTCCTTAAAACCTAGTGACGCCCCTGGCTGTTATTACTGCTTAATTACATAACTATGCACACATTTATGAATAAATGTTAAATGTAATAGGGCCTATATCAATACTTTGTGCACACTCATTTTAGTAGGCTATCATAGGCTACAGATGTAAATGCTATAAGTAAATTAAGATAGTGGTGACAGTGATAAGCTATTATCAAAGCTATTTTGCATGGATATGTGTACAGGTGTGCCTTGGGCAAAAAAAGTTTGAAAACCAATGCTGTACAGTATAGACACACTGTACACTATGTAATAGGATAATAATTAAAAAAATCTGAAAAATATATTCAAATACAATATTGTATTGAACGTTGCACCTGCGGGAAGATAAGAGACGTGACCGTCAAATTCTGGAAAAAAAGGGACGTGTCCGTTGGCCGCTGTGCTGCAAGTTTTGCCACGGCAACTCCGAGTTAAGAATCACAATCTATAGTAGTTGGTCAACTACGTAACGTTGTGAAGAGTTGAATAAAGAAATACTTTTGACATAAGGTGAAAGTGTGGACAGAGTGGTCCATTGGAGGGTGGAATTAGGTAACATTAATGGTGTCTGTCCAACAAGTAATGGACAAATAAATTTTGGACTGCATTCTTATTTAGATCGGCAGAAATGGTATGGTTGGCTAGCTGCAATAAGAAAAAGATGCAGATAACAGCTAACTCCAAGCTGTGCAGTCAACTTGACTTGGTTGACTGGAGTCTCCCAAGGGCTCTATAGTAGGCCGCCCTCCTATTTTTGCTCTACACTAAATATCTCTGATGAAATAGCAGATCTACAAGTTCACAACACATCGTGTTACGAGTCCGCATGTTGTGAGCTTGCAGATCTGCTCTTTTCTGCAAAAGCTCGCCCAAGAATAGGGATGCTAAAGTTCACGGTCTTAAAATGATTTTAATCTTGGTGGTTTTACATGTTATGAAACTAACAATCAATTAGGAAAATGATTTGATTTTTGCTCATTTTGATCCAAGTCTTCCCCCCAAAGATATGAAGTGAATTAGGTTAAAATAGTTCTATTTATATTGTACTTAATGATCCAAAATGTATTTTTTCATTAACAGGATGGACAAAAAAAATTACCGACAAAAAAGAGGGTAACGGGTTCCCACTCAGAAAATGAATTGTTAAAAATTTTCTGTCTTTCTCTCTCTGTCTCTCTCAGGTTGTTTTACATTCATCAGATGGGAGCATGGTTATACCGGCAAAATCTTTACAGGATCTGGCATTTTGACAAGAGATGAGGCTCCTGTGCAGCTGCAAGATCTTAGATCAGGAGATCCTGTTTTAGCAAAGTGTAGAAACTTTTTTTTTTTATTAACAGCAAGGGGGTGAGTAGTTGACGACTGAATTTTTATTTTTGTATTTTGTTTTCATTTTTGAAAAAGTGTAAATGCTGCAACCCAAATACTAATGGTGTTACCTAAATAAAAGTGTTAAACTTTTCAATATTGAGTATTGTTTTTACAGTTAATTAAAATTATTAAATATAATTAATCTTTAAATTACATTCTCAATTTGTTCTCTATTTCTCAAACATGGTTCAGATATAATTCTCATATATAACGTCAGTAAGACATTTAAGAGAAGTAATCAAGACATGGAAGAGACATTGGACACACCATGATAAGATCTCTTTTAAGGCTCATACTTCTCAGATTTGTCTCATCGAAGTCTCAGATTCATCTCATGTTATTATCTTTAATTCTCCTTCATAATAATCAAGACATAATTGAGATCAGGGGCAGAGCAGTATTGCTCAAATGGTTTTCTCAACTCAACCTCAACCCCCTTTGTATTGAGAAGTGAGAAACAACTCAGAAACAAATGATCACAGACTGACAAGAATATGAGAAGCTCAAATTGATCTCAAGAGATGAGATTGAACTACAGATGAGCAACACATTTTTCCAAAGGCCACATGGCCTTTTTGGCAAATATAGACCCATATTTAACCTCCCTTTAATTTGCAAAATTCTTGAAAAAGTAGTTGTAAGCCAATTGTGTGCACATCTGCATAGGAATGGCTTGTTTGAAGAGTTTCAGTCAGGTTTTAGAGTAAATTGTGGCAAAGAAACAGCACTGGTAAAAGTTATCAATGGCATTCTAATGGCTTCAGACAATGGATTGGCCTCTATACTTGTTCTGTTAGATCTAAGTGCTGCCTTTTACACACTGTTGACCATAATATTCTATTACAAAGACTGAAACATGAATGAAAATTAGGAGATGGCTGACATGGCATACTCCCAAAAACTTATGCCGGCTTTGGGGAAACTAGCCGACTACAGTTCATCGGTCAGAATCAAAAGAGTCCAAATGATCCAATTTAGCCCCTTTATTTTCACAAGGCAACTATCATACAATCCTTACAATCCTTTCATGGAACTCATTAGGGTTGAGCCGGATACTCCGCTGAAATGAGTATGCGGTACGGATAAAGCAATTTTGACAAGTACGAGTACCATATGAGTAATACAAGTCAATATCCGTGCTCGGAAGGAAAGGAAAATGCTCCTCAGGGTGTCCTGTGATAGAGAGACAGCGCAACACGTCATACTCCAAAAGCCACACCCACCAGTGGGAAAACAATCTGTGGCACAATTTAAAAAACATTGTCCAGCACTATGCTTAAACATTGTTTTAAGCATGTCAAATGAGTATTTTAACATGGAAGCTGCACTGGAGAAAAAACAGTGCAATGAAAAACACACATATGTGATTCGTAACAGAAGCGGTGCTTGTGTGACAAGACAGGGCTGCACGCAGCCCACGTCGCATTTCTTATTCTCACTGTTTCTTCAGCGGGTCAGGTTCCAGTCCACTCACTCTTCTTACCTTGGTGCAATACAAATTAAGCTGTAAATAAAAATATACTGAGGCTTACAATAAATATAGCAACTTCTGACCAACCCATATCAATTTCAGGCTTAAAAATACAACTTTCATATAACTGGTTTAAGTCCCGCCCCTTCCAAATACAAATATGGATACAGATAATGTAGATGGTTGAACAGATATGGATAGTGGTGTACTCGCTCATCCCTGGCACTCATACAGGTGGTTTTACAGGTGTGGTTTACATACAATATAAATAAACAACAGAAAAGGTATGAGTTAACGAAATATACAAAGGAGAAATGGTGTGACTCAAATTGCCCACAAGCTAGCTCTCTTATATAACAAATGGTGCAGCACCCCAAAAGTTACACAACCAGAAATTTGGGGTTCTGCAAGCTAGGAAATTTCTTCATACAATTAACAAACTAATGAGTGAAAACTGCACCAAATAATAACAAACATGAAGAGAAGTCAATAGAGGCATGCTTAACTTATATAAAGTGAGCAAACTAGGGCAGCACGGCAGCGTAGTGCGCTAACCACTACTGTTGCCCCACAATAAGAATGTCGAGGGTTCGGTTCCTGGCCTGGGGCCTTTCTGTGCATGTCTGCGTGAGTTTCCTCCAGCTACTCGGGTATCCTCCCGCCATCCAAAGACATGCATGTTTGGGTTAACTGGCAACTCTAAATTGTCCGTAGGTCTGAGTGTGAGTGTGAGTGGTTGTTTGTCTCTGTCTGTCTCTGTGTGTTGGCCCTGCGATGAACTGGCGACCTGTCCCGGGTGTACCCCGCCCTCGCCCAGAGTGAGCTGGGATATGCTACCCTAACCCTCCCCCTGCCCTGCCTCTGCTCACCTGATCCTGTTCCTCGTGCACTACCTCCCCGCCTGGACCCCAGCTGCTTCCTCCCTTCCTTGGAACTCTCCCCCAGACCCAGCTGCCTTCAGTTTGTTCATTATTAAAATCCCTGTCTCAAAATTCCATCTGTGTTCACTCATCTCTGTGGTCAGTTCTTGGGTCCCATTACCCCAGCCATGACAGTTTTGATTCCCGAAGTCTCTGTCTCCCCCGGTTCCTTTCCTCTCTCTTCCCCTCTCTCTCTCTCGCCGAGTTCCTCTCCTCTCTCTCCCTGTCCTCATCCTGCAGGTGATGATTCATCACCATCCCATGTTCCTGCAATGCCTGCTGCTCCCACATCTTCAAGAATTCCATACAGCATCATTCCTATGAACTTCATGCAGCATCATGTTCCTGCAATGCCTGTTGCTCCCACATCTTCAAGAATTCCATACAGCATCATTCCTATGAACTTCATGCAGCATCATGTTCCTGCCTACACCTGTTTGAATATCCCCTCCTCCTGCTCTCTTTCTCTCCCTACTCTACCCAACTTTGCCTCCCCCCGTGCTTCTCTCTCTCTCTCTCCCTCTCTCAACCCAATCGGTCGAGGCAGATGGCCGCCCCCCCTGAGCCTGGTTCTGCCCAAAGTTTCTGCTTCTTAAAGGAAGTTTTTCCTTGCCACTGTCGCCGAGTGCTTGCTCATCGGGGGATCTGTTGGGTCTCTTTAAATAATTTTATAAAGAGTTTCGTCTAGACCTGCTCTATATGTAAAGTGCCTTGATGTAACTTTGTTATGATATGGCGCTATATAAATAAATCTTATTTGATTTGATTTTTTTGGTTTTGTTTGATTTTCACTTCTTATTGGGGTGCTTTGTTTTCCCCAAAGATTCCTCACACCTCTCTCTCTGATTTGCACCCCCCCCCCACTGGTAAGCTTTGGCACTGATTTGGTTCTCCCTATTTTGCCCTTTTAAATTGTATGAGTGTGAATGAGAATTTTTATGACTTTTTTTTTACATAAACACTACTGAGTTGCAAAATAAATATATTTTTGTTAAATTGGAACCACGTCCTGTCCCTCACTTTAGCAACATGAACCCTGTGTCCTTTGGATGGGTTATTGCAACCTGAGTAATTCCTAGGGTGAAACTCCCTAGGTGGCGTTGTTGGTAAATACATTGTCTACTTCCTAACTTCTGTTATACCACCCTCCCCACACCAAATTTACAACTGTAAACAACACTCAGCAATCATAAACATTAAGAAACTACTCACTTTATATGCACACGCACTAAAAGGGAAAGGGGAACAGGATACTGTTGATGAGATGCTTGTATACTGAGGGTGAGTCTATTACGCAGTAGTAAGGGGAAAACAGGACCATTCCATCTCGGGATGGGCTGTACCCTCAGCATGGGGGTGTGACTATGAAAGAATAGTATGGCCTTTTAAACAATGAAATTGGGATCAAAAGAGCCGCACTAAGCTGCTTTAAATCATATTTTTGAGAAAGATATCACTTTGTTCATGTTAACAATGGCTCTTCCTCATACATTTTAGTTAATCATGGAGTGCCACAGGGTTCTGTCCTTGGACCAATCCTTTTCACTCTATATATGCTTCCCTTAGGCAATATTATCCAGAAGCACAGCATCAATTTTCACTGTTATGCAGATGATACTCAGTTATACTTGTCAATGAAGCCAAATGAAACAAATCAGCTAATCAGGCTTCAAGCATGTCTTACAGACATAAAGACCTGGATGACATGCAATTTTTATTTCCGAACTCAGACAAAACTGAAGTCATTGTACTTGGCCCTAAGCACCTTAGAGAAGTATTACCTGATCCACTGACCACTCTGGATGCCATTGCTTTGGCCTACGGTTACACTGTTAGGAATCATGGAGTCATTTTTGGCCAGGACATGTCCTTTGTGCTCAAATATAAAACAAGTCTCTAGGACAGCTTTCTTTCACCTATGCAATATTGCAAAGATCAGAAACATCATGTCTCAAGAGCATGCAGAAAAACTGGTCCGTGCATTTGTTACCTGTAGACTAGACTACTGTAATTCACTGCTATCAAGATGTGCTGATAATTCTCTGAAAAGTTGATTCAGAACGATGGTGCACAAATATTAAAAGGAACTAGAAAAAGAGATCACATTTCTCCTGTGCTAGCTACTCTTCATTGGCTCCCAGTAAAATTCTGAATAGAATTTGAAATTCTTCTCCTAACATACAAAGCTGTCAATGACCGAGCTCCACTGTATCTCAGAGAGCTCATAGTTCCATATTGTCCCAGTAGGTCACTTCACTCTGTCTATGTAGGTTTACTTTGGTTCCTTGAGTCTCCAAGAGTAAATCAGGAAGCAGATCTTAAAGCTATCAGGCTCCTCTTCAATGGAACCAACTCCTAGTATCAGTCCAGGAGGTGGACTCTCTCGAAGATTACAAAATCAGGCTTAAAACATTCCTCTATGACAAAGCCTATAGTTGAAACGTTAAAGCATAATTACTCTTTATTTATGCTGCTATAGACCTAGACTGCTGGGGGATGCACTGAGCACCTCTTTCTTTCCATCTCTCCCTCTGTCCGTCTCTGTGGCTCTCTTTCTCTCTCTATCCCCCATACATCTACATTACAACATTACATGTCACCAACTATTTCTTCCCTTAGTCTGTGTTTCTCCTTCCCATCCCCGTCCTAGAGATGCTGTATCATCTCTGCTCCATGTTCCAGCTCAATTCCCACTGGTGCGATAACTACCATTAGTTATCATTATACACTATTACTCATTTCCCATTTTAACTTCTGCGAAAAATATTTTCCCTACTGCTAATATTTATGACTGCACATTTAGTGTTACCAGGTTACACTTACTGTAAGCTTTCTGTATGTTTTGTTTGCGTTTTCTGTGGCATCTTCTCTCCTCCTTGTTCTTTCTCCATCCCTCTGCTGAGTCCCCCTCTAATCTCCTTCACACTCACTCTCACTGCCTTTGTTTCACTCTCTAATATTATACAAATAAATATATATATATATATATATATATATATATCTTCACTCTCATGCAAGCCTTTCCAGCAAGTAACCTTGGACTGATCACCCGTTGCCGACCCGTTTCGTCACCGTTCCTGCCTGCTTGCCTTGCCCTCGGACTGATTGCCAGATCCCGACCTGTTTCTCTTTTGAACCTGCCTGCTGACCCCTCGCCTGTCCCTGACTATCCAACTGTCTGCCCCCTTGTTCTCATTGGTCTTGACTGCTGAGCACATCAAAGACTCTGCTCCTGTTAAGATTAACACATCCACACCTCGTGGCCTAGTGGTAATGTCTCTGACTCTCCCACTGGTGATGTGGATTAGAGCCCCGGCTGTTCCATTGCATACTGAATGTTCAATAAAGACTTTTGACTGCATCTGCCTTCTGCATTGCATCTGGGTTCTTTCCTTTGTGTCTGGTCATGACACTGAAATGATATACCGCAAGAAAGGGACAGTTGCTGTCATATCCACATTCTTTGCACATAGCTTTTGTTTTGGTTTTCCTCCCGGTCTCCATGTGTTCTCTCTCTCCCCAGGGGACGGGTCCCAGGCGCAGGCAGCAGCGGCAGGTCCCAATCACACACCTGTGTCTCATCAGTCATCACTCCTGTTTAAATACCCCGACTCTTCACTCATTCATCGCCAGATCGTTACAGTTCTCTCAGCGGAAGACCTGCCAGCTCGCTGCCTCCCTGGACCCATACCCTCACCTCCCCCCCATCAGCTCTCGCCACCTGCCGTCCACCCCCCCATCACGGAATCGCTTCTCTCTGCCTGCCTTCCACCATCAGCACCCCAGCTCACCGCTTTCCCCATTCCCCTCCATCTCATCTTCATTCCATTAAAAATTATTGTTTTTTGCCACCACCAGCTGTGTCTGCATTTTTGGTCCAGCTCACAACCGTTCCCACGGTTGCAGCATGGAATTCACACTTCTCAGCATTGACATATAGTTTATTCTCCAACAGACGTTGGAGTACCTGATGAACATGCAGCTAGTAAGTTTCAAGGTCTGAAGAGTAAATCAGAATGTCATCTAGGTAAAAAAAAATAACAAAGCATCCGATCATGTCTCTCAACACATCATTCACCAGTGCTTGGAAAACACCCAGGGCATTAGTGAGGCCAAAAGGCATAAGCAGGTATTCCAAATGCCTCATAGGTGTCATGAAAGCTGTTTTCCATTCATCTCCCTCTCTGATACGGACAAGGTGGTAGGTGTTTCGTAGGTCAAGCTTTGAAAAAACCTTAGCTCCATGGAGAGGGAGGAAAGCAGAGGAGATGAATGGCAGGGGGTATTTGTTTTTTACTGTGATATTGTTCATACCCCGGAAATAAATGCAAGGTCTCAGTGTCCCATCTTTCTTCCCCACAAAGAAAAACCCTGGCCCTACTGGTGAGGACGGAGGTCTTATAATGCCTGCAGCCAGGGATACCTGGATATACTTCTCCACTTGACCTAAGTCATGATACTCTGGAGGAACAGAGGGCAAATCTGGTGGTTCTGGGACAGACAGAGGATCATGGGAGGCAGGAACAAGGGCATAACACAGGCAGTTAACATGACAGAAGGTACTCCAAGATATTACCTTCCCTGTGGCCCAGTCGATATGGGGATTATAAAGAATAAGCTAGGGGTGACCAAAGACAAGAGGGGAGCCAGGGCAATCAAAAATGTGGAATGTGACCGTCTCCTGATGATTACCAGAAACATGGAGGCTGACTGGTTTAGTCCTCTCGGTAATCCGGGCAAGAAGTTGTCCGTTGAGGGCTCTAGCATGGAGGGGTCTCTCCAGCGGTTCAATCTCCAGTGCCAATCGCGGTCCAAAAAGTTCTCATCTGCCCCCGAACCAACGAGAGCTGGAAGCTGAAGGGTGTGGTTCTGCCACACAGGGGAAACCACTGACAATGTTCTGCGAGGAGATGGATAGGTAGTCTGGCCCAACAGTATCTCTCCCACTACTGCTGAGCCGCCCCTTTTACTGGGGCAAACTAGGGAAAAGGCCCTAAGCTTACCTATAAAAAAAGGGAAGAAAACAAAAGACAGTCACTAAGCCTAAACTTCCTGTTAAATAAAGAAGAGAAAAAGGTTTCAAAATAAACAGGCGTCTCCCCCCTACTTCTGATGCACAACTGCTTTGGCAGATTATTTACAATATTTACAAAATCAGTTCACAGGAAAAACAAACTTAAAGGTTCACAGCTCACACAGAAACACAGATGCAGCAGTAGCAACTAACTATGAACAAAACACTCTTAAAATCCTCCCAGCTCACCCGCTAGAAGGAGAGAATGAAGGTGTTGTCTGGGTTTTAAACCTCAGTCCACCAATGCGCTGATCCGAACAGGTCACCTGGCAGTCAGCTGCACCCCTGTAACCCAGAATAAATGCAGCTGTCAAACCACACACAAAACTCTGACAACTCCTAGTGCACCCAAAAGACAGAATAGACACGGACAAAAAATGAAATGTAATATATGAAATACCATACAAGACATGCCGAAAAACATAAATAGGTGAAACAGGAAGAAGCTTTAACACAAGAAAAATGGAACACAAAAAAGAATGTGAAAACGAAACAGCAGGACAACTCACAAGATCGAAAAAAGAAAAAGCAGAACAGGAAAATCTAAAAACAGCCATATCAGATCATTGCAGGATAAACAACCACATCATGGACTGGGATAACACAAAGGTCATCAGAGCAGAAAGCAATAAATTCAAACGTTGGATCAAGGAGGCCATAGAGATCAGGAGGAGGGCCAGCGACACCATCAACCGGGATGAGGGGGTATCATGCTGTTGCACACCTGGGATTCTCTCCTCCAGAGACCATCGGACGGCGGGGGAAACTTTCAGGGAAACACCATCTGATAAAGACACGTAATGATGCACGTCAGATGATGCTTCTGAAGAAGACTGAAGGTACAGTTGAAACATGTCAAGGTAAAGAAACATCTCCCTAATCTCACTGTCTGAAAAAAAGAAAAAACCTTCATACTATTGAAACTTGAGAAGACAGAATGAACATAATTGAAGTGCCTATGGCAGGAATGACTGCCACAGGCACTTGTTCCATAGTTTTGGCATGGAAATTATGGATCTGTGGGGATTTCAAAGTGACATTGAACCCTGTGTTGTCTGTAAAGCAGTATCCCCTTCCCCACATTGATGATTTGTTTGCTGGACAGCATAACGGGCAAAAGTTCAGCACGATAGATCTCAACCAAGCTTACTTACAAATGCACATGCATGAGGATTCTAAAGAATTGCTCACAATAACCACAAAAAAGGGGCTTTTCAGATATTGCCAGCTCCCATTCGGAATCACTTCAACTCCTGCACATTTCCAGAGGGCCAATGATCAGATCCTTGGCAGTCTTCTGGGAGTGCAATGCTATCTAGACGATATCCTGTGAACAGGACAACTTCACAATCTGGGTGCTGTTCTTCAGAGACTGCAGATCTACGGGCTGTTGAATACCTGGGGCATGTGATGGACGCCCCAAGTGTTGCACACCGCCCCGTCCAAGATCTGTGCCATCGTAGGCACTCCAACACCAGAGAATGTGAGTCAGTTACGTTTTTTTCTGGGGTTAATTAATTATTATAGCTGTTTTGTACCAAACTTAGCATTTATGTTAAAGTCATTGCAAAACCTGCTTTGTCAGGGCAAGACATGGAGTTGGAGTGACGCCTGCCAGGAGGCTTTTCAGAGAGCTAAGGAGGCGCTTGTGACATCAGGAACACTGACCTACTTTGACCCCTCACTTCCCATTCAGTTGCCCTGCACTGCATCCCCATATAGAGTGGTCGCAGTCATTTCTCATGTGATGCCAGGTGGAGAAGAAAGGCCTATAGCATTTGCATCACAAACCCTAAAGAAGGCAGAGACTAACTATGCTAAGATAGAGCGTGAAGTATTGAGCATCATTTATAGGGTTCGAAAGTTTCATCAGTATCTGTATGGGAGGTGATTTACACTTCTCACTGACCACCGACTTCTCACAACCATCCTGGTGGCACACGTGGGAATCCTGTCACTTGCAGCAAGTCAAATGTTGTCTCCTCACCTGAACTGTCCAAAATAATTTCATCCTCTCAGCTCTGCCTATGTTCCATTTTCACTCAAAATGGCTGCCTCACAAATCAAATCACACCTCAACAATAATGATCTCTTTGAACAATTCCAATCTGGATTCTGCACACAACACAGTACCGAAACTGCGCTACTTAAAGTTGCCAACGACCTCCTCCTGTCCTCTGGCTCCGGATTACTCTCCATCCACTTCCTCCTGGATCTCACCTCTGCCTTTGACACTATCAACTATTCCATCCTCCTCTTACGCCTGCAATCCCTCTTCAACATTACTGACGCCGCCCTCACCTGGTTACACTCCTACCTTAGTGACAGACAACAATTCATCTTCATCAACAACTGCTCCTCCTCAACTGCCCCCCTATCCCAAGCCTTCCCCAGGGCTCAGTGCTTGGTCTTCTCCTCCTCCACACTGTCACCCTCCACTGAATGCTGCAACCTTCTTCTTCTTCTCCTTTTGGCTTTTCCCTTCAGGGGTCGCCACAGCGAATCAGTTGCCTCCATCTAAGCCTGTCCCTCCATCTAAGCCTGAATGCTGCAACCTCTTCGACAATAATCTCTCCTTTGACCAACACATCAAACACATGACAAAAACAGCCTTCTACCACCTAAAGAAAATATCTCGCCTTTGCTCCTCACTCACTTTCACTGCCGCCGAAACTCTGATTCACACTTTCAACATATCCAGCTTCGACTACTGCAACAGCATCCTCTATGGTACAACCTCCAAACTCCAATAAACTCCAGTACATCCAAAACTACGCTGCACACCTGCTCTCGAGACGACATCACCCCTCATCCTCCAGAACTTCCACTGGCTTCCTGTTCCACAACATATTGAATTTAAAATCTTCCTCCTCACCCATAAAGCACTCGACAACCAGGCCCTCTCCTACCTCACGGAACTTCTCCACCCTTACATCCCCTCACGTACCCTCCGCTCTTCCAATGCCAATGTGCTCATGGTCCCAAAGACCAAGCCCAGAACCTGGGGGGACAGAGCCTTCTACGTCGCTGCCCCTACCCTCTGGAACTCCCTCCAATCTGAGACAGCACCGAGCTCATATCATTCAGATCACTACACAAAACTCACCAGTTCTGCTCTGCTTTCAACACTCAGTATATTTTGTTTTTCATCTACCTACACTGTTTCTTGATTTCCTTGGTATTTGTTTTAATCTGTATTTGAATGTGTATTCTGATGGTTTTGATGAATCTGTTTGTATTAACTTGTAGTCTCTGTTGTTCTTAACTTCCTGTAAAGCAACTTTATGTACCTTGAAAAGCACTTTATAAATATTTTTTTTTTTATAATATAATAATATTATTATTATTATTAAATGCAACAGTGGGCTTTACTGTTGTCTATTGCAAGGCTGATCTCCATGGCAATGCAGATGCACTATCCAGGTTGCTGCTCCCTGTTACCGGAGCCACGCACCAGACATTTGCCAGTCTATTTAGTCCTTTAGATCCAATTTCATGTTCCAGTTTCTGTCATAAAATATCATTGTCAATGATATAAAATGAAGCTCTCAGATCCAACAGGATGAGTATGGCGGCCAATCCGTCGTCTGAAGCCATTATAATATCTAAGTTTTACCAGTGCTGTTTCTATGCTATGATGTATATTCTTACTAAAAATCTTCAAACAATACATTCCTATGCAGCTGTTCAAATAATTGGTTTGTAACTGATTTTCGAGGATTTTAAAAATGAAAGGGAGGTTAGATATGGGTCTATAAATTAGCCAAATCATCTGGATCAAGATTAGGCTTTTTGAAGGGAGGCTTAATAACTGCATTCTTGAAAGTTTGTGGTACATAACTTAAAGATAAAATCACATTGATCAAATTCAAAATGTACAAGGTGATAAAATATCAGCCTGGTAGGTATCAGGTCTAAAATAAACGTTGATGCTATTTCTTAGCTATGGTACTCCAGGAAGCAGTTTCTCTTCTTTGTAATACAGAGGAACATCTTGCAATGGATGCATTGCATGTATTGTTTTGCCTTTGCAACCTTGGTTTCAGCACCTCTCTGCATGGATGCAGTCTACCATCTCTGGCAGGTGCCTGGCCCCATATTTTCTCAAAGATGCCTTGATATACTTCCAAGTACAGCATCAGACCTTCTGGAGAAGCAAGTACAAATACTTTTAAGCCTGTAGGGTAAGGCTTGCCTGGAACAAACTACCTGATGGGACAGCAGCCCGTAAAAGGGATCATTTGTTCATCGATGCAGACTTTTCCTAGTTTTGGAAGTCTAGTCCATTTCTTCAGCCTTGGTTTTAAGAGAGACACCCATCATCTGTAGCTCTCTCTGATTTGTGAATGTTGCCAAGTCTTCAAAGACTTTGTCATCAATATGCTGTGAAAAGTACTGAATAGGACTCCAGTATCTACGAATGGCAGGGTCATCTTTCTGGTCAGGAGGCTTTGAACTAGGTTTGAAACTATGATGGGGAAAAAACACAATCAATCAATGACGTAATGAACACAGTATCTTATCTGTCTATCTTTCGATCTATCATACATGCTGGTCTTGGCCCACAGAGCATGACAGTTTTCTTGTTCATCTCTCGCTGTCAGCTCATCTGATGAGCCTCCTGCCTCCTCCTCTAAGCTTTCTCTCTGTTCTCCAGCAGGACCAACCTCATTCTTAACATTTTCCTCATCTGATAATTCCAGATCTGAATCTCCCTTTATATCTTACAAAATTCTCTCTGCCTCAGATCTCCCTCCTACATTAGTGTAAAAATAAGAGGTTGAATAAAACATAGTTATAAACAACTACTGATTTATTAGATTAATTACTTTACATAGAAAATATATTCAATATGTTTATTACCCCACAAATAAATGAATTTTAGGGCAGAAATTTAAATGTAAAAAAAGAACTAGCAAGTTAGTTATCTATTGGCTCACCCCGTTCTTCTTCTTCTTCTTCTCCTTTCGGCTTTTCCCTTCAGGGGTCGCCACAGCAAATCAGTTGCCTCCATCTAAGCCTGTCTTCTGCATCCTCTTCTCTCACACCAACCACCTTCATGTCCTCTTTCACTACATCTATAAACCTCCTCTTTGGTCTTCCTCTAGGCTTCCTGCCTGGCAGTTCAAAACTCAGCATCCTTCTACCAATATATTCACTATTTCTCCTCTGGACATGTCCGAACCATCTCAGTCTGGCCTCTCTGACTTTATCTCCAAAACCTCTAACATGTGCTGTCCCTCTGATGTACTCATTCCTGACCCTATCCAACCTGGTCACTCCCAAAGAGAACCTCAGCATCTTCATCTCTGCTACCTCCAGCTCTGCCTCCTGTCTTTTCCTCAGTGACACTGTCTCTAGACCAAACAACATCGCTGGTCTCACCACAGTTTTGTACACCTTTCCTTTCATTTTAGCTGAAACTCTTCTATCACACATCACACCTGACACTTTTCTCCACCCGTTCCAGCCTGCCTGCACACGCTTCTTCACCTCTTTTCCACACTCTCCATTGCTCTGGAGTGTTGACCCTAAGTACTTAAAATCCTCCACCTTCTTTATCTCTTCTCCCTGTAACCTCACTCTTCCACTTGGGTCCCTCTCATTCACACACATATACTCCGTTTTGCTGCGGCTAACCTTCATTCCTCTCCTTTCCAGGGCAAACCTCCACCACTCTAGCTTCTCCTCCACCTGTTCCCTGCTCTCACTACAGATCACAATGTCATCTGCAAACATCATAGTCCATGGAGATTCCTGTCTAACCTCGTCTGTCAGCCTGTCCATCACCATAGCGAACAAGAAGGGGCTCAAAGCTTATCCCTGATGCAGTCACACCTCCACCTTGAACTCCTCTGTCACACCTACAGCACACCTCACCACTGTCTTACAGTCCTCATACATGTCCTGCACTGCTCTCACATACTTATCTGCCACTCCAGACTTCCTCATACAATACCACAGTTCTTCTCTGGGCACCCTGTCATAAGCTTTCTGCAGATCTACAAATATACAATGCAGCTACCTCTGACCTTCTCTGTACTTCTCTATCAACATCCTCAAAGCAAATACTGCATCTGTAGTACTCTTTTTTGGCATGAAACCATACTGCTGCTCACAAATGCTCACTTCTGCCCTTAGTCTAGCTTAGTCTATGAGTGAGTGGGAATCGCGCTATACATCACTCGACAGGTTTTGAGCTTTACACTGTGTGTAATTTATGCTCTGACAAATTTTTGGATGATCTATCGATTTGCCTGTATTTTTTTTTCAGCACCACGTCCTAGACACCATGGATAGGACTCAAGGTGGTGCAGGGTGGCGCAGCCGGCGCACTGCAAGTTTTGACCAGAGCAGCTGTCTTTTTTTTCTTTTTTTTTAAGTTTTTCTTAAGTTTTGCAGTGAAAAAGCCTAACATTCCATTTTTACTGTAGTATAACAACACTTTGGTTCTAGTTCTTACATTGTAGTTCTTCTAGTTCTAGCTCTAGTTCTTCTTAAGTTCTTACAATGATTGGTACAGTTGACCTCAGGACCATCCTCAATACCACCTCACTCATTATCAAGCATTTTTACTGTATCATTTTACCCTTCCGTCTAATCACTACTTTGTTATAGTAAAGGGGGAAAAATTAATTAGCATTACGAGGTGTGAGATAAAGAATGAGAGGTGACCAAATTTTATCAAGTGTGGGAGTTTATCATGAGTATATTTTATTCTCTCTATTTAATTTTGCTGATATGTTCTTACATAGTCTCTATGAAATTGTATATTGTCTTCTTGTTTCCAGTCCAGAAAACTTGAAAAAAGCATTGAGGACATAGTTGCTGTTATAGATAAATTTCATTCCTTAACAAAAGTTGTTGAAAACCCAGAGGAAAATGATCAGGAAACGTTTTGGGGTGAAGTCTGCAAAGAAAACAGAATTGCTAATTCCAAGACAAACAGGACAAGGCTCAAGAATGGATATCGCAGATATAAAAAGGTAATGGTTTCACATTCATCACATTTATAAAAAACTTCGGATAAGAATCATTTTCATATGCCTAACTTTATCCATACACATGAGAACATACTTCACCTGGTCAGTGGCCCATGTTGCATACTGTATAGAATTCCTGAAGCTCTAATATATTTCTAGTAAAGTGCTATGAGGACTGACAGTTTAATCTCTCTCTAGAAAAATGTGTCAGTCACCACAGGAGAATCTACAGTGTCACCTGAGGAAGGCACGATTGAGGAGGACACTCCTGAGCCTCCTCCTTCCAATGACAGTGCAACCACAACTCCTGCACAGGTAACACTAGAGCTCATTCACTGAGTAGCATGGATAGACAGTGTGGAAAAGGGTCTTAAAACACATGAAAAATAACTTAGGCTGTTACATACATTGTCATACATTCAAAGTGCAGTAGTAGAAACATATTAATTTTAATCCATATTCCAGAATAACTATTAGATTTTAATTGTGTTTCATTGTTATTTGCAGATTGGACCAGTGTCTTCCGATGCAGGAAACACATCAGAAGAAGACGAATACTTTAAACATTCACTGCCGCCACCGCCTTGTTTCTTTTTTATTGAAAACAATGATCGGATGAAGCTTCGGAAGAAACAACGTCTTCACCGTTTAAAAACACTCAACTGGACATCAGTTATGGCGAAAGGCATTAGATCCATACATCCACTTTGTAGTTTTGCATTCAAGAGACACAGGGTACAATCCATCGGCTCAACTAGAGGTGGTCCAGTCTTTGTGTGTTTGGGCTACTGCCTTTTTGATGACTGCCCAGTAGAGGCTGATATTGAAGTCCAAGATAAGTCATCTTTGAAAGCCCTGGTAACATTCAGAGGTAGTTTTGTGTGTCACCGATGGGACCAAATCAAAAGACAGCTGGTGCGAGGTGATGAAAGAGATACGTTGTCCCATACCCTTTCAACAAAACTCCCCAGGAGTGTCTTCCTGGAAAGCATGGAAAAGCTGGATGACACTGTTGTGGCATCAGGATGCAGGGACCAGGTCCCTGCAACTGGTGTCATGAAAACTATTTCATGGAGCAAGAAGAAGAAAATAAGGAGGCAAAAAATGAGGCCATCAGCCTCCAGAAGATGCAGGAGGAAGAGGAGGAAGAAGATGAAGAACGCGTGATCCAAAAGATTGGTCTTCACCCTAAAAGTGTGATGCTGTACTGTGTCAAAACACGCAATGTCTTATTTGACCGCTGCAAAGATGACATTGTGTATTTAGATGCCACAGGCAGCATTGTGCAATAGGGCAAAGGCCAAAAGTCACCCTTCTACATATATGAAGTAGTTGTTAGACACCCAAACAAAGGGTCCTCCCCTCTCCCTGTGGTCACCTACGTAACAAGTGACCACACCACAGCATCGGTTTCGTATTTTTTGGCATCAGTGGTCACAGATTTGATCAGAAAACATGGCCCAAAAGTGAAAACAAGGCCAGTAATGATGATCTGTGATGGAAAAGTGGTCCTGCTCCAGTCACTTTCCTATAATTTCTGTGGCAAGAACTCCTCTGCAGATATTTCCTGATCGTGACTGGACAGGCACAAGACGATTCCATCGGTCTTACAATCTCCCACAGATGCCCGAGTCATGTTATGAAAAATGCGAAGGAGCTTTGCAAGAAACAGTAAGCGGTATCTGTATGTTAATATGCTAAATTTCAGACATAACTACAAAATCTCTGACAAAGATTTTAAAATTTTCCTTTGTAGTGCCTTGAAACACTTCAAGTTGGCAATGCACGAATTTGGATTAATGACCCAGGCATCTACCTTGCGGGAACTGGATGAAGGGGTCATAAGTGCCAACATGGTGTTCTCCAGTTCCCACAGTGGAGAAAATGTTGAGAAACATTTTCAACATCTCCAGGTCCTGCTCACCAAGGCAGGACCGTGTGCAGAAGATGAATCCATCACAAATCAGGACTATGAGGTGTCTTTCTCTTTACTGTAACTATTCTTGGTTTGGATGTAACTTTGGGCTTTTCCTTACTCAGAAATGTGAAAGTTCCGACACATTTGGCTTTTAAAATTCAAGTTTAAAAGTGCATAGCACCGGATACAGATAATGCTTTAGTAGTTCTAAGAAAATATTACATATTTTTAAATTATTTTTTTAGAACGATGTGGGACCAACACCTTTTCAGCACTATTTTGAAGAGGGGATTGAGAAGGTGGACCTTGAGCAGGAAGGTGATGACAACCCCTACCATTGTCCAACCTTCATCCCGACCTTGATGAAGTACTTTCTTCCTCAGGCTGCACTGTGGTCAGGATTGCTGCTGGGTGAGTCCTGTTTGATTGTTATGTGTTATGTTTTGTTATGTCATCTTACATGTATATATATATATATATATATATATATAACATATATTGATTGATTGATTGCTTTAATATTGTAATATCTTTAAGTAATAAAAAAATTTCTTCTGTCAGGTGATCTAAGGCGTCATGGAACAGGCCCGGTCTATGACAGCCTGAGGAAAAAGTACAATAGAGCTGCATCTAAAACGACACAGGTACAATAAAGCTGACCATCTGTTAATAAAATTGAATGTTACTTACACGTTTACATGCTAGATATTACATATGATAAGATAAACCGAATTAATGAAGATATGACCTTTATTTTGATGGAATGGAATGTATACTGTATGTCCAACCCAAGAATTACACCCAGGACAACCAGACGCAGGGTATCATAGAGAAAAGTCAGTTGGACCTAAAGCAAATCAGATTCCAGCGCAAAAAAATTACGAGGCTTGATGACTTTGTCAATAAATACAAATTGACTCTAAAGGCCCTATTGAGGGAGTATGCTGACTCCCACAGGAAAAAGAAGAAGGTAATTAATTCACATGTTTACCATAAACACTTAAATTACTTGACATTTATACATTTTTGATTGTGCACTTGCCATTGCTATCAAAATTTATAAGTAACCCCGTAAGACTAGTATATTTGTATTCAAGAGCATTTTCCATTCCAAGTCACATGCAGATGTGATTTAATGTGACAGCGAACAATGCAATATTGTGCTTTTGTTAAACGACTATTAAATAAATTGTATATTGACAGTATTGTTTTGTTGGTTAACTTTAGACACATCAGGTGGTTGTGGAATGCTGGAAGAGTCGAGTGCAGAAAAAAAGAGGGGTATATCTGTCGAAATTGTCAAAGCCATTTAAACAACTAAAAGAGAAGGTAAGTGGTTTTTGAGAGATTTCAATTTCAAAAGTGGAAACAGAATAATCCGATGTGCCTGTTTATTATAGAGAACACTGGATAGAAAAAAATCAAAAACATCAAATCAAAATCAAATCAAATCAAATTAGTTATAAAAAGTTATAAAAACATCTTGTGATACGATGAAATGCAATTGGTTGCTATATATACTTTAATTATTATGATAACAGTATTAATTATGATCACACTATTTCTATCCATAGTCTCCACAAGGCAAAACACAGCATTCATCTGCAGCAGTCATTTCCACAGCAGAGGATCCTAAATCACAAGTATGATCAACATAATCTTATATTTCCTAACTTCTTACTTTTTTACAAAACAACACACATAGAAAAGAATATTTTCCACCTAAGAAACAGTAACTGCTTTTTATGATTGGCAGGTGACACAGCTGTGGAGAAAAAAAAGACACAGAGGTTGTGGTTTCTGTGGTGCCCTCACAAATTGTAGGGCACAACTTCGTTATACATCTCTGTGAATTCAAAACACTGAGGCCTCATCGGTGGCTTGTAGGAGAGGTAAATATTTTGATTCAAACAACTGAACCACTTATCAGAAAGATATAAAAATTGTGAAAGCTGCAAAAAGCAATGATCAGGCCCTTTAAATGTGGCTACATTTGATTTTTTTTTTTTTTGAATACAGACTCAAATCATGTAATTTACTGTACTTGTCTTTCGTTGATTTTTGTGTTATAGTACATATAATAGAGAAGATGAACAGTAGTCTGTAAAAATAATATTTTCTACAATTGAAAATAATGTATGACTTCTCCAGACCTTCTGTGTGTTTAAAATTTCTCTGAAGGTCATTGAATGCCTCATTCATCATACTGCCACTACACTGAATTTGGGGAGCACCATTTTTATTCTTAGTCACTATGTGGCTGGTGTGATCCTCTTTGGAAAGAGGGAGGATGTTAGGCGGCACAGTCTCTCTAAGGTAATATTTTTGTCAGGTACAAAAGCAAAGTAGCACAACATGATTGGGAATTGTTTATGAACATGCTTGCCAAGTCAGCCGAAACAGAGTGCAGAGGCCCAAAAACGAAGTCAGGAACCCGCCAGCCTCCCATCAGAACATTTATGGATGACCTGACAGTGACAACAGAATCGGTCCCAGGATGCAGATGGATCCTCCAGGGCTTGGAGAAGTTAACTAGATGGGCTCGAATGCGCTTCAAGCCAGAGAAATCCAGGTACCTTGTCCTGAAGAAAGGGAAGGTGATGGACCGCTTCCACTTCTCAGTAGATGACATCAAGATACCATCAGTCACAGAGAAACCAGTCAAAAGCCTTGGGAAAACCTTTGACTGCTCTCTCAGGGATGCCGCTTCCCTCAGGGCAACCAACCAAGAGCTAGCGAGCTGGCTAATAAGAGTGGACAAGTCAGGTCTCCCGGGGAAATTCAAAGCCTGGATATACCAGCATGGCATCCTTCCTAGGATCTTGTGGCCATTGCTGATATACGAATTTCCTATTTCAACAGTGGAAGGGTTAGAGAGGAGGGTCAGTAGTCACATTAGGTGGTGGTTGGGTCTGCTCAAAAGCCTGAGCAGCATCGCCCTCTACGGCAAGAAGAACAAGCTCTCGCTCCCCTTCAACAGCCTGAGTGAGGAGTTCATGGTTTCCCGTACGAGGGAGATGCTCCAGTACAGGGAATCCAGGGACCCAAAAGTCTCCCAAGCTGGCATCGAGGTGAGGACGGGGAGGATCGGGCAGCATTCCAACCATACACGGCAACAAGATGAAGGACAAAGAAAGACGGGCTATTGTCCAAAATGAAATCAGGGCAGGAGTTGAAGAGCAGCGGGCAACCCAGACGGTTGGACTGAAGCAGCAAGGTGCATGGACAAGATGGGAAGAAACCATGGACAGGGAAATGTCATGGGCAGAGCTGTGGAGAGCGAAGCCCTATCGCATCAAATTCCTTATCCAGTCCGTGTATGACGTGTTACCCAGCCCATCAAATCTTTTCCGCTGGGGCAAGGTCGAAATCCCAGCCAGCTCCCTATGCCAAGGAAGAGGGACTCTGGAGCATATCCTCAGCAGCTGCCCTAAAACCCTGGGAGAAGGGTGGTATCGGTGGCGCCATGAAGGTGGTTGCTGACTCCATCTGCACAGCTGTCAATAAGAGCAAGCGATTTCAGCCAGCAAGGAAGGGAATCACTTTCATCCGAGCAGGAGAGCAGCCAACTCCCCGTCCTAAAGTCCAGACAGGCCTCCTGGGGACAGCAAATGACTGGCACTTGGGAGTGGACCTGGGGAACCAACTAAAATTCCCCCAAAACATCATGGAAACCAGTCTCAGACCAGACATTGTACTCCACTCAGAAACATCAAGGCAGGTCATCATGCTGGAGCTAACAGTGCCCTGGGAGGAGAGGATGGAGGAGGCTAAAGAAAGGAAGCGGCAAAAATATGCGGAGCTGGTGGAGGAGTGCCGGAGAAGGGGGTGGCTAGCCAAGTGTATGTCCATTGAGATCGGGGCAAGAGGCTTTGCAGGGAAATCACTCTGCAAGACCTTTGGCTCCCTGGGCATCACAGGAGCTTGCAAAAGAAGAGCCATCGGCGCAGCCTCTGAAGCTGCAGAGAGGGCGTCGCGGTGGCTGTGGATCAAGAGGGACAAAGCGTGGATAGGTGCTCCTGGGACACGGGCTGGGAACTGATCACTCCTGGTCGGGTCGCCTGGGTGAGGGGGTATGAAGTTGAACGACCCGAAACCCCCAGTGACCCCAGGTACTATCACTGATGATGTGTCCCAGGTCTAGCATGACAACATGTATCTACAACTCAACTTTACAATTTGTACAAGTTAGCGTGCACGCATGTGTGTGTGTGTGAGATTAATCAAAATAAAATCTTCCATTATGAGAAAAAGTCTTGCTCTCACATGTATACATGCCCTGCCCCTGCTTCTCTCATGAGATGAGTGTTTTTAACAGTGTTCATGTGTGAGTATAGTAGTGTGTGAGAGACGATGATGTAGATTCATAGTATAAATTACTTAGAAAATTATTAATTATTTTTGGATTTTGTTACAGATCGACTTTGACAACTACAAGGCCATTCTGTCCTTTGTAAACATCAGTGATATTCACTGGAAGTTTTTGGTAAGTTGTTAATTAATACATCACAATTCCCTTCAATTCTCCTTTGGATGTCATTAGTAACTTTTACATAATATCATAATTTCTATTTTGCTTACAGTACATCAATGCTGCAGATAGGTGTGTTTACCTGGTCGATCCTGCACTTAGCACAACCGAGCTGGCTGACTCAGATGATGCAGCAGATAGATTTTGGTAATTAAGCTATTCTACCTGTCAAGCATGAATGTAGCAACTTCAAACCCTTATGTCTTTGCAGGATGTGTTTTCTTTAAGAAAGTACTACAGTGTGAATGCAATGATGTAAAAGACGATTAAAGTAATCAACAAGCATCAAACAACATGTTTGATGCTTGACTACAAAACAGAAATAGGGAACAAGGATGATTTAGGCATTTGAACCAAAGGCTGGACAGCATCATAGGCATCATGGCAGAGAATAGTTGTCCAGGATCCCTCATATTAACTACATGTCACCTCTGCTAAAAACCAAAGTTGGAAGAGACTTTCTACCACTTAGAGATGCCATTACCAACATCAAGATTTATTTGGAAAAAACTTGTTGACACCTGAATAACTAGGCTATTTCGAATTCTGACCTTTCTATTAAACTCTCTCAGCCAACCAACCCCCTGTGTCTTGACCAGGACATTGTTTTGTTGGGTGCATAATGTATTTGTACCTATTCATTACATTAACCACTTTAAAACTTTTCTGACACAGCCAGTACTTCAAAATGAGGAGGACTTGCCATGGGAGGAGTGAATTGGTCAATGTAAGGTGGAAAGGTGGAGTTCTAAAACACCCCTTCCAGAAAGATGGCACCAGCTGTGGAGTGATTGTCATCAAAGTAATAAGAATGTTTCTTGAAATACCAACTTTATCAAAAACTTTTTTTTTCGATTTCTGTTTTATTGTAATCCCATCTGCCGGACTTTTCAGATTTGGAAAATTATGCAAACTTTTTTAACTTTTTAGATGGCAAAAGCTGTCATGGAAGCCTTTCCACATACAGCCAAGATGACGTTTGAAACAGCTCCAAGCAAGATGGCAGAGGAAAGGAAGCAGCTGGCCGTGGAAGTCCTGGAAGCCTCAGGTGTGTAACAATGGATCTTATACAGTACCTTAGTATTACTGATAACACTTTGTGAAATTATTTTCAGTATGTCATAATAGGAAGATGTTTATTATTGTTATTATAAGTTCTATGATTTGTGATGATACACCTAATATTTTCAACTTCATGTTGGTGTTTAACACTGACATGAGCTGTGCCATGTGCGCAGCTGTGAAACCGCCACTCCCAGGGCCTGCCTTCACAAACTGGGTAAGTTATTGTTTTGTAAACTTTATGTATGCTTTATATTTAATTGGATGACATCAACCAAGGGCAGAGAAGGATCGGAAATGAGGACAAACAAGCATCTTGAGCTTCTCTCCTCAGCCAAAAGGATAAGCATGTTTTACAAGAGATGACAAAATTTTGATCTGGAGACTAATCAAATCTAAATGAATAATCATCAAAGGGTGATGGTAGGAAATGTATTGTTACGGCAGTACGTAATTACTTAGTGATTTCCATGAATAATGCAAAAACAATGGCCATGTCAACCTTGTAATTTCATGTCATTCACATACATTACATATTGGTTTACACTGTGTGAATGCATTTTCACACAGTGAAATATCATCTGGAACACAACCTAAATACCCGGCTATCACCATATTAAGAGGACAAAGTTGTCATCATGTCTTTGACAGATGCAACAATTAAGAAAAAAATACTTTGAGTATCATGATTATTTCCTATCTATCACAATTAAATAAAAAGTTTTATTCTTGCATGCCTTTTACAGATTCAGTGTGACACCTGTTGCCGGTGGTTCCATGTGGAGTGCCTTAACATGGACTCTGCAAGACTTCAGCAGGCAAAGGCTAGTGACTGGAATTGTCCTATTTGCCAGCAATAAAACCATTGCCAGAACTTATGGGCCAAAGTGTTGTTATTGCACAATAAAGATGGAATATTAGGCTTTTTCAGTGCAAAACTTAAAAAAAAAAAAAAAAAGCCAACTTTGAGGCCTAATTTCTCCAAAATGATACAGTAAAAATGCTTGATAATAAAAGAGGTGGTAGTCAGGATGGTCCTGAGGTCAACCTTACCAACCATTGCAAGAACTTATGGACCAAAGTGATATTACTGTACAGTAAAGATGGAACATTAGGCTTTTTCAGTGCAAAACCTTATAAAAAAAGCCAACTTTGAGACCTATTTTCTCCAAAATGATACAGTAAAAATGCTTGATAATGTGTGAGGCAGTAGTGAGGATAGTCCTGAGGTCAACTGTACCAACCATTGCCAGAACCTATGGTAGGGTGACCATTTCCATAACACCAAAAAGGAGGACATTATGCAGCATATCAATAAATTACTACGGTGTACATAGGACTCTGGTATACTCTCGTTTACAATACAACTTCATTTGGTTTAAAGATGATGTTTGTGTAGCTGAATAGGAAAAAATATTAATGAAAAGTCAAAAAGTGTTTGTTCACAGTATTTGTATTTATTCAATACATTGTGGTGTTCAAAAATGTAGCCGCAAGGGGGTACAAGCCAGTGCCTTATTGTGCCGGTCCCAAGCCCGGATAAATACAGAGGGTTGTGTCAGGAAGGGCATCCGACGTAAAACTTTTGCCAAATCAAACATGCGAATCGAATCTATGACTTCCATACCGGATCGGTCGAGGCCCAGGTTAACAATGACCGCCATCGGTGCTGCTCACGTACAGGGTGCCGGTGGAAATTGGACTACTGTCCGTCGAAGAAGGAGAGGAGGAAGGTGTGTTCGTAGGAAGAGAGAGAAAAGGAACGCCAGTTCCAGTCTAGGACTGAGAGTAGGGACTTTGAATGTTGGAACTATGACAGGGAAAGGTAGAGAGTTGGTTGACATGATGCAGAGGAGGAAGGTAGACATACTGTGTGTCCAGGAAACCAGGTGGAAAGGTAGCAAGGCTACAAGTTTAGGAGCAGGGTTCAAGTTGTTCTATCATGGTGTAGATAGGAAGAGAAATGGAGTAGGAGTTATCTTGAAGGAGGAGTTTGTCAGGAATGTTCTGGAGGTTAAAAGAGTATCAGATAGAGTAATGAGTCTGAAGCTATAAGTCGAAGGTGTGATGTTTTAATGTTGTTAGTGGGTATGCTCCACAGGTAGGATGTGAGCTGGAGGAGAAGGAGAAATTCGGGTTGTGTCACGATCCATTCCGGTATCCTGCCAGCTTTTTCCACTCACCTCCACTCACCTGTCTGCTCCACCTTCGTCACCTGTTCCTCATCAGCAATCAACCCCGGATATAAGCACCCTTCTCCAGACACTCCTTGCCAGATTGTTCTCGTGTTATGCCTGACTTTCCAGCACTCTTCAACGGACTGTCCTCCTGGTTTCTGATCGGCTCGTCCCTGACCAACGCTCTTTGTCTCAGCCCCGGTAAACCTACCCACCTTCTGTCCCTGACTCCGAGTTCTGCCTGCCTGTTTTTGGATCTTCGTCTGCTTGTGGCTGAGTGGCTCCCCGCCGACTCTGGATCAGCCATCTATTCAGGTTGTGTCTGCTCTGCTGCTGGGTTTCCTGCTGCCGACGCAACCCAGTTCACAGTACCCACTCTACAGCTTTCCAACAGGGAGTTTCCCTTTTCTACCCTCTCCAGTAGCCCTCTCTCTGAACACACTATTGGGTTTAGTGGAGATCTGGACTTTTTGACTGTTGCTACTGCTGTAGCCCTGTGGGTTGCGTGTTTGTCCGGGAAACAGAGGAGCAGGGTTCAATTCCCTGTGGACCCATACCCTGAACTGTGTTTTTCTGTCTGTGTTGCCGCTGTTTGGATTATTGAGCTCATTAAAGACTGTGAAACCATACTGGTGTGTTTTGTGCTGCAATTGGGTCCAACCTATACCCGTTACAGGTTGGACCTTGATGAAGTGATGCAGAGCATCCCTAGAAGTGAGAAAGTTGTCATTGGTGCAGACTTCAATGGACACGTTGGTGCAGGAACCAGAGATGATGAGGAGGTGATGGGCAGGTTTGGTATCCAGGAGAGGAACGCAGAAGGACAGATGGTGGTTGACTTTGCAAAAAGGATGGAAATGGCTGTAGTGAATACTTTCTTCCAGAAGAGGCAGGAACATAGGGTGACCTATAAGAGTGGAGGTAGGAGTACACAGGTAGACTACATCTTGTGTAGACGGTGTAATCTGAAGGAGATCAGTGACAGCAAAGTAGTGGTAGGTGAGAGTGTAGCCAAACAGCATAGGATGGTGGTGTGTAGGATGACTCTGGTGGTGAGGAAGATGAAGAGGGCAAAGACAGAGCAGAGGACTAAATGGTGGAAGCTGAAAAAGGAAGAGTGTTGTATGATTTTTAGGAAGGAGTTGAGACAGGCTCTGGATGGCCAGGAGGTGCTTCCAGTTGACTGGACGACTACAGCTAATGTGATCATGGAGACAGGTAGGAGAGTATTTGGTGTGTCATCTGGAAGGAAAGTGGATAAGGAGACTTGGTGGTGGAATGAGGAGGTGCAGGAGTGTATACAGAGAAAGAGGTTAGCTAAGAAGAAGTGGGACACTGAGAGGACTGAAGAGAGTAGACAGGAGTAGAGGGAGATGCAGCGTAAGGTGAAAGTAGAGGTGGCAAAGGCCAAACAAAGGGCTTACGATGACTTGTATGCTAGGTTGGACAGTAAGGAGGGAGAGACTGATCTATACAGGTTGGCAAGGCAGAGAGACAGAGATGGGAAGGACGTGCAGGCGGTTAGGGTGATTAAGGATAGAGATGACAGTGTATTGACAGATGCCAGTAGTGTGATGGGAAGATGGAAAGAGTACTTTGAAGAGTTGATGAATGAGGAAAATGAGAGAGAACGAAGGGTAGAAAAGGTGACTGTTGTGGACCAGGAAGTAGCAAAGATTAGTAAGGATGAAGTGAGGAGGGCATTGAAGAGGATGAAGAGTGGAAAAGCACTCGGTCCTGATGATATACCTGTGGAGGTCTGGAAGTGTCTAGGAGAGGTAGCAGTAGAGTTTCTGACTGGGTTGTTCAACAGGATCTTAGATAGTGAGAAGATGCCTGAGGAATGGAGGAGAAGTGTGCTGGTGCCCATTTTTAAGAACAAGGGAGATGTACAGAGTTGTAGCAACTACAGAGGAATAAAGCTGATGAGCCATACAATGAAGTTATGGGAAAGAGTAGTTGAAGCTAGACTAAGGGCAGAAGTGAGCATTTGTGAGCAGCAGTATGGTTTCATGCCAAAAAAGAGTACTACAGATGCAGCATTTGCTTTGAGGATGTGGATAGAGAGGTAAGACAAGGTCAGAGGGAGCTGCATTGTATATTTGTAGATCTGCAGAAAGCTTATGACAGGGTGCCCAGAGAGGAACTGTGGTATTGTATGAGGAAGTCTGGAGTGGCAGAGAAGTATGTTAGAGCGGTGCAGGACATGTATGATGAGGTGGGACTGCATCAGGGATCAGCTCTGAGCCCCTTCTTGTTTGCTATGGTGATGGACAGGCTGACAGACGAGGTTAGACAGGAATCTCCATGGACTATGATGTTTGCAGATGACATTGTGATCTGTAGTGAGAGCAGGGAACAGGTGGAGGAGAAGCTAGAGTGGTGGAGGTTTGCCCTGGAAAGGAGAGGAATGAAGGTTAGCCGCAGCAAGACGGAGTATATGTGTGTGAATGAGAGGGACCCAAGTGGAAGAGTGAGGTTACAGGGAGAAGAGATAAAGAAGGTGGAGGATTTTAAGTACTTAGGGTCAACAGTCCAGAGCAATGGAGAGTGTGGAAAAGAGGTGAAGAAGCGTGTGCAGGCAGGCTGGAATGGGTGGAGAAAAGTGTCAGGTGTGATGTGTGATAGAAGAGTTTCAGCTAAAATGAAAGGAAAGGTGTACAAAACTGTGGTGAGACCAGCGATGTTGTTTGGTCTAGAGACAGTGTCACTGAGGAAAAGACAGGAGGCAGAGCTGGAGGTAGCAGAGATGAAGATGCTGAGGTTCTCTTTGGGAGTGACCAGGCTGGATAGGGTCAGGAATGTGTACATCAGAGGGACAGCACATGTTAGAGGTTTTGAAGATAAAGTCAGAGAGGCCAGACTGAGATGGTTCGGACATGTCCAGAGGAGAGATAGTGAATATATTGGTAGAAGGATGCTGAGTTTTGAACTGCCAGGCAGGAGGCCTAGAGGAAGACCAAAGAGGAGGTTTATAGATGTAGTGAAAGAGGACATGAAGGTGGTTGGTGTGAGAGAAGAGGATGCAGAAAACAGGCTTAGATGGAGGCAACTGATTCGCTGTGGCGACCCCTGAAGGGAAAAGCCGAAAGGAGAAGAAGAAGAAGATTGTGGTGTTCAAAAACTGACCACAGAGATGAATCTTTTAAAGTGCAGAGTGCCACAAAGCAAAACATGTGTGGACTTAAATGTAAAAAACAAATAACAGGTAACATATATAATAAAAAAAAATGTTTTTTTAAAAAAAGCCTAATAACCTTTTATGTAAACAACAAAGGAGATTGTAAAAAAAACCAAAAAAAAAACAACATTTACATTCAACCGCTCAAAAAGTATAGCATTTCTAAAGTGCTTCAGTCTTTTGGGGACTTGTCTTCAGTGTCTTCACCTGTATATGGTGTGTGTGTGTGTGTGTGCAGCAGTCCACCTGTATTTAAGCAAACTCCACATTCACCCTCTGTAGCAGCTCAGGAGACAACAGCACCTCTGTCAACATGGCTTCCAAGCCTCCACTGCCCCTGGGTCTGTTTATATCCTGCAGGGACTGGTACAAATAACAACATACCAACAATATTGTTATCAACCTTCCAAAATCTGTATTGTTTTCAACCCAACAAATATAAATATTTCATGTAGCCCATCAGTGAAATCATAAGATTAGTGTACTCACCAAAATACACTGCTCAAAAAAATAAAGGGAACACTTAAACAACATAATGTAACTCCAAGTCAGTCACACTTCTGTGAAATCAAACTGTCCACTTAGGAAGCAACACTGATTGACAATCAATTTCACATGCTGTTGTGCAAATGGAATAGACAACAGGTGGAAATTATAGGCAATTAGCAAGAGTGGTTCTGCAGATGGTGACCACAGACCACTTCTCAGTTCCTATGCTTTCTGGCTGATGTTTTGGTCACTTTTGAATGCTGGCGGTGCTTTCACTCTAGTGGTAGCATGAGACGGAGTCAAAACCCACACAAGTGGCTCAGGTAGTGCAGCTCATCCAGGATGGCACATCAATGCGAGCTGTGGCAAGAAGGTTTGCTGTGTCTGTCAGCGTAGTGTCCAGAGCATGGAGGCGCTACCAGGAGACAGGCCAGTACATCAGGAGACATGGAGGAGGCCGTAGGAGGGCAACAACCCAGCAGCAGGACTGCTACCTCCGCCTTTGTGCAAGGAGGAACAGGAGGAGCACTGCCAGAGCCCTGCAAAATGACCTCCAGCAGGCCAAAAATGTGCATGTGTCTGCTCAAACGGTCAGAAACAGACTCCATGAGGGTAGTATGAGGGCCCGACGTCCACAGGTGGGGGTTGTGCTTACAGCCCAACACCGTGCAGGACATTTGGCATTTGCCAGAGAACACCAAGATTGGCAAATTCGCCACTGGCACCCTGTGCTCTTCACGGATGAAAGCAGATTCACACTGAGCACATGTGACAGACGTGACAGAGTCTGGAGATGCCGTGGAGAACGTTCTGCTGCCTGCAACATCCTCCAGCATGACCGGTTTGGCAGTGGGTCAGTAATGGTGTGGGGTGGCATTTCTTTGGGGGGCCACACAGCCCATGTGCTCGCCAGAGGTAGCCTGACTGCCATTAGCTACCAAGATGAGATCCTCAGACCCATTGTGAGACCATATGCTGGTGCGGTTGGCCCTGGGTTCCTCCTGATGCAAGACAATGCTAGACCTCATGTGGCTGGAGTGTGTCAGCAGTTCCTGCAAGATGAAGGCATTGATGCTATGGACTGGCCTGCCTGTTCCCAGACCTGAATCCAATTGAGCACATCTGGGATATCATGTCTCGCTCCATCCACCAACGCCACGTTGCACCACAGACTGTCCAGGAGTTGGCGGATGCTTTAGTCCAGGTCTGGGAGGAGATCCCTCAGGAGACCATCCGCCACCTCATCAGGAGCATGCCCAGGCGTTGTAGGGAGGTCATATGGGCACGTGGAGGCCACACACACTACTGAGCCTCATTTTGACTTGTTTTAAGGACATTACATCAAAGTTGGATCAGCCTGTAATGTGTTTTTCCACTTTAATTTTGAGTGTGACTCCAAATCCAGACCTCCATGGGTTAATAAATTTGATTTCCATTGATAATTTTTGTGTGATTTTGCTGTCAGCACATTCAACTATGTAAAGAACAAAGTATTTACTAAGAATATTTCATCCATTCAGATCTGGGATGTGTTATTTTAGTGTTCCCTTTATTTTTTTGAGCAGTGTAGTTGATTGTCTATCTGCAATACTTCTGTTCTTTCCTGGCTGCATCCAAGAGTTTTTTGTTTCCAGTGAACTTTTTGTACACCTCTGTGCAGGGATAAGTAAAATTGACACACACTTGCAGCTCAGCCTTGACACTGTCCACATCCAGACGATTCCTCTCGTTTCTCCATGCAGTTGTCGTCATTGAAAAGACACGTTCTGTGTGTGCATTGTTGCATGGGATGGAGAAAATATAGGCGCTGACCTTCCTGAGATTCACAAGTGGTACATCTGCTTTGGAAAAACAGTTTCAAATATCGTTCCTCACTGTGGCAACCTTCCATTTCTGGTGAACTGAAGAAACCTTCCACCATGGCATATTCCTCATACAGTCCATCCATATCAATGTCCAGATTGCAGGACTGGACAGCAGCACTGTAGTCTTCAAATGGCACAGCAGTTGTGAGGCCAAGCTTGGCCACTTTGCTATGAAAGCTTGTGTCAGAGAAGTCATATCTTTCACTGATGTATTTCTTTGCTCTTTCATAAAAAAACAGAAAATCAGCTTCACATTTTTTTGACTGGCAAGAGGGCAGCTGCTTCTGTTTGCTGTTAACAGTAAACCCAAAGAACCTGTCCTTCATCCTTCTTTCTAGCTTTTGTTTTAGTTCAGTCATTACCTTAAACACCGATGTAATGCTGAAGGATTTTGCCTCAAGTGCTTCGATCGTGTCGGAGAACACTTTAAGAACATGGCTGAGAAACAGAAAATATGTCTCTGACACCTCATTTCTTTCCTCTCCAAATCATCTCCACACAATTCTGGCACATACCCCCTTACCCTCACTCTGGAAGTAGCTGGTCAGGGGCTTCCAGTATTTCAGGATTCTGTCAATGGATAGCAGCAGGGACAACCACCTGGTGACAACATGCCGCAGCAGGTTGCTTTCCTCCACCTCCACAAACTCACAGAATTCCTTTAATTGTGCTGTTCTGCTTGCTGATATGCTGAAATGGCTGTAAACCTTCAGCACAGCATTTTCCACATCAAAATCAAGGCTGCTTGCTGCATATCTGGTTGCGTTATGCAGAATATGGGCCAAACAGTTTGCAGGGAGCACATCTTTTTGCCTCAGTTTCAACTTCTGATACACACTGTTATGTTTGCCATAATTGACACTGGCATTGTCTGCTGCATATGCAGACATGTTTTTCACTTCTAGGCCAGACATCTCAAGTTTTGCTAGCAGCTGGTTTTTTTTATGGCCTCTGACGTTTCGTTGCTGTCACTATAAAAATCCAACAGGACATGTTGGATGCCTTCATTAAAGTGAAAATACCTTACCACAATGGGAAAACACTTGGTTGTTCCTTTATTTGAGGCGTCGTTTGCCACGGAAAAGGGTAGCTTGTTTTATTTTATGTAGTCTGTATGTAACTGTACAGAATAGGGCCCAAGGACGTTCTCGCACAATGCCTTGGCTTTTGTTCGGCCACAGGTCATCCCTTTAGCTGTGGGCGAGTCACTGAAAATCTCCCGGTCCACTTTCACGCCGCAGTCTACACTTCTGTACGACTGGTGATGCTTTACAGCATGGTAAACCTTGCACAGCCCAGCGGCGGTTATTTTATTATCCAGGGGCGACGAAGCTTCACAAAAAAATGTCCTCATTGAAGAGGTACCTGCCGCACGTTTATTACTTTTATGTTTCTCCGTACCCGCATGCCGTTCAATTGCAGCTTTCCCCTGACTGCTTACGTCGACATCGCATCGACAAAGTGTGCAGAAGCCATGGAATGAGTCTCGACTGCTCTTCTTCATAAACTCGTGCTCTTTTGTCCATTCTGAATTAAACGAGGTCTTACGTTTCGGCATGATGCTAACTTTCTGTCATTGTCATATGACGTAGCAGCACATGGAGCCTTGTTTACGTTTTTAACCAATGATATAGCAGATATTTATCCGACACCGCTCTTAGCCAATCATTTGTTAAGACCAGATATGTTACGGCATTGGACGTTGTGCTGCATCCCAGCAAAGAGTAAGCCTAGTGCCTCAAAAAGGAGAACAAATACGCGTCCAGCTTGATGCTGCGCCGGACGCCGGACAGGGCATTGAAAAGCCGGACTGTCCAGCCTTAAGCCGGACATCTGGCCACCCTAGTGAGGTGACTGCGCCTAAGCTCTACGACATGAACCAAAAACTAAACCATGCTAAGAACAGCAACTACCTGACAATGAAAGTTGCCTGAACTGTGAGTAGAAACGACGATAAGGAGACTAAAATACTTTTTTGGAGTTTCCGGTCCTTGACGAGCAACTGGCTTGCCCTGTGAAATCAGACCAAACTTTTTCTTTTGTCGCTGGTGGACTATCTCAAACGCAGTGAAAGTCATTGAAGCCGCTTACAAAAAGGGGGGGAAAAAGGAAAAAGAAAAGCAGTGGTTTCCTCTTCCTTTTGTCATCTTTACCTTCCCGGCTGCTGTTCAGCAATGAACAAAGACCCCGCCATCACGATACATCCATATGCTCGTAAAGCTTTAGAAAACCAACTCGAAGTTTTGGATGGATTACTCAACCCTGAGAACCCATCTACAATGCCTGATGAAAACATTGAAGATCGACGGCTAGGAAAGAAATCAAAAAAATTGGCCAGTGAAGGAGACGATGAACAAACTGTGTCAAACTCTGCTTTAATGACAGTTATGGAGATAATTGAAGAAAATGCAGGAGGAATCCCTCAGAGGACTGCAGTCTCTCGAAACCACTGTTAAAGATAACACACAGACAATTTAAAGTGTTATTGACTCCCTGGAGTTCCTGGGGAAACGGATGGAAGATGTGACTCTCCATGTGGACTCCCTGCAGAGCCAAGTTGGAACGCTGGAAAAAGAAAACGGGGTGCTCTGCGACAAATGGAATAACCTGGAAGCTTACCAAAGAAGATGGAACCTCCGAGTGGCCGGGATCCCCGAACGGGCCGGAGAAGACATCAAGAAAACCATCATCGACATCCTCGGCCTGGTCTCTCCTGACATCGCTCAACAGCTGCAATTCTCTGTGGACATCGTCCACAGGCTTGGACCTCGCTCCGCGGACTGTCACTCCAGCCGCCGCATCATTGTGCAGTTCCTGTCTTGTACCCACCGGGACAAGATCTGGAGAGATGCGCGAACCTCTAAGCTGCTCAAGGAGAGAAAAACCAAAATCTTCGAGGATCTGACCCAGGACATGAAAGATGCAAGGAACAAGTTGTGGCAGCTGGTGGAGCGGCCACAACTTGCTCAGCTATGCTCAGCTAAAACCTACTTTATTTACTTAAGTTATGATTTTCCTTCCCTGAATTTTGTAACAGTATAACCTATTTATTTATTATTAGTTCATTTTATTTAGTTATTTTATTTTATTCATTTAGCTTTTATTATTATTTTCTTTTATCGTTTACTTTTATTTTATTTTTCTCTCTCAATTAGTTTATTATTTACTTAATTTTATTTAGCTGCAGCAACAATATCCTCCCATTCGAGGATACCTTATTTTTCACTCAGGATGGGCATTTCTTTGCCCTTTATTTATTTATTTTTTTTATATAATAACATTAGCTGTGTACAGAGTACCATGGACTGCAGTTCATATAAAATGAACTTTTGTTATAATATCTGAATTAAATTTTTGCCTTACCTGGGCAATTAATCGACTTAGTTTCTCCTTCAAGTCTTCCCTAACTAAACCCTCACAGCGCAGGTGACCTGGCTTCCGGAGCAATAATTATTTTCTTTATATGCAGAACCTGTCGTAGAAGCCTGGTGTCTTTGTTTTGCACTCATCCTAAGAGAGGTGTGTGAGAGCCTTGTTTTTAACTACAAGATGAGGGGGTTCATGAATTATTGCCTTGTGTTTATGTGTTTTATATTTGCTAACTGCAGGAGACTTAGAAATAAAGGCCGTAATTATGATTATGAGAAAAATTAAGGCTAATTTGAGTTTTCTGAATTATCTGCATAATTTCTTATCAGTGGTCTCACTCAATACCAGAGGCTTGCGTGATGACCTAAAACACAAAGCCCTGTTTTTATTTATCAAACAACAAAAATCTTATTTCTGTTTCTTACAAGAATCACACTCAGTCATAGATGATACTAAATTCTGGAAAAATCAGTGGGGAAATGACATATGGTTCTCGCATGGTTCAGAAAGATCAGCAGGAGTAACCTCCCTGAAAAACAAATTTGAAGGAGCTATATTACACTCCGAGAGTGACCCAAATGGTAGATTTCTTATACTAATAATTAAGTTTAATGACTTTATAGTCAATTTGGCCAATGTATATGTACAAACCTGCTGTTTGTTGTTGGTGGTGATTTCAATGTTACGGTTGATGACTCTGTAGATAGATGGCCTCCAAAAAATAGAACAAATTCTCTCTCCAATGTCATTTTATTTATGCAGAAATTCCAATTAGTATATACCTGGAGAAAAAAAGAATCCAAATACTAAATCCTATACATGGGCTAACAAAACTGGTACCTGCAGGTCACAAATCGACTACTGGTTAATCTCAAGTAGTCCCAGATGAAAATAATATCCATGTTAACATTTTTTCTACCCCGCTCACAGACCATAAAACTATAATTCTTCAAATTAACTTTAGACCTAATGCCAGTACCCACCTAACTTCTTATTGGAAACTCAACAACTCGGTGTTAAAATATAAAGTTGTTACAGAAAAGATTCACTTTCTAATAAAATGTTACTGGCAGAGGGCTTTGAATGATAAATATTTCCAAAAAAATTCGGGAACTACTGAAACTCGAGATAGCAAAATACCTAAGACAGTATGGATCCTCTTTGGCCAAACTAAGAAAAGAGGAAGAAACAAAAGTAATTACCAAAATTGCCACTCTTACTCAATGTATGCCTGAAGATCTGACTGAAGATGACAAACAAGAACTAACGGAGCAGCAGCTCAAGCTATATGAAATATACAGAGTTAAAGCAGAAGGTGCTTATGTGAGATCCAGAAAGCAATGGCAGGAAGAAGGAGAGCAAAACACAGCATATTTTTTAGGCTGGAAAAGTCACGTAGCAGCGCAAACTGCATTCAAAAACTTAATATTGATGGAGCTGTCACAGACGATCCACAAAAGGTATCCAAACACTGTTTAATGTTTTATAAGAACCTGTACAAATCACAATAGGATGACAATGCAACAAAATATTTTTTTGAACATCTCTCTCAGTTCAAATCTATTAGTTTTGACCAAAGGGACCTCTTTGACAAGCAAGTAACCTTGGAAGAAGTCAGATTGGCCATTCAGCAACTTAAATAAATCTCCTGGAACTGATGGCTTGGCATCTGAATTTTACATAACATTTTCTGATAAACTTGCCCCCTTTCTCCATGGTGTATTCACCGAAAGCATCCATAACCAGACTCTTGCTCCTACTTTATACCAAGGGCTTTTAACACTTATCCCTAAACCTAATAAGGAACCACTCCGCATTGATAATTGGAGACCAATCTGTCTCCTCAATAATGAATGCAAAATCCTAGCTGGAATCTTTGCCAAAAGACTTAAAGCAGTACTGGATGACATTATTGATGAAACACAAACAGGATTCACGAAGGGCAGACACATATCTACCAACATAAGACTGGTCCTGGATCTCATTGATTATGCAGAATACTGCCCTGATGATAGCTTTACTTTTGGACTTTTGCAAAGTGTTTGATACCATTGAACACAAATTTATGTTTCAGGCATTACAGAAATTAGGTTTTGGTAAGTACTTTTGTTCAGCAATAGAAACCATGTATAAGAAAGCGAATTGTTCAATTAAAATGCAAACAGGTACTTCTCCACGTTTTGATTTAGGTTGTGGAATCAGGCAGGGTTGCCCTGTATCACCATATTTATTTTTGATATGTGCCCAATTGCTCTCTGACTTTATCAAGCAGAGCCCCATCCAAAGGATTTCTATAGCAGACATGGAAATCGTCATCAGCCAACTGGCAGACGACACTTCCTTATTTCTAAAAAATGTCTCACAAATTTCAGTTGCTGTTAACCGAATTTCATTTTTTTCCAGAGCATCCGGACTTCACCTGAATTTATGTAAGTGTGAACTGCTCCCACTCAAAAACTGTAATAGTACATCTATCTCCAACATACCTGTAAAAGAGTCTGTCAACTATTTGGGAATCATCATCAACAAAAACACAAAAGTAACAGGTGTTCTATGAACTTTAACCACATCATAGAGAAAACACAGAAAAAATTCAACTCTTGGCTCCAGAGAGATCTGTCCCTTCAGGTCAGAAATCTTTTATCTAAAGCAGAGGGCTTATCCTGGCTTACCTATAAAGCAATATCTCTGGATGTAAATAATGTAAAACCATTGCAGCTATTGACAAAATTCTCTAGAACTTTGTATGGAAAAACAAAATTCATTATATCAAGAAATAAAATTTAATGAATTCCCATGAAAATGGAGGTTTTAACTTTCTTGATTTTTCCACCCTGAATAACACATTCAAAATTAACTGGATCAGACAATTCATCAGAAACCCAACATCAATCTGGAACTTCATTCCCAACTACATATTTTCCAAAGTCAGTGGCCTTAATTTCTTGTTACTCTGCTCCTACAATATCGAAAAATTTCCTACAAAACTAGCCACCTTTCATAAACAGATACTTCTTCCCTGGTCTTTGGTTTACAAACATAGCTTCACACTAGGGATGTCCGATAATATTGGCCGACCAATATTATAGGCCCAATATTAGCATAATTATGTAATATCCGTGAGAATCGTTACCGGTTTTTCCTCCGATAATGAAAACGCCTCCTGATAGTCTTCGTTGACTCTCCGAACATTGCTGCAATTTGACAAGCTGGTGTTCCAGAAAGAACTTGGTGCTCCAGAACTGCAGTCGGTATGTTAAATGCCAAACGTCCCGGTCCTTGTGTGTGTTGTGTCTGAGCCCTGGTGCCAGCTAAGCGGTGGAGTACTTATTCTAAATTTGTGGTCAATATCTTGGTCGGAAAGTGCAGAAACAACGCCAACAACTTCAATAAATTCCTCTGCTTTACACGCTACATGCTCTGGGTCAGCAGGTCCCGCTTCCACATACTCTGCAAGGTCTAAAATGTCTTTCACCAACTCCCGAGGAAGTTGAAGCACATCCTGCGTAGCCGCAATGTTTTGAAAGACTTCCAGGCTTCACCAAAGCAATCGATTCGGCTCGATTCCTGTTAACCCCGCCCACTGACTTTGATGGGTGAGTTTGACGGATAAAATTAATTCATGAAGCACTGCAACAGGACCATAAAATAATTAAATAAATTGTGAAATAATTATATATATTCTTACATTAAATGAACTGGTATTTTAATGAATTGATGACATTTAATTATTTATTTCCCATTTTAATTAATTAATGACACATTTAAGTAATTATTTCAAGATTTATTTATATATTTCATTCTGTCCCTTTTGGTCCTCCATAGACTTCATGCCCACCGTCATGCTTTCAAATTGTTTATCCCTGCTATGACGACTTCCGGTTAGTGGAATGCGAAAGTGTGAAAAAGGGTCCATTGTTGAATTTTTAATAGGCCGACTGTATGAGGCGCCCGTAACACTCATACTACAAATCCCATAATGCAACGTAACAGCTGCCGTGGCAAACCTGCAAGAACCCTAACAGGGTTTATGCCGAACATCACGTGATCAAACCGGAAAACAGGTCTATTCACTTCTGCTTCGCGGAGAAAGCAGGAGCAGTGGGTAGGAGCGGTATAAACTGACAGCGTTTTATACTGATTTGGACTAGCTAACTTAACTAGCAGTTTTTACTGTGGCCTTTGTATTTTATTTTAATATCTGGGTGTTGGTGAGAAGAAGAAAATGGCTTTGTCAAAACAATTAAAGTACCAAAAGCGGGATAATCCCAACAGTGATTTCTGATGCGTACCTCAATGCGCGATGTCAGGGAAGTTCAACTCCACCGTAAGTTTCCACCACTTCCCAAAGGATGAAACCATTAGAAAAATATGGATACGTAATGTAAGACGTGATAACTTGGTAATTAAGAGGACCACGGTGGACAACGACGCTTGAAAGAGGGGGCGGTACCCGTGTTGTTTGCCTGGAACAACTACTCTCTGCCGTCAGCCAGATCAACTGTCTGGGAGAAAAAACAATGACCAGAGGATTAATCAATTGAAGAGGAAGAGATGGATGTTGGATTGATGCTTCAGTGCCATGATTACGATGCAAAACCACAACCAATCAACTTTGGATACAATATGTGAGAAAATAGAAGCCCAGCAGCGAATGATAGAGGAACTGCAAATGAAGCTGGCTGTGATTACACTCAAGCAGTCGTTTGGCTTGGAGAGGTTTTCATCTGATGACATCAGATTTTATACCAGGTACATATCATGTCATTTGATACTTAGCTTGCATGTGGTTATGACCTAGATTGTGTTCAAATTCATTTATTCATGACTGGATATACTGTACAGTATATAATAATTATTTTCTTTCACTCTTTTAGATTTGCCAGCTACAGCCTTTTGGAGACAGATTGAACCTGCAACAAGCAGAATTGTGCGTCTTGTTACACAGTCATCCAATTCCAGCACAACAGCAGCTACTGACAAGGCCGCTGATCCACCTTGTTGACCGGTAGGCATAGTTCATGCTAAATAATTTTGTATTTAAAAGTAGTTTGCTGATAAATCAGCATCCACAAGAACACTACTATCTAATTCAATATTATTAAAACACATACAATGGTTTCAGAATTTTGGACCCCACTTTAAATACATTTATGATCACCAAGCGATGTTTGTAATTTTTACCACTAGAGCCGATGCCTTCCGCTGATTGATGAACTGTTCCTGTCACTGGGTCTGAAGGAGAAAGATCTGGGTGATCGTTTCATTCCCCATGTTCCTGCAACGCCTGCTGCTCCCATATCTTCATGAACTCCATAAAGCATAATTTCTATGAACTTCATGCAACATCATATGTTCCTGCCTGCACCTGTATTGAATATCCCCTTCTCCTGCTCTCATTCTCTACCTCTCTCTCTCAACCCAACCGGTCGAGGCAGATGGCCGCCCCCCCGAGCCTGGTTCTGCTCGAGGTTTCTGCCTCTGAAAGGAAGTTTTCCCTTGCCACTTTCGCCAAGTGCTTGCTCATGGGGGGATCTGTTAGGTCTCCTCAAATAATTTTATAAAGAGTTTGGTCTAGACCTGCTCTATATGTCAAGTGCCTTGATGTAACTTTGTTATGATTTGGCACTATATAAACAAATCTGATTTGATTTAATAATTACAAGTTATATGTTGACTTTGAGTGGTTTAATTTTTCAAAGTGCCAACTGTTTGTGAACTGTCCCCCTCTATATCTCTTGTAAATCTAATAAAATGTATGAAATCAAACAATTTAATGATTTTTTGTAAATAAATCTTTGTGAAAAAAAAAATCTGTTTATTGCAAGATACACAGCACCTATTTATATAACTAATATGGTGCAACTTTATGATGAACGAATCTTCTTTTAGAAGCATTTTGAATTAATCAAACAAAGCTAGAAATAAGAAAATATACACAAATAACGGGAATATGTTAATATAACAATACAATAGTGAAATAAGCCAACATCCAAATTCAGCTGAAAGGCATGAAATATTTGATATAAAAATCTCAAAAATCAAAGATGTCCAGTCAGAGTCATCTATACCCCAGTAACCTCACTTTACACATCTTTTAACAAGTACACAAACAACAACAACACTGAACTTGGAACAACTGTGCGTGCAGTTACCAAGCATCTCAGACTGTGACAGTTCCTGCCATTTTGACTACGGTGATTAGATATTCAAGGGGACCCGGTCATGATCACCGATTGGTCTTTTCGACTTTTACTCTTACCCTTAGAGGCTTGATAAATACTGTCCCTGAACTGGAACAGATTGAGAACCCGAACAGAACACCCAACCCATCCCTAACTTTACTCTCAGGCTGTGTGGCTTCTCGTTTTTCCTCGTGACCTGTGACAGCCTGCCCTGATGCTGACAGCACCAGTCAGCCTGTCTTTGTTTGATACTGCTGAACAATAAAATGACAAAGTGATTATATAGGTCTATGGCTAGCAATAAGAAATCAGAAATGTGCAGAGCGTGACTAGTTAGTTAATGTTATCGTTAGCTACCATAGCTAATAGTGACAACTGCATTATTCCCGTTGGGGAATGCTAACGTGAGTTATCGCTAAGCTAGCGGATACAAACCTTCGTAGTCACATATGTAAGAGAAAGCGTATAGCTTATACCCCTTGTCCATTATGGTGGTAGGAGTTTTAGAAGTCGTTCTGCAGATACGATTGACATCGGTTATACTCAGTTTTGGTAACTCCTGCAGGCATCTTGAGTAAAACAGCACCATACTCAACCGCTCTCGAACCGAGGACTTCAGCCGGAAGTTGTGAGACCTGTTTAGTAGAATGCGGAAGTAGGTTGCGCATAACCCCCATTTCAGCTTCCCTGACAATACACCAATCAGGCATATGTGGATGTTTTTAATTGTGTACAAAATATGTCTTGTTTGTGGAGCTAATGTGGCTGTAATTTAAGAATTAAAAAAATCATTGATTCATCCTTAACCGCTTTATTCGTTTCCGGGTCGCGGGGTGCTGGAGCCAATCCCAGCTCATATTGGGCGAGGGCGGGGTACACCCTGGACACTCACACTCACTCACACTCACGCTCAGACCTACGGACAATTTAGAGTCACCAATTAACCCAAACATGCATGTCTTTGGACGGTGGGAGGAAACCCTTTTGACATTTTCGTCAATGAATAAAAATATGGATGACTAATACTTATTATTACTGTTCTTGTTGTATTACTATTATTATTATTATTATTATTACTACTACTACTACTACTACTACTACTACTACTACTTAGAAGAAGAAGAAAAAGAATAAAAATTTAATCTAAAACATGACTATACACATCCCGACAGTAGGTAGCAGATTGTACCTCTTAAACTGGTTTGCGATCTGCCAAAAAATACAAAGACATCGCAGTTGGCGACGATGATGAAAGGGCCGTACAGGAAGCGGAATCTTGCCGTGTGGTACTAATACCTCACGGAGCCATTTTAGTGTAACTCAATGATGGCATCTTGGATGAGGAAACACGTGCAGGTGTCAGGTGAGTTTCTGTAGTTGTTTTTTTTGTGTGCTCTCCGTGAAACAAACACGGGTATGCACATGTACATGGCGTATCTCTCAAATAGGCTGCTGCGGTTCAGACTTTGTTCAGGCTTTGTTCTTTAATGCGAATCGCGGCTATTTTAACATTAGCACTGATTGCATTTATATTTAGCTGAAGTGGACGGTCAATCCCTCATATGTACAACAGATGACGTTGATATCAACAAATGTCGACACAAAAACAAAAAACCAGCGGCACAAACACAAAGCGTGGACTGGGCAGTTTGTTCTCCGTTAGTTCTTTTTTGCCTGGTCCGCGCATGCGCGCCACAGGCTCAGGTTCGTTCCAAACGGTTCTTTCCGCCGCATATTCTCAGTGTAGGAATGTAGAAAATGCGGCAGAAAGACCTGAGAGCAGTTAAAAAATATTTTATTCCAACATTATTATGTTAAAGACCAGTTTACCACTATTATCTACCTGGATGTTCTTTGGCAGGCTGAAAGCTTTCGGCCAAAGACATCTGTTTGAGTCTGACGCGGGTGCAGGGTTTTTCTCCTCTTCTCTCCATTGTTGCAGCTCGGCGTTTTTTTTTTTTTTTTGGGTGTATGGTTTTCATGTGCTTAGTGTTCCCGCTGTGTTTAACAGCTTGTTTGCAGATTACACAGCTTGCTGTCGTTTCATTATCTGAAACGACAGAAAGCTTCTTCTCCTTTCGGCTTTTCCCTTTCGCTTAGGGGTCACCTAAGCGAATCAGTTGCCTCCATCTAAGCCTGTCATGTCCTCTTTCACTACATCTATAAACCTCCTCTTTGGTCTTCCTCAAGGCTTCCTGCCTAGCAGTTCAAAACTCAGCATCCTTCTACCAATATATTCACTATCTCTCCTCTGGACATGTCCGAACCATCTCAGTCTGGCCTCTCTGACTTTATCTCCAAAACCTCTAACATGTGCTGTCCCTCTGATGTACTCATTCCTGACCCTATCCAACCTGGTCACTCCCAAAGAGAACCTCAGCATCTTCATCTCTGCTACCTCCAGCTCTGCCTCCTGTCTTTTCCTCAGTGACACTGTCTCTAGACCAAACAACATCGCTGGTCTCACCACAGTTTTGTACACCTTTCCTTTCATTTTAGCTGAAACTCTTCTATCACACCTGACACTTTTCTCCACCCGCTCCAGCCTGCCTGCACACGCTTCTTCACCTCTTTTCCACACTCTCCATTGCTCTGGACCGTTGACCCTAAGTACTTAAAATCCTCCACCTTCTTTATCTCTTCTCCCTGTAACCTCACTCTTCCACTTGGGTCCCTCTCATTCACACACATATACTCCGTCTTGCTGCGGCTAACCTTCATTCCTCTCCTTTCCAGGGCAAACCTCCACCACTCTAGCTTCTCCTCCACCTGTTCCCTGCTCTCACTACAGATCACAATGTCATCTGCAAACATCATAGTCCATGGAGATTCCTGTCTAACCTCGTCTGTCAGCCTGTCCATCACCATAGCAAACAATAAGGGGCTCAGAGCTGATCCCTGATGCAGTCCCACCTCCACCTTGAACTCCTCTGTCACACCTACAGCACACCTCACCACTGTCTTACAGTCCTCATACATGTCCTGCACTGCTCTCACATACTTCTCTGCCACTCCAGACTTCCTCATACAATACCACAGTTCCTCTCTGGGCACCCTGTCATAAGCTTTCTCCAGATCTACAAAGATACAATGCAGCTCCCTCTGACCTTGTCTTACTTCTCTATCAACATCCTCAAAGCAAATACTGCATCTGTAGTACTCTTTTTTGGCATGAAACCATACTGCTGCTCACAAATGCTCACTTCTGCCCTTAGTCTAGCTTCAACTACTCTTTCCCATAACTTCATTGTATGGCTCATCAGCTTTATTCCTCTGTAGTTGCTACAACTCTGTACATCTCCCTTGTTCTTAAAAATGGGCACCAGCACACTTCTCCTCCATTCCTCAGGCATCTTCTCACTATCTAAGATCCTGTTGAACAACCCAGTCAGAAACTCTACTGCTACCTCTCCTAGACACTTCCAGACCTCCACAGGTATATCATCAGGACCGAGTGCTTTTCCACTCTTCATCCTCTTCAATGACCTCCTCACTTCATCCTTACTAATCTTTGCTACTTCCTGGTCCACAACAGTCACCTCTTCTACTCTTCGTTCTCTCTCTCTTGCAGAAACGACAGCAAGCAATTATCTATGATTGAAACTGCAGCAGTGTAGACACATGAGAAACTGAGACTGAATATTGATATTGTTGATATTTGGTACTACAGACCACAATGTGGAACACACGGCAGAAAACACCTGCAACCTGTGTTATATTAAGTCATGAATGGACCTATATATTTTGTGAGTTTGCACTAGACCTGGCTGTGTGTGGGTGAGGTGAGATAAAAGTAAGAATGATTGTAATACAGTGCGTCTGTTTATCTGAATTGAAGCCACAATACTAACGCCAAACTGTCACTGTTGTTGGTTAAGGTATCATAATGATGATGATGTTTAGATTACCATAACATGACAATATTATTTTACTTTGCTCTGTTATTGAATAAGAGAGTGTTAAAAAGGAAAGGGTGATGAGTCAAATTCATTAAAATGTAATTGCCCCTGTTATTTATTCCATAATGATAACATTTGATTTTTGACCACCAGTGAAAATGCCCCTGATTTTCATTGCAGAAATCTGGTCACCTTACTTTAATCAGAGTGTGAGGAAGGGTTGGTGGACTTCCATTGTCCAGTATAACTGAGCTAGTACTCTAAAATTCCACTAACATTTTGTTTGTGTTTGTGTGTGTGTGTGTGTGTTTTAGTTTGAGAGAGAGATGAGAGGGATAGTATGGCATAGAATGTGAGTGTTGTATTCTGATTTAAGGATTTACCATCTTTGTCGACTGATATTTATTAAGAATACGTGATCGTTAAAATCTGATATCTCCTCTACCTCTAGCGTGCGCGAGTGAAGGACTGTATGAATGCAGACATTAACTTCAACGCTGATGGTTCAGATGATTTGAAATCAGTTCTGTATTCCCATCTCAATCATGGCACAGGTATAATTGACAGTTTTGAGTACTGAACTGTGGTCCACGAAGACTCCTGATCCAGCTCTTTTAGTATTATCAGGGACTGCAGTCTGATTATTTGTGTATGACAGTCTCTTCCTGTCTGTGGTTGATTCATTGTGTTGTGATGGAGGATGTTTAAAGCATCAGGCAATCCAAATCCAGTGTTTATTATACAGTTTAATTTAGCTACAAATGTGTGTAATATTAAGCATTGATCCAAATTGAGAATATTCTAACTTCAGTTTTTCTAGCCTTCTTTTTACTTGAATGAATTGGCTGTGGTTTTCCTATTCCGTTTATTACATAGTTAGTTCTTATCCAATCATTAAAAAAAAAAAAAAAAAAAAAAACGACAGTTGATACCAGGCCTGGAATTTCGTCATTTTAGGGGCAAGGCCACTTGGCCTTTTGTGTTGTCAATTTTTTGAGGGCACAAAGGCCATAAATTAAAACAATGATTTTACGTTCTTTCTTGATCAAGGAAAATTATTGATGAAATAAAATGAACTAAATACATGACAAAGAAAACATATGACTTTTATTTTTAAAAGTAGCACTCATGTCAGAGATCTGAAATATTAAATTAAAAGTAAATTTTCAGAACACAAACACTATTACACGAGTGTTTCCCACAAAATTTTAGGAGACTATGGTGGTTGGACTTCAGTCTGACCCTCTAGGGGGGTCTGGTGGCACATTTTTAAGTCAAATGCATCACTCTGGTTTCACTCTGCACATCTCCCTCCGTTGCTTGCTCGGCATAGTTATTACTGGGGGTAAATAGATAAAAGCAAATTTTAATGTTGTAATTACGCCAAAAACATTGAGAGAAAATCTCTTACGATGGTGATCTGTCCAAGACGGCAGCAGTTACACATCGGTTAAACAGCAAACAGAAACATAGTAACAAACAGCGCTAACTGCCTAGATTAAAAAAAAATGGCTATGAGGAGGTTGCACACATCAACCAACTGTAACTTACTCAAGTAGCAACACCATAAAAACACAAACATTACACATTACGACAGGAGCAAGAAATAGTAAAGACATCCATGACCTTACGCTTAAAGATCGACAAAGGAAAAACTTGACAGCAAGCTAGTTGGCGTTTGCTACAGGCTATAGTCGGTACTCGGCACGTTAAAAGTGGGTTAAAGTTGTAATGATAACGTTACTGTACAGCAATGGTTATTTAACGTTAACTAACTTGTATGTTGAAATTCCTATGTTATTCGTTTGTTTATTTATCACACAGCCTTACCTCAGTCCGGCAACTTTTTCCCTCTCTTCAGTGAAGAGTCAACGTCACAGCCTTACAGACGCGGACACAAGTGGGTGGGGGTGGGAGGTGTGTTTGATTAAGTCTCCTGGTTGGGTGGTGATAGATTGTTGTCAAACTGTCATCATAGCCCGTCCAAGCGGTTCATGCCAGGCTTGAATCAAACCCACCATTGATGATGTATTTTTTTCTCAAAAGACGCTGGTGTTGAAGCCATGTTGACAGAAAAGAGGCAGACTACAAAACTGCAAAATTAACTGAGGCGGGACATCAAGGCCACTGTGGCTTTATGGCAGATATTTTTTTCAAGGGCACAAGGCCAAAATGGCCCTCATGGCCCTTGTGAAATTCCTGCCCTGGTTGATACTCCACAAACCAATGTCTCAAAATCAAGCTTGTATATGCTGTCCCTGGGGTTCCACTGGAGAAAATAACAATTCCATTTTATTTTCCAACTGCAGTGGAACTAGAAAAACAGCATGTTGTTTGGTGAGTCGTTGAGGCTTAGTGCAGAGGGCTAAGCCACGAGCCACCTTTGACCCTGGTCTTTCCAAGCCGACCAAGAGCTGGGCAGAGGAAATGTACCCGCCGGGAGTCGGCTAGCACTGGGGAGAGGTCCCATGAGGGGATCGACCACACCAACACAGTCTTCAGAAATAGTTTAACCCACAAAATGAGCTGGTTTTAAACTAGCTTTTTAGTATTTGTGAATGTTAATTTTCACCCAGATTTTAGTGGATACTTTGAGAGACACAAAATTTTTATATCATTTATATATTTTTACTGTTTTAAGCTATGTTTCCAAAGGCTGTAAGTCCAGTAAGGGCCTAACATATTGAACTTTTTTTTGGTTTGTTTTTTTGACTCTGACACAGAGCCTGAGTCTGAGGACACCAGTGACCAAACCGACTCTGAAGGTAAGAACGATGCAGAAAGCTCAGATGATGGGGAGGAGGCTGAAGATGATGATGGGGGATGGTCTGACAAGGACGATGACCGCAATGCTGGGTGGGCGGAAGCTATGGCAAAGATCATTGGGAAGAGAACCCTCGAGAGCAACAGAAGCATCATCATCATGAAAAAGAACAAAGACCTTGGGAAAGAGAAGAAAACACAGCAAAATGAGCAGTTGGAAAGGAGAAAACAGGTGAAGAGATGCACAAAAGACACAAACAAGGGTTTAAAATTTCTGTGAATTTTCAAAGTTGGGAACTTTCCATGGGAATTTTCAGGAATAAACTGCAAATTTTTTAAATAACAAGTTAACCTGTAACAGGGAACTTAAATGTAGTTGGAAACATTATTTTGCAGCATTATAATGGTTAAAACAACCAGCTTTAATGCAAATTTAGTTTACTTTCAACCTTGCCCTGTGCATTTCTCAATCACACGCACATAGAACACTACTTAATGCAGGGCAATTGCACCTACACCCTTTGTATGCCAGTTCTCTCTTATCATACAAAAATGTAGGTTATAGTTTGATTTAGCATGCTGGGTTCAAAAATCGATTCATCAATGCAGTGCAATATAATTTTTCCTAATTCAGTTTCGATTCAGAAAATCGTATGATTGCTGTTGTACAGAGGCACCACTTGATCTGTATGTTGTTAGTTAAAAAAAATGCAACAGATATGATTCGTAGTTGTAAACAATAGACCCTTTTCACATGACGTCAGACAACTTCTGTTTTGGAGCGAAGCAGGGTATCGCTACATCCGGTTTGATTCTTTTAAACTGAAGATGCAGGAACATAAGACAGCACTCAACGAAACTCAGTGTATTTTCTAAAGGTAAGATTGAGACTATAATATTTCTTTTGTAGTGTTTATCATCTTCATTTCCCTTGGTATCGTTAGCGATCGTTGCCGTTACGTAGTTGCCTTGAAGCAGCAACTTCAGCTATAGACTTAATATGATAACGCGCTGCAGCCAGGCAGTATCGTATGGATGGGTGGGGATTACACCACCCATAATAGAAAATTCGCTGAGTTTTGTTGAGTGCTGTCTTGCGTTCCCACATCTTCAGTTTAAAAGGCTCAAACTGGATGTAGCGATACCCTGCTTCACTTCAAAACGGAAGTTGTCTGACGTCACTTTGAAAAAGGGTCTATAACCTTAAATGCAGTTGTTTGTACAGTAACAGATATTTTGTTTACTGGTTACTCAGCAATATTTCCTTAACATTCATTCTCTGCCAGCCAGTAGAGTTGCAGTTTGTGCTATATATTCTTGAACGTGGCTAAATATTGTCGGTATTGTATCTAAGATGAAAGATCATAGATTAATAAAAGTATATTAATGTATGTAACCGCTCTGCAATAAATTTTTGATGTTGATATTGATACTTGTGCACCAGGTTGTACAATTTACAATTTCTCTTTTGTATCCAAGCAAAATTGACAGTGTACCCATAAAATATTTATTTGAAACAATATTGAATCAAATTAAATTGGGACCTTGTGATTTGGAATCAAACTGAATTGCGAAATCCTGGACAATACCCAGCCCTTCTGATTGAGGAGTGTTCATCTATTCATCTAAGCTATTTTTATTCATTTATCCAGAATCAATTGTTAAATATTTTTGTAGATTATTTCAATTGTTTATTTGTAACGTTAACTATTTATATATCTTTGCCTTGCCTTACGTTAAGTTGCCTTAAATTTCTTTCCAACTTTTGAAATCCCCAAAATCCTAATCATCCTTTGTCTATAATGGATACATTTCTGATTGTGGTAATGTGAAGGTAAACTCTGCACAAGTAACTTCCAAACTGTGGAAATGTTGTGTTGTGTGAAGTCTAGCATGAACAGCTACAAGTGTGACAGTGTGTTTTGTATTCTCATCCAACAGGTGGACAGGAGACAGGCCTGGGAGATGATGTGCAGGGAGAAACCGGACATGGTGAAAGACCGTGAGACTGAGAGAGCTCTACAGAGGATTGCCACCAGGTTTCTGCTCTTCTGTGTCAGGTTGGTTTTACACTTTTAGAATCTGTTGGTTCTGATTCAAAGTGTGTATTTGTTATCAGAGGGGTGGTGCAGCTGTTCAATGCAGTGAGGAAGCACCAGAAAACCATGGATGACAAGGTGAAGGAAGTGGGAGGCTCAGAGAGGAAGAAGGCCAAGGTCCTGTGTTCTGTCTCTAAGAGGGACTTTATTGATGTGCTAAGAGGAACAGAGGAAGGCAGTGGAGATGCCATCAAGCCTGAGTGGGAGGAGGTGAGTTCAGACATGTTGGTAGTTCATGTTAGTATGTGTTACAGCCCTTTGCGTTTGAGCTTACTTACCACAATAAACTGTTTGTTCACTGTCTCACCACATGAGGGCCCTGTTGCCTAAAGAAACATGCAAGTGCTCACTGTGTGTGTTTGTGTTTATGTAGGCTTCAGGGGAAAAGTCTGACTGGAGTGTCCTCAGAGATGATTTCATGATGAGTGCCACTATGAAGGACTGGGACAAAGAAAGTGACAAAGAGGAGGCTGATGTTCACAGAGGGGTTGGCGGGGGTCGAGGAACTTGAAGCAGATTGACACATTCTATACGCTATGAGCTGTGGCCTGGGAAATAGAGACCCTGAGCTTGTTTCATTATTATATGTTCAGAGTTTAGGCACACATTTGTAGCTGCAGGGTCTGGGGTCAGTCGGTTCACAGACTTTTTAAATGAACAGCGTGTGATGACATAACCCTGTAAATCTGAATCATTTGTGCAATAATGGTTGAATAAAAAGCTGGTCAATTTGTCAGCTACACTATTGTGTTGTCTGTGCGTGTCAACGGCTGTCCCACAAACAAACAGCATTTGTTGGGGACTATTTTTTTGCTGCGGATTAATCCACATCTGGAGTAAGAATAAACTACAGCATGTGTGAATCCAAGGGGTGAAGGAACATGTCACATAGACTGTTGTCTGTTGGAAATATTTTTTGTTAGTCTGGATTTGATGAACATACAATCTAAAATCCTCTTTAACCTGAGGTGATTATAAGACAGCGGTTGATGAAAACCTATAGTGTTAAAAACTACGTCATTGATTCATATCCTGAAGGTTTTAAAATAGACCCAGGCGATCCTGCTGTAATGTTAATAACATTATGGCAGGGCCACCTGGGTCTTTAACAGTGATCGTGCACAGATTCCTCTCCAGCTGGATTTACTATGAGCCTTCTTTCAACTGGAACCTGGATTCACCCACTGCTGCTCCCTAATTACTGTGCAGAGAAATTACTGCATCTGTGTTTGTGTGTCCATCTGTGTGGATCGGAACATGATATGCAACCAACACACGCAAGCCACTATCTTGTCCAACTAAATACTGTTTCAGATATTATTCTTCCATGAATCACACTAGGTCTGCCTGGAGGATCTAACACTGCACCACTCAGTATTCACCATGATGAGTGGGATTGAATTTTCAGATTAGTGACCATGATATCACCCTATATCACCTGTATTCAGACAGTACCTTCAAATTGTGTTTGATCTCCTGACTCTGAAAGGTTCAGGACTGGGGAGTAAAAACGTTCTGATATGGTGGTCCAACTGGAGCTGTCCTAGTATAGGTCTTGATCTATAAGAAGAGATGGAAGGATCCTGGAGATGATCCTTGAGCAGGTTAATCCAACTGGGCTGCTGATGTTTCTTCATATTGTGCATTGTTTGTATGATGGCAATCATTGATATATGTTGCCATTATGGTCATGTTTTGATGAACACACTTCACCAAGTTCAGACGTGACAGATTCACTGATTCAATGAGGAGGAAATCAGATAACGCCAATCAGATAAATGTTGGACTAAGTGAAGTTTCACTGAGAATAAAGGCAATCACTGAGTAATCAGTAATGTTTCGACACTAATAGTATCAGCAATGCCAAAAGACGGACAACTCTTTAGGGCTGGTGCGTATGGTCCAGAGGCCTCGCGCTGACCGGCTCTAGGACCCTGCGTCACGACGCACCGGAGGGCAACGGGCCATTATCCTCTGCAATGCTGTCCCAACGGGCACAAGAAGCACTCCTATTTACAATCAACCGTGTCGTTGCGTGGATTGGAGGCCCCCAACTCTTGTTGTGATGAGCACAACCTTAGTTTGAGACGGTCGGAAGGGGAGGTTGTGCTAACTTGTGGTCTCTTCCAAACATACGAGCATCTGCTTCAGTGGTTTGGCACGCGTAACCGGTCGTTCCCAATTCGCTGGGTTTAGGGACGGCGCGTTTAATACTCGGCAGTCCCACCGAGGAAAGGCCCAACTGTTTTATCGCAAAAACACAACTTTCGTTGGATCTGTCATATCACCGCGAGGCGGCAGTTCAGCCTGAACAATTTGTCACCGTGGGTCCCTCCGAACGCCAGGCTCGGGTTTTGGTTTGGGTTGTTTTTAAACAACCTCTGGAGGGGCGATGGTACTGAAGACACTGAGACAGAGCAGATCGAAACCTTTGGCGAGAGCAGAGCTGCGAACCCAGCGGTCCGATGCGGTGGATCTGTACTCAGAGCCGTGAGTTCAGCTGACGATCACCGCTCAGCTGTTTTTGTTCCAACTCTGGCAGCACTCGGCGTCTTTACGCACTTGCTTTGCGGTCACGGTCAGCGGGGCCAGATCCGCGTGACCCCCGGATAACGGCTTTCTTCAATTAAATGGCAATTGGTTGGATCTTTGTATTGACTTTTCTGAATCTGGGATATTAAAACCGAACGGTTCTCAAATAACTAATCGGCGTCACTTGGCTCACGTGCGTAAACGCTCTTCCGCCAGATCCCTTGATCAAGAAATGTATCTGCCTGGCGACGTTTAACCCGTCCGCTCCGTGTTTCCCGTGAGTCTGTTTGTGTGTGTGTCAAGGCCCCGGAGTCAAAGATGAACCTGTGTGTCGTTGGTCTCCTCCTCACGCTGGATTTAGCCACCGTGGCACTCAGTCTGTCCACATGCAGCACGCTTGACATGGACCAGTTCAAGAAGAAGCGCATCGAGGCCATCCGAGGGCAGATTCTGAGCAAGTTGAAGCTCAATAGCCCCCCACAAGACTTTCCCGAGCCAGAGGAGGTGTCCCGGGACATAGTCGCCATATACAACAGCACCCGAGACCTGCTGCAGGAGAAAGCGAACGAACGTGCAGCAATGTGCGAACGGCAGCGCAGTGAAGAGGAGTATTATGCTAAGGAGGTACATAAGATCGACATGCAGCCCTTCTACCCATCAGAGAGTAAGTGTGTGTGTGTGTGTGTGTGTGTGTGCGCGCGCGCGCGCGCGCGCGATAGAGAGAGAGAAAGAGTGTTTGTGTTTGTGCGCGCACGGCCTTTGTGCACAAACGCTGTTCGAGACTTCGCATGGATCAAGGCAGGTTTTCTTCAGTCGTGTCTGCTTAAGATTCTTTCAGAAAACCCATCCCATCATGCTCTGCTCTACGGAGCAGACTTGTGGTTCTATGTCAACAACTTGTTCAACTGAGATAGTAGCAAAACCCAGTACAGGAACTTCTAATCCAATTAAATCAAAGCTAGTCCAACAGGACAGAGACCTCTCCAACATTACAGAGACAGCGTAGACCTGCATTATGCGTAATGTTCCTTGAGATCTTCAACTGTTTAGATTCACAACCTGCACACAGAATTTGAGTCTGCACAGCACTCAGCCATGGTCATTTAAAGACACAATGTCCTGATGACGGTAGAATCTCTTTAACACTCACTGAACTCACTTTAACATCTTCCATATTGCTTATATAGCAGTCTTTTACCCATACTAGGACTCACTTCTGTGTGAGCTTAGTGCAGCTGCTGGTCATGGTTCTGCAGGCTACGATCGTGGGTCTAGCACAGGCAGTGAACTCTATCTCTGTGCTCACATCTTTGACATGTTTATTCTTTTCCACTATATGGATCATAATTCAATCAAAGTTTGAATCCTAATCAGACTTTGATTTCAGTCTAATTATTATGTGAATATGGATGAAAAAATTATATGAACCTTAATCTGATAATATGAATCAATGATCATAGTCTGAGTCCTAACATGACTTTAATTTCAATCTTAATCTGAATCTAATCATAATTTGTAAGGGTGGGTGATGTATGTCGTGAATTTTACTTAAGGAACACTTTCATCATTAATTTTACCATGACCCATTACTATTTTACTGGATTTGTACAAGTGGAAATTAAAATGGTGGATTAGCACTTTATACATTAACATAAATTTCAACCAAAAAAATATGATAAAACTATTACAACCATTGGCGCCACCTCTGGAGGGAGTGCATTGGGTTTCATGCACACCCAACGTTAATGTTGGGAGGACAAAAAACCTTGCAATAGTGAAATGAAGTGAAACATCTTGTTGTCATTGTGCCCTGTTGAATCAAATAGTCATGATACAATGCAGCCTGCAAAAAAAGAGAAAAGAATAAAGAAATTCATTCATCTTTACTGCTTATCAGTTTCCAGGTTGTGAGGGGTGCTGGAGCCAATCCCAGCTCACATTATGCAAGGGCAGGGAAAGGTTGCCAGTCCATCTCTGGGCCAACACATAGAGACAGACAGAGATGAACAACAACTTACACTCACCCCTATGGGCAATTTAGAGTTACCAATCAACCTAGGCATGCATGTCTTTGGACTGCGGGAGCGAACCGGAGTACCTGTGGGAAACCCACACAAGCACATGGGGAACATGCAAACTCCGCACAGAAAGGCCCCAGGTCCAGGAATTGACCCCACAACCTTCTTGCTTTGAGGCAGTCGTGCTAACCATTATGCCGCCATGCTGCTCGATACAACAGTGGTCTTTGAATGATTTAAATAAACAACCTACAATCAGTGTTTAATTTTGGGAAATGACAGATATGATAAGAGTGATTACATGAAGCAGGAGAAAATGATGTGAGAATGATAGCCTGTCAACAGACAGCAGCTGAGAACTACATGAATCAAGAATATTTTAATGCTGTCCTGTGGTAGCTTTGGTGCCCAATAACTGACCTTACAACATAAATATAAAAGAGCTTTCCTTAATTGCATTAGAATAAATAAAGTTCAGCATGAAAATAAAATAATTAAGTTTTAAAGCAAGCAGCGATACATGAACAGCCCAAGATAACGCAGTGTTTATGCCCATAGGGCATTTAAAAATTCTAAATTATCTGACTGAAATGCAGTTTGCATTAAAGCTACTCTCATTTATGCAGGTCTATAATTGAGAAAATTTGTTCTCTCTCCATCACTTGCATGACGCATGTAACACGCTTGTAAAACACATCTGTAAACAACATATAAAGGATTAAATGATGGTCACAAAACCAAAGTTTGTAAATAATAAAAGTAAGTTACACACAGAAAGATAATTCATTAAATAAAACAGTTCTCAAGTTGAATTTTAAAAAGGCAGGTCTTTGGAGAGGTGAGGATCACATATGCTATACTGTTTTGATGGAACACATTTGCTCAAAATATTGTGACCAGCAGTTTCTTAAACAGTGACTGCATTTGCCTTAAGAACACAATAACATAATGTTGATCAATTTATTCATCTACTTTAATTCAAGTCCTAATGTATGCAGAGAAATCTATGTAATAATGCCTCAGTCAGGAGATGTGATTCCACAGCTCTGCTGACAGTCTCTGTGCTGTATTTACAGTTAACCCTGAACTTTTATGCCCAGGTACAGCAGATGAATTCCTCCATTGGCAGATCAAAGACACAGCAGAGGTTTTGGGAGCTAAGTAATCACAGTCAGCAAGGTTGCACAGCCGCAGCTCACAGAGACTATGTCCTGTAGCCCCAAGGTGCTTTTTGGACTACATGTTTTCCTTGGCCCCACCTCTTGTGTAAACATCTTCAATATTAATAGAAGGGGCTGATGCCAAGTGCAGTAAGGAAAGTATTCATAGGGGTAATATATAGTTAACACTCAGGAAGGAAAGGGGTCAAAACTGGTCCCCATTCATGTGAACTGGTGACACCGCCCAGGTCCTCACATCTGGAGGCAGATACTGACAGTGGGGTGTTAACCATTCAGCTAATAGGCTCTGTTTATTTAGTCTCCACAAACTTTATGTGTGAAAGTGAATTCTCTCTCACACACAAACACATACCCACACACACTATCAGTTTTATTTGGTTGGTCGCCAGGAAGTCTTCAGAGGTTACAATGTGTGTCACACCAGCCGTGGAAGCCATACAAAAATGTTGGTCAGCTGGGTGTGGGTGTGTGTATGGAGAGGGTTAGGGGACATATATAACATATATAGCTTATTTATTTATCATCTATAGCATATATTCAGAATTCAAGATTCAAAGTTCAATGCTTTATTGCCATGTTGACATTGTCAGTTGGAATTTGTTTTGGTGGGTTACACACAACAAGGAAGCATTCACTCACACAAAAAAAATATATAATCAACAATCAATTAAAATCCAATGAAAGGGTACTAAATAAATACCAAGAACCTTTAGCAGTAATAAACTAACAATAAAAAATACATCATAAATAAAAATAAAAACGCACTGTACACAAAACAGTTGCAGCCCTATAATTGAAACCTATATTGTACTTCATTACTTGATTAATTACGCTTCTCAGTCTTTTTTGTGAGGGGAGGAAGGTTAAAAAGGCAGTCCTTTAAAATCTTAAGGCCTCTCTTGTGCAACCTGGCCTTATACACTGCTCAAAAAATAAAGGGAACACTAAAATAACACATCCTAGATCTGAATGAATGAAATATTCTTATTAAATACTTTGTTCTTTACATAGTTGAATGTGCTGACAACAAAATCACACAAAAATTATCAATGGAAATCAAATCTATTAACCCATGGAGGTCTGGATTTGGAGTCACACTCAAAATTAAAGTGGAAAAACACACTACAGGCTGATCCAACTTTGATGTAATGTCCTTAAAACAAGTCAAAATGAGGTTCAGTAGTGTGTGTGGCCTTCACATGCCCGTATGACCTCCCTACAATGCCTAGGCATGCTCCTGATGAGGTGGCGGATGGTCTCCTGAGGGATCTCCTCCCAGACCTGGACTAAAGCATCCGCCACCTCCTGGACAGTCTGTGGTGCAACATGGCGTTGGTGGATGGAGCGGGACATGATGTCCCAGATGTGCTCAATCGGATTCAGGTCTGGGGAACGGGCGGGCCAGTCCATAGCATCAATGCCTTCGGCTTGCAGGAACTGCTGACACACTCCAGCCACATGAGGTCTAGCATTGTCTTGCATTAGGAGGAACCCAGGGCCAACCGCACCAGCATATGGTCTCACAATGGGTCTGAGGATCTCATTTGGTACCTAATGGCAGTCAGGCTACCTTTGGTGAGCACATGGAGGGCTGTGCGGCCCCCCAAAGAAATGCCACCCCACACCATTACTGACCCACTGCCAAACCGGTCATGCTGGAGGAAGTTGCAGGCAGCAGAACGTTCTCCACGGCGTATCCAGACTCTGTCACGTCTGTCACATGTGCTCAGTGTGAACTTGCTTTCATCTGTGAAGAGCACAGGGCGCCAGTGGCGAATTTGCCAATCTTGGTGTTCTCTGGCAAATGCCAAACGTCCTGCACGGTTTGGGCTGTAAGCACAACCCCCACCTGTGGACGTCGGGCCCTCATACCACCCTCATGGAGTCTGTTTCTGACCGTTTGAGCAGACACATGCACATTTGTGGCCTGCTGGAGGTCATTTTGCAGGGCTCCTCCCTACCTCCTTGCACAAAGGCAGAGGTAGCGGTCCTGCTGCTGGGTTGTTGCCCTCCTACGGCCTCCTCCACATCTCCTGATGTACTGGCCTGTCTCCTGGTAGCGCCTCCATGTTCTGGACACTACGCTGACAGACACAGCAAACCTTCTTGCCACAGCTCGCATTGATGTGCCATCCTGGATGAGCTGCACTACCTGAGCCACTTGTGTGGGTTGTAGACTCCGTCTCATGCTACCACTAGAGTGAAAGCACCGCCAGCATTCAAAAGTGACCAAAAAATCAGCCAGAAAGCATAGGAACTGAGAAGTGGTCTGTGGTCATCACCTGCAGAACCACTCCTTTCTTGGGGGTGTCTTGGTAATTGCCTATAATTTCCACCTGTTGTCTATTCCATTTACACAACATCATGTGAAATTGATTGTCAATCAGTGTTGCTTCCTAAGTGGACAGTTTGATTTCACAGAAGTGTGACTGACTTGGAGTTACATTGTGTTGTTTAAGTGTTCCCTTTATTTTTTTGAGCAGTGTATATTTCTGTGAGAAATGACACTTCACACCCAGACATTTTTGATACAGTGCACATCATCGTTGTGAGCTGACCCTCCTCTTCTCTAATCAAACTCTTAAACCACACAGTATTGGCAAAGGTAAGGATGTTCTCAACTGCTGCCCAATAAAAATGAAGTAAACTTTTGCTGGATACGCCATATTTTTACAGCTGTTTTAAAAAGATTGTCTCTGATGGGCTCTCTTTAAAAAGGAGCTGCTCTTGTCTTTCCATTTCAAGGTGGATGAAATGAAGCCCAAAAATCTGTAGCTCTCCACTTGCTGCACCTCTGCATTATCGATGGCAAAGGGGGGGCAGTCTTCATGCCTGTTGTAAACGTCCTACTAAAACTACTTCCTTTGTTTTTGAAACATCCAGTTCCAGATTGTTTGTACGGTAGCAGTCCACCAGAGATGAGATTTTATTCCTTCCATAGATTAATCATTTCTGTTGATTAAGCTACTACTAGCGTGTCATCTGTGAATTTGAACAATCTAACTGATTGACAATACAAAATACAGAAATTGGTGGGCAGTGAGAACACGTTCAACCGAGCTATGGTTATAGCTCGGTTTAACTGTGCATGTAAATGTGCTTAGGGAACAATCAGCACAGGTGCCCCACAAGAGTGTGTACTGTCCCCATTCTTGTTCTCACTGACCACCAATTACTGTATATTGTATACAGTATAAGTAAAGCCATCTCATCGGACATCTGTCTTTGTCCCTGTATACATGCACGGGAGTGAAATCGATTTATTTGTTGAAATCATGTTGCCTCCGCTACGATAGGTGGCGATATGCACTCTTTTGACTTGTGGGTAATGGGTCACTTCCGATTGACCTATGACATCACAGACCACAACAGAGGTGGAAAGAAACAAAGACCAGTGAGCTAGCAAGTTAGCAACTCAGAGGTAAACTGGCACGACGATGGACAATCACCTTGTAAATTTGTACATAACTTCGCCATGTTAGGCGGCTGCTTTTGTGTGAGCTCCTCTGTTTGCGTTTACGTTTTAAATGCTGTTCGACTTCCGGGTCATAGCTTGGCACGAAACTTAAGCACATCTGCAGATCACCTCCTCTGGTTCCAGTCTGATTGTCCGTATACATGCAGCAGTAGATTGACATTCAATTGCATTATCTGGGTGTGTTAGTCTGACAATTTTCAGTTCAATTTCAGCCGAGCTAACATGTTTACATGTACTTTAAAAGTCCAGTTTTGGTCGGACTGATGCTATAATTCGGTTTTTTAGGTGTCATGTAAACATGCTTAATGTCACTGATATTTTGTTGCACTTAAATAAACACTTAGTCAATAGTCAACCAAAGGGAATAATTCCTGTGACCCTGCAGATGTTGCAGAATGGAGTACAGACACAATGAACACAAAAAACAAAAGTGTATTTATGATCGTTGTGCTGAGTTACGGCAGTTCATGTTGGGTGATCAGGTGCTGGCCTTGCTGCCAATCATGCGGGCCCCTTTTCAGGCTTGGTTTACCGGAGCCCATACGGTGATAAGGCAAATTTTGAATGAAAAGTATTTGATTTTCACACCTGAAAGGCGGAAAAAGGCCCTGCTTTATTGGGTTCGAGCCTTACTTTTCCTCTGGTGCTGTTTCAGGAGAGAAAAGTGGGTGCCATTCTGAGTTTGTCTGGCCACCTGCTTCTGTGAAGTGGATACCCCTGCTCAGTCAGTGGCAGTGGCTGAGGAGGAGAAAGAGTCTCCCATTTTTTATCAGGTGTTGCTGTGTGGTTATCTTAATTATATTGAAGCTTTAAGAAATGTGGATAGCTTGTTGGGCCATCTAGGGGAGCAAAGGCGTAGCCAACTAGCTGAGTTAATTGGTGCTTTTCCTAGTTTGTTTGGGGATACGCCCACACAGACTCATCTGATTGAACATGATATCAGTGTTGGTGAGGGAAAGGTAATCGAACAGTGTTTCTATCAAGTGTTTGCAGATAAGTGCCAGCTTCTTGATGCAGAGGTCATGTATATGCTTGAGAATGGCATTGCGCAACACTCTCTCCCAAGATGCAGAGCCAGATGTACCTGCTGCCGCAGATAGATGACTGCATCAATGAGTTTGGATCTGAAAAGTCCCAAGTAAATTTGACTTGCTCAAAGGGTACTGGCAGGTTCGGCTTACCAAAAAGGCCCAAGAAATTGCAGTTTCTTCTTCCCCTTTCCTGTACGCATACAAAGTCATGCATTTTGGTCTGAGGCCAGCCACATTTCAAAGGTTGATGAACATGTTGGTACGTGATTTGGAAGATTGCAATGTATATTTGGATGATGTTGTCATCTATAGTGATCGCTGGGAGGGTCACGTGGCGTGTTTCGTTGTGTTGTTTGAACTTTAGGTTTCAGCAAACCTTACCATAAATTTGGCAAAGTGTGAATTTGCCTGTGCTACAGTAACTTACTCTGGCTGTGTTGTGGGCCAGGGTCAGGTGTTGCCAGTGCATGCTAAGGTGTTGGCAGTCCAGCAGTTTTCCCCACCTACCACCAAAACTGAGCTGAAGATGGTGGGGTACTACCAAAGCTTCTGCAGAAACGTTGCTTCTGTCGTTAATCCTCTGACTGACCTGTTTAAGGATACTGTTAAATTTATGTGGTCTTCTGTTTGTCAACAGGCTTTCCAAAATACTAAAGCTCTGCTGTGCAGAGCTCCAGTGCTGGCAGTTCCTCACCTGGAGCAACCATTTAAGCCGCAAGTGGATGCCAACCTCGTGGGGGCAGGGGCCATACTGATGCAAACAGACTGTCAGGGGGTGGACAGGCCTGTAAGTTTCTTTTTCAAAAGTTTAATCAATATCAATTAAACTATTCAGCTGTTGAAAAAGAAACTCTGGCCTTAGTTTGGGCTCTGTATCATTTTGATGTGTATGTAGGTTCAGGTATGACTGTAGTTGTGTTTACTGACAACAACTCACAACTCTCAATTCTCTTGAGTGCCCGAACCAGAGACCAATCAGGTGGTCTCTGATGTTACAGTCTTATTGTTTCGATATTTACCACATAAGGGGGTCTTGTAATGTTGTTGGTGACGCGCTTTCACGTGCCTCTGTGATGTTTTGAGTTGTTTTGAGTTGGCAAGGGACGTTGTTTGGGTTCAGCAGTGTATATAGTATATAGTCGTAGTATGTAGTTGTAATTTTTGTAATGTGTTTGCGGGGTGCTGTTGGCATCCGTCTTCAGGGGGGTGTGTGGCATACCAATTCTCTGGTCTTTCTATACTAATTGTTTTGTTTTAGGTGGTGTGGTCAGGGATTGACTCATTGAATGCACCAGGGCCCAGTGCATCAATAGTTTATAAGCCCCAGTCAGTTGGGGGGGAGTCGGATGGGGGGAGACTTCCTTCTGTTCCTGGTTTCCATGTTCCCCAGCTCTACGATTTGTTTCCACATCCCCACATGCTACACCCATGGATTACACAGCTTTCAACACTGAATTACTGACTGACACACTCCATAACTGTTTGTTTTGTCTTGTTCATTTAATGAATTTCTCGTTTTTTGATTGAACCGCCTTGTGCTGCCTCCCATTTTTGTCAGGGCTTAACATAAGCATTCAAATACTTGGAAGGGGCTAGGGAGTGTATATTGATGAGGTGAAGAAAGTGGGTGTGAATGAGTTAAGGGGATGTGTACGGAGGGGGCTGGAGACATTATTCCAGATCTCACAAAGGTCTCTAGGTGAATTTTGACCAAATTTCACAGGACCTGTTAGGACCTATTAGTCTCTCTTCTAAAAGGTTCTTGTAGAAGAATTGAATCACAATATAAAAGTAATGTGCAGGTACCCAACCAATCAGAAAGGTTAAGCACTGCAGGCTGCACGTCTCAAAGTTCCTTCTTCCTTGAAAGCTACTTAATTTCTATCCTCGTTCCACCAGTCGGAAGACACAGAATTCTTTGAAAGTTTCCTTGTACCTTGTGAAATTTCCTTTTGTCGGAATGTGTGACCTGCCTGTGAGTCACTCCATGGAAAATTCCTGCAGCAGAGACGCTCTGTTGGTGGGATCAGGAAAGGTGTAGGAAAGACCCCTTCAGACAACCCCTAATCTGATATCCTCCCACGTGTCTACAGGTACCCAGAATAGTCACAGTTTCTTTTGCTACACTCAAATCTCACATCAAAAGTAATTCAGCATTTTATATGCATGTGTCAAGTCTCATCAGTGGTATAATTGGATTGTTTATACATTTATTTATTTTCAAACCAGACTATACATAACATTTTTGTCAATGACAGTTTTTTTCATGACCAAAATTAGACGATGAGGAGACGACACCAATGTACTTTAATACTGACTGTGACTAAATTAATACACAAAAAGACAAGAGTAAATCTTTTTCCTCAAATTAAAACTTCAATAAGAAAATCTATCTCTTTAATTTAAAATTTTAAAGTCTCAAGAAGACTTTTAAATTGCCACCCAAAAAGTACATTCATTGGATTGGTTAGTTTTGCTTGTTGTGTTGCTGTGCTGTGAAACTGAGGAATAACGTTACGCCACAATTACACTGAAGAGCAGCCCACGGGAGCTGCCATGCAATCTCTATGTAAATCTGCACTTCGCCCACAAGAGAAAACCTGCAGCCATTGAATACAGAGCCATATAATCAAGCTATGTTTCAATAAATATATTCCTGCCTTTACACATTTAACAATGGAAGATAGTCTTATTTTGACTGTTTTCACTAAGATGCCATAGCTGCATGTGAGTCAGTATTTGGATATTTTTCTGCTTTAAGTTCAAATCCACCTCACACGCAACTGATGTTAGGAGGTGGATTTGAGTGTACACAGTAAGGGGAATACGGGGAGGATTCAAATTATAATAATAGTTATACTAACAATTATATTACTAATTGTACAGCACTTTGATTAGTGAAAGTTCTTTCTAACCCCTTGACTGGCTGAATTTATTTAGAGTTGTATAAAAAAAATAATTATTTGTGTTTTTGCTTTCAAGCAGATGCTTAATTAAGTTGAGATTGTAGATTGTAGTGGAGATTGTATCTATTTGACTATAGCAAATAGAAGAAAATATACATTTAGATATGATGCAAATTACCAGCAATGGGCAAGAATTGTAAAAAAAAAAAAAAGTAATAAAACACATTTTCTTATCTCAGGTATGCACAGTCAGTTCCATTATTTACCATTCACACAATTTCAGTATTTGGGTTCTATACACCCCAGCAATTGATTTCAAATGAAACAGTCAAGATTTGCTTTAAATACAGACTTTCAGCTTCAATTTGAGGGTATTTATATCCAAATCAGGTGCAGGAAGTACAAAACATTTCATGTGTCTTACACCTTTTTATGGGACCAAAAGTAATTGGACACACTAATATAGTCATAAATGAAATTGTTGCAAATCCTTTGCAGTCAATGACAGCCTGAAGTCTTGAACCCATAAACATCACGAAACAAACGCTAGGTTTCATCCCTAGTGATGCTCTGCTAGGTCTGTACTGCAGCTGTTATCAGCTCCTCTTCTTTCTTCATGTTTTTGCCCTTCAGTTTTGTCATAAAGAAGTGAAATGCATGCTCAGTTGGATTCAGGTCAGGTGATTGACTTGGCCATTGCAGAACATTCTACTTTTTTGCTTTAAAAAACTCTTTGGTTGGTTTTGCAGTATGCTTTGTGTCATTGTCCTTCTGCATCACGAAGCACCTTCCAAAGAGTTGTCAAGCATTTCGCTGAATATGAGCAGATAATATTGCCCAAAACACTTAAGAAATTCATCCTGCTGCTTTTGTCAGCAGTCACATCATCAATAAAAACGAGAGGACCAACTTCACTGGTACATTATCCCTCCATACTAAAAGTAACCCTCTGACATACTATGCTAATTAACATATTAATTAATACCATGTGGAATCAGATGGATAGAGTTAATAAATAAATAAACCATAACGTGTGATTAGTTGTGCTCAATATGCAGAGCAGCAGAGACATGACGCCACTGATCATTTAAATCTCCTCTCAGAGTGGCCCCTACTTCCAGCACTACTGCTGCCACACAATAAATTATGAAAGTAAAATAAGCAATGCATTTCAGTCATCACTAAATAACTATCTGGGATTACCATAAATAATAATTATTTGAAATACCCACGCAGATAAATGCATCTCTAGTCTGTAGCATTGTTATAATGGAACTTAACATCCTTGCTGTAGATAATATTAATGAGCAACTAATACAGCTAATAGTTGCTCATTAATATTAGTTAGAGATAGCATGCTAAGCTTATGCTTGTTCTTCTAACATTTCTTTGGTAGCTTTTCATTGGTTTGTCCATGTCTCCTTTTTTTTATTTCTTTCCTTTCTCCTGTAATCTGTCTATTAGTTTGGGTGTACTCATTTAAACAGGGCTGTGGTGATGTATTGGATTACTTACCTACTTTTGAGAGCACCTAAAATTTCCAGGATAGGTTCAGGTGTAGTGTCACAAAATGTAGTGACATCAGGTGTTCTGGTTAAATGTAGTGATGTGTGATGTGTGATGTTAGGTATGCTGTCAGGTGTCATGTAATGATGACAGGTGCACTGTCAGCTATGATGGAGTAAAGTAAAATGTGATGTCATGTGTGATGTTGTAATGTAGTGTTGTCAAGTGTGATGTAGCAGGGCTATGTGTGATGTGTGATGCCCTGTCAGATGTAATTTTGTCTGATCAGGTGTAATGTGTGTGATGAAGTGATGTCATGTGTGATTTTTTGTGATTTGTCTGGTCTGAGCAGTTCAATCCTGGTTCACCTAGTTTGGACTGAGCACAGTTAAATTCAGGCTCATCAGGTCTGGCTCGTGTGGATCCAAAGGAAATAATCTTAGTAATACAAATTATCTTTTTGCTCAGGGATTGAGTTTTTCCAACTTTTCTCAGAGTTTGATGAGTTTCAAATTTAGTCTTTCTTGTCATCTGAAAACATGGTGGGCAGGTTGTTACCTGTTGTGTTCTTCAAGCTTAATAAGTTAATAATAAATTTAAACATGATTCTTTTGTTTAGTGACTAATAGTCAGATTGGACTTTGTTTATTCATATTTTAGTTGAGTAAAGACATATTCCTGAGGCCTCAGTACACAGAGTACTAGGACCCACAGGCACAGGATCAGTCCTCAGATTTTCAACAGTCTGGCTGTGAATAACAGACTGACCACAAAGTAACCAGGACTCAGTTTGATGCCCAATCAAGTGACCCTGTTCTAGACTTGGCTTTAAGGAGATAGTTGTGGTTATTCACATGGTAATGTGTGAGGTAGTCATCACTACAACATTACTTTAACATCAATCTCAGTTGATGTCACTGTGGTGGACCTACAGCTCTCAGAGCAATAACACAACTTGCAGTCATGGTGTTATTTCTGTGTTGCCTGGTTACTGAACATCATTTTTCATCTGTGTTCATTGCCAGCAGTTAGTTATGGTGTGTTTGTCTTGTCTCTTGTGATGGTGGAATCAGAAGGAGGAGAGCAGCTGCAGGCAGAGTTGAAAACTTAAAGACCTCAGGGTATTTGCCTGAGTGTAGAACCTCACCGCAGGGTTGTTGTTCTGAGCCCGCGTTCTGTTCACTTACGCAAGACCTGGATGCTGCTGCCATTTGAACTATTCAGGCTCTGTGGCCAGGCAGTGTTGCGTAACATGAAAGAAAAAGAGAGAGAGGTAGAAGAATAACAAGTTCTCTGTCAGCACTTTCTGTATTGTTTACAGCAACAGCACAAGTCCAGGGTAAAAGGATAGTCTTAACAGCAATGCAGGAGGGAGGGGAGGAGGGCATATGGTGCTCAGGCTGAGGCCAGACCCTGTCACATGCTGGATGGGTGTGTGGACAGTGTTTGTAGCTCTCAGGTTATGCAACAGTGAGAGAATTTCTTTTTCTTTTCAAATATTCTGAGACAGAGAATTTAACAAAAATTAAACTTTTCAGTTCCAAGACATGGAAACAGATAAACAGTAGAAAGCGAGGAGTGAGTGAGAGTTTTGGTATGAGAACTATTTGGTGTGAGAACCTGCGTGACCAGGGTCACCAATCTATCACAGGGCCAACATGTAGAGACATGTAAAATGTAAAGATCAAGTAAAATAAAATCTAATTATTTATAAAGTGCCAAATCATAACAGAGTTACATTAAGGCACTTTATATATGGAGCAGGTCCAGGCCAAAATCTTTATGGAGTTTTATGGAGACAAACAGAGACACACAACAACTCACACTATCACCTACAAACAATTTCAAGTCACCAATTAACCTAGATGTGCATTGCAACACAGCTTATATGTAAATGTAGCTTTTACTAAGCGTTTCCGTAGCAGCTGTTTGTTGACCCCTCTAGGGTAAACAGTGTGAGTTCAGCATCAAATTTAATTCCTTTATTCACAAACATCTACCTCCAGAGGTGGACCATCTTTTCTTCAACTGAAGTTAGCGTGCTAACTAGCAAGCTTTCTGATACTTAGTCAATGTACCCTCATTACAGTACTATTACCTTTTATAGTAATTAGTAGTGTAACTAACAGAATTTTGGTAATAATATTATAGTTACTAAAAAATGTATTAACTCTTTTCAACATTACTTTTATTGATACTGTATAATTATGTCTGTGCCTATTTGTTGCAAAACAAATCATGACATGCTATAAAATGACATGCACGCACAGGCACGACACACACTAGTATGTAATCTTGGAAGATGGAGTGGGAAATGCTCATTTACTGGCTGGAAATATGCCCATTACTTAAATTTTTTGGGGAACAAAGATGACTGATGCTTCGCTCAGTGTGTGATTACATGTAGGGGCCCATGGCTGCAGCTGCTGCTCACTGAGAAGAGCAAGTAAGAATGATACATGCTTTCACTTCTCCAAAAGTTGCCAAAAGTCGCCAATTAGACCTATAGATTTCTCTGGATTTGTCGCTAGTCGCTAAAAAAAAAACAAAAAACAGGGAAAACTCATTAAATATAGCAATAAAAGTTGGCAACAGTGGGCGCTCACTGGCCATTGACATTCTCATGCTGGTTTTGAGGTTCCATCTCCAGACTTACTCCAAGTGCATGTGTTTTGGTTCTGTTTTGCACATTAAAGAATTGTTCAAGTGTCAGAAACTTCAATTTTCTGAACCTCAGGTCAAGTGCAGAAGAGAGGATTGCTGTGCCATGTGCCATGTCTGAAAAAGTAGTGCCATTCCTTCATCGCTGTTGAAGCTGCTCTGAGGCACTTGGAAAGCCCGTACTGATGCTGACTCAAATTCAGCACTCTGGATGGACTTCACAAGCTATTGCACAACTCATTAACACAGTGGGACAATCAAAAGGTTTATGGCAATCAATAAAAAAGGCTTGATTGGTGGGTTTCTTTCTTTTTTTTGCGCATTAATACACATGCTGCTATTTTGTCGCTTTTGCTGCACAAAATTAACATACAGGAATACCTTCTGTCTGTTTTATACAGAAAATTGCTCCCGGATTTTTTGACGACTTGGCATATGCGCTTTCTTCATGCTAATGTTAGCCTCTTCCACTGTAACAACTGTTTCTGCTGCCTCCATATCTACAATTTTTTAAACACTTCTTCCACAGCTTCATCACATGAGCTACACAAAGGCTTAGCATTGGTTCTCGTCCACTTCACTTTCTATACTTGTCTATTTCTCGTTCCTTCTTGTTTGCAGCGTTCAGCTGCAAGCTTCCTGTCTCTGCTTTGTTAAATTGAGCTTGGGCTTGTTAATTCCAAGTTCTTAAACACAAAGTTTTTCCCCTACACCTTCAAATGGCTTTAAAAGAAATAGATCTTACAGAATTTATAGGCAGCTGAAGGCCTGTGTCTTCTTCACAACTGGACACCTGCTATATCTGTCAATTCTCCATGTGTTTCTGCTTGCTATAGGATACAAAAATGTTATGGCACAACACTTTCAGCGAAGTATAAAATTTGGCAGCACTAATTTGCTAAATTATCTGCTGCTATGTGTTTGTTTTTTGTCTCAACAACTGTCAACATCAGACTGAGCTGCTGCACTATCTATCTATCTATCCATCTATCTATATATATCTATCTATCCAACTAATTAACTAATTGGGACACAGCTATAGGCTGCAGCTTGTTGTGGAGAAGGTGGTGCAAGATGTTCTGCGTCTTATAGTGCAAGAGGGAGTTCAAGCTCATACTGAGCTTGTCCAGAGACTGCCGGTCCCATTATCAGAGTAGGAACCTCTTCACTATGTTGTTACAGTTGTTGTGTTATTTTTAAATCACTGGTAGAGAAAGCTCCCATACTGGTTCTTATAGAGAGAGCAGTCTCAGACTTTTGCCCCAATCCACCTCCAATCCACCTCCTGCTGTGTTACCAGTATAACTGCAATATCTATATCCAGACCTGTGCAGATCATCAGGGTCCTCTCAGCTCTGAGTATTTTTAGTACAAAGTTGTTTTCAATTTACTGTTGGCAGGTGGGAAGTGGGTGGAGCAAGCAGGAGCCAGACAGGCAAGCTATCACATTGCCTCACTTCTGATCCTTTTCTTTCCACTGTCAAAACTCTTGCCTTTTTCTCACACACTTATTCTCTCTCATCCTCCCTCTCCCTACCTGTGACTCTCCAACTTTGTCTCTCAATCACCCCCCCTCCCCTCCCTCCCTCTTTTTCCTCTCTCATGAGGTTTATTGTAGAACATATGTCTTGTTACTGCAGCGATGGAGCTAATGAATGGGTGATGTCTCAGCTTTCTACCTAGCTCCCAAGACAATGATCTCACTGTACAGCAGGGACTTTAGATCTTGGGTTATACCTCTCAGACTACATTCAGCTTTTCAGGTGATAGTTCCTTCTTGTTTTTCTGTATCATGCTTCTCTGTCACTGTGTTTCTGTTTGCACTGATTTCCCTCTGCAAATGAATTCAACCAGTCCTTCTCTTCCCTGGTTCCTGTCTGAAAGTAAGAAATAATCAAATATAGGCCAAATATTTTTTGTTCCAGTCAGACAAGCATTCATTTGCTCTTTCCATTCTCTTGCAGAAACAGGGATTTGGAGGCAATAAACAATAAGCATCCAAAAATAAACCATGGCCCTCCAGCTCTGCCCTCTAAGAAACACATTATCTTAAAATTATACTTCTACAGTGTGTTATTTTGTTTTAAAAAATCTAAATGTTTTGCAGCACAAGTGTCCATGGAAACTGAAATGTTTAAACAACACAAGACTGCTGATAATGTGACAGTGTGTATGTGAGCAGGAAAGATGATGATGATGAGGATGTGTCAGAACCAAGACCAACACTCAGGAGCACATCTGCAAAAGCATTCACAGCTGGATTCCTCCCAGAATAATTATTTCACAGCAAATGTTTTCGTTTATGTATTCCCTGTTCTTGTGCAGAAATATGACTGCCACCTACTCAACTTCAGAAATATAGTCAGGTTTGGAAAATAAAAAAGGAAATAGTAAAAACCCTTCACCACCTGGTCTGAGGTGGAGCACTGGAGCTGATTCCCACAGTCCCACAGTTGAATTACTGCTTCCTGCTTTCAGGTCAGAAGTTTCTTTCATGTTGCAGAGTCCCTGACAGGGTGTAAAATAGCCTGTAAAGTGGAGGCCAAATTAGTCCACATTACTACTACTCCACCAGGTTCAGAGTTTGGTCAGCTACTACTTGAACCTCATATCCCTAATTTTGTGGTCAGCTGAGGTCGGGGGTCTGTAGGACGGCTGTCTTGTCTTTTCAGTTTGTGATTTCAGTGCTATAAACAGTTAAGTAAAACTCCTGACAGACTCAGATGTAAGTCACATATTTGAGTGAATCTACCTGTTAGAATTCTATGATACGTAACAGAACATAACAGACACTTCATATGGCTATCAAAGGTCCCAGTACCAACAAGTAAAAACTGCATTATTAGCGTCCTGCTTCAAGTTACAGACCTACTCAACTTCACCAGCCTTTAAATACAGGCTTTGTGTTTTTTTATGATAATAAATCTGTGTCTTTGTTATTAAAAAAGTCAAAGTGCTGTGTGACAGATGTAGGAGTTAAGTGAATCTCAGGTTGCATTCAGGTCTGTTTTAGGTTACAGAGTAATGAACAGGTCTGAACTCCTTGGTCCCCTGTCAAACAAGTCTGACACTGGGTTTCCATGCAGATTTTAGAGCAGAGACAGATTTTTGTTTGCATGAAAAAACATGGCCGTTAGAAGAGAGGCTCAAACAAGGTTACATTACCCACATCTCACCTGTAAAAGTCCTGAGACAAAGTAGCTCTTCCTTTTGTTCTTCATCTCTTCTCCTTCGATTATGAAGGAGGCATCATCCAAGTTCACTCTAAATGAAAACAGCTCCATAGGTACATCTGTCCACACCTGTGTTCATCTGTCTGAAGCCTCAGAAAGAAACTGAATGAGATCCCAGAATTAACACATAAAATATCTTTTGTCAGAATTGAATTACTGCAGAAGACTTTAGTTGAATCCTATGTAGGGCTGCCCCCTGAAAGTCGATAAGTCAAATCATTTGTTGGAGACCCATTAGTCAATGGAGATTCTTCAATAGCAGTGTTTTATTTTTTGTATTTTTATTCTGTCAGTCTCTGCCTTGCAATAACAGGATGAAACAAATAGAAGCTTACACAAAATCCATGTGACAACATGCGCTGGATTTCCCATGAAATTATTCTAAACTGTTTCATTTGTTTATTCATTTCCAAATTGTGTTTCGTGTTTAAAGTGAAGTAAAGTAAAAATAAGCTATAAGAACACTTTTTGTCCTCATACAGAGCAGCTTCGCTATCTGTATTTTGGATAGGTTTGTGTTTGTGTCTGTGTTTGTTTTTGTTGCATGACTAAAACCAAAGGGGGCAGCACAGTGGCGTAATGGTCAGCGCTGTCACCCTACAATAAGAAAGTCGTGAGTTCAGTTCCCGGCCTGGGTCCTTTCTGTGCAGAGTTTGCATGTTCTCCCCGTGTCTGTGTGGGTTTCCTCCAGGTACTCCAGTTTCCTCCCATCATCCAAAGACATGCATGTCTAGGTTAACTGGTGACTCTAAATTGTCCATAAGTGTGAGTGTGAGTGGTTGTTCGTCTCTGTCTGTCTCTGTGTGTTGGCCTTGTGATGGAATGGCGACCTGTCCAGGGTGTACCCTGCCCCTTGCCCAGAGCATTAGCTGGGATTGGCTCCAGCACCCACCATGACCCAGAAATGGAAAAGCATTAGAAGATGGATGGATGGAACTAAAACCAAGGAGCCTAAAGACAACTCTGAACCTTTTCTTTAATCAGTTTAGATGCCCAGAAACTCTTTACCTTCATCCTCCTGACAGAAGAAAACTTTGTCCATAAATTCTTGTAGCTGATGGAACCAGACAGGTTCAATTTCTACTACAGTTCTTACATGTTAACCCCCATAGTTTGGGCTTGACATGCTATAATTTATGATTCTGGACACATTTTTCACTGATATGTAGAGGGTCTATACTGCCATTTTGTGTTTAATGAATATATCATTGATGCAGTCACCTCTCCACCTGAGCAACGTGATGAACCATAGGATCAATGATGGTGCCCATTACCCTCCACCAATGAGCAGTGACTCTGTCTCAGGGTCAGCAGTCACATCTCATATTGTGGGGTCTAAGATCTTTAAAGAATCAGAACACAGTGATTTTCATCTTTCCTCTTTATGTGAATTAATGGATGGCTTTGAGAATGAACTGGGGACAAGGTGTCAGTAACTCGGTTTAAAGCGTTGACATTAATATGGGGAGACGGCAGGAAGTAAATGCAGTCAGTGTTTAATATGCTCCCATATAGTTATCATGGAATGTGTACGGTAAAAGCCAAACCGAAATGGGACAAAGAATTTAACAAAAACTTGAGATTTAAGGTCCTTGATTTTAGAAGTTTTACTGAAACACATGACTTACATTTAAAATTGTAATCCTCAGGCTATTAACTTGTGCTCAATTAATCTTTTAAGAGTCTGGACCATGAAAGAGGACACATTTGTCAGTTACAGATAACAAATCCTTTGAAGTTGGACAGTCGCTTCAATAGTTACTTCATATGTAGCTTCTGAAGGACGCAACCCCTGAATTGTGACACGGCTTATAGATTAAGCAATAGCCAATCATAGCCTTTGCAGCTAAGGAACATAAAACTTAAATTCTTTGTTCACCAACATATGTGGTGGCACATTTTATCTTTTCTTCTACTTAAGTCTATTGAAGCATGCTAAGCAACAAGCTTTCTGATGTCCCTGTCCCCTGCAGTTGGAAGAAGTAGCTACATAGAGAACATGTTTGAAATTTTGTTGAAACTGCATATCTCCAGAAATAGAACACACACCAATGTTAACTTTTGTCACTGTCATGTTTCTTTTACCCAAGTTAACATGCCTACCAGCTAGCTTTCACATACCAAATCACATGAGCCTCAAGTCTGAAGACGTAGCTGCTCAGAACACGTTAGAAGCTCCTGTAAAGACAATGGAATACTTGCTGATGCTAACAACTGCTATCTAGCCATCAGTCATCAACTCTCTGAAATTTAGAAATAGAGCTTCAGCTCCAGTGTTTCGCCAGTGGCATCTGAGGTAATGGGAGTGATGAGCAATGAAGTGACTGATTACAGGACTCGGCCTCTTTGTAAGAGCTCTATGTGACATTAACTCTTTACTCAAAGGGGAGAGCTGCAAGAGCAGCATCTATGTTGCTGTGTGAGACTGTGACATCACTGGGCTCACCCCTGTCTTATTCTGATCACTGTGATGAAGTGACACACACGCAAACAAGCACACACAGACAGACCACAGCGGCGCCAGTTGTGGTGGCTGATTTTCATGTCAAGTCTGGATAATGTGGAGATGTGGGCAGACTGTGTTGTTTGCCGCGGCCTGCAGACAGGGATTTACTGAGGCCCCTGGAATTTCCCTGCAAACCTCACTGTAGAAATGGCAGCCAGCTGCTGCACTGTGTTCACTGACTGCTATGTGGAGGTAGAAGAAGATCACATCTATCCCCAAAACCAACAAATTAGCTGCTCTCGGAATTCATTCTCATGATTAGTTGTAACAGTTTTCCCCTCACAGATCAGTGTCTTGTGTCAGTCCAGAGCTGGAGTCAGGATTTGATTTGTCTATCTCAGCTTAAACACTTGGTTGCGGGAGGGACAACATCAACACATTTTTGTTTATATACACACAAAGATAAAGGTTGTGAGCTTCAGTGTAAAAGTCTCTGGAGGTACGTGTAGAAATGGACTCATGGAATCATCTCCACCTGAGGTTCTTATATCTACACTCTGATAGAGGCTAATCATGTTCATGATAATGATGATCTTATTAAGGAGTGAAACTAACCAAATATTCAGCCATTGCAATACTGTGGTATACAGTTCTTAGCACTGCAGCGTCACAGCTAGAAGTTTGAACCATAGGGACTTAAAGTGTGGAGGGTGCATGTTCTCCCTGTGTCTGCATGGTTTCCTTAGTGGTACTTCAGCTTCCTCCAGCTAAAGATATGAAAGTTTGAATTGCCCATAGACCTGAATGTAAGCATTAATGTTGTTCTCAGTAAGTCATCTCTGTAATAGATAGATCACACCACCACCACATAACAGATATTGTTGTCACAGGGATGTGTGTGACTGAAGACTTCTCATTCCATAGTTGAACTGCATGCTGTCTTTACGGCTGATAACAAATATTTAGAACTCTGTGCTCTTTTTGTGTGTCAGGACTGTGTGTTTGTGTGTGTGTGTGTGTGTGTGTGTGTGTGTGTGACTGTGAGAGAAATTTTTTCATCAATGTGTCCAGTGTTGAGCTTCAGCACATTAGAGTCATTCATTGGCCCCAGTAGCAGTGTAAACACTTGGCTCTCAGCTGCTCCTCTAGGAGCTGTAGTTTGAAGGAAATGAGTAGAAACCTTTTGGTATTGGTGCTTTGCACTGACGCCTGACCTCCAAGATGTGTTGACTCATGGACCCTGGACTCTATGAGTACAGTTCAAAGACATTAGTCTCAAAGTTAATACCTTCAGAGCTGAGCAAAGGTGGTACAGCACCTGTTGTCTTGGTTAGTACAGTACAAGTGAGTTACAGTGGAATCTTTCTTTCTGAGGAGCCCTCAGCAGAAACAACTAGCACCAGGTATTTAACAGCTATCTGTGACCATCCGAACCAGACAATGACTCCCTGTGTAGATTTCAATCAGCTACTGGAAGTAGCTGTTTCTTTCAGTCACTGACTTACACACCTCACATCTTGTCAGGTACACAACAGGGGCCTGAACAGGTAACTGCGGTGGCCAAAAAGGGCCAAACGCGCTGCAAGGGCCGAATGCGTCCCAGTTAGAGAAAACAGCTTCAAGTACAGAAACGATGCAAATTCATAAACTCAAACACAAGTCTAAACGAGGTACAAAAAGAGGAACGTGGTGCAAATGAAAAAATGTGCTCCAAACGCGTTGCAAATAAAGAAACGATGCAAACCAAGAAACCATCTGCAAACAAAAAACACTGCATAACCAGTCACTACAAACAGAAGTGCTCCAAACCTGCAGGGGGCGCTCTCAGTGTAACAGCTCAATGGAGAGACACACGGGATGGAGAGAGAGACAGAACATCTGACTGAACCACAGTGTTTGAACATACAGCGGGAATGGTAATGTGACTTTTATTTGATTATATTCATATATTATGTTTATATCACTGTACAATGCCCTGCAGATTTGGAGCACTTCTGTTTGTAGTGACTGGTTGTACAGCGTTTTTCGTTTGCAGATGGTTTCTTGGTTTGCATTGTTTTGTGCTTTGCGTCATTTCTCTATTTGCAGCGCGTTTGATGATGATGCATTTGTCTTTGTTTTTTGCAGCACGTTTTTTCATTTGCACCACGTTCCTCTTTTTGTACCTCGTTTAGACTTGTGTTTGAGTTTGTGAATTTGCATCGTTTCTGTACTTGAAGCTGTTTTCTCTAACTGAGACGCATTCGGCCATTGCAGTGCATTTGGCCCTTGTCGGCCACCGTAGTTAACACATGAAATAACAACACTGCCCCAACAAGTGTTTAATACATTGGTTTGGAAGTGTCTGAGTGTGTGTGTGTGTGTTTGCTGTGTTGTAAACAGTCCACTGTGTCCCCGCCTTACATTATAGCCACCAGACCTCCAGACTCTTAGAGCTGTGGGAATGTCAAACACTGCTAATACGAACACACATTTCTCCACTACACACATGAATTCCAATATCACTGTCATTCAAACACATCCACACACACTCTTCTCAGTGTTAGAGGAGATTGTACTGCTTCTACTGTGTATGTCTGGGTCACCTATTATGTGTTCTGTCTAAGGCTAGGACGGACACAAAGGAAAGGCACTGTATTATGTGTTTATGGCTCAGATGGAGCTCAAAGTAAACCTGATGATATTAAAGTGATGTCATCATATTTTTGTCTGAATTTTGGAGCCATAATATGTGACAGTGTCAGTTTTGAAACTGTGCATAGAAGGTAAGAAATCTTTCAAATTTTAACACAAGGTCCTACAAGAATCTATAATTGATCAACTGATAAATAAAGAGACAAGGTCTTGCCCTAACCAATGAACCCATAAGTTTGTCTCACACACACACTCACCCTCAGCAAACTACTATGTCTCCTTCTCTGTAGATGTCATCTCGCCAACACACTTCAACCCTTACTTCAGGCGGTTGACCTTTGATGTGTCATCCATGGAGAAGAATGCATCCAACCTGGTTAAGGCTGAGCTCAGGATCTTTCGTCTCCAGAACCCAAGAGCGCAGGTGTCCGAACAGAGAATTGAGCTCTACCAGGTACACAACCCCTTATCATCCAGCAGTTACTGTACTGATTAATTAAATGTTATTCAATTTAACTTTATTTTTTTTATTATCCCATGAAAGTATCAAATTAAATCACTTCATCCAATAACATCCTTATATCAGGGGCCTTATATCCTGGTCTTTCTCATATGTCAGGAAAGGACCAGCACCTTACACTCAGTTTTCTTCTCCCTGAATCACCCAGCCACCACACTTCTAATACAGACTACAATACTCATTTGTGTCATCCAGGGCCTAAGCATGTGTATGCAGAGATGTGGTGCACCTTCTGGCTTCTGCATAGTAAACAGGCAATCTGACACATATAGTAGCTTTACAAAGACTGTCACAAATGGAAGGCCCATCCTACAGTAACATGTACTGTACAGTTGCAAATGTCAGATGCAGTAGAAGCTTAAATTTTCTTCTGGTGTCTGACAGGAAGTGTATTACATCCTGCCTTCATTTTAGTAAGTTTAGAGTCAGAGCCAGTTACATGTTTTTCATCAGGTTTTTTTTGGAATGTTAACTCCAATTAATGACGACTGAGGCCTTTTAAAGTTTGAACACCAAATCAAGACACCTGATCATCCATAGAACCTCTAAGTCCCAAAGGAGAGTGTTTAAGGATCTGTTTTGACATATAACGTCTAAGCATCATATGAATCCCCACACTGTAAAATACCACTACTCTATAGATGATATAACTGAATGATTCCATCATCTGTCTTACTGACACACGTTTTTTAAACTACACTAACAGAACAAGTCAGTATTTGTTACTAAGTTCAAATGGATAAGGACTCATATCCACATTTTAGAGTGATTGGTTTTTGTTTGTGTCTCAGCTTAAAGTTTCCCATAGCAGCTCTAAGAGGAGATGTGAATGGTAACAGCAGAGTGGTGGTTTACACATTAGGTATAGTTTGGCCAACACAAACACTCCTGAAGGACAGCAGAATAACAAAAGTCTGTCCAGCATCAGGTCATATTCTCACTGATCCTCCTAGACCTGACCAATCCATCAGAAAGAAAACAGGGGGTTGTTCAATCTCAGCTCAACCGTCCTCTGATGCAGCTGCCAGACATGCTTGGATGCCTTCTGTGTGGATATATTTATTGATACTATGTTCTGACTACAGCACATATATTTTGTTAATACATGGAGAAAAAAGAATGAGATATTACCCAGCTGAATGTTTATTTATCTTCCTCTCGGGTTCGCCTACTGCTGCCTGTATTTAATCCTGTCACCATACACTGAGCTGAAAACTCTATAACTCTATAGTTTCAGATTCACACCACACTATTACCACAAGTGATGTGATGCCGGGGACCAAAGAATAAAGCTTTCCCTCACAATACCTGTTGGAAATTTATTTTCAAATGGCTCAAAGATCAGATCACTGTTGAAGTGTGTGTCATTAAGAGAGAGATAAGAACAAATGAATATGTCACATACATTTAAGGTGAATTAGTTGATTTCCAAACATCAAACATTAAGTAACAAATAGCCTTTCATTTATTAATTACTCTGATGTTTCCTTATCATTGATGCTTCTGCACATAAACAGGACAAAGTCAGATTGCCACACTGCTCTGTTTCATAATGCCAGAGTAATTACAACCTACCACACAATGGTATCGACGGGTTTGTCCGAGACTGCACCATATTCTCAACTTGATAAAACTTTTCATAATGACAGTCTAACATCTGTTCATGTGATCATGGTTTACTGATTTAAACTTGTCACTGTAGCAACACTGGTTGTATAACTGTGGAAATTAGCCATTGACCTTTTACACAAATAGCAGGACATGAGTGTTGTAGAGATAAGTTGTAGAGCTCAGTCACATCAGTAAATCAAGCTAAAAATACTGGTTGTGGAGGAATCTGGTCACACTTGAATTAAACCTGAATCTATTAAAATTGATTTTATTTATATAGCTCCAAATCATAAAAAAGCCACTTCAAGTCACTTTATATAGAGCAGGTCTAGACCAAAGTCTTTACAGAATTATTTAAAAAGACCCAACAAATCTCTCCATGAGCAAGCACTTGGTGCCAGTGGCGCCTTTAAGAGGCAGAAACCTCAGACAGAACCAGACTCAGGGTGGGTGGAGCCAAGATCCCTGAATGGCTGGGCTTAGAGACCAAAGGAGGGTAGAGAGTGACATGGAAAGAGGGGAGAGAGAGAAAGAGAGAGGGTGGGTTAGAGAGAGAAGGAGAGCAGGAAGAAAGGCAGCACTATACTTTAAAAATACAAACAAAACATTCACATATAAATGTAATGTAAAAATAGCTGAAGAAGTGATAATATTAGTGATTAATAATTGCAGTTAATGATAACTTATTAGAAACTATTGGGGGGGAGGGTAAGATTAAGGATTAAGAAGCATTACCTTTCGACCACAAATAAAAACTAGAGCCTCACAAGACCAGATTGATAGAAGATAAAAACCTGGTCCTGTTACCATCATTGTCATAAGCTGGCACTTGCTGTTTGTTGCTCCCCTACCCCTCTAGTGCCACTTGCAGATCAAAGTCATCACTTATCCAGTGAAAGACATAATTTACCATCAAAGAGGTTCTTATCGATGGCCAAAGAGCAAAACCTCCAATCTGAAAAATTCACTCTTTTTTTCACACATTGATGGAATATAAAAAGCCTTCCTTGTTTTCATCATCCATACTGAAATCCACCAATTAGAAAATTCTGTAGATAAGAGGTTTTGCATCACAGCCATCCCTATGTATATTGATTATTCCTAGAGCATGTACCTTATTGATTACAACGATCCTCTCTTGACTTACGGCAAGTTAAAAGATATGGTTCAGAGAAGAAACAATTAAAGGTTCATGGTTCAGGTCCACATGTCTGGTAGTCTTATCAAAAGTCAATACATGTTTGATCTAACCATGACCACATTCTTGGTGCTGTCCAGTCCTGAGTTGTGGTCAGCCTTGAGACTGATCACCATTCTAGCTACTCTAGCTATCTTCAGTTTGAGTGCCATGTCACTGCAGTAAGCGTGTTGCGTCATTTCCGGTCACTGGTGGTTGTGCTGTGTGTTACCTCGTGTTGCTGTCTCTGCTATTCAGCTTGATTAATAGACAGTAAACTGTTATCAACTGTTACCAAACTTATACTTAGCTAAGAATTCAACCTCTTCTTCCTTTCCCTAAACTGTACATATGATTCTGTAGCTCCACTAATCCAATTAAATGATTAGCAATGCCCTCTAGCGCTCTCTCTCCACTCTCTCTTCCTCCTTCTCCTTCTCCCTCTCCAACTCTCCCTCTCCTGTCCTGTCCTGTGTGCTACATGTCTACTTACCCCTCTGCCTCCTTTTATAATAGTACTTGTTGTCATAGATGCAGGATGATGGCAGAAATGGAGGCGAGAATTAGTGAGTTAGAGTCGTGGCTCCGTACCTTAGCTAGCCCAGCTTATGCTAGTGTAGCTAATCGCAGCTCCTAGGGCAGCCGAGAAAGTTTCCTCCCCCCCCCAGCAGCTCCCGAGCAGCCGGGATCTAGTCAAGGCGGCTGGGTGACTGTCTGAGACAAGAGGTATAGTTGTAGGCAGCAGCCCCCGGTTCACCACCAACCAGTTCACGTTTCTAACAGGTTCTCCCCACTCAGCGACACATACACTGAAAAACTGACTCTAGTGATCAGCAATTCTATTCTGAGGAACTTGAAATTAGCGACACCGGCAGCCATAGTTAAGTGTATCCCGGGGGTCAGAGCAGGCGACATCCAGTGATATCTGAAACTGCTGGCTAAGGATAAGTGTAAATATGATGAATTTGCTATTCACGTTGGCAGTAACGACACCTAACTTCGCCATTTGGAGCTCACAAAGATTAACGTGGATTAGGTGTGTAATTTTGCCAAAATGATGTCGGACACTGTAGTTTTCTCCGGCCCCCTCCCCAATCGGACCTGTGATGATATGTATAGTCGCATGTCGTCATTCAACCACTGGCTTTCGAAGTGGTGTCCTGAAAACAATGTGGGCTACATAGAAAGCTGGAAGACTTTCTGGGGGAGACCTGGTCTGATTAGGAGATATACCTAGGAATCTGGTTGATTTTACTAGAAAGCTAAAACCCTGACAATCCCGAGTCGAGACCAGGAGGCAGAGTTTAACGCAGTTTAACACGCTCCTCTGCACCTCAGTCAGAGTGGTTACCTGCCAAGAATAGAATAGAGTCTCTGCCTATGCCAATATCTATGTGTAGGTCTACAGAAACTGTGTATGTCCCCCAACCACCCAAATTTAGAAAAGTTACTAAACCTAAATTAAAAAGAAGAGGAGATAAAAACTAAAACTTAATTGAAACTAAAACAACAACAAATTCGGTCTCAAATAATACTGCAACTAAATGCTGACTGTTGAATACTCGATCACTATCATCAAAATCTCTACTAGTCAATGATCTTATAACTGATTGTCGTAATGATTTATTTTGTATTACTGAAACCTGGCTGCAGCAGGATGAGTATGTCAGTATAAATGAATCTACACCCCCAACTCATGTTAATTTTCATATCCCTCGTACCATAGGTCGAGGAAGGGGGGAGGCTGCGACATTTCAGTCAAGCTTATTAATTTACCCTAGACCAAAATCTGGCTATATGTCTTTTGAAAGCCTCACTCTTAATCTTTCTCATTCAAACTGGAAAGTTGAAAAACCAGTTCTGCTAGTTACAGTATACCATCCACATAGTTTGAGGTACACACGTCATTTTCTCCAAAGTAGTAGAGATTCTTGTCCTCTCTTGAAAAATGTGTCTACTTTAGGTCAGACAAACCAAATTTGAACTGTGCCCCTCTAAAGGACATGCTCACCACTCGTCTCTGCTATATCTCTCCATGTATTTTTCTCAGGGGGAAGGAGAGCCATCCAAATTTTCATATGTTTTTAACTCACTCCCGTGTCCACATTTTACATCCTAGCAACAACAAAATACAGACAAAGCTTCAGACACTTATTGTAGCGCTCAGCGTCTGCTCAGTTTTCAGATAGGAGTTACCATTTTGTCACAAATTGAGCCAGAGTGAGAGGCTCGCCTAAATGAATTAACCTATTTTTTAATGGGACTCTGAGAAAGATGATGCAATCCAAGCTCAGACACACAGCTGCAATCAACGATGTAATCAGCCTCTCTAAGCAATGATGTCATCAGACTCCTGATATGAGAGCAGCTGATCAACTGTTACTCCTGACATTCACGCACACACATACGTACATACACAGACACATACACACACATACAGACAGACACGCAGACAAAAACACAGACAGATACACACATGCACAAACACACATATACAGACACGCACAGAAACACACGCAGAGACAAATATACAGATGCACACATACACATATACAGACACCGACAAACGCACGCACAAACAGACATACAAGTAGACACGCACACAAACAAACACAAACAAATATACAGACGCACACACACATACAAACAGACACGCACATGAACACACACAGAGACACAGACACATACACAAACACACACAAGCAGAGACACATATACACAGCTGACTCACACACATGCAGGCACGTTCACAAACACACACACGGAAAAATATACAAGCGCACACATACACGCAGGCACGTTCACAAACACACACACGGAAAAATATACAAGCGCACACACACACACACACACACACACACACACACATCGACACAAATATGCACACAGACACAAATTTACACTCAGAAACACACATGAAGAGACACAAACAGAAACACAGCAGACAGACACACATAACACACACGCACGCAAACACACACAGAGACAAATATACAGACGCACACTTACGCATTTATAGACACAGACGCACACACACACACACACACAGACAAATTTACAGACGCAAAAAGACACACAGTTATATACAGACAGGCACACAAAAACACAACCAGACACATACACACAAATACACACACAGAAACACAAACACACAAAGAGATGCAAATATACATAAAGACAGCCTTATACAGCCCTATTCATAAGCACACATACATACAGAAACACATAAACAAAAAACAGACACACATAAACCCAAACACACATAAACACACACAGCTGACACACACACTTAAACACATAGAGACACACACAAAAAAAAAACCAAAAAAACACAGAGACACAAACAAACAGCTGAATAACATTCTTAATATGGCCATCAGTTTGAATGATTTCTTCTCCGACTCTGACAAATCAATGTACTCATCCCTGACTCCTCTGATATGAGAGCAGCTGATCAACTGTTACTGCTGACTCCAGAACACACACACAAATGTACAGTCACACACACACACACACACACACACAGACAAATATACAGACACACACACACACACACACACATACACAGAGATAAATATACAGAAGCACTCACACACACACACACACACACACACGCACACGAACACACACATATACAGACACGAACAGACACACACACACACACACACGCACACGAACACACACATATACAGACACGAACAGACACACACACACACACACATACACAAACCCACAGAAACACACAGCTGACACACACACACAAACACACACAGACAAATATACAGACGCACACACATACACACACACACATACATACAAGTAGACATGCACACAAACACAGACAAATATACAGACACACACACATGTACAGACAGACACGCACATGAACACACAGAGACACAGACACATACACAAACAGAGACACATATACACAGCTGACTCACACACACGCAGGCACATTCCCAAACACACACACACACACATACTACCAGACAAGCACACAAAAACACAGACACAGACGCACACACACATCGACACAAATACGCACACAGACACAAATTTAAACTCAGAAACACACATGAAGAGACACAAACAGAAACACAGCAGACAGACACACACATAACAGACACGCATGCAAACACACATAGAGACAAATAAACAGACGCACATTTTAGCATTTACAAACACAGACGCACACACACACACACACACAGACATACAAACAGACACGCACACAAACACACAGACAAATATACAGACGCAAACACGCACACACAGAGACAAATATACAGACACAGACAGATGCACACACAAACACAGACATACAAGCAAACATGCAAACGAACACACACAGAGACAAATATACAGACGCACACATACACATATACAGACACCGACAGACGCGCACACACACATGGACAAATATACAGACACACACACAGAAACAAATATACAGACGCAAACAGACACACAAATACATACAGACAGGAGCACAAAAACACAGACAGACACACAAATACACACACAGAAAAACAAACATACACAAACAGATTCTTTTTTTTTGTAATTCAAGTTTTTATTTCTTTCATCTTTGGTGTTTGACAGGACAATACTTAACATGAGACAGCTTGTCCACATAGCATGCGGCAAGATTGACATAAAAGGACAGAAGTAAGACAGAGTGAGAGTGCCGCATTATTCTGTTGGTATAGGGGACATATCAGTAATTAGTTAGTTACATAGCTGGAAAGTGTATTCATGTGATAGGTGGGTACATGCAACATGTTGGATACAGTCAGGAGTAATTATTCAAACTTTGGGCTCGTCAGGCATTGTGACGAGAGACCAGAACAAGTCCCAAACTGGTGCCTTGGTCTTGTTTTTGTTGTTCATCCTGTTGAGCATGACTTCATATGAGGCTGTTTTGACCATAATGTTCATCCATTCTTTTATCTCAGGGAGTTTGTGTGTTTTCCACAGTCTGAGTATTGTCCTGGCGGCTGTTGTAGTCCCTGCCATGATTACAGAGAATTCTCCACTTGATACATTTTGTATATGGCTTCTATCTCCTAAAAGACATAGTCTGGGAGATAGTGGTATGTCTGTCCCTGACCAGTTGCTCAGATTGTCCAGGACTGATTTCCAGAAAGGCTGAATGACAGGGCACTCCCAGAGACAGTGTAGCAGAGTACCAATGTCTTTCTGACATTTCAAACACAAATTACTGTTCATTAAAGCTGCTCTGTGGAGTCTCTGTGGGGTCCAGTAATACCTGTGTGTTATTTTGTATTGTGTTAATTTCCCCTTTGCTTCCCTAATGTACTTCCCTTTGTTAGATATAATACTCTGCCATTCCTCTTCCGTCATTAGATGTCCCAAGTCTCTCTCCCATATTGTTTTCAGGCTCTGACAGCTGTCGCTGAGCAGTTGGTTTGTTGTTCTGTAAAAAATGGAGGCTCGGTGGTGTTCCGCAGGTAGCATGAAATAGTCCATGATGTGGTTTCCGTCCTTATACTGAGCCCTGGTTGTGATACGGTCTCTGATCTGTAGATACCTCCAAAAATGTTCTCTTCCCTGAAAGTTGAACTTTCTTTTTATATCAGAAAATGACATAAACACACCTTCCTCATATAGGTCAGCAATATGACATATTCCATTAATGTGCCATGCCTTCCAGTATATTGATGTCTTTCCAATCTTAATCATGGCGTTATGCCACAGAGAGGAATATGACTGTTTACAATGTGATAATTTATACATTTTATGTATTTTGAGCCAGATCTCTTTGGAGTAAGACATAATGGGATTATTTATATTATGAGACCACTGAGATAATAAATAAATAGGAGTGAAGGGGGATGACAGCTTATTTTCAATAGCAACCCATTCTAGCTGGTCGTCTTTGATCCAGTGTTTGGCTAATTTGGCAATTTCAAAGGATACATAGTATAGTCTCGGGTCTGGCAGTCCCAGGCCTCTTCTGTCTCTAGGAGAACACATTTTGCTAAGTTTAATTCTGGGTCTTTTCATTTCCCATAAGAATTATTTAATTATTGTATCATACTGTTTAAAGATCTCAGGAGCTACAGTTACTGGCAACATCATAAGCACATAGTTAGGCTTACATTATGGGGAAAGGTCAATGTGATAAAGATGGTGGTCTCACCACAGCTTAAGTTTCCCCCATTTATCCAAATTGGTTTTGATTTTTTGCAATAGTGGTTCTAAATTTAATGAAGGTATTGCTTCAACTTCGCAACTTAGTTTAATTCCCAGGTATTTCATCCCTTTGGGTATCCATTTAAAGCCAAAATTTGTCACTAGGTTTGAGTTACATAATCCAGATGCAGGCATAGCTTCTGATTTTGTCCAGTTAATTTTATATCCTGACAGTTTGGAGTATGATTGTATTGTATTCATCAGGTGTGGTATCGAGTTTGATGGGTCTTTTATCAGCATCAGAATATCATCCGCATATAATAATAGTTTATGCTCCTTCCCTCCTCCTTTCACCCCTCTGATATCTGCAGTAGTTCTGATGGCAATAGCCAATGGTTCTAGTACAATATTAAACAGTAACGGCGACAGAGCGCAGCCCTGGCGCGTGGCTCTGGTGAGGTTAAAAGGGGGTGAGATTACACCGTTTGTTATCACCGCTGCCTTGGGCTTTTTGTATATAGTTCTTATCCATTTAATAAAAGTTGGTCCAAATCCAAAATGTGACAAGGCTGCAAATAAAAATTCCCATTGAACTCGGTCGAATGCCTTCTCGGCATCAAGCGAGAGGGCAACGACCGGGTCTTTTTCTGTCCGGTTCAGCCAAATTAAATGTAGTAATCTTCTCATTTTATTGGTCGAGGACCTGTTTTTCATAAATCCGACTTGGTCAGAGTGTATAATTTTCGGCAAAGCTTTCTCCAGACGCGTAGCCAGGATTTTAGTAAGGATCTTACAGTCCAGATTTATCAAACTTAAAGGTCGGTAGTTAGCGGGGTTTATGGTATCAAATCAAATCAAATCAGATTTATTTGTATAGCGCCAAATCATAACAAAGTTACATCAAGGCACTTTACATATAGAGCAGGTCTAGACCAAACTCTTTATAAAATTATTTAAAGAGACCCAACAGATCCCCCCGATGAGCAAGCACTTGGCGACAGTGGCAAGGAAAAACTTCCTTTAAGAGGCAGAAACCTCGGGCAGAACCAGGCTCAGGGGGGGGCAGCCATCTGCCTCGACCGGTTGGGTTGAGAGAGGGAGAGAGAGAGAGAGAGAGGCACAGGGAGGGGGGGGGGCAAAGTTGGGTAGAGTAGGGAGAGAAAGAGAGCAGGAGGAGGGGATATTCAAACAGGTGTAGGCAGGAACATGATGCTGCATGAGGTTCGTAGGAATGATGCTGTATGGAATTCTTGAAGATGTGGGAGCAGCAGGCATTGCAGGAACATGGGATGGTGATGATTCATCACCTGCAGGATGAGGACAGGGAGAGAGAGGAGAGGAGCTGGGAGAGAGAGAGGAGAGGAACTGTGGGAGACAGAGACTTCGGGAAAACATGGTTAGTAAATGCAATGCACATGCTTGGAACTGAGAGAAACTGGGATTTCGGAGAAGCAGGTTGTTGGTATGACGGCGCATGCGAGGGGGGAGGGAGAGAGAGAGAGAGGTGCTCAGTCCTTCCCCCAGCAGTCCAAGCCTATAGCAGCATAGCTAAAGAGTAAATGAACTTTAACTTTTTAACTATAAGCTCTGTCATACAGAAAAGTTTTAAGCCTGGTCTTGAATATTGCTAAAGAGTCTGCCCCCCGGACCAATATTGGAAGTTGGTTCCATAGAAGAGGAGCCTGATAACTGAAAGATCTGCCTCCTGATTTACTCTCTGTCTTTTTTAGGTATAACTGATATTAAGGCCTCATTGAACGTTGGGGGGAGAGTACCTGTTTTAAAAGCTTCATTGTAAATCTCTTGCAATATTGGTGCCAGGATATCTATATACTGCTTGTAATATTCCACAGGAAAACCGTCGAGTCCCGGTGATTTCCCTGATTTCATACTTGCAACTGCAATCCTGATTTCATTCTCTGTTATTATATTATCAAATAGATCTACCTGTTCAGGTGGAAGTCTAGGTATTTTAATATTAGAGAAGAATTCTGTAAATTCTTCTCCTGTGGGGTTGATGTCGGATGTATATAGTTCTTTGTAGAATTGTTGAAAAACCTCATTCTTTCTTTTGCTGAGGAAACTATTTGATCTCCTTTCTTAATTGCTGGTATTACACTGTAGGAATTTTGTTGTTTTAGTTGTCTGGCAAGCAGCTTGCCTGTCTTCTCGCCTCCCTCATAAAACTTTGTCCCCAGCCCATAAAGCATATTCCACTTTTTTATTGTAAATTTCTTGAAGTTGAAACTTAAGCTTACATATATCTCGATATAATATCTCTGAAAAGTTTTCTGATAGTTTTATTTCCTGACTTCTGATTTCGGATTCCAGTTCCTTAATTCTCTTCATATCCTCTTTTTTCTCTTTAGATGAATGTGCTACAATTTTCCCTCTAATGTACGCTTTGGATGCTTCCCATTCCATTGCTTTCGAAGTTGCACTGCCAGCATTAATTTCAAAAAAAGATGTAAGATCGTCCTTCAGTGACGAGCTGACGGATTCATTCTGTAATAGAGATGTATTCATTCTCCATCTGCCTTTTTTCTCAGTGTCAGTATTTATATCAATGTTAAGCTCAACCGCTGCATGATCTGAGAGAGCCATTGCATTAATCTTGCAGTTAGCGACTTGTTTTATTATAGTGTTCGATATCAAAAACATGTCGATCCTGGAATAGGATTGGTGGCAATGTGAATAAAAGGTATATTCCCTGTCATTGTAATTTATTAATCGCCATATGTCCACCAATCCCACATCTTCACAGATCATATGAATTGCAGCTCTATCCTTAGACGTTGTTGGACCACTAAGTTTGCTCCTATCCAAAAAGGGGTCTGAGACTTGGTTAAAATCTCCTGCTAATATTATCTGGCCCTCTGTTTCACCCAGTGTCTTATTTACTTCATGGAAAAAATTCGGGTTTCCCTTGTTCGGAGCATAGATGTTGCAGAGCGTCATCTTAGTCCCATTTACCAGCGCCTGTATGCATATCATCCTGCCCTCATCATCTTTAACTTCCTTAAGTAAGATAAAGCTCAGGTTTTTATTCATCAGTATGATTACCCCATTCCGTTTACTAGAGAAAGAACTGTGAAAAATATGTCCTACCCAGCCCCGTTTTAGTTTGAGTGCTTCTTCTTTTGCAAAGTGTGTTTCTTGTAAAAAAGCTATCAGCCTTATTATGCTTCAGATAGGTCATTACTTTCCCTCTTTTTACAGGATTTCCACAGCCATTGATGTTCCAGTTTATGCATGTGACATAATTCCTAGTCATAGTCTATGTCTGAGAGAAAGATATCTTGTAAAATTCTAAATAATTCTATATTGTTTATGTCCCCTATTAATGCATCATGAGATCTCAATGCCTCACTTCTCTCCCTGTCAGTTTTGTCTGTCAACAGATTCAAATATAAAGAAAGACAGCCTTATACAGCCCTATTCATAAGCACACATACATACAGAAACACATATAAGGACAAAAAACAGACACACATAAACCCAAACAGATACACAAACACACAGAGCTGACGCACACATATAAACACATACATACACACACACAAAAAAAAAAAAACACAGAGACACAAACAAACAGCTGAATAACACTCTTAATATGGCCATCAGTTTGAATGATTTCTTCTCCGCCTCTCACAAATCAATGTACTCATCCCTGACTCCTCTGATATGAGAGCAGCTGATAAACTGTTACTACTAACATTTCTGTTAAACTGCAGAATACACAGATATACACAAATATAAAGACTCATACACATATATACAGACACGTATGTACAGACATACACAGACACACACACACACACACACACACACACACACAGACAGAGACAGGCACAAATAAATATACAGACATACAGACAGCCCTTCTCAGATTTTAGAATGGCGTCATAGGGGTCTACTACAACCCCCCCCCCCCATTTTTTTTTTTTTTCTTTTTGCTATTTTTGGATTTTTCAATCATTTTTATTCATAATAGCTAGATCGCTCGGAAGTCTTTATGTCTTTATCATTATTATTATTATTATTATTTCTTCAGGCCAGTCAGTGGGCAGACCGGAAAGGACCCACTGTTTTCCTCCTTGTCAATTTTAATTACATTGTTAACGTTTTGTCAACACATAAAAAAAAGATATCTCAACAATATGATCGGTTAAAATTTTAGCCATCGGGTTTAATCATTTCCTCTCCGATTCTGATGAATCAATTGTGTTTTTCGACGACAGCAGAAGACAAAACTATTCACCTGATTGTTTAGGCTATCTACTACTACGTGTGAAATCCGCCTAGATACAACCAGTCATACAATCATCCGATCGTCATTTGATTGGATAACCCGTTACAAGAGGACTCTGATTGGTCACTTGCTCTACCCTGGGATTTAAAACCCTTCAGCAGCGAGGCTTGTCCCCTTTGATCACATCAGTGGTAAGTGTATGTGTTTCTCTCTTCGGCTTTACTAGCTTAATAGCATTAGCTTATAATATTTCATGATATGAGAGCAGCTGATCAACTGTTACTACTGACATTTCTATTAAATTGCAGAACACACACAGAGACAGATATACAGATGCATACACAGACATACAGACGCGCATATGCAGATATACACAGACACACACACACACATACAGACAGACGGGCACACAAATACACACACAGAAGCACAAAACCACACTAACACAAAGAGACACAAATATACAGACAGACAGCCCTATACATAAGCACACATACAGAAACTCATATACAGACATACACAGACACACACACACACACAAACACAAACATATACAGAGAGACATGCACACAAGAACACAGCCAAACACAAGGAGACACAGACACACACACACACACATATGGACACGCACACAAAAACACAGACAGACACACACAGACACACAGGCACACACACAGAGACACACAAATACACACAGAAACACAAACACACACAAACAGATGAAAATATACAGAAAGACAGCCCTATACAGCCCTATTCATAAGCACACACATACATACAGAAACATATATAGACACAAACACACAGCTGACGAACACTATGACTACGGCCATCAGTTTGAATGATTTCTTCTCTGACTCTAACAGAAATGTCAGTCGTAACACTTGATCAGCTGCTCTCATATCAGAGGAGTCAGGGATGAGTACACTGATTTGTCAAACTGTAGAACACACACAAAGACAAATATACAGATGCACTCACGCACATATAAAGACACACACACATCACACACAGACAAATATACAGACGCACTCACACACATATACAGAAACAGAAAAACAAATATACAGACGTGCACACACACATATACAGACACAGACACACACACACACACACACAGAGACAAAAATACACAAACGCACACAGACACACAAATTTAAACACAGAAACACTAATAAAGAGACACAAACAGAAACACAGTTGACAAACACAGACACAGATACATACGCAGACACACACACACACACACACACACAACAGATAAACAGCACTTGTCAGTTTTTATAATAGTGTCAAAGGGTGAATGTTTAAAATAGATGTCTGAAATAAATAGATGTATGTCTAAAAACATACGTATATCTGTGTATATTCTCATTCATACAGGTCATAGTAATATCCGGCCAACAATTGAATCGAACGCAACTGAACTCAGGACTTAGGTTTTGTCAAAGACGTTTTGCCTCTTATCCAAAGGGTTTCATCAATTCGTAATGCCTCGGTCTGAATAGTCTGATGCGTACACTCACACACGTAGATATAAAAGCTTCTCGAATTCCGCCAAGTTGACGTCCTCATCCCGGCAGCAGCCCCCCGAGACACTCTCGAAATTTCTGCCAAGTTTATTTATTATTTATTCCGTCAAAATTTTCGGCACGTAACTAGTCCAACAATGTATACGTCAAAACGTGTGGATCGATTGATAATGGTGTGCTATCCCTTTTAGTGTCATGATTCCAATTTTTCCCAAAGTTATTCCAAAAAAACAGGCCAAAATTTTCCATAGGAAATGAATTGGAGCTTAATAAAAAACACCACAAAACTTCACCTCTTTTCTCAGTCACCTAGCTCCCTCATACCTGCATGTAGAAATGTCATTCAAACTTTAAAACGGAGGACAACTTGTACTTTTCCCAAAACACCAAACCGTTTTACATAAAAATTAAACTTTTCAAACTACAAGCGCTCAAAGGAGTAGTCCAAATCACTTTTTTGTCAAAGTTAGAGTGGAGCAGCTCGTCAACTTGAGTGAGAGAAGCATGAAAAAATATCCATCATTTTCATTTTAAACTCGAGCTCACGGCCAAACTATAAAAAGGAGACAAATAATTTTTTGTCAGAATGTAGACATAGGTGTTGGGATTCATAAAATGTTATTTTGAGAGGTGAGCTCTGCACAAAATTTAAATGGGGGGGCCCAAATCGCCAACAACACCTGTGTCTGTCCCAGTTAAACGTAATGTAATCCAACATTTTATTCAAAACAATCACCCTCTGTCTTCGCACTGTGCTTGCTCGCTCATTTTAAGAAGTTTCTGATTCAAATAAAGACTGTCAGAATCTGCCGGCTTTTCTGTCTCTCACAGTGTTTTCGCTTTTCGGACAGGAGCTACAGTTTTCTCACAATTTGCAGTAGAATGGGACCTGGTCAGAAGCCACTTTCTGGGGAGAGTTTGACTGCTCGACTAAGGGAATTCTCAAATCACCGTGGCAACCGCAGGTCCTGCTCTCAGCTCTGTGTGAACCTGTTGGAAATGGATCAAACCCACTCCTCTTTGGAGCCATACTGCTTTGTCATACTTTCTCACAGAAACATGATTCAAAGTTTAAATGGGTCACAGGACTTTGAATTCTGTTGATGGAAACAGGTTTTTCCATAGCATCTACAGTTATTACACAATCACAGTTTATGTTTTCTGAAAATGTCAGCCCTTCTCAGATTTTAGAATGGTGACACAGAGTCTATGTGTGTGTATGTGCTTTGTGGGTCTGCTCTTCCCCCCTCCCTCCTGTGGTTGGAGTGAACCTTTTGATCTCCTTGATTAGCTGCAACTGCTTTTTAATTACACAGGTACAAGGGTGTAGAAATGACTTTTGCATTGGGACAGACACACACATATGTATATACACATATATGACCGGAATTTTTTTGACATTAGCAGAAGTCCACATTAGCCTACAATACCCATGATCCCCTGCGACCATTTCATAGTGAAGACGTTATCTGAAGCTGTAACATAAGCTATTCGATTGACGTTGTGGTCACACGTCTGTCCCAGAGATATATGGACCTGTAGGGCTCTATAGTAAACATACTAATAGGTCTGTATGCAGCAGCAGCCTTGGGTGCTGCCGTGAGCCCCGTCCCAAAGCCCTCACAGCGGCATCTTCCCATAGGTAGTCAGAGCAGAGAGGAAATCCTCACCCCTCCATTGGGTCTTTAGTAAACATACTAGCAGGTCCAGCAACCTGTTTAAGATGACACTGCACCCCCCCAGGTTTTAATTCTATCTTCTCTGATTCTGAGAAATCAGTGGTGGTTTTGGACGTTAGCTGAAGGCTACACATGATCATCGGCGACCACTGGCATTGTGAAGAGGACAGCTGAAGCCATAACATAAGCTCATCAGTCGGTGTTATCGTCATTAGTGTTGCCAACTTAGTGTATTTGTAGTTAGATTTAGCCACTGTTTCTGGTGTTAATGGAGAGTTTCATGGTGTAAACTGATGTGAAAGTGCACATCGCTCTGCAGCTCTCAAAGAGCAACAGCAGCAGCGGGTGCTGCCGTGAGCCCCGTCACAAAGCCCTCACAGCACTCAGACTTACAGCGGCCTCTTCCCAAAGGCAGTCAGAGCAGAGAGGAGATCCTCATCCCTCCATTAGCATCCAAACTGCAAATGAATGAAATCTAATCCCACCCTGGATGTAAATGCAAAGTTAACCTGTGAAAAGACCTTTGGTAGTTCTATATTCTAACATTAAACAATACGGGACAAAATTGATTTTTCCTATGTAATGTGGCTCTTGACAAAGCATTAATTACAGTCATGAAATTATTCAGAGAAGTGATGGCCTGTTTCAATGGTAAAAAAGAAGAAAGAATCAACAAAAGAAAGTTCATTTATAGCTCTAATCACATTTAAGATGTTTTTTACTCACTTTTTGTCTCTCCCCTGGCATTAGACTCTCTGTACAGTGTCTATTACAAATACACGAATATGGTCAATAAATTATGCAAATTTATTGATTGACTGACTTTTCTTACTGAGGAGTTGGGAACACTGATCGTCACGCGTCTGTCCCAAACATATGGGCTAGTAGGGCCCTACTAAAAATACTAGTAGGTCCAACAGACAGTAATCACTCGTTGATTTCATTCGGACAGCGTTGGTGGCGCCAAGTGGGCGCGGAAGGTTGTTATGGTAATGTGCTGTAACGTGACTGTCAGAGTGGAAAATGCTATATGTTGTACATACACTCACAATACAAAAGTGTGTCTTATATGAGCCCTTTGTGAAAACTGGGGGGCGCTACGGTAACAATATAATGACATGTAATTTTTCCAAAGCAGAATATGATTGGGGTGACTTTTGAACACAGGAAAGTAAATGGGGTACTCATCCCGGCAACAGCCCCCGTGGCACTCAAAATTTCCCTGGAATTTTCTAGTTTACATTTTATTCCCTTGTTTTTAACTCTCATTGTAAAGCGTCTTTGAGTACTATGGTAAGCGCTATATAAATAAAATGCATTATTATTTTTATCAGCTCTTACATACATTAGCCAGTAATCTTCTACTGAATACAGCAACTCCTGAATCAACTGCAACGCCTATTTTACATTTGGAGTCATTCTCATCTTTGAATCTCTCAGAGCTAGCTTCTATAGTTCATCATTTGATTGATCAACCTGTCTATTAGACGCTGTACCGACTGGCTTCTTTAAAGTGATTTTCTACTTAATTGAGCTGTTCATTTTAGATCTGATCAGTTTGACCTTATCTTTGGGTTATGTACCCCAGACTCTCAAGACTGCAGCTATCAAACCTCAACGTAAAAAAACAAATCTTGATCCAGATGTTTTGGCTAATTATAGACCCATATCGAACCTTCTGTTCATTTCTAAAATCATCGAAAAAGCAGTTGCAAACCAATTATATGACCATATGCATAGGAATGGCTTGCTTGAAGAGTTCATCACAGCACAGAAACAGTTAAAGTTTCCAAAGATATTCTGATGGCTTCAGACAATGGATCAGTTTCCATATGTCTCCTGTTAGAATTTACTGACTGGACAGAGACTGGAACATGAAATTGGGATTAAAGGAACCGCACTAAGATGGTTCAAATCCTATTTATCAGATAGATATCAGTTGGTCCATGTTAACAATAGCTTCTCCTCATGCACTATAGCCAACTAAGGAGTTCCACAGGGCTCAGTACTTGGACCAATCCTCTTCACCCTATATAGGCTTCCTTTAGGCCATATTATCAGGAAACACAGTATCAAGTTTCACTTTTATGCAGACAATATTCAGCTGTATTTATCAATGAAGCCAAATGAAGTTAGTCAGATAGTCAGACTGTAGACATGTCTTGAAGACATAAAACTGTGGATGACCTGTAACTTTTTACTTCTAAATTCAGACAAAACTGAAGTTATTGTACTTGGCCCTAGGCTCCTCAGAGAAACCTTATCTGACCATCTGACCTCATTCTCTCCCTATTCTACCCAATTTTGCTCCCCCCTCTGTGTGTGTCTCTCTCTCTGTATCTCCCCCCAATCGGTCGAGGCAGATGGTCGCCCCCCCCGAGCCTGGTTCTGCCCGAGGTTTCTGCCTCTTAAAAGAAGTTTAAGAGACAAAGTGCTTGCTCATGGGGGTGATGACGCATTGCAACGATCTCACACCTTTACAGACTTTGGCTCAGTGGGAGCAGCATCCTACCCCCTGCTGCTGGGCCCCCTTTTCCTTGATCTCCATTTGGGACAGTTTCACACGGACTGATATTCATGAATGAATCTCTGGGAACCACACCTGGGATCAAGTCCCAGCTACTGAGACTTTCTTAAATGCAAATGCCCCTGACTGTAAATACCCCCCTTTTATTGCCTTTTGTTTCTTACCTTTTATCTTGCTGATATTTGCCTTTTGTTCATTGTTTGTTGTCACTGCTTTGATCCATCTGTATAAAGGTGTACCATTTCATTTGCTCTGGGTCAGCTCACCAGTTTGCCGGCTTACTTTAATAAAAACTCACTTGACCACAGCGGACTTCTGAACTGGATTTAACGTTTTCTTCAACAACTGTTGAGTCTGTTTAAATAATTTTATAAAGAGTATGGTCAAGACCTCCTCTATATGTAAAGTGCCTTGATATAACTTTTTTATGATTTGGCACTATATAAATAAATCTGATTTGATTTGATTCTATTTGATTCTTCAAGACACCAAAATAAACTCATTAACTTCAGTTATCCAGTCAGTCAGTGGTTGGATAAATCACACAGATAAATATCTCTGACCTCTAATGACTGTGGTTTGCTCGCAGATTTTAGCACACAAAGATCTGAAGTCTCCAACACAGCGGTACATTGACAGCAAGGTGGTCCGGACACAAACAGAGGGAGAATGGCTGTCATTTGATGTCACAGAGGCAGTGAGTGAGTGGCTCAACCACAGAGGTGGGTATGTTTCTTCCCTCCTTCATCCTTACAAAATGTTAATTGGTGACATCACCTTGACCTGACACTAGTTTTTCTACAGACAGAAACAGTGGATTCAAGATCAGCCTGCATTGCCCCTGCTGCACATTTGTTCCATCAAATAACTATATTATTCCCAACAAGAGTGAGGAGTTGGAGGCCCGGTTTGCAGGTAACTTAATTCCAATAGTTAAGTTGTTAAAGTCTGGTCTGCATTTTAAGAAACTCTATGAAACAAAACAAAACAAAAAAAAAAACTCCACAGTAATAAACAGTAGGTGATGTAAACAAGCCCAAGCCCACATAGTATGTGAATGGTACATTTTTCTCCAATGTTTACACACTAAATTGAAAAACTTTAAGCTATTTATTTGTCTGGCTTGTGTGCCACAATTTCTAGCCGTAAAGAGCCATTTTATTCAATGGATATGTAAGCTTTAATGAGTTTGAAGGTTTAGTCCATATGTGGACTTAGAAAGTCCAGTTTTCAGAAAATGAGCTTAATTGATTTAGTAGACTCAGAGGTTTGAAGGAAACTACAGCTGTTTCAGGGAATCACTGAGCATTGAAACACAGCTTACTGTTCTTTCTGAAATTGACAGGTATTGATGACAGCTTCATTCATGGCAGTGACCTGAAGGTGTTTAAGACACGGCGGCACAGTGCCCGGGCTCCACACCTCCTGCTCATGCTGCTGCCTTCATACCGACTGGAATCCCAGTCTCAGACCCAGACCCAGCACAAGAACCATAGATCCAAAAGAGCCTTGGATGCTGCCTACTGCTCCAAGTACTGACCTGCAGTCCAGAAACACACTCTCTCACACACAAATTGAACTGAAGTCTGCTTCAGGTGTATGGAGGTGTCAGGATATCCTCCTGTTGTTCCATCCAGGTTTCAATGTACTCTTAAGTATTCAAGATACTGTCAGGCCGAGACAGAAACAGGACTCAGGTGCAGAGACTTTCGAGTAATATTGACTTTAATAGGTACACAAAGATCTCAAATCCAAGTGACAAAGCAAAAGGCTATGCAACTTTAACTTCAGGAGATCTACACTAAACTAGACAATCTAACTCCCGGGGGAGGATTAACACTAACTAGATGAAAACAAAAGATTAACACAAAATGCTCCGAAAGGAGGAAAACTTGACTAAGGAAAATAGAAAAGAATCCATTCACGCAAAAGGCGGAGGATGAAATAGTCTAATAAAATACAGAACTGAAAATCACTCTGAGTGAGGAGAAAACAAAAGAGCTATGAATAAGCTAACTAGGCTCAACGCTAGACACAAAAGGTAACAACAAAAAAATCGCTCTTGAAGAGGAAAACAAAAGGCTATGAAAACAGGCTATGAATATCAAAATTTACAAACAAAAAAATCACTCGATTCGAGGACAATGCTTACTATGAAGTCAAAGGCTGTGGGCATGAAAAGGGGAGCTCTGGTGCAGGACAAGGACGATGACACTCTGGCACAGGACAAGGGGAACACGGACTATTTAAACACATGAAGGGAAATGGGAAACAGGTGGAGACAATCGGTAATCACGGTGGACGGACGGTTGACACATGAGGAAGGGCAAGTGCTCTGAAACGAGAGGAGGGTTAGATTTTTCAAAATAAAACAGGAAATGATGAGAGAAAAACAAAACCAGGACAAGACAACCTCACCACGGTGTGACAGATACATAACCAGGTAGCACTGGGGTGCATCATCAGTGTCGTGAACTGGGGTCGTAAGGTGTTTCAGGTCTCACAACATACCCCCTCACCCAGGTGACCCAGCCAGGGTTGATCAGGCCCTGACCTGCGCCCCAGAAACTACTCAAATGAGTGAGAACCTTGCAGAAAGAATGTCCTGCAAATCCTGTACAGCCAACTTCTAGGGCTCGTAGAATGTTTTCCAGCCTCTGCCCCTGCACTGTATTTGGCGCACTTCCTCTCATTGGCCTCCTCAGTGCGCTTTTCCCAAAGCACTGTCAGTTTCAGCATGATCAGGTGTTTTTGGGCCTCCGAGGTCATGATCATGTCTGCACGGAGTGAAGTTACCACAGTGTGGTGTGGGAATGTCAGCCATTTCCCCAGATCATCCTGCAGCTGCCAATCAGAGACTGTGTTGAGGAGGCCTGTTGTTGATGTTGCCTGAGTCTGGGGTTTTTCTCATGCAGGTTGATGAAGGTTACTGCTTTATTTGGTGCATGGGGCTGTTTCCCAGTGTTAATGGCTGACACTAAACTCTCAGCAACTGCCTTAAGCACCTGGTCATGTCGCCAGTAATAGCAGCCATCTGCCAGAGCCTTTGGGCAGCTGCTGAGGAGAGTTCTAATGAGCCTCTTCCAGAGCAAAGTCGACAGGAGGTGGTCTCACTCTTTCCCCAGATGTGGAGGTTTGTTGGGCTTTGCAAGTTGTCGTAGACTGCCTGCACCAAGAACCAGACTCCAAAGAAATCTGCCTGCATAATCTTTGAACAGGTGATCCTGCACTGCAGTGTACTCTCCCATCTGGTCCACGCTCCCTGCTGCCAGAGTCCCACTCGCTCTTCCTCTATTCAGTTCTATTGTCTAGAACTGGTTGATGTTTCTTGAGTTCTCCTCCTTGGGGATCCAAACTCACTCGGCACACCTCCACTGGTCAGCAACTCTCCCTCTTCACCATTTCACCTTCAAGATCTTCCAGAGGTGCTAGAGAAGCTCTGGGCAGTGCTTATAGACAAGATAGGGTACACCACTGAGACCTGGGGTAGATGCTGATCGAGCTGCCTTGATGACCTCTTCTTCTCCTTTAGACCTGGTTCCTTCTGATTGAACTGTGTTTTTGGGGTCATGGGGTTGATTATGGGCCGAATGAGCGCCTAAATCTTGCCCCCCTCCCCCCGCTGGATCACTCAAGGTGTCTTGGAGCAAGTGATTCACTTCCTCTGTTGAACTCTCAAGGCGACCGACCACTGTGCCTGTCTCCAAGCATTTGTTTTGTAAAGCCAAAAGGGTTGGAAATGAAGGCTGCTCGTTTCCTGGTTCTTTTTCTACCCTGCCTCCTGTGCCACTCTGCTCTGCGAAGGACCATCAGCTTCTTCAAATCAAATCAAAATCAAAATTTTGTCGCGTTTCTTGAGGGCACAAAGCTCCTGACGCAGCTGGTGTACATTGAGTCAGGTGGGAGCCTCGGTCACCATACAACAGAGAGAAAGTCAGACAGGTCAGATATAACTCAAACATTCATCCCAGTTAAGGTTGAAATTATGTTCAGCTTTGACCTAGACTCTCCTGCCTTAGCTGACTGTGACACAAAAGAATTCGTTTCACGCTGAGGTTTAATTCTGGTTCAGTTCTGTGATGATTCCATCAATCATCCAAACGCATCTTAGTACCTCCAACCTCTGGGTCTGAGATATGAAGCCAGCAGTGAAGAGCTAAACCTAGATTTCTTCTACAGACCAAAAGAGTTTAGCTCCAACAATGAATCCCCTTAGACCAGTGGTTCTCAAACATTTTTGGTTATTCACCACTTTGAACAAGGGAGAATTTTCAAGCCCCACCTGCGCCCATTGCCCCAACAAAAATCCTGACAAATTGCACGTTTTTGAATTTATTGAACAAGAAACAAGTAACACTATATTTCATAATAAATCAAAAATCAATAACTAAATTAAACAATTCACTTGCATAAAAAACAATAGTAAAAGTACAGTAGTCATAAATACAGGAAATAATGAAACAGTATTTGCAATCTGTGCAAATAAGCTTAACAAAACAAAAAAGAAAATGCATTTTTTTAAGGCAGGTGAGCAAGTTAACTTAATCCCTTCATTCGTGGGAACAATGAGCCTGTTTTCCACTGAACATCTTTTCAAAACAGGGTTGCAGGCTTGATACTGCCACTCTTAAGTCATGCTCAATGTTGAGCTGAGATCTGTACTTGGTTTTCAGTGAAGCAACAGCTGAAAAGCCCATCTCACAGAGATATGACGTGGCAAAGGGAAGAAGAATGCACACAGCTCTCTGCCCGATGAGTGGATACTCCCTCTCCACTCCAATCCAGAATTCACTGAGAGTCTGAGCTGCGAACCTCAGCCTCAGTTTGGAGTCAGGTCATTTCAATAAACTGGCCCTCTTCAGCAGAGCTGAAATGCTGCAAATATGATATAAATATGATATAAATTAATAGGATTACTTTATTTGTCATTACATAATAAACACAAAGAAATCTGTTGAACAAAATTCCATCACAGTTAGGAAGTATAACATAATGCATGTACAAGATATCAGGATCAATAAAATGTCAAAATACCAACCTGCTGCACTGAATGGATCCATAACCCAGGCATACTGAGCGCTGTTGTTCGGAAAGTATTTTTGAAACAGTCCTTTCAGGGAAGAGATTTGCTGCTTAATACATTGGATCACTGGCTCCAGAATCAGTGGTTTCAGCAACTTCACTCAGGTTCTCAAAGACATCTATGTTTTGTTGATCAAGACACCTGCCCCATGCCTCCAGCTTTCGAGAGAATGCAGTGATCTTGTCTGCCAGGTGAGGTAAGTGCTTGTCTTTGCCTTGAAGCTAAAGTTTTAATTCATTCAGCTTGCCAAACACACCACTGAGATAGGCCAGCTTCAACAGAAATTGCTCATCACTGAACTTGCTTGCAGCCTCATACATGCGCTCCTCCTCCAAAAACATATGAATCTCTGCTCTAAGCTCAAAGACACGTGACAACACTTTGCTGTTTCACAGCGAAGCAAAGTGGCTCTCCAGGGTCAAAGTTGTATGATCAGCTCCCATCTCCTCGCAAAGTGCAGAGAACAACTTTCAGGGGTCGCATTTTGATGAAATTTACAATGCCCACAACCTCTGTCAAAACTTTGTTTAGTTTGGGGCTGAGCTGCCTTGATGGCAGCGCTTCCCTGTGAATGACACAGTGCGTCCAATGCTCATCTGGCGCAACCCTCTTGACAAGTGCCTGCAGCCCTTTTCTTGTCCCTGCCATGGTCTGTGTGCCATCAGAGCATATGCCCACACAATTTTCCCATTTCAGGTTGTGTTGTTTGAAGAAGCTGTCCATGATCTTAAATAGCTCATCAGCTGTGGCTCTATTATGTATGTATTTGCAAAACAGCAAATCCTCGCACAGTGACTCGCAGTTTACAAAGCACATGTATGAAATGAACAAGCTGTCTTTATTGCTATCAGTAGCTTCATCCACTTGCAATGCAAAACAACTTTCTTTTATTTTTTCTACGAGTTGATCTTCAAGATAATTTGAAATGTCGCATATACGTGTTGCAATTGTGTCATTTGAGAGGGGGATAGTTTTCAGTTTGGCTGTGCTTGTCTCATCCATCATAACTGTCACCATGTCCCGAGCAGAATCAGCTGCTCAGCTGTTATATGTAACTTTTTGCATTGCGCGATTCGGTATGCAACTTTGTATGAGGCCATTTGTGCTTGGCAGGTAACTGATGCAGTCTTTACCATGCGTTGCTCCTGCTGTCGATATTCTGCCAGTTTTCTTTTAAAGAAATACATTGGCTTGGTAACTTGACTGGGGTGTGTTGTCTCCAGGTGTCTCCTTAATTTGTTAGGCCTCATGCTGTCTGCTGCTGATGGCTTTAGACACAGAACACACATGGGTCTCTCCTCTGCCCCCACCACTGCTACCGTGAATCCAAAACCAAGATAGCTTTGGTCATATTTTCTTTTTGGTTGGCTTTTTGGTTGACTTGGCCCGTCTTGTGTGTGATGGTGCTGGCTCACCAACTTTTCAAATCAAATCAAATCAAAATCGGATTTATTTGTATAGCGCCAAATCATAACAAAGTTACATCAAGACACTTTACAAATAGAGCATGTCTAGACAAAACTCTTTATAAAATTATTTAAAGAGACCCAACTGATCCTCACATGAGCAAGCACTTGGCGACAGTAGCAAGGAAAAACTTCCTTTAAGAGACAGAAACCTCGGGCAGAACCAGGCTCAGGGGCGGCGGCCATCTGCCTCGACCGGTTGGGTTGAGAGAGGGAGAGAGAGAGAGAGAGGCACGGGGGGGGGGGCAAAGTTGGGTAGAGTAGGGAGAGATAGAGAGCAGGAGGAGGGGATATTCAAACAGGTGTAGTCAGGAACATGATGCTGCATGAAGTTCATAGAAATGATGCTGTATGGAATTCATGAAGATGTGGTAGCAGCAGGCATTGCAGGAACATGGGATGGTGATGATTCATCACCTGCAGGATGAGGACAGGGAGAGAGAGGAAAGGAACTGGGAGAGACAGAGACTTCGGGAAAACCTGGTTAGTTAATGCAGTACACATGTTTGGAACTGAGATAAACTGGGATTTCGGAGAAGCATGGTTGTTGGTATGTCGGTGCATGCAAGGGGGAGAGAGGGAGAGAGAGAGAGGGAGAGGGGAAATGGAGAGGGAGAGAGTGAGGGGAGAGGGAGAAGGACAGGGATAGAGAGAAAGAGAGGGGAGAGAGAGAGAGGGAGAGAGAGAGAGAGAGAGAGAGAGGTGCTCTGTCCTTCCCCCAGCAGCATAGCTAAAGACTAAATGAACTTTAACTTTTTAACTATAAGCTCTGTCATACAGAAAAGTTTTAAGCCTGGTCTTGAAAATTGCTGAAGAGTCCGCCCCCCGGACCGATACTGGAAGTTGGTTCCATAGAAGAGGAGCCTGATAACCGAAAGATCTGCCTCCCTATTTACTCTTGGAGACTCTAGGAGCCACAAGTAAACCTCCATTTAGAGAGCGGAATGGCCTACTAGGACAGTAAGGAACTATGAGCTCTCTGAGATATGATGGAGCTTGGCCAGTAAGAGCTTTATATGTTAGGAGAAGGATTTTAAATTCTATTCTGAATTTTACTGGCAGCCAGTGAAGAGAAGCAAAAACAGGAGAGATGTGATCCCTTTTCCTAGTTCCTGTTAATAGTCGTGCAGCAGCATTCTGAATCAACTGAAGGCCTCTCAGAGATTTGTTTGGACATCCAGATAATAATGAGTTACAGTAGTCCAGCCTAGAAGTTACAAATGCATGGACTAGTTTTTCTGCATCCTCTTTTGTGGTCCGTGTCACAAATTTATCCATATTGCTCACAGGAGCCTGCTGCCTCGTTGTGTAAAAGTTTGTTTATTGTTCCGCTGCAATTCGCATGCCGACGTCAGTCATTATTTCTGCACTTTAGTTCCACGTTATATTTTTCCCCTATCTAATGCTGTCTAATAATTTAATGGTCTTTTATTTTAAGTTACATGTAGACTATCCATTATTACTTTGTTTGTCTGTAGGTGTTTTGTTTAGAATGATCTTTATTGTCAATAAAGAAAGGCATTTAAGAAGATAGGCATGAAATTGAAAATTTCATCCCATTTGTTGCGCCCCACCTGTCATGTCTCCATTCCCCATCAGGGGGGCGGGTCCCACACTTTGAGAAGCATTGCCTTAGACTCAGTACTTTACTACAGAAATGAACATGTTTACAGCGTGGCATAAGTAGCAGTTTTGATTTGACTTTCTGTAACCATTGGCCTCTTTCAAGACAACTGTGAAGGGAGGAATTGTATATAATTCACCAGTTTTGTTGATGCTTACCATTAAATCAAATTAAATTTATTCATACAGCACCAAATCATAAAAAACTCTTTATGGAGTTATTAAAGAGACGCAATAAATCCCTCCATGAGCAAACACTTTGTGACAGTGGCAAGAAAAAACTTCCTTTAAGAGGCAGAAACCTTGGGCAAAACTAGACTTAGGGAGGACAGCCATCTGCCTCGACAGGTTGGGTTGAGCGAGAGAGAGAGAAAAGGCGGGGGTCGGGGGAGAGAGAGATGGAGAGAGAATGAGAGCAGAAGGAGAGATGCAATAAAAATGCAAGCAAATCATACAGATGGTAATGAGTGATTGCCATCTCATGCCACTAAATGTGCACTGGTGAATATTAGCAGTAAGTGAAAATAGGGTTTTTAGCATTGTAGTGTGTAATGCTCTCCTGGACTAGTTAAAGTGCAGAAACGCACATCCAACTCATTGACTCTTTCCTGCATTTATGATATATAGAAGATGTTTATCTGAAGATGCTGTGGCTAAATTTAAAGAGAACATTCGGTCATAGTTTGCAGCAATGCCATGTCTAAATTCAATTGAGGATTTCTCCCGTACACAGTTTGATGACCTTGTGATTAACACTATGGCCACACTGTGTTCAAATCTTGATGATGCTGCCCCTCTCAAAAAGAAAGTAACAAAACAGAAGAGGCTGGCTCCGTGGATAATTTCAAATTCGTGAATTAAAGAAGACGTCACAGAAATTAGAAAGAAAATGGCGTTCCAGCAACTCAGAAGAGTTTCACCTAGCCTGGAAAGATAGCTTAAAAACTCTCTGCAGTGCTAGAAGCTCATAATACTCAACACTAATAGAAAAAAACAAGAACAACCCCAGGTTTCTCTTCAGCACTGTAGCCAGGCGGACAGAGAGTCATAGCTCAACTGAACCACTGATTCCCTTAGCTCTCAGAATCAATGACTTTATGGGCTTTTTTACAGATAAAATTATAACAATCAGAGAAAGAATTCATCAGATCTTACCTACATTAGCAAATAATCTCCTACTGAATTCAGCAACTCCTGAATCAACTGCAACGCCTATTTTACATCTGGAGTCATTTTCATCTCTGAATCTCTCAGAGCTACCTTCTATATTTCATCATCTAAACCATCAATCTGTCTTTTAGACCCAATACCAACTAGCCTCTTTAAAGAGATTTTCTACTTAATTGAGCCGTTCATTCTAGATCTCATTAATTTGACCTTATCTTTGGGTTATGTACCCCAGACTCTCTTTTTTTACGTTAACCAACTTAAAAAAACGAATCTCGATTCAGATATTTTGGCCAATTATAGACCCATATCGAACCTCCGTTCATTTCTAAAATCATCGAAAAAGCAGTTCCAAACAAATCATATGACCATCTGCATAGGAATGGCTTACTCGAAGAGTTACAGTCAGGATTTAGAGCTCATCACAGCACAGAAACAGCGCTGTTTAAAGTCTCCAATGATATTCTAATGGCTTCAGACAATGGATCAGCCTCCATACTTCTCCAGTTAGATCTTATTGCTGCATTTGACACCATTGACCATAATATTTTATTACAGAGACTGGAAACATGAAATTGGGATTAAAGGAACTGCACTAAGATGGGTCAAATCCTATTTATCAGATAGACTTCAGTTTGTTCATGTTAACAATAGCTCCTCCTCACATACTATAGCCAATTATGGAGTCCCACAGGACTCAGTACTTTGACCAGTCCTCTTCACTCTATATCTGCTTCTTTTAGGCAACATTATCAGGAAACATAGCACCAATTTTCACTGTTATGCAGACGATACTCAGCTGTATTTATCAATGAAGCCAAATGAAATTACTCAGATAGCTAGACCACAGACATGTCTTGAAGACAAAAGTCTGGATGACCTGTAACTTTTTACTTCTAAATTCAGACAAAACTGAAGTTATTGTATTTGGCCCTAAGCACCTCAGAGAAACCCTATCTAATCATCTAATCAGTCTGGATGGCATTACTTTGGCTTCCAGCTCCACTGTAAGAAATCTTGGAGTAACTTTTGACCAGGACATGTCCTTTGTCCCACATATAAAACAAGTCTGTAGGGCAGCTTTCTTTCACCTGCGAAACATTAGGATAATCAGAAACATCCTGTCTGAAGAGGATGCAGAAAAACTAGTCCATGCATTCGTTACTTCTAGGCTGGACAACTATAACTCATTACTGTCTGAATGTCCAAACAAATTTCTGAAAGGCCTTCAGTTTATTCAGAATGCTGCTGCACAAGTATTAACAGGAACTAGAAAAAGGGATCACATTTCTCCTGTTTTAGCGTCTCTTCATTGGCTGCCGGTAAAATTCAAAATAGAATTTAAAATTCTTCTGTTAACATATAAAGCTCTTAATGACCAAGCTCCATCATATATCAGAGAGCTCATAGTTCCTCACTGTCCTAGTAGGCCACTCCGCTCTCGAGATGGAGGTTTACTTGTGGTTCCTAGAGTCTCTAAGAGTAAATTGGGAGGCAGATCTTTCAGTTATCAGGCTCCTCTTCTATGGAACCAATTTCCAGTATCAGTCGGGGGGACGGACTCTTTAGCAATTTTTAAGACCAGGCTTAAAACTTTTCTGTATGACAGAGCTTATAGTTAAAAAGTCAAAGCTCACTTACTCCTTAGCTATGCTGCTATAAGCTTAGACTTCTGGGGGAAGCACTGAGCACCTCTCTCTCTTTCTCTCTCTCTCTCTCTCCCTCTCTCTTGCATCTAACCAATCAAGCACTAACCATGTTTCTCCCAGTTCTAACCATGTGTAACCATGTACTAACCATGTTATCCGCAAAGTCGCTGTCTCTCCCAGCTCCTCTCCTCTCTCTCCCTGTCCTCATCCTGCAGGTTGGGAATCATCACTACCCCATGTTCCTGCAACGCCTGCTGCTCCCATATTTCTATGAACTTCATACAGCATTATATGTTTCTGCCCGCACCTGTTTTGAATATCCCCTCCTCCTGCTCTCATTCTCTCCCTACTCTACCACCCCCTCCCCCATGTCTCTCTCTCTCTCTTCACCCAACCAGCCGAGGCAAATGGCTGGCCCCCCTGCCCCGGTTCTACCTGAGGTTTCTGCCTCTTAAAGGAAGTTTTTCCTTGCCACTGTTGCCAAGTGCTTGCTCATGGGGGGGATCTATTGGGTCTCTTTAAATAATTTTATAAAGAGTTTGGTCTAGACCTGCTCTATATGTAAAGTGCCTTAATGTAACTTTTTTATGATTTGGTGCTATACAAATAAATCTGATTTTATTTTATTTTGATTTGACATATACCATTATCACTAAAGGAGGCAGAGGAGTAACTGAGCATGAAATACACAGAGCAAGAGAAAGTGAGAAGAGGGAGAAGGAAAAAGAGAAGAGAGAAAAGGAGAGCCAGAGCATGCCATTGCTTATTGCTAAGCAATCAGAGCTAAGGAATCACCTACATGGTTTAGAAATTAGTGAAAATGAAATGCTTAGCTAACCGTGAGTTGAATGAAAATTAACTGTCAACAAGTCTGAATGAGTGATTGGAAATGACATAAGACTCTTACCGCCAGGTGAACAGATATGATGCTAGACGCTAGATGCTGATTCTGGACCGGTGTACGGTAAAGGGGCTACCCTGACCTCTGTCCAAATCCGCTGGTAGCATTGGAGGTGGGCTTGGACTGACAGAACTGCCACTTCTTGCTCTTGAACTTGGAAAAGAGGTGGTTGAAAACCAAGGTCTACAGTGAAGGGGGTCGTGCCTTTAGCAGAGTTTGTTAGTGTATTGCGTGTATACTCAATCCAGGGCAATAGGGAACTCCAGGAGGATGGGTGTCTGGAAGTCATGCATCGACGTGCTGTCTCCAAGTCCCGATTGGCCCACTCTGTCTGCCCTTTAGTCTGTGGATGATAACCTGATGAGAGGCTGGCTGGGGCACCCAGCGTTTGATAAAAAGCCTTGCAAACTTTGAGGTGAATTGTGAACCACAGTCTGAAGCCAGTCAGAGGCGATCCCATGTAAATAAAAAACAATATTGACCAGGAGGTTCACAGATTCTGTGGCTGAGGGGAGTTTGGGGAGTGGAACAAAGTGAACACATTTAGACAATCGGTCCACTATCGGTCCACTATGAAAATCACCTTCCGAGATGGATAGACCAGTGACATAATCCATGGCGATGTGAGACCATGGTTGCCATGACCCAGGAAAGGGGTGCAGGGAGCCAAGCAGGGGTTTGGTTGGAGGACATGCTACCTGCACTGATGGAGCAGGCCTTGATGAACATGTGAATATCTTTAGACATGGCAGGCCACCAGAAGCGCTAATTAATAAATGCCAGTTTTGATTAACTCCGGAGGGACAGGCAATTGCACCTACTGACTTTCCTGGGAACGGACGAATCTACGGACAAAAGGCAATTTGAAGGGCAGTTGCCTGGGTCGGGTTCAGTTCTTTCTTCCTCTCTTACTAAGGTCTTGATCTCCCTGATTATGGAGGAGACCCTTTCTGAGTCCGTCTGACAGGAATGGGCATTAGGAGTGAGGCTTGGTGTTACAGGATCCAAGACGATAAATGATGATGAAGTTGAATCTGCCCAGGAAGAGCACCCAGTAACTCTCGATCACCCACATCATAGTTGCCAGCAGGTTAGAGTCTAGGAAAGACAAAGGCACACGGGTGAAAGTTTTGGTCGGAAGGAGGCTGTTGAGAGAGGACAGCCCCTACCTCTATGTCCGTGGTATCCTACAAACTGGAGAGAAGGATCAGGGTGAATGAGAATGGGGCAGTAGTGAAAAGTGGGGGTGAGTATAGTGAGAAGTGAGGCAAGCCTACTGAAGTCCTTGATGAAACTCTGGTATAAGTTAGAGAAACCCAGGAACTGTTTCCTGTAATTGTTTCCGGGAACCTGGTTTTAAAATAAAGCGCAGAAAGTAAACAAATCTGACATGAAACTGTCAAATTTCTCAATCTTAACAAATAACTTATTTTCCAGTAGTCTCTGTAGCATCAACCTAACAAGCTGGACATGTTACTCCATGCCTTGTGAAAAAAATTATGACATCATGAAGCTAAACAAAAGTACATTTGTTCAACATGTCTCTGAGTACATCATTCACAAGGACTTGAAACGAGGCAGGAAGATTGGTGCGACCAAAGGGCGTGACTAAGTCTTCAAAATGTCAGAGTGGGGTATTAAATGTCGTCTTCCACTCATCCCCCTCCCTAATGCGGATGAAATGGTAAGTGTTGTAGAGATCCAGTTTAGAAAACACACTAGCGTGATGGATGGGCTCAAAAGCAGGGTCAGTGGTAAGCATTGTGGAGATCCAGTTTAAAAAACACACAACACATAAAACAGACTCTCTCAGGGGCAAAAATTCTGAATTTGATTGAATAACAGCTCTGTTAACCTGGCAAATAGAAAAAAAAGCTGCCTCAAAACAATCTGACCATTAGCAGGTTGATCAAAAATTGTGTATCTCATCAGTAAAACCAGATTCAAGTTAAAAATAGGCAGCATGGCGGCATAGTGGTTACCACTGTTGCCCCACAACAAGAAGGTCGCGGTCTTGGGGTCTTTATCTGCAGAGTTTGCATGTTCTCCCTGTGCTTGCGTGGTTTTCCTCTGGGTGTTCTGGTTTCCTCCCAACATCCAAAGAACGTTAATTGGTGACTCTAAATTGCCTGTAGGTGTGAGTGTGAGTGGTTGTTCATCTTTGGCTGTCTCTCACCCAAAGTGAGCTGGGATTGGCTCCAGCACCCCCATGACCTGGAAATGGATAAGCACTACAAATGGGTGAGTTGCACTCCCACACTGAGCTGCCCGGTAGCAAAGTAACCCCACCAATGTGCTCCTGGTCTGGCTCATAAAATACTGTTTGCTGTAGGAACACTTGAGACCATTGAAAAAGATATTTCCCACGAGCCCCCAACCACACCAGAATACCTGTCAGGTGTGGGGATGAAGGGTTCTCTAGTTGGGAGGGCGCAAGGCAGCTGAAGACTGGGGGCAGCAACTTCAGGAAGAGAAATCTCAGAGGCAACAGTTCTGTTGGGAGGGGGGAAAAGGGGTGCCATTTCTTCTAGATAGGCCTGAATCTGAGCAAGGATGGTTGCAAGTGTCTGAAAAGACACCAATCCCTCCAATTCCCTGGAGAGCCCGGGACTGTTGGCCAAGAAGACTCCTCTGAGCTGCTAAGGCTTGATGGAAGGCAGCTGGGTCCCCTGGGTCCACATGGCCAGATTGTTCTGTCATGTTACAGTATAATCAGGACCCAAACACAGACAGAGACAGGGGAAGGTGAGGTGGTGTTTATTGATGACCAGTAGAAGGTTGGTAAGGGGGCTCCAGGATAGTGATGGGCGTATTTGATTGCATGGTATTGATATATCGATACTAATAAGCTACTCATTTGAGTATCAATTTTATTCTTATAAAGTAATGATACTAATCAATAAAGGCGAGATAAAATCACACGTCACTTCCGAATTTTTATGCTAACTTACCCCAGGGCTTTGTCCCAAACATCCACTGGCAGCATAAACTTGGACTAGTCCACACATGTAACATAACCAGAAGAGAGCTGCAACTCCAGTTAGCTACTGTTTTTAGGCTGCTAGCAACAACTTAGCATGTGTTCGGGACAGCGAACAGGCTGCAGCTACAGGGCACTCTCAGCAAGGCACCGAAGAACACCCCCACATGAGGGGGAGGGAGGTCAGCCAGGACCTCTCAGATCCAGAGATCAACCCAGGGGCGAGGAGGAGAGGAACACCCCTAATGCGTGATCTGTTGTAGTGATCCTGGATTTGGAGGGCAATAAAACCCAGCCATAAACAGGAGTTATAAACTTAGCATAGAGAGTAATATTATAGTGCAGGAACAGTACATGTATGTGCAGCGATGGCAAATGCTAGCAGGCAATGTCAAGATGCAGATTGAAGTTTAGAGAATTTAGAATGCTGCCCATTTTTTTGTAAAAAAAAGTAAATTGTTTTTCTTTCAGGTAGAAGATATTTTTTCCAATGATATATATTCTGTAAGGATGTTCAACCAGTGGGAGGTGTTAAGAGACTGTTTATTTTTCCAGTTAACTACAATTGTTTTCTTGGGGATGGCTAGAGCTATGAGATTGGGATAGATTGGTTTGGTTAATTGGTTAGATAAATAGATAACCAATGACCACAACCAGTAAATAAATTGGTTGTGGTCAGATTAACAATAAGGCAAAGATTAGGAGTTAGTGGCATTCTGCAGTGCAAGATGGAGAGTTTCTGTGCTACCATTGACCAGAAGTGCTGCACAGGTGAAGAGAGCCAGAGAGCATGGAAATAGGTGTCTCACGTGTTCATTGCTTGCATATATTGGAAACCCATTCTATGTATTTTGTATTGAGCTGTGTGTGATCTATGGAGTACTTTGAACCGGATCATTTGTAAATTCAAATCTTTTGTCATTTTAAATGTATTTTGGCAGATCAAAGTCAGCGGACAAGATTGTTTCCCATTTTGATATTGGTAGATGCAAAGGATGGGTGCTTTACAGTATCTTATACTTAGAGAGGTTTTCCTTCTTTCTTGGAGAGCTTTGTGATGTTAATAAATTCTGGAAGCTGTAATGTATTTTGTAGCATTGGAATTTTCTTCTTAATTGTCTTTATCACCTGTAGGTACCAGAGAAAGTTTCCATTTCTTATTCCATAAGTCTCAAATAAATCTGTGTGTTTCAAAAGTAAGTTGTCCTGGAAGAGGGGATGGAGGTGGGTGATTCCTTTCTGCTCCCAAGTGCTAGATAGCTTGTGCCAGATCAGGGAGAACATACAGGGATCCAGTCGGCAACCTGTGGTCTCTAGAGTTTTCCACCAAGAGGCAATAATCGGGTTTTTGAAAAAGTTATGATGCTTAAGGGTCATGGTAATGAAGGGGAGGTCAGAGAAGCTGATGTTGTCAGAGTCTACGTGTTCAAGATCAAGCCAAGAGCTCTAATCTACATTTGGATTTATCCATTTAGTGATATAGAGCAGTTGATTCGCCAATTAGTAATTAATGAAATTTGGTGCATCCAATCCTCCTTCCAATTTATTTTTTTGAAGGGTAGATAGGCTAATTTTTGTGTTTTGGGGCTTTGAGTAGAATTTTATAATAGCAGAATCGAAATTTTGGAACCACTTTGCTGTGGGTTTTAATGGGATCATGGAGAATAAATAGTTGATTTGTGGTACATTTTCATTTTAACTGTAGCTATACATCCCATAAGAGAGATGGGAAGATTGTTCCAGCCCCACAGGTCATCACAGATTTTCTCCAGGAGTGGATCAAAGTTCAGGTGGACTACCTCTGATAATTTAGTTGAGATATTTATAGGTTGTGGGCAACAATGTTGCCTGTGGAGAAGGAAAATTGGAAATTTTGGTCTGCAGAATCCCATGCATTATCTGTTATCGGTAGTATTGTTGATTTGGACCAGTTAATCGAGTAGTCAGAGAGGGCTAAGAAATTCTAAATACAGTTATATGCAGGGCCGCCACGGGGGGTGCGAGGCCCTGTGCGAACTTGAAATGCGAGGGCCTGCTCTTTGACATGGATGCCCAATTGTGCATGAATAACAGTCACACGGACACAGCTATTCTAGTTCTACTGAACACATAATCCTGCTGCAATACGTTTGTATCAAGTAGAATAATACAGCATAATCATACACATAGTTTCAGCTAGGAGTTTTTGCTATTTATTTCAAAGGGGGAAAAAATCAACCATGCAACGAGTGGCTTTACATCAAGTCAGCTCAGTCACTTTATTTTTGGCATCTTGACATTTTAAACAAGTACGCTTCTCATTCGTAATATACATTCATTTTCATTAATACTATACACAACATATTTACTGCACTGTAACTCTAACAAATGAGATGGACTCACCATGCATAAATTGCGCAGAAACTGATCATGTCAGGTTCACTTTCCTTGCCTTCTTGGATGCAAACTCAGCAATTACATCTTTATAATCCAGTTTGGATGCAATGTCCTTTTCAGTTGATAGCAGGGCACAGTCTGTCCTGTGACATGAAGGTGCGCAAACAGTTTTTAATTAGTTTCAATTTTGAGAAGCAGCAGGATTGCAGGCGTAAGGCCCCCTAGTGGCACGAGGCCCTGTGTGGTTGCACAGTTAGCGCAGTCCATGCGACGGCTGTGGCTATATGCTTCCTGTAATGATCTTCGTTGTTAATAGAGTAATACATTGTCAGCATATAAATTGATTTTGTGGTCGGAAACAACCGAGTGGATACAGTACCTTTTTTATTGGTGTTCTGACATATTGCTGATGCTAGTAGTTCAGTGAATATAGCAAACAGTAGGGGATAGAGGGGGCATCCTTGTCTGGTTCCCCTCTGCAGAGTGAACCTTTGAGTTATACAGTGTGGATACCCAGTAGATAAATGACTCGTCAAAGCCAAATATTTGAAGGAGCCTTCTGACGTTATTTGTAGAGTGTCGGCCTTTGATGAAACCTGCGTGGTCATTGAGAATTATCGATGAGATTATAGTCTCCAATCTAGATGCAAGTGCTTTGGAAATGATTTTGGTATCACTATTGATCAATGACAGAGAGCGATAGCTAGAAGGGAGTGTTGGATTCTTATCCGGTTTCAAAAGTAATTTAATTGCAGCTGTATTCATTTGGCGTCTTACATAACCAGTGTTTTTGATCTCTGTCACTGTCCTGAGAAATACGACAGTGACACTGACCATAAATATTTCACAAATTCAGCAGGGAAGTCATTTGGTCCAGGAGCCTTGCCTGCAGGCATATTTTCTAATACAGTTAATAGTTCATTAATGGTTGGTGGCGCATTCAAGAAGTTTCTTTGTTCTTCAGTCAGTTGAGGCAGATTTTGATTTTTGAGAAAGGCCTGAATCTCTTCTAGGTTTAGGTTGTTTGTTGTTAAATATAGGTGTTGATAAAAAGTGTAAAACATATGATTGATTTCCTAGGGTGATTGTGTATATTTGCTGTTTGAGTCCGGAATTGCAGGTATAAGAGATTTTCCTTTGTTGCATTGGAGTTGATTTGCAAGAAATTTGCCTGATTTGTTGTTATGTTCAAAATTTTTGTATCTGAGTACTTACCATGTGTCTTAATAGCGAATACGAATGGAGAAAGTGGAGCAACAGCTGAGAGAACAAGGAATGTGGTATAGACATACTTTTAACCTGTGTAAAAAAAAATTTAATAAAATAAGCGCAAGGTGTAGTTTGTGTGATCGTAATTGACATGTGACTTTTATTTAAGTATAATATTTGGATTTAAAAAAAATCACAGAAAGTATTGGTATCGGTATTGATTAAATATGCCAAAACAATAATCAGTATCATATCGCATTGTAAAAGTTTTTTATCGCCCATAAGTTCTCCAGGGAGCAGAGCAGGGCCTGGCTGGGCAGGTGGGTAGCGGTGCAGCCAAGGCAAGAAGGCAGGAGACTCCTGGTCCAGGAAGCAGGAACTCCAGTGTGCCAAAGGGTTGCACAAGGGCTGGCAGTCGGCTTGAGCTGAGGGAGATGGTGGATGTTCCTGAGCACGAGGGAACCAAAGTTAGGAAAAAGGGAACAAACACGAAGCATAAAGAGATTGGATCTAGAGAGGTCTACCAAACCCTGTTTGAACAACAATCTGGCAACAAGTGGGTGAAAAGCTGGAGAATATATGCAGAGGCTCCTGATTGCTGATGGTGGACTGGTGGGCAGGATGGCCAGTTGATGCTGCTCCTCCAATTAGGCACACATACAGGAGAGAGAGGGGAACAAGGGAAGAGAAACACAAGCAACAAGGCCAACACCAGATGGCTCCAAAGGACTGGCAAATCCATGACAGAAACTGATGTTTTGCTGCTTGCTTTAAGGTTTCTGAAAGAGTGTAAAGCATATAAATACATAATTAGGGCCCAAGCACTCGACAGTGCGGGAGCCATATTTGCTCCCTTGGCGTTATTATTATTAGGGCCCGAGCACTCGACACTGCAAGAGCCCTATAGGGATTATAGGGATTTTTTTTCTCCCTCTTTTGGGGACTTACACATAACCCCTTAAGTAAAAAAAAAAATCCACGGCACCACCTTTTATTGAACCCCTTGCTCAGGATTGATGTACAATGACAAAAATTGACACTCATATATATCATGACGAGCTGCATCAAAAAATCTCAAGGACCCATACCCTCACTCAAACAGTATGTCGCCCATTTTGAGATTTTTGCCTGATTTTGGCAATTTCTAGCTCCATACTTTAACAAACTCCTCCTACAGTTTTCACCCAAATTACTTCATGTTTGTTCAGTATCATATCAAGACCATAAAGATGTAAAATTATCAAAATCTCAGGGGGTTAAAAATTGAGAAATCCAGACATTTCCATTTCAAAACTCTCATTACATGGATTTACAAAGCTACTTGTAACCACCGCAAGGCCTAATTTTCTTAACATTAATTCTTCTACAAAGCACCTTATTTGTTGAAACTAAATGCTTTTGCCTTCTTTTTTCGTATTGGATTATCTGAATTTTGAGCACAAAAACGTGATTAATTGCTATTTATCAAAGAAAAATAATGCAATTAATCGCAATGAAGAATTTCTAATCATTTCACAGCACTGATAAATAAAAGTTTCAGACTCTCTGCGGCCTGTATTCAAACATTTTTTAAACTACATTTAGTCAAGTTTTAAAATGTTTTTTAATCGTATTCTTGGCTTTACTAATATCATCCTAGGATTCTGTATATAGATCCATTTGTGGACTGGGAAAACTACAAATGAATTGTCCCCTAGGGATGAATAAAGTAGTTGTCTGAATATCGCTCAGTAATATATCATCTGCAGTATTATATGACAGCTATCAACTGGCTGTTCATCAGTTAAACCAAACATAGCATGAGAAATTATTCTTCATTTACCACTCTCATGTCTAAAGCTCAATACAGATTTTTTTATTCACAGTGATTCTTAGTAAATGTTTCTTTGCAAAGGGCATAATTGAGAACCTGATAGGTGTCTTACTGTGCGATTTAAGAGTGAGGTTGATATGTGTTTAAATTTCAGTGATATGTGTCTGTTATGTTTGTGAAGACAGGTCGTGGGCAACAAGTTTGATTTTAATGTTCTTCCAGTGTTATTTTTTTTTTAATGAATTCGCTTTGATCTGCACTTTGATATATACAGTGCTAATTAAGAAATTACTTGAGTCAGAAACTGCTTAAATCACAGCAGGAGTTGAAGATAGACATGAACTCTGGGTTGGCTGAAGAAAATCTATGTCGGTAACCATGATGTATGAGTTAAAGTGATTATTGGAATGAAAAACTCTGAGTTTCTCACAGGTCAAGGTTATGAAATTCAGTGCTTTTACTAAACCTTATGTCTGGAATAGATCCCAGGAGTCACCTGTCTTTCTCCTCTGTATGTAGAAATGTTCAGGACAACTGCTGCTTACGGTCACTCTACATCGACTTCAAGAAGGACCTGGGATGGAGGTGGATTCACGAGCCAAAGGGATATGAGGCCAACTTCTGTGCCGGAGCGTGTCCATATCTGTGGAGTGCTGATACCCAGCATTCAAAGGTAGGGAGTGAGGGGCAGGGTTAATTACTCTGTGGGACCTGATATTTTCTTCATGGTACTAATTCTGGTCTTCCAGGTGTTAGGACTGTATAACACCATCAACCCTGAAGCATCAGCATCACCTTGCTGCGTCTCTCAGGACCTGGAGCCCCTCACTATCCTCTACTATATTGGGAAGACCCCCAAAATAGAGCAGCTCTCCAATATGAAGGTCAAGTCCTGCAAATGCAGCTAGAAACCTGTAGAAGCCATTTTATCAACACATGCAAACCACGCATTAGCATGCCCAACCACACAAATGCATGCACATGTGCGCGTGCATGCACGCATCCCCAAACACATTCACACACACGCACACAATGATCTGGCTTTTGTACAGGTCTGTCTCCTGCACCACCTCACATACCAAGACACAAAAGTAAGGTAAACACTGGAAGAATAAGTGATAAGTGTCTATATGTGAAATAGGTCCAGAAGTTAACACAGCCTCGCCACCCACCTCACCCTCTCTCCATCACCTTACACTCTAACCAACCAACATTCTCTTAGTTCTCCTCACTTCTGTTTTTCTGTTTCACCTCCTCTGTTGTTTTTTTTTTTTGTTTTTTTTCTCTTGTTTCACTAAGACAGCTATTTCAATAAGTTGCAGGGTTGGGGAGAGGTTGCATCTTTAAAAAGTAAATCAGTTTCTCCTTTATCCTCATTGATTATCAATAAAACATAAATCACAATAATTATCACGATTCACACAGCCTAAATAGAAAAAATTATTGTGCTAGCAGCAAAACCGCAGATCGCCTGTAGTTTGTGTGCTTGTGAAAGCTTTTTTTTTAACATTATTGTTCATTGCACTCAACCTATCTTACAAATTTATTCTCAGTACTTGAAATAGATTTTGCCAAATTTAGCTCCATTTTGTAATTTGAATTTTGTAACAAAAGAAAGCTATAATGTGAAAAAATTAAGAGAAAGCTTTGGGATTGTTTGCCAGGTAATTATTCAAATATCCTCTTTAATGAAACAATCTCAAGTTGCAGCTTTGAGTGCAATAGCATACAAATTTCAGATACAGTAATCCCTCACTATATCACGGTCTCAGTACATCGCAGATTTTTAAAAATATTCAATGTAAATTAATATCGCGGTTTCCTGGGTACATCGCGGGTTTCTGTGGCCAATCGATATTCTTCCCAGATGATTTCATACATGCCACACTATTGGCTGACAGAGGAGACACGACCAATGAAAGTATGCTGTTCAGTATCCTGGGTGCTGACTGGCTTAGTGACCGCAGCCTCAGTTCCCGGCATCCTAGCTTTCAACATCCCACGCCGCTCAGTTTGCTTCCTACGCACACGTCCGTTACATCGCTCAGCATCTTTATTTGTGTTTAAGAGTGTAGAAAAGGTTTATAAGAGTGTGTGGAGGCTTTATAAAAGCTTTAATATATAAAAATATTAAAGAATATACATTACAATACCCTGATGAATCACTTTAGCCAATCCTGTTTCTACTTCGTGGATTTTCACCTATCTGCAGACTTAGGAAAAACAAATTTCCTAAGTCTGGCAAAAAAGCATGAGAGCATCTATTTGCAGGTATGGAAATGGAAAACTAAAAACGACCTAAACCATAACAATCTTTTTGCGGAGTCTGTGAGGAGTGGAGGAGTTAATTCAAGGTGGTGTGCAGAGCATGGGAAGTACATCAGTGTTTACTCAGCTTCAGTTCACAGGAGCTTAAGGTTTGTTGTCCAGGAGAAGATGATGATGATGATGATGAATATGATGATGATGATGATGATGGTGGTGGTGGTGGTGGTGGTGAAGCGATGCTAAGGGAGATGAGTTTTATAATCAAGGTATTAATGAAGAGGAGATGACAACTCCAGGAAACATTCCTATTGTGTAGCAGTGTTCTAGTGTTGTCATGTTGTGTCATCTTGCTGCCCACACAAAATGTATTTTGACTCATAAACATCCAGATTTCTGTCATCCTTGTTTGTGAAATAACATACAATTTGCACTGATGCTGTATAATTTTCTATTTTAAACGTTCTTTAGTTTTCCTTTTTCGTCTGACTCCCCCCCCATATATGCAAACTGACAAACACACACATGCACGCAAACACACACACACACACACACACACACACACAAACCTAACCCTTTTATGAAATAAGCAGTGTTGATGTAAGCGTCCTGACCCCTGTGGGCGTTCAGTGCCAGTGGACTTGGTGAGGAGCAAAAGAAGTGAGGGAGACATGACTCTACTATAGAGCAGTTTATTTTTATGGTTATTTGTTGTTGTTGTGATAAAGATGATGTTGGCGTTATTGTGACCGACTATGCTGTATTGTAACAGTATTGTTGTGGTGCTCTAGTGGTAAATAAATTATTTAATTTTCAATTGAACTCAAGAGTTTTGTGTATGTGTGTTTGCGCCTGTGTGTTTTCATGTGCTGTGATACTGATTATTTGTCTAATGTTAGATGTGACCTCGCCCAATGTGAGCTGAGATTAACTCCAGCATCTCCTGTGATGGATGAGAGGTAGAAGATGAAGATGAAGATGACCAATGGAAAGCCCTCCTTTAATCCTTTCCTCTCCTCTCATACTCCTCTCTTCCTCTCGTCACCGCCACTCCTCTTTGCACTTCTAACTAATTAGAAAAGGCAAAGTCCAGCGCAGGATCTTACAACTCTCAATTAATTCTTAAATACACTTTGAATACTCCTTCTGTCATACTGTTTTGCTGCCAAGAAATCAATAGCCGACTCACATTCCGTGCTAACATAATGTGTCCTTGGTGTGGGTTAGGGTTTGTATACGAGTAATGATCAAACTTCATATTAAGACTGGCCAGTGCACCAGAAAAGATTTCAAACAAACAATGGATTTATGTTCTACATAATTCCAAAACCTCAACACCAATTTAGCAGCAAAGCAGCATACTGGTTAGCAACAAGAAGGTTGCAGGTTCGGTTCCTGGGCCTGGGGCCTTTCAGTGCAGCAGCCCCCGGTTCACCACCAACAGGTTCACGTTTCCAACAGGTTCTCCCCACTCAGCGACACACCCGCTGAAAAGCCGACTCTAGTGATTAGTGACTCTATTCTGAGGAACATGAAGTTAGCGACACCGGCGGCCATAGTTAAGTGTATCCCGGGGGCCAGAGCAGGCGACATCCAATCTTACCTGAAACCGCCGGCTACGGATAAGCGTAAATATGGTAAAATTGTTATTCACGTCGGCAGGAACGACACCCGACTTCGCCAGTCGGAGGTCACAAAGATTAATGTGGAATCGTTGTGTACCTTTGCTAAAACGATGTCGGACACTGTAGTTTTCTCTGGCCCCCTCCCCAATCGGACCAGTGATGACATGTATAGCCGCATGTCTTCATTCAACCGCTGGCTGTCGAAGTGGTGTCCTGAAAACAATGTGAGCTACATAGATAACTGGAATACTTTCTGGGGGAGACCTGGTCTGATTAGGAGAGATGGTGTCCATCCCACCGTGGGTGGTGCCGCTCTTATATCTAGGAATATGGCAGAGTTTATTAGAAAGTTAAAACCCTGACAACCCCGAGTCGAGACCAGGAGGCAGAACCGCAGTTTAACACGCTCCTCTGCGCCTCAGTCAGAGCGGTTCCCGGCCGAGAATAGAATAGAGTCTCTGTCTATGTCTAGGTCTATAGAAAGTGTGTCTGTCCCCCGACCACCTAAATTTAGAAAAGTTACTAAACCTAGATTAAACAGAAGAGGAGCTAAAAACAAAAACTTAATAGAAATCAAAACAGCCACAAATTCAGTCTCAAATAATACTGCAGTTAAATGTGGTTTGTTGAATACTCGATCACTATCATCAAAATCTCTATTAGTCAGTGATCTCATAACTGATCATCGTATTGATTTATTTTGTATAACTGAAACCTGGCTGCAGCAGGATGAGTATGTTAGTATTAATGAAGCTACACCCCCCACTCATGTTAATTTTCATGTCCCTCGTACCATAGGTCGAGGAGGGGGAGTGGCTGCGATATTTCAGTCAAACTTATTAATCAACCCTAGACCAAAATGTGGCTGTAGGTCTTTTGAAAGCCTCACTCTTAGTCTTTCCCACTCTAACTGGAAAGTTGAAAAACCAGTTCTGCTAGTTACAGTATACCGTCCACCTGGTCCGTACTCAGAATTCCTATCAGAGTTTTCTGAGTTTATATCGGAGTTAGTACTTAGTACAGATAAAATCATTATACTGGGAGATTTCAATATTCATGTAGATGTAGAAAGTGACAGCCTTAGTTCTGGGTTTCTTTCATTACTAGACTCAATTGGCTTTTCTCAGCATGTGAATGAACCAACTCACTGCTTCAGTCATATCCTTGATCTTGTTCTAACATATGGCATTGAAATTGACAAGTTAACAATTTATCCTCAAAACTGTCTTTTGACCGACCATTACCTCATTACATTTGAGTTTACTTTAATTGACTGCACAGCATCAAGGAATAAATTTGGCTATAGAAGATGTTTATCTGAAGACGCTGTGGCTAAATTTAAAGAGAACTTTCAGTCATTGTTTGCAGCAATGGCATATCTAAATTCAAATGAGGATTTCTCCCATACACAGGTTGATGACCTTGTGACTAGCACTATGGCCACACTATGTTCAAATCTGGATGATGCTGCCCCTTTCAAAAAGAAAGTAATAAAACAGAGGAGGCTGGCTCCATGGTATAGTTCTCAGATTCGTGCCTTAAAGCAGATGACACGGAAATTAGAAAGAAATTGGCGTTCCAGCAACTCGGAAGAGTCTCACCGAGCCTGGAAAGAAAGCTTAAAAACGAATAAAAAAGCTCTCCGCAGTGCTAGAAGATCATATTATTCAGCACAAATAGAAAAAAACAAGAACAACCCCAGGTTTCTCTTCAGCACTGTAGCCAGGCTGACAGAAAGTCATAGTTCAATAGAACCAGCTCTCAGCAGCAATGATTTTATGGGCTTTTTTACAAATAAAATCATAACAATCAGAGACAGAATTCAACAGCTCTTACCTACATTAGACAATAATCTAAGGAATACAGCAACTCCTGAATCAACTGCAATGCCTATTTTACATCTGGAATCATTCTCATCTCTGAATCTCTCAGAGCTAGCTTCTATAGTCTCATCATCTAGACTATCAACCTGTCTATTAGACCCAGTGCCGACCAGCCTCTTTAAAGACATTCTTTACTTAATTGAACCCTTCATTCTAGATCTCATTAATTTGACCTTATCTTTGGGTTATGTACCTCATGACCGCAGTCATCAAACCCCTGCTTAAAAAGCAGAATCTTGATCCAGATGTTTTGGCCAATTATAGACCCATATCAAACCTTCCCTTCATTTCTAAAATCATTGAGAAAGCAGTAGCAAACCAATTACATGACCATCTGCAGAGGAAAAAGAGTTTCAGTCAGGATTTACAGCTCACCACAGCACAGAAACAGCGCTGATTAAAGTCTCCAATGATATTCTAATGGCTTCAGACAATGGATCAGCCTCCATACTTCTCCTCTTAGATCTCAGTGCTGCATTCGACAGCATTGATCACAATATTTTATTACAGAGACTGGAACATGAAATTGGCATTAAAGGAACTGCTCTAAGGTGGTTCAAATCCTATTTATCAGATAGATATCAGTTTGTACATGTTAACAATAGCTCCTCCTCACGCACTATAGCCAGTTATGGAGTCCCACAGGGTTCAGTACTTGGACCAATCCTCTTCACTCTTTATCTGCTTCCTTATCAGGAAACATTATCAGGAAACCCAGCATCAATTTCCACTGTTATGCAGACGACACTCAGCTGTATTTATCAATGAAGCCAAATGAAGTTAGTCAGATAGTCAGACTGCAGACATGTCTTGAAGACATAAAAGTCTGGATGACCCATAATTTTTTACTTCTAAATTCTGACAAAACTGAAGTTATTGTACTCGGCCCTAAGCACCTTAGAGACACCCTATCTAATCATTTAATCAGTCTGGATGGCATTACTTTGGCTTCCAACTCCACTGTAAGAAACCTTGGAGTAACCTTTGACCAGGACATGTCCTTTGTCCCTCACATAAAACAAGTCACTAGGGCAGCTTTCTTCCACCTGAGAAACATCAAATCAGAAACATCCTCTCTCAAGAGGATGCAGAAAAACTAGTCCACGCATTCGTAACTTCTAGGCTGCACTACTGTAACTCATTATTATCTGGATGTCAAAACAAATCTCTGAAAGGCCGTCAGTTGATTCAGAATGCTGCTGCACGAATATTAACAGGAACTAGAAAAAGGGATCACATCTCTCCTGTGTTAGCTGCTCTTCATTGTCTCTGGTAAAATTCAGAATAGAATTTAAAATCCTTCCGTTAACATATAAAGCTCTTACTGGCCAAGCTCCGTCATACCTCAGAGAGCTCATAGTTCCTTACTGTCCTAGTAGGCCACTCTGCTCTCTAGATGGAGGTTTACTTGTGGTTCCTAGAGTCTCCAGGAGTAAACCGGGAGGCAGATCTTTCAGTTATCAGGCTCCTCTTCTATGGAACCAACTTCCAGTATCAGTCCGGGGGGCAGACTCTTTAGCAATTTTCAAGACCAGGCTTAAAACTTTTCTGTATGACAGAGCTTATAGTTAAAAAGTTAAAGTTCATTTACTCTTTAGCTATGCTGCTATAGGCCTAGACTGCTGGGGGAAGGACTGAGCACCTCTCTCTCTCTCTCCCTCTCCTTTCCCCTCTCCCTCTCTCTCTCTCCCCCTCTTCCCTCTCCCTCTCTCTCTCTCCCCCTCTTCCCTCTCCCTCTCTCTCTCCCCCCCTCGCATGCGCCGTCATACCAACAACCTGCTTTTCCGAAATCCCAGTTTCTCTCAGTTCCAAGCATGTGCACTGCATTTACTAACCATGTTTTCCCGAAGTCTCTGTCTCCCCCAGCTCCTCTCCTCTCTCTCCCTGTCCTCATTCTGCAGGTGATGAATCATCACCATCCCATGTTCCTGCAATGCTTGCTGCTCCCACATCTTCAAGAATTCCATACAGCATCATTCCTATGAACTTCATGCAGCATCATGTTCCTGCCTACGCCTGTTTGAATATCCCCCAACTTTCCGCCCCCCCTCCCCCATGCCTCTCTCTCTCTCTCTCTCCCTCTCTCAACCCAACCGGTCGAGGCAGATGGCCGCCCCCCCTGAGCCTGGTTCTGCCCGAGGTTTCTGCCTCTTAAAGGAAGTTTTTCCTTGCCACTGTCGCCAAGTGCTTGCTCATTGGGGGATCTGTTGGGTCTCTTTAAATAATTTTATAAAGACTTTGGTCTAGACCTGCTCTATATGTAAAGTGCCTTGATGTAACTTTGTTATGATTTGGCGCTATACAAATAAATCTGATTTGATTTGATTTGATTTGATTTAGGTTTGCATGTTCTCCCTGTGCTTGCGTGGGTTTCCTCCGGGTATGCATGTTTAGGTTTATTGGTGACTCTAAATTGCCCGTAGGTATGAATGTGAGTGTCAATGGTTGTTCGTCATTGCCAGTCTCTGTATTTTGGCCCTGCAACGGACTACCGACCTATCCAGGGTGTACCTCGCCCTCGCCCAGTGTAAGCTTGTATTGGCTCCAGCACTCCCCGCAACCTGGAAGCTGATATGAATGAATGAATTTGTCCAATTTGTTCCCCCACATCTGCTCCTGTAAGATGAACTGTGTGACTCCATGACTGCATAAAGCCTAATCGTCTGAATCATGTGGGGTTCAAAACCCCTGACTACACCCTAATGCTGACAGTCTAAAACAGATGGGATGGGCTTACGGCAGGAGTGAGAAAAACATTGACAATGTGGGGGAGGTTTTTGTCAGCTCTGGAATGAGGCTTTCTACCAGGCTCTGTGTGAGGGATTATGTCTGTGTGGTAGAGCAGCAGATAAATAAAGACCATGTGGTCCTGGGTCTCTGTGGTTCCAAGGCAGGGGAGAAGGCCAGAGGAGAGTCTGGTACTGGCTCCCTGTCAAAATCTGGACCACAGTGAATTACAACTCAACATCTCAGCCAGAAGCCATTGAAGTGTGTCATCAGCAGGGTCATTGGCAATAATGGGCAGAGCAGGAATGCACAGTGATGACATATCTGCTTTTTAGTAATTTGGTAAAATGAGTAGATGTTCTAAACTTCTGTGAAACAAAAATCACCAATGTTATATTGGAATCAGTGGCGGACCCAAAAAATTTTCAGTGGGGTGGCCAGGATGGAGCCTGAAATAATTTGGGGGTGGCATAGAAATCACTACTGCAAACATAAAAAAGTTGAAAATAGGGCGCTATATGCTTACACTATAGAAATTTACAAATGCACTGCGATATAGACTCTTTTAATCAACAGATTATTTATTATTGTATTTTTATATTCACATTTGTTTTTAAACTCTGTGTAGAGTTGAGTTGATTGATTGTTGCTGACTGTTGTATATATGTTGTATGTAGGGCCTGCTACTGGGAAGTTACACAGAATTTCAGCTGTCAAGACATTCTGTTCCATTCTATAATACATATAATACATATATACATATAATAAATTGCCTGCTAAACTTATGAAGCCAAGACAGATTAATGAATAAAAAAAAAAATACGACTGTATCGTTTAGCACTTTAATACTTTGTTTTATGTACAAGAGATAGAAAACACATACACACGTTAAGTACTTTATAAATGAGATTAAAATGCATTTAGATAGATAGATAGATAGATAGATAGATAGATACTTTATTAATCCCCGAAGGGAAATTTAAATTGTCCATAGCTCATCCAAGATACAAGTGCATTTTTTTTTTTTTTTGGTCCATAGCTCATCCAATTAGGAGTTGAAGAGTCTAATTGCTGTGGGGACGAAAGACTTCCTGAATCTCTCTATTCTGCAGCACAAAGAGATGAGCCGACTGCTGCAACTACTCCTCTGTTGTTCCAGGAGGCTGTGGAGAGGGTGTCTGCTATTATTCATTATAGCATTCAATTTGTTCAATGTGCCTCTCTCCACCACCGATCTTAGAGGGTCCAGACTCCTGCCCAGCACTGAGCCCGCTTTTTTGACCAGCTTGTCTAATCGCTTGGTGTTTTTTTCTGTAAGGCTGCCTACCCAGCACACTGCAGCAAAAAAGAGTGCACTGGCCACCAACGTCTGATAGAACATGGTCATTATCTCCACACACACATCAAAGGACCTCAGTGTCTACAGGAAGGGGCAGAGCCAACTGTTCTTCCTGCAGAGAGCGTCGGTGTTAGGGAACCAGTCCAGCTTGTCATCCACAAGGACCCCTAGATATTTGTAGGTGTGCACCACTTCAATGTCCACCCCATAGATTGTCACTGGCTCCAGAGGGGGCATAGACCTGCGGAAATCCATGATCATTTCCTTAGTTTTTGAGGTGTTCAATTGAAGGCGGTTTTGTCGACTCCAATCACTGAAGGCTATTAGATCACTGTATTCGGATTCCTTTCCATTCCTGATACACGCCACAATAGCAGTGTCATCCAAGTATTTCTGGATGTTGCAGGACTCAGAGTTGTATTTGAAGTCCGAGGTATATAATGTGAACAGGAATGGAGCCAGTACAGTCCCCTGTGGAGCCCCCGTGCTGCTCATTACTGTCCCCGAAACACAGTTCCCCAACCTGACAAACTGTGGCCTTTCTGTCAGGTAATCTGTGATCCAGGAAACAAGGGAGGAATCCACTCCCATCTCTCTGAGCTTGTCTTTGAGTATGATGGGTTGGATGGAGCTGAATGCACTTGAAAAATCAAAGAACATGACTCTTACATAAGTGCCTGATTCCTCCAGATAAGAGAGAGCACGGTGAAGCATATAGAGGACAGTATCATCAACTCCAATGTGTTCTCTCTTTAGGCAGAGTTCACAGGCTATCTCATTTGTATCTCCTCTCATCAGTGAAACAATATACATGGTAGATGGGTGGTGGGGGGCACCTTCAAAGACTTTGGGAATGACTGCTTTAGCCAAGCTTTATTAAAAAATGACAAGTATTCAAATAATAATTAGACTAAAGTTTTTGTATGACTCATAGCTTAATTATACATTGTGTGAAGGTGTGGTTATGTATCAGTTAATGTTAACTCACTGAAGAGTTACGTTACTTGTGAATTGGTAGGTTGTTTTTCACAATGCAGAAAAAGTTAGCTAATGCTGTTAGCAATGTTTTCCCTCCCGGTGAGCGCACTAGAGGCTCTAAACTTCGCTAAATAGATACAGTCATGTTACTAAAACTGTTAAAATGCAATCTCCCCTTTGATATAACAAAACAGCTGATCTAATCCTATTCTTCTTGGTTAACTGTACGCGACACTTAAGCGACATTTAAGCTGTGTGGCGTGCAGCTTAAGTGTCCTACTGGAGATCAGATAGGGAAGACAGGAGGGGCGGGGGGGATACAAAAACAACAAAGGCAAAAACAACAGCAACACTGATATCAACATGGGGTTCACAAAAACAACAGTAACAACAATATTTATATATAACAATATAATGATATTTATATTTAAATATGGATCAAGGAATCCTGACGACAGACATGCATAGAACTGGTATGCAGGGAAAGTTTTCCTCATAATGGTCTAAACCACATATGTCAAACTCAAGGCCCGTGGGCCACGTACAGCCCAGGATACAATCATATCCGGCTCACAAGATCGTTTCAATTGTCGAATTTTTATTGGGCCAACTGTATGAGGCGCCCATAACACAATACTACAAATCCCATAATGCAGCGCAACAGCTGCCGTGCCAAACAACTCTTAATTGTGCATGACACTTAAGCGACATTTAAGCTGCGCGGCGTGCAGCTTAAGTGTCCTGCTGGAAATGCTGCGCCAGTGCAGGAAGGTTCCGTTCCGCACGTGGGATACCATTGACAGCTATGACGTTTTGCCAGGGGTGGCCAAGACTTAGTGTGAGGTGGCCACGACAACCCCCAGCCACCCCCCACCTCAACCCTAAACAGAGTTTAAAAACAAATATGAATATAAAAATGCAATAATAAATAATCTGTTAATTAAAAGAGTCTATATCGCAGTGCATTTCAAATCAAATCAAATCAAATCAGATTTATTTGTATAGCGCCAAATCATAACAAAGTTACATCAAGGCACTTTACATATAGAGCAGGTCTAGACCAAACTCTTTGTAAGCATATAGTGTCATATTTTCAACTTTTTTTATGTTTGCAATAGTGATTTCTATGACACCCCCAAATTATTTCAGGCTCCATCCTGGCCACCCCACAGAAAATTTTTTGGCTCCGCCACTGCTAAAGTTAGAAAGTAGTTAATATTTGTTAGCTAGTGGGTGCCCTGGTTGCCAGCCCAGTAGAGCATATACCATTAAGGCTCAGCCCCAACAGCAGCAACATCAGTTTGAGTCCAACACATGGCTCTTTGCTGCATGTCACCCCCCGGATGTCCACAATCTGAGGTTGTAAAATATCAAACGTGAATATAAAGAAATTTGAGCTGGCTTGATTAAATATTGGGGGCTGTAGTTTGAAGGCATTGTCATGGTTGACATCACGCTAAATGTTCCATCACTGCTGAAGCTTTAAAGCTGGGCAACTGAGATGTGCGTGCTTCAGAGCCGTGGAGTTTTCCTGCAGACTGAGACAAGCTGCCACATGAGGACTGAATCTGAGCACGTAGACCTATTGTCTTTGTCTTGAATCTTGACTCTAGAATCCAGTCAGATTCCTGAGGCTGATGTAGCATTTCTTCACAATTATAGGCACCAGGAGAGTGAGGGAGAGGGTGAAGCGAACAGCCCTCTGTCCTCTTGCCTGCAACATGCAGCTCCTGTGAGAGCCATAAGGGGGATTTTCAAGGTCAAAAGTCTTTCAGTCTCTGGGGAGAAAAGCGATATGGAGATTTTGATTACTCAGCTGCAGCTGCCGGCACAAAAACACACAATCGAGGCACTGGAGCTGTGACATCAGCAGTCAGCAATGCACTGGCTCCATCAGCAGACGAAACACACTTACACATACTACAAGTTTGACTGTGTCATGTGTGTGTCTGTGTTGACAGCAATTTGACACCAGAACCTGATACAATCTGAGTGTGGTTCAAGGTCCCAACCCAACTTTCAATTACCCTCACCCTGTGCCTAAAGGCAGCAGTAACAGCCCACAAGACTTGGTTTTGTACGGCCCATTCTCTTTGAGCCTGGGATTAGCCACACCAAGGACGTTAAGTTTTTCACTCTTTACCTTCCCTTTGTATTCCTTTCTCTACAGTTTGGCAGGTGTCTTGGAGCTATCACGATAGAGAAGAAAAGGCAGGAATCCAGCCCCAGAACCCTAGACATTCACACTCTCCAGCACCTGACTGCCTGCCAGCCCTCCTGCCAACCTGTCTGTCTGACATTTGCGTCAACTTCACTTTATTGTACTGAGGTTGAACCTTGAAGTTGTGAGATCATGAAGAAAACAATAAAGGAGATGAATATATAGAATTTACCACAGGTGGACTCTAATTAAGCTGCAAAAACATCTCAAGGATGATCAGTGTAAACAGGATGCACCTGAGCTCAATTTTGAGTTTCATAGCAAAGGCTGGGAATACATGTGTGATTTCTTAGTTTTTTATTTTTAATTAATTAGCAAAAATCTAAAAAAAAACCCAACTGTTTTTCACATTGTCAATATGGGGTGTTGTGTGTAGAATTTTGAGGAAAACATTGAATTTAATCCATTTTGGAATAAGGCTGTAACATAATAAAATGTGGAAAAAGTGAAGCACTGTGAATACTTTCTGGATACACTGTATAAGCAGCAACTATTGACAAGACATGATACGATTCACCAATGCACTTGCATCATGCCTTTGCATGTCTTCGTATTGATAAGAATCAGTTAGTCTTCTCATCACTAGTCCCGAATCGATTCTGTCATGTTCCGGTTCAAGTGAGCGCTACAATCAATCTTAGATCCAAACAGAATGCTTTTATTGGTTGAGATGCATGTTTAAACTAATGCCAAGCCAGTAGTGCTCAACATCCCATGCACCCGATTGCTGGGGCCTATTGTTTGTGTCCATACCTGCATTTGGAGTCAATCCATTAATGTGTTAACTTCCCAGCCCTAAATAAAACACAAGTGATCAGAAGATAAAATCTGAATTGATATGACTCTTTTAACCCCCTCCTACCTCCCATCTCTTATAGCTTCTCCTCATATTTTATTCCCTGGCTAGAATGGAGCTAGTGACCTCCCCTATTAGTCTGTGGTGGTGGAGACAGGAGTTTAATGTAGTTGGGGAATCACTCTTGTACTTACATCTGCTTATTCTGATCTGCTTTTGTCATTATGGGGAGTCACCCAACATATCAACAGCTAACTGTTCATATTAACTCTTCTCCTGCCCCACACAAGGAACACATCACACAACATCACACAACAGTTTCAGACAACCCAGATAGGACTCCCACTCTCATACACAAACATACATCAAGAAAGTAATTTAAAACCTGCAACATTGTGAATTGTGCTCTACATTGTGCTACAATACATTTGACTGATTAAATCCATTTTTTCTGACCTGTGAGTTTATATTAATCAAATGTTGTCAGTCTTTTTAACATGTTGTTAACTTCTTACACTTTCATGCCAGAGGTTTCGGCCTGTGGACTAACTTGGAATTTGCAGTGGAGTCAGGCACTGTCAATATGGTGACAGTGAAATAGCTCACACTGAGAGTGAAAACAAACTGAGGGTCACAGACGCAGGTGTGGAGCTGTAAACAAGGGGAGGAGTCAGTATGAGATGGGACTATACACTTGTGGAAAGACACCATGTGTTGGGGAACATGGCTAAATGATGGAAACTCCATGGGGCTGTTGATTGCATTCGTTACACACATAATCACACACTTTTGTGCATCCATGTTTGTAAGGACACTCACAGACAAAATGCCACCTTTTCCATTTTTTCAAAACATAACTGGGTTGAACCTAAGCCCTAAATCAAGATGGAGGTGTGTCAGACAGGGACTCCACACCTTCTAGAAATGGCATGTCCCCCAGAGAACAAAACTCAAATTGGTCCTCACAAAGATAAAAAGATGGAAGTACAAGTTCTCAAACTTGCATGCACACACTTTTTTTTCCCCGAGTAAACGACTTTCCAGGGTTCCTGGATGCCTTTGCAAACATCTGGGGCTGTTGTAGCTCAGGCCTCAGGATGCAGTCAGACACTGTGATTTTGTACACAGTCATATTGCAGGGCTGGGAATTTCCCAGAATTTTATGGATTTTTTTTTTTTTTTTGCTGGTGCGTTTCACAAGGAGGCAGGATGTGGAAAGTCTGTGTTCTGGCTCTTAGTGCATTACTTTCTCAGAGTTCAGGACTTATCTAGATGTGTGACCATGACTCCTTTTTAAATTCTTTTTAAACTCTCATTGATGTCCAGTAGCATCCAGACTGTGCAGTGAGGTCATCACTACAAAATAGTACACATGCCTTACATGCCTTGCAAAGTCTATATTCCAGACAGTGTATTGCACGTGCTTGTGCTGAGTTTGTGGATTGTTTTTTTCTTAATGTAACAACCTGTAAAACAAAAAGTAAGTGGCAAACTGTCCAGGGGGTACCCTGCCCTCACCCATTGCGTGGGCTGAGATCCAGCAGCCTCAACGACCCTGATGGATAAGCAGTAGAAAACGAGAGAGAGGGATTAAACATCTGTTTCAAAGCATGAAATACCTGCCAAGGACAGATCAGGATCTGTCTGCCTGTCAACCCTAAGGTTATAGTTCAAATTAAATTTCTTCATAAACAATTCTGTTTCCATTCTGAGGACCAGCAGAGCAATGGATAGATGTCTCAGTTTTGTTTTGGGTTTTTGTATGTTTGTTTGTTTTTTTGCTCAGCATCACAAGTTTAAACCACAAGTTTGTGTAATTTTACTTCATACCTGTAAGTCAATTAATTGATTTCTGGATTTCCACTGAATGAAATTATTTCACTATGAATCAAACATGGAAATTAAAATCTTGGTTGAATCCCCTAGTATGATGTGTTGTTTTCTCTGCTGCTTCTGAGCAAAATGAGTTTATTTGTTTATGAGAATCAGACACACCTGAGGGGTATTCCATGTAGGAAGTTCAACAAACTCTGAGTCTATCCCTAAACTCAGAGTCAACTTTCTCTGAGATGGGAAACTCTGAGTATCCGGTTCCAGAACAGCTGATCTGAGTTGGTTCAATCAACTCTGAGTATGTTCACCTTGAGTTGCGCGCGTGAACAACCACTATAAAAAGCCATCATCAATGGAGCCCCGATACCACGAGTCGCCATGACAACCGAGAAAAAAAGATCCAGTTATTTCACCCCAATAAATAAAATCTGATTTTCATTTAGGTGCAATCCATCAGGGGAGAAGTGTACTTGGAAGCAGTCAAAAATTAAATATAAAAACATCATTCAAAAAGGTAAGGCATATTTTGCTGGGCTATGATTGTGCCTCACTTTGATTTTTATTTTATTTTTTCAAATTAAGCTATTAAACAAAGTAAATATTAATTCAGTGGCTACTTCAAGTAGTAATTTAAACCCCTAACAAAATGTTTTAACATCATCTCATTTAATACTCACTTATTAACACATCATACAATGTTTACACATTTTTATTGAAGTCATTTAAAAAGTGATGATATGTACACAAACAAAATAAAATCTACTAATTTAAAAAAAGAGATTAACATTTGAGTTCTGCTTAGCCAACAGAAAGAAGGCAGAGGCCTGAAAAATGGGTGGAGGGCCGCCACCACCACCTCTGACAGAGGCTGAGGAGCTGGCCCTTAGCCAAAACCGTGAACGACCGGTGGCTGAGGGCATCCCGGGGGGAAGCTCATTTGAGCCTGTCACCCCCCAGGACACAAGTGCCTACATCAGATGTAAGTATACACTTGTGTCTTTTAAAAAATAAAACTTATACTATATATAACACTTCTTATATATAAAACTATATAAAATCTCCACCCCCCCCAACAGTTGTGGATGGTGTCATCTGCCTCGTTCAGCCTCCGACTGAAACAATTGAACACCCGGCAGCTGTAAGTATTCCATACTCAGATCTTGCCTCAGATGGCTGTTCAAAGTATTCTGAAACAGTATCTTTTCCTGCATCACAGGAGGAGGATGATGATGGTGATGATGAAGAAGAAACGCTGTCTGCTGCCACAGGGAGAGATCCAGAGAGGCCTACTAAAGTGTGTCTTAATATTATGTATAGCTACTGGCAGTGCTCTACTCATTCACATTCCTTTGCATTCTTGAGTGGAACTTGGAGTTTGACATGTACTCTGAAGTGATGATCATAGATCATGGACAAACATTCTTGTCCTTCAACAGAACATGGCTGGACATCACCAGGAGGGTCCATCAACTTCCACAACACAGCTTGACACAGTGAGGTTTTCGGTGAATACCACATTAAATCTGTATGTAGAACTGTAGGATTTAAATGTCCTCCATATATTTCCCAGTTACCTGTGAAGGAATTGTATAGAGTCCACCTAATGAAGACTATACAGAAAAACAGAAAAAGAAATGGTCTATCTGGATCGCCAGATTAGAAAAACAGACCTCGAAATTCTATTACTGGAACGTCAGTTGAGGTGGGTCCACTTCACAGGTGAAGTGTGTTAATGGTTGGAATTATATTACAAATCCTAACTGCTGCTTTTGTACTTTTAGGGAATAAAGACCAAATCATGTGATGTTGTAAAGAAAAATACTGTTTGCAAAAAAACGTAGCGCTATGCATAACATTTGCTGTAATGTGAGCGCACGTCCACGGTGTGTGAGGTTGGTGATGTATGGCTGGAGAATGTTATTGAGATAAATGATACCGTTGGATTAAAAGCGGTAGCGTTCAAACAGATACTCCTCTGGAAACGCTAGGACATCTAATCTCGGTCGGAAGATTCTCTCGCCACATAAGGCATTTCGAATTAGTTGGGCTTCGATATCAATCGGATTTGGAATGAATGGGCAACCATGTGTAACAGCTTTCTTTGTGTGGGAGGAGACAGGTAGAAACTCAGGGTTTCTTAAAGAAAACCTGCCAGTGAGCAGGTTATGTTCACAGAGTCTGTTACCATGGTGATTGACTCAGAGTTTCAGATACCCCTCTTTCTGGAACAGATAACTCAGAGTTTCCCTCATCTCAGGTTTAACATACTCAGAGTTTTCACATAACTCGCTTTCTGGAATACCCCTCTGAAATGTCTGATCAGATGTTGTTAAAGATGACTGTCCAGTGACTTTTGTGGAAGTGTTTGTGTGTTGTCAAAATTCACAAGACACCAAATCTTGAATGCCAAGTTCAATATGTAGTTGATTGTAACTACAACCCGATTTTGTTAAATTTGAAGGTGGCAGAAGACAGACAAGAAGAAACACATCTGACCTGGTTCTCCAATTAACCACTTAACCTCTGACATATTTACTTTATAAGGAAACAATTACACACAGCTACAGCTTCAGACATGTGACCTGCAGACCAGCAGCAAGAAAGTCTGATTAACCTGTGATTTGTTTACACCTGCTTGTTACGCAATCCAACTGAAAAAATTTACGCAATACACAATACATGCAAAAAAAGTTGCATGATAGAGTGTGGTGTTTCAATCCAAAAAAGTTTTCAAAGAATGATAGGAGAATATTTTCATTTAGCCATTACAATTAGCTAATGTAGCCACAAGGGGGTACAAGCCAGTGCCTTATTGCGCCGGTCCCAAGCCCGGATAAATACAGAGGGTTGTGTCAGGAAGGGCATCCGACGTAAAACTTTTGCCAAATCAAACATGCAAATCAAATCTATGACTTCCATACCAGATCGGTCGAGGCCTGGGTTAACAACAACCGCCATCAGTGCTGTTCACCTACAGGGTGCCGGTGGAAATTGGACTACTGTTTGTTGAAGAAGGAGAGGAGGAAGGTGTGTTCGTAGGAAGAGAGAGAAAAGGAACGCCAAGAGTCTAGGACTGAGAGTAAGGACTTTGAATGTTGGAACTATGACAGGAAAAGGTAGAGAGTTGGTTGACATGATGCAGAGGAGGAAGGTAGACATACTGTGTGTCCAGGAGACCAGGTGGAAAGGTAGCAAGGCTAGAAGTTTAGGAGCAGGGTTCAAGTTGTTCTATCATGGTGTAGATAGGAAGAGAAATGGAGTAGGAGTTATCTTGAAGGAGGAGTTTGTTAGGAATGTCCTGGGGGTTAAAAGAGTATCAGATAGAGTAATGAGTCCGAAGCTAGAAATTGAAGGTGTGATGTTCAATGTTGTTAGTGGGTATGCTCCACAGGTAGGATGTGAGCTGGAGGAGAAGGAGAAATTCTGGTTGGACCTTAATGAAGTGATGCAGAGCACCCTAGAAGTGAGAGAGTTGTCATCGGTGCAGACTTCAATGGACACTTTGGTGCAGGAACCAGAGATGATGAGGAGGTGATGGGCAGGTTTGGTATCCAGGAGAGGAATGCAGAAGGACAGATGGTGGTTGACTTGCAAAAAGGTTTGAGATGGCTGTAGTGAATAGTTTCTTCCAGAAGAGGCAAGTAAAGGTGTTGTATGATTTTTAGGAAGGAGTTGAGACAGGCTCTGGATGGCCAGGAGGTGCTTCCAGTTGACTGGACAACTACAGCTAATGTGATCAGGGAGACAGGTAGGAGAGTATTTGGTGTGTCATCTAGAAGGAAAGTGGATAAGGAGACTTGGTGGTGGAATGAGGAGGTGCAGGAGTGTATACAGAGAAAGAGGTTATCTAAGAAGAAGTGGGACACTGAGAGGACTGAAGAGAGTAGACAGGAGTACAGGGAGATGCAGCGTAAGGTGAAAGTAGAGGTGGCAAAGGCCAAACAAAGGGCTTACGATGACTTGTATGCTAGATTGGACAGTAAGGAGGGAGAGACTGATCTATACAGGTTGGCAAGGACGTGCAGGCGGTTAGGGTGATTAAGGATAGAGATGAAAGTGTATTGACAGATGCCAGTAGTGTGATGGGAAGATGGAAAGAGTACTTTGAAGAGTTGATGAATGAGGAAAATGAGAGATAACAAAGAGTAGAAGAGGTGACTGTTGTGGATCAGGAAGTAGCAAAGATTAGTAAGGATGAAGTGAGGAGGGCATTGAAGAGGATGAAGAGTGGAAAAGCACTCGGTCCTGATGATATACCTGTGGAGGTCTGGAAGTGTCTAGGAGAGGCAGCAGTAGAGTTTCTAACTGGGTTGTTCAACAGGATCTTAGATAGTGAGAAGGTGCCTGAGGAATGGAGGAGAAGTGTGCTGGTGCCCATTTTTAAGAACAAGGGAGATGTACAGAGTTGTAGCAACTACAGAGGAATAAAGCTGATGAGCCATACAATGAAGTTATGGAAAAGAGTAGTTGAAGCTAGACTAAGGGCAGAAGTGAGCATTTGTGAGCATCAGTATGGTTTCATGCCAAAACAGAGTACTACAGATGCAGTATTTGCTTTGAGGATGTTGATAGAGAAGTAAGACAAGGTCAGAGGGAGCTGCATTGTATATTTGTAGATCTGCAGAAAGCTTATGACAGGGTGCCAGAGAGGAACTGTGGTATTGTATGAAGAAGTCTGGAGTGGCAGAGAAGTATGTTAGAGCGGTGCAAGACATGTATGAGGACTGTAAGACAGCAGTGAGGTGTGCTGTAGCGGTGACAGAGGAGTTCAAGGTGGAGGTGGGACTGCATCAAGGATCAGCTCTGAGCCCCTTCTTGTTCGCTATGGTGATGGACAGGCTGACAGACGAGGTTAGACAGGAATCTCCATGGACTATGATGTTTGCAGATGACATTGTGATCTGTAGTGAGAGCAGGGAACAGGTGGAGGAGAAGCTAGAGTGGTGGAGGTTTGCCCTGGAAAGGAGAGGAATGAAGGTTAGCCGCAGCAAGACGGAGTATATGTGTGTGAATGAGAGGGACCCAAGTGGAAGAGTGAGGTTACAGGGAGAAGAGATAAAGAAGGTGGAGGATTTTAAGTACTTAGGGTCAACAGTCCAGAGCAATGGAAAGTGTGGAAAAGAGGTGAAGAAGCGTGTGCAGGCAGGCTGGAACGGGTGGAGAAAAGTGTCAGGTGTGATGTGTGATAGAAGAGTTTCAGCTAAAATGAAAGGAAAGGTGTACAAAACTGTGGTGAGACCAGCAATGTTATTTGGTCTAGAGACAGTGTCACTGAGGAAAAGACAGGAGGCAGAGCTGGAGGTAGCAGAGATGAAGATGCTGAGGTTCTCTTTGGGAGTGACCAGGTTGGATAGGGTCAGGAATGAGTACATCAGAGGGACAGCACATGTTAAAGGTTTTGAAGATAAAGTCAGAGAGGCCAGACTGAGATGGTTCGGACATGTCCAGAGGAGAGATAATGAATATATTGGTAGAAGGATGCTGAGTTTTGAACTGCCAGGCAGGAGGCCTAGAGGAAGACCAAAGAGGAGGCTTATAGATGTAGTGAAAGAGGACATGAAGGTGGTTGGTGTGAGAGAAGAGGATGCAGAAGACAGGCTTAGATGGAGGCAACTGATTCGCTGTGGCGACCCCTGAAGGGAAAAGCCGAAAGGAGAAGAAGAAGAAGCCATTACAATTAGCTATGATAGCTGTTTATGCATCTCATGTACATTAAGATATTAGTTGATCTGATTGCATTTTAGTGACTTGTTACATCAGAGAATAGCTCAGTTATGCATTCATGTCCTTCAGAGAAATGTCTACAAACATCTACAAAACCCAAACATCAAGACGTTCAGTAACATAAATGAATAGTAAAAACATTTCTCTGTGATTGCAATACCCATTCAAACAAACTGATCAATCTGATCAGACCAAAACAATTAATTATCCAACTGGTGATCTGCTCAACCTATATCCTATGAATAATATAAACCCACTGGTGAGTATAAAACACATTCAAAATATTATTATCCAAAGTTTTGTTGCTCCACATCATCTTGCAGCTGTATTCGACAGGACGAGTTAGGGTTAGGGTGAGAAGTGCTGTGATATAGTTTATAGAGTGGCAAAGTTAACCCCGTAGGATGTAGGGGCGGATGGACCATGAGTGAAACATGACAACAAAGATCAACTTGTTAGGTTGTGGTTTTGTTGGACCCCAGAGCAGAGACTGATGCAAGTTGGTAAAATAAAGGGGGTTTATTTAACGGTGGAAGAAGTGGAAAAAAGCAGGCAGTAGAGGCAGGGAGCTGGCTGGCTCGTTGAATGAACTACGGTGAGGATGAAATGGATCCATGCGGGCTGAGCACATAGGAAGACTCAGGCACTGAGGACACGAAGGCCTGCAAAGCAGTGAGGCACACAGGAGGACCTGAGCACAAGAAAAACACAAGTAAGAGTAGAAGCCACGAGAAGTCTACAAAAACTGGCTGTTAGTCACCAAAGGCACACCGAACAGGAGAACACAGAGCACTACCGAACAGGACAGAATTATCTGGCAGAGTAGTGGAGTGAAGACCAGAGGGGTATTCCAGAAAGCGGGTTCTGTGAAAACAGGTATGTTAACCCTGAGATGAGGGAAACTCTGAGTTATCTGTTCCAGAAAGAGGGGTATCTGAAACTCTGAGTCAATCACCATGGTAACAGACTCTGTGAACATAACCTGCTCACTGGCAGGTTTTCTTTAAGAAACCCTGAGTTTCTACCTGTCTCCTCCCACACAAAGAAAGCTGTTACACATGGTTGCCCATTCATTCCAAATCCGATTGATATCGAAGCCCAACTAATTCGAAATGCCTTATGTGGCGAGAGAATCTTCCGACCGAGATTAGATGTCCTAGCGTTTCCAGAGGAGTATCTGTTTGAACGCTACCGCTTTTAATCCAACGGTATCATTTATCTCAATAACATTCTCCAGCCATACATCACCAACCTCACACACCGTGGACGTGCGCTCACATTACAGCAAATGTTATGCATAGCGCTACGTTTTTTTGCAAACAGTATTTTTCTTTACAACATCACATGATTTGGTCTTTATTCCCTAAAAGTACAAAAGCAGCAGTTAGGATTTGTAATATAGTTCCAACCATTAACACACTTCACCTGTGAAGTGGACCCACCTCAACTGACGTTCCAGTAATAGAATTTCGAGGTCTGTTTTTCTAATCTGGCGATCCAGATAGACCATTTCTTTTTCTGTTTTTCTGTATAGTCTTCATTAGGTGGACTCTATACAATTCCTTCACAGGTAACTGGGAAATATATGGAGGACATTTAAATCCTACAGTTCTACATACAGATTTAATGTGGTATTCACCGAAAACCTCACTGTGTCAAGCTGTGTTGTGGAAGTTGATGGACCCTCCTGGTGATGTCCAGCCATGTTCTGTTGAAGGACAAGAATGTTTGTCCATGATCTATGATCATCACTTCAGAGTACATGTCAAACTCCAAGTTCCACTCAAGAATGCAAAGGAATGTGAATGAGTAGAGCACTGCCAGTAGCTATACATAATATTAAGACACACTTTAGTAGGCCTCTCTGGATCTCTCCCTGTGGCAGCAGACAGCGTTTCTTCTTCATCATCACCATCATCATCCTCCTCCTGTGATGCAGGAAAAGATACTGTTTCAGAATACTTTGAACAGCCATCTGAGGCAAGATCTGAGTATGGAATACTTACAGCTGCCGGGTGTTCAATTGTTTCAGTCGGAGGCTGAACGAGGCAGATGACACCATCCACAACTGTTGGGGGGGGTGGAGATTTTATATAGTTTTATATATAAGAAGTGTTATATATAGTATAAGTTTTATTTTTTAAAAGACACAAGTGTATACTTACATCTGATGTAGGCACTTGTGTCCTGGGGGGTGACAGGCTCAAATGAGCTTCCCCCCGGGATGCCCTCAGCCACCGGTCGTTCACGGTTTTGGCTAAGGGCCAGCTCCTCAGCCTCTGTCAGAGGTGGTGGTGGCGGCCCTCCACCCATTTTTCAGGCCTCTGCCTTCTTTCTGTTGGCTAAGCAGAACTCAAATGTTAATCTCTTTTTTTAAATTAGTAGATTTTATTTTGTTTGTGTACATATCGTCACTTTTTAAATGACTTCAATAAAAATGTGTAAACATTGTATGATGTGTTAATAAGTGGGTATTAAATGAGATGATGTTAAAACATTTTGTTAGGGGTTTAAATTACTACTTGAAGTAGCCACTGAATTAATATTTACTTTGTTTAATAGCTTAATTTGAAAAAATAAAATAAAAATCAAAGTGAGGTACAATCATAGCCCAGCAAAATATGCCTTACCTTTTTGAATGATGTTTTTATATTTAATTTTTGACTGCTTCCAAGTACACTTCTCCCCTGATGGATTGCACCTAAATGAAAATCAGATTTTATTTATTGGGGTGAAATAACTGGATCTTTTTTTCTCGGTTGTCATGGCGACTCGTGGTATCGGGGCTCCATTGATGATGGCTTTTTATAGTGGTTGTGCACGGGTTAGGGGGTTAGGGTGGGTTAGGTTTAGGGTTCAAGGTGAACATACTCAGAGTTGATTGAACCAACTCAGATCAGCTGTTCTGGAACCGGATACTCTGAGTTGACTTACTCTGAGATGGGAATTGTTGAACCTCCTACCCTGGAATACCCCTCAGGGGGCTGCTGCTGGGATGAGTACGCGATTCATTTTCCAGTCTTCAAAAGTCACCCCGATCATATTCTGCTTTGGAGAAATTACTTGTTGTTACATTGTTATTGTAGCGCCCCCAGTTTTCATAAAGGGCTCATGTACGACACACTTTTTTATTGTGAGTGTATGTACAACATATTGCATTTTCCACTTTGACAGTCACGTGACAGAACATTCCCATAACAGCCTTCCGCCCCCACCGGGCTCCACCAACGCTGTCCGAATGAAAAAAAAAACGAGTCTGCTGAACCTACTAGTATGTTTAGTAGGGCCCTACTAGCCCATATATTTGGGACAGACGTGTGACGATCAGTGCTGCCAGCTCCTCAGCAAGGAAAGTCAATCAATCAATCAATTTGCATAATTTATTGATGATAGGCGTGTCATTGTAATAGACACTGTTGGAGAGAGTTTAACGTCGAGGGAGAGACAAAAAGTGAGTAAAAGACATCTTAAATGTGTTCAGAGCTATAAATGAACTTTCTTCTGTTGCTTCTTTCTTCTTTTTTGCCATTGAAACAGGCCATCACTTTTCTGAATAACTTCATGACATTTATTAATGCTTGTCGAGAGCCACATTACATAGGAAAAATCTAATTTGTCCAGGTTTGTTTAAAGTTACAATATAGAGCAACCAAACAACTTTTCACGGTGAAACTTTGCATTTACATCCAGGGTGGGATCAGATTTGATTCATTTGCAGTTTGAACGCTAATGAGGGGGGTGAGGATCTCCTTTCGACACTGACTGCCTTTGGGAAGAAGCCGCTGTGAGTCTGAGCGCTGTGAGGGCTTTGGAACGGGGCTCACGCAGCACACGCTGCTGCTGCTGCTTGTTGGAAGCTGCAGAGCGATGTGACCTTTCACGTCAGTCTACACCAGGAAAGTCTCCATTAACACCAGAAAACCGCTAAATCTAGTGACAAAGACACTAAGGTGGAAACACTGGTGACGATAACGCCGATTGATGAGCTTATGTTAAGGCTTCAGCGGACGTCTTCACCATGGCAATGGATCATGTGTAGGCTAATGTAGCCTTCTGCTAACGTCCAAAACCACCACTGATTTGTAAGGATCAGAGAAGAAATGATTAAAACTGGGCTGGGGGGGTTGCGGGACCTAATAGTATGTATATATATATTTTCAGGGCACTTTAGTGTTCATCTGTTGAGAAACTTTCATGATGGCATTAAAATTGACAGTAAGGAAAACACTTACAGCCATCGGGTCCTCTCCGGTCTGCCCACTGACGTGCCTGATAAAATTAAAATAAAGAAATAAAATCAAGGATTTAATCTCATGATTAAACGTTAAGTAATGTAGCGGATATGATTAAAAATTATTAAGAAATGCAGAAAAAACAATACACACAAATGATACACACACATACATCTTTCTCTTTAGATTTCGGGGGGGGGCGGGGGTTGCACCCAAACGTCTTTTCAAGGGGAAACTTTGCATTTACATCCAGGGTGGGATCAGATTTGATTCATTTGCAGTCTGGGCTCTAATAGAGGGTTGAGGATCTCCTCTCTGCTCTGGCTGAATTTGGGAAGAGGCCGATGTGAAGGCTTTGGGACGGGGCTCAGAACAGCACCTGCTGCTGCTGCTGCTGCTGCTCGTTGAGATGTTGCAGAAGGATGTGCGCTTTCATGTCAGTTTACACCATAAAAGCCTCCATAAACACCAGAAAAAGTTGCTTAATCTACCGACAAAGACACTAAGTTGGCAACACTGGTGAATATAACGCAGATTGATGAGCTTATGTTACGGCTTCTTCACTGGCATCTTCACTACGGCAACGGTCGCCGAGGATCGTTTGTAGGCTAATGTAGCCTTCTGCTAACATCCAAAACCACCACTAATTTCTCATAATGGGAGAGGAAAAAATTAAAACTGGGGTGGGGGGGTGCAGCGTCGTCTAAAATAAGCTGCTGGACCTACCAGTATGTTTACTAGAGCCCTACTAGCCACATATTTGAGACAGACGACCGAATAGCTTAAGTTACGGCTTCGTTTGGCGTTTTCACTATGGCAACGATCGCTGAGGATCATGGGTATTGTAGGCTAATGTAGCCTTCTGTGTGTGTGCGTGTGTGAGTGTATATTTGTGTGTGTGTTCTGGAGTTTAACAGAAATGTAAGTAGTAACAGTTGATCAGCTGCTCTCATATCAGAGGAGTCTGATGACATCATTGCTTGGAGAGCCTGATTACATCATTGATTGCAGCTGTGTGTCTGTGCTTGGATTGCATCATCCTCCTCTGAAACCACATTAAATTTACAGGTTATTTTGCTCGGCTTCGCCCAGAGTCACTATTGTCTCTATAGCCATAGGCTATAAGAGGCAATAGTGACTGTGCAGAGCCCGAGTCACTAATAAGAAAACGAGCAATAACAAAAGTGACTCTGTGCGGAGCCCGAGTCACTAATAAAACCTAACAAAAGGTGTGGTTTGGGTGGAGGGATGGTTCAGGATTGACAGGGTTTTATGTCAGTGGTCCTGTGCTACAGGGTGGATCTAGTTGCCATCTTTTGGGGCTTGTTGCACATCATTTTGCACCTCCTTAATGCTAAATTAAGTGTAGCAAATGGGAAATAGGACTACCTTGCTTATCTGCTACGGCCCACCAACAGGCTCAAAGCAGACCAATTCACAGACAGGACTGTGGAGATGTTCCAACAAGATCAGAAACAGAAGCAGAGCTTACAATCCTCAGAAAGACTTCTACCTGTCTGGTAGACTGGCATCTACCAGACAGGCATCTACGATAACAGGCATTAGACTGTCTTGAGAAGCTGGTCCTACAGTACAACACACGAACACTGTGGTTCCACACACAGCAGACTCCCTTCAGTTTGCATCATTATACAGGGACCAAGTTCATTAGATGGGCAGCACGGTGGCATAGTGGTTGGTGACCCCCACAAGAAGGTTGTGGGTATAATAGCGGAATTTAGATTCTGCTATTATAAAATTCTACAAAAAGACAAGAATTAGCCTCGCTACCCTTCAAAAAAAAAAACTGGAAGGAGGATTGGATGCACCAAATTTCATGAATTACTACTTGGTAAATCAGCTGCAATATATCACTAAATGGATAAATCCAAAAACAGATTACAACTCCTGGCTTGAATTTGAACAGGTAGACTGTCACAACATGAGTATCTCTGACCTCCCCTTCATTACCAAGACCCTCAAACTGCTTCAAAAACCCCATGATTGCCTCCGCCCTCTCTGCTTGGTGGAAAACTTGAGAGACCACAGGTTCGCAACTGGAACCCTGTATGTTCTCCCTGATCTGGCACAACCAAAACTTTGTAAGTAACAAAGTCCCTCTTCATCGTAGCACTTGGGAGCAGAAAGGAATCACCCACCTCCATCACCTCTTCCAGGAAAACCAACTTTTGAAACACAGATTTATTTGTGACTTTTGGAATAGGAAATGGAAATTTTCTCCATTACCTACAGGTGATCAAAACAATCAAGAAGAAAATTCCAACGCTTCACAATACCATACAGCCCCCAGAATTTGTCATTAACATCACAAAGCTTTCTCCAAAAAAAGAAGAAAACCCACCCTAAAATATATAAGTTACTCTCAAGCACCCATTCTAGGCATCTACCAATATCAAAATGGGAAGCAGATCTGTCCCTGACCACTGACTTTGACTTCTGGACCCAGATCTGCCAAAATATTTAAAATGACAAAAAACTCGAATTTACAGCTTGTCCAGCTTAAAGTACTTCACAGATCACACACAGCTCAATCCAAAAAGCATATATGCACGCAATTCACTCAGAACACATCAGAGTCCCATTTCCATGTTCTCTGGCTTTGTTTTCCTGTGCAGCACTTCTGGTCAATTGTAACACCGAAACTCTCCTCCATTTTGGACTGCAGAATGCCATTAATCCCTAACTTTTGCCTCATTGGTGACCTGACAACAACCAATTTACCTAACTATCTATCTATCTACCCACCCATCATAGATCTAGCCATCGCCAAAAAAACAATCCTAGTTACCTGGAAAAATAAACAGTCTCTTACCATCTCCCAGTGGCTGAACCTTCTTGCAGAATATATATCATCCGAGAAAATATCTGCTACCAGAAAAACCCAATTGACTCTCTTTCCAAAAAAATGGGCTGTATTCAGCAACTCCCTGAACCTTAATTTGCATCTCAACCTTGCCTGCTAGCTGGGGGTGTAAAGATAATCTGTTTTGGATCGGTTATCGGTCTGTGACCTATGCGATCCGAGTGCACAGGTCCATGGAGCCCCAAACGGTTCAAATGCACTATGAACGGTTCGATGGCCTGGATTTACGGCCGCAAATTGGTTTCCGGCTCCACTGGTTCACATTCAAGTCCATAGACATGTTGTCACTACCTGATTTGCGCGGCCTTGCGGTGTGTGAACTCTCACGAGACTCCAGTGACCTTTTACCTGTGCCGTCAGGGCGGGATGTCTGTGTCAATGCAGCAAACCAACATATCGGACAACGTTGATAAGATTTACAACCTATCGCACCTGAAATCAAAGGTATGGAAATCATTTGGATTCTTAAGGAAGGATGGGAAGCTAGACAAAGGCCACGCGATTTGCAAACATTGTAGAGCGGCCATAAAATACTCAGGAAGTACGACAAACCTTAGCAACCACCTGGCGAGGCGGCACGGTCTCACTGAGGGTGAACAGGATGCTAGCACGGTCAAGAGCAGAGAGGACAAAATGCAGAAGTTTTTTCAACCACAGTTCAGCCATAACTCAGCAAGGTCCCGGGCAATAACGGCATCTATCGCTCGTTTTATTGCAAAAGACTTGCGACCGTATAGTGTAGTTGAAATCGGAGGCTTTCGGGACATGATAAAAAAAATTGAGCCAAGATACAAGATACCTTCCAGACAACAGAAATGTGTCCCTGAAATGTACAACAAGATAAAGAATAAAGTGATGCGTGGACTTCATGTGCAACCAACTCATACGTGACCATTACAGCACATCATATTTCTCCAGACTGGGAATTAAGAAACCTTGTCCTACAAACCCGAGTCTTCAATGAAAGCCACACGGGAAGAAATATAGGTGCTTTACTGAATGAAGCGTGTGCCGACTGGAACATTTTGGATAAAGACCCAGCTCTGGTAACTGACAATGCTAGAAATATGCTTGTAGCTGGAGTTGAAGCTGAAATGAGCCCGCACCTGACATGCTTCGCACATACATTAAACCTAGCTTCACAGAAGGCTTTTCACGTCGACACTACTGCAAGGTTGCTAGGGAAAATAAGGAGGGTGGTTGGGTTTTTGCATCGCAACATCAGAGGTGCCGAAATCCTCCGTGAGAAACAACAGCAGCTGTCACTGCCTAACCACAAGCTGATAAATGATGTGTGCACTCGCTGGAATAGCTCCTTCGACATGGTGCAGCGGTTTTTGGAGCAACAGCCAGCGGTGTTTGCCACTCTCATGTCCAAGGAGCTCAGGAAGGGAGAGGATGTGAAAACCCTCAATGAGAAAGACATTTGCAATGCTGAAGATATTGTGAAACTGATGGCTCCAGTGAAAGTTGTGACCACTATCATGTGTGAAGAGGAGCAGCCAACAATCTCAATGATTGCCCCACTCAAAGCAAAACTGGAAAAGCACTTTGAGGCTACTGATGAAGATACACCTCTCATCACTGAGATGAAAAGGGCCTTCAATAATGACTTTGAGAGGCGATACACAGATCTCCATGACCTCCTGTACACAGCATCAGCTCTTGACCCACGCTTCAAGACATTGCCTTTTCTGAGTGACCAAGATTCACAGCGGATCTTCACCAGCCTTTCTGCTGAAGCTGCAGCCATTTACAACGAGGTAAGAAATGTTTTTTATTGATAAGTTACATGTTTTTTGTGCAGTGTTACCATGTCTTGCACTCTCCACTTAATATTTTGTGACTGCTGGTGTATTTAATTTAAATGTTTTAATAAAATATATATATATATATATATAGATATATTTTGATTGTTAGGAAGCATTACATGCAGATGATCAGGGACAGCTCAGGGAGTTGAAAGGCAGACAGATCCCCAGACAGATCCCCTGACAAACCCTGGGCAAGGCAATCAGGAACACACAGTTTGTTCCCAGATCCAGGATATACAGAAAGGTGTGTTGTTGAGCCGAATAGTGTGTAAGCAGGTTAAAATTTGTAGATAAAATAAAGCAAAAGAAAAGATCACTGCACACAAGACCAGTAATTAGTGGTATTCATTTCCTTTTCAGATGATGACCAACCTCCCTGTAAGAAGAAAAGAAAAAGTGCAGCGCTGGACCAACTGTTTGGAGAGATCTTCAAAGTGAGCGGAGCAACAAGACCTTCAAGTGATAAGAAGGCCAGTGAAGAAGTCAAGAGGTACAAAGAGCGTGATCCATTGCCCCTCAAAGACAACCCACTGCAATGGTGGAAGAGACAATCAGACCTCCCACTGCTTTCCTCTCTTGCTAAAAAATATCTATGTATACCAGGAACTAGCGTAGCATCAGAGAGAGTTTTTAGCACAGCAGGGGATATCGTTTCAGTGCAACGCAGTGTTCTCAGACATGACCATGTTGATCAGTTGATTTTCCTCAAAAGGAATCTAGTCCAGCATGAATGAACACACACACACACGGACACAGAGACAGAGACAGAGACAGACAGACAGACACAGAGACAAACAGACACAGACAAACAGACAGACACAGAGACAAACAGACACAGAGACAAACAGACACAGACAGAAAGACAGACACAGAGACAAACAGACACAGACAGACAGAGACAAATAGACAGACAGAGACAAATAGACAGACACAGAGACAAACGGACAGACACAGAGACAAACGGACAGACACAGAGACAAACAGAGACAGACAGACAATCACACACCCTTTTGCCAACACCTTCCTCTTGCTGCTCTGTGTTGGAGTCATACCACACCCTGCTCATAGGAAAGCAGCCCAATTCTGCACTTTAACCTAGCTCCAGTGTCAATAGAGAGAACAATGATGTTTAAACCTTTGTAAGATGTTTTCTAGAGAAAATATATGCAAGGTGCAGAGGTGGACAGTTACACATACTTTCAGAAATTCATATCAATCAGTAGTTGTATTGAAACAAATACCCATTTGTATATGCTGGGCCACAAATTTCATATTCTTCAGTGTTTAGAGCCTTTCTTTTTTTGTTAAGCTATGAATATTCTCTATGTATCTTGCCACTGGACTACAACAACTATATTAAACTAAGATAACGGTCAGTGTGAGACACTGGTTGAGTTGCTGGGAAAACCTTTCTGTCCATTATCCAACTCTAGGGACTGCAGGGGTAGACAAAGTTTAATTTTGGGGTGACATATTCCTTTAAGCACCAATAATTCAGATTTTTGCATTTACTATTCCTCCAGGTGAGCAAATTGTAAAGGTTATGTTGCCTGAAGTTATATTTTCTCTGTTGGATAATAAACATTTCATCTATTTTGAAATTTCATTTCTGTTTTTCTCTTTCTTCTCAGTAACAAAGCGCTTGGGAGATAAGTTGTCAATTTGTATCGAATCGAACCGAACCGGACCGGATCGAATCAAATCGTACTGAATCGTTTAGTATTTTTTATTAATTGTCCCTGAATCGGATCATAGGCTGTGAATCAAGATCGAATCGGACCGTTTTGTGAGTAAAAGGTTCACACCCCTACTGCTAGCATATGCCATCTCTGCTCATACATTTACCTTCCCTGCACTACAATAGCACTCTCTCTGCTAAGGGAATAAGCTTTGTTTATGACAATATTTTTATTACCCTCCTTATCAAGGATCACCCCCCCCCCCCCCCCTTGATGTGGTGGTGTGTTCTGGCGCCCTGCCAGGGGTTCACTGTCCCGGGGTCTAGGGGTGTTGATGGCCGGCTCCTCCTGGGTCGCCCTGCGGGCCTTGGCGGTATGGGCCAGCGGGCTCTCCAGTCTTCCCTCTCCTCTCCCCTGCTGCTCCCTCCTTGGCCTCCTGTGGCCCTCTGGCTGGTGACCAGGCCCTCACTTGTCTGCCTCTTAAATTGCACTTACATCACGCTTCACCCACCACACACCTTGGGGGACGGACCAGGGCAGGCTCAGGGGGCATTCCGTCGGGGTAGGCTGCAGCAGTGTGATGGCTTCCCCCTTCCTCTCTCCCCTCTGTGGGGAGGCTCCTCCCTGTGCTTGGAAGGTTTCCTCCTCCTGCGGTCTCATTGGTCCGTGTTTGTTGGAGGGGCCGTTGCTACTGTCCAGAACCATGGCCCCCCGCCCCTGCAGCTCTTCCCCCTTCAGGCGCTTCGCCGGTGTCGGCCTATGGGGGCATTGCTGGGGCTCCCGGGTGGGTTTCTTCGGTCGGTGGGGTGCCTCTGGTTCATTCGGTGGATGGGAATGGGGTTTGGGTTGTGAGATGTGGGTGGTGGATGGGGGGTGCTGGGGGGCATGGGGCCCTCCTGCGCTTCTCCGGCATGCGCTTGCTTGGGCGGTCTGGTGGTGCTTGCCGTTGCCCGTCCAGAGCATTGGGGGCTGCGGAGTACCATGTGACTGGGGTGGCTCCCTGGGCTTGGTACCTCACGCGCTCCTGCACACAGGGTGGTGGGCATGGGGAGCCGGAGACCCTGACCTGACTCTGCGCCCTGGTGATGGTCTCACTCATATTTAGGGAATGCCCACATGCATGTGTGGTGTCATTTTTTCCCCCCTTTTTTCTTTATTTACAAATACAGAACAAAAAAAAACCCAAACATGTACAGTACAAAACAGAACAAAACAGCATAAAACAATATGGATATGGATTAAACATTAAATCATAAAGCAGTAAGGCCAAACAAAATAGCATGGGAATTAAAAAATCAGGCAGCAACCTCATCATTCTCACATCGCAGCATGTGATTTCAAAAAGAAAAAAAAGAAAAAGAAAAGTGGCTTACATAGAAAAGTTAATAAGAATAAATAAAGTAAAATGAGGACAAAACAAGAGAAGAGAAAAGGAAAGGAAGAAGGAAGATAAAAAAAATTGAGAAGGGGGGGTTGTGTAACATTGAGCATAAGCAAAATAAAGAGAGAAAATAAATAAAGAAGGAATAAATCAGAATAATGTTCATGGCATAAGAAATGCAGAAAAGAAAAAAAAAGATATTGGTGTTGTGGTGGCATCAGTCTACGCAAACGTATTGTGGTAAGCGTGTTACGTCATTTCCGGTCACTGGTGGATGTATTGTGTGTCACCTTGTGTGCTATCTCTGCTATTTGATTAATCGACAGTAAACTGTTATCAAACTTATACTTTACTAAAAACTCAACCTCTTTTCCCTTTCATAAACTGTATAGACGATTCTGTAGCTCCGCTAATCTAACTAAACGATTAGCAATGGCCTCTAGCTCTCTCTCTCCACTCTCTCTTCCTCCTTCTCCTTCTCCCTCTCCTCTCCTGTCCTGTGTGCTTCATATTTAGTTACTTCTCTGCCTCCTTTTATGATAGTACATCTTGTTGTAAATGCAGGATGATGGCAGAAATGGAGGTGAGAATTAGTAAGTTAGAGTCCTGGCTCCACACCTTAGCTAGCCCAGCTTATGCTAGTGTAGCTAACCGACCCCCTGTAGCCGGTGCGGGCCGACCTAGACCAGCTCCTGAGAGTTTCCTCCCCCCCAGCAGCTCCCGAGCAGCCGGGATCTAGTCAGGGCGGCTGGGTGACTGTACGAGACAAGAGGCATAGTTGTAGGCAGCAGCCCCTGGTTCACCACCAACCAGTTCACATTTCTAACAGGTTCTCCCCACTCAGCAACACACCCACCGAAAAGCTGACACTAGTGATTGGCGATTCTATTTTGAGGAATGGGACGTTAGCAACACCGGCGGCCATTGTTAATCCCGGGGGCCAGAGCAGGTGACATCCAGTCATATCTGAAACTGCTGGCTAAGGATAAGGGTAAATACTCCACTAGTACTCCACTTCCACTCAAACTGGAAAGTTGAAAAACCACTTCTGTTAGTTACAGTATACCGTCCACCTGGTCCATACTCAGAATTCCTATCAGAGTTTTCTGAGTTTATATCAGAGTTAGTACTTAGTACTGATAAACTCATTATAGTGGGAGATTTCAATATTCATGTAGATGTAGAAAGCGACAGCCTCAGTTCTGGGTCTCTTTCCTAACTACACTAAATTGGCTTTTCCCAACATGTGAATGAACCAACTCACTGCTTCAATCATATCCTTGATCTTGTTCTGACATATGGCATTGAAATTGACAAGTTAACAACTTTTCCTCAAAACTCTCTTTTGACCGACCATTACCTCATTACATTTGAGTTTACATTAATTGACTGCACAGCATTGAGGAATAAATTCGGCTGTAGAAGATGTTTATCTGAAGATGCTGTGGCTAAATTTAAAGACAATATTCGGTCATCATTTGCAGCAATGCCATGTCTAAATTCCAATGAGGATTTCTCCCATACACAGGTTGATGACCTTGTGATTTGCACTATGGCCACACTGTGTTCAAATCTTGATGATGCTGACCCTCTCAAAAAGAAAGTCATAAAACAAAGGAGGCTGGCTCTGTGGTATAATTCTCAAATTTGTGCCTTAAAGCAGACGTCACAGAGATTAGAAAGAAATTGGTGTTCCAGTAACTCAGAAGAGTCTCACCAAGCCTGGAAAAAAAGCTTAAAAACGTATAAAAAAGCTCTAAGCAGTGCTAAAAGCTCATATTATTTAGCACTAATAGAAAAATACAAGAACAACCCCAGGTTTCTCTTCAGCACTGTAGCCAGGTTGACTGAGAGTCATAGCTCAATTGAACCAGTGATCCCCTGAGCTCTCAGCAGTGATGATTTTATGGGCTTTTTTACAAATAAAATCATAACAATCAGAGAAAGAATTAATCAGCTCTTACTTGCATTAGACAGTAATCTTCTACTGAATTCAGCAACTCCTGAATCAACTGCAACGCCTATTTTACATCTGGAGTCATTCTCATCTCCGAATCTCTCAGAGTTAGCTTCTATACTTTCATCAGCTAAACCATCAACCTGTCTTTTAGACCCAGTACCAACTAGCCTCTCTTTTTTTTTTTTTTTTTTTTTTTTTTTTAGAGATTTTCTACTTAATTGAGCCGTTCATTCTAGATCTGATTAATTTGACTTTATCTTTGGGTTATGTACCCCAGACTCTCAAGACTGCAGTCATCAAACCCCAAGAACGAATCTTGATCCAGATGTTTTGGCCAATTATAGACCCATATCGAAACTTCCATTCATTTCTAAAATCATCGAAAAAGCAGTAGCAAACCAATTACATGACCATCTGCATAGGAACGGCTTGCTCGAAGAGTTACAGTCAGGATTTAGAGCTCATCACAGCACAGAAACAGCACTGGTTAAAGTCTCCAATGATATTTTAATGGCTTCAGACAATGGATCAGCCTCCATACTTCTCCTGTTAGATCTTAGTGTTGCATTTAACACCATTGATCATAATATTTTATTACAGAGACTGGATTATGAAATTGGAATTAAAGGAACTGCACTAAGATGGTTCAAATCCTATTTATCAGATAGACATCAGTTTGTTCATGTTCACAATATCTCCTCCTCATGCACAACAGCCAATTATGGAGCCCCACACGTCTCGGTGCCTCGACCAATCCTGTTCACTCCGTATATGCTTCCTTTAAGCAATATTATCAGAAAGCACAGCATCAATTTTCACTGTTATGCAGACGACACTCAGCTGGTACTATCAATCAAGCCAAATGAAGTTAGTCAGATAGTCAGACTGCAGACATGTCTTGAAGACATATAAGTCTGGATGACCCATAACTTTTTACTTCTAAATTCTGACAAAACTGAAGTTATTGTACTTGGCCCTAAGCACCTTAGAGAAACCCTATCTAATCATCTAATCAGTCTGGATGGCATTACTTTGGCTTCTAGCTCCACTGTAAGAAACCTTGGAGTAACTTTTGACCAGGACATGTCCTTTGTCCCTCACATAAAACAAGTCTGTAGGGCAGCTTTCTTTCACCTGCGAATCATGAGGAAAATCCGAAACATCCTGTCTCAAGAGGATGCAGAAAAACTAGTCCATGCATTTGTTACTTCAAGGCTGGACTACTGTAACTCCCTACTATCTGGATGTCCAAATAAATCTCTGAAAGGCCTTCAGTTGATTCATTTTAATCCTTCTGTTACCGTATAAAGCTCTTAATGGCCAAGCTCCATCATATCTCAGAGAGCTCATAGTTCCTTACTGTCCTAGTAGGCCACGCCGCTCTCTTGATGGAGGTTTACTTGTGGTTCTTAGAGTCTCCAAGAGTAAATCGGGAGGCAGATCTTTCAGTTATCAGGCTCGTCTTCTATGGAACCAACTTCCAGTATCGGTCCGGGGGGCAGACTTTTTAACAATTTTCAAGACCAGGCTTAAAACTTTTCTGTATGACAGAGCTTATACTTTATTATCATTTGGCACTACATAAATAAATCTGATTTGAGTATAGAGTATAGACTCCCAGTAGTCTTCATCTTTGTCAGCATGGGCCCTGGCAAACTCTAGGCGGGTTTTTTTGTGCCCCGGCTTTAGGAGAGGCTTCTTTCGTGGATGGCACCCATGCATGCCATTCCTCTGTCGTGTACGCCATATTGTGTCATGAGAAATAGTCACCCGAGTTTCACTTTCTATTTCTTTAAATAACTGCAGTGAACATGCATGCCGATTTTCTTCAACCCTTCTCATCAGATTAAGCTCCTGTCAAGGTGTTAACTAACATGGACGACCCGGACGTCTCTGTGAGATGGTTGAGGTTCCATCTTTTTTATATTTTTGAACCACTTTTGTTACAGTATTCTGACTGATAAGTAAAGCTTTGCTGATCTTCTTGCATCACCCTAATTTGAGTAAAACTGAAAATTTTGTTCTCTAAGTTATATTATTAACCTTACTTTCATGTTATAAATTAAACAGATGTTATATAAAACTTATTCTTGTCAACATTTTGGAAATAGTTTTTGTGTTCCTTGAGATATTGTTTAAAATGTTACTTTTCGAAGGGGGTGTACTCATTTACACTGAGCACTGTATATATATTGTAAATGCAATAGTGGTATATACAAATACCAGAATCCCACACCATGCTCACGTAAGCAAACATGCGCGTGCCCACGCAAGATGTCCCGACTTGAGACTTAAAATCAACATCATAAACCAGTGTAATACTAAGGAAAAAAAACTTTCTAACACCCTGGTTCAGCGTTTCATGTGATGAGTAAGAGTCATTACATTAGACCAGTGGTGTCAGGATGCAGTACAGGAGGTTGAACCCGAAAGGAAGACCAGACAGGCATGTTCACAGAAAAGACTGTTTATTGGAAAAACAAGTTCCAAAAAATACTGAGAGCAGCAGCCCAAAGGAAACAGGCTGGGAATCCAACAGGGGGTCAGACGAGAGACATGGTAAGGCAGGCAGGATCATACACAGAGAGGCAGACAAAGGCAAAGGTACCGACAAGGAACAGGCAGGTCTCAGGAAATGGGTCACAAAATGACCCATTTCTGGAAGACAGGCAGAATAACACTGGTAAGTCTTTCACTAGGGGTAGAAAACAAACTGGCGGTGGAGACAGGCAAGCACAGGGCTTATATACTGTAGTGCAGGGAGGTGAGTAAACAAGAAACAGGTAACACATATTAGGGAGGAGGGAGGTAATCACACAGGGGGAAGCAAAGACACCAGACATGACACAGGAGGGAAACTACCAAAATGAAACCGGAAATGACAAGACAAACACAAAACACTTAGGTCTGGAGACTGTTGTGAAATATGGCTGACTTCATGGCAGTAATCATCTGCACAAGTTGAAAGGCAGGGCTGGATTTTGTATGAAACATTGATGCTCCTTTTTACCAAAGTTTGGCGTCCAGTGCCTGTAGCTTTGGTCAGTTTAAGCACCTGTGTAGTCCAGTAATGTCAGTTTTTGCTCACTACTGTGCACATGCAGAGAGGGATGGCAGTCACATCTGGGTGTGTCATTACATTCTAACTGTTTTTATAAAGTAGTTTCAATACAACAGATTTATGTATTGCTGACTTGTTAAACTGTTGTTTACAGGTAATGAAACCGTGTTGTGTTGATGATAAAAAATGAAAATTGTTATGTAGTTTCACCAGAAAACAATGATTTAATTCAAACAACATCCATCTGTCACTTTATTTGAATGTACTGACCACTCCTCCCAACTTCCCCCCATACTTAATGTTGTTGTGATAAAATTTACACGGGGCACCAATTGTGTCAGCCTGGTAGTTCATTGGTGATTGGCTATCAAAAACTGAGTAATGTATCAATAATAAAAAATATTATGAAAACTGGTCTATTATAACTTTAATTAATATCATGAAACTATGCCAAGTTTCATATGCGCGTTCTCTGACATGAAGACAAGACAAACTGGCACAGGACAAAGGGAAACACGGACTATATGTACACACACACAAGGTAATGGGAAACAGGTGAGACAGGTGAGACAATCAGACCAGAGGAAAACACACAAGGGAAAGGGCAGGTTACCTGAAAGAGAGGACAGTACGGTTTCAAAATAAAACAGGAAGTCACAAGACTACAAGACAAAAAACTACAACATAACATGATTTCCTGGATGTGACAGTGAGAATGCTACTCAGGATATATTACTATTTTTATATTCCACACAGAGTTTTCTGATTCCTTTTTTTATAACTTGTATTTATAATGTGTATTTTTTTTATTCTTATAATCTATATTTGTAGATAGACGCTTCTTTACCTTCATCCTTTGCTTTTATCCTTCCGTCTTTTTTTTTTATTGTTTATTTTTATGACAGTGCATATTAATGAACAATTTGTCACATAAGAGGTCATGTAAATATGCCGGATTTAGCTCAGAGCTAATTTCCATCCGTAGTCCTCACATTAAAAACCAAACATACCATAGAAAGCAAAGCAGAAGACAATAAAGATAGAGAAAGAAAAAAAAGAAGAAAAAAAAAACAACAACAATACCATGCAGCCAGGAGTCGCTGCATGGCACTTCCAACTTGCATAAACACAAGAGACATAACTCCAGCAGCAATCATTCAAAACAAAAATAAATTCAAAACAAAAATACTTTATAAAGCACATTCTAAGGAATGCACAAGAATACCAGTCTACCTGTACTGTAATGTACCTGTGCAAATGATAATAAGAAATCATATCTAAGCATCTGATAATTCCACTAATGGAAAAGATGAGCAGTTTTCTTTGAAAGCCATCCAGTGTTTGTCCAGGAATCACTGGATAAATGCTGATATTGCTGACAACTCAGAGGATGCTCACATGTGATCTCCTAGTAGCCCAGCCAAATCTTCATGGGTGTACTGTGTGTGCTGTATTAGAGGTGTATGATTCTCTCTTTCTGTATAGCCATATGAAACAGGCAGCAATGGAGTGAATAACCCCTACCTCTCCCCTCTGCAACGGACCCCCTTATTTATTGGAGAATGGTCTCTCAAGCTAAGCATTGGCCTTTATTTTGGTGCCAGGAACCCAAGTGTTCCTGTCAGTCAGCATGATGAGCTATGCCATAGATAATCTAATGACCCAATGGGGACTAGGCAGAGGGGGACTGATCTACTGAGGGCAGAGTGAGGGAGAGGACTGGGGCACTGTCAAAACACACTGCATAGGGTAAGAATCACATCAAACCTTATTGATCAGATCATAGTGATCCACTGAGACAAACAGAGGCACACAGAGACATATACACAGTGTAATATTGACTTTGAGTATGGAATAATGGCCAGGTATGTCAAAATGACTTTGACACCCAAGTTCATTCATGAGTCGAAGTAAATGTTTGTGCCAGATTTAAAAGAATTTCACATGGGTGTTCAGAAAGACAACCTGAAAACATAACAGAGCTCAGGTTGCAAAGGTAAAAGGTCTAGATTTGTGTTTTATGTCCTTCAGCAATAAACTCAAGTAGGCTGTTGTCTTAGGCAAGTGATTTCCAACCGCTGTGCCGCGGCACATAGGTGCGCCGTGAGAAACCACCGGGTGCACCGCGGAAGACCACCCAACCTCACCTGACTAGCACTCATAGGCTTAGAGTACCAATCAGGTGAAACTGGACAATCTTTCATGGCACAACCAACAACCCCCCACGGCACACCCACGCACCGCGGCACAGCAGTTGAGAATCAGTGTCTTAGACTGCCAGCCTCAAACCAGATGAAGTGTTGTGTGGGGATGTGGTGTAAAGCACAACACAAACTAAAGTCCTTTGGCAATTTTTTTTGGTGCAGATGGTGTATTATAAAGAACCTTGCAGAGAATGTTGACCAGTTTATTGTATTGTGACAGTCCAACACACATATGGACCTCATGCCCATATTAAAAGTCTCTATATCCTTGAAAGACTGTGAAATCAAAAGATCGACCTTCAAAATGTCTTCAAAAATTCAACCATTAATAATAATAGCTTCTTTTTTCTCTCTCTTTCTTTTGGCTTTTCCCTGTTTGGGATCGCCACAGCGAGTCAGCTTCATGACTTGCATGGTTTGGCCACAGTTTTTACACCGGATGCCCTTCCTGTCACAACCCTCCCCATTTATCTGGGCTTGGGACCAGCACAAGCACTGGATGTGGCTGGGGTTTGAGCCCAGGGCCTCTCCAACCAAAGCATGCAGTTCTACCACTGAACTATGTCCCAGGGCGTAATAATAATTAGGGTTTAGCTGGATACTCAGCTGAAAGAAGTATCCGGTACGGCTATAGCAATTTCGACAAATACGAGTACCATACGAGTAATAATACGAGTCAATATCCATGCTCAGGCTGAAGGAAAATCCTCCTCAGGGCGTCCTGTGACAGAGACAGAGCTTCATACTCTGAAAGCCAAGCTACACTGTCCACTACTTAGCTTAAAACATTATTTCAACATGTCACATGATTTAACATGCTAGCTGTACCGGCGAAAAAATGGTACAATGAAAAACTCACATATGTGGGTCTCTCTCATTGTCCCTTCTGCTTGCCTTAATTTTTATGGAGAAATGATCCCACTGAATGGCCGGAGATGTCATACATCGATATTTACAACTACCTGATCTGCTACTCTACCTGATCGGTAGAGTAGAAGTAAATGTTTAGGTAGAGTAGAGTAGCAAAGTGGATAGAGTAGGAAGAGAATGAGAGCAACAGGAGGGGATTCAATACAGGTGCAGGCAGGAACATATGATGCTGCATGAAGTTCATGAAGATATGGAAGCAGCAGGCATTGCAGGAACATAGGGGTGGTGATGATTCACCATCTGCAGGATGAGGACAGGGAGAGAGAGGAGAGGAACTGGGAGAGATAGAGACTTCGGGAAAACATGGTTAGTAAATAGTTATACATGGTTCGAACTGGGAGAAGCAGACCCTTTGGAGAAACATGGTTATTGATATGTTGGCACATGCAAGGGCGAGATAGAGAGAGAGAGAGAGAGGATCTCAGTCCTTCCCCCAGCAGTCTAGGCCTATAGCAGCATAGCTAAAGAGTAAATGAACTTTAACTTTTTAAGCATAAGCTCTGTCATACAGAAAAGTTTTAAGCCTGGTCTTGAAAATTGCTAAAGAGTCCGCCCCCCGGACCGATACTGGAAGTTGGTTCCATAGAAGAGGAGACTGACAACTGAAAGATCTGCCTCCCAATTTACTCTTGGAGACTCTAGGCACCACATCTAGAGAGCGGAGTGGCCTACTGGGACAGTATGGAACTATGATATATGATGAAGCTTTGTCATTAAGAGCTTTATAAGTTAACAGAAGGATTTTAAATTCTATTCTGAATTTTACCGGCAGCCAATGAAGAGAAGCTAAGACAGGAGAGATGTGATCCCTTTTCCTAGTTCCTGTTAATATTCGCGCAGAAGCATTCTGAATCAACTGAAGGCCTTTCAGAGATTTGTTTGGACATCCAGATAATAATGAGTTACAGTAGTCCAGCGTAGAAGTAACAAATGCATGGACTATTTTTTCTGAGACAGGATATTTCTGATTTTCCTAATGTTTCGTAGGTGAAAGAAAGCTGCCCTACAGACTTGTTTTATGTGAGGGACAAAGGACATGTCCTGGTCAAAAGTTACTCCAAGATTTTTTACAGTGGAGCTGGAAGCCAAAGTAATGCCATCCAGACTGATTAGATACGGTTTCTCTCAGGTGCTTAGGGCAAAGTATAATAACTTCAGTTTTGTCAGAGTTTAGGAGTAAAAAATTACGGGTCATCAAGACTTATATGTCTTCAAGACATGTCTGCAGTCTGACTATCTGACTAACTTCATTTGGCTTCATTGATGAATACATCTGAGTGTACTCTGCATAACTGTGAAAATTGTTGCTGCGTTTCCTGATAACATTGCCTAAAGGAAGCAGATATAAAGTGAAGAGGATTGGTCCAAGTACCGAGCCCTGTGGGACTCCATAATTGGCTATAGTGCGTGAGGAGGAGCTATTGTTAACCTGAACAAACTGATGTCTATCTGATAAATAGGATTTGAACCATCTTAGTGCAGTTCCTTTAATCCCAATTTCATGATCCAGTCTCTGTAATAAAATATTATGATCAATGGTGTCAAATGCAGCACTAACATCTAATGCAGGTGGATTTAGGAGGAAAGCTTGTTGTTCCTCAGGAAATAGCCTGTACAAAGCTACGGCCTGATATAATTTTGTGGTCTAGGAGTAGAATGAGAGTATATTTCATAGAGTTGACTGTTCCGTGGGAGGATTCAGTTGTAGAAGCGTATGAAAGGAAAAAACTTAGGTATGCAGATTTAGGGGCTGAAGCTGAGCAGCGAGGATGGAAAGTTAAGATTTGTCCAGTGGAAGTAGGATGTAGAGGGTTTGTAGCAAGGTCTGTTGTCTCTTTGTTGAGGGAGTTAGGAGGAAGGGGACAGAGTGTGAGGAAAATAGTGAAGGAAATGTCAGATGAGGCAGTAAGATCCAGTCAGTGGATTTGGATTAGAAGAAGTAATAGTAGCTGGGGGCCCAGCAGGGAGAGCACTTAGAATAGACAGACTCTTGAGAGAAGCAAGGAAGAAATGCAGGAAGAGGAAATGTACTTAAGTGGAAGGTGTGGCCTGTATGAGCCTCTTTGAGACCATGTGGTTAGTCCAGGTGAGTTGGTTTGTATTGGTTTGACTTGGCTTGTGTCTTTCTTTGATTACAGGACAATTTAGGTGAATCTGTTTGCTGAATCTGCTAGTGTAGCTTGTTGTGTGTATCTTGTGTATCTTGTCCTCCACCTCCTGCACCCTCTATACTTTCAAATCAAATCAAATCAAATCAAATCAGATTTATTTGTATAGCGCCAAATCATAACAAAGTTACATCAAGGCACTTTACATATAGAGCAGGTCTAGACCAAACTCTTTATAAAATTATTTAAAGAGACCCAACAGATCCCCCCGATGAGCAAGCACTTGGCGACAGTGGCAAGGAAAAACTTCCTTTAAGAGGCAGAAACCTCGGGCAGAACCAGGCTCAGGGGGGGCGGCCATCTGCCTCGACCGGTTGGGTTGAGAGAGGGAGAGAGAGAGAGAGAGAGAGAGAGGCACGGGGGAGGGGGGGGGGCAAAGTTGGGTAGAGTAGGGAGAGAAAGAGAGCAGGAGGAGGGGATATTCAAACAGGTGTAGGCAGGAACATGATGCTGCATGAGGTTCGTAGGAATGATGCTGTATGGAATTCTTGAAGATGTGGGAGCAGCAGGCATTGCAGGAACATGGGATGGTGATGATTCATCACCTGCAGGATGAGGACAGGGAGAGAGAGGAGAGGAGCTGGGAGAGAGAGAGGAGAGGAGCTGGGGGAGACGGAGACTTCGGGAAAACATAGTTAGTAAATGCAATGCACATGCTTTCTTTCATTACCCCTACCAGAACCAGGGTCTGTATCCCATCCCTACTTTTATCTCCACCTCTTCTATTTCTCCCCCCTACCCGAACTAGGGTCTGTATCCCAACCCCGCTTTTACTGGTGCAGTTGGTGAGAGGTCGGTGTGGTTGACGGTAGTGCTGTTTGAGATAGTTGTCTTAGTGTGAGGAGCGGTGATAGCTGGCATTAGGGGAGTGACTCTGGGACACCAGTGATCGCTGTCTAGCCTCCTGGAGGTGTCGTGGGACCAACTAGACGAAACACCGGTGAAAGGAGGTTCCCACCTGATGACCCCAAAGACATGTTAGTTATCACTGCTCACTGGGCTAGTTAGATATAGTTATCTTTAGGGCACATAGGGCAGGTCGCAAGGTCGTTGTTAAGGCTAGGGAGTTAGTCACCGAGTCTGGTCCTTTTTGTAGCACAAATTTGTGTTTACTCTGAATAACAGGAGAAGTATGGAGGCTGATCCATTGTCTGAAGCCATTAGAATATCATTGGAGATTTTAACCAGCGCTGTTTCAGTGCTGTGATGAGCACTAAATCTGACTGAAACTCTTCGAGCAAGCCATTCCTATGCAGATGGTCATGTAATTGGTTTTCTACTGCTTTTTCGATGATTTTAGAAATGAACAGGAGGTTCGTTATGGGTCTATAATTGGCCAAGAAGCTGGATCAAGATTCTGTTTTTTAAGCTGGGGTTTGATGACTGCAGTCTTGAGGGTCTGGGGTGCATGACACAAAGATTAATCAGATTTAGAAAACATGGCTCAGTTAGGTGGAAAATGTCTTTGAAGAGGCTAGTTGGTACTGGGTCTAAAAGACAGGTGATGGTTGAGATGATGAAACTATAGAAGCTAGCTCTGAGAGATTCAGAGCTGAGAATGATTCCAGATGTAGAATAGGCATTACAGTTGATTCAGGAGTTTCTGAATTCAGCAGAAGATTACTGCCTAATGTAGGTAAGAGCTGATGAATTCTTTCCCTGATTGTTATAATTTTATCTGTAAAAAAACTCATAAAATCATCACTGCTGAGAGCTAAGGGGATCACTGGTTCTATTGAACTATGACTCTCTGTCAGCCTGGCTACAGTGCTGAAGAGAAACCTGAGTTTTTTTTTTTTCTATTAGTGCTGAATAATATGATCTTCTAGCACTGCAGAGAGCTTTTTTATAAGTTTTTAAGCTTTCTTTCCAGGCTTCGGTGACATCTGCTTTAAGGCACGAATTTGAGAATTATACCATGGAGCCAGCCTCCTCTGTTTTATTACTACCGCCCCTTACAAGTACGAATAAGGATACAGATAATGTAGACGGTTGAACAGATACGGATATAGATACGGATAGTGGTGTACTCGCTCATCCCTAATAATAATGACAATAAGGATAACAATAAATTTATAAGCACCTTTCAGGACAAGAAAGGACACTATACATTCAACAATCAAGACATCATTAGATAATATTGACATACAATAAAAGAAATGGTGGCTAGTGTAGTTGTAGTTACAGTGAGTAGACATTCTTAAACAGGTTGGTTTTGAATCTGGACTTGAAGATAAAGAGAGTTTGACTTTCAGTGACATGGGCGGAGGAGGAACGATAAAAGGGAACGGGCTGGAGTGGTGATGTGAAGGAAGTCAGTCAAACACTGAGGGCCAAGGTTGTTGATGGCCTTGAACGTCTACAGGAGGAGTTTGAAATGTATTTGTTGCTTAACTGGGAGCCAGTAGAGTTGTTGGAGGATGGCGGTGATGTGAGAGTATGAGGGTGTTTCGGCGATGATACAGGCAGCAGAGTTCTGAACCAGCTTGAACTTATGGAGGGACTTTTAAGGGAGGCCAAAGAGGAGAGAGTTGTAGTAATCAATGCAGGAGCACTGAAAAAAAAGTAATTTGAATTTACATAATTTTAATGTGTACATCGGTCCCACATAATCATATTGTCTAGTGTCTATTGTCACTAGTCCACGCATTCGTAACTTCTAGGCTGGACTACTGTAACTCATTATTATCTGGATGTCCAAACAAATCTCTGAAAGGCCTTCAGTTGATTCAGAATGCTGCTGCACGAATATTAACAAGAACTAGAAAAAGGGATCACATCTCTCCTTTGTTAGCTGCTCTTCATTGGCTGCCGGTAAAATCCAGAATAGAATTTTAAATCCTTCTGTTAACATATAAAGCTCTTACTGGCCAAGCTCCGTCATACCTCAGAGAGCTCATAGTTCCTTACTGTCCTAGTAGGCCACTCCGCTCTCTAGATGGAGGTTTACTTGTGGTTCCTACAGTCTCCAAGAGTAAATCAGGAGGCAGATCTTTCAGTTATCAGGCTCCTCTTCTATGGAACCAACTTCCAGTATCGGTCTGGGGGGCGGACTCTTTAGCAATTTTCAAGACCAGGCTTAAAACTTTTCTGTATGACAGAGCTTATAGTTAAAAAGTTAAAGTTCATTTACTCTTTAGCTATGCTGCTACAGGCCTAGACTGCTGGGGGAAGGACTGAGCACCTCTCTCTCTCTCTCCCTCTCCCTTTCCCCTCTCTCTCTCTCTCTCTCTCTCCCCCTCTCCCTCTTCCCTCTCCCCTCTCCCTCTCTCTCTCTCCCCCTCTTCCCTCTCCCTCTCTCTCTCCCCCCCTCGCATGCGCCGTCATACCAACAACCTGCTTCTCCGAAATCCCAGTTGCTCTCAGTTCCAAGCATGTGCATTGCATTTACTAACCATGTTTTCCCGAAGTCTCCGTCTCCCCCAGCTCCTCTCCTCTCTCTCTCCCAGCTCCTCTCCTCTCTTTCCCTGTCCTCATCCTGCAGGTGATGAATCATCACCATCCCATGCTCCTGCAATGCCTGCTGCTCCCACATCTTCAAGAATTCCATACAGCATCATTCCTACGAACTTCATGCAGCATCATGTTCCTGCCTACACCTGTTTGTATATCCCCTCCTCCTGCTCTCTTTCTCTCCCTACTCTACCCAACTTTGCCCCCCCCTCCCCCGTGCCTCTCTCTCTCTCTCTCTCCCTCTCTCAACCCAACCGGTCGAGGCAGATGGCCGCTCCCCCTGAGCCTGGTTCTGCCCGAGGTTTCTGCCTCTTAAAGGAAGTTTTTCCTTGCCACTGTCGCCAAGTGCTTGCTCATCGGGGGATCTGTTGGGTCTCTTTAAATAATTTTATAAAGAGTTTGGTCTAGACCTGCTCTATATGTAAAGTGCCTTGATGTAACTTTGTTATGATTTGGCGCTATACAAATAAATCTGATTTGATTTGATTTGATTTGATTGTGTTCAACTGACATAATTTTCCCTTTCCCCCTTGCTTAATTATTGCTCGTCAAGCCAAAATATTTCAATTATATCAACACTGTTTAAAATAATCATGTTGATTCAATACGTTTTTAAGTTACTGTAATACCAATTTATTGTGTAAGGTGAAAGTGATTTCATCACCTCCAGAGTACCTGATTTTCAACTGTTATTCCAAATTGATTTCTTAATGGTAATATTATCCAACGGTATTTTGTTACTTTGACACAATTTCATTATGTACCTGGTACTCATATTAGGTCTGTAAATCTAACTTGATTTAATTCTAGCCATTTTTTTTGTAGAAATCAGCTCAATGTTCAAGTGTGTACAAATACAAAATAAATTTTAAAAAATTATTTGAATTCACAAAAACAGCAAAGAGTCAGTTCAGTACCAGGATGTTCTTATTGAACTTTACAGAACATACATCTTACAAAATGGACTCATTGCATTTTGATTCTTTTGTAGTATGGCAAATGCATTGACTGGAGATTCCTTGCACCCTTTACAACTCCACTTTCCCTGCACCTAACCCTGTAACACACATAAAGATCATGGATTTCTTTTAGCAATTCCTAATAAATTACTAGGTCTTTAAATACGATGACTAACAGTAAACACCTAAATCAGGGTATATTCAGGAATCGTGATGTTAATTTCAATACCTTTTTAAGACTTTTTAAAGACCTTCTCAAAATATTTTGAGACCCCATCGCCAAGCTGTAATCAGCAACACTTGAGATATTGAGAGAGAATATTGAGATCATTAAACATGAAACACTATTATTTATTGACTGATGGAAACATCATGCATTTAGTGATTTATTTTGTTCACTTGCGTCTTTTTAACAGTGGATTTCCTTGATCTGTAAATATAATAAATATAATAAAAAAATTAATAGAAAATAGGAAATCTGTCCATCTTCTACTGCTTTTTCCGTTTACAGGTTGCAGGGGTTGCTGGAGCCAATACCAGCCAATGTTATGGGCGAGGGCGGTATACACGCTGGACAGGTCATCGGTCCCTTGCAGGGCCAACACACAGATGAACAACCACTCACACTCACATTCAGACCTACGGACAATTTATAGTCACCAGTTAACCTAGACATGCATGTCTTTGGATTGTGGGAGGAAACCGGAGTACCCGGAGGGAACCCATGCAGACACGGGGAGAACATGCAAACTCCACAAAGAAAGGCCCCAGGCCGGGAACCAAACCCGTGACCTTCTTATTGTGGGATGACAGTGCTAACGCTGCCATGCTGCCCATAAATAGGAAGTCTACATTTTAATTATAATCAATTGTCGTTTCCTGTTTTATTTTGGTGTTTCCCACTTGTGTCATGTCTGGTTTCTTTGCTTCTCTCCTCTCGTGTGATTACCTCCCTTCTCTCTAATTTTTTTCACCTGTGTCTCGTTACTCCTGACAGTATTTATGCCCTGTGTGTCACTTTGCCAGTTTGTTTTCTTCCCCAGTGAGTTACTTTCCAGCGTTTTTCTGACTGCCATGAGAGCGACCATTTCTGTAACCCGTTTCCTGAGATCTACCGGTTCCCTGCTGGTACCTCCTTCTGCCTGTCTGTGTTTCGACCCTGCCTGCCTGACCACATCTCTTAGCTTTTTCCTCCATTGGATTCCTCGCCTGTTTCCTTTGGGCCTGCCAGTTCTACTCAAACGCTGTTTAAACATTTATTAATTTTTATTCAATAAAGTGCCTCTCGGGTCGTGCTTTTGAGTTCAACCTTCGTGTTCTGGGCCTGACAGTCTCAACATGGACCCAGCCAACCCAGAAGTCGTTTGTGCTGCTCTCGCCACCTTGGCTCAACACATTAACCATCAGGATGAGAGGATCAATCCTGTTTGTCGCAAGTTAGCAGGACTACAGGCTCAGCAGGAGCAGATGATGACATCTTTTGGCTCCCAGGTCACTCTGCTGGTGGAACGACTATCCATGCGGCAGGATGAGCCTCTTCAGCCGTCTCCCTCTGCTGTGCCGGGACCAGCTCCTTTGCTTCCTCCCCGGGGGGCTGCAGATAAATCTCAGCCCAGTAATCGCTCTGCTCCCGTCCTTTCTCAACCAACTCACTTCTCCGGAGAGTCGGGGGATTGTAAGACCTTTTTGACTCAATGTGAAATACATTTTGAACTTCAGCCGGATGCCTTTCCCACTGACAGAGCCAAAATAGTTTATATCGTCGCTCACCTGACGGGCCGGGCGGAGGCTTGGGCTACCGCTGAGTGACGTCGTTGGTCCTCTGTTTGTCAGTCTCTCTCACTGTTTTCTAAGACCCTCTCCCAGATATTCCAGCACACAACTCCTGGGCACGAGGCGGCCCAGGCTCTGGTCCAATTTACACAGGGGGGAGGCTGAGTGGTGGATTACGCCATCGGGTTCCGCACCCTGGCGGCTGAGAGCTCCTGAAACCCCCCTGCTCTCTTTGATGCTTTCCTAGAGGGATTATCTCTCCCTGTCCTCATCCTGCAGGTGATGAATCATCACCATCCCATGCTCCTGCAATGCCTGCTGCTCCCACATCTTCAAGAATTCCATACAGCATCATTCCTACGAACTTCATGCAGCATCATGTTCCTGCCTACACCTGTTTGAATATCCCCTCCTCCTGCTCTCTTTCTCTCCCTACTCTACCCAACTTTCCGCCCCCCCTCCCCCATGCCTCTCTCTCTCTCTCTCTCCCTCTCTCAACCCAACCGGTCGAGGCAGATGGCCGCCCCCCCTGAGCCTGGTTCTGCCCGAGGTTTCTGCCTCTTAAAGGAAGTTTTTCCTTGCCACTGTTGCCAAGTGCTTGCTCATCGGGGGATCTGTTGGGTCTCTTTAAATAATTTTATAAAGAGTTTGGTCTAGACCTGCTCTATATGTAAAGTGCCTTGATGTAACTTTGTTATGATTTGGCGCTATACAAATAAATCTGATTTGATTTGATTTGATTTGATTATCGGAGCCTCTCAATGACCAGTTGGTGCCACTGGATCTTCCCCCGGATTTTGACTCCCTCATTGATCTTGCCATTAAGATTGATAGGCGTCTTTTGGGCTGAGAAAGAGACAGGTCCAGTACCCGTTCCCAGAGCTCTCTTCCTCTCCACCAGGGACGCTCTCCAGCTGCTATCATCCCTCCTGATCCTCGCCCTGTTTCCGTCCCATTGGCTGTCCCCGTAGTACCAGAGGAGCCCATGCAGGTTGGCCGCACCAGACTGACTCCGGAGGAACGTCAACGCCGGATGAGGGGAGGCCTCTGCCTGTACTGCGGTGAACAGGGACACCGCTTAGCTTCGTGCCGTATTTGAAGCCCTGGAAGGCAGAAACTCCTGGTGAGCCACACTGTGACTGTGACTAATCCCTCTCACTTACAGCCTATGGTTACCCTGTCGTCTTTCTCTGTGTCTCTTCTGGACCCCATGTTAGTTGATTCGGGGTCTGACGCTAACCTGATGGACTCTTCTCTTGCCAAAACTTTGGGTCTGCGTCTGTTCCGGGTCCAACATCCCATGTTGGCCCGTGCTCTCGATGGCAGAACCATCTGCTGCATAACCCACAGGACCCAATCAGTCACCCTCAGGTTCCCTGATCAACACAATGAACTGATATCTTTTTTGGTCTATCACTCTCCCATGCACCCGCTCATCCTGGGTTGCCCGTGGCTCATTCTGCATAACCCTAATGTGAACTGGGAGACGGGACAGGTTCTAGCTTGGGGTCCTGGTTGCTCCGGGTCCTGTGGTTTGGTACCCCAGCTTCTGTCACCGCCACCAAGGGGTTCACCACCGGAGTCTCCAGCCAATACCGTGGATCCTGACATAGAATTCCCTGCTCTCCAAAAGGTACCCCCCTGTTATCATGATCTGAAACAAGTTTTTAACGAATCCAAGGCCACTTCTCTTCCTCCCCACTCCTTCGTCTGTCTCTCTCTCTCCCCTCTCTCTCTCTTTTCTCTCCCTCTTCATCTCCCCTCTCTTTCCCTCTCCCTCTCTCTCTCTCCCTCTTCCCTCTCCCTCTCTCTCTCCCCCTTGCATGCGCCGACAAACCAAAAACCACACTTCTCCGAAATCCCAGTCTCTCTCAGTTCCAACCATGTGCAATGCATTTACTAACCATGTTTTCCCGAAGTCTCTGTCTCTCCCAGTTCCTCTCCTCTCTCTCCCTGTCCTCATCCTGCAGGTGATGAATCATCACCATCCCATGTTCCTGCAATGCCTGCTGCTCCCACATCTTCATGAATTCCATACAGCATCATTCCTATGAACTTCATGCAGCATCATGTTCTGCCTACACCTGTTTGAATATTCCCTCCTCCTGCTCTCTTTCTCTCCCTACTCTACCCAACCTTGCCCCCCCGGCTCTCTGTCTGTCTCCCTCTCTCAACCCAACCAGTCGAGGCAGATGGCCGCCCCCCCTGAGCCTGGTTCTGCCCAAGGTTTCTGTCTCTTAAAGGAAGTTTTTCCTTGCCACTGTCGCTGAGTGCTTGCTCAATGGTGGATCTGTTGGGTCTCTTTAAATAATTTTATAAAGAGTTTGGTCTAGACCTGCTCTATATGTAAAGTGCCTTGATGTAACTTTGTTATGATTTTGCGCTATACAAATAAATCTGATTTGATTTGATTTGATTTATGACTGTGCCATCGATCTTCGTCCTGGAACAACTCCTCCCAAGGGGAGATTGTACTCCCTCTCGGGGCCAGAAACAGCAGCCATGTACAAGTACATTAAGGAATCTCTGGCTGCTGGTCTCATCTGTCCTCTTCACCTGCTGGTTCTGGCTTCTTTTTTGTGGACAACAAAGATAAGTGTCTTTGCCCGTGCATTGACTTTCAGGGACTCAACGACATCGCCATCCGTAACAAGTACTCCCTCCCTCTCTTGTCTTCTGCTTTCGAACTGTTACATTGGGCAAAAGTTTTTACTAAACTTGATCTACATAACGCTTACCATCTAGTGAGCATAAGGGAGGGGGATGAATGGAAGACTGCCTTTAATATGCCTAGTGGACATTATGAATATCTCGTAATGCCGTTTGGTCTCACCAATGCCCCAGCAGTGTTTCAGGCTCTAGTTAATGACGTCCTCCAAGACATGCTCAATGTTTTTGTGTTCGTTTACTTGGATGACATCTTAATCTTCTCTCCCGATGAGTCCTCCCATGTCCAGCATGTCCAACAGCTCCTGGACCGCCTTCTCCAGGATCAACTCTATGTCAAAGCAGAGAAATGTGAGTTCCATCAGTCCTCAGTCTCCTTCCTAGGGTTCATCATCTCAGAAGAAAGTATCAAGATGGACCCGGATAAGGTCCACACAGTGGCAGATTGGCCTTCCCCCTCTTCTCGTAAGGAGGTACAGTGTTTCCTTGGGTTTGCCAATTTCTACCGTAAGTTCATTGGGAACGTTAGTTCAGTTATCACCCCTCTGAGTGCATTGGCTTTGGAAAAGATCTGTTTCAGAAGCGTGTTACGCCATTTCCAGTCACTGGTGGTCGTGCTCTGTGTTACCTTGTGTACTGTCTCTGGTATTCTTTGCTATTCACCTGATTAATCGACAGCAAACTGAGTTCTGTGCTAGCATAAGTTTGATAATCTCTTTCCTCTTTCCCAAGCTTATAGACGATACTGTAGCTGCGCTAATTTAACTAAACGATTAGCAATGGCCTCTAGCTCTCTCTCTCCACTCTCTCTTCCTCCTTTTCATTCTCCCTCTCCTCTTCTCTCCTGTCCTGTGTGCTACATGTCTAGTTACTCCTCTGCCTCCTTTTATGATAGCACTTCTTGTCATAAATGCAGGATGATGGTAGAAATGGAGGCGAGAATAAGTGAGTTAGAGTCGCAGTGCCACACCTTAGCTAGCCCAACTTATGTTAGTGTAGCTAGCCGCCCCCCTGTAGCCGGTGCGGGCTGACCTAGACCAGCTCCTATGGCAGCCGAGAGAGTTTCCTCCACCCTAGCGGCTCCTGAGCAGCCGGGATCTAGTCAGGGTGGCTGGGTAACTGTCCAAGACAAGAGGCATAGTCGTAGGCAGCAGCCCCCGGTTCACCACCAACCAGTTCATGTTTCCAACAGGTTCTCCCCACTCAGTGACACACCCACTGAAAAGCAGACTCTACTGATTGGTGACTCTATTCTAGTCATAGTTAAGCCATAGTTAAGTGTATCCCGGGGGCCAGAGCAGGTGACATCCAGTCTTACCTGAAACTGCTGGCTAAGGATAAACGTAAATATGTTGATTGTTATTCACGTCAGCAGTAACGACACCCGACCCTGCCAGTCGGAGGTCACGAATATTAATATGGAATTGGTGTGTACCTTTGCTAAAACGATGTCGGAGGCTGTAGTTTTCTCCGACCCCCTCCCCAATCGGACCAATGATGACACGTATAGCTGCATGTCGTCATTCAACCACTGGCTGTCGAGGTGGTGTCCCAAAAACAATGTGGGCTACATAGACAACTGGAATACTTTCTGGGGGAGATCTGGTTTGATTAGGAGAGATGGTGTCCATCAAATTCTCAAATAACACTGCAGTTAAATGTGGCCTGTTGAATATTCGATCACTATCATCAAAATCTCTACTAGTTAATGATCTCATAGCTGATCATCGCATTGATTTATTTACTATAGCAGAAACCTGGCTGCAGGAATGAAGCTATACCCCCCACTCATATTAATTTTCATGTCCCTCATACCATAGGTCAAGGAGGGGGTGGTGGCTGCGATATTTCAGTCAAGCTTATTAATCAACCCTACCCAAAATGTGGCTGTAGGTCTTTTGAAAGCCTCACTCTTAGTCTTTCCCACTCTAACTGGATAGTTAAAAAACCAGTTCTGTTAGTTACAGTATACCGTCCACCTGGTCCATACTCAGAATTCCTATCAGAGTTTTCTGAGTTTATATAAGAGTTAGTACTCAGTACAGATAAAATCATTTTACTGGGAGATTTCAATATTCATGTAGATGTAGAAAGCGACAGCCTTAGTTCTGGGTTTCTTTCCTTCTAGACTCAATTGGCTTTTCCCAGCATGTGAATGAACCCACTCACTGCTTCAGTCATATCCTTGATTTTGTTTTAACATATGGCATTGAAATTGACAAGTTAACAATTTTTCCTCAAAACTCTCTTTTGATTGACCATTACCTCATTACATTTGAGTTTACTTTAATTGACTGCACAGCATCGAGGAATAAATTCGGTTATAAAAGATGTTTATCTGAAGATGCTGTGGCTAAATTTAAAGAGAGCATTCGGTCATCATTTGCAGCAATGCCATATCCTAAATTCAAATGAGGACTTTTCCCATACACAGGTTGATGACCTTGTGATTAGCACTATGGCCACACTGTGTTCAAATCTTGATGATGCTGTCCCTCTCAAAAAGAAAGTCATAAAACAGAGGAGGCTGGCTCTGTGGTATAATTCTCAAATTTGTGCCTTAAAGCAGACATCAAGTAATTAGAAAGAAGTTGGCGTTCCAGTAACTTGGAAGAGTCTCACCGAGCCTGTAAAGAAAGCTTAAAAATGCTTAAAAAAAGCTCTCTGCAGTGCTAGAAGCTCTTATTACTCAGCACGAAGAGAAAAAAACAAGAAAAACCCCAGGTTTCTCTTCAGCACTGTAGCCAGGCTGACAGAGTCATAGCTCAATTGAACAAGTGATCCCCCTGTAAAATTATAACAATCAAATCAGATTTATTTGTATAGCGCCAAATCATAACAAAGTTACATCAAGGCACTTTACATATAGAGCAGGTTTAGACCAAACTCTTTATAAAATTATTTAAAGAGACCTAACAGATCCCCCGATGAGCAAGCACTTGGCGACAGTGGCAAGGAAAAACTTCCTTTAAGAGGCAGAAACCTTGGGCAGAACCAGGCTCAGGGGGGGGGTGGCAATCTGCCTCGACCGGTTGGATTGAGAGAGGGAGAGAGAGAGAGAGGCACGGGGGGAGGGGGGGCAAAGTTGGGTAGAGTAGGGAGAGAAAGAGAGCAGGAGGAGGGGATATTCAAACAGGTGTAGGCAGGAACATGATGCTGCATGAGGTTCGTAGGAATGATGCTGTATGGAATTCTTGAAGATGTAGGAGCAGCAGGCATTGCAGGAACATGGGATGGTGATGATTCATCACCTGCAGGATGAGGACAGGGAGAGGGAGGAGAGGAGCTGGGAGAGAGAGAGCAGAGGAGCTGGGGGAGACAGAGACTTCGGGAAAACATGGTTAGTAAATGCAATGCACATGCTTGGAACTGAGAGCAACTGGGATTTCGGAGAAGCAGGTTGTTGGTATGACGGCGCATGCGGGGGGGGGAGAGGGAGAGGGAGAGGGAAGAGGGAGAGGGAGAGGGAGAGGGAGAGAGAGAGAGAGAGAGGGGAAAGGGAGAGAGAGAGAGGTGCTGAGTCCTTCCCCCAGCAGTCTAGGCCTATAGCAGCATAGCTAAAGAGTAAATGAACTTTAACTTTTTAACTATAAGCTCTGTCATACAGAAAAGTTTTAAGCCTGGTCTTGAAAATTGCTAAAGAGTCTGCCCCCCGGACCGATACTGGAAGTTGGTTCCATAGAAGAGGAGCCTGATAACTGAAATATCTGCCTCCTGATTTACTCTTGGAGACTCTAGGAACCACAAGTAAACCTCCATCTAGAGAGCGGAGTGGCCTACTAGGACAGTAAGGAACTATGAGCTCTCTGAGGTATGACGGAGCTTGGCCAGTAAGAGCTTTATATGTTAACGGAAGGATTTTAAATTCTATTCTGGATTTTACCGGCAGCCAATGAAGAGCAGCTAACACAGGAGAGATGTGATCCCTTTTTCTAGTTCCTGTTAATATTCATGCAGCAGCATTCTGAATCAACTGAAGGCCTTTCAGAGATTTGTTTGGACATCCAGATAATAATGAGTTACAGTAGTGCAGCCTAGAAGTTACGAATGCGTGGACTACTTTTTCTGCATCCTCTTGAGAGAGGATATTTCTGATTTTCCTAATGTTTCTCAGGTGGAAGAAAGCTGCCCTACTGACTTGTTTTATGTGAGGGACAAAGGACATGTCCTGGTCAAAGGTTACTCCAAGGTTTTTTACAGTGGAGTTGGAAGCCAAAGTAATGCCATCCAGACTGATTAAATGATTAGATAGGGTTTCTCTAAAGTGCTTAGGGCCGAGTACAATAACTTCAGCTTTGTCAGAATTTAGAAGTAAAAAATTATGGGTCATCCAGACTTTTATGTCTTCAAGACATGTCTGCAGTCTGACTATCTGACTAACTTCATTTGGCTTGATTGATAAATACAGCTGAGTGTCGTCTGCATAACAGTGGAAATTGATGCTGTGTTTCCTGATAATGTTGCCTAAAGGAAGCAGATAAAGAGTGAAGAGGACTGGTCCAAGTACCGAACCCTGTGGGACCCCATACTGGCTATAGTGCGTGAGGAGGACCTATTGTTAACATGTACAAACTGATATCTATCTGATAAATAGGATTTGAACCACCTTAGAGCTGTTCCTTTAATGCCAATTTCATGTTCCAGTCTCTGTAATAAAATATTGTGATCAATGGTGTCGAATGCAGCACTGAGAGGAGAAGTATGGAAGCTTATCCATTGTCTGAAGCCATTAGAATATCATTGGAGACTTTAATCAGCGCTGTTTCTGTGTTTTGGTGAGCTGTAAATCCTGACTGAAACTCTTCAAGCAAACTGTTCCTATGCAGATGGTCGTGTAATTGGTTTGCTACTGCTTTCTCAGTGATTTTAGAAATGAAGGGAAGGTTTGATATGGGTCTATAATTGGCCAAAACATCTGGATCAAGATTCGGCTTTTTAAGCAGGGGTTTGATGACTGCGGTCTTAAGAGTCTGAGGTACATAACCCAAAGATAAGGTCAAATTAATGAGATCTAGAATGAAGGGCTCAATTAAGTAAAGAATGTCTTTAAAGAGGCTGGTCGGCACTGGGTCTAATAGACAGGTTGATGGTCTAGATGATGATACTATAGAAGCTAGCTCTGAGAGATTCAGAGATGAGAATGATTCCAGAGGTAAAATAGGCGTTTGTGGCCGCACGCCACCCAGGTTCTCCCCCAGCAATAACTACACCACCACTAAGGTGTCAGCAAGACCTTTTTATTGTGTTATCTTTTCTTTATATCTGTCTCTCATTATATCACCTCCACATACCCCCACCGCCCGACTCAGGCCGGGGAGCCCACCGGCCCAACCAACTCCCCTCCCCCCTCCTGAGAGCGGGACAGGAAGTCAGCCACGGCCATCTGTGCCCCCGGCCTGTGGATCACCTTGAACTTAAATGGCTGTAAAGCCAGATACCACCGGGTGATCCGTGCGTTGGCATCCTTCATGTGGTGGAGCCACTGGAGGGGGGCGTGGTCCGAACAGAGGGTGAATGGGCGTCCCAGCAGGTAGTACCGCAGGGTGTCGACCGCCCACTGGATTGCCAGGCACTCCTTCTCTATCGTGCTGTAGCGCGATTCCCTCTCTGACAGCTTCCGGCTGATGTATAGCACGGGTCGGTCAACACCCTCCACCAGCTGGGACAAAACAGCCCCAAGCCCCTTGTTCGAGGCATCCGTCTGCAGGAAAAAAGAGAGAGAGAAGTTAGGCGTGTGCAGGAGCAGCTTCCCACAGAGGGTTTGTTTTACCCTCTCAAACGCCAGCTGGCACCGCTCCGTCCACTGGACCGGATCTGAGGCACCTTTATGGGTGAGGTTGGTCAAGGGTCCGGCCAGGTCCACAAAGTTCGGAATGAACCTCTGGTAGTATCCTGCCAGACCCATGAACCGCCTCACTTCCTTTTTGGTCTTGGGCCTCGGGCAGGCTGCAATCGCGGCTGTTTTATCTACTTGTGGCCGCACCTGCCCTCCACCCAAGTGGTACCCCAGATACCGTACCTCCCTCCATCCAACTGCGCACTTCTTCGGATTGGCTGTGAGCCCCGCTTGCCTCAGTGACTCTAGCACCGCTGTCACACGCTGCATATGCTCCGCCCAGCTGCTGCTGTGGATGATAACGTCATCCAGGTAGGCGGCAGCATACGCAGCGTGAGGACGCAGCACCCGGTCCATGAGGCGTTGGAAGGTAGCTGGGGCCCCAAACAATCCGAATGGCAGTGTCACGAATTGGTACAAGCCATACGGAGTGGAGAAAGCCGTTTTTTCCCTGGACTCTGGAGACAAGGGAATCTGCCAGTAGCCCTTGGTCAGATCCAATGTCGTGAAAAAACGAGCGGTACCTAGCTGATCCAGGAGTTCATCGACCCGGGGCATTGGGTAGGCATCGAACTGTGATACGTCATTCACCTTGCGATAGTCCACACAGAACCGGATTGATCCATCCTTCTTCAGCACGAGAACAATGGGGCTACTCCAGGCGCTGTGGGACTCTTCTATTACCCCCATCTCCAGCATGGCCTTTAATTCCTTCTGCACCATTTTTCTTTTGTGTTCAGGTAATCGACAGGGCCGTGAGCGCACTGTCACGCCTGGGCGAGTCTCGACATGGTGCTGTATGAGGTTAGTGCGCCCTGGCAGAGGGGAGAACACATCCGCAAAACGCTTCTGCAACTGGGCCACATCTGCTCTCTGGGACAGTGAGAGCAGGTTGTCACAAGGGAGCGAGGCTGCCTGGGTGGATTTTGGCACCTCCGGCCCCAACTCATCTCTCTCCAATATCATGCTTACCAGAGAAACAGGTACCGCCTCTCTACACGCTTTAAGGAGGTTGAGGTGGTAGATTTGTGTTGCCCCGCCCCTTTCAGAACGCACCACTTCATAGTCAACCTCGCCCACTCGTCGTGTGACCACGAAGGGTCCTTGCCACTTGGCGAGTAATTTGGAGCTGGAAGAGGGGAGTAATACAAGCACTTTGTCTCCCGGTGTGAATTGTCTTAACCTAGCTCCTCTGTTGTACAGGCGCTGTTGACGTTCCTGGGCCTGGAGTAAATTCTCCCGTGATAGCTGGCCCAGTGTGTGGAGTTTTGCTCTCAGGTCCAGGACGTATTGAACCTCGTTTTTACTGGGGCTTGGACCATATTCCCAGGTTTCTTTAAGCAGGTCCAACACCCCTCGTGGCTTCCTGCCAAACAGCAGTTCGAAGGGAGAAAATCCCGTGGAGGCCTGGGGAACCTCCCGCACTGCAAACAACAGAGGGTCTAGCCACCTATCCCAATTTCGGTCGTCCCTGTGTATGAACTTACGGATCATGGATTTCAAAGTCCTATTCAGCCACTCCACCAGCCCGTCCGTCTGGGGATGATATACACTGGTCCGAATAGATTTGATTCCCATTAATTCGTATAGTTCCTTGAGTGTACGTGACATGAACGAGGTGCCCTGGTCAGTCAGAATCTCTTTTGGGACCCCAACTCGGGAGATGACCTGAAACAGCGCCTGCGCAACACTCTTAGCCGAGATGGTGCGCAATGGCACTGCTTCTGGATATCGTGTTGCGTAGTCCACCAACACTAACACAAAACGATATCCCCGTGCACTCTGGTGAAATGGCCCGATGAGGTCCATACCAATCCGCTCAAATGGCACCTCCACAAGTGGCAATGGGCGCAATGGCGCTCTGGGAATGGCCGGTTGATTAACCAGTTGACATTCGGGGCAAGACGCACACCAGCGTTGTACGTCTCCCCGAATGCTGGGCCAATAGAATCGGGTCATTATCCGGTTCAGTGTTTTTTCGAACCCCATGTGACCAGCCATTGGGTTAAAGTGAGCCGCCTGGAAAAGCATTTCCCGACGGCTTTTTGGAACCAACAACTGGGTTACGATTTCATTTACTTGAGTGTCACGACTCACCCGGTACAGTCTGTCCCTGATCAAAGCGAAGTGGGGATATGGCTGTGCTGCGTCAGGGCGCACCAGCTGACCATCAATTTTTATCACTTGGTCGAAGGCAAAGCGTAGAGTATCATCTCGAGATTGCTCAAGTGGAAAATCTTCCATGGAGGACAACGTGGGAGCCTGATGTGTCTCCAGAGGAGGCACCCCCGGCTCCCCCTCCCCATCCGCAGCGTCGGACAACCTCGCGTCACCACTGAGCACCGCACACACATCCCATGTTCCTATTGGTCGTGAACGCACCCCCACACATTGCCCCACTAGGTGGTTGAACCCAGGCCAATCGGTGCCCACAATTATGGGGTGCGTCAGGTGGGAACTAACCGCAGCCTTGACACGATGCTTTTTTCCCCTATACCTGATTTCCACTGGCACCACGGGATATCTGTGAATGTCCCCATGTACACATTTAATATCCACCCATGAGGCCTCTACCAAAGCCCTAGGCTGAATCAAGCTTTGGTGAACTAAGGACTGCGTACAGCCCGAGTCCAGCATTGCCTGATGTACACCCCCTTGGATCCTTACCTGAACACTGTATGTTCCTCCTGGACCGGGGGAGGGAGTTAGAGGGCCCGCCACCCGGACCACCTGACCGACCTCCATGAGGGGGCACTCCCGGCGGACGTGTCCGGGTTGGCCGCACTTCCAGCAGCCCTACCCTGGCGCTTGAGGAACCCCCTGTGGGTCAGGAGCAGCGCCCGTAGTGGCTGGACTCTGAGGTGGAGGAGAGAGGGACAGAGGGGTAGATCGGGGTTGAGGAGAGGGTGGGAGCGGAAGCCCCACCCTCCTGCGTGGTGCCGGAGTCGGCCGGCCGATTCCACGTGGCTGTCCCTCCGTGCCGCGGCCATGGACCACCAGGTGATCCTCCGCCAGGGTGACCGCGGCTGCCAGGTCCTTGGGGCGGTGGCACCGCACCCATTCGGAGGTTCCACCGGGGAGGCCATCCACGAACTGCTCCAGCACCACCTGGTCGAGGATCCGCCCCTCGTCTGCGGACTCCCCCACCTGCAGCCACCTGGAGGCGGCGTCCCTCAGCTGTTGGGCATATACGAAGGGGCGGTCGGCTGGCCCCAGTCGGGTAGAGCGGAACCGCCACCTCCCGTGACTGGCCCGTGCGGTCGAGGACGGCCCGCCGGATGTCCTCGAACCTCCCCCGTGAGGATGCAGGCAAGCCAAGCGCTGCTGTCTGCGCCTCTCCCGACAGCAGCGGGAGCAGCCGCACAGCCCACTCCCCGGCTGGCCACCTGCTGGCCGGCTGGCTACAGTGCTGAAGAGAAACCTGGGGTTGTTCTTGTTTTTTTCTATTAGTGCTGAATAATATGATCTTCTAGCACTGCGGAGAGCTTTTTTATACGTTTTTAAGCTTTCTTTCCAGGCTCGGTGAGACTCTTCCGAGTTGCTGGAATGCCAATTTCTTTCTAATTTCCGTGTCATCTGCTTTAAGGCACGAATTTGAGAATTATACCATGGAGCCAGCCTCCTCTGTTTTATTACTTTCTTTTTGAGAGGGGCAGCATCATCCAGATTTGAACACAGTGTGGCCATAGTGCTAGTCACAAGGTCATCAACCTGTGTATGGGAGAAATCCTCATTGGAATTTAGATATGGCATTGCTGCAAATGATGACTGAATGTTCTCTTTAAATTTAGCCACAGCATCTTCAGATAAACATCTTCTATAGCCGAATTTATTCCTCGATGCTGTGCAGTCAGTTAAAGTAAACTCAAATGTGATGAGGTAATGGTCGGTCAAAAGACAGTTTTGAGGAAAAATTGTTAACTTGTCAATTTCAATGCCATATGTTAGAACAAGATCAGGGATATGACTGAAGCAGTTAGTTGGTTCATTCACATGCTAGGAAAAGCAAATTGAGTCTAGTAATGAAAGAAACCCAGAACTAAGGCTGTCACTTTCTACAATCTCCCACTATAATGATTTTATCTGTACTAAGTACTAACTCTGATATAAACTCAGAAAACTCTGATAGGAATTCTGAGTACGGACCAGGTGGACGGTATACTGTAACTAACAGAACTGGTTTTTCAACTTTCCAGTTTGAGTGGGAAAGACTAAGAGTGAGGCTTTCAAAAGATGTACAGCCAGATTTTAGTCTAGGGTTGATTAATAAGCTTGACTGAAATATCGCAGCCACTCCCCTTCCTCGACCTGTGGTACAAAGGACATGAAAATTAACATGAGTGGGGGGTGTAGCTTCATTAATACTAACATACTCATCCTGCTGCAGCCAGGTTTCAGTTATACAAAATAAATTAATACGATGATCAGTTATAAGATCACTGACTAATAGAGATTTTGATGATAGTGATCGAATATTCAACAGTCCACATTTAACTGCAGTATTATTTGAGACCGAATTTGTGGCTGTTTTGATTTCTATTAAGTTTTTGTTTTTAGCTCCTCTTCTGTTTAATCTAGGTTTAGTAACTTTTCTAAATTTAGGTGGTTGGGGGACAGACACAGTTTCTATAGACCTAGACATAGACAGAGACTCTATTCTATTCTCGGCAGGGAACCGCTCTGACTGAGGTGCAGAGGAGCGTGTTAAACTGCGGCTCTGCCTCCTGGTCTCGACTCGGGGTTGTCAGGGTTTTAACTTTCTAATAAACTCGGCCATATTCCTAGATATAAGAGCGGCACCACCCACGGTGGGATGGACACCATCTCTCCTAATCAGACCAGGTCTCCCCCAGAAAGTGTTCCAGTTATCTATGTAGCCCACATTGTTTTCGGGACACCACCTCGACAGCCAGCGGTTGAATGAAGACATGCGGCTATACATGTCATCACTGGTCCGATTGGGGAGGGGGCCAGAGAAAACTACAGTGTCTGACATTGTTTTAGCAAAGGTACACACCGATTCCACATTAATCTTTGTGACCTTATTACTGCCGACGTGAATAACAATTTTACCATATTTACGCTTATCCTTAGCCAGCAGTTTCAGGTAAGATTGGATGTCGCCTGCTCTGGCCCCCGGGATACACTTAACTATGGCCGCCGGTGTCGCTAACTTCACGTTCCTCAGAATAGAGTCACCAATCACTAGAGTCGGCTTTTCAGCGGGTGTGTTGCTGAGTGGGGAGAACCTGTTGGAAACGTGAACTGGTTGGTGGTGAACCGGGGGCTGCTGCCTACGACTATGCCTCTTGTCTCGGACAGTCACCCAGCCGCCTTGACTAGATCCCGGCTGCTCGGGAGCCGCTGGGGGGGAGGAAACTCTCTCGGCTGCCGTAGGAGCTGGTCTAGGTCGGCCCGCACTGGCTACAGGGGGGCGGCTAGCTACACTAGCATAAGTTGGGCTAGCTAAGGTGCGGTGCCGCGACTCTAACTCACTAATTCTCGCCTCCATTTCTACCATCATCCTGCATCTATGACAACAAGTACTATCATGAAAGGAGGCAGAGGAGTAACTGGACATGTAGCAGAGAGGACAGGAGAGAAGAGGAGAGGGAGAAGGAGGAAGAGAGAGTGGATAGAGAGAGCTGGAGGCCATTGCTAATCGTTCAGTTCAATTAGCGGCGCTACAATATCGTTTATAGGCTTAGGAAAGAGGAAGGAGATTGAGTTCTATGCTAGTATAGTTTAATAGCAGTTTGCTGTCGATTAGTCAGGTGAATAGCAAAGAATAGCAAAGAAATAGCAAAGACAGCACACGAGGTAACACAGAGCACAACCACAGAGCACAACCACCAGTGACCGGAAATGACGTAACACGCTTACCGCACGTAACCAGCAATCAGAGAGAGAATTCATCAGCTCTTACCTACATTAGACAATAATCTTCTACTGAATGCAGCAACTCCTAAATCAATTGCAACACCAATTTTACATCTGGAATCATTCTCATCTCTGAATCTCTCAGAGCTAGCTTCTATAGTCTCATCATCTAGACCATCTACCTGTCTATTAGACCCAGTACAGACTAGCCTCTTTAAAGAGATTTTCTACCTAATTGAGTCATTCATTTTATATCTGATTAATTTGACGTTATCCTTCAGTTATGTACCTCAGACTCTTAAGACCACAGTCATCAAACCCCATCTTAAAATACCTAATCTTGATCCAGATGTTTTGGCCAACCATAGACCCATATCGAATCTTCCATTCATTTCTAAAATTATTGAGAAAGCAGTATTAAACCAATTACACGACCATCTGCATAGGAACGGTTTGCTTGAAGAGTTTCAGTCAGGATTTAGAGCCCATAACAGCACAGAAACAGCGCTGGTTAAAGTCTCCAATGATGTTTTAATGGCTTCAGACAATGGATCAGCCTCCATACTTCTCCTCTTAGATCTCAGTGCTGCATTTGACACCATTGATCATAATATTTTATTACAGAGACTGGAACATGAAATTGGCATTAAAGGAACTGCACTAAGGTGGTTCAAATCCTATTTATCAGATAGACATCAGTTTGTTCATGTTAACAATAGCTCCTCCTCACGCACTATAGACAGTTATGGAGTCCCACAGGGTTTGGTACTTGGACCGATCCTCTTCACTCTTAATCTTCTTCCTTAAGGCAACATTATCAGGAAACACAGCATCAATTTCCACTGTTATGCAGACGACACTCAGCTGTATTTATCAATCAAGCCAAATGAAGTTAGTCAGATAGTCAGACTGCAGACATGTCTTGAAGACATAAAAGTCTGGATGACCCATAATTTTTTACTCCTAAATTCTGACAAAGCTGAAGTTATTGTACTTTGCCCTAAGCACCTTAGAGAAACCCGATCTAATCATGTAATCATTCTGGATGGCATTACTTTGGCTTCCAGCTCCACTGTAGGAAACCTTGGAGTAACCTTTGACCAGGACATGTCCTTTTTCCCTCACATAAAACAAGTCAGTAGGGCAGCTTTCTTCCACCTGAGAAACATTAGGAAAATCAGAAACATCCTCTCTCAAGAGGATGAAGAAAAAGTAGTCCATGCATTCGTAATTCTAGGCTGCACTACTGTAACTCATTATTATCTGGATGTCAAAACAAATCTCTGAAAGGCCTTCAGTTGATTCAGAATGCTGCTGCACGAATATTAACAGGAACTAGAAAAAGGGATCACATCTCTCCTGTGTTAGCTGCTCTTCATTAGCTGCCGGTAAAATTCAGAATAGAATTTAAAATCCTTCTCCTAACATATAAAGCTCTTAATGGCCAAGCTCCATCATATCTCAGAGAGCTCATAGTTCCTTACTGTCCTAGTAGGCCACTCTGCTCTCTAGATGGAATTATCGGTCTGGGGCCGGACTCTTTAGCAATTTTCAAGACCAGGCTTAAAACCTTTCTGTATGACAGAGTTTATACTTAAAAAGTTAAAGCCAATCTACTCTTTAGCTATGCTGTTATAGGCCTAGACTGCTGGGGGTAGCACTGAGCACCTCTCTATCTTTCCCTCTCTCTCTCCCCTCTCTCGGTATATTTCCCTCTCCCTTTCTCTCTCCCTCTCTCTCTCTCTCTCTCTCTCCCCCTTGCATGCGCCGATATATGAACAACCATGCTTCTCCGAAATCTCAGTCTCTCCCAGTTCCTCTCCTGTCTCTCCCTGTCCTCATCCTGCAAGTGATGAATCATCACCATCCCATGTTCCTGCAATGCCTGCTGCTCCCACATCCTCATGAATTCCATACAGCATCATCTCTCTGAACTTCATGCAGCATCATGTTCCTCCCTACACCTGTTTTGAATATCTCCTCCTCCTGCTCTCATTCTCTCCCTACTCTAGATAACTTTGCCCCCCCCCCCAATGCCTCTCTCTCTCTCTCTCTCTCTCCCTCTCACCCTCTCTCTCTCTCAACCCAACTGGTCGAGGCAGATGGCTGCCCCCCCGAGCCTGGTTCTGCCCGAGGTTTCTGCCTCTTAAAGGAAGTTTTTCCCTGCCACTGTCGCCAAGTGCTTGCTCATGGGGGGATCTGTTGGGTCTCTTTAAATAATTTTATAAAGAGTTTGGTCTAGACCTGCTCTATATGTAAAGTGCCTTGATGTAACTTTGTTATGATTTGGCACTATACAAATAAATCTGATTTGATTTGATTAATCTCTCCCAACGTTCCATTTACTTGGACTTCCCAGGCAGAAAAGAGGCGTTTCTTTGCCTTAAGAGGGCTTTCACCTGATCTCCTGTGCTCTCTATCACTGACCCTGCCTTACATTTTTGTGGTGGATGCCTCTGATATTGGGGTGGGGGCTGTACTTTACCAACGCTCTCCTGCTGACAACAGGCTCCATCCCTGCACCTTCCTGTCTAAAAATCTGTCCTGCGCTGAGAGGAACTATGATGTTGGTAAGTGAGAGCTGCTGGCCATAAAGGTTGCCTTGGAGGAGTAGCGTCACTGGCTCAAGGGGGCTGAACTCCTGTTCTTGGTCTGGACTGACCATAAGAACCTAGAGTACCTGAGGTCCGCCAAGAGGCTTAACTCCCGTCAGGCCAGGTGGGCGTTGTTCTTTAACTGCTTTCAGGAGCAAAGAACAGCAAACCAGATGCACTCTCCCAAGTATTCTCTTCAGAAAAGTCCAAGCCCGAACACTCGCCCATCCTCCCGGCCTCCTGTGTCGTCGGAGCTGTCACCTGGGACAGAGGACAAGGTAAAGGACTCCCTAACCAACTGTTTAGTCCCTGAAGGCATTTCGCCCAACCGGTTGTTTGTACCTGTTCCTCTCCACTCCCAAGTCATCCACTGGGCACACACCACTCGGATTTCCTGTCATCCCAGAGTGCGCCAAACCATGTTCCTCATCCAACAGCTTTTCAGCTGGTCTTCTTCGCCCCTTGCCTGTGCCACAGAGACCCTGGTCGGATATCTCATTGGACTTCGTCACAGGACTCCCTGTCTCAGAAGGTAACACTGCCATTCTCACGGTGGTGGATCGCTTCTCTAAAATGGTGCATTTTATTCCCATGCCTAAGATCCCCTCGGCCATCTCAGCCGAGGCTCTTCTCCAACATGTTTTTCATTTGCATGGGTTTCCTAGAGATTTTGTTTCCAACTGCGGTCGGCAGTTTGTGGTACAGTTTTGGAGGGCTTTTTGCACGTCCCTTGGTGCCTCCATGAGTCTCTCCTCCAGCCATCATCCGCAGACCAACGGCCAAATAGAGAGGCTTAATCGGGAGTTGGAGACTAGTCTTCACTTTTTGGCTTCACAAAATCCATCCATGTGGTGCAGCCAGCTCATCTGGGCGGAGTATGCCCACAACTCCCTGTCATGTTCCTCCACGGGCCTGTCTCCTTCCCACATCGTCCATGGGTACCAGCCGTCTGCTTTTCCCATGCTGGAGCATGAGGTCGGTGTCCCCTCTGCGATGGTATTGGTCCGGCGGTGCCGGCGGACTTGGGACTGAGCTCGCCATTCCCTGCTGCATGCCTCAGAATGCTACAAGGTGGCGACCGACCGTCGCTGTGCCCCTGGTCCGGCCTATCAGATTGGGCATCGTGTCTGGCTCTCCACCAGGAACTTTCTCCTGTGGGTGGAAAATCGGAAGCTGGCTCCCAGGTTCGTTGATCCGTTTCCCATCTCTAAAGTTATTAATCCTGTGACTGTTCGTCTGAAGCTCCCCAGGGCCATGAGGGTGCGTCCAGCGTTCCACGTCAGCCAGGTCAAGCCAGGGAGCACCCTGGTTCTTGGTTCCTGGCCCCCACCTCCCCCCCAGCTTGTGGATGGGGGTCTTGCCTACACGGTCAAGCGGTTTCTGTCCTCCCGCCGCTGCGGCCGTGGGTTCCAATACCTCGTGGACTGGGAGTAATATGGTCCCGAGGAGCGCTCTTGGGTGCCCTCCTCCCACATCACTGACCCGCCCCTTATTGCCGAGTTCCACCGGCTGCACCCTGCGGCTCCTGGGCCATCCGGTGCCGGTGCTGGTTTCTTTACTTCCTCTCGTGTGATTACCTCTCTTCTCTCTAATGTGTTTCACCTGTGTCTCATTACTCCTGACAGTATTTATGCCCTGTGTCCCCCTTTAACTTCACTTTGCCAGTTTGTTTTCTTCACCAGTGAGTTACTTACCAGGATATTTCTGACTGCCATTCTGAGAGCGACCATTTCTGTTACCTGTTTCCCAAGATCTGCCTGTTCCCTGTCGGTACCGTTGCCTCCTTCTGCCTGTCTGTGTTTCAACCTTGCCTGCCTGACCACGTCTCTCAGCTTTATCCCCCATTGGATTCCTCACCTGTTTCCTTTGGGCCTGCTAGTTCTACCGAAATGCAGTTTCAGCATTTATTGATTTTTATTCAATAAACTGCCTGATTGTTAAGTGCCTCTCGGGTTGTGCTTTTGGGTTCAAACTTCGTGTTCTGGGCCTGCAAACAAATACAACAAAATCAAAAGCAGGATTAGCTTCAAGGTAAACTAAAGAGTTTTAATATCAGAAATGCTACATCTTTATGTAGAAGAATTTTAGTTATATTGACAAAAGTAAACTGAAACCTTTTGTTAAAATTGTGACCTCATGAATTGAAATTTTAGGCTTTTTAATGACTTTTAAGGCATGATTATTATAAACTATGACCTTGTGAATTCAAATTTAACACTTAGTAGGGATGTATACCGTGAATCTGTATTTTTTGTTCCCAACTCTCCCTGGTTTGCTGGAGAACTTGCATCCTTTTGCTCCAAAGAGAGGAGTGAGAGAAAGTGTTGTTTGGTGACTGTCATCAAGGCATCAGACCAGCATTCCCATCCATTATGTTCTACAATATTAGGTCCTAAAAACAAGAATCACAAGTTGCAGACCAAGGCTTCATCCTGCTATGATAAAAACACAGATGGGGGCATTTGTATCTTCATTAACAGCAATTAGTGTGGACAGCACTATGCAGCACTATGAACAACATGGAAAAAAAAAATGTAAGAAATGTAAAGAAAGAAGAAAATGAAATTTGAGACTAGGGACACGAAAACGTTGCAGGTCTTTATCTCAAGCCAAGTCAGTGTTGCATATAGTGGAATATTGTTATTGTCTTATTAATTTTACTGACAACTGTTACTGAGCGCAGTAATGATGCAATAGTCAGCAGTATCACCTCAAAATAAGAAGGTTCGGGTTCATACTCCTGTGTGGATTTAACACGTTCTCCCTATGCCTGCATTGGTTCTCTTAGGGTACTTCACCCTCCTCCCACATTCCAAAGACACATGTAGGTTTTGGTTAATTGGTTGTTCTAAATTGCTTGTAGGTGTGAATGTGAGCTGTCTCTATTTGTCAGCCCAACCTACCTGTCCTGGATGTCCTCACACTGGGATTGGCTCCAGCCCCCTGTGACCCTGACAGATAAGTAGAAAGGATTATGGATGGATATTTCTGGGGCCAGTGGAATTTCCCCTGCTCTACCTCTGCCTTACTTCACAAATATGGAGTTTCTACAGCTGAATACCACCCTTGTGCTCCCCCATTAAATCAGGAGCAGGCTGCTTTTACCTGCTGGACAAGGCCCAGATTGCTCATTTGTTTTTTATTACTATTAGTAATAATTGGTGTCAGGGATTGACAAACAGACATCTGCGCTCCTAGTATTGTACTAGTGATTTTTCATTGCTACTTTGTTCCTGCTTATCCTAGATCCTCTAGTGATTTTCTGTTTATGACTTTTAGTATCACTCCTAGCGTTGCTAGTGATTTTCTGTTGAAACTTTGTTATAGCATTCGTCCCCTGGAGTTTCCAGCGCCTTTTGTTTCTTTTTGCTTCTTTTGTTTTTCTCCCCAGAGGCTCAGCCACCGCCCCATCCAGCCCTCCGGTTTGTTTATTACTTAGTTTGTTAGTGTTTATTTGCTACTTTGTTAATAAAGTTTTGTTTACCCATTTCCTGAGCCTCCTGTTTCCACTCTTGGGTCCAGACTCTGTCTGTTACATTACAATTTTCATTAAATAAAAGTAAGTCATTCAATAAAACTACGTTTAAACTAATCAATTCAAGTCTTTTCATCTGTCACATTATCATGTAGTTTTTATTCCCTGAGGAAAACTGAAGTGTGTTGTATTTCAGCTTTCACTGTTGAGAATTATTGTTATTTAATATGTGTATGTTCTGAAAGCATAATACCTGTTTGTCAAAGGGAGCACAGTGGCTCTTCAATTCCTTCCCTCCCATAAGTTTCTTGTTCTACATTACAGTGTTGTAATTCACCGGAGCTGAGGTCAAAGTAATGGGAGAATGGAAAAAATGACTTATTTCTGTCTCTCATTATTTCTTTCATTTTAACTTTCATGTTAAAAATCATGAAATCCAATTGAACATGAACAGCCTGCCACAGTAGCCATACTTTCCTGCTTTGTTAACTCAGCTGAGTAGCTTTCCTGAAGTGTTTGAAATGCAGCCATGTGTAATAAGTGCAACTGCATTTCTTCCTCCTGCAGTCCGCGACTGCTCCGCCATGCCTGTGCTGTTTCCATTTCCTGTCAGAGTCAACCTACTTTCCCACCAGTAGAGAAGGCTTCCAGCCTGGGCAGCCAAAGCATTTTCCCACACTGAGATGATTGTATCTATTGACTCTGTGTGAAAGTGAGTCAAAACGCCACTTTCATGCAACACGTGAGTGTGGTCAGTGTGTACAGAGTTGTAAATGTTGGCTCAGTTAGTCACCACTAATATGTTTCACTTCAGAGTTCTGTTGTCTGCTGTTTCGTGCTGAACATCAGTTCAGCACAAAGCAATATCTTTAAATGTGACTTTTTGATCAACTCAGTGAACGAGTGCACTCATTCTCATCACAACTTCAACTCACTAGGTTAGTTTTAAGCTTTCAGTCTTATCTGTGACTCTCTTCACAGATTGACGTTGTGCAATTATGTGATAAATCACATGTAATCAAATCAGTTTCACTTGGCACACTCTGTGGAACACTGTATGTCAAATGTTGTCAGATGAGATGGTTATGGTACATTCAGATTGAAAGTGGTCAGAAAGTCTTGTTACAAGAAAACATTCTCTTTTTTTGTGAGTTAGTTCTCTTAGCAGTTAGCAGCAATATTTCTATTGACAGTGAACCTTGCTCTGAGTGGGTGTCGGAAAAAGTTGTAGTTCAGAAAAGTTCAGGAAAATGACCTATAATGTTGTTCAGCTGTAAGCAATTAGAACATTAAAGAGAATACAACCTGTGACCATTTGACAGAGAAGTTGGAAACTATCTTTCCTCATTCTTTACATGTCCCAGTTTACTTAAAAATTATTAAAAAGTGATGAACTATTGTCTATAATATATTTTGTAAAAGGAGAGACTCCTATGCTAGCTAACAGCATGGTAGCATAGTACAATGAACATTAATGTAACAAGCTGAAAAGACTCAATGTGGTTTTTATCCCTTTAAATACAGTGTATTAATAAATTTGAATAAACTGAATATACACTGTCGAAGTTTGTATTCTGATATGTTGTGGCAAACTATAATTATTCGAGGAATAATTATACTTGATTATACTTTGAACTTTCATGCATCTCTGTGTCTATGTTTTGGCAAACAGGGATTCTGAGGAGGTAGGGCTGAGCAGAACAGCATATGGATATAGTATGGATATGATTTTGCACTATATTTATATAGTGCAAAATCATAACAAAGTTACATGAAGGCACTTTTCATAGAGCAGGTTAAGATCAAACTCTTCATAGTTATTTAAAGAGACCCAACAAACCCTCCATGTGCAAACACCTGGTGACAATAGCAAGGAAAAACTTCCTTTAAGAGGCAGAAACCTCAGACAGAACCAGAACCAGAAGGTGGGTGGCTCCGGTGAACACACGTGAACATGGAACCTGCGGTTGAAACAGGAACACTCCCCCACTGTCATCAACTATTAATCATGTCTTGATGTCATCCTCTGACCACCAGTGCTATTCTATGGAGGAATGGCTCCTGCCAGCAGCACCAGGAATGCTGAATTGTTGTTCTGAGGTTGGGAAAAACAGCGACGCATTCTGGGAGTATTGGGTCACTGGCAGGTCCAACTGCACTTAGAGCAAGACTAAGCTGTGCCACCAAAAAGTGAGAGAAAGAAATGGGTCTTGTATGTCACTGCAGAATGGTAAGAGGCTAAACCAGTTGGTAAAAGTATTGTCATTTCTCAACGTGCCTTCTCTAAAGAGTCTGAACAGCAATTTCATTTTAATGGGCCATTAGTATCTCAGTTCAGAGTCTCATCCTTTCGAGTCTTTATCGAAAGACCAACTAGGCTATCTCATTTCAAAGGCTTCTTCAGGTTAGTTCTGGAAAATGAAGGTGGATGTTTCACTGTCAAACATATCCCATTATCCATTGAATAATATGTCAGCAAACCTCTGTATGTCCCTGTATGTCAGCAATGTGATAGACTAGCAACCTGCCCAGGGCGTAGCCCGCCCAATGCCAGCTGGGATTGTCTCTAGAACCACCCATGACCCTGATGGATAAGCGGTATAGATAATGAGATGAGAGTTTTGTGAGCCAACAACATTTACAGAGAGCAAGAAGATTAAACTATTAAATGTAAGTACTGTTTTTCTCTATCAGTTCAATTGTCAAAACCAAGGTCTGTGAAAGCTCAAGATTCAGTAAAAAGATGTTATATGTTGATAACAGGACCCACACTGTGGGACACAACAGGAAGGATGTAGACTATACAATAATTGACATGGTAATGACATGTAATTTTATTTTGTTCTTGCAGTCTTTGATGATCCATATCTGGTCCTCAGAAGTATGTGATCCCTGGACTTTTCTGATAATTGCTTTGGATTTGCCCTGTACTTCCACACTTTCCTGTGTATACAGTTTATAATGTGTAAACTTCCTTATTTGATTTATTTACATTTTACTTCTCACTCCTCAAGTCCTGAGTGTGAGGTATTCCCACTGAAATGAGCTTCATACAGTAAATGTAAAGTCTGTGGAAAATCTATGTAAAGCTGCGTTGGAGTGCATGGGAACACTGACGTCAATGTCTCCTTAGCCTCAGAGCCAAAACCAATAATAACAAAAAGCTGTTTTTCTTATCAGCTGAATTTATTGTTATTAAAAAGATCCCTTCTGACTAATTATTCTTTAATGATTTCATTTGCAAGTGGACTGAGCTGTGCCAGAAGGTTGTTTAAGAGCACAAATTTATTTTTACTTCAGCAGCACACTGTGGTGTGCTGTGTGTGTTTGCATGTGTTGCAATCATGTCTTTATATAAATTAATGGTCATCCTGTTACATACAGAATTATAATATATAGCTACATATATACATATCACAGTAAAGGGCTGCGTGTGTGTGAGGTCATCTGCATCAACAGAGAGCTGCTGTGTTCATACGCACAGTGAACAGAGTCTTCTTTGTTGGTTGCTTTCACTGCAGTATTGAGACCAGGTCTGTGGAGGGGGGAGTGGGGCTGGGGGGGTTTAGACTGGAGGTCTAGTTCAGAGAGTGGAGACCCCCTTGAATAATCCACCCTGGATGGGTGCATAGTGTGGAATACAGGGTTGTTCTGTGTCATTACAGTACAATGATGTAATCTCTGTCTGAATTTCTGTGATGTGCGGCTTGGGACTCTACACACGGGCCACTTTGTTTAGATATGAATAGAGCCTAAACATGAGGTGATTAGAGTTTTTGGTCTCCTGCACAACGGATGGCATCAGTGAGGATGGAGCTTGTTAAGTATCTTGAAAAAAGGGGGGAAACCTTAAGGACACCAACGCTAAACTATCTTAAGCTTCTACAAACTAAATTCACACCAAGAACTCTGTCAATTCTCTTTTCACAATGAGCAGCTCTGGGAAGTAGAGTAGCCTTTAGTTGAGTAAGAATTATTAATTGAAAATTAACAGAAGAACCATCCTAAAGAGTGGGAGAAATAGAATTCAACCTGAGTCTGTGAGAAACTAAGGAACAAAGCATCTGTTGCAGTGAACTGCTTATTTTCTACATTTTTAATACATTATTTACATTACATTATTTTCTAATACATTTTTTATTTGACATATACATACACACAAACCCAACAAAGACCGAGGAGATGTATAACATATACAGTTACACTTGCTTAACATTCTTCAAGTCTTTTCTGAATTTCTTATGGACTAGATTATTACAAAATAACAATCGCTTATACATCATATTTCCCATAGTCCATTCCTCACCTTCACTTTATTAGCCTTGACCTGCATTCAACATAATGTACTTTACAAGTGAAGAAAACAACATAAAAAAATACAATGCTATAATAAAAATAATAATAATAAAATCAAAATTTTATTTAAAAAAAAAAGAGGAGGGGGGTGAATAGAGTTCTGGCATTGCCTGTACTAATAATGACCATCTTTTGACAAACATATCTGTTTTCAGCTGTAGTCCTGCTGTGATTTTCTCCATGATAAAGATATTACCCTGTCTCTCTGTTGCCTTACGCTGGGATGCTGTGGCTTTAAACAAGGAAGCTGTTATCGTCTTTTTTGCTGTCAGAAACAGGATTCTCAGTAAATAATTAGAATTTTTATCTGTCATAATGTCAGGAATTATACCCAGAATGTAGAGTGCTGGTTCCAAAGGGAAATTAATACCCAGAATCTGTTTAATCTCCTTTTGAACATTCTTCCAGAAATCCTGTATTTTTGGGCAAACCCAGAATATATGAGGGGTGTCACCCACCACTCCACACTCCCTACAGCATAGTTCTGATGTATTGTTGTATTTCGACGTAATAATTTGAGTCTTAAAAATAATAATGCAATGCAATAAAATGCAATAAAATAATGCATTTTAACCTTCCAATTGAATTCCCTCCATGCTGGGCTCCATGTTAGTTTATGTCCCTCCTTAAATGTTTCCTCCCATTTTCCTTCTGATATTATGATATTTGATTCCAACTCCCATTTTTCTTTGATATTTATATTGTTATCATAGGATTCATGTTGTAGTGCTTTATAGATTTTTGATATAATCCCTTTTTTTGACTTGTCCTCTGAGAATGACCATAACACTTCCTCCAGTTTAGATGGTGTCTTACAAATATTCTCCCATTCCTGGTGTTTCTATAGATAATCTCTTAGCTGTAAGAATTTCTAAAAGTCATGAGCTGGTAAGTTAAATTCTTTTTGAAGTTGTGCGAATGACTTCATGGTTTGTCCCACAAACATTTGATCAATATATATTTGCCCCTTGTTTGCCCAGTTGGTAAATCCTGAATCCATGACAGATGGTATAAAGTCTGGGTTCTTTGCTATTTTAGTAGCCCTACCTGCAGAATTTGACAGTTTCAGCTTCTTTTGTACTGCTGACCAAATTTTCAACGTTCCCCTGGTCCATTTGTTACCCATCCCGGGTCTCTTCTGGCCCTTTTCGTTTAAGAATGGGAGTGATTCTAAAGATATATTTTGACATGCATTTTGCTCCATCCCCACCCACCCAATCTTTCTCTTTAGTTAGCCACATAATTCTGGCTCTCAGTTGTGTTGCCCAATAGTAATTTTTTAAGTTAGCGAAGTTCAACCCTCCCCTCTCTTTTATGCTGAGAAGTGTCTTATATGTAATTCTTGCTTTTTTATTTTGCCATTAAAAATTTCGATATTATTTTGTCCAGTTTTTTTTTTTTTTTTAGAAAAGCTCCTGAAATCAACAATTGGAACAAGAACAACAGTCTTGGCAGTATATTAATTCTTACTGCTTCTATTCTTCCCATCAAAGTCAATGGTAAAATCTCTCATCTCGCCAAATCATCTTTTATCTCAGTTATCAGTTTTCCATAGTTGGCTTCAAATAGCTGTGATGTACCAGGAGTGATTATTATCCCCAGGTATCTAAACCCTTTACTGGTCCATTTAAAGTGAACCTTTTCGTTTAGTTCTGCTGGACAATCTCCTGAGAGCATCATAGCAATTGATTTGGCTTCAATCGTCAAATACCCTGATATTTCACCATATTCTTTCACGTTGTCCAGCAGGGCTGGTATACACGTGGAGGGCCCCCTTTCATATGTTAATAAATCGTCTGCAAATGAAGATGTTTTGTGTTCTATTCCCCCTTTATCCTTTATTCCTTTTATGTTTTTATTTTGTCTTATTGACTTGACTTATTGAGATAATGGTTCAATACTTGCAGCAAACAGCATCGGACTCAGGCAGTCTCCTTGCCTGACTCCTCTTTTGAGGTAGACAAAATCTGAGCAACAACCGTTAACTCTGATCCGTGATTTGGGATTTTTATAAACCATGTTTACCCAACGTTGAATGTAACCCAAAAACCTCCAATGTTTGATATAAGAAGTTCCACTTCACGTGGTCAAATGCCTTTTGTGCATCTTGGCTAAGCAGAATGGTAGGCTGGGAGTTGTTTTTAGTACATGATATAATATTTAATGTTCTCCTAAAATGATTAGCTCCCTTAGTTATATATTGATGCATATATTTATATAATATTTTTAAATCATTACAGAGCAAGCTGACAGGTCTATATCCCTCACATGAAGTCGGATCTTTGCCCTCTTTATGTAGCACGGAGATTATGGCTTCTGACCAAGTATCTGGGGGGTTTCCTGTTGATAGAGCATAGTTAAAAACTTTAAATAGTACTCGGAGTCACTGTATAAGTTTTTATAATGTTCTGCAAAGGCCTTTTCTATCTCTGTTGGCTTAGCCATGATTAGTTTGGAACTGGGATGTCCTCTTTTTGTGATTATTCTATTTGTTTGAGCTTTTCATAGATGGAATGCAAGTAACCGGCTTGCCCTGTTGCCCCTTTTCATCCTTCCTTTGATTTATAAGACGGAGAGCTTCTTCTACTTTATATGTTAAAAGTTCAGCTAACTCATGCCTGATCTTCTTTAATTCGAGGAGTATGGAGTCTGCCAGTCTCCTTTCCCAAACCTAGTTGATCCAGAACTCAAAAAGACTGAGAAAAAGTTACATAAAAAGTGGCCTCCAGCCAGAAGGTTGGCTAATAGTAGTTTCCTGATCTTCTATCCCACAATACACACCTTTTTCAGATTTTTTGTCATTAATTTCACTGAGTCAGATATGGATATTTGCAACCAGTTTGAGGTTAATGGTCAGAACTCCCTGTATGTAACAGGCATCGGACAGGATTACACAGATGAAGAGATCATTGATGTATTTAAAGTTAATGGAGACATTTCCAAATTAGTTAGGATCCCTGATGAGACAGGGCAGCCAGAGGGTAGAGCCCTGATCGAGTATGCATCTGACAGGTTCATCTCTAGGATCGACCCCATTACTTTGGGTACCTTACCGAGTCCCAAGGACCCTGCTGCGTCGTGCTCTGTGAGGACCATTAGGGATATCTGTCAGGAAGAGATGGGGAGGGAGATAGCTCGTAGATACCTGGATGAGCTGGAGTTTGTTGCGGGTAGTGGCAGGGCAGGCTTCTTTAGCGTTCTTCAGAGAGAGCTGCAGGGAAATCAAGACACTTCACACAACGTACATAACAGTGATACACAACCACGTACAACTCAAAATAGTGGCACACCTAACAATGACCAAAATGAGCCTGCAGAGCCCACACATGCTCATAATGCATCTGCTAGTGTACCAGTGAGCCCAGCTAACATTAATGAGAATGTCTTTAACCCCCCCAGATCCAGAAAGTGATTGTGGAGCATGTTATCCTAAGTGAGTCAACCACTTCATCATCCCCACAAATAAGGATGCGCACCTTCTCTGGATGGATGCCGAGGCCAAATGGTGAGGTGGATTATGATACTTGGCGCACCCAAGTTGATCTTCTCCTTAACGACTCTTCCTTGAGTGATTCTCACAAGGTGAGAAAGATTCTTGAAAGCTTGCTGAGTCCAGCAGCCGACGTGGTGAAGCCTCTTAGCATCTCTTCACCACCAAGCCTTTATGTCACTCAGCTTGATTCTGCTTTTGGTGTCGTGGAGGATGGAGAGGAGTTATTTGCCGTGTTTCTGAACTCTAACCAAAATAATGGAGAGAAGCCATCAGCACACTTGAACAGGCTCCACAGCCTCCTCACAAGGGCAATTTCTAGAGGGGGAGCCTCAGCTGAAAATTCCAATGATCACTTACTCAAACAATTTTGTAGGGGCTGTTGGGATCAGAGCATCATCATAGGCCTACAGTTAGAGTGCAAAAGGAGCAATCCACCAACATTCCCCGAACTCCTCCTCATGTTGAGGACTGAGGAAGACCGCCGTTTGGCAAAGCTAGATAGGATGAAAAAACATTTAGGTGCTACAAAATCTGCTATGTATGCCTTGAAGCATTGAAAACAAGATAGCTGAACTGACAAAACAAGTTGAAAAGCTAGCACAAAGTCAGAAGGGGAGTGAGGGCACTCAAAAGACAGACTTTCTCGCAATCAGCAGTAATAACATGCAGAGACCCTTTAAGGTGCCTGGAATGCCAAGGGCGTGGTTTTGTTTTAAGTGTGGCGGAGACAACCATATTGCTGCTCATTGGTCAAATGAACCAAACCGGTTCAGTTCGGAAGAAAAATGCAGAACTTAGAGAGAGACAAGATAAGTTTTTGGCCCAGCAGGCTGCTGCCCCCTTTGCTTTAAGCTAGGAGCAGCTCCTGCCATGGGACACCCAGGAGCTGTTGTTGAGGATACCCCCTGTCCCAACAAATCAGTTAATGGTGCTGAAACACAAACGAGAGTTATGACACAGACAATGAGTGAGACTTACCGTATCACAGAGAGATCCATACCTCCAGGACTTATTGGTCCTTGTTGTGCAGCTTCTGTCTTCCTTAAGGTGTACTCTGTGAGTCCATCATGGACACCGGGTCACAAGTCACAACAGTGTCCAAGTGTTTCCATAAGAACAACCTGTCTCACTTACCTTTGCATCCAATTCATGCTCTTCTTGAAATCGAGGGAGCTGGTAAACAGCAGGTCCCCTATCTTGGATACATAGAAACTCGTGTCACTTTCCCCCTGTCCATCTCTGGCAGGGAAGAGGAGCTAGTTGTGTTAGCACTTGTAGTGCCAGAGTGTCAGTTCAACAGCAGGACGCCCCTGTTGATCGGTACTAATGTGTTATTCCGACTCTATGAACAGGTACTTGAACGAGATGGTCCAGAGTTCATTCGCCAACTCACCTCTAGAGACCTTGCAGTGATCTTCCAGCACATTGCCCGGATCCACGACCTCGACAACCATGCACATCCTGTCAGGTTACATGGTGGAAATCCCATCACCATCCCTGCAAAACAAAAGTACAGGTGATGTTAGGCTGAGAAAGAACAGTCAAACTACATTCGTGCTTGAACCCAACGAAAATCATGGGTTGCCAGGTGGAGTTTTCCTTGAAGCTGCTCTAATAGACATCCCCTTTAAATCCAGCAGCAAGGTCCCTGTTGTCCTGCGTAACCTGGGTGACCATGATTTTACACTGCAGCCAAAATGCATCATTGCTCAGATATGTGCAACTCAGCAGGTTACACCGCTTGGACCAGAACAAGGTGACTCTCGTCACAACAAACCTGATAGTGACAACCTCAACTTCAATCTTGACGATTCACCAATATCAGAACAATGGAGAGAAGGTATCATCATCAAGCTCAGATCACGTTCCAGAAGTCTTTGCTGTGGATGACCTGTCATATGGTCACACCACTGCTGTGAGACATCACATCAGACTACATGATGAAACTCCTTTTAAGGAGACGCCAAGACCTATTCATCCCAGTGATAGAGAGGTAGTCAAGCAACATCTTAAAGAACTGCTTGATGCAGGAATCATTAAAGAGTCACAGAGCCCCTTTGCATCACCAGTAGTCTTAGTGCGGAAAAAGAATGGCTCGATCAGGCTATGCATCGACTACAGGAAGTTAAATGCTCGAACCATCAGAGATGCATATGCTCTTCCGAACATTGAGACATTTGCGGCCCTCAGCGGCGCAAAATGGTTCTCTGTCATGGACCTAAAATCTGGTTATTACCAGGTTGAGATGGCTGAAGGAGATAAGCCTAAAACTGCTTTCACGTGTCCCCTACGCTTCTTTGAATTCAATTGCATGCCGCAGGGTGTCACGAACGCGCCAAGCACCTTTCAGTGCCTCATGGAGCGGTGTGTTGGCGACTTGCACCTTAATGAGGTATTGGTTTTCTTGGACGACTTGATTGTTTTTTCAGACACATTGGAGGACCACGAAGTACGGCTCATGAAGGTACTGAACCGTCATAAGGATTACGGTTTAAAGCTGTCTCCGGAGAAATGTCACTTCTTTAAGACATCAGTCAAGTATCTTGGTCATGTCGTGGATGCTCAGGGAGTCCATACAGACCCTGACAAGATATCCGCCTTGAAGGATTGGCCTCGTACTTTAAATAGGAAAGAGCTAAAATGTTTTTTAGGCTTCGCTGGATACTATTGGCGGTTTGTCGAGGGGTATTCCCAGATAGCCAAAGCTCTTAATAGCCTTACAGCGGGCCATTATCCGCCAAAGAAGAGAGGCAAAGTGTACAAGAGAGAGCGCTCCACACCTTTTGTGAGTCCCAGTGCACCCCTCGGTGACGAGTGGACTCCCGAATGTGAGCGTGCATTCAGAACTCTGATCGAGAAATTGACGTCTGCGCCCATCTTTGCCTTTGCGAATCCACAACTGCCGTATGTTGTATATACTGATGCTTGTCGTGATGGCTTGGGAGCTGCGCTCTACCAAGAGCAGGAGGGGAAGCTCAGAGTTGTTGCGTACGCCAGTCGAGGTCTTTCCAAGAGCGAGAGGAACTATCCCACTCACAAGCTCGAATTCTTGGTCTTAGAGTGGGCTGTTTGTGAGAAATTCTGTGATTATCTTTATGGATCGAGTTTCACTGTACTCACCGACAACAACCCTCTCACATACGTGCTGACATCTGCAAAATTAGATGCTGCTGGACATCGCTGGTTAGCTGCCCTTTCTACTGTACTTACCAGTTTACCATCAAGTACAGAGCAGGGCAGGCCAACTGCGATGCAGACGGGTTATCCCGGCGGCCTCAAGGTCCGCCTCTTGAGGATGAAGCTTTCACTAAGGAAAAAGAGAGAATAGAGTACATGAAAAAACGGTTCATGGAGGCGAGAAATGACATGGGTCACGAAGTGTTCTCTGCATTATGTCAACGCCATCTTGTGACATTTAAAGGTGAACACCGCCATCATTCAGAGCAACCTGTCGTTGCAGAATCTCTTGCTGTCGATCCCTCTTTAGTGCCTGATGTTTTTGGTAAGGACACTTTGCCATCCATGACTAACTCCGACTGGTGTAATGCTCAAAATAATGATCTATCTATCTCACGTGTCATCACCTTTGTGAGGAGTGCTGTAAAACCCAGTTTCAGAGAAACAAACCTTGAGCCCCCAGATGTAAAACTTTTTCTCAGCGAATGGAAAAAACTTGAACTCAGGGACGATGTCCTTTACAGGAAGTGGTCTGATCGTAGCGATCTTGTCCATCAGTTGGTCTTACCTGAGCAGTTCAGAGAGAGGGCACTGCAGGGAGTGCATAATGATGTGGGCCATCTTGGTTCCGAGCGTGCACTTCATCTTGCTCGTGCCAGGTTCTACTGGCCAAAGATGGCTAGAGACATTGAGGAAAAGTGTAAAATGTGCGAGTGCTGTTTCAAGAGGAAAGCTGTGCTGCAAAAGGCTGCGCCTCTGGAGAACATTTCTGCTACTTACCAGCTTGAGCTTGTTTGTATGGATTATTTATCCCTTGAGCCAGACAGTAGAGACACAAGAAACATATTAGTTATCACTGATCACTTTACAAAATTTGCATTGGCAGTGCCAACTAGAGACCAGAAAGCCAGAACTGTTGCGAAGGCTCTATGGGAAAACTTTATTGTTCACTACGGGTTCCCCAGTCATCTGCTCAGCGACCAGGGCAGAGACTTTGAGTCTAAAACAATCAGAGAACTCTGCACACTGATAGGAGCAGACAAACTTCGTACCACCCCGTATCACCCCCGGGGAAACCCGGTGGAACGGTTTAACTGGACTCTCCTTGGTATGCTAGGGACCTTGGAAGGGAGAGACAAATATCATTGGAGGGATTTTGTCAAACCCTTGGTCCACACATATAATTGCACGAGAAATGATACAACAGGCTATTTGCCTTATGAACTAATGTTTGGTAGGCAGCCCAGACTGCCAATTGATCTAGTCCTGGGAATCCATCCTGATATGGGGAACCACAAGACCCACTCAGAATATGTCAAAGGCCTTCGTCAACACCTTCAAGAGAGCTACTCATTGGCTGCTAAAAACTTCCAGAAGATGGGAGGGAAGAACAAAGCAAGGTTTGACAAGAAGGTCAGGGCAGCTGAACTCTTAGAGGGTTATAATAGGGTCTCAGTGAAAAATGTGAATATCAGGGGGAAACACAAACTAACAGATAGGTGGGAACAGAAGATCCATGTTGTTGTCTGACGGATTAAAGATAGTCCTGTCTATGTTGTTAAACCTGAAACAGCGGAGGGGCCACACCGCACATTGCATAGGGATCTTCTTTTGCCATGCGGGTTCCTGCCTGTAACAGAGATCAGAGAACACAGTTTTCCCACTGACACATCAAAGAAAATGAAACTAAGAGACAAAACAACAAAAGACATGCAAGGAGATGCTGACTGTCAGGAGGACGAGTCGTACAGTGATGAGGATGAACTGTATCCAAGCACATGGGTGCCAGAAATCATCACTAGGGGACCTTTCCTACAGAGGGAAGGAGGCTCCAATGAGCCTCAACCAGCTTTCAGGATATTAAACCCTGACACCCCCCTTTGTGCCCCAAAGCTCCACACACTTACCTGAGAGATCCATCTATGAGCTTCAGCCAGAAACTCCTCTTGTCACCTCTGAGGGTAGCAGTACAGTCACACATCCTACTTCACGCTGTAGGGCCCCAGACCATGTTGTTAAGGAAGTTTTTCACACCATTGGCCCCTGTGTTATGGACCTGATAAATTCATCTCTGATGACTGGTTGTGTGCCAGCTGCCTTGAAACATGCTGTGGTCCAGCCCCTCATCAAAAAACGTAACCTTGACCAAACTGTCTTATCGAACTTCAGGCCCATCTCTAAAATTCCCTTTCTTTCTAAGGTCCTGGAGAAAGTGGTATCTGAACAACTAGTCTTTTATTGACCTCAATGGCATTTCAGAGAAATTCCAGTCTGGGTTCAAGGCACGCCATAGTACAGAAACTACGCTTTTAAGAATTTTAAATGACCTTCTCTTGACAGTTGATTCTGGTAACACTGCTGTTTTGGTCCTTTTAGATTTGTCAGCTGCCTTCGACACTGTGAACCACAATATTCTTCTGTCACGTTTAAATACCTGTGTTGGCATTAGGGGTACTGTTTTGAAGTGGTTTCAGTCCTACCTCTCAGACAAAAGTTTTTCTGTTCAGCTGGGCCAGTACTCTTCGGCCACTTCCCCCTTAAGCTGCGGAGTGCCACAAGGCTCTGTCTTGGGCCCTCTCCTCTTCTCATTATACATGCTGCCTCTGGGATCCATATTTAGAACGTATAATATTTCTTTTCATTGCTTTGCTGATGATGTGCAAATATATTTGCCACTTAAAATGAATGAGCAAGGGTCAGGTCTTACTAGACTGCCTCAAAGACATCCAAACTTGGATGGCAATTAACTTTTTGTCCTTGAACGAGAATAAAACCGAGATCATTTTATTTGGCCAACAAAATTTCCTCAATGGTTACGATAGTGCCATTGGCACCCTAAAGAAATAGTGTCATCCTTATGCAAGGAACCTTGGAGTATTTTTAGATAGTTGTTTTAGCTTCAATAAACAGATATCCTCCAAAGTCAAAATGAGTTTCTTTCAATTAAGGATGTTAGCTAAAGGTAAGCCGTATCTTCCTCAGAATGCTTTTGAAAAAGTGATCCATACTTTCATTACATCACGCTTATACTATTGTAATTCATTGTTTGTTGGCCTAGACCAGAAAACACTGCGGGGCCTGCAGGTCATTCAAAATGCTGCCGCCTGCCTGTTGACTGGAAAGAAAAGGCACGAACACATTAGTCCTGTTCTTGCATCCCTACACGGCTGCCCGTTAATTTTAGGATCCAGTTTAAAGTCTTGCTGATTGTTTTTAAATGTGTAAATGGTTTGGCACCATTTTATTTATCTGATCTTGATCAGCTCCACACCACTGCGAGGGCTCTGAGGTCGTCAAGCCAGCTGCTCCTAGCACTACCTAGGTCCAGGCTCTCCACTTGTGGAGACAGAGCCTTCTCAGTAGTGGCCCCTAAGCTGTGGAATAGCCTGCCTCTCTATGTTAGAGCTGAACAATCCGTTGAGCATTTTAAAACACTTTTAAAAACATATCTCTTCTCCCTGGCATTCAATTCCAGCTAGGAGACTAGTCTCGCCCCCCCCCCCCCCTCTCTCTCTCTGTTGCTCTCTTTTTACTCTTGTTTATTTTATATCTGTTTAGACTGACTTTTAGTTTTTATCTTGTATTGTTTTGTGTGATATACTGTGATTTTATTGTTGTACAGCACTTTGGTCGACTGAGGTCGTTTTTAAATTTGCTTTATAAATAAATTATGACTTGACTTGACTTATGACTTGTTATTGACATCCCAGAACCTGACACACATCTCACCTGTTAGAGAGAACACAGATCTCATCACAACAGACCCTGAAGTTGCAGACACTGACAATTTAACATCTGAGAGTCCAAAGTCAGAGGTCACAAGTATCAGGCGGTCTGTTAGGGAGAGGCGTCCACCTCACAAGCTCACCTATGATGAGCTGGGAGAGCCTTTAACCTTAGCCATCAGCTCGTTCTTTTAGGCTTTAGGGACTGCCATTTCAAACATATCTGTGCCTGTAGGGGCAGGAATGCATGCAGGGACTCATGCAGTCTAGAGGGGGAGAATGTAACCCTGGTTAGTTTCCACGTGACTGTAAATTACAAACCCCTTTGAATGCACCATAGTTGTTTCTCTTCTGATAATTGAATTTCCGAGCTTACCTGAACACACCACCTGCAGCTTTCGGTGTGGGAAGGTGAGCGACGGCCGAGAGAAATAGAGAGAAAGGAAAAAGAGGGGAAAAAAAACCTCAAGCTGCTGCCGAGCGTGGTGTCCTTGTTGTCGACCAGAAGTGATTATTTTTTTTGTTGGAAACCGTGATAGAACTGTCGTTAGGAGTGGACATGAAGAAATACGTACCTGGTGTATCCGAAATTGGTCACGGGAGCAACTCCGACCATGTTTCTCAAACTTTCTGAAACTCTTCTGGCTGGTTTTTTTTTTTGAGGGACAAGTTCTTCGGTTCAAGTGTGACCCATATTGCCGCCTCTGCTGCAGGGACATTCCTGGTTCAACCGCAACCTGCATCACCGGCTACCATGCTGCATGGAGACTCATGGTTCATCAGTGCAGTGGGGACACCAGTGTGGTAGGATAAGGCCACAGTGTGGACACCAGTATGTTTTTGTTTTTTTTTTAAAGAGAAGAACAAACTGACAAAGAACTTAAAGACCTAAAAAACAGTTTTTCCTTGGAGGACTCTGAAAGGCAATAAATAAACAAACTGAAAAGGACAATGTGAACCAGGGAAGAATAAGGACAATTAATACAGACGATTAAAGGGACAATTAACATTTTTTTTTATTTTCATACTGACACTTACCTGGTCCAGCAATTTTTTTTTATTTCTTTTATATGGGAAGAACTGCATTATTATTTTAATGTGTGTAAAGCTGAACGTTTTCTGTTGTGAAATATTTGAATATACAGAGTCATACCCCATTCTGTGTCGTGTGTGTTAATGTGGGCTGGAGGTCAATTGCTCTCATGCTTAGTGCTACTGCCAATCTCCTTTCCCAAACCTAGTTGATCCAGAAGGAACTCAAGAAGACTGAGAAAAGGTTACACATTGTTTAGTACTAAGATTTTTTTGTGTTTGGTCCCTTTTCTAATGGCAACCTGTCTAATTTACCATTCTGTATGGTATTGAATTCCCCCCCACCCCATAATTATCATCCCTTTTCCTTTACTAGTAACTATATTTGCTGTGTTTTAAATAAATATTTCATTTAACTTAAACCGTTGGCGACCGTTGTCGTTATGGCAACAATAAACAACAAGTTTTGCAAAGGCCGCATGTAACATACGGTCACATAGTTAATGTTCATTCAAACATGTAACTTGGATAAGCAGGAAGCTTAAACTAATTCAATGACACTGCATGATTTACAACGAGTGGATAGTCAGATAAATGTTACTGACAGGTTGAGGTGGTTTAAGTCTCTCCATGCGATTGGTTTAAGTGTGGAGAAATGTAAGGAGCCATATAATTGACTGAAAGCAAACACACCTGATTGGCTGATGAATCTGTCACTCAGAAACATACATTTGATTGACAGCTTTATCAGCCAATGGTGACATTGGTTGACCTGCGATGTCAGGGCTGTCTCAAAATTCAACGTACAGATTTCGTAAATGCACATTCAGCAATTCGTATGCTCTGTGAATTTATATTACAAGTATGCCTCAAAATTATATTTGTGAAGCAGAGCACGTGCATTTCCGAATTTAAATTACAAGTTTGCATACAAATTATATTTGTGAACCAAAGAGTGTGTATTTGCGAAACAGATGGTGTGCATTCATGAGTCCGAAATACAACTACGAAACAAAGCATGTGCATTCGTGAAAAGCCCCGAGAGAGTTCATTTATTATGAGACTATTCTGACTCCATATTCAACATGGGCGCAGCCTCCATCAATGTAGCTGTGCAGGGTAATGGAAATTGTGCCTTTACGTTTTTCTCCTTCAGTCTTTTTATTACATCCCGCACCTGTTTCCTCTTCTTCTGTATCTCGGTAGTGTAGTATTGGTTGAAGTAGATGGTCCGTCCTGTATATGTTATTTTTTGTTTCCATGCTTGCTGTATGGCAATGACAATCATACCTCGTGGGGGAGCCATGCTCTCTTTCAGTTTGGCAATCAGCAATCGGTGCGCTCTTTCGATGCAGATCTCCACGTCCACTGGGATTTGTAATGCTGAGCGGATGAGTCACAAATCCTATGGTGTAATTTTTCTCAGAGCCCTCCGGGATACAGTGTATCTGTATGTTGTTACGTCTCGCCCTTGAATCCAAGTCATCACATTTTGCAGCTAGCATTGCCTCTTTGTGAAGAAGAAAGGCGACTGATCTTTCCAGCTGTGCTGCCCTGTCTGCAGTCTCCCCCAACCTTTCTTCCATTTCCACTGTATGCTGCTCCAGCGAGGCAGTTCTTTCCACAAGCTCCTTTAGATTAATTTCTAGTCTCACCGGAGCATTCTTGTTGTCGTTTGCCGCTTCTGTGTGCTCTTGTCTTAACTTGCACAACTCCGCCAATATTACAGAGTCCTGTTCCTCACCGCCAGGTCTCTTCTCTGGCGTGGCTCCCCTCGCCGCATCTGTACCCCCAGTGTTCGCAGTGTTATTTTCTTCTCCACCTTTTTTGTTAACTTTCGTTGTCAAGTTTCCTTGAGTTTGGCTCGCCTTCTGTTGTTATTGTTGTCTAAAAGAGCTAGTTTTAATTGGTTTCTTTGAGAGCTAACATTTTAGGCTGTATTATTCAACATGGCGCCACCTGAAGTCCAAAAACGAACTGCTTGTTTTTCATACATGTATACAAGTACTAAACTACAGATACTTGAAAAAAAGACATTGCCTGCTCAAAGAGCCCGAGATGATGAAGATATATCTGGCAATGAAATTGAAATCTTCTCAATAAATTTATGATAATGTTCTACTAGAATTCGGTCCTAAATCTTGGATATTATATTATTGTATGTTATCACTTCCTGTTAGCTGGTCTGGAAATCTGTTCGTTTCTTGGTTAGATGACCGAAATAGGAACTGTGTTAGCACAGTTTCACACATTTATTCTCCTTCATTAAATTAAGTAGAGCAGCTCGGCTGCATAGTGGTTAGCGCTGTTGCCCCACAACAAGAAGGTTGCGGGCTCAGTTCCCGTTCTGCCTATGCTTGCATAGGTTTCTTCCAGGTACTCCGGTTTCCTCCCACCATCAGAAGACATTTTTAGGTCAATTTGTGACTCTAAGTTGCCTGTAGGTCTGAGTGTGAGTGTTTGTGTTTGTCTTTGTCTTTCTCTGTATGTTGGCCCTGCGATGGACTGGCGACCTGTCCAGGGTGTACCCCTCCCTCACCCAATGTGAGTTGGGATTGGCTTCAGCATTCCCCGCAACCCAGAAATGGATAAGCGGTAGAAGATGAATGAATGAATGAATAAAAATAAATAAATACCACAGCCTTCATTTCTTGAAGCTTTTCCCTCTGTTAAAAAAGGCCCGGTGCTAAAAAAAAAAAAAAAGTGAACCGGATCATTTTAGCGAGTGACACAAACTTACCAGAATCCATAAAGTGAACTGAAGATGTACTGTACCCTGCTCTTGCCCAAGATTGGCTCCAGCACCCCCAAAGACCCAGACAGAAAATCAGTTGAAAATTAAATCGCATACAGTGCTCAAATTATTACATTTAAGCAGCATATATCAATAATCATTTACTGTTTTCAACAACTGACCAAAACAAGTATTCAAAAATTCAAAAAGTTTTTGTCACTCTCTGGGTTGGTTCAGTCCAACACATCACTGAAAGCACTCTTATGCTGTCAATCACAGGATCTGAAACTACCTAGGAGTTGAGTTTGACCATTTACAAAGGTGAGAGAAAACTTCTTTTTCGGCCTAACTTCAGTCATTAAATGAAAATAGAACATACAAAAGGACAGGGTAGTGTAACTTGAATGAACGTGCTTGATCGAAATGCCAAACTGATTTGCGAATAAGGTTAATTTTGCCAGCTCACCCACCTAACATTAGCTCACTGTTCAGGAATGATTCAGCTGTGGAGCTGGGGCATTAAAGAAGGAACCATATCAGAGTCGACTCTTTTAAGTGTAACGTGGCTGTTAACAGGGCTGCTTGACTGTCATGCATTCACCATGAAACTCATGCAAATTACACCTTTCACACACCACATGTCCATTTTCTCAAGCAATAGAGAGAACTGATAATAACAGACACTGCTTTATTACAACTGGCTTTCACAGTGATGAAAAACATTTTTGAACTTGGGGTAGACTATTCCACAAGCGGCCTGGGAAACACTTACCCAGAAGAACTGTCAAGGAAGTCAGTATTTGCCAAAGTTTCTTCATTTTCATTTGTTTATTCATTTCTATTGCAGGTAGGCATCACAGTAGGGAACAACAGTTGTAATCAAATGACAATGGGAACCAAGAAAGAAACAAACCCAAAACACAAGGTAAGCCCTTGTTGTGGTAATTAAAATATTAGTCTAAAGTATGTCATAATTGGATTGCGTAGAAATATTAATGCAAATTACACAATTAATTAAATATTGTAATGATATTATGGTAACATCAAGGAGCTGACAGAGACTGGCCCTTGAAAAGTGCCCATTACTAGCCAGTGATATCTTATGTTTATTTGTGTTTGGAAACCATGCCAAACAAAGGAAAAATCAACAAGGCCGAGGGAAGAGGCCTATAGAAATTTATTCTATATAAAAGAATAGTGTAAGTGTACACCAAGCATTTTCATTCACATTAACTAACTTTTAAATACAAAGCTTTGTGTAATGCTCTCATTATTATCAGTTGTCATGCAGTGAAAACCCTGTCGCATTCCCCTGAAAACAAAATTCTGTATTACCATGATAAACAATTATGTTCAAATGCCTATATCTTTGGCTTACAGACTTGTTTTATAACACTTAGACAGTTCATATTCAATGCATTTCTATATGCATTAATGTTGTTGCTTTCACTACATTCAAAATGACAGCAGAGCAGGGAGAGTCAGGTTGGCCTAAATAAGATGCAGGTTTGAAGTGCAGGATAATTGAAATAGTTGAGGCTTCAGCCCCGTTCTTACATGTAGTTTAAAATATGATCTCTTGTTCCCTCTCCCTCTCACTCATCTGGAAATCCCAGGGAAGCATGGCAGGGCATTAAAACCATGACCAACGTCCCTCACAAGGGAAGGGGGAAGCCTGGTCTTTTTCTAGACGGCTGTGAGGGACAGGAGATAGCAAACAGGCTCAACTCATTCTTCTGTGGTTTTGAGAACAGAAATAGAGCTGAGACTAGCTCCCTGATGCCTCCATCCCCATCTACCCCTCCCCAGTTATCTAATGCTATTATTAAGGAATCAGAAGTCCTTCGTCTACTCAGAGGCTGTGACCCTTGGAAAAGCCCTGGCCCGGACAACATCAGTGGTCATGTTTTAAAGCACTGTGCTGAACAATTAGCACCAGTTTTCACTAACATTTTTAAATCATCCCTCCATCTTAAAAGGTCCCCACTCTGTGAAAAACATCCACAATTGTACCTGTACCTAAAACTCCCAGACCCACAGAACCTAATGACTTCAGACCAATAGCTTTAACATCCCTGGTCATGAAGTGTTTTGAGCGTCTAGTGAAGAGATACCTTATATCAACAACAAAGCACCTGATGGACCCACTTCAGTTTGTCTATCAGGCCTCCAGGGGAGTGGAAGACGCAATCTTAACACTACTGCACCTACCGCACACTCACCTGGAGAAACCAGGACTTTTGTGGACTTTTCATCTGCATTTAATACTATTCAACCGAGTATTTTAGCCAACATTTTATCTACACAGTTTTTACTTGAGCCAGAACTGATCTCATGGATTGTGGACTTCCTCACTTCAAGAACCCAGCAGGTCAGAGCAGGTACATCACTCTCAAACGAAATGACAACCAGCACAGGCTCCCCTCAGGGTTGTGTTTTATCATCTCTGTTATTTATTCTACATACAAACTCTTGCACTAGCACTTTCACCAACAGGCACTTTATTAAATATGCGGATGAATCAGCTCTGGTGAGCCTCTTACATGATGATGAGGAGGAGCATGGACCAGTCTTAGACTACTTTCTTGACTGGTGTGAGAAATCAGATCTTCTCCTGAACATGACAAAAATAAAAGAGATGTCCATTGACTTCAGGAAGAAGAAAACACAGCAACATACCTTGATTAATTGAGAGCCTATAGAGTCAGTTACTGAGTACAAGTATCTTGGCATTGTGCTCGACCACAAGATAAAATGGGACACCTGGACTGAACGTATGAGCACTAAGACCCAGCAAAGATTTTATTTTTTAAAGAAACTGCTGTCCTTTAACGTTCACAACCAAATGTTGAAAATGTTTTATTGTGCTTTTATTGAAAGTATTTTAACCTTTTGCATCATCTGTTGGTTTGGAAATGCCTTAGAGGCACAAAAGAAAATCTGAGGAAGACAGTCACAATTGCCTCAAAGCTGATAGGGACTGAACTTCCCAACCTGGAGTGCATCTACAAGGGCAGAGCCCTGAAGAAGGCAAATAAGATTATTGTTAATCAGAAGCACCCCCTTGCCTCCTCGTTTGAACTGTTGCCATCTGGGCGACGCTACCGCCCACCCCCATTCACAAAAAACAGATCCAAATACTCAAATGTCCCACAAGCAAATCAAATCAAATCAAATCAGATTTATTTGTATAGCGCCAAATCATAACAAAGTTACATCAAGGCACTTTACATATAGAACAGGTCTAGACCAAACTCTTTATAAAATTATTTAAAGAGACCCAACAGATCCCCCGATGAGCAAGCACTTGGCGACAGTGGCAAGGAAAAACTTCCTTTAAGAGGCAGAAACCTTGGGCAGAACCAGGCTCAGGGGGGGCGGCCATCTGCCTCGACCGGTTGAGTTGAGAGAGGGAGAGAGAGAGAGAGAGAGAGGCACAGGGGGAGGGGGGGGGGCAAAGTTGGGTAGAGTAGGGAGAGAAAGAGAGCAGGAGGAGGGGATATTCAAACAGGTGTAGGCAGGAACATGATGCTGCATGAGGTTCGTAGGAATGATGCTGTATGGAATTCTTGAAGATGTGGGAGCAGCAGGCATTGCAGGAACATGGGATGGTGATGATTCATCACCTGCAGGATGAGGACAGGGAGAGAGAGGAGAGGAGCTGGGGGAGACAGAGACTTCGGGAAAACATGGTTAGTAAATGCAATGCACATGCTTGGAACTGAGAGAAACTGGGATTTCGGAGAAGCAGGTTGTTGGTATGACGGCGCATGCGGGGGGGGGAGAGAGAGAGAGAGAGGGAGAGGGAAGAGGGGGAGAGAGAGAGAGGGAGAGGGAAGAGGGAGAGGGGGAGAGAGAGAGAGAGAGAGAGAGAGGGGAAAGGGAGAGGGAGAGAGAGAGAGAGGTGCTCAGTCCTTCCCCCAGCAGTCTAGGCCTATAGCAGCATAGCTAAAGAGTAAATGAACTTTAATTTTTTAACTATAAGCTCTGTCATACAGAAAAGTTTTAAGCCTGGTCTTGAAAATTGCTAAAGAGTCTGCGCCCCGGACCGATACTGGAAGTTGGTTCCATAGAAGAGGAGCCTGATAACTGAAAGATCTGCCTCCTGATTTACTCTTGGAGACTCTAGGAACCACAAGTAAACCTCCATCTAGAGAGCGGAGTGGCCTACTAGGACAGTAAGGAACTATGAGCTCTCTGAGGTATGACGGAGCTTGGCCAGTAAGAGCTTTATATGTTAACAGAAGGATTTTAAATTCTATTCTGGATTTTACCGGCAGCCAATGAAGAGCAGCTAACACAGGAGAGATGTGATCCCTTTTTCTAGTTCCTGTTAATATTCGTGCAGCAGCATTCTGAATCAACTGAAGGCCTTTCAGAGATTTGTTTGGACATCCAGATAATAATGAGTTACAGTAGTCCAGCCTAGTAGTCAAGCCATCAAACTATTGAACAGCTGATGTACTCTTTTTTTTTTTTTTAATTCTATCATTGCATTTAATTCAAGGCGTAAGTCTGTGCTGTTTTTATGGTGTGTTCTCTACTGTGTGTTGTGTTTGTGTGTGTGGAACCCAGTGTCTATGAAATGTCCACGGATAACGCTGAAAACCAATTTCCCCATGGGGACAAATAAAGTTTTTTTTCTTCTTCTTCTTCACTGCAGTATTAAATACGTTGTTGCGAGAGACTAGAATGGTGTCTTGAAATGGCATAGTAGCCTTATCATGTGTTAAAATGTGTCAGCAGTTCCAATGTTGGGGAGTACATTCCATTAAACTAGTAGTGTCACAACAGTCCCCAGGCCTTAGTGTTTTATGTCTGGCTTGTCGTTTCCTTTTTTGGTAGTTTCCCTCTTGTGTCATGTCTGGTTTCTTTACTTCCTCCTTTTTATTGATTTTTCTTCTGCTTTTAATTGCATTCAACCGCACATTATAGCTGACCGTCTGACCAACACATATAACCTGGACCAGGGCTTAGTATCTTGGCTTGTTGACTTTTTAACCGACAGACCTCAGAGGGTGAAAGTAAATGGCATTTTATCTGATGGACTTTTATCTTCCACTGGTTCCCCTCAAGGCTGTGTCCTCTCACCACTCTTATTCATTTCATACACAAATGGCTGTCGTAGTTAGCATCCTAGGCACAATCTTATGGTGATTGTGTCTCTTTTAAACAACCAAAACTCACGGCCCAGGCTCAACCCTAATATACACACATATGACCGTAAACTTTTGGGCGTTAGCAGAAGGCTACATTAGCCTATAATACCCATGATCCCCAGCGACCATTGACATAGTGAAGATGCCAGCTGAAGCCGTAACATAAGCTATTCGATCGGCGTTATCGTCACACGTCTGTCCAATATATGGGCTAGTAGGGCTGGACTGAAAATACTAGTAGGTCCAGCAACCTGTTTAAGACGACGCTGCACCATCCCCCCAGTTTTAATTATTTCTTCTCGGATTCTGAGAAATCAATGGTGGTTTTGGATGTTAGCAGAAGGCTACATTAGCCTACGCATGATCCTCTGTGAAAAAACCCTGACCCGGTGAAGAAACAGCGAGAATGAGAAATGTGATGCGGGCTGCATGCAGCCCTGTCTCGTCACACAAACACTGCTTCTGTTACAAATCAAGTTTTTACCCCATGAAGTGGGGCAGATCTGAAACGTCTTGGTTATGAAAAGCTATTTTAAAATGATGACATAGTAGTGTGGATGTAGCCTAACTTTTTAACGCTATTAGGTTAAATGATGATCTTACCGGGGGACTCGATCAGGTAGTTGTATATATTGATCGACCATTCAGTGGCATCATTTCTCCATAAAAATTAAGGCAAACAGAAGGGACAATGAGAAAACCCCTCATATGTGAGTTTTTCATTGTACCATTTTAAAATAATCATTTGACATGTTGAAATAATGTTTTAAGCTCATTACTGGACAGTGTTTTTAAATTGTGCCACCGATTGTTTTCCCCTCCGATGGGCGTGACTTTCAGAGTATGACGTGATGCGGTCTGTCTCAATCACAGGACGCCCTGAGGAGTATTTTCCTTCAGCCTGAGCATGGATATTGACTCGTATTACTTGTATGGTACTCATACTCGTCAAAATTTCTATATCTGTACCTGATACTCGTTTCAGCCGAGTATCCAGCTCAACCCTAATATACACACATATGACCGTAAACCTTTGGATGTTAGCAGAAGGCTACATTAGCCTACAATACCCGTGATCCCCAGCGACCGTTGCCATAGTGAAGATGCCAGCTGAAGCTGAACATAAGCTATTCGATCGGCGTTATCGTCACATGTCTGTCCCAAATATATCGGCTAGTAGGGTTCTACTAAACATAAGTAAGTCCAGCAGCCTGTTTAAGACGACGCTGTACCCCCCACCCCAGTTTCATTATGGTGGTTTTGGACGTTAGCTGAAGGCTACATTAGCCTACACATGATCCTCGGCGACCGTTGCCATAGTGAAGACGCCAGCTGAAGCCGTAACATAAGCTCATCAATCCACGTTATCGTCACCAGTGTTGCCAACTTAGTGTCTTTGTCGCTACATTTTGCAACTGTTTCTGGTGTTAGTAGAGACTTTTCTGGTGTAGACTGACATGAAAGCGCACATCACTCTGCAGCTCTCAACTAGCAGCAGCAGCAGCGGGTGCTGACATGAGCCCTTTCCCAAAGCATTAGTTACAGTCATGAAATTATTCAGAGAAGTAATGTCCTTTTTCAGTGTCAAAAAAGAAGAAAGAATCAACAGAAGTTCATTTATAGCCCTAAACACATTTAAGATGTTTTTTACTCACTTTTTGTCTCACTTTTTGTCTTTCCCACACATTAGACTCTTTCCAACAGTGTCTATTACAATTACACGCCTGTGGTCAATAAATTATGCAAATTGATTGATGGCGATTGATTGATTGATTGACTTTCCTTACTGAGGAGCTGGCAACACTGATCGTCACACGTCTGTCACAAATGTATGGGCTAGGAGGGCCCTACTAAACATACTAGTAGGTCTAGTAGACTGTAATCAATTGTTTACTGTATTTCATTCTGACAGCGCTGGTGGAGCCCAGTGAGCGCGGGACGCAGTTATGGTAATGTGCCTGTCAAAGTGGAAAATGCGCTATGTTGTACATACACTCACAATACAAAAGTATGTCGTATATGAGCCCTTTGTGAAAGCTGCGGGTGCTACACTAACAATATAACAAGTAATTTCTCCAAACCAGAATATGATCGGGTGACTTTGGAACACTCTAAAATAAATCATGTACTCATCCTGGCAACAGCCCCTGTGGCACTCAAAATTTCCCTGGAATTTTCTAGTTACCTTTAATGTCTTGAATCTGGATTTGTAGAACTAAAATTGACATTAAGCTACGTTCACACACAAACTCACACACACACACACAAACACACTGAGTGACGTAAAACCTGCCAAACCTCCCTTCGGAGAGTTACAATTCTGTGACATTTACCCCCGATTTGAATTGATAACACTAGCAGATGGCGGTCTTAAACTGCTGCTATGGAATGTATCCAAGCCAGCAAGAACAACAGGATTGATATAAAGGAAAAAGACTATTCTCATCAAACAAGAGACTGCCAACATGCTGAACTGGTTTCCTTGCAAGAAGAGCACTTCACAGCTGTTCGAACCACCTTTCTACGAGCTAATTTCGTGGAGATATAAAGAATGGACTATTCCAATTTTATAACCCCAGCGCCACCTGATGGCGAACCCCCGGGACCGATGTCGTACTGACTGAGCACCGCAACCTATGTGCTCGGGGTTTTCTTCTTTTCTTGTTTTTTTTCTTGGTTTTCTTATAAATGTTCGGTAAAAAAAAAAATTAAAAAAAAAACTGAGAGAAACTTCATAGACAGTCCGTAGTCATGCAATTCTGATTTCCCACAGCTACTCAAGATATGCATGGAAATGTTCTTTTTTTGTTTCATCTGTTTGTGTGTTCTGTGATGGTGGGAGTTAAGAATAACCATCTAATTGTGTTTTTGCAGTGGATAGGAAGAGAAGAGGAACCATACACATCAAAATGACATATTGCCTTTTATTTTATATGTGGGTAAACTTGGGTGAAAGAAAGGCGTAACTTCAAAAGAGAAAGGGAAAACCTCCTTCGTATGTCCTAAAGTTAGAGGGAGAAATCTGATTGGACCAAATTCGCACCAATAACCAGACCACGCCCGTGGGTCAGCCCCCAATAAATAGTCAATACGAACATTACAAACCGGCAGAAATTGGGCGAAAAAGTTCTGGGAGAGGAGAGCTTAACCAAGTGGCTCGAAACCCAGAAGTCAAGACTTAGCCACTTAGCAACAAGGGCTAAGTTTAGACTTGAGGCAAAGACTACTGGTGATCGGAACAAGTTTGGCTGCACTGCACGCAGTTCCCAGCGTCTCAAGTTGCCTTGGTAACCAGAGCCACTGGTGCTGCGCGCTGCTCCCGTCTGTTCCCTCATCAGAGTAGAGAGGAATAATTCGGACAGCAAGGTAATCACCAAGCTAGTCGTCCGAAGGACAACATTGCCGGTGAAGAGGGACGAGACAGGCCAACAGCCCCTCCAGCCAAGGACCAGTCTAGCTTGGGAGGGCATGACGAAGGACCTCGACGCGGCCGCTCTCGTCGGAAATCTCCTCTGCCCTTTTCGTGGCCAGTTGATTCGTCAATCCAAAGTAAGGTTGCGTTTATCTGCTCGACCAGCTGGCTGTTCTGAGTGGTGCGAGGCATGGCTATTAGGCAACATTGACCCAAATTTTATTTTTCAAAGAAAAAGAAGCTCTCCTTCCTCAGATAGATTCGCCCTGCATTTGTTAATCAACTTCCCGTTCATTCACCCAAGCTCCCGAATTAGTTATCAGTTGCTTAGTCATCTTAGTCATATTGTGTTATGTTCTTTTCATACCTGAACTCACAGTTTCACCTAGTTTATGCTTTGACCTGCCCCTTTATATAACGAGCACATGTTTGACTTATTGCTTATTAGTTAATAAAAACCCCAAAATTCAGCCATTGTCACACTCCTCCTTTCAGTTAATTCTTTTAAAGTCAATCCACAGTAAAGAACATCCCTTCCAGGTTGAGACTTGATAAGAGGTAATAAATTGCACCATCCTATGCACAACAATATGTAGTTTCCTAACTACTGGAAGAACAAACTGCTGTGCTGTGTAATAATTTGTAAAACATATTTATGATGCTGTCTTTTTTTTTCTTTTTTTTGTGAAAATAAGTGTTAAAAGGTTCTCTATCCTTACAGCAATAACATTACAGTGTTTGGTCAGTAACATTTCTCAAATTGAATATGAGGCTAGGTGACTGCCCTCTTATTTTAACCAAATCCACCATCCCCCCTGATTTTTTTTTTTTTACAACTCAAGTACTGCTCGGGGTCCTCTATAGGTCCATTCTTCCCCATTACTGAAAATATTTACTAGTGCACATTTAGTGTTATCAGGTCGCCTTGAGCTTGGCACTTGTCAGAACATAAGGGGGTGATAATCAGTATAAACAGTGAAGGTAGGTTCTTAATATAGGTAATCTCGAAATTTTTCAGTTACTGTCCACTTTAAGGTGAGAGACTCCAACTCTCCTGAGGGGGCATGGTAATTCTGCTCAGCAGTGGTCAGTGTTCGGAAGCCACAAGCTATCACATGGACTTTGCCCTTTTGTAGTTGGTATTTCAGAGTGTAAATGGCTGAGAGAAGTCTGGGAAGCTGAGGACTGGTGGCTAAACCAAACAATCTATTAGCACCTCCAAGATGCCTAATGTTCTTCAGTCCATACAATTGGCTGGTGTGATGGCACTCCTTTCCTGTAGCCCATCCCATGTTTCTTCTGTTTTGTGTCGAATTGCCATTTCCTGTTGTGCCCTTCAGTAAGTGGCCCAGCTGTATGTGAGAAATTGTGTATGTATTGTCTGTAGTAGCTTAAGAAACCGTGATGGTTCATAGCTCTCTGACGTTGCTTGGACTCTTATCTTTCAGAACTCTTACAGCAATGGTATCAGCTGTATCAATTTTGCTCCCTTCAGCTGAAACAATTTTTTCCAGGTAACAGACCTAGTGTTTGAATAATTCACACTTAGAAAAGTGCTTCAGCTGTTGAGAAAATATGGAATCAAGTTAAAGCCCACTAACGTGGTGCACATGATCCTCGTATGACTGACTACACAAGTGTGTCATCCAGGTAGGGCACGCAGATGTTATCTCCACCGTCTTCCAAGCACTCCTCCATGCACCTTTGGAAGGCAGTGGGTACGTTCATCAGCCTGAATGGAATCCTTATCCATTCATAAAAGCCCCATGGAGTCACAAATGCAGTCAGCGGCCAGCTGTTCTTATCCATGAAACCTTGATGGTAGGCTTTTCCTTGGTCTAATAATGTTAAACCATGTATTTCCAGCAAGACTGTCAAGGATGTCCTGCACTCAAGGGCTCGGTTGTCTTTTAGGCTGGGTCTTTCAGTTTAATTTTCTGTAATCTATGCTGAGTCAAAAGTTCCCATCCTTCTTCCTTACACAGACCAGTGGTGATGCATAAGGTGAGTTAGATTTCTTCACCCATCTCTCTGCAATGTGATTATGCAGGTAATCTTTCATCTCTTTATATTGGTGCTTCGGCACAGACAGGCAAGTGCATGCTACAGGGTCCACATCTTTCAGTTATGTGCTCAACTTCAATTTGTCAATGCATCAGATGTCATCATCTGACTTGGAGAAAGAGGAGCATTCATCATGAAGCATCTCTTGCACCACTAATCTTTCAGGTTCAGTCAGATAGATCAGATCAATTGGTGGATCCCATGGAGTATGAGTAGTTTGCTCACCCTCTGCACCAGCTTGACTCACTGACACTTTAGGGCAACAGTCAGGTTTCTCCAAAACAGTAGCTGGATACACAGCCTGAATCTGATGAAGGGTACCTACAATAGTTCTTCCTGATAGTTCAATGTTGTGATCAGTAGGGTTTTGCACATCGAAAACAATGTAAGGGGAAACCCCACTTTTCAGTGTTACTGGAAGTCTCACAGAACTCAGGCCCTCGGCCTACTTAGGGGTTTATGTGAGGCTCAAACAGAAGTCTGGTATCTTTTATTAGTGGTTGCATATGTACCTTGCAGTCAATTTGAACAGAAGTGCGTTTCGGTATGGTGACTTTGTCTTTTGTAGTTTTCACAACATAGTCACATGACTGTTGGGTTGCCACCGTATCAATGAAGGCTGTGACATTTTCCTGCTCCTCCTGGGAAAAGCTGTCTTTAGTGCCCCATGCCACTGCTCTTTCTTTGCAGTATCCACATTTTCCTTAGCGTGGGTTTTCACCATTTTCTCGATAACAATAAAGTCTAGGATGGGCTGTGAAAGGCTTTTATCCATCATAACAAGCATGGGCACAAAAAGTTCTTGAAGGTCAGTTCCCTTTGAAGCTGATCCAAAAGTAACCTCAATAAACCCCTTTGTAATGCATGTTTTTTCTTTTGCGCCTGGTGATTAGAAAATCATACCTGCCATCCAGTAACTCAGAGACATTTCTTAACTTCACACATGGCAAATGTTTTGTTCTCCACTCTTCATGAACAGTTCAGACTTGAGAGCCTGTATCCCATAATGCTCATGTTCTGCAGCCCTGTATGTAGTACTCAAGCATGTTTGCATGCATTTCCTTACTAGAGCAACAAGATTGTCTGTCCTCTTTCTTGGAGCCATTGCCTTCGAACTTGAGTTAGAGCGCTGGTTGCATAGCTTTTTGTGTTTTGGCCAATGTTCAGCTTAACAGGTCTTATAACAGTAAGCATCCATTCTACATGATGCACATTGCCACAATCTTTTCCCTCCCAACACCACAGTGGAAGCAATGTTTTTGGGACATTATACCTATGTTACTCCCTGTCCCACTGGAGGACCATCTCTGTCTTGTCTATTGTCTCTCACCTTGCAGCATGTAAGATAGTGTTCATTGCTCCCATATCTTCCACATCAATGAGGGCAATATTCACTGCCACTCTGCCGACAGCCAATGCATTTTCTCAGGCGTGTGAGAGTTGGATGGGGTACTGTTGTCATAGAGCAAATCTCTGTTGATATTAAGCAGTATCTCCTCTTCATCCTGGCCCTGGGGGAGGCAAGACACTGGGTCTGTACTGGGTTAGGCTGGCGAATTGACTCTAATTTGTGCAACGTCAGCACCTAAGTTTTTCAATATTGCCATGTCAGAACATATTTGTTTCAATTAATTTATTGTATCAGGCTGTGTGTTGTTGGGGTATGGATTGTGATTTTTTTTATTTTTATCTGAAGGTTTTTCATTATGCTGAGCAGAGTGGACATTGACTTGCCACTGTCGGGTAAAGTAGCTTCTTTTGCTTTGTCTCTGTCTCATTTGCAGAGGTAATGTTGAGTTTTTCATGTAGCAGCTCGTCACTTACTGTTGTCTGTTGTAGGTAAGGTTGGAGGTCACTTCAAATGTTATAATTTTGCGGGCCTGTCAGAACAGTATGGAGAAAGCATGCTCGGTACAAGGATAGGATCGTACTGTAATAAACCTGCCCGGAACAGGCTTTGTCAGAGGCCAAGGAACACAACAACTCAGTACAAAATCAGACACTTTATTTACTCAAAATAATTTAAAATACAGAGGAGGGCAGGTTGAATACGAAAACCTAGACGTCACCTACGGGCGGGTTTCAGCTGTCACCGGCAAACCACGCAGTGAACACTGCACCTGCACAACAAGAAGGGTGGACACACTGTAACAGCCCTTGGCATCAAAGAGACAGCGTAGAGTTCAACTTGTACAAACATTTTATTCCATCGTCGAGCACCGTGAAACTAAAAACACAACAAAATATCAATATCTGCACATATTAAAAATCTCAAATTTACACATTTTACTTCAAAACATAGTTCACAATTTCTAAAAAAACAAAAAAACAATAAAAAAACACACTTTATTAGAGACAACCATAAAACTCCAAATTGCACATAATATCAAACCAAACAAAACAATGCCACATATCTCATTTTGCCTACCAAGCATGCAAACTTTCCTCATATAGAACGGCCACAAGGACACCAAACATATTGAGCTTCTCTCCTCAACCTGACCTGCTTTCTGTGTGGCAGCCCAGGTGAATGTGGCATCACAGGTGTGTGGCAATTAGCATCAACTATACACACTCCAGGGTATGTGGTGAAACCAGGAACATGAATAAAACACAACCCAAAAGAAAGCGAAAACTCTGGAACATGAATGGTGCATAACAACCTGCTCAGCTGGCCACTAACACTTCCACCAAATCATAACATGATTGAACTTAACCAAACAATGAGTTACAAAGAGTTACTCATGTATGATTTCACAGCTGGCCACAAACTCGATCTGCGGGTCAGCATGTAACCAGTCAACATTATGTCTGATAGGAGTTACTTTTCCAAACAATCATTGAACGGCCTATTCAAAAACTAGTACTTTTACTTGAAGGTGATTAATTTGAGTATTTTGAGGGAAAGTCCTTTTTGACTGCTGTCTTGCACTCACCAACTTGAACAACTAATCCATTAGAACCCAAGTGCCACTCATTTCTTGGAAGAGTGTCCTCTTTGATAATAACAATATCCTCAACCTTCAAGTTTCGCCACGGAACATGCCATTTTTGTCTCAAAGAGAGGTTCAGGAGGTATTCTCTTTTCCATCTGCTCCACAACTTGCGACCACTTTAAGGAGTGTGGTCCAGGAAGAAAACCTCTCCAGCTGACCAAAGATATCTGCCTGTTCACTGACTTGAATTGCAGACACATGAGCAGATTTGACCTCAGGGTCACCAACCAGAAGCTCAATAGAGGGTTTAGATGTTGGAATTACCTCTGGTTCCCATAGAAACTTAGGACCGGATAACCAGCCAGCTGAAGAGATGTCTGCAGCACGGACCCCTGGAAGCGAAGTCAGCAGGGTTGTAAGTTTTCTCTGTATAGTGCAAATTGTTTGGATCAGTTTTCTCTCTGATGAGTTGAACTCTATTTGCGACAAACACATGGAACCTTCGTGTTTCATTATTTATGCATGCCAACACAACTTGGGAATCAGTCCAAAAAGCATTATTTCTCTATTTTCAGCTGAAGCTCTTCCTTTAACATGGCACTCATCCTGGCTGAAGTTACTGCAGCTGCAAGTTCTAATCTTGGGATGCTTGTGATCTTTAAGGGTGCAACCCTTGCCTTGGCCATGACCAGACTACAATGGATCTCATTTCGGTCATTCTTGTATCTTAGGTAGGAGCATGATCCATATCCTGTACAAATTGCATCTGAAAAATGCTGTAATTCAGTGTTTACAATGTTACCAAAGTTCAAAAAGTTAATTGAAAGTCACGTCAACATTCGCCATTCATTTATTTACAAGGTCACAAATCTCAGATGATAAAGTGCTGCATGCATCCATTTTCTTGACAACATCTGGAGTACTTGTAAGATTGCACCTGATTGACTCATAATGCTGGCCCACTTTGTCGTGTTTAGCTTTAATGTCTCTGGATTTCCTCAAGATCCTCTGGTGAACAGAAAGTTTTTAGTTTGGCTCTTATTTCCTTGGTTGCAAGTCTCCAAGCTTCATATGCCTTGTTGAATGCTTTCTCCTTTTTCTTTTTTTCTTGGATTTGCAACTCTTGGCCTTTTTCTGTTAATTTTTGCTCATGGGAGCTGGACCTTAACTGTTGAGTTTCAGGGGGATTTTTTATTTCTTCAGGAGCTGCTAACATTTTTAATAATTTTGACCAATTGTTTATAGCAAAGCAGATTTGAAGTATTTGCCTGGACTTAATTTAAGTACCACAATAGAATAAAGGGGGAAATTTTTTAAAAGTTTTAAAGTACCATTGATTTCAAGATTGAAAATGGTTATGTTGACCTTCAGTGCATCTTTAATTATCCCTTTTTTTTCCTTTCAAACCAGCAATTTCAGTTCAAACAATGGCAGGTAATGTCATCTAAAATCTTTAAATGTCCAGTGTCTCATAATAGTGATGAGCAGATGGCGTCAAATGTTCAACCTTCACTCAAAACAGTTCTCTGTAAGTGACTTTACCCTCAGCTACCAAAGGTCTCACTGCAGTTGTAGCATGCTGAAGCCGCGGATGAATAATGGCACTCGATAAAAAATGGCTCCAATACAGCGCTGAGTTTCACTGTAACAGCCCTTGGCATCAAAGAGACAGCATAGAGTTCAACTGGTATAAATATTTTATTCCATCCAAAATATCAATATCTGCACATATTAAAAATCTCAAATTTACACATTTTACTTAAACATTTCACATTTTCTAGAAAAAAAAAAAACCAAAACAAAACAAACAAACAAAAAAAACCACTTGTTGTGCCTAGGATTGTATATATTATTGCCTCTTATCAAGTCTCAAGCTGGAAGGGATGTTCTCTACTGTGGATTGACTTAAAAGAAATTACTGAAGGAAGGAGTGTAACAATGGCTGAATTTTAAGGCTTTTATTAGCTAATAAGTGAGAAATCAAAACATGTGCTCATTATATAAAGGGGCAAAACAAAGCATACTCTAGGTGAAACGGTGAGTTCAGGTATGAAACGAAACATAACACAATATGACTAAGATGATTAAGCAGCTGATAACTAGTTCGGGAGCTTGGGTGAATGAACGGGAAGTTGCTTGACAAATGCAGGGTGAATCTATCTGAGGAAGGAGAGCTTCTTTTTCTTTGGAAAATAAAATTTGGGTCAATGTTGCCTAATAGCCATGCCTCGCGCCACTCAGAACAGCCAGCTGGTCGAGCAGATAAACGCAACCTTACTTTGGGTTGGCGAATCAACTGGCCACGAAAAGGTCAGAGGAGATGTCCGACGAGAGCGGCCGCGTCGAGGTCCTTTGTTGTGGCCTCCCAAGCTAGACTGGTCCTTGGCTGAAGTGGCTGCTGGCTTGTCTCGTTCCTCTTCACCGGCAATGTTGTCCTTCGGGCGACTGGCTTGGTGATTAACTGGATGTCCGAATTATTCCTCTCTATTCTGATGAGGGAACAGACTGGAGCAGCGCGCAGCACCAGTGGCTCTGGTTACCAAGGCAACTTGAGACGCTGGGAACTGGGTGCAGTGCAGTCAAACGTTTTCCGATCACCGGTAGTCTTTGCTTCAAGTCTAAACTTAGCCCTTGTTGCTAAGCGCCTAAGTCTTGACTTCTGGGTTTCGAGCCACGTTAATTTATTTTATTTTTTTTCCTAATCAGATCTTCTGGTTGAGCTCTCCTCTCCCGAACTTTTTCGCCCAATTTCTGCCACTTGTAATGTTGGTGTTGACTATTTATTGGGGGCCGACCCACGGGCGTGGTCTGGTTATCGGCGCGAGTTTGGTCCAATCAGATTTCTCCTCCCTCTAACTTTAGGGGGAATGAAGGAGGTTTTCCCTTTCTCTTTTGAAGTTACGCCTTTCATTCACCCAAGTTTACCCACATATAAAATAAAGGGAAATATGTCATTTTGATGAGTATGGTTTCTTTCTGCTTGCTATGGTTGAGTCAGTTGACATGGGTTTCTCTTCTCCTCCTATCCACTGCAAAAACACAATTAAATGGTTATTCTTTACTCCCGCCATCACAGAACACACAAACAGATGAAACAGGAAAAGAACATTTCATGCATATCTTGACTGGCTGTGGGAAATCAGAATTGCATGACTACGGACTGTGTATGAAGTTTCTTTTCTTTTTGACAGAACATTTATAAGCAAAACAAATCACATAGGTTACGGTGCTCAGGCAATGCACCATCGGTTCCGGTGGTTCGCCATTCAGGTGGCGCTGTGGTTACATTATTGTAATAGTTCATTGTCCAGTGTTAATTTTATCTCTGCCAAATTAGCTTGTAGAAGAATGGTTCGAACACCTGTGAAGTCGTCTTCTTGCAGGGGAACCAGTTCAGCATGTTTGAAGTCTCTTATTTGATCAGCATAGTCAATTTATTATTATATCCATCCTGGTGTTCTTGTTGGCCTGGATGCATTCCATAGTGGCAATTTACAACCGCCTTCTGATAGTGTTCTCAGGTCAACCCAGGGATAAATGTCACAGAACTGTACCTCTCCGAAGGGAGGTTTGGTACGTTTTACTGATTTGTGGTGTGAATTGCAATTTTGTGCCTGGGAAAGCAGGGTCTCCTGATGCCAAAGTCAGATAGGAGTCTAGGATGGCACTTAGCAGAGACCTGTGAAATCTCTGGTCAGAACAATAGTCACTTTGAAAGTTTGAGGGGTGTGGGAGTTTGAACTCCCCCCCCCCGTCCGGACTTCACAACACACTTTATTACAGTCAACCATAAAACTCCAAATTGCACATAATATCAAACCAAACAAAACAATGCCACATACCTCGCTCCACCTACCAAGGGTGCAAACTTTCCTTACATAGAACGGCAACAAGGACACCAACCAAATTGAGCTTCTCTGCTCAATCTGACCTGCTCTCTGTGTGGCAGCCCAGGTGAATGTGGCATCACAGGTGTGTGGCAATTAGCATCAACTATACACACTCCAGGGTATGTGGTGAAACCAGGAACATGAATAAAACATAACCCAAAAGAAAGAGAAAACCCTGGAACATGAATGGTGCATGACAACCCGCTCAGCTGGCCACTAACACACACACAACAAACTTAAGAGTTTACAAAGTAAAACCTGATACATTACAAACCTTGGATAAAAACTACATACGGATGCACAAGAGGCTGCAAAGCCGATAAAACACTTCAATATGGCCAGTACAAAAGCCCCCTACCTATAGACGGTCATCCAAAGTTGTCCCACTGCTCCTACATCGAAAACAATATGCAATTCAAATGACAGAAGAAAAGGTACACAATTCAAACGCACATTTAAAAAAAAAAAAAAAAAAAAAAAATCAATGCCAAGCTACAACTTAACTCACCCAGCTGGCAAGACCCCCCCCCCGCCTCTTCATCGCCAGGAGCAGTAAAAGCTACGAGCGACAACCCCCCCCCCCCCCCCCGCTTAGCTGTAGACCTGGTTCTATTGCCCTGATCACTGCATCAGCTATCTCGATTTCAGGGAACCCCTTGCTTATGCCTTGCTCAATCTGGTGTGCTAGGCTTGAGAATGTAAGTGTGTTTCTTTGCCCTGGCTCACCGATCTGACCTGATATTTGGAATTCTCTGTTCCACTGTACTGAGAGATGGGGTGGGGAGTTCTGTTGAGCTGGGACTTGGTCTAGTCCAACAATATTAACTCCCCCATCTACTGGCTTTCTGGCTTCTCTGTTTTGTTTCAGTTTCTCTTGGTGTAAATATGCTATAGCTTGTTGTAATAGCTCTATCTCCTTTTTTTTAACAACTATTCTCCTAATGGCTGAGCAGCCTGCTCTTGTACCACTTCTGCCCATATTGCATCTGAAGTCTCCTGTCCTGGTACTCTGTTTTGAGTAGAATGTTGTAAGTAATTTTATCTTTTAGGATCAGTATCTCAGACATACTTTGGTCCTCCAGTTCATCTAACCCTTCCCTCTCTACATGCCTGGTGATATATGGGATAAAAGAGGAATGACTCTTGCCTGATACCTTCTCCAATCTCGGACCAGCAAGTGTTAGAAAATCACAAACTTCGCATCTATTGTCGATGTATCCAATGCACCACCAAGTTTCAAGTCCTCCAACTCTGAAGAATCCATCTCAATTTATGGCCTGTGGAAAATATGTGTGACACCTTTTCTTTTCAGAATTGATACAGCAGTTCTCCTGGCACCTGTGGTTGACCTCAGATGGCATGCAAGTCTCTCTACGCAGATGAACCACCACACATTATTGCCCACTCTGGATGAAGATATAAGGGGCTGAATGATGACTGGGTACATCTATGTGGGACAACTAGCCCTTGTCTTGCTCATCCCAGCGGTGCCTCCAAAATGTTACACCCTGAAAGGCTGGAAATGTAATTGAAACTCAGACACAAAGCTTCCTCACCGACAGCTTCATCAGGAGTGAAGCACTGTGGCCAAGAGCTTCCCCTTCTGACTTCAGCAGACAAAACGTACACAAAAAAAAACGGATACATATATACTACCAGTCAAAAGTTTGGACACACTTTCTCATTCAAATGAATAGAAAAGTGTGTCCAAACTTTTGACTGGTAGTGTACACACACAGATATTCACACACACACACACACACACACACACACAGAGTTACATACACAAGCAAACAAAAGAAAAACAAACAGACACAGACACTGACACGCACACACACACACACACACACACACAGGGTTAAGATCAATGTTGTTCACTCTGTTCATACATGACTGTAGGACAGAGGTGACACACACAGAGACACAAACACACTTATTGAGAAACACAGAAAGCATTAGTCCATGTTGTTCACTTTGTTCATACATTATGGTGGGACGGAGACACACACAGACACACACACACACACACATACACAGACATATACAGAGATACACAGAGACATTCAACAAAAGACAGATACATGTAGACACAAAGATATACGCTCACACACACACATTGAGTGGCATACACAAATAGACACAGACAGACAGAAACACAGATAGAAAGTCAATTAAGTCAATGTTGATCACAGTTCATACATTACTGTGGAACAGAGACACACACATTATAAATCAAAATGTGCGGTTTGGTCTCGATCAGTGTAATATGTATTTACTCTAAGGAATACACATTTTTGGTGGTGTAAATGGTGAAAAAGCAGCCAAAAACTTATTGTGTGTCTATTACAATGTAATTGTATTTGTGTATAGTTCAACTCTCAAATTTTCCACCTTTTTCAAACCTGTACTACTTCCCCATACTTACAGCTACAGACTCCATTCAGTTTTAAAATGTTGACAAAAGTCTTGTCTATTCATCACAGCTTTCAACTATTTCATATCTTTTATACTTTTTGGGCAGCAAATTTTGAAGTATCATGCTCAAGTTTGACAAATTTTCAGTTCATAATGAGTGTGTATTTCACGGAATGTTCAGAATTAGAGAGGTGTGTAGTGTATAGTGTGTGGAGAGCTGAGGTGAAAATTATCTGAAAAAAATATTAATAAATCATCCTCACAGAAACATAGTTTGAGCTAGAAACACCATTTTTTTCCAAAGTAGTAGATATTCTTGTCCTGTTTCAGGCAATGTGTCTATGTTAACAGTGAGTCAAAAAGAATTTGATCTGTGAGATTATTAAGGACATGTCCACCATCTATTTCTCCAATTCGCTCCAATACAATTTCTCAGGAGAAAAGCATAACTGGCTATTTTTTTACATTGCTGTCCTGTCCACATTTGAGGCTCTAGAAAGAACAAAAGCCATACACTACTTATGGAACATGTTGTAGCAGTCACGGTCTTGTCAGTTCTCTGATAGGAGTTACTGTTTTGTCATAAATAGTCCTAGTTTAAAGGCTCACTGAGCCAAAAACCAGCTCGTTTTAAGCTCTCTGGCCTCTGCTCTCAGGGCTTTGTCACAGCAACCCTTGAACTACAGGTGACAGCTGCAGGTATGAGCAATGAAAACCAAACTGCTCTGATATTAGAGCAGCTGATCAACTGACATGGACACACACATACAATAAAAGACAGATACATATACACACACAGATATTGACACACACACACACACACACATACACAGCTCAATACACACACAGAAATACAGATAAAAGCAGACATACACAGGCGGATAGACATACAACAAAACAAATACATATACACCCATAGATATGCATGCACACACACCCACACACACACTGAGGGGCATACAAGAACAGATGCACACAGAGCTAAACTAACATTGATCAAATCAAGAATATGCATGTTAATTAGTGGAAAAACATCTTTAATAGCTTTGTAGGTATCGGGTCTAAAAGACAAGTTGATGGTTTAGATGATGAGACTACAGAAACTAGCTCAGAGATTTAAAGGTGAAAAAGATTCCAAATACAAAGCGGTTCTTACAGTTGATTAAGAAGCTGGTGCATCTGATAGTGAACTACTGCTGAACTACTTGTTGCGATTTTATTAGTAAAAAAGCCTATAAAATAATTGCTGCTTTCTTCTATCAATGCTGAATAGTAGGAGCTTCTGGCAATGTGAAAAGCTTGTTTATATGTTTTTAAGCTTTCTTTCCAGGCAAAGCAGAATTCATCTGCATTACTGGACCGCCACTTCCTTTAGTTTTTGTGACGTTTGCTTTAAGGCACGAATTAGAGGGCTATATCAGGTGCCAGCCTCCTGTTTCATTACCTTCTTTTTCAGAGGATCCACAGAAGCCACAGAGCCACAGAATCAAGATTTGAGCACAATGAAGCAATAGTGCTATTCACAAGGTCATCAATCTCTGTAGGGGAGAAGTCCTCTATTGACTTTAGACATGGCAGTTTAGCAAATTATGTGTGAATAATCTCCTGAAATTTGGTCACAACATTTTCAGATAGAGGGAGAGAAAGTGAGAAAAAAACAACAAATGGCTCCACTGTCTATGGACATACAATCTGTGAGATAGTAGGGGAAAGGTCAAGGCACAGTCATGTATTTCAAAAGGTCCAGAGTTACCCAGTGATGGAAACATATATTTTCCACTCAGTGACTCAGAGCAAGAGAGGGGGAATACAGAAGAACAGGTGAGAGGTGTTAAAAAGAGGCACAGCAAAAAAGATGCAGTGTTGCAGGACACAGATCAAGATTCTGCCAAAAGTCAGAGGGAAATGGCGGAAGGGCAAGACACAGGTGACTCTGACAGTCCAGTGTCCCCTAAAACTGGCAGATCTGATGTATCCATAAGTGTTCAAGTTCAAGTTTATTTGTCATGTGCATGTCATGTACAGAGTACCATAGCAATGAAATACAGTCTGCCTAGTGATCCAGAGCCAGAGAAGGTGAGGGAGAGAAAGGCAAAGGTAAAGGGACATGTATCAGCAAGTAAATGAACAAAGAGTGATGGAGTGTTTAGAAAGGTGCCATCTACGGCCAAGAAATTCACAATTTCACTTTCACAAAATCAGTAGAGCAAAATCTCACCTCACAGAAGTGTCAACAAACTTCAAAAAACATGGAAAAATTTAATTCACAGTGGATTTAAAAGAAAAAAACCTGAGCTGTGTCCTGCATTTTACTTACCAGCATGTCTGTGTTCCTGGCAGCAGGAAAAGAAATGCGCCATATTTAACTTTGCATGCCGTTTGCAAATTCTCCACCTGTCACACAAGGTAAATTATTAGAACGAAAAACAAGCCTAGTCAGCATCAGCCAAACATTAGAATGGCTGTTATTTGTCGTGAAGCAATTAAACATTTGAAGAAAGAGATACAGTTCAGGTCAGCAACCAATATTCGCAGGGGCAAAATTGCAAAATCTGTGGTCACAGGAGTGAGTACAGAATATTACAGGAGACTGCACACCACTCCAGTTTCAGAATTTGTGTCAGTAAACCTGACAAAGGCTATGTCCACACTGCAGCTCAAAAGTGACCCAAATCAGATTTTTTGCTCATGTGCTGTTCACACTGTCATAAAAAAGTCAGATCTGAGTCATATAAGTCACATGGAATCTGATCTTTTAAAATCAGATTCAGGTCACTTCCATATGTGGTTCTAAATCGGATACAGGTCGGATGTATTACCAACGAAAAAACAGGAAACAGTTTATTTTTCGTTTTTTGTTTTTACATTTCAAAATAAAAAAGACGGATGGCTGCGACGTACATGGACGGTGTTGGACCTCATAAGTATTTGGGGGGACACTACTGTACAAGCTACAGTAGAGGGGTCTTATCTTAACCGGCCCATATTTGAGATCATATCGAAAGAAATGTGCGAGTGTGGCCAGAGAAGGACGTGGCATCAATGCCAGAGGAAGCTAAGGATTCAAATCAACAAAGCGGTCGTGGTCGCATAACCTGTCCGTTTTAAAATGAGCTGGACCGTGTGTTGGGTGATAAACTCAGCTGTCAGCCATGAGAGCTGCTTGATACCTCTGTACGTCAGTATGTCTGTCTAAGCATCCACACACACCTCTCCACACACAAGGCAGCCATCGCTCCACAAAAAGCCATGATTAAAAATGTGGCTTTCTTTCACCTCCTTCTCCTCTTCATCAAAATCTGTTCACAGTTTCGCCGGCTTCCACTACACAACAACTTCAAAATATAACCATGAACACTCACTTCTGTTGCCTCCATGTTTACTTCCGTATGATGGCGTGCTATGTGTGAAGCCTTCGTTATTGTTCCTCTGTGCATGGGGGTCAGTTCAGGGCCGCAATGCGTTCACACTCGAGTCTTATATAGGACATATTTAAAAAGATAATGTGAACAGCCACACAAAAAAATCGGAATTGAGCATTAAGGCCTGCAGTGTGAACGTAGTGATAAAGTCTCAATAAGAACATCTTGAGTTATCATTGCAGAAGTGCAGAAAAGCAGAAAATTACATGACAATGTTCTCCTAGAAATGCAGCTTATGCAAGACATAATAAAGGAATGTGACAGCAGCTATTATAGTATGCAAGGATATGTGTATCATCTGCAGGTATCCCTTGGGGATGCACCTGTACACAGAGACAGGCCTAAGCATCTTGGTGCACCATCTGAGGAGGAAGGGGCTTGTCTCTTTGTACCTGGATGCCACAGGGGGGATTGTATCGAAGCCTCCCGAAGACAAGTGAAGAGTACTTTATTATGCTGTGGCCTTCCCAGGACATGGTCAAGATGCACGGCCCCTCCCAGCCGAGATGATCTCATATGAGCACAGTGTACCTCCCCTTACTTTCTGGCTGATGCAGTTTCTTTTGAAATAGTCTAAATATATTTCTCTCAGGGTGCATAAAGTAGAGACGGATTATGGTTGGGCATTAATTCAGGCTGTACTACTAGCATTCAACAAGGAGAGCATAGATGCATACCTGAGAACATTTTCCATTATCCAAAGGCAACAGAAATGGGCAGATATATAATGCTTCACAGTACTTAATCTGTGCTCTGCCCACATCATTAAGGCAGTGAATTGCAGCATTGATAGGAAGACCAATGACAAGTCCCTCAGAGAGTTTTCAACCTTCATTTTTGCAAGACTGCAGGACAAAGTCGATTTGAAAACTGCATGTCGCATCTTTAGACAGTTCTGCAATGCTTTGCTGACAGAACATCTTAATGGCAACATCAAAAGCAGTGTTGATTTTCTGAAGGCACTTATTTCAAAGAGTCAAGAACATTAGGATCATATGGAAGCAGAGTTGTACAGGTGGGAGGATGCAGAAATCGCGAGGTCCGTCAAAACACGTGTTGGCAGCTCTCCATACACAAGAGAATTCAGAAGAATCTATGAGGAAGTAAGATCAGCAGCAGAAGGAGAGCAGGAAAGTGTTCATGCTTCAAATCCATTACATTGCCCCAACATAATAAAAGTTCTTCTGGACAACTCCATGGCCATTTACCCTCTTTGGAGTGGTGCCATGTTGGGAGACCTACAGAGGTATGCCACAGACAAAAAACACAAAGGAGAAGACCTGGAGCAAGGCCAAACTCGAGACACAAATTGCCATATTGAGAAATGGTTTGGGATTGTTAAACACAAACTTCTCCACAAAAGCAGAAACCCGAGGCCATTGGTTTTCATCAGAAAAATGTATGGTTCACTCAAAGGAAGATCAAATCAAATCAAATCAAATCAGATATTTGTATAGCGCCAAATCATAACAAAGTTACATCAAGGCACTTTACATATAGAGCAGGTCTAGACCAAAGTCTTTATAAAATTATTTAAAGAGACCCAACAGATCCCCCGATGCACTCGGTGACAGTGGCAAGGAAAAACTTCCTTTAAGAGGCAGAAACCTCGGGCAGAACCAGGCTCAGGGGGGGCGGCCATCTGCCTCGACCGGTTGGGTTGAGAGAGGGAGAGAGAGAGAGAGAGGCACGGTGGGAGGGGGGGGCAAAGTTGGGTAGAGTAGGGAGAGAAAGAGAGCAGGAGGAGGGGATATTCAAACAGGCGTAGGCAGGAACATGATGCTGCATGAAGTTCATAGGAATGATGCTGTATGGAATTCTTGAAGATGTAGGAGCAGCAGGCATTGCAGTAACATGGGATGGTGATGATTCATCACCTGCAGGATGAGGACAGGGAGAGAGAGGAGAGGAGCTGGGAGAGAGAGAGAGGGGGAGAGAGCGTAGAGGAACTGGGGGAGACAGAGACTTCGGGAAAACATGGTTAGTAAATGCAGTGCACATGCTTGGAACTGAGAGAAACTGGGATTTTGGAGAAGCAGGTTGTTGGTATGACAGCGCATGCGAGGGGGGGAGAGAGAGAGGGAGAGAGAGAGAGAGAGAGGGGAAAGGGAGAGAGAGAGAGGTGCTGAGTCCTTCCCCCAGCAGTCTAGGCCTATAGCAGCATAGCTAAAGAGTAAATGAACTTTAACTTTTTAACTATAAGCTCTGTCATACAGAAAAGTTTTAAGCCTGGTCTTGAAAATTGCTAAAGAGTCTGCCCCCCGGACCGATACTGGAAGTTGGTTCCATAGAAGAGGAGCCTGATAACTGAAAGATCTGCCTCCCGATTTACTCTTGGAGACTCTAGGAACCACAAGTAAACCTCCATCTAGAGAGCGGAGTGGCCTACTAGGACAGTAAGGAACTATGAGCTCTCTGAGGTATGACGGAGCTTGGCCAGTAAGAGCTTTATATGTTAACAGAAGGATTTTAAATTCTATTCTGAATTTTACCGGCAGCCAATGAAGAGCAGCTAACACAGGAGAGGTCTGATCCCTTTTTCTAGTTCCTGTTAATATTCGTGCAGCAGCATTCTGAATCAACTGAAGGCCTTTCAGAGATTTGTTTGGACATCCAGATAATAATGAGTTACAGTAGTCCAGCCTAGAAGTTACGAATGCGTGGACTAGTTTTTCTGCATCCTCTTGAGAGAGGATGTTTCTGATTTTCCTAATGTTTCTCAGGTGGAAGAAAGCTGCCCTACTGATTTGTTTTATGTGAGGGACAAAGGACATGTCCTGGTCAAAGGTTACTCAGAGGTTTCTTACAGTGGAGTTGGAAGCCAAAGTAATGCCATCCAGACTGATTTAAATGATTAGATAGTAAAAAATTATGGGTCATCAAGACTTTTATGTCGTCAAGACATGTCTGCAGTCTAACTATCTGACTAACTTCATTTGGCTTCATTGATAAATACAGCTGAGTGTCGTCTGCGTAGCAGTGGAAATTGATGCTGTGTTTCCTGTTAATGTTGCCTAAAGGAAGCAGATAAAGGGTGAAGAGGATTGGTCCAAGTACCGAAGCCAGTTATGGAGTCCCCATAACTGGCTATAGTGCGTGAGGAGGAGCTATTGTCAACATGTACAAACTGATATCTATCCGATAAATAGGATTTGAACCACCTTAGAGCAGTTCCTTTAATGCCAATTTCATGTTCCAGTCTCTGTAATAAAATATTGTGATCAATGGTGTCGAATGCAGCACTGAGATCTAAGAGGAGCAGTATGGAGGATAATCCACTGTCTGAAGCCATTAGAATATCATTGGAGACTTTAATCAGTGCTGTTTCTGTGCTGTGGTGAGCTCTAAATCCTGACTGAAACTCTGCAAGCAAACCGTTCCTATGCAGATGGTCGTGTAATTGGTTTGCTACTGCTTTCTCAATGATTTTAGAAATGAAGGGAAGGTTTGATATGGGTCTGTAATTGGCCAAAACATCTGGATCAAGATTCGGCTTTTTAAGCAGGGGTTTGATGACTGCGGTCTTAAGAGTCTGAGGTACATAACCCAAAGATAAGGTCAAATGAATGAGCTCTAGAATGAAGGGCTCAATTAAATAAAGAATGTCTTTAAAGAGGCTGGTCGGCACTGGGTCTAATAGACAGGTTGATGGTCTAGATGATGATACTATAGAAGCTAGCGCTGAGAGATTCAGAGATGAGAATGATTCCAGATGTAAAATACGCGTTCCAGTTGATTCAGGAGTTGCTGTATTCAGTAGATTATTGTCTAATGTAGGTAAGAGCTGTTGAATTCTGTCTCTGATTATTATGATTTTATTTGTAAAAAAGCCAATAAAATCATTGCTGCTGAGAGCTAAGGGGATCACTGGTTATATTGAACTATGACTCTCTGTCAGCCTGGCTACAGTGCTGAAGAGAAACCTGGGGTTGTTCTTGTTTTTTTCTATTAGTGCTGAATGATATGATCTTCTAGCACTGCGGAGAGCTTTTTTATACGTTTTTAAGCTTTCTTTCCAGGTTCGGTGAGACTCTTCCGAGTTGCTGGAACACCATTTTCTTTCTAATCTCCGTGACGTCTGCTTTAAGGCACAAATTTGAGAGCTATACCACGGAGCCAGCCTCCTCTGTTTTATTACTTTCTTTTTGAGAGGGGCAGCATCATCCAGATTTGAACACAGTGTGGCCATAGTGCTAGTCACAAGGTCATCAACCTGTGTATGGGAGAAATCCTCATTTGAATTTAGATATGGCATTGCTGCAAATGATGACTGAATGTTCTCTTTAAATTTAGCCACAGCGTCTTCAGATAAACATCTTCTATAGCCAAATTTATTCCTCGATGCTGTACAGTCAGTTAAAGTAAACTCAAATGTAATGAGGTAATGGTCGGTCAAAAGACAGTTTTGAGGAAAAATTGCTAACTTGTCAATTTCAATGCCATATGTTAGAACAAGATCAAGGATATGATTGAAGCAGTGAGTTGGTTCATTCATGTGCTGGGAAAAGCCAATTGAGTCTAGTAATGAAAGAAACCCAGAACTAAGGCTGTCACTTTCTACATCTACATGAATATTGAAATCTCCCACTATAATGATTTTATCTGTACTTAGTACTAACTCTGATATAAACTCAGAAAACTCTGATAGGAATTCTGAGTACGGACCAGGTGGACCGTATACTGTAACTAACAGAACTGGTTTTTCAACTTTCCAGTTTGAGTGGGAAAGACTAAGAGTGAAGCTTTCAAAAGACCTACAGCCAGGTTTTGGTCTAGGGTTGATTAATAAGCTTGACTGAAATATCGTAGCCACTCCCCTTCCTCGACCTATGGTACAAGGGACATGAAAATTAACATGAGTGGGGGGTGTAGCTTCATTAATACTAACATACTCATCCTGCTGCAGCCAGGTTTCAGTTATACAAAATAAATCAATATGATGATCAGTTATAAGATCACTGACTAATAGAGATTTTGATGATAGTGATCGAATATTCAACAGTCCACATTTAACTGCAGTATTATTTGAGACCGAATTTGTGGCTGTTTTGATTTCTATTAAGTTTTTGTTTTTAGTTCCTCTTCTGTTTAATCTAGGTTTAGTAACTTTTCTAAATTTAGGTGGTCGGGGGACAGACACAGTTTCTATAGACCTAGACATAGACAGAGACTCTATTCTATTCTCGGCAGGGAACCGCTCTGACTGAGGCGCAGAGGAGTGTGTTAAACTGCGGCTCTGCCTCCTGGTCTCGACTCGGGGTTGTCAGGGTTTTAGCTTTCTAATGAACTCGGCCATATTCCTAGATATAAGAGCAGCACCACCCACGGTGGGATGGACACCATCTCTCCTAATCAGACCAGGTCTCCCCCAGAAAGTGTTCCAGTTATCTATGTAGCCCACATTGTTTTCAGGACACCACCTCGACAGCCAGCGGTTGAATGAAGACATGCGGCTATACATGTCATCACTGGTCCGATTGGGGAGGGGGCCAGAGAAAACTACAGTGTCCGACATTGTTTTAGCAAAGGTACACACTGATTCCACATTAATCTTTGTGACCTCCGACTGGCGAAGTCGGGTGTCGTTACTGCCAACGTGAATAACAATTTTACCATATTTACACTTATCCTTAGCCAGCAGTTTCAGGTAAGATTGGATGTCGCCTGCTCTGGCCCCCAGGATACACTTAACTATGGCCGCCGGTGTCGCTAACTTCACGTTCCTCAGAATAGAGTCGCCAATCACTAGAGTCGGCTTTTCAGCGGGTGTGTCGCTGAGTGGGGAAAACCTGTTGGAAACATGAACCTGTTGGTGGTGAACCGGGGGCTGCTGCCTACGACTATGCCTCTTGTCTCGGACAGTCACCCAGCCGCCCTGACTAGATCCCGGCTGCTCGGGAGCTGCTGGGGGGGAGGAAAATCTCTCGGCTGCCGTAGGAGCTGGTTTAGGTCGGCCCGCACTGGCTACAGGGGGGCGGTTAGCTACACTAGCATAAGTTGGGCTAGCTAAGGTGCGGAGCCGCGACTCTAACTCACTAATTCTCGCCTCCATTTCTACCATCATCCTGGATCTATGACAACAAGTACTATCACAAAAGGAGGCAGAGGAGTAACTGGACATGTAGCAGAGAGGACAGGAGAGAAGAGGAGAGGGAGAAGGAGGAAGAGAGAGTGGAGAGAGAGAGCTGGAGGCCATTGCTAATCGTTCAGTTCAATTAGCGGAGCTACAGTGTCGTTTATAGGCTTAGGAAAGGGGAAGGAGATTGAGTTCTATGCTAGTATAGTTTAATAGCAGTTTGCTGTCGATTAGTCAAGTGAATAGCAAAGAAATAGCAAAGACAGCACACGAGGTAACACATAGCACAACCACCAGTGACCAGAAATGACATAACACGCTAACCGAACAAGATACACTGAACATGTCCTCAGACATCAACTTCCAGAGGACAACCTTATCAGTCTACTTTGTCCCAGAAAAAATGTGGATTTAGCTGAAAAGAGATGAGCAAAGTGCAGATCCCAAGAAAAACTGACAAATCCAAATACTATGCTGCACCTAAAAATGAACCAAAAACGAGGAGGGGAAGAAAACAGAAAGAGAGCAGTCAAGCTTATTAATCAACCCTAGACCAAAATCTGGCTATAGGTCTTTTGAAAGCCTCATTCTTAGTCTTTCTCACGCCAACTGGAAAGTTGAAAAACCAATTCTGCTAGTTACAGTATACCGCCCACTTGGTCCGTACTCAGAATTCCCAACAGCGTTTTCTGAATTTATATCAGAGTTAGTACTCAGTACAGATAAAATCATTATACTGGGAGATTTCAATATTCATATAAATGTAGAAAGTGACAGCCTTAGTTCTAGGTTTCTTTCATTACTAGACTCAATTGGCTTTTCCCAACATGTGAATGAACCCACCAGAATTGATGGCGCATTGCCTGAGCACCGTAATCTATGTGCTTGGTTTTTGCTTGTAAGTGTTCTGTAAAAAGAAAAAGAAACCTCATGCACAGTCCGTAGTCATGCAATCCCGATTTTCCACATCCAGCCAAGACGTGCATGAAAATGTTCATTTGTTTGTGTGTTCTGTGATGTTGTGAGTAACTAATAACTATTTAATTGTGTTTTGTAGCGTATTTTTACTTCATTCTCTTTATTTTAATACCTAAATTGTTGTATGTTCTGTTCTTTTCTTTGTGTTACTTTTATGACAAGTAAGGGAGTCCATTAAGGCCTAGTCAAAGGTTTTTATATGACCCATTGTAGGATGAACTGAAGGAATGTGCCTTGAGGGTCAATCTGTCACCCATTTGTTCTTCTGATGGATAGACAGACCTGAGACAACATAGAGACAGAATGAGGAGGTTTATGCTCGCTCCTAAAAGGTCGAAGGTCAGAAACCTGTGACCAGAAGATAACTATACCATCTGGTTGGGGGCTTCTGGTGTGGAAGAACTGTCCATTTCAACGACAGATAAGACCTATAAATATAGGGGTTTGGGAGACAGAGGAGAGGAGATCTCACATTGGCAGAGAGGCTCCAGGATTCGGCATTTTTGGCACTGTTCCTTTTCTTGTCAATAAACTTCTTTTTTGACTATAAGAAAAGACGTGTCAGCGGTGATCTCTTCTTCACATCGGCATCTCAAGATACCACAGTTTTTACAGAGAATAAGATAAACTCATGTCCACAGAATTAACCACAACAAGCAGAGAAAACCGAACTTATCAAAATGATACATTTCTCTTTGTTTTATATATAATTTTAAACTTGAGTGAATGAAAGGCGTAGCTTTAAATCCAAAAACCGTCCTTGTTATGCCGTGAAACTAGAGGGAGAAATTTGATTGGACCTAATCCACGCCGACAACCAGACCACGCCCATGGGTCGGCCCCCAAATAAAAAGAGTCAATATGAAATTTTATATGAGTCGTGAATTGGAGAAGTTCTGGGGAAGCTCTCGAGAGGAGAGCTTCCCCAGGAGACCTGACGGAGCAACAACAAAAAAAAAGAAACTCAGAAGTCAGAACTTAGCTGCTAAACTGCAAGGGCTAAGTTCTAACTTGAAGCCAAGGCTGCTTGCGGCCGGGACAAGTTTGGCTGCACCGCATTTAGTCTTCAGCGTCTCGAGTTGTCATGGGAACCAGGGCTGCTCGTGCTGCGCGTGGCTCCTGTCTGTTTTCATCAGGAAAGAGAAGAATAATCCCGACATTAACTTAATAACCAAGACAATCGCCCGAAAGACAACAGTGCCGGTGAAGAGGGACGAGACAGGCCGACAGTCATTTCAACCAGAACCAGTCTTGCTTGGAAGGCCACGATGAGGATCTCGACGTGGCCGTCTCTCGTAGGAGGACATCTCCTGCCTTTTTCGTGGCCAGTCGATGGCCAACTCAAAGTAAGGTTGCGTCTATCTGCTCTCCCAGCTGTCCGTTCTGATTGGTGCGATGCATGGCTATCAGACAATATTGACCCAAATTTTAGCTTTAAAAGCTCTCGTTCCTCAGATAAATCCGCCCTGTATTTGACAAACAACCTTCCGTTCATTCGCCCAAGTTCTTAAGTTAGCCATCAGCTGCTTAATCATCATTTTCATATCATGTTATGGCATTTACATCTCCGAGCTCACCTGTTTCATTTAAGATTATGCTTTGACCTGCCCCTTTATATAATGAGCACATGTTTTGATTTCTCACTTATTAGCTAATAAAAACCTTAAAATTCAGCCATTGTTACACTCCTTCCTTCAGTAATTTTTTTAAGTCAATCCACAGTAGAGAACATCCCTTCCAGATTGAGACTTGACAAGAGGCAATAATATGTACAATCCTATGCACAACGATTCAGTCATCATTTGCAGCAATGCCATATCTAAATTCAGTTGAGGATCTCTCCCATACACAGGTTGATGACCTTGTGATTAGCACTATGGCCACACTGTGTTCAAGTCTTGATGATGCTGCCCCTCTCAAAAAGAAAGTAATAAAACAGAGGAGGCTGGCTCTGTGGTATAGCTCTCAAATTTGTGCCTTAAAGCAGACGTCACGGAGATTAGAAAGAAAATGGTGTTCCAGCAACTCGGAAGAGTCTCACCGAACCTGGAAAGAAAGCTTAAAAACTTATCAAAACGTTCTCCGCAGTGCCAGAAGCTCATATTATTCAGCACTAATAGAAAAAAGCAAGAGCAACCCCAGGTTTCTCTTCAGCACTGTAGCCAGGCTGACAGAGAGTCATAGCTCAATTGAACCAGTGATTCCCTTAGCTCTCAGCAGTGATGATTTTATGAGCTTTTTTACAGATAAAATTATAACAATCAGAGAAAGAATTCATCAGCTCTTAACTACATTAGGCAGTAATCTTCTACTGAATTCAGCAACTCCTGAATCAACTGAATCAACTTCAAATGATCAGCTCGTCATCAAGCTCTGCTGAAGTCTGATCAGGAGCCACTCTTTGAATCAGGTGTGTTGGAGCAGGAAACATTTAAAAAAATGCAGGACAGTGGCCCTCCAGGACCAGATTTGAAGACCTCTGATCTAAACTATCAACCTGTCTACCGAATCTCTGATCCAGATGTTTTGGCCAATTATAGATCCATATCGAACCTTCCCTTCATTTCTAAAATCATCGAAAAAGCAGTAGCAAACCAATTACATGACCATCTGCATAGGAACGGCTTGCTCGAAGAGTTTCAGTCAGGATTTAGAGCTCATCACAGCACAGAAACAGCACTGGTTAAAGTCTCCAATGATATTCTAAGGGCTTGAGACAATACTTCTCCTCTTAGATCTTAGTTCTGCATTTGACAACATTGACGATAATATTTTATTACAGAGACTGGATAATGAAATTGGGATTAAAGGAACTGCGCTAAGGTGGTTCAAATCCTATTTATCAGATAGACATCAGTTTGTTTAAGTTAACAATAACTCCTCCTCACGCACTATAGCCAATTATGGAGTCCCACAGGGCTCGGTACTTGGACCAATCCTCTTCACTCTTTATCTGCTTCCTTTAGGCAATATTATCAGGAAACACAGCAGCAATTTTCACTGTTATGCAGACAATACTCAGCTGTATTTATCAATCAAGCCAAATGAAGTTAGTCAGATAGTCAGACTGCAGATATGTCTTGAAGACATAAAAGTCTGGATGACCCATAACTTTTTACTCCTAAATCCTGACAAAACTGAAGTTATTGTACTTGGCCCTAAGCACCTCGGAGAAACCCTATCTAATCATGTAATCAGTCTGGATGGCATTACTTTGGCTTCCAGCTCCACTGTAAGAAATCTTGGAGTAACTTTTGACCAGGACATGTCCTTGTTCCCTCACATAAAAGAAGTCTGTAGGGCAGCTTTCTTTCACCTGCGAAACATTAGGAAAATCAGAAACATCCTGTCTGAAGAGGATGCAGAAAAACTAGTCCACGCATTTGTTACTTCTAGGCTAGGCTACTGTAACTCATTTTTATCTGGATGTCCAAACAAATTTCTGAAAGGCCTTCAGTTGATTCAGAATGCTGCTGCACAAATATTAACAGGAACTAGAAAAAGGGATCACATCTCTCCTGTCTTAGCTGCTCTTCATTGGCTGCCAGTAAAATTCAGAACAGAATTTAAAATTCTTCTGTTAACACATAAAGCTCTTAATGACCAAGCTCCATCATATCTCAGAGAGCTCATAGTTCCGTACTGTCCTAGTAGGCCACTCCGCTCTCTAGATGGAGGTTTACTTGTGGTTCCTAGAGTCTCCAAGAGTAAATCAGGAGGCAGATCTTTCAGTTATCAGGCTCCTCTTCTATGGAACCAACTTCCAGTATCTGTCCGGGGGGGGCCTCTTTAACTTTTTAATTATAAGCTCTGTCATACAGAGAAGTTTTAAGCCTGGTCTTGAAAATTGCTAAAGTTCATTTACTCTTTAGCTATGCTGCTATAGGCCTAGACTGCTGGGGGAAGGACTGAGCACCTCTCTCTCTCTCACCCTCTCCCTTTCCCCTCTCTCTCTCTCTCTCTCTCTCTCTCCCCCTCTTCCTCTTCCCTCTCCCTCTCTCTCTCTCCCTCTCTTCCCTCTCTCTCTCTCTCCCTCTCTTCCCTCTCCCTCTCTCTCTCCCCCCCTCGCATGCGCCGTCATACCAACAACCTGCTTCTCCAAAATCCCAGTTTCTCTCAGTTCCAAGCATGTGCATTGCATTTACTAACCATGTTTTCCCAAAGTCTCTGTCTCCCCCAGCTCCTCTCCTTTCTCTCTCCCAGCTCCTCTCCTCTCTCTCCCTGTCCTCATCCTGCAGGTGATGAATCATCACCATCCCATGTTCCTGCAATGCCTGCTGCTCCCACATCTTCAAGAATTCCATACAGCATCATTCCTACGAACCTCATGCAGCATCATGTTCCTGCCTACACCTGTTTGAATATCCCCTCCTCCTGCTCTCTTTCTCTCCCTACTCTACCCAACTTTGCCCCCCCGTGCCTCTCTCTCTCTCTCTCTCCCTCTCTCAACTCAACCGGTCGAGGCAGATGGCCGCCCCCCCTGAGCCTGGTTCTGCCCGAGGTTTCTGCCTCTTAAAGGAAGTTTTTCCTTGCCACTGTCGCCAAGTGCTTGCTCGTCGGGGGATCTGTTGGGTCTCCTTAAATAATTTTATAAAGAGTTTGGTCTAGACCTGCTCTATGTGTGAAGTGCCTTGATGTAACTTTGTTATGATTTGGTGCTATACAAATAAATCTGATTTGATTTGATTTGATTTGATTTGTTGCGGGAGCAAAATCGCATTTTGCAAGATTGACTTTCAGTTGGGCAGCAGCCAAACATTCAAATAATTGGCGAATGCGCATAACATGACTGTCCCAACTCTCAGTGTAGACAACTACATCATCCAAATAGACAACACAACCTTCCAAGGGCAAACTCTGCCTTGTGGCTGCTCTTGGCACATGCTGTACTGCGACAACACTGTCTGTCACGCGTCCTGTTGGCGTCTCGGTTGGGTAGGTGTTTCTTGTAGTGTCCGATGTCTTTTACTGTCCAGTCCGTTATTGTTTAGTTTGCTCTGTAACACACTCAGAATGCTGGATCTATACAAGTCTTTCTGGATCACATGCATGCGACTATGCATTCTCAACAACTCGGTGCAATCATCCATCCTCGGAAGTGGGAATGCATCCAGCTCGGTGACACTATTGACCTTACGAAAATCAGAGCAAAATCTGGGTGTGTTATCAGACTTAGGGACAAGCACACATAGGGAGGCCCAGCAAGAAGATGATGGTTCAGCAAAATTGTTCTCAAGCATATACTTGACCTCTGCATCAAAATACTTGCACCTATCAGCAGACACATGGTAAAACTGCTGTTTGATTGGTTTTGCATCCCCCACCTCTATGTAGAGATAATAGTTCTCCTCCTCTAAAGGAGTTCTTTTGGATAACCATGGCTAAAATCACTTTTTAACAAATTTAGACTGAACAACAACATAAGAATAAATTTTCATTTATTTAACAAAATGTAGTAATAAATACACAACCAAGTTAGCTGAATGAAGCTAATCTAAGTAGGTTTTATCTGAGTGAACTTATAACAATGAGTGAGGGATTTAACCTTGGTGAAAACTGGATATGATTAGCAATGAATTTTGACAGTGGATGTTTGAGATAGTGTGTCCTACAATTAATGCCATGCCATCTGATATGCAGCAGTGAGAAAGAAATGTCTTTGGCTTACCTTTCAGCAGTCTCCCGGTCACGCCGCTGGCTGGGGTAGACACAAGTGGATTCAGTTCAAGCAACCCGCCAGCAGTGATGTCCTTCTCTGGAAATCAACACGCAACGCTCCCGCAGCGTGGCGATTTCTGGAAAGTCTCTGGCTGGTTAGGTGACCGAAAAAGGGGAGACTTTGGGACAGTCTCTTCTCTGCTGCTGTGAGATGTTTTCATCTGGTGTCGGCAGGCTCTGGCACTGGTCTTCACTTTGTAACAAATAATAATCTTGTTGGCCAAATGAAACCACTCAGAGTTACTAGTAAAGAAGAGTAGATTGAGTCTGAGTAGGAAACGGAAAAGTCTACTGTCTTACGATGTTATTACTCGGCTATCAATTATACAGCGATGAAACAGAGAAAACTGGCACTAAAACTTGTTGAAGAAAATTTTGAAAACAAAGGAAAATCTAAAGACAATACAAAGACAAAAAGAAAAATTCGGCAAAGAGCTAAAGAAAAGTTAGGCAAAGAGCTAAGGAAAAATTTGGCGAAGAGCAACTTCTCACAGAGTGAGTTAGTTTTGAAGGAGAGCGTGCCTGGGCGAAACTACGCTCTGTTGGCCAATGGGAAAGAGGAGAATCAAATATCCTTCTCTCGGATCATAAATCACCCACTCATCTGGATTAACCAACTAATGTTGGATTACAACATTCATGCATAACCACAATTTCTCTAGTCTACATTCAAATACATTTGAGCAACAAAGATCATAAAGTAAACAATAGAACTATGAAAAAGAAAGAAAAAAGGCAGCAGAACAATGAAAAATATAAACTAAGAACAATTCACTATTAATCTAGCACACAAATTTTAACTAGTCGTGCAGTCTATTTTAACAGGTCGTGTCGTCGTGGTTAGTATCAATTTAGTGAATGAATACATGAATAACACAGTTTTCATACATCAAGAAATAGAAGTTCAGCGGATAGTAGATTCTTTAACTGGAATGTTTGCTGTTTGTGTTCCCAAGGTCGTAAAAGCAGGGTATCAGGGAAAGCGTAGCCTGTTTCATGTCAATGGCTTTTTGAGTCTTTGAAGCAATAGGTTCCTGGGGTGATACTTTGGCTCTCACTGTCTGAAATCACCGTACATGTTTATGTCAGAAAGTTTGTTTTTGTGAAAGGGGTGAAGCAGATGTCAGGGATTAAATCCAATTTTATAGGGCCACAAACATCCTGTTGTCATGTTGGTTCTGGTGTGGGTCACTACATCTATATCATGCTCTACAAGGTGGGTTCGTGAAGGTGTGTCCCCAAATAAACTTGGAAAACTGCGAATTAGCTCAGCCAACTCAGCATGCTTTGACTCTTGCAAAGGGCCTAACAAACTATCTAAATAGTTAAAATCTTCAGTGTTTTTTAGCCGACCACACAACAATGCCTGATCAAAACTGTGAGACTATTCCATCTCCGTCACTGCCACTAACTGAGAGGGGGAACCCACCATAGTGCTTGCAAGGGCAGCAGGCTGGACACACTCTGAATGCTGCACCTGTACTGCACTCTGGCGTAGAAATCAAGTAGTTCTCTGAAATCTGCTTTACCACTGTGTGAGGACCTGTGAACCTGGCCTGAAAGGGCGACCCAACTATTGGCAAGAGAGCCAGCACTTGATTGCCAGGACTGAATTGGCACCTCTCAGCCCATTGATCATAAATGCGCTTCATTTTCTCTTGTGCTGTAGCCAGTTTCTCCCTTGCCAATTCCCCTGCAACATACAACCTATGCCTGAATCCATTTACATAGTCAATCAGGTTTTTGGGAGGATCACTGCACTTAAAATTGTCCCTCAACACTGCCAGAGGACCACGGACCAAATGTGCAAACACCAAGTCACTGGGGCTAAACCTGGTGCTCTCCTGGGTTACCTCCCTGGCTACCCACATTAACTATGTCAATCCTTCCTCCCAATCCCTACCCAGTTCTGTACAAAATTCACGCAGCAGTGACTTAAGTGTCTGGTGAATGCGCTCCAGTGCCCCCAGACTTTGTGCATGATAGGCTGGCGACTGAGAGTGCTTCACCCGAAATTTTTTTAACACCTGTAAACACATGGGAGGAAAAATTGGAACCTTGATCATTTTGAACATCCCTGGGGATGCCAAAGATGGAAATAAACTGTGAGAGTGCTTTAACCACAGACCTGGTGGTTATTGACCGCAGGAGATATGCTGCTGGATATGTGGTGGCCTGACACATAACGGTCAAAAGATACTTTACTCCTGACCTAGAATGAGACAGTGGTCCAACACAGTCAATGATTATGTGCTCAAACAGTTCACCAATGGCAGGTATTGGGTGCAATGGGGCAGGCTTAAGAACCTGGTTTGTCTTGCCAGTTTTTATATTCCGACACATCGTTCTTTAGTCCAGGCCAAAAAAAGTAGCGTAGAATATGGTCATATGTCTTTCTGACCCCCAGATAGGGTTGCACAGTATACCAGTACCAGTATAGTACCACAGTACTAGAGTTTTGAAAATGGTACTACACCAGCATTTTAAAAACAAACAGTACTTTAATTTTATTTTTTTGAATGCAAATGAATTGGTAAATTGGAGCCTGCCTCTTTAAGCACAGCGAGGCCAGCGAGTATGACGTAGTTGCCGAAGCGGAACTGTAATGTGAGACGACTCACACTCACGCTCGCATGTTTAGACTGAGGATGAGAGAGAAACGAAAAGTCGCATTTTAGACAGACAGACCGGGTGGAAAAAAATACAATAGATATAGATGGCAGCTGCAGAAAAGCCCGTACTTGTGGACAAAATGGGGGCCCGAAATACGGTATGAAAATATTTCGAGTTCAAACCGAACGATAAAGGCGAGCCACTGAACCCAGATGCACCGCAGTGCTAGGAACCTGAAAAAGGGAAAAAGGAAAAACAGTGATAGCCAGCCAGCCACCCTAGGAGGAGTTTTTGCTGCTACAGTATTTTATTTAAAATTGTCATTTTAATTTGAATGGCATTGCTTTATTATAATTGTTCTCAATGTTCTTAAGGATTGAAAATTTTAATCCCATGCCAATTATTTATTTTATTTGTTTTTGTTGTTACTGTTCCCAAAGTCTGTTTTAAAATAAAAGAAAATATTGAAATTTGAGAGTGTTTCACATTTTCACAAAAAGTATCGAAATACATATTGGTATCAGTATTGAAACAGAAATTTGGTATCGTGACAAACCTACCCCCAGATGCCCTGATTGGTCATGAGACAGCTGCAAAACCAGGTTACGAAATCTAGCTGGCACTACAATTTGGAAAATTGGATCTACCACACCAACCTCACTACAAGGCACCCACTTCCTCACCAGAACACCATTGTCAAGGAAGTAGACATGTGCCTTGTCTGTCACCTCTGCCACAGGGATCCCCATCTCCAACAGCTGCTTAAAGGAGGGATCCAACTGGTACTCACCTACCAACTCTGCATGTGAAACAGACAATGGAAAGTCGGACAGATTCACACACGGTTCTTCCCCAACATTCACGGCATCAGGTTCACCAACAGCATGCGTCACCAGACATGCTACAAAAACCTCCGGAAAGTCACACTCACTCATCTGGTTCACTATTACTCACAGGGACTGGATTAACAACTGGAGGTGGAGGAACATCTGGCCACACGTGTGCACCACCTAGCCCATTCCCAAGAATGAGATGAACTCCTTCCACTGTCAACGCCAGGCGCACTGTGATACAGACCTCCCCCTGCACCAAATCTGAAAAAAGATCCAGCCTGTGCATCAGAGCGAGAAAACAGACAATCCCATACCCAGAGCCAGCGCTGAATCACCAGTATCAGACTCCTCTGAAAGAGGGAGAACTGATGCCGGGTTCATTTAACCTGGCATCAGTTCTCCCTCTTTCAATGCGCCCGAGTCTGTCAGGATCGTAACAAGCACCTTCTCACTGTGTCGTGTCAGAGACACATAACCACTTGAAATGAAAGGCAGATAAGCATCATCAATAGGAACTTTCTCATGCACTTGACGACAGGGTAGATCAAAAATCACACTCACCGCTGGAGCGGCTAAAGCAGTAGACTTCACGCTCACTTGCTTGTTCCTTTTCTTCAGAGCATAGCAATCCGCTTTCACATGCCCTTTTTTTGTGACAGAAGTGACATACTTTTTCCATGTCACGCAAATTTGTCACTTTCACTTCCACCTCAGGCTTGACAGAACCTGCAGGCAGAAATTCATGCCCAAAAGTACCATCCCTAGAGCCACTGGCACTAAACACATTTCCCCTATCACTGCAGTGCATCAAGACACTGATCTGCTAAGGCAGATGCCTCACCAACTGTAGTTACCTGTTACTCTGTTATATATTTGGCAGTATGGTTGGGAACTGCATTTTTGAACTGTTCCAAGATGATAAGACCACACAAGTCATCGGAGGTTTCCACATCAGAAGCTGTGCACCAACAATTAAAAGCTTTCAGCAAGTCACATGAAAGCTCAAGGTAGGACTGTTTATCCTCTTTCCTACCATTCCTAAACCGCTGACGATTAGCTTCAGGAACCATTTCATAGATAACTTGAGTTATGCATCAGTGAAGGCCGCATTTCTTAAGGTCTGTCACTGACAAAGCTGAATATGCCTCCTGTGCCTTCCCGTCAGTAGACACTGCAACATGATTGTGCGATTGGCATCAGGCCAGCCTCTAGCGTCAGCCACCCTTTCAAACAGAGAAAAAAATGTTTCAGGGCCCCTCTCATTGAACCTTGGAACAAGCCGCAAATTACCCACCAGATCAAAATGTGAAGAGGAGCGGCCACCTGAAGGAGAACTCTCTCCACCTAGTCCTTGACCAACTTCCAGGCTCAACCTACCTTCTTTGATTAAACTTAATTTCTCATGCTCCAAAGAGATCCTAGCCTGCTCTGTTTCACACTTCATTTTTTCCAAAGCCAATTCCTTCTCAACTTCAACCCAATGCTTGTGCAACAACAATAACTCTTTCTGCTGTTCAAAGGACAAACCAGTACTCTGACCTACCGGGGAAGACAAATCTGAAGACAAACCAGTTGCATCCTCAACAATACATCTCGCTTTACTGTAAACAAGGCAAAAGGAGCGTCCCCTCTATCTGCCTAACCAAATACTTAATTAACTCACCCCTAATCTTCATGTGGTTAGTTGTGGCGGGTACTTATGCACTAAAGGCCACTGGTGTGGAGAAGCAACCAGTATCTGGCAACCACCCAAAGCCATGGACATACTCCCAAGAATTAAGAATAATAAGGAGCAACGCTGCTATGCTTAACAGTGGGAAATCGTTTTAGCTCCAAAACAATTACACACCACTTACTTTCCTTTGGACAAAAAAATAAAAATAAAAAAAATCCTCCAATCCACAACTCAACCATGCTCTTCTAAACACAACCAAAGACACCCACCTCACCCAGGTGTTTTCGATGACTGGTCCCTCTACTCAGACTGCCTGAGAAATCCCTACAATCAACAGCACCTGGATACATTCCAACACAAAGAGATCAACTGATCAAATACACTAAACAAAACACCTAGGAACCAAATTCAGACGAGCCCCCAATTTGTCATGACCGGCTCAAAAGCCATGACAAATAATGGTAGGTGATACGAGAAGTTAAAGCAAAAGCATTAATTTATTTTCACAACCAAAAAGGAGGAAAGACTATGAGGTGTGGCCATCAGTAAGTCAGTAGTGTCAGCATGTATGGGTGAGTGATGGAGTAGTGTGTGTGGCGTTGCATGGAAGATGGACAAACAAAAGAACCAGAGATGGGGAGCGTGGCAAGTAGGGAGCAGAGTTTTCTCTTTTCCCTCTCCCCTCAGCATAGGTGGAGGCATGCCCTTATACTACCAGGAACACCAGACCCAGGTATTCCCAATAGACAACCCGACCACACCTATTTGGCATCTACAACACAAAACACAAGACAAAAACAGACAGCCAGCCCAGTAGTCAGAGAGGCGGGGTCATCACATGTGTGATCATCAGTATCTTCATTCTCTGTCAGCCCAAGTGTTTGTCATTGACCTTGACATCTCAACAAAGGCTGCAAAGAATTACTGGTAAAGAATATCTGCCTGTTACTTTCAAACATACTCTGCAATTTTGGTAAGAGCATTCACTCAAAATAACAAATATTTGCAGATTGTATTTCAAAATGCGCCAAAACATACAAGGCAGGCAGCACAGAGGGGTATACTATGAAGGAAACTCAACATAGCTGGGCTTTCTTTGGGTGAGCTGGCTCGACAAAACCAAAAGCTCCAACCACAGATAACGAGTATCACAACAGTGGTTATCAGCTTGATTTATTGACCCAGGCTTGCCTCATCAGGCTCTGTGTATGTGTTCACATAAAAAGGGGAGGTTAGGCGTCATTTGACGCTATTTCGGCAGAAAAATGGACTGATTACGTGCCGCATATTTCAGCCAAGAGAAACAGATTATGATAATGGACAACTATTAAGAGTTCAGACCAATAATAACAGCTAAAAGCAACATTGTTGCTGCAAACAAGGCAAGAAAAATTGCAGATTGTGTAAATGCGTAAATTAATATAGCCTATATAATATAAAATAATATATTTTATATATCATTATGTAATTTAATTCCCTCCCTGACATTGGAATGCCTACATGGAAATCACTTAGATTAGGGCCAAATCAAGGTGAAATTAATTTGATTTGTCTTATTTGCGATAAAGTCTAAGCAATTTTCTAATTGGTGTTCTATTAGTTGTAGTGCCAGCAGTGCAAAACGGTCTTGGCAGCAAATCCGGACCAAGCACAAAAATATAATCCAAAGTGGTATGTATTTGCTGTGCATTCATCATTCTTTTAGTGTAATGTGGATGTTACACTGCGTAACATATTAAGTGTTAATATTATCTTAAGCAAACAAGAACAAAAATGAGAGGAGAAAGACTGGAGGGGGCTCCACTCCAGCAGATTACACGGCCTCAGAGGAGCTGGCCCTTGCAAACAATGAAGGACGGCTTGTCCAAGGTATTTTTTAAGTACTTTTTTTTGTAAAATATTAAATTATATTTAGTAATTTATATATTTATTGTTTCTCAGATGAGAAAAGTCTAAGTCTAATTTATAGTTGAAGAAGACACTGTAGTGTTGCTCAAGTCACCACCACACACCCTGTTACAACTGTCAAAGCAAGTTGTCATGTACTCTTAGTTTGCTGTGTTGAATCCACTTTATTAATTTCTCTGATTGTTGCATACATCTTGTGATGCAGTATCTTAGACACATCATCAGTGATGGTACCTGGGGTCACGCAGGTTTCGGGTCTTTCAACATCATACCCCTTCACCCAGGCGACCTGAACTGGAGTGATCAGTTCCCGGCCTGTGTCCAAGAAGCGCTCAGCCACTGCATGTCCCTCTGGATCCACAGCCATCGTGAGGCTCTCTCAGCAGCCTCGGAAGCTGTACAGATGGCTCTCCTCTTACGTGCCCCTGTGATGCCCAGGAGGCTGTAGGCCTTGCAGAGTGACTTTCCGGCAAAGCCCCTTCCCCCGACCTCAATGGGCAAGCATCGTGCACGCCACCCCTGTCTGTGGCACTCCTCCACCAGCTCCGCATATTTCTCTCTCTTCCTCTCACTGGCTTCCTCCATTCTCTCCTCCCAGGGCACTGTTAGCTCCAACAAGACAACCTGCTTGGATGTCTCTGAGAGCAGGACGATGTCTGGTCTAAGGCTGGTTTCCACAATGTTTTCAGGGAATCTCAGTTGCTTTCCCAGGTCCACCCTTAGCTGCAAGTCCTTCGCTGTTCTCAGGAGGCCTGTTTGGGCTTTCGGTTGAGGAGGTGGTTGTTCTCCGGCTCGTATGAACGAGATTCCAGCGCCTTGGTGGTTTTAAGCGCTTGCTCTGGTCGATGGCAGTGTTGATGGACTCACAACCGCCTTCAGCACCCTGTCATGGCGCCAGCGATAGCGGCCATCTCCAAGTGCTTTAGGACAGCTGCTGAGGATGTGCTCCAGCGTTCCTCTTCCTTGGCATGGGGGACACGTTGGGGTTTCAACCTTGCCCCAACAGAAGAGGTTTGATGGGCTGGGCAGGACATCATAGACGGACTGAATGAGGAATTTGATGCGGAAGGGTTCAGTCCTCCACAACTCAGGCCATGAGATTTTTCTGTCTATGGCTTTTTCCCATCTGGTCCATGCGCCCTGTTGCCTCAATCCCCCCACCTGCTTGCACGCTGCTCTTCCACGCCAGCCCTCACTTCGTGTTGGACCAGGTCTCGCCTTTCCTTGCCCTTGCGCTTGTTGTAGTGGGTTGTTGGAATGGTTCCCAGTCCTGCACGGCCGGTTGCCGCAGATCCTACGAGTTCTCTGTGACTCAGCCTTGACTCTGCCTGGTCCACAGCCTCCTGTGCCCTCCATTTTCTGCCAGTATCCACCTCAATGCCCGCTTGAGATAATTTTGGGTCCTTGGACTCCCTGTACTGGAGAACCTCCCTCGCTCTGGCAACCACGCCCTCTTCAGTAAGGCTGTTGTAATAATCTAAATAAGAATTTAATTGAAATTTTTAATTCATCTTTTTAAATTAGAAACAATTAAGTTTCCTGCTCATTAATGTCACAGGGAGAGGACATTGTGCAACCCTCCCCTCAGCCTGTGGCCTCCACCTCTAGGCCCACAAAAAAAACAAGGGGTAAGGGTTTTATAATTTCTAGCAGTCCTATGTCTACTTTTTTAAAGTAATCCTTACCAAGAACGCATAAGTGAATGATGAACACAGTACACCAACATAATTGAAAAGTCTATCTCACTCATCTCTGTTGCTTGATGAACACTTCAATGTCCTATTAATACAGGTTGGAGCAGACAATGTGAGGGCCCTTTATAAATGAAATCTAGAGCTGGATAATCAGAAAAAAGAGCTGGAAATCAAGAAACTGAAACTTGAGATCAAGCAACTGGAGTATGAGAAAAAGGTATTGCAGTAAATGGTACTTTAAAATGTTTTGTTAAGCATGATTGACATTGTATACTTATGACATTTTTTTTTTCCCAGAAAAGGCAGAACTTTAATAAATAATAAAACACATGCTGTGATTGGTGGTTTTTGGCTTTTTTGGGAGGGGTGGTTGAAAAACTGCTGTGTGATGGCTGCGCTACTGTAAGTGCATGGCTTCGTTCGGTTGTATTAATTAAATATGGTTCAACAAGATTGCATATGTAACGTATTATCAATTTTTTATCGATTTTGCAAATACGGTGAGGCCATGTTCAAGGAAGATGCTCAGTGAAAGGGCGACGCGTTTTACAGCCAACTTTAAGATGAAACTCGGAACATAACCTGGTCCAGACCAGGTTATGTTTGCAGCATAAGTTACCGTCTTAAAAGAGAGCCACCTTCGTGACATGGAAAAGTCTGGCTTTATGCTCAACATACCTCACTAACACACTAATCTCGCTTCATAGTACACCCCTCTGGAGCAGCATTAAGTGGACAGCAGGAACCATCAAGCACAGTCAACAAAGGGACAGCACAGGTTGTGGCGTGTTTGTGATGCAGGTAATACCACACAACAATCAGCAGTTATCTCAAGTGACCTTAAAACAATATTATGTAATAAAGGCTCTTGTACCCAATGTTTTGTAAATGTGCATTGAGACGTATTTCTGGATTTCCTTAGATGGCAAAAAAGGTCCCTGAAAGGTTTCCACAAATTCCTGCATCAATGACCATTAAACCCACAAGCAGCAGCATAAGAAAGCTGTGGGCTGAAAGGGCAGGGACAATGCTTTCTGGCTCAGGTAAATACAACTTTCGGAATATATTACAACTAGGGTTGAGCCGAATACTCGGCAGAAACGAGTATCCCGTACAGATATAGCAATTTTGACCAGTACGAGTACCCTACAAGTAATATCAGTCAATATCCGTTGTAGTGCCTTCTTGTAAGCATTTTCTTTGATGCCGTTCAGGGGTTTCAATAGTTGTTGTTTATTCCAACGCACGTAAATAAATTAATAAATCATAAGCGGTAAGAGTCCATTAAACAAAGTAATAAAATAAACAAATAATCAATCAAACGATCATGCAACAAGCAAACAGAAAAACCATAAGCCTGCTGGCATCTTGCGATTCCAAAAACCCAAATCTCAGTCTTTGATTCTTGCACCCGTGCTCCTAATAAACGCAGGTGAGTTGATTAACCCTTAAATGCTGATCTAGAGGGAGGCCAATGCCGCAATATTCACATTCAGCCAGCAGGGGGCATAAATTCAAATTTGGCTCCTACACTCGTGCTCAGGCTGAAAGAAAATCCTCCTCAGGGCGTCCTGTGATAGAGACAGAGCACAACGCGTCACACTCTGAAAGCGACGCCAACCGGAGGGGAAAACAATCGGTGGCATAATTTAAAATACACTGTCCAGTAGTTAGCTTAAAACTAGGGTTGAGCTGGATACTCGGCTGAAACGAGTATAGGGGTGTATTCGCTCACCCCTAATATTTACTATGCACACAAAACAAAGCTTGTGCAGTAAAGTTCACTTGTGTCTTTTGCTACTGTAGAACCAATGGATGAGTACTGCTCAATCTGTGGACTCAAAGAAGTCCCAAAAACCATAAAGACTGAAGCAGTTGTTATTGACTTGGTAACTACTACTGTAGTCTTTCGTGTAATATCAAATCATGTGATATCAGATGTTTGCACAGACTGAAACATATGTGGATTGCATAGTGCAACTTAAATACCCAAACATACTCTGTTTAATTTTACACGGATATAAACATGGACAAAGGCACATAAGCAAACATTATCAGGTTGTTTCTCACTGTATTGATAATCTATACAAGTCAGCTTTTAAGATACAAATAAATACTTTCAAGGTATTTTGGACCCCAAAGGCAGAATTTATCAGAACAAACATACATACATGCCTTCAAAAAAACTCAATAAACGTAACTGATGTTCAATTGTTTTATTTTATAGACCCAATGTGATACATGCAAGCAGTGGTTTCATAATATCTGCATTACCCTAAGTAAAAATAACTCCCCAGACATTGACCTGCCATGGCACTGTGTCTTATGTGAAGACACAAGGGAAAAGGTACGTGAAATAATGAGTTCGAACTCATTTTGCATGAGGGTCAATGGCACATTAAAGGAACGATATGTAATATATTTACTGTACTAGATCATGAAACAGCTGTGATGTGCCCTTGCAGATTGTGGAATCATGCTGAGTTTGGCAGCTGTGCTGCTACAATTGTGTGATGGCAGCCAATGTTGCAGTACCCATTTTTGAATACTTTTCGTCAATGTTACATTATAGTACCTGGAAGATTTTGAAAATAATAACATTTGTGAAAAAAATGTCTGATAAGCCATTTATCAGAACTCAGGACAATCAGCCCAAATAGAATAGAAAACTTTTAAAGCAACGTGCAGAGGGTGGATAATAAGTTATTCTACTGCAAAAAAGAGGAAAATGCTAGACAAAAAAAAATCTTATGACTGAATTAAAGATTTTAGTAATTCAACAAATTTACAAAAAAAATACAAAAATAATACTCGTGGTAAAAAATGACAAAAAGATATATTTGTGAAATAAGCCTTGTGGCACATGGGGGATATTAATCTGTATATTTTACAGCTGATTTGACATCCTGATGTCAAAAGGTCTGGGAGCATAATAAGTTTATTTATTTATTTTAATTGGAAAACATTGATGAAAAGATATATTTGAAAAATAAGCCTTGTGGCACATGAGGAATATTAGTATCTGTGTTATAGAGTTGATTTGACATCCTGATGTCAAAAGGTCAAGGAGCATAATAAGTTTATTTATTTATTTTAAATGAAATAAATAAACTGACCAAAATATATATTTGAAAAATAAGCCTTGTGGCAAATGAGGAATATTAATCTGTATGTTGCACAGTGGGTTTGACATCATTCACTCAAATGTTTGAAGTGCATAATAGGTTTGTATTTTGAATGTCAAATGAATGTTAAATATTAAACTAACTTAATGCTGGTGTTTGACTTTGCTCTGTATGTTTGTACAAGGAAGATAACACGCCCTACCGAAAAAGATGCAGCTTGATATGAAACTGCTTACACTCACACATTACTGTTACAATAGTTGCTTTTGATGACTGCACTTGAGAAGCAGATGCTGCCTAGCCAATGGCAGAAGAAGACAATAACTACTGTCCACAGCTTATTCATGTGGCCCAGCCCATGCACTTGTCTCAGTGAAGAATAACTACTCCTGATGAAGAAATAGAGAACTATGGGCGCAGAGGACCCGCCCTAAGAAGATAAATGTAAATCATCCCGGAAGTCGGGGATCTTCTCTGAGATACAGCGATAGAGACCATAGCTATGTTGCTACTTCTACTTCTAATAAACTGTTTAACTTGAGACCGTCCAGATTCAAGTCTCTTCTTCCTCAGATTCCATTTGAACACACACGGTCGAGCAGAACTGAAACTCAACATTAACTATTTCTATGAACTTCATACAGTATCATATGTTCCTGCTGCACCTGTGCTGAAAATCCCCTCCTCCTGCTTTCATTCTCTCCCTACTCTACTCAACTTTGCTCCCCGCGTGTGTCTCTCTCTCTATCTCTACCAAACCGGTCGAGGCAGATGGCTGCCCCCGTGTCTGATTCTGCCCAAGGTTTCTGCCTCTTAAAGGAAGTTTTTCCTTGCTACGCTCACCAAGTGCTTGCTCATGGGGAGATCTGTTGGGTCTCTTTAAATAATTTTATAAAGCATTTGGTCTTGACCTGCTCTATATTTTACACATAGAGCAGGTCTAGATGCCTTGATGTAACTTTGTTATGATTTGGCGCTATATAAATAAATCTGATTTGATTTGATTTTTGATTTGAACTAGCGTTAGGGTTAGGGTATCCATTTAGGATAGGTTATTAACGAAATATTTGAGCTATATGCCTCACCCTTCAGGAATAATATTTGGCCTTTGAAAAACTCCTCCTGCCAGCACACCCAGTAAATTTTGCTGATGTCACACAAATCAAAATCCTTGATGTATAAGGTGGGGACAATTTCCTTACACCTTTCAACTAAATATTTCACGTAGGTACATAATCACGCACTCATACATTCATTTTAAATTACATTAAACAAAACGGTAAATTGGGCAGCACGGTGGCGTAGTGGTTAGCGCTGTCGCCCCAAAATAAGAAGGTCGCAGGTTCGTGGGTTTCCTCCCACCATCCAAAGACATGCATGTCTAGGTTAACTGGTGACTCTAAATTGTCCGTAGGTCTGAAAGCGAGCGTGAGTGGTTGTTCGTCTCTGTTTGTCTTTTTGCGATGGACTGGGGACCTGTCCAGGGTGTACCCACCTTCTCCTGGAACACAGGCTTTTTTATTTAGCAACTGGCAGGTAAAAAACACATCTACACTTGAGCAGCTTTTTGCCAAAACTGGCATACTCTATATCCTCTTAGCGCCCTCTAACGGCGATAAAAGGTCTTAACCAGGTGACTTCAAAACAACAGGGGCAGGACAGTACAAACATACCTTACTTTGTATTATACATTTAACTTCTATTTCTTTCAAACACCACAGCTCCTCCCCTGTAGCTTTAAACTTACAATTCTTTTCTGTTTTATGTTCCCTTATTTTGACAGTTATCATTGCCCAAAAAAAAATAAAAAAAATAAAAAATAATGAGATTAAACTCACATCTACAAGGTCTTCAAATCAACTACCTTTTTTTTTCAAAACTTTGAACATCGGTTTTTCTTTCAGAGAGCCTATTTTAGGTCCACACGCTGAGGAGGGAGCACATTTCTTTTAGGGCGCTCCATGCATCCTGAACTTGACTGTCTCTCCAGAGCTTGGTCAGTGTCCACTGAGCTCTGGTGATGCTCAGGCGTCTGCTCACAGACAGTGGTGACAGTCTCAGTGTCCCTCACATCATCTCCAGGATCAATATCATAATCCCAGTTTCCTTCACTGTTAGTCACAGTCTTTTCTGGAATCACATTCTTTCTCTTTGATTCCAGCATCTGATTTACATGTCTTTTTACACATGTTCCATTTACAGACACCAAGTATGTCAAATGACTCATAATCTCAGTAATTACACCATCCAACCACTTCTCTCCTCCCCTATAGTTTCTGACAAGCATAGCCTGACCCACAGAGAAAGATCTGAGTGTCTTCCTACCAGCTAACTGGTTTGGAAAACTCCCTGCTTGGAAAGACTGAGATATCTCTGGTTTCACTAGAGAAAGCCTAGTCATGACCTGTCTTTTCACAAACAGCTCTGCTGGTGTTTTCTTGGTTGTCCTGTGTGGCATGTTTCGGTGGCTGAACAAGAATTTAGCAATACAATGCTGCAATGTCATACCACCCACTGCTCTGTTCTTGGCTAAAGACTTTTTGAGGTTTTGGACCAATCTCTCAGCCAATCCATTTGAGGCAGGATGATAAACTGGAGTTTAAATGTGTTTAACTGCCATCATTTTAAGGAACGTCTCAAATTCACCTGAAGTAAATTGAGGTTCGTTATCTGTCACCACCTCTTTTGGCAACCCGTATGCTGCAACAGGTTTCTCAAAGCCTCATTAGTTTTGCTGGCTGTAGTGGTTTGCATATGGATCATTTCAGGCCGGCAAGCATACCCATCCATAACCACAAGAAACATTTGCTTATTGACCTCTGCAAAATCAAGGTGTATTCTCTCCCATGGACATGAAGCCCATTTCCATGTATTCACAGGTGCTGTGGCAGGCATGCTACGCTGCTGCTTACATATGTCACACAGATTTACCTCACTCTCAATGTCCTCATCAAGGGTAAGCCACCAAAATAAGCTTCTGGAGAGAGACTTCATTTTCACCATGCCCCAGTGGCTGTCATGTAACTCTGACAATAACCTGTTTTGCAGCTTTTCAGGGATTACCACCCTGAAACCCCAATGTACACAACCCTCTTCCACTGTCAGGTCAAACTTTCGCTTTACATACGGTTGTAGGGCCTCATCTGGAACATACTTTGGCCAGTCTGACAAAATATGTTGTTTCACTTTAGCCAGTAAAGGGTCTCTGTCTGTTTCATTTGCAATATCTTTTGCTGTTAAGGGCGGACTGTCTAAATAAGACACTCTGAACATTGTGTTTGGTTTAGGAAAGCTGTCATCTTGTATTGGAAGTCTGGATAATGTGTCTGCATTACCATGCTGTTCAGATGGTTTGTACTGAATCTCATAGGTTTTTGCGGCTAAAATCAAGGACCATCTCTGCATACTAGCTGCAGCTAAGGGAGGTATCCCTGTTTTTGGACCTACGATCTTCAGTAATGGCTTATGGTCAGTTATCAGTGTAAACTTACAACCAAACAAATACACGTGAAACTTCATCACTCCAAAAACCAGGCCTAATGCCTCTTTCTCCATCGGAGAGTAGTTTTTCTCTGCTTTAGTAAGCATCCGAGAAGCAAAAGCTACAGGTTTTTCACTACCATCAGGCATTTTGTGTGAGATCATGGCACCTACTCCTACTGGTGAAGCATCACAGGCTAGTATGAGTGGCAGATCTGGGTTGTAATGTACAAGGACTCTGTTAGAGGGAAGCTGTTTTTTAGTTTCTTCAAATGCCTTCTGGCATGATGCTGACCACTTCCACTTAACATCTTTCTGCAGTAACCCTGTCATAGGTGCTATCAAGGTAGAAAGGTTTGGTATGAATTTTCCATAATAACTCAGCAGTGAGACGAATGACTTGAGGTCAGTGGTAGTAGTAGGAACTGCTGCCTTGGCAATAGCCTCACATTTCTCCTGCATTGGGTGAATTCCCTCTGCATCAATGACATGTCCTAAATATGAAACACTGTGTTGAAAAAAAAACACATTTATCTCTCTTAACCCTGAGGTTGTGGCTTTTCATTCTTTTCAACACTTCCTCCAAGTCTCTCATGTGTGTTTCTGTGTCTTGTCCTGTGATCAATATGTCATCTAAATAACAGATTACACCATCTATGCTCTGCAGGGCTTGATCCATTAACTTTTGAAATATTGCAGGTGCGCTTGCCACACCGTAGGGGAGTCTGTTTCCTTGGTACAGCCCTTTTTGTGTGTTTATGGTCAAATACTGTTTAGAACTCTCTTCTAGTTCTGCTTGTTGATAGGCTTGCGACAAATTGAGTTTGGTGAATCTCTCACCTCCTGCTAATTTTGTGAACAAGTCCTGTGGTATGGGGTATTAATCTACTTCAAACCAGGGATTGATACACTTTATAATCCCCACAGATCCTCACTGTCTGATCAACTTTAGGGATGTTAACAGTAGGCGCAGCCCATTCACTGTAACTAATAGGCGTAATAACCCCATCAGCCTCCATTTTATTTAGCTGGGCTTCGACTGCCTCCCAAAGTGCGTAAGGCACAGAGCATGGTTTGCAAAACTTGGGAATGGCCCCTGCCACAACATGGAGTTTGGCTTTGATCCCTATCACCTTCCCTAGACTGGGTTGAAGCACCTCTGGGTATCTGCCACATAGTTCCTCAAACCTCTCAGTTGCTACTCTGTTTACACAGGGCCAATCCAGTTTTAACTTTTTGATCCAGTCTCTTCCCAAAAAGGCTGGACCATTACCTTTGACCACAAGCAATTTAAGTGTGCGAGTGTTCCCATTACACTTTACCTTAACAGAAATGCTTCCTCTCAGTCTAAGTGACCGTTTACTGTACGTTCTCAACACACAATTTGTAGGCATTAGATTTTCTTTCTTAAACCTACGTTTGTACAGTTTCTTTGAAATCACAGACACGGCTGCTCCTTTATCTACTTCCATTTTCACGTTTCTCATTTACCATTACATACACATAATAGGGTTTTTAAATCTCTGTATGAGTTTCAGAAGCACTGTCCTCACCTTCAGTCTCTATTGAAAACAGTTCAACATCTCTGACATTACCTGCGCGGTACTCTGTTGAAAAGCCCGGTGCTCATTTACTCTTTGCTGTCCTGACTTTCTGTTGCTCTGGCTTGACTGGCGGGACGGTAGGCTCCATCTGTGGTGAAGCGACGTCCTCAGGCTGACCGTTAGAAAAGCTGGACTCTCCTGCCGGCATCTCGTGGACTTTATCCCGGTCGCTGTCATCTGTTGGCACTGTAACATCCAGGTGCTCGGTCCATTTGGTCTGCTTATCTTTTCTCCCTTCTCGTCAGGATCTGCAAGCCTTAGCGATGTAACCCTTTGTTGCCGCAGCGGTCAACGAGGTTATAATGACACACTTTCAGTCAGGTTGCCAGACAACGCCACCTTGGGAATTTCACCCAAAGAATTATTTATCACTATTATCAATAGGACACAGATTCGCTTACTGGAGGCAAGAGAAGAAGTGGTTCCAAGTACTTGCAAAATAGTACACTTTATTCTCAATCTATTTTAAAATGACAACACATTCATACCGGCAGGAAGAAAAAAGAAAGAAAACTAAATCAGGGGCCGAGGCCTACTGGTGGGACAGGTGTTTGTGAGGGATGGGGATCTACCAAACAAACAAAAATAAAAAAATTATAAAACTAAATTTAACACCCAGACACACATGACAGTCACACACACACACACACACACACTTTGTGAAAATCGCCCACGATCCCAGGGAAGCCACGGCACACAAAAGGGGTCACCAACACCACCACCGGCCTGCAGCCACTGAAACGGAATAAAAACACAGGGTTACCACAACAAAGTAATACGAAAATGAAAAAAACAAGACTAATCAAAATAAATGTACCCAAACTAAATAAACTATAAATACAACAACAGAATCCCTTAGCCCTAAACAAATAAAAATAGTAGAATTAATCAAAACCAGAAAATACAAAAACCAGGGGGCTAAACTAAATTAATTAACCAAGGTAAACAAAAAGAATGACTCCACACATTCACCCAATAAATAATCATTTAAAAAGAGAAACGCTAATGCCACACACAGTTCAAGTGTTTGAAGTCCCCGGCAAGGTGGTCTACCACCACCCTAACCGCACCACCATGGAAACCCCCCAGCAATGCGGCAGACAGCAGCAAGCACGGTGACAGAGGGAGAGAGAGGCAGCCAACCAGCCGACAAACAGTCGGGGACCAAGCAAAGCTGTGGTGACGGCACAGCTGCAGCAGGTACACGCTGCGCACACAGAGCAGCAGCGAAGGTACGGTGAGCAGCCGAAACAGCAGAAGACAAAAGGAGACGAACACCCGGAGACAAAACAGCAGCAGCTCCAATCAGCTGGTGATGACGTCTTCACCAGCGGTAGACTCGGCCAGTTAATGAGGGTTCCCTAACACAAAGTTAGCATTGCTATGCTAAACGATAGAATTAAGGGAGTGGAGGGGAGAAGTAACCTACCTTTAGAGCGTCCAACACAGGCACCGAGAGTGAAGAGAGAGAGAAACCTGCACAAACCTGCAAATTGCAAGCGCTCTCTAGCACCCTCAAATGCCAGCTGCAACCGAGCCTGGTGTTCCTGAACCCACTCATGCACAGTGCCACTAACAGGGCTCTCAACTCGACCCAACAGGAAGTCTACTGGCAACCTGGGTTCCTGGCCAAACATCAGGAAAAAGGGAGACTCTCCAGTAGCCTGATGGAGAGTGGTGTTGTAGCAATACAATACATGAGGCAAACATGAGTTCCAGTCTCTCTTTTGAGATGCAGGCAGTGTGCGCAGCAAGTTGTGGAGGGTGCGGTTAAATCGCTCACACTGCCCATTCCCAGCTGGATGGTATGGGGTGGTACATGTTTTCACAACACCATAAAGGCTACAAAGCTGCTGGATGAGTGAGTTTTCAAAGTTGTGACCTTGGTCGGAGTGTGAGCGAGCAGGCACTCCAAACTTATAGAACCACTCTGACACAAGGACTTTAGCCACTGTGGAGGCACGCAGGTCTCGGGTTGGGACAGCGATCGTGTATTTACTGAAAACATCTGTCATCACCAAGATGTTTTCCACACCAGTCTGGGCAGGCTCTAGGGTGGTGTAGTCAATGGCCAACATTTCATTGGGCCGTGATGCTAACGGATGTCCCATATAGCTGCGAGCTGTTGGATGAACATCCTTGGCAACCTGACATCTTTCGCACTTTTGACACCACTTGGCCACATCAGAGGACATGCCAGGCCAGTAGAACCGAGACCGGAGGAGCGCCAATGTCCGCTCTACTCCCTGATGCCCATGCTCCTGGTGGACCTTGGTCAACACCTCACTCACAAGTGCACCTGGCAAAAGCAGTTGTAATACAGCTTCAGCACCATCTGACCTGAACACCTGGCAGTAAAGGACTCCATCCTTCTCAACTAGGTGGTCCCACTGCCGCAACAGAGCCAGCGCAGACGGGGACAGCTGTGCACGCTCCTCCTGACTGGGACGCTGTTTTTGCTTCCAAAATGCTAGGAGTTCCTGAATGACTGGGTCAGCCTGTTGAAGGGCACAAATCTCAGGGGAGGTGTGCTGGGGTAAGGCCACAATGGCAGCTTGACTTACATCCGCCTTCCTCGATCCTTAAGCCTGCTGCAGAGGCTGAGGCATTATGAGTGTTTAACTCTGCTGTGTAGTTTCATAAATTATATCTTGTATTATCAAGTGAATTCTCTGGTGTGCTGCTGGGAGACAAAGGCTATGCCTGTGAGTCATTCCTCTTGACTCCCCCGGACCCCCAAACCCCACCACAGCAGGCCTACAACCATGCACATGGCAAAACCAGGGCTCGAATCGAGATGGCCTTTGGCTTTCTAAAATCTCGGAAAGGAGAGGGTCCCCCAAGTGGCTGTCGATGTTGACTGGGAAAATGCTCCTATTTTGCCAGACAACATTAATGGCAGACTGATCAGGGAGCAACATATTGCAAATTTTTTCACTTGGCCTGGGATTTAGCCAATCTTTAATAAAAGATGTCACGTTACTTTTTGCTGTGTATGTGCATTTTGTCTGGCATTGGTAGCACACAGTGTGTGGTTATCTTTTAAATTCCACTTCACTAAATCAATGGTGGAGTACACATTCATGAAAAACAAAGAAACCACAATGTCTTCTAGTTGATATTTTTATTTGCCAGTCCTCATTTTTCTGGAATGTGGAATAAAGGCAAAAATAACAAATACGAATACACTGTATTACAGTTATGGTTAAAGTGTGCACTGAAATACTCACTACTCTTTCTAGTTTCTGGATTTCCAGGTCCAGTTTCCCGAGGGTCCTCCGCTTGATCTCCAGATCAAGCTCCATTTCTCCTAAGTGATTAATCTCATTTTTTTACCTCCACTCGGTAAAAATTTGACTTTACTTTAACTCTAACTTAGAGCTAAAAGTACAAAAAAGAAAAACAGCGGTCTGCAGAATGGCAAATAGCCTACGAAGCAAAGGAGGACTTATCAAACAAATCAGCCACGCTCACACACCTGAACCTGACGACGGGGAACGTGGAGCAGAGCCCTCGCTCCAGGAGATAATGTTTGAACTAAAATCCCAGCGCTCCTAGATAATAGTCCGACTGAACGGCATCGACACACACGTGGAATATGTGAAATGTGTGAATATGTGGAATATTTGGAAATTAAAAACACGCTGGAAAACAGCAACCACGTACTCGATAAACAAAAGAAGCACATGGACGCCGCAGAAGAGAGGATTTCAGCATTAGAAGATATTCTACAAAGCACTCAACGAGAGCTACACCGAACAGAAAAGGTGATACAAACACTGGAAATCAAGGTAGACGCACTATCAAATAAAGAGAGGATGAAGAGCTTGGTTTTGCTGGGCCTCCCAGAAAAATATGAACGTGAACAAGAACTCGCTGATTACAATCAACAGAAGTTACGAAGCTGGCTCAAACTTCCTATGGATAAACCACTTGAACTGGAACAAGCCGTACGATCTGGCCAAACTCCACCTGAAGCTGGAAAACTACCGAGACCAGTCCTGATACGCTTCTTACGGCTCAAAGACAGACATCTGATACTACAAGCTGCAAAGAAGACATCAATGCAAGAAAGTAACATCAACTTGCTATTCGTCAGGACCTACCTGTAGAAGTACGTCAGAAACGCAGGGAGTTCGACCAGAAGATTAAACTTCTCATCCAGAAAAGCATGTTTCGAGGATTTGCATACCCGCATCGGCTGCGTGTTTTACACGAGAATAACATCATCCTTTTCAACAGTCCGAAGGAGGTGGGTTAATTCATTGAGACACTGAAGTAAGACCTACTCTGCAACCGAGAGTGGAGGCAAGACGTTGTCAAGCCCTCTCCTCAGGAACATTGTGAAGTAAAGTTGTTCCGTTACCAAAGACTAGATGCACAGTTGAATATTTAATTTAAGTTTCTTGGACTTTGAGTTTGTTTCGCTGTGCGCTCCTGTTAACGGTGTTTACATTTCCTGCAACGATGAGTGACGTCACATGGACGATGCCATTACAAAAAGGAAGGGGGTCGCACTTATTACACATTAGACGTTGTTTTCTTTCAATTTATTATTAACACTTGCTTCTGTAATGATTGACATCTTACTATAACAGAAATTATCTTAACAGTTGAAGTAACTTAATTTTTCTTTCTTTTTTTTCCTGTTATTAACTTTTGTGCTCCTACACAATTTAATACAGATAGAACTGTTGGACTATACCATGACGGACAATGAGGGGAGGGGAGGTACATACAGATTCTGAGGGCAAGAGCCCGGCCCAGACCAGCTCTGTCAGGTGGTCCAGTACATCTTCAACCTGAGCCTCAGTCTGGAGAGAGTTCCAATGATGTGGAAAACTTCCTGTGTGGTTCCAGTGCCTAAGACCGCACACCCCAGGGAGCTCAACCACTTCAGACCTGTGGCCCTAACTTCTCACCTGATGAAGACCATGGAGAGACTCTTACTTAGGCACCTCCGCTCCCTGGTGAGCCCTAAACTGGACCCCCTGCAGTTCGCATACCAGCCTGGCATCGGGGTAGATGACGCAGTCATCTACCTACTACACAGATCCCTCTCACACCTGGAGAAAACTGGGAGCACAGTGAGGGTCATGTTTTTTGACTTTTCCAGTGCTTTCAATACTATACAACCATCACTGCTCAGAGGGAAGCTGGAGAGAGCGGGAGCGGACTGCCAGCTGACTGCATGGACCATCGACTACCTCACCAACAGACCACAGTATGTGAGGCTTCGTGACTGTGTGTCTGATGTGGTGGTCTGCAGCACGGGGGCACCACAGGGGACGGTGCTCTCTCCCTTTCTGTTCAGCCTCTATACATCAGACTTCAGACATAATACAGACCACTGCCACCTTCAGAAGTTCTCTGATGATACAGCCATCATCGGATGTATATCAAAAGGGAACGAACAGGAATACAGGGGGGTCATCACGGACTTTGTCGACTGGTGTGAGCAGAATCGTCTCCACATCAACACCAGTAAGACAAAGGAGATGGTGATTGACTTCCGCAGGAAGAAGCCCCAAACCACACCTGTGAACATCCAGGGTTTGGACATTGAGATGGTGGAAACCTACAAATACCTGGGTGTTCACCTCAACAATAAACTGGACTGGTCAGACAACACAGATGTCCTGTACAAGAAGGGCCAAAGTCGTCTTCATCTGCTGAGGAGGCTGACGTCCTTTGGAATTTCTATGACACAGTGGTGGCATCTGCCATCTTATATGCAGTGGTCTGTTGGGGAGGAGGATGCACAGAAAGGGACAGGAATAGACTAAATAAACTGGTAAAGAGGGCTAGCTCTGTTGTGGGCTGCCCTCTGGACTCCATAGAGGATGTGGGTGAGAGGAGGATGTTGGCCAAGCTGACATCAATCATGCACAACACCTCTCACCCCCTGCACGAGACTGTGGGGGCCTTAAACAGCTCCTTCAGCCAGAGACTGATACACCCACAGTGCAGGAAGGAACGCTATCGCAGGTCCTTCATCCCAACTGCAATAAGACTCTTTAATTTAATTTAATTTTTGTCATGTGCAATCCACACTCATGTCTATTACTCATTCATGTCATGTGCAATTTATCTACCAGTGCAATAACCATCCATGGTATATCTATATTTATATCTGTATATATGGAGGATGTATATATAGTGTATTATTTGTATACAGTGTATTTATGTATATAGTGTATTTATGTTATGTTTTTTATATTTTATCTATTTCCTTTGCGCTCTTTCTCATATCATACTGTGGAGCTGCTGTGACAGTAAATTTCCCCAATGCGGGATTAATAAAGTTTATCTTATCTTATCTTATCTTATATCAAATTCTGAGTATTATATGTTCACTTATCAAAGAAAATAAGCTAAATTTCTAACTGACCGAACTGGAAGAAATATTAATAACTTCATCCTCAATCAAATCAAATCAGATCAGATTTATTTGTATAGTGCCAAATCATAACAAAGTAACATCAAGGCACTTTACATATAGAGCAGGTCTAGACCAAACTCTTTATAACATTATTTAAAGAAACCCGACAGATCCCCCGATGAGCAAGCACTTGGCGACAGTGGCAAGGAAAAACTTCCTTTAAGAGGCAGAAACCTCGGGCAGAACCAGGCTCAGGGGGGGCGGCCATCTGCCTCAACTGATTGGGTTGAGAGTGAGAGTGAGAGTGAGAGAGGGAGAGAGAGAGAGACATGGGGGGGCAAAGTTGGGTAGAGTAGGGAGAGAAAGAGAGCAGGAGGAGGGGATATTCAAACAGGTGTAGGCAGGAACATGATGCTGCATGAAGTTCATAGGAATGATGCTGTATGGAATTCATGAAGATGTGGGAGCAGCAGGCATTGCAGGAACATGGGATGGTGATGATTCATCACCTGCAGGATGAGGACAGGGAGAGAGAGGAGAGGAGCTGGGAGAGAGAGAGGAGAGGAGCTGGGGGAGACAGAGACTTCGGGAAAACATGGTTAGTAAATGCAGTACACATGCTTGGAACTGAGAGAATAATAATAAGTAAAACTTGTATCTTAAATAAGGGATGCCAAACTCTATTAAAGAGTTGGCAAACAGATCTGGCGATGAATTTGGATGAGAATACCTGGCAAAACATCTGTGACAGAATATATTTTCCACTTACAAGCAATAAAATTAAAGAAACCAATTTCAAATTTATACAAAAATTCTATCTTACTCCTATAAAAATGCACAAAATCTCCATAGAAAACTCTCCAAATTGCCCAAGATGCAAAATGGAGGGAACATTCTTTCATATGTTTTGGCAATGCAACAAATTAAATAACTTCTGGAATATGACTCATTCATTTACAAAATCAGTTTTAAAATTAGAATTTGTATTATCTCCATGTGTTTATTAATTTAATGATATAGTTGACTGCGATTTAGACTTGAAGAAAAGTAGACTGCTGATTTTTATAATGTATTTTGCAAAAAAATGTATACTCCTTATGGAAAAGTGAAACTTTGCCAACTTTCAACATGTTTTTGAACTCTATATCACAACTCCTTCCTTTGGAAAAAAATAACACTGGAAAGATACAACCGAGGTAACCTATTTTATGACCTTGGGCAACCATTGTACGCTCAGCTGGAACAATATGTATGAATGTACTCCTTGAGGGCTGATGTATATATTTTTGTAATTTAATGACAATAAAAAAGAAGTCAAACTTCAGTTTAATTTTTACCTCTGCAAGCTCTATCTGTCTCTCAAATGCTTGATGTAGAGACTTCTGACCGTTTGTGAATTCGGTAAAAGGAATGTCAATTAGCACAGCAGGATTTGTGCATAATGTAGATTTACTTTATCCAGTACTCACAATGTTACCAGGCTGCTCTTGAGGCTGTGCAAAGTCTGGGTCCTGTTACGCATATGTTATTTTCTATTAGCACCAAATCACTGACTTCATATCCATTATGGACTAAATAAGCAAGATATTTCCACGATACCTCAAGCCTGGATACCAGTGACACAGTCTCCTCATCTGCAGATGTGCCTTCCCCCTGCCATATACATACATGCATCAAGGGAACTTGCCAGTTTTATGGGCTTTTTTTTAACTAATACAGTCATACAGACATTCAACATGTCAGCAGATACCTAATCAATTCACCTCATTTGTTCATTGTTATCTACACTGAAGTCACTTACCAGCCTGCAAAATGTTCTTATATTTAATTTTAACTTTTTTGCCAGGTCCTTTTCTGGCCGGACAAGTTTGTTCTTTATGAAGGATTGTGCAGCCTACAATCAGTGAGGTCCATTAACATGTTTTTCTTAACATAAGTGCCTTTAATCGTATGCAATCACATGACTGTTCCTATGGTCTATATAGTCTATAACCTGTCAGTATTAATTTAGGTTTTTAAAATGGTCTATTAAAAAAGTATGTAAATAATACAAACTAAATAGTCATTTAATTGTCAAATACTGTGATAGTAATTTTAAAACCAGTTCATACTGTATTTTTCATTTACAGTACAAAACAGTAAATTTCAGTAACAGTAAAAATATGCTAATTTTACAGTAACATAATGGCAACCCTGCTGCCACTTGTTTACTGTTTTTTTTACATGAAATTTTCTAACAGTGTAGAAAATACACAGGAAATACAAAAAAAAGCTTATTTTTTACAAAGCAACAATGAGGAAGGACGCAAATCACTAAAATGACTGTCATATAAGTTAAGAAAACAACAAGCACACAGAACTATACACAAAATAAGAAACCTGACAACAAATGAAATAGAAACTGACCTGGAGTGCTTCCGGAGTGCTTCCAAAAATGCTATGAAATATTATATTCCCAACCACAAACAAATGATGACAGCCAGATTGATGCATTTTTGTTCTAGATACATCTTCCAAAGATTACTGATGAGCAAAATAACAAAAGGAGAAATTCAGTTAGCAATAGCGAGAATGAAAGGGGGGAAGTCCCCAGGGACAGATGGTTTTACCACAGAATGGTACAAAACGATGCAAGACAAACTAATTCCAACATTATTAAGAACATTCAATTGGGTTTCAGAAAATAAGAATTACCCCCTTAACCAGTCCATTCACTCTGGAAAGAGGATGGCTTGTTTATAGAACCCATGAGTCAATTGATTAGGCAGAGGTCAGATATAAAGGGGTAACAATGACATCTGGTGAGCAAAAACTCACCCTACTTGCTGATGATTTATTGATATAACACAACCTACACAGACGTTCCCAAAACTGATGAGGTTGCTCAAGGATTTCAGTTCAATTTCTGGGTATAAAATTAATATTAACAAAACTCAAGTATTAACATTTAACTACAACCCTCCAACAATACAATTGGAATTGGAATACAGAATCAATTAAATATTTGGGTGTCACACTGCCTCAGAACCTCTCAAGACTATATAACATCAACTTACAGCCCTTTGAATTCAATGATAAAGTCTGATATACAAAGATGGAATGTTATTGCCTTTTTAAGTTTAAGTTCCCGGCTAGAAACAATTAGGATGAATATTCTCCCATGGATATTGTATCTCTTCCAGTTTCTACCAGTCAAAATAACACCTCAACAATTTGTAGAATGGGACAGACTAATAGCCAGATATCTGGGGCAAGGGAAAAGGGTTCAGAATTAAATTGAAAACACTGCAATTGAGAAAAGACGAAGGGGGAATGGGTCTCCCCTGCTTGCAAGAATACTAATTTGGAGCCCAGCTAAGACATTTAGTCTGTCTGTGTTCACCAACATACACTGCAGCATGGAAGGATATAGAAAGCACAATGATAAAGGGAATTCCAATAACAGCCCTACTAAGTGACAATAAATAACAGGAAAAACGGGAGATCCCAGAAGATTTGATAACAGGCAGTTTTCTGAAGCCCTGGCAGGAAATAGCCAAAATTGGCAGATTAAAAGATTCAAGAGGTCAGACCCATTCCAAAATTATAAAGTGTTGTGCTTACGATACAGACTTCACACCAAATAGAAGTGATGGCAGATTTAAGACTTGGATCTCAAAAGGTTTGACTACCTACCATTCATTTGTCAACAAAGGAACATTTCAAAGTTTTGAAGCTCTACAGAAAGATCATGGACTGGGAAGAGACGATTTTTTAAGATATCTGCAAGCGAGGCATTATTTTAAACAAAAATCTAAAAGAGGCTACAGGAAAAGGAGAATCAGGCTTCATGGAGGTGTTTTTATCATTAATTAAACCTAGACCATGCAACAATATTATCTCTAACTTATATAATGCCATACAATCATCCATCCATCCATCCATCTTCATCCGCTCATCCGAAGTCGGGTCGCGGGGGTAGCATCCAAACAAAAGAATACAGAATGCATAAAGAAAAATTGTGAAAAGGAAACAAAGGTACTGATCATGCCTGAGAGCTGGGAGAAAATATGCCAACTACAATGGATCTCAACCGGGTCAAATACTTGGCGGGAGTTCTGTTGGAAAAATATTGTGAGGTTCTTTGTCACACCCATTCAGAAAAGACATCAAGCCAGTGGGGATACCTGTTGGAGACTCTGTGGGTCAAATGAGGCCAACCACTTTCATATATTTTGGGACTGCCAGGTAATAAGGAATAACTGGGAGGAGATCCACAAGCATATTAAAAATATATTTGGTGTAAATATTACATTCAAATGTGAAATTATGTATTTAGGTGATTTACTGTTTGAAACATGGAACATTAAAGACAAAAAAACTATTGGCTATTGGCTGCAAGTAAGAAATCAATCACGAGAAAATGGTTGAAAGTGGATCCACCCACCATTGATGAATGGATTGACATTGAGAGAAAATGTTATCTTCTTCATAGCATAAATCTGATATACAAAGTTGAAAAAGATAAATTCTATAGGATCTGGACCAAATGGGCTGAGTATGTAAAGTTGATCAGATCTGATTTCATTTGATTATGTTTGTGCTTTGTGTAAACTTACCCTCCTTTTTTTCTTTCATGTGATGGTTAGATTGACAGAGATGATGTGCTCCCCTCTTCAGTTTCTGCTGTTTTTCATGTTTAAAATAGCCTGTGATTTACAAGAGAAAATCCCGGAAAGGCAACATAAATCTTATATAAAGACAATGTACGAATGGATGATTATGAAGTTATGTACAACCTACTGTGGACAAAGAACAGCTGTAAACTGTCTGTTTTGGAAATATGCCTTTCCAAATTAAAAGAAAACAAACAAAAAAAAATATTTCAGTGCTTGTGTGTGACCATCAGCTGCCCTCCCTGGAAGCTAGTTTGTTAGTCTTTATAGAGTGAAATTACCTTTGTGTGGTAGGGAGGGCAGTGCTACATGACAGTGAATATAGGGGGTAGCAAAGGACAGGCAAGATGCAGAAGGATGGACTGAGGAAGGGGAGCAAGGGTGCTGTGCTTTTCCTGCCACCCCACTCAAGATTATGATTATGATTATCCTGTGTAGATCTCTGGAGAGATGTAAAACTGCCCTGGTCCATCCCCAAAAATATGGTGCATTGATATCTTATGTTTGATATCTACTGTGTGCCTATATCAGCCTGTGAGAAATTATATGTGGCCGTAAGCCACAAATATTCTCCCCCAGCAAAGACCACACCACCACTGAACGTCGGCAAGACCTTTTATTTTTATCGTCTCGCACATAAGCCGTAATCTATATACATGTCTAGTGTCCTTCTCTTCTTCCCTCCGGTGAGCGTCGTCCCTGTCCTCCTTGTCCCGCGCCTACTGCAGGTAGAAATAGCCCTTAGTCCTCCTCAGTACAGCTGGACTTAATCACTTAGCTGGCGCTGGTCCTGCGGAGCCGGCCCTGCCCTGTCTCCCCCTCCTACAGTCGGAGCCTAAACTACGCCCACCTCCACATTATATTAAAGGCATACCCTGTGGTAAGTGAAGAGTGATGTTGGTGCAATTAGGAGGCAGGTAAGTGAGGACCCGGTCCCAGCCAGAGAGCTGCTGGTGTGGTGGTCCAAGTGCATGCAGGAGGAGCCAGGGAATCTGGGAGGGTCTCTCACCCAGACCCCATCCCCCAGCACAGTGACAGGGGCACGCCAGCCGCCCCAGCAGTCACTGCAAACCAACATAGGCCAGCAGTTGAAAGGCACCGCCACCTCCTGCCCCCACCCCCGGATGCACAGAGACCACTCCCACCGCAAGCATCCCCGGCCCCAGCATGCCAGAAACACAGGACACACAAAAAGGAGGAATGGCCGCCTCCATCCCCACAGCCAATGGTGGCAAACAGGGAATGCCGCCGAAGAGTCGATCCCAGGGCACCAGGCCAGAGCCCACCTGCAGGAGCCAGCCCGCCCCCAAGCGGAGCCCCCAGACCGGAAAGAGCCCGGCTCCACAGGGTAGGGAAGCCGGAGGCAGGGGAGGGAGCGGCCGAGGAGAGAAGCTGGAAAGCCCGCTGACCCACACTGCAGAGGCCCGCAGGGCGACCCAGGAGGAGCCAGCAATCACCACCCCCATAACCCTGAACGGTGAACAGGCCCTGGAGCCACTGGGCACTCCCCTGCGAGTGGGGAAGGGAAGTAGGTCGGGCAGACCCCTCAGAGACAGAGATCAACCCATGGCTAAGGAGTAGAGGAACACCCTCAAAGCATGCTCAAGGTGCTGTGGTCTGGGGATCCACTGTAGTGTTCCTTAATGTGGAGGTTAATAAAATCATTGCCATGAACAGGAGTTATAACCTTAACAGAGAGAGTAATATTATAGTCCAGGGAAGGTACATGTATGTACAGAGAAGGTATATGCTTGCAGACAAGGTCAATATTAAGATTGAGGTTTAGGGAGTCAATGAATGCTACCCATTATTTTGTATTCTGCAAGGATGTTCAACCAGTTAACTTTCTGTCTTAAAATCAGAGCAGGTGGGAGGAGCAGGACCTGAGAAACGTATGTGGTTACTATAAGGGCTTTCACTGTACCGTGAAACAGGTGATGTCCAATGAAGATTACAAAACATGTCACATTATGTAAATGACAGAAATGACAACTAAAACAGGGGAGGCCCGATTTGTCTTAACAAAAGGCATATGTCCATGTGAAAAAATCTGAAACGTAAGGTTTTTGGTGACTGATCCCTATACTGAGCATATCCATACCTCCTTTTGGGGTATGCTTTGGGGACCAGAGAGTTACAAGCAACACTTCTCGTCAAACTTGACAGGTCCTTTGATCTTGTTGACCTTTGACCTTAACCCCACTCCCATCCAATGAGAGTATTTCCCCGCCCTTAACCATGCCCCCTGACCAATGAGAAGCGCTCCCACGCCCCCATAGCGATGAGATCATTGAAGAATGATGCCTTCCTTGGTCATTAGTTGACCTGAAAACAGGTTTGCAGATGTCAATTTCGGTCATTAGATGAATGTACTTTATTGACCCCAAACTGGGAAAAAACACTGGGAAAACTTAAAAATTGTCATTATCTCAAAGAACCAATCTCTTGGTTCTTTGAGATAATGAGTGTTGCGCAGTTAGGATGTGTATGAAATGACCCGTGGGTCTGACCTCTCATGAAGTAAAAGGACAGGAAACCGCATCCCTTTCTGTGACCCCTGATTCCAAAGTTTTGACACCATGAAAGTTTTTAAAACCATGATATTCAAAACACACGGTTGACAGAGACCATTAAACAATATGAAATAATCTGAAAAGTAAAATTTTGTCATTAGCTCAAAGAACCAATCTCTTGGTTCATTAGTCATTGTGTATGTGTCAAGAATGATATAGGTTGATTATTGACAGATGGTATATAAATGTGAAAAACGATCGGCAAGTTGTGATCAGTTCATCCATCCTTGAACGCGTCATCTCAGGCCCTGCAGAAAAAAAAATTAAGCCCGGTAAGTATTCTATGATAACGTACTTACTTTATTGTTTTAGAAATTTTTCTGATAACGAGTGTTTTTTTTAAAAAGACTTGTTTTTACAGACACCTTTCTTGACCGTGACTTAGGATTTCTTGTGGATGATGATTTTCCTGAATGCGAGTGTTTTGTCTTTACCAAGATTTATATTCCTGACTTTTTTTTTCTTATTCTTTCTTGCCATCTCTCCGTCTTTTTTCCCCGACAGTTTGTATGCAGGACTTGACCGACATTGAGAGAGCTTTCAGAGAAAGTGCTTCTGACGGTGAAGGAATATCGCACGCTGCCAGGGCTTCCAGAACCCTGTGGTTGAAGAAGAACAAGAAGCAGGTCCATCCAGGAAAGGCTTATTTTTTCACAGTCAAGACCCCGAGGTCTCGAGCCAGGAGGAAGGCCAATCTGAGATGTGAGGAAAAGTATCTTCCCAGCCGCAACCGCGGAAAATCCAGAAAAGAACCGGCGAATCTTCAAGCAGCTCTTCCTCCAGCAGTAGCAGCAGCGGACAGAGTGATTCTAAACGGAACGCTTGTAAACACCGTAAGTCTTTCCTTTTCTTTCTTTCTTTTTTTTTTTTTTTTTTTAACTCTGGTTGTTTTCAACTCTAAAAAACATCTGCCTTTACTTCAAACTGTGTAGCAACATTTACCGTTCGAGTGAAACAGACGGAAGGCATTGCTTCTATCCATGCAGAAGATGCTCACAGCTCAGAAGATTATTTGAGAGGTTGTATGCATTAGGGTGTGAAGGTTTGGAGTTTATGGGGGCGTCATGGGGGCCGCTCACGAGCTGTCTGAAAGGGTCTTCTCACAAGCACAGCCTTGTGACATTGTAAATGGAGCTGAGAGGGGACCGGCTGACTAAGAGTGTTTCCTCCATAGTAAGAGCAGAGGCTGCCGACGGGGGTCTCTCCACCTTTCAGAATCTCCTAGATGAACTGGTGCAATCCAACATGCCCGTCATGACGGACGGCAGTCTCGAATTTGTGGTGCAGTTTATTCGTAATCTTTGCGGTGGAGGGAAAAGAATTGTAGAAAAAATGTTTGACGAAGGGGTTTTGAAAAAGACGACAAGATTTCTGTACGTGGTGGAAAATCCTGACAACAAACTGTGTTTTGCTATTAATTTGGCTCACCTGTTGCATCCCCATCTCTGTGATAGAGAGGCCGAGAGAAAGGCTAGAGAGATTCAGACGGTAGGTTTCAACGATCAGACAGAGGTGACCCTTTGACGTGTCAAAATTTGAAAAGGCTTTGGATTGTAAAATTGTGGTGTTTCAAAGAAACAAATGGATGCGACCCCCCACCCTAGAAGAGACAAAACGGCATTTATATTTTTACACTAAAATCACTATTATGGCATAAAAAAATCTGAAATCCTTTCTAGGAGCCTCTTACGTGTGCGAGTCATTTTTATACTTTTATGGTAGCTGTTGTTATAACTTTTGACCAAATCCTGTAAAACCTCCGAGTATCTGCGGGTGTTTTTAGCGGTAAAATACCTCCACATTCTAGTTTTCAATGTACGGTTAAATCTCACCACCACCGAAGCTTTCAGATCGCTGGCTATGGCAAAATGTTTGACCTTGTGTTTCTTCATCAGGCTCTGGAAATTTTTGTTAAATTTTTTTTTTACCAGAGTCCGTTTGTAACTTTTCAGGGGTCTGACTCTCTTTAAAAACAGATTCAAAAGCCTCCGCCACCTCTGAGGAACTTTTTTTCTTTAAAACTCTCACATAAGCCTTTTTTGAAAATACATCTATGACCATCAAGAGATAACAATAACCATCGTTATGTTTAGCCAAGGCTTGCATATCACAAAGATCGGCCTGAAATTGAACCAAAGGTCGCGGTACAAACACTCTACTCCTGGGAAAATGTACTCTGACCGGTTTATGCAGAGTATAAGCATCCTGCTCCGATAGAAAATCTTAAACTTTTTCAAAATTGACATTTTTACCCGTTTCATTTTGCAAGGCCCTGTGGAGTCTATCCACTCCTCCAAAGCTACCCGGGTGAGCCGGGTTATAATACACTTTTTTCATGATGCTTTTCTCAGATATGACCCCTCTCCAGAGCTTGTGGAAAATCAACGAGATGTAACCTTTTTTTAGAACTTTTTTTTTTTTTTTTTAATCTTTCAAACAACATGTCGGCTGTCAGCATCAAAATTCTACACACTAGTATAAAACATTAAACGTTTAAGCTCTGTCAAGGCTGGATAGAGCGGTCCTCAACACAGAGGTACCGATGGTAGCTCTAATAACTGTGCAGCTTCCACAATTCAGTCGAGACGTCTGTAGGTACGTTGTTTTGTACAAATTGACTTATGACATCTACAAACAAAGCGTACACTGTAAATACATGACCAACATTCACATAATTCAGCTCGCTGATCACTTTATCAAATGTAATAGATAATCACAAGTCGTCGGCGAGTTCTGAGGTAGTGTTGACGGTCATCGTCCACAAGGGCTCTACGGCGTGAGATCGAACCAAGTCCAACTTGTTTTTCATTTCATCCACATCTCTTTCATTTGTTGTGTTTTTAATCACCCATTCTAAAAGAAAGAATTTTCAATCAATTTTCCACAATAATGCCTAATTTTTCAAATTCGGCTCTGCCGCTCCAGAGGCGAAAGGCTTTAGTGATGGATTTCAACTTGCTGACCTCTCCTTCTCCGACCAGCTTATCGTACAGGTCGGCGATTCTCTCTTGCACACGTCTTCTGAATTTCAGATCATCGAGAAGGCTTCCGCCAGACCTTGGATCCTCTCTTCAGAGACATGGATGGAGCGTCTTTCGAGGGCTGTGGCGATGGTGGGAATAAATTTATCCGTCCGAAGTCTCTCGTTCACCTGCTTAAAGTAAGTCAGATAGAAATAGTCCAGCATATCCGCCAGACATTTGTGCTGTGTCTGACTGGGATGGCTAGTAACACGGCCGTGGCAGATTTCCGAACGAAAAAGGGAGATGACATGGTTCAATAAATGAGACATCACAGCTTTCACCGTGTTCAAAAGAATGGCGGACAGCCGTCCGTCAGTCACATCCCCTCTCTCCGGCTCACTTCCCGATGAAGGTGTAGAAAGTCGGCTCAGATTATCCTGCGGGGAGGAAGGCGTGTTAGGAATGCTCTGCGTAGCCCCCGGGGAACTTGGTGGTGCACAATAGCCGCTCGACAGATATGGAGCGCTCTGTATAAGACGCCTTCTCTGGCGACACCGTAAGGATCGCAGCTTAGGAGGAGAAGGAGGAGTGGGTGAGCAAACCGGTGTGCGTGGAGGAGACATTTTTATATTCTTCTTTACTCTCTTTCTTTAAGCGTGCTGCAGGGATGGGATTGGTCTGGAGGAGGAGGAGTTATTCGTAGACCAATGGAACAGAAGGGGGAGGAGTCTAATACTGCTGAACTTTTCTCACCAGCAGAATGTCTCTGGAACTCTGACTGCTCACAAAAAGACTTGATTTTCTCTGCATATTCCTCCATCATTTCCAACCAGTTCTTGAAAGGAATGCGCAAACATGTCTGAAATACACCACATTCTTTGTTGAAATACTCCAAAACAAATTCGTCATCAGACTCCATGTTGGCACAACAGCTGGCTCTGTAATACACTCCTGATCAAAATCTTAAGACCAGTTAAAAAATTGCAAGAATTTACATTTTGCACTGTTGGATCTTAAGAAGGTTCGAAGTAGAGCTTCAAAATGCAAAAAGAAGAAATGGGAACAAGAGACCAAAAGTTTTGAGCAGGCAATTTATTGAAAACAACAATTTAACTGAAATAGGCTGTTCATCAGCTGATCAAAAGTTTAAGACCATAGCTCAAAAAAACCCGAAAACCCCCTAAAACAGAAATTAAAGTGCCAAAAACGGACTCAGTAATGAGTAGCTCCACCATTATTGTTGATTACTTCAAAAAATCGTTTTGGCATGCTTGATGCGAGTGTTTCCAAAAGGCTAGTGGGAATGTTGCTCCAAGTGGTGAATATGGCTTCACGAAGGGCATCCACTGTCTGGAACTGATGTCCATTTTTGTAAACTTCCCTTGCCATCCATCCCCAAATGTTCTCAATTGGATTTAGATCAGGGGAACACGCAGGATGGTCCAAAAGAGTGATGTTATTCTCCTGGAAAAAATTCTTGGTCAGACGGGCATTGTGAATTGTAGCGTTGTCCTGCTGAAAAACCCAGTCATTACCACACAGACAAGGGCCCTCAGTCATGAGGGATGCCCGCTGTAACAGCTCCACATAGCCAGCTGCTGTTTGACGCCCCTGCACAACCTGGAGCTCCATTGTCCCATTGAGGGAAAAAAGCACCCCAGATCATGATGGAGCCCCCTCCACTGTGCTGTGTAGAAAACATCTCAGGTGGCATCTCCTTGTCATGCCAGTAGCGTTGGAAGCCATCAGTGCCATCAAGGTTAAATTTTTTCGCATCAGAGAATAAAACTTTCTTCCACCTTTGAATGTCTCATGTTTGGTGCTCCCTTGCAAAGTCCAAACGGGCAATTTCGTGGTGTTGAAGGAGACGTGGCCTTTGAAGACGTTTTTTGTTTTTGAAGCCCTTCCTTCGCAGATGCCATCTGATGGTTACTGGGCTGCAGTCAGCACCAGTAATGGCCTTAATTTGGGACAAAGATCGGCCCGTGTCTTGACGGACAGCCATTCGGATCCTCCGGCTCAGTGCCGGTGAGATGGGTCTACCACTTGATTTTTTTTGTTCCATAACCCTCAGGATCTTTTAAGAAATGCAAAATGACTGTCTTACTGCGTCCAACCTCAGCAGCAATGGCACGTTGTGAGAGGCCTTGTTTATGCAGCTCAACAATCCTACCACGTTCAAAGACAGTGAGCTTTTTTGCCTTTGCCATCAAGAGATCTTGACAGTGTGATTACTTGACAGAAAATGACATGGAATCCAGATTTTTGCACAGATTTTGGCTTTTAAAGGCTGTGGTCTTAAACTTTTGATCAGCTGATGAACAGCTTATTTCAGTTAAATTGTTTTCAATAAATTGCAAGCTCAATTTTTTTTCTCTTGTTCCCATTTCTTCTTTTTGCATTTTGTAGCTCTACTTAGAACTTTCTTAAGATCCAACAATGCAAAATGTAAATTCTTGCAATTTTTTAACTGGTCTTAAGATTTTGATCAGGAGTGTAGCAATGACCAATGTGGGAACATTACGTCTCCCACATAACGCTGGCCATGATTCTTTTTCCCCTTTCCACAACAGATGATTCCCCTTCTTTTTTTGCTGCATCCACTCTCAAATTTGATAGACCCATCAAAGTCAACACAGACCAGTCTGTTGAAGTGAGTGTTGCTTTTGTAACTGTGGGGCCATAAATCTCCTTTTTAGCCAACTGGTAAAAACACACCTCGTGAGAGGTGTAGTTGAACATGTAACCCAACGCACCACCGCTGCTGTCCGACAGTCGCCACTCTCTGTGGAGAACCTTGGTTGCGGGACTCTGAAGCCGACACAAATATGTCACCCGCTTCTTGGGAGCTCCTCGTAATTCGTGATAACTCGTTAGAGGAGTCTTGCTGATCACCATAGTCCAGGCGGTAGACTCTGCAGATGATTTAACGTTTATTTCGGCCATTTTTTTTTTTTTTTTTTTACTGTTACAAAATGTCTACCCTAATGTCAACCCTGCTTCCAAATGCGTAAAGTCACAAAATACACAATTCTGATTGGACACAACACTAAGAACCACTCGGGGGGGTGGTTCCGTGATCTCATCGCTATGGGGCCGTGGAACACTCTCACTGGTCGGGGCGTGGTTAAGGGCAGGGAAACACTATAATTGGACGGGGACGGGGTTAAGGTCAAAGGTGAACAAGATCAAAGGACCTGTAAAGTTTGAAGAGAAGTGTTGCATATAACTCTCTGGGATCCATTGGGTTCTTTACCTTGGTGATGGTCCTATTCATGGGAAGCGAAGCAAGAGATCTGGATGTGGTTAGGAGTGATGATGAGATCCACCTGCACTAGATGGTGGGAAGGAGGCTCACAGCAAAGCACACAGAAATGACAGCCAACAGCATAAGAGAACAGATTTCAACAGAGAGACAAGGACAGGCTAATGGTGAGAGCCAACCGATTCCTGAACAACCGAAATCAGCTGAATATGAGCAATGGATAGAGACTGTGAAAACGAGATGACGTGAATGGAAGAGGGATAGAAATGAACTGTTGCTACATGTGATCTCCCGGGAACTATTTAAGAAAGTGCTTAGTAAAACCTCATGAGTTTTTTCACGAGACTCTGAGATGAGAGCAACTACAGGTTTTTAGTTCTAGAAAATGAGATCACTTTAACTCATGCAGTTACCATGGTAACATACCCTGTGAAGCTACTCACCTTCCTAACATTTTTTCGACATCAAAGTGCAGATCAGAGCAGATTCATTCAGAATTTACATTGGAAGATTAAAACTGAACATTAGTTTGTACCAAAGAAGTCTTTATGATCCATTAGTTAGAGAGAGAACAGACAGATCACTGATATTGATACACATGGAAGCTTCATTCCCCTTAGGTTTTCACCAGACCCCTTTTCCGGAATAGAAAAGGAAACTATGAGACCCAGTGTTACTCCAATCTCTCTTCTTATTCTGATTTTATTTCTTCCATTGTTTCCCCAGGCTAGTTGCAATAACAGTGATCAATTAAAGACCCACTCACAGTTTTGAGCAGCCAGCGTTTACATGAAACTCGTCTTCATTTCAGACAATATCTAACTCCCACCACACTTAAAAAAAGAAAGTGATTTTAAGTGTCTGTGAGAAGAAAAACTAAACCAGACAAATTATGACCATCATTTCTATATTTACAATGTTCCTTAAATACATCAATAAAAGAGCAGTTTCAACATCTTGAATGCTGAACTGTAAAGCCAGAACACATTAAGAGTAACTGAAATCAAAGCTAATAAAAGCCCAGCCTGATCTGGACCAAGTCCACTAGGTTCAAAGGTCTGAGAGGCAGAAACAACCCTGAGAAGGATGAATTCAGGCCATGACAGCTGCTCAGAGCCTCCATACTCAGCTGGAAGTCGTAGTTCTGTGCTGGATGGTTTATATTGGACTGAGGACTGCTGATGTCAGAATCAGCCATGTGAAGGTGTGTCCCAGGTCCATCAGGCCTGATCAAATGAATCCTGGGAACAGATATTGCAGGAGGAAGATCAATGCCACCACAATGAGGCCACTGCAGAAAAGCACCAGCCAGATTGGGAAGGATCCTGGAGGATACAACACAAGGTGAGTGTGTCTCAGGGGCATTGTTGTTTAATGCATGCTAATGATGCAGGACTTACGTCTGTTGTGGATGGCATGGACTTGACAGCGACTATCCACAGCTACACTCAACATGGCAGTTTCATTATTCCCTTTAATATTTCTGGCTCTCACCATGTCAGGCAAGAAGGCCAGATCTGTGACCACAATGCCATGAGACTCCTGGACATAGTAGAGCTTCTACACACAGAGGAATAGCATTCTTAGCATCACCACAGGCACACCTAATTACACACCTGTAGTCAGGGTCTTTACCTGCAGGGAGAAGGCAATGTAGATTGCTACTGATCCTGTCACAGTCCCAAGCCCAAGAAATGTCCCAGAATCACTGTCAAACAAAAAATATACTTTATATAGCAGGACATGAACCAGTTCCACAAGGTCCACAGAGGAGAGCCATTGCAGACAAGTCTGATCAGCAAAGTAGGTTTTTAATTAAATAGACTTATTAAAACTAAATAACACATCCCTGTTTCACCAGTTCAAAAATACAGTAAATCTTAAATAGAGTGAGAACTTCAGTTCTTGCAGACTATAATCTGGAATCACCTCAAAGCAAGGCTGGAGATCACCTCAGTGCCACAGGGGGCTGTGAGCATTGCCAGGAAACTCTTTCCATCCCACTTCGTGAGGTAACATGGAAGAGGTCTTCGGTCTCTTCTATGGGGGATCTGGACTGTGTACAGCCTCAGGGCATCTTTTTGGTCCTCTACTTTTCCAAACCTTAAACACATCAAAGCATCTTAGCATACAGTGACTGTCACAAGAATATGTGTGAATGTGAACAGGCCTGTGTCACAGAAGAAGAGACCTGCAGGCCAGGTATCGATAAGCCTTCTCATCCATCTGAGGCACAGTCTGGTTCCACCTAAGAGCTAAAGCCAGTTGATTACCAATCCACACACTGCAGGTAAAGTCCCGGCCCACAGTCACCAAGTGCTGCATGACAACACAGCATACTGATCAATCAGACTGAATTGCTCGGCTGCATCTGTCACTACCTAGAGTCTGCAGTAAAAACCCAACATTACAGGGGGTCAGCATTCACCTTGTTCCCTGGACTTAAATCCAAGTCCTCGATTTCCCCTTCATGAGCTCTGAAGTCAAACTTCTTCTTCAGGGACGGAAACTGAGAAGAGTCAATGAAAACCAGGTATAAAAATATTCCACCTTTGTCCTGTTATTGTTACTTATTATATAGTCATATGAGTCAACAAGTCGTTTTAAAACATTCTAAGTTTCACGTGGTCTCATGTCTTCAAATCTCTACCCCTCAGGGATTCAGTTCTTTGAAATGAAAGATGACTATAGGTAATGGACAAATCTTTCTTTAGAAGAAATTATTTATCCAGGAGTTTAAACTGAAATAATAATGAAAACTACAGGAAAATAATACATAATGATGAAACCTATAGGAGTTGGAAAAGAGAAGATTTTGGTTTGATGATAATAAGTGAGTAAAAAAAGTAATTTATGTACTCAGAGTAGAGCAGATGTCACAGCGGACAAAGTTCTAACATGTAACCAGCTAAGTTGTCTTTGTAAATTCTTTAAAAGATTTATTTACAATCAAAAAGTGTTGCTAATAGATATAGCATCTCATTGTCCAGTGGGGCTCCAGCCCTTGTCATTTCTGAGGTGAAACATACTGACAAAACACATGCTCCCCGCTCATCTTGCTGTTGTAGAAATACTGATGGTGCTTACCTCCCAAACTCTGATGTGCCCATCTGTGCCTCCTGTCAGCAACAGGCTCAGGTCATGACTGAACCGGACAACTTTCTGAAGTGGGTCCTGTGGATTCAGGTCTGACTGCAGTTCTGCCAAGCTAGTAACAGAGATTTGAGCTGTGTAGTCTTTCATGTTTAACTTATCTCCGGAGGCTGTAGCTCTATCCTGACCCTCCCTGTCTCCTTTACCAGCTCGTCTTCTGGTACCACCCTGCTGAATGCTGCTTATTCCTGTACGAGGGAAAGGAGAAGGAGAGAGGAGGATTACTCCAATATAGAAAAACATGTCCAAACATCAGGAGTCTATGGGGTGATGACACTTTCTAGCGTGTGGTTCAGTTGTAAAAAACTTTAAACTGAACATGACTGTCTAACTATCCAATAAGTGATTATGCTGAACATGGGCCTGATCTTTGCATGGAAAGCAGATCCATCTTTTAACCAATCCAACCAATGTTGCTACAGTAAAAGCAGGAAACACTCGGTGCAGCAGCTTTATCATCACCATACTTGCACATTTACATAATCTGAAGTGCTACCTGCACATTTAAAACACATATATTAGTATATCTAAATTAGAGATCAATATAGTCCATGACACATCCCACCATGATATATAACAACAGTCTGCCTCACCATCCTTGTCAGTAGCCCTGTCTCCATCTTTTTCTGAGCAGTGCTGAAACCTCATCAGACAGCAGGTCCCATCCTGTCCTGCAGCAAGTACACCATGACCCACAGCCAGGTTCATGGTGGCACGTGTGTCTGTATCATGAGTGTGAAGGAGTGTTGCACTGTATTGGTTTTCTCCAACCAGCTGTAGATCCAAGAAGTGCTGAAACACATAGTTTTCTGCTGCTGTAACTGATCTCCATTCATACATGTTCTGGTATTCACTCTGCAAGAGGACTGTGTAACTAACTCTGAGTTTCCTCTGAAGAAACCTTCAGTGAGTAATTTTATCATAACTTATTCCGTGTCTATGTTGTCCCTGAAACCTCAATACACTGCAGCTCATGAGAACATATGTAAGAACACAGAAAAGAGAGTGAAAACATCTAAATACAGGAATATACTGCAAGAACGGTAAACACAACAGAAACAGTCACATGAACAAATACAACACAACTACACACTGCTCTCAAGATGTACTCTCAGGCTGTATTAAATCAGGTCATACGCAGTACTCACTACAGCATTTTTTACGCCTGTCTTGGAGGCCCCTCCTCCTCCTGCCGTGATCACTAGTCCTGTATTTTGGTCCACTTTTATGGAGTATAAAGGAAATGGAGCTCTGTACAGATCTGGGACCCTCTTCTTCCCCATTGCTTCTGTTCAGGTCACTCAATTCATAAAGTTGCAGACTTAACCCCACCTGAGGAAGAGTAACAAGTTATTTTAACTGAGTACTGTGACCATTAAAAGCTACACATCAATATACCAATGAAATGGATATCATCACTCTCGATTACAGGAAATGTGTTGGTGGACCTGTAGAAGGACTCAAGCTAATTAGAGCAGTTTATAATATGTATTTGTATCTTAGTTTTATCTTTACTAAATATATTGTGTTTTTCTCTGTTGTTAAGATGTCCCATAACAAACATGCTGACTTATTCTTGTTGAGCTAAGACCCTTAAGCTCACACTGGAGCTAGTTTGAGCTAACAGTAATGGTAATAAGTAGTTGTTGTTAGCCTATCCAGCCTGACTAAGACTAGAAAGGGAAAAGCTGCTATTATCAACTGTAGAAGCCTAAATTAATATAAGTTGATTTATATGTGGAGGCTAATTTAAGTTCATATTTTGAATGGTAAAATCTTTATGATAAAATGGACTATTTACAGATTAAAATATTTAAATTCATTCTCTCTTGATTTGTTTTGATAAATCAATGATAGAAATAAAGATCAACTCAGTTTATGAAACTGTATTAAAGCAAAATTATACAAAACCATGGTGAACGCAAATGAGTCTTAATGTACACCTCTCTGTATTCATTGATCAAGGCAGAACCACTGCTGCTGTCAGTTATGAGACATATACTGACCCAGCAGTCCAGGAAGGCCTTGATGGACACGAGACATTTCAAGTGTATATCCTGTAAACTGTCCTCTCCAGCACACAGCTATCTCAACTACCACATATCCTGCAGCACAAGCTTCAGTGACAGCCAGCGGCATTTGAGGATTAATTAACGTGGAGAGAGCGCGTCACACAGCTAAGGGTGAGATGAAATAAGGTCCTGTGGTTTCCAATGTATCTGCAGTTTAATAGAACTTACCGTCGGACTGGCGGCTGGTCGGTGTCTCCCGATGTTTGCTTTTCTCTGGCCCTTCACCACGTCCACCGCGCGCCACACGGGAACGGGAGCGTCTGTTATCAGCAAGGATGTCAGGAAACGTCAGTTTCGAACCGGTAGGTGCAGCTGCAGTCCAGCTAGCTTTACACATAGTTATCCTGCTGTTGGCGTGCTACCTTGTTAGCTTCTGTTGGGATTTTGTAGATGTCCCCTACCTTTATAGCTGGTCGTTGTCGTGTTGCTGATTGTCAGGCAGCTACTTAATGTGTCGGATGGTTTAGCGATGGGGTATTGTAGCGAAGGCCTATGCAGAAAAAGAGTTGAAGGCTCTCGGCTAAACACTGCAAACAGTCACTTCCCGACCCACACGTCAGCAGCGTAAGCGGCGTACCCTGCGTGCTGACGTCACCATAAAAAAGTAGTTTTTGTTATTGTTGTTTTTAAACCACCTGATAAAATAGCTATACGAATTTGTCGAAATGTTTTTGTAGTAATAATAACAATTAATGATTACAATATCATGTGAATATTTACCGTTTACCTCTCTAACAACGTTTTATTGGGTATAATTGGGGTGAAAAACAAAGTGAATAACGTACTAATTGAGTGAAACCAGTTTGATAAACGAAAATAAAATAAAAAAAAAACATCTTCAATCACTAACAATAATGGTAATATTAAATAAATATATTTCTTTGATTACTTTGATTGTTTATTCATTATTCATTATTTGCTTTTACTGACATGTAACTGACAGATTCATAACTAATTTATAGTATTGTGGTACAGGCTCTTGGTACTCTTAATCATAATCTTAAAGTGACACACACGCTGTTTGTTTGTTGTTTTTTTTTTCACAAATCCATGTAAAAAAATATATCCATGTAAAAACTATGGAAAAAATTTCCATAAAATTTGTGCTGACAGCTTTGCTAATTCCTACTGTTTATTTGTACAGATCTTATAGAACCAAAAACAGAACCAGTCAGAGAACTGGAAGCAGTACCATGAACAAAACCTGACACGGAGCCATATAGAGAAACAAACCAAAACCTGGACCAAAGATCCGACAAAACTTTTGTTGAAATTAAAATGAAGGCTTTGTGATGTTTTCCAATCCAGTGGAAAAACATCAGATCTCTGAGTGTGTCCTCTGAACTCTGAGTTTTAACCTATGTTTACGAATAAGATTGGAGGTGTTTTCACCTCATTATTATTAGTCTATAGTTATATAACAGAAAATGAGATAAATATATATTAGTTCTAAGCCTATGCTTGCTCTCATTGTTTTATAGAACACAATGTTCATGCCCTCTCTTACATCGCAGACCTCATGCTGTTCCATGACCTTCTTGCACTATGCCACCATTCTGCCCTTTCTGTGAATGATTTCTCCATTTTTTTTAAACTGTAACCAACAGTAATGATTTTATTTATTTCAACAGTTTTGTGCTGTTTAATAGTAATTTTGGCTTTTAGTAACACTCCATAAATACTTAAAACTGCACTGTTGTTGTATAAATACAGTTAAGAAGGAATCATTCCAGCTTCTTTCTCTACAAACACAGAGATCTGTCACATGTCCAATGATGCAGCAACTTTAATTCAACACTGAATAAGTGCCCTGGCGGTAGTTTATTCATTATGGAACTGGCTGTTCTTTGAGGTAATCCAGTTCCCAAAATCCCACGACTGTGGAAATCTAGAGATAAATCATCCACAAACCTGGTGATTCTCTGTGGATTCATATGTGTGACTCCCCAGACAGAAGGTCACGTGTCAATGTTCTGTGCGGCCTGTTTGGTGTGTTGCTGTGTGTCTCAGTTTGACCTTGATTGTCATTTTGGGACACTGTAGCTGGCACTGATGTTCATGAAATGATCTGGTCGATGGCCAACCGTATAACCATCAAAGGTGCATACCAGGGCTAAGTGGAACAATCAATAGAGTCCTGCTGGCTGTTTGAAGTCACTGAGAGGAACTGTTACAGCTGGTCAATGTTCAGTAGCTAGGTGCTTCAATATTTGAACATGTGGTAAATTTATATAAAATAAGTGAAATGCTGTTGCTATAACAGATATGATCACACTATTTATCAGAGAAACCAATCAGAGCATGAGAAATAATTTGTCATTGATCAGAATCTCAGTTCTTTCAGAGTCGAAAGCTCAAAGCAGATTTTTTATTCATACTGATGAGTCCAGAGTAATTGTTTGTGTGTGACAAAAACACACTGTAATCTGATTTAAGGATGAAGCCTCCAACTAATGGGTACTAGATCTTCTTCATGAGTTTTAAAATAATCACTGTTAATTATGACTAAACTGGTCAAATTATGGAAGAAATAAAATCTGAATTAAAAGTAAGATAATAATAATACTGAGTCTCTCGTGTGTTCATTGGTCTATTCTTGAAAACAGAACTAGTGATAACCCTGAGGAGGATGAAGCCTGCAAAAGAATGTCCGAGATATGTCCCTGTCCTCTCACTGACTGATCCATCATAAAAGAAGTTGTGTTCCTAAAGACAGCAATTTTAATCTTCCGTTGTTACTACTTTAAATGAATCCGATCTCATCTGCACTTTGATGTAGACAACACTTATGAAGCAATGACTCGTCATCCCTCACAAGCTAGCAGCTGAATGTCAGACAAATTGGTGACTAATGCTAAACAGTTAATTAATCACAATACATCAAAGTAAAATATTTTTTTAAAAAGGCCTCTAATTTAACTGATACATGACTACAGATCATCTCCACACACAAATACTTTCTTCACTGTCTTCTTCAGTGAATGTGAAATCCAAAAAGAACCACTACAGTTAGGGTTAATGTGATATACCACTGATACTTGTTGGTGACTTTAACCTTGAAAGAAGCACTGAACACCAGTGGGATATTGGATCCCACTGGTAACAAGGCATTGGATCCTGGTTTCCACCATCAAGCTGCTCATCCCAAGAGAAATGGACAATCTGAGAAGCATAACTGGAGCTGTTGCGGAGGCTGACTGAAGAATTACACCTGAATAAACTGAATAATGGTTAAGTTACATCTGAAGCCCACACCACTGCTCAAGTAAACATCTTGGAAATCACAGGTGGTCTTAGTGGTTATAGACTAAACTCCATGAAGTTAGAACAGGTCAGGATGGCGACCTCCTGTCCCACTGGTGATGTGACTCAGTCCTGTACCTGAGTTCACTCCTCAAGAGAAATATCAGGGACCCCTGCAAAACATCTTCATCAGTGTCCTGGAACAAGGCACCAAAACCTGATAGGAGATGTTTTGGTGCCTCCTAACAGCGTTGGTACAGGAGACGGGGAAGTTGCAGAATTTGTACTGCGGTTACTAATCACTAACCTTTCCGCTGCAGACTGAGACTCTTGTTCTATAATTGCTCAGATCTGGCGATTTAGGTGGCCGGGAACATTGAAGCGAAAGGAACAAGAAGAGGCGCGGAGTCAAGTTAAATAGAAAACGTCCTACTCATAGCGGAACTGTACCTGGACTCTAAAATATTAGTAGCCGTCAGTGTGGACAATGGCTTTTTGTTTCCGTATATGTCTCATTTGAGACATATATTGATAATTTGAGATTTAGACAGACTTTATTTTGAAGGTGACCGGAAGCCGTGTTGTTAATACGGTCACTGTTTGGTGTTCTCTGCGGAAAACAGCAGAGACCATCACAGACTAGAGAGGAGGTCTGAAGATTTTTTTTCTCTGAGTCATTTTTTATCAGTTCCAGTTGCTCTACCTTATCGTCCGGAGGAGAAGAAATCTGTCTCTGACGAAAGGTAAGCATCCGCATCAGCCTGGACCATGTTCATGATTTCAGGGCAGCTAGTCGATGAGGGACAAAATGTCAGCGTCTAGTGGAGCGGTTGGATGTATGTGAGACAGTGGACTATGAAAGTGGACTGAAAACCGATTCCAGACCCGACTCAGTCAGATTTGATATGAATAGATTGAGCAATTGAAGCCGCTGTGAGATCTTCTGAGTCACACTGTGGTAATGTCTCTGTGTTTTCACTGTTGGACAAAGCGCAACATGTAGCTTGGTAGGCCATCAGTTCAGAACCTGGCCCAGCTGTGCAGATAATCCGGAGCCAAATATTGTCAGTCTACTACAGCTTCGCTTCAGCAGCACAGACTAAACTTCATGGCATAACCCTGACGTTTTTATAACATTTTTGCCAGTTATTCTGCTTTAAGTACGGTGAATATGACTCTGGGAAAATGGGATGGAAAAAAAGGCATTTTGTGTTTAGTTGTAGTTCGGGGTGAGGTTGGACGTGACAGGAAGAGATAGATTGATAAATAGGCAGATGTAGTCTGAGCCAGTAGCAGGTTCTTGTGACTGAACTTTACCTGATCATCAGGTGTTGGTCCTCTTTGTTAACAGGAGTGTGGTGAGAGATTCGTGGTGTCATCGTGAATTTCTTCTTCATCATTTCTTCTTCATCATTTCTTCCTCTGTATTCAGGCCATATGAAGTGGGACCATGGAAAACCAAACGCCAACATGCTGCCCAACCCTGAGGAGTGACTTACATATAGGAAGTCACACACACAAACTTATCTGATCCAGTGTTGATGACATGGTCGACAGAGGTGGAGCACACAGGTGGTGGAATGGTGTCGGTGCAGGAGTCATGTCTGTGAAACTCAACGAGGAAATATAAAGTGCTAGCGCTGCTGACGGAGTGGGCGGATTCGATCTGAGTCAGTGACAGCAGGAGATGGACGCAGCTATGCAAGAGGATGTGTGTGCAGAGCTCTGGTCTAGACAATCAAGTCTATGCTGTGATTCATGCCTCGTATGTGGGCTATCGGAGGCTGAAGGTGGGTTTTAAGCAGAGGAGAAAGCAGGTGATGTACACCTGAGAGGGTGCTCTACTCCTACAGGACGACAAACAGCCTTCACAGCCTTCACAGCCTTACCATTTTTCACAGACGAGAAGAAACATACTCTCCAAGTCCATCATGCCCCGGAACCGAGCCTTTTCTGAGCCTGAGTACTCGGCTGAGTATTCAGTGGACTGTTCTGTGACGCTGCCCTCCGACCCTGGGCAAGCCGTTGGCCGGACGCATGAGGTCACAGTTCGGAGCTCGGGATGCTGCCTCTGTCTGCCGCGTTTCATGCGTCTCACCTTTGCGCCCCAGTCTCTAGAGAACCTGTACCAAACCTACTTCAGACGGCAGAGACATGAAACCCTTCTGGTGCTGGTCGTGTTCGCCGCCCTCTTTGACAGCTACATCATCATCATGTGTGCGGTCGTCTACACCAGCGACAAGCTGGCGTCTGTTCTGGTGGCCTCTGTGGGCCTGGTTGCAGATATTATCCTGTACCTGCTCTGCCGCTTCGGCCTGCTACCAGACCGCATCTATAGGCGGGTGGTACCCTATGCCCTGTGGGTGCTCATAGCGGCTCAGATATTCTGCTACCTGGGTCTGAATTATGCTCGTTTCCATCAGGCCAGTGACACAGTGGGGTGGCAGGCCTTCTTTAGCTTCTCCTTTTTTCTGAGTCTGCCCCTGAGGTTGACCCCCATTGTACTCATCACTACAGTGTCCTGTGGAGTCCACACTTTGGTTCTGGGGGTTACCATTGCCCAACAACAACAAGAAGACATCCAGGGGGAGGAGCTTGGCAGACAGGTAAGAATCTGAAGGAATGGATCTGCGTTGGAGGGTAAGATGCATGATGGACACAGCTGTTGGTTCCAGAGATTTGTTTCCAACACACCCCCAATCAGACTTAATCCTATAGATTTCCTATAGGCCAATATCTAATTTTGGAACTTTTGTTTATAGTCATACATAGTCTTTATTCTGACTATTATTCTTTCTGACCAGACTTTATCCTGACATTCTGTTATGAAATAATAATAACAACAACAATTATAATGATGATGATAGGAATCTACAATATCTACTTCTAGAAGGTATGGGACCTTTTTCTAAAAATAATTTTCTCCAAAACAAAGTGGGCCTGATCAGACTGAGGTCTGAGTTTCTGAATTACTGAAGGTACATATGAACATCCCAAGTGAAAATATGACAGTGATGATTGTCTCTAATGCTGTAGTTTATGTAAAACAGATATGTTCAGTATTTATTTCTGTTGTGCTCAGACATAACTGTTGATAACCAAGCAGAGCTTCATTTTCACTTTCTACCCCTCCGTAGTAAGACCATGTGTACAGAAGTAAATGAAGCTTTCTTTCTTCTAAAGAATAAATTTCCCCTACAGCTAATATTTACTAATGCACGTTTAGTGCTACTCAGTAGTTGCAATCACTATTTACATGTGATACATATGTTTTTATTTCCATTTCCTATGGCATTTTCTCTTCTCCTGCTGTTATTCTTTCTCCATTCCTCTACACACCCCCCGACCTCTCCTCTCCTTTACGCTCGCTCTCACTGCCTTTGCTTCGTGTAGATACGCGTAGCTTCATCAGGGAAAAATCTTGTTTTTTTTTTATTTGATTATAAAACTGCATCATAACAAGGTATGGATTGACTGAAACAATTCCAGTTTCAGAACTCCAGCAAAGTCAATTATCTGAATGAATGTGTGAAAATTCAGCTCACATATGTAACATTTGGAAATGTTGGGAAGTTTCCATGAAAGCTGCCATTAACCCCTGACTGTTGCTATTGTCTTGCGTCTCAGCTGCTGGCCAACGTTGTGATCTACATGTGTGTGATCACTGTGGGCATCATGTCGTACTACATGGCGGACAGGAAGCACAGGAAGGCGTTCCTCGAGGCAAGACAGTCTCTGGAGGTGAAACTAAACCTGGAGGAGCAGAGTCAACAACAGGTCAGAGGTCAAACCTTAATTTGTTTGTGTGAGAGATAAATCCAGGGTTAGAATTTAAATCAGTGCTAAAACCTCATGTCAGGAGCAGGCGAGTCCACCACTGAGTTAAGGATTCAATTTCAGTTCTATTTCACAGAGAACTAAAGCTGAAAACTGTTTATCTTGTTCAAATGATTACTGTTTGCATTGTGAATTCGTCAAAACTGCCTCATTAATGAACCCAATAGTTCAAACATGTGAGAACATGCTGGTCAGTGATTTGCATAATGTACCCTGGTCCACCAGTTGCAGGGTAAACAGATGAATGTCTCTCCTGCTCATTCTTAAGGCCTGCACCTTCAATGGAGCCATGACAGCCACATTTGTGTCTGTCATGTGACTGCATCTTGACACATGAGACTAATGTGGGTCACAGTTTCCCACACTGGAGAAAATACTGATCTCAGATGTTTGCTCAAAATTAATTTAATTTGGAAAACCGATCATTTTAAAACCAGGCCTATACTTTAGTGTCCAGGTCAGTTAACCTGATAAATAGTAAACCACAGAGGGACTGATAAATGTTTCAACCCATCAGCCTATATATTATGCCCGCTGGTTAATGAGGGATGGAGCCATTTTTAGGTTGCAATCATGGAGACAGTAAACTTGAGGCTTTATTTGTTATGTGCTGGGAAGCATTCAGAAGCCCAACTTCTTTCTCCATCCTCATGTTTGACTTCAAATTCAGTCCAAGCAGTTTTGCTCTACTCATGACACACACAGAGCATTACTCTATATATTCGTATTTTCTCAAATGTGGAAATGTATCTTTGAGGTTTATAGTTATCAGTTTTTGCCGTATTTTCTCAAAAATTAACTGTGTTAGTAATGGAGTTACAGCATTATAAAAGTAACTAGTTACGAGGGAAATTAACTATTGCAATCCATTTTTTAATGTACCCATAAAATGTGTTTTTTTTTCCTTTATAGAACTTTAAATTAAAAAATTTATTCAATTATTTATCGTAAAAATTGAATATTATATATTTTTAAATAAATGAAATGGACACCTGATACAATAAAATTAAACAGAAAAGATTATAATACCTCTACTTCCAGTTTTTAAATGCTGCCTTTGAATTATTTTGAATCACCATTTTTGTATGTGTCCTTGTTGTTCTTGTGCATGTGTGTTTGTGTGTTTGTTTGTGGTTCATATGTGAGTTCAGTTACAGTAACGCACCCCATGGAATTGTTGGGAAGAGTAACAGTGTTGTAACAATAGAAACAGAAACTAGTTAGATCACCCATTTCTAAAAAAAAACGCTGTTAGTAATGTATATTTTAGTGTTGTTATTCCCAAAATTAATAATAAATTATTTCATTAGTTAATATCAGTTTGACTGTTAAAGTTATAATCTGTAACTTCTCTTCATCAAAATGTCTAACGTCAACTGGACCTTTGTTCTATTTGTTTACCTCTTTTTCTATATGTTGTTGAATAAAGTTTTACATGTTTAGCACGGTTCTACATGTTGTTGCATTTTGCCCTATATGTCCTTAGGTTATATTCTATATGTTGAGTGGTGTTTTACATGTTGACTTGTGTTCTAGATAGTAAGATTCAATGACCAACTCCCTCACAAATATCCCCCAAACCAACTTACTATCATTGATTTTTTTTTTTTTTTTTTTTTTTTTTTTTTGGGGCGGGGGGCGTCCTGTATTGACTTGTTTTTCTGGCTAGGTCAGTGACAGAAAAATAAGCATGAGATTAAACAGGCAAAGCAGCAGACATTCTGACTGATCATGAATTGAAATAATGTGGTATTTTTCCTAACCCCTTAACTATCTACTGAGACACAGGAGTTGTGCCCAACTAATTGCAAGACAGCAAGTGGTCCTCTTCCTGTGACATCATACTTAACACTCAAGTTGAAGACTGTCCAGCTGTCATTTACTGCACCACAAATGTCAGTCATTGTAATGTCCACTAGGCCAGAGGTTTCAGATGACTCTCTTGTAGTTTAACCGATCTTAAACCTCCTGTCAGTGATTTTGTCTGTTGTCAGTGTTCGATAGTTAACAGGCAGCTGATAAGCTGTGACATTTACCTCAGTCCCAGAGCGGGCTAACAGTTAACTTTATCCAGGTTTCCTCTCAAATGCCAGCTGATGATTTTTGACATTTATCACAATACGATATTAGTAGACAGCAGACTAACACTGTGGAAGGGAATATAAATCATAGGTAAGAATTCACATGAGTTGAATTACTCTTGAAAACAACATGAAGCCCTTCAGAGTACACTTCTCAGTACACTGCGTGCACAATTATTAGGCAAGTTGTATTTTTGAGGATTCATTTTGTTATTGTACAACAGCAGTGCTCTTGGTCAATCCAAAATGTTAACAAACCCTCAAACCTGAACATTTAAGTAGTAAAAGTGAAGTTTTGGCTTTCTTAAGAGAATATCTATACGTACACCATTATTAGGCAACTATTAGTGTGCAGAATTATTATGCAACTGAATGAAAAACAAAGATTTTCCCATCTCACTTGTTTATTTTCACCTGTTAAAGTGAGAATAATAAACAAACTCAAAATTTACAAATAAACATTTCTGAAATTAAAAAAAAAAACAAACCTCAGTGACCAATATATCCACCCTTCTTTTCGATAACAGTCACAAGCCTTCCATTCATGGAGTCAGTCAGTTTCTTGATCTGGTCAGAATCAACTTTTTGTGCAGCCGCAACCACAGCCTCCCAGACACTGTTCAGAGAGGTGTACTGTTTACCTTTACTGTAAATTTCCGGCTTAAGAAGGGCCCAAAAGTTCTCAATAGGGTTTAAGTCAGGTGAAGAAGGGGGCCATGTCATTAGTTTTTCATCTTTAAGGCCTTTACTGGCCAGCCACGCAGTGGAGTACTTTGATGCATGTGATGGAGCGTTGTCTTGCATAAAAATCAAAGTCTTCTTGAAAGATACAGACTTTTTCCTGTACCACTGCTTGAAGAAAGTGTCTTCTAAAAATTGCCAGTAGGTCTGAGAGTTGATTTTGAGTCCATTTTCAATCCGAAAAGGTCCAACTAGCTCATCTTTAATAATACCTGTCCACCTCCACCTTGCTGGCGTCTGACTCGAAGTGGAGCTCTGTGTCCGTTACTGATCCAACCATGGGCCCATCCATCTGGTCCGTCAAGAGTCACTCTCATCTCATCAGTCCACAAAACCTTTGAAAAATCTGTCTTCAGATATTTCTTGGCCCATTCTTGACATTTCAACTTATGTGTCTTGTTCAGAGGTGGTCGGGTTTCAGGCTTTCTTACCATGGCCATGTCTCTGAGAACTGAACACCTCGTACTTCTTGACACTCCAGGTAGGTTGCAGTCGTGGAATATGGCAGCACTGGAGGATAATGGGTTCCTGGTAGCTTCATGTTTGGTTCTTCTCAAATCTTTGGCGGTTAATTTGCATCTTTTCTTCTCGACACGTTTCTTGCGACCCTGTTGACCATTTGCAACAAAACATTTGATGGTTTTGTGATCACACCCCAATATCTTAGATATTTCAAGAGTACTGCATCCCTCTGAAAGACTTTTTACAATTTTTGACTTTTCAGAGTCAGTTAAATCTCTTTTTTGGCCCATTTTTTCTGAGGAGAAGAATCTGCCTAATAGTTATGCACACCTTGATATAGGGTGTTGATCTCCTTAGGCCACACCCTCCCTAGTTACACAAATACACATCACCTGATATGCATTAAATCCAATAAGCATTCAAGTTTATACAGCTTGGAGTTGGAAATTATGGATAAAATGATGATATGGTCAAAATAATCACTTGCCTAGTAATTGTGCACACAGTGTAGACTCTGTGGTTACTCTGCCAGTTTCAAAAACACCATATGAAAGATATTTTAATGAATTTACAAGCAGAACAAGTGAGTTTACTTTCGGAAAACCACACTTTAAGAGAGGTTGCTCTAAGCTCATGTGTAAGTGTTCTGTTTGATAGAAAATCAATTTGAAGTCAACATTTCGGTTCTTTTTACACCTTGATAATTTTCAGCTCTGCATCTGAAGCAGATGCAGGGAATAAGAGATTAGCGTCTGAATGCCTGGATGTTCAGTTCATAGACAAAAAACTAAATGTTAGACACTTCACTCTAGCCATGCACAGACCTCCTGTGTCCATAAGGAGTATTGGTGAGTCTGACCTTTAAGTGGCTTTAAGCAGCTATTGTGGAGAATTCATTTCTAGGTCAAAACCTGAACCTCTGACACTGAATCAAACTAGGAGAAGCTGACAGCAACAACCCTCATGATCCCACACTGCTTCATGCCTTTTATTCTCAGAACTCTGAAAACCAAGATCTGACTTGACTTGACCTGACTCTGAATCTGGGGGGGAATTTAGAATCCCAGTGAAGTCAACCACAGGAAATTTTTTAATAGGGATATCTTATTGCTCATCACTGTGACAAAAGGAAAAGTCACCATTGAGCTAGCACAAAGATCGTCTTGAGCCACTGTGGTGCTTCTATTTTCCAGTGGTCTATATCTGTGCTGATGGGGCCAGTTCTGAAGTACAACTTGGTTCCCAAAGCAGGTTTGGACAGTACATGTGTCAAAAACTAAAGACATGATAATCAGCTTTAGAAAGGCGCTGATATTGTGCTCATGAACAGCCATAAAACCTTCTGTGTTATGCATTACAACAAATGAATTTCTCTTTTGAACCTCATATTTCTTTCACAGCCAAAACATTTTTGCATTATTACTTGGTATGGCAATTTGACTCTCCAAGTTTCCACACTTCACAACAGGCAGGCAATCAATAAGTTTTCTTCCCTTCTGGAGTGCCAAGACCACCCAATTTGAACAAAGTTTGAATTGTTGACCTCAGGCACCTGTTATTAGGACCATGAGATACAAGCTTTCCTTTCTCTAAGCTGCTCTTCAGTTGTTAAATGGGAAATAGAATTGTATTGTAGTTTGCAAAGTGCTTTTACACCAATTTGACCTTTTGCTATCTGACTTTTCCACTCTGATCTTATGGTATACTGTCTATTGATGTCCATGAGTGTTAGTTGCTACATGTGTCCTTGTATGTGTTTTTTTTTTTTGATTTTGCTTTTTGTTAAGGGCAGGCTGGAAAACTGTTTCCCTCTAACATCTAAGCTGCTGACATCGGATTGTTGAATAATGGATTAAGGATGGATGGATGGATTGATGGATAATACATGATTGGATGATAGATGGATGGGTAATGGATGAATGCATGGATAGATAGATAGATGGATGGATGGATGATGAGAATGGATAATGAGAATGGATAAAAGCATGGATTATGGATGGATGGTGAATTAATAATTGGATGAAAGTTTGATGAATCAATGGTCCATAGATGCATTGATTAGTGAATGATCACTGACAATTTACAGTGGTATGACATGACAATATATGATGTGACAATATTGTAAAAATGTTTTGTTTTGTAAAAGAAAAGTGTGATTTTAGCACTAAGGTAAATAGGGGCAGCTAAACCTTGAAAATGATATATTTCCATGGTAACTTCAGTCAGACTTATTTATTTTCATATCCTGAAGATTATCCTGCTTCAGTGAAGTGAGCCTGGTTTTAAACATTGAAGTGCAGATGTTTTCTGTGGCCTGTGGGTTTTCTCTATCCATATGTATGGAACACATAGATTATATCACAGACAGTGAGCAGGCACCAAAAGACCAGAGGAAGACATAACAAGAGACAGAGACAAACAGAAGTGTTTGGAGAGAAAGAGAACTGCTAAAACCAAAAGTGTGATAGATCTGAGAATATTAATTGAGATGTATGGGCTGCTGGGAGACATGAGCTGCCAACCAATCAAGGAGCATCCAGTGGCTGCTGGATACCATGACAACTGGCCTCCTGAGAGAGTGTCAGCTGTAATCGCAGAGCTGACCCACTCAACCATTTGCTACTTCTCTGTCAGGTTTTTGATAAGAATACTGAAAGCTGCCATGCTTCCCTCTGCTCCAGCCAATGTGTCTTTGTGTCTGTGTCTGTGTATGTGTGTTAGTCCCTACACTCAAGGCCAGAGGAACCCAGAAGCGCCTGTTGCTGTTGGGAGGAGGGGGGCTGAGATATTAGTAGACCTGGTGGTGGCTGGGGTCCTTCCATCATGTTCTGGGTCTGCCCTTTGTTCTCCTCTCTGGTTGATTTTTCTGAATACACAGAGGCATGCAGGAGGCAACTTAACCACAGTTGAACCAGCTCACCTGTTTCTCACTGCACTCTTGGAGTGACCAGAAATAATCTGCAGCTTGACTGCTGGATCCTCTGAACATCTCTGAGCTTACCTTGAGCATGTGTCATCCCCTCTGTGTCCTTAACTTTCCTGTCTTTTTTACTGTGACCCCCAGTCCCACAAAGAAATAAACACAATAAAACACTTTATAAGAATTATTAAGAACACTTGCTGAATCATGCAATTATCCATCAGGCAATTATGAGGCTGTAGGAGAACCAGATGTGGAGCTTCAGTTAATATTCCCATCAAACATAGGAATCTCAGAGACTTTGGCAGTGACATGACTGTTGCCTGTCTGAGTTTCTAAAGCTGCAGACACTCTAGATTTTCCCTTGCAACACTCTTGAGAGTATTGCAAGAATGAAGCCAACAACAGGCTGATCCACTGAGGAGCAGCTCACTTGTAAGGAATATTTTTTAAAGGAAATAAGGAGGATGTGATGAAAACACTGTTGTATTATTATTATTGGGTCAGGTACTACTTGTAGAAAGAAAGTGTGCAAGTGTATTCTACAAAATGTTGAACTACTCCTTTAAGGTCTCTCAGTAGGTCACCAGTGTAGAAATCTGTGATAGCCACAAAATTTAACTCAAAAATTATCTTCATCTTATGTGCGACACTGATCAAATCAAATAAAATCAAATTAGATCACTTACCTCATAAAAGTCTGCTCCCTGTGTGTGTCCGTCCTCTTCAGGAGCGTCTGCTGCTCTCCATTCTCCCCAAGCACATTGCTGATGAGATGCTACAGGATATGAAGAAGGAGCCCAGTCAGAAAGAGATGCAGCAGTTCAACACCATGTACATGTACAGACATGAAAATGTCAGGTAACATGCTCCCTCCCTTCCCTCCCACCATAGGCTCTGAGCCTCTTTTTTATTGGAGTGTTTTCTAAATGATCTATGAAATCAGAGCTCGGACATCATCTCCACATCCTGATGCCTCCATTGTTGCTTGTGGCTTCACCACTAAACAGGTGATGTACTGTATCTGAAACTGTGACCTGCTCACGCATTCAGTAACAGTATGACATTTAGAAATGTTGAAGATGCAAATGGAGGCTGCTGTTTATGTGTACTGATTTGCTTTTGTATTTTTGTCAGTATTCTGTTTGCAGACATTGTGGGGTTTACCCAGCTGTCATCATCTTGCAGCGCTCAGGAGCTGGTCAAGCTGCTCAATGAGCTGTTTGCTCGCTTTGACAAACTGGCTGCAGTAAGTCTTTCTGCAACACCACTACTAGTGCCTCGTGACTATGACATGGTCCATCTATGTAAATTAAACACTTATGAGTATGATACTTCTCTTTCTCAATGATTTTTGAAATTTTAAATTATGTGGCAGAGTAGCATTTACATAAAAATCGAAGGATTTAGACCATTGAGAAAAGCTTATGTCTCAGTCTTTTGGTGGGTTTGTTCCAGTTCACATTAATGACTACAAAACTTCTCATCAGCACCTGTTGATGAAATCCACACATGTTTGTTTTTTATTTTGACAAAGCAGTGCTGATTGAATTCATTGTATATATGAGGACTGGAACATTAACCCTGAATGAACTATTCCATTTGGACCTCCTGGATCAAATTGCATGGAAGAGCAAACCGCAACCTTACACCTCAAACTTCTCACAGCTACAGTTTGTTTGACAGACAACACACAGCAACCTGCCTGACAATCATCATAAATTCCAGTGCCGGTTAGATCCAACCCTCACTCCCCTTCAGATCCAACTTTTCCTCCATATATGGGTTCTTCTGGTTTGACAATGGCCAAATTACAGCCAGAGGATTCAGAACGGCAGTTCACAAACCAATAGGTGACATCATGATCTGTTGACAGTAGAGTTAAAAAAGAGAAGGCACTTGTGCTTATGTTTGGTCATCAAACAGTAAAAATTTTTAGCAAATGTATTTCTCCAGAAAAAGCCCAGTCTGGTGTTACAGTCCCATTTTGGTGTTTAAATCAGTTCTAGTGCAATCTTAAGGTCCCGGTATGGTGTTTAGGTCCAGTTTGGTTTCTCCTTGTGTCTCTAACTTATCCTTCTCTCCCTGTCACCTGTCAGAAATATCACCAGCTGAGAATCAAGATTCTAGGAGACTGCTACTACTGCATCTGTGGCTTGCCGGACTACAGGGAGGATCATGCTGCCTGCTCCATCATGATGGGCCTGGCCATGGTGGGGGCCATCTCGTGAGTGCTGAGATGAGGATGTGGTCTACAGTTTGTCTGTGCCAAATCCAAAGAGGAATTGATCTCTGCTGGACACTTTTTACCTCGACTATGAAATAAAGGGTCAGAGGTCATGGAACTCACAATGTGATTCAATAGTAGGATGAGACAAGGTGGTGTATTTTTGTTTATTGGAGAGGTGAGAACTTATTTGCAAGAACAGTTTAAACCAGCACCTACCTTTGGTTCATGCTGTTTTTATTATTGTTATTGTTTATTATTTTATTTAGTTTGTTTATTGTGTATCCTTGTGAATCACCACAGGTATGTTCGTGAGAAAACTCAAACTGATGTGGACATGCGGGTGGGGGTGCACAGTGGGACCGTGCTTGGAGGAGTGCTAGGTCAGAAACGCTGGCAGTATGATGTCTGGTCGACAGACGTCACTGTTGCCAATAAGATGGAGGCTGGAGGGATCCCAGGGTAAGACCAGACCTAAACTTCATTCCCCTGCTGGTGGAGCATATATTTAAACAATGTTTGTGCTGCTCTGTAGTGGTTTTACATTTATCAGCTCTCCCGTCTTTTACCCTGAGTCTTTTACTACTATTAATCATTTTGATCATCTGAATGAAAATCTGAGGGGATAACTTTTGATAACTTTCTTAATCACAAAGGGGAAAAATCTAATCAAATCAAATTTATTTGTGTATCATCGTAACAGAGTTACATCAAGGCATATATTCTGCTGGTCTAGACCAAACTTTTTATGGAGTTGTTAAAGAGACCCAACATATCCCTCCCAGAGCAAGCACTTGGCGACAGTGGCAAGGAAAAACTTATTTTAAGAGGCAGAAACCTTGGACAGAATCAAGGTTGCCCAAAGGCTCTGGCAGATGACCGCTATCCCTGGCGACATGACCAGGTGCTTAAGGCAGTTGCTGAGAGTTTATCGTCAGCCATTAACATCATCAAACAGCACCACGCACCAAAGCATTCACCTTTATCAAAGCTGGATTAACACCCACAGACTCAGGCAAAACCAACAACAAGCCTCTTCCACACAGCCTCTGCTTGGCAGCTGCAGGCTGATCTGGGAAAACTGCTGCCATGCCCACAGCACATTGTGACAACTTGACTCTGTCCAGACATGATCAGCACCTATGAGGCACCTATGTTCTTCAGATCTGAGTGTGAGTTTGAGTGGTTGTTTGTTTCTGTCTGTCTATGTGTATTGGCCCTGCAATTGACTGGTGACCTGTCCAGGTATTGGGATTGGCTCTAGCACCCTGCGACCCGGAAATGGATAAAGCAGTTGAAGATGAATGAATGAATGAATTTAAATACAATTACAATTAAATTACAGCCACATTAGCTCCACAAACAAGACACATTTGGTACACAACTGAAAACATCCACAGATGCCTGATTGGTGTGTTGTCAGGGAAGCTGAATTTAGGGTTCTTGCAGGTAGACTATTATTTGGCACGGCAGCTGTTGCGCTGCATTATGGGATTTGTAGTATGAGTGTTACGGGCGCCTCATATAGCCGGGCCATTAAAAATTCGACAATTGAAACGATCTTGCAGGCCGGATATGATTGTATCCTGTGCTGTATGTGGCCCGCAGGCCTTGATTTGACACATATACTGTGGAGGATTTGCAGGACATTCTTTCTGCAAGGTCCTCACTCGGTTGGGCGTCACAGGAGCAGCCAAAAAGAGGGCTATACAATCTGCCAGTGAGGCCGCAGAAAAGCCACTAGGTGGCTTTGGTTAAAGAGGGCTGATCCATTGGTAGCTGCTGGGTCGCAAGTTGGGGCCTGATCAACCCTGGCTGGGTCGCCTGGGCAATGTTGTATGTTCTGAGACCCAAAACACGCCAGGTCACAACACTGATGATGTGTCCCAGTGCATCCTGGAGATGTTTCTTGAATACTAACAGAGCAAAATCATAACAGAGTTACATCAAGGCACTTTACATATTGAGCTGGTCTAGACCATACTTTTTATGGAGGTGCTAAAGAGACCCAACATATCCCTCCAAAGCATTTGGCGGTAGTAGCAAAGAAAAATTTCTTTTAAGAAACCTTGGGCAGAACCAGGCTCAGGGAGGGAAGCTATTTGTGTTGAGAGAGAGGGATAGAGAGAAAGAAGGGGAAGGAGACAGAGAGAGAAGCAGAGCCAGTGAGAGTGATATAGTGAAACACGTTGTGAAGCAGAGGAAAGGGGGTATAGAAGATGGAGAGGGAACAAGGGGAAGAGAAGATGCCATAAAAAATGCAAGCAAAACATTCAGATGTAAATAGTGACTGAAGCCTGGTTCCACCAAATGTGCACTAGTGAATATTAGCAGTAGGGGAAATAGGGGTTTTAGCAGAAAAAGTAACCATGGGAAATGAGTAGTAGTGTGTAATGATAACTAATGGTAACTACTGCAGCAGCAGGTAATGAGCAAGGATGTGGAGCAGAGATGATTCAACACCTGTAGAATGGGGACAGGAAGAACAAAAGACAAGCAAAGTTAGTGACATGTAATGTTGAAATATACATGCATGGGGGAGAGGGAGTGAGAGGGACAGAGAGATGGAGACAGATAAATGCAGAGAGAGGTGCTCATTGCAACCCCCAGCAGTCTAGGCCTACAGCAGCATAACTACAGAAACAGTAATTAAACTTAAACTTTTTAGCCGTAGGCTTTGGCATAAAGGAAGCCTTTAAGCCTGATTTTGAAAGCTGCGACAGAGTCAGCCCCCCCAGTACCAATACTGGGAGTTGGTTTTATAGAAGAGGAATCTGATAAGGTTTACTCCAGGTTTACTCTTGGAGACTCTAGGAATCACAAGTAAACCTACAAAAGTGGTTCTCAATTGTTTTCTGTTACGCCCCTACGAAGCAGTAAAAATCCCCCCCAATATAAGTATTGTAGTATGATATTACTATACTAGTAATACTACAGTATTGTTGTTGTCTATAAAATTGTTACAAGTACACCTCTGCACAACATTGTATGCTTATTGAAATGAAAAAAAAAACTAAAAAAGAAAAAAAGAAAAAAAAAAGAAATACAGATCGACTTACAAAAAGATTAACTTTATTAACCCTGTTTTTCAGTCTGAGTGCATTTTCAGAAAAGATTAAAAGTGCATCAATTTGTATTAACTTCAACAAAGTTAAATCCTTGTAAACCTTAAACACTTTTCAGTCAACAAGATGAATAGGACTGCTGCATCAATCTACAGGAAATAATACAAACACAAATTTAAATCACCAACTGCTTGAACAATCTGCTACTGCAAAATAAACTTAAAGTTAATAAATAATAAATACATGAAACACTTTAATCTTTTTTCTTTCTTTCTTTCCCCTTTTGGCTTATTTCCCTGTTCGGGTTCGTCTCAGCACGTCTGCTCCGTCACTTGCATGATTGATTTAGCTGCAGTTTTTGTGCTGGATGCAAATAACAACACTTTAACCTACAAAAATAAAATGAATAAAATAAATTGTGCTGATTTTTTTTTTATCAAAATGGTGAAATCTTTCACAGGAATACTGGCAACACTCAAGCGACTTATCAGCGTGATTGGGGTGTAATGTCTGTAAATGTTGCCTTAATTTATTTGACTTAATGCTGTCCGCTGCCAGAGTTTTTAGACACAATACACACATCGGTCTTTCTTCATCTCCCACTGTTTAATGGCACGCCACATGAAAGCGCCACTGCCACCTACTGCAGCAGATGTGCAATTACACTTTGTTTTTGTGCAGCAATAAAAAAGTTAAGTCCCAGGGTCACACACACACACCACCCTGGCTTGGGGGGCGCACCTCACTATTTGAGAAACACTGGCCTCCATCCAGAGAGCAAAGTGACCTATTGGGACAGTAAGGAACTATGAACTCTCTGAGATATGATGGAGCTTGGACACTAAGAGCTTTGTATGTAAGGAGAAGGATTTAGAATTCTATTTTGAATTTTGGGAGCCAATGAAGAGAAGCTAGCATAGGAGAAATGTGATCTCTTTTTCTAGTTCCTGTTAATATCCATGCAGCAGCGTCGTGAATCAACTGAAGGCTTTTCTGAGAATTGTTGGGACATCCTGATAGTTATGAATTACAATAGTGTAGTCCAGAGGTAGCAAAGGCATGGGCTAGTTTTTCTGCATATCTCTTGAGACAGGATGTTTCTGATCTTTGCAATATTGTGTACATTAAAGAAGGCTGTCCTAGAGACTTGTTTTATATGAAGGACAAAGGACATGTCCTGATCAAAAATTACTCCAACATTTCTAACACTGAAACTGGAGGCGGTTGAATGAATGTCATTCGTAACTTTTACCATTGCTGTTTCTATACTATAATGTACTCTAAAACCTGACTGAAACTTGGGGGACAGACACATTTTCTACAGCCATAGTTTCTATTTTATTCTGGGTAGGCAATCGCTCTGACAGAAAAGAGTGTTAAACTGCACCTCTGCCTCCTGGTCTGGACTCAGGAATGTCACTCTTTTAACTTTCTAGTAAATTCAGTCAGATTCCTAGGTATGAGAGCTGCACCATCCATGGTGGGATGGACGCCATCTCTTGTAATCAGACAGGATCTCCCCCAGAAAGTCTTCCAGTTATCTATGTAGGAGTGATGTGCGATTCCTGAACTAATCATTCAAAACTCTAAAGTCATCTTATGGACTCATGAATCATGACTCCTCTAGTCCTCTCACGAGAAGAGTCAAACTCGTCGACCTTGTGAATCCTAACTCCACTTGCGATGACCTGTTCGAAGTCAAACTCATGATACATGACTCATCTTGCGGGAACCAGTTCAAAGTCAAACTCATGATTCATTAATCCTCTTACATTAACTTGTTCAGAGTCAAACTCGTCATTCATGACTCATTCGGGGGTAACCCGTTCAAAGTCAAACTCTTGAGTTCTGTCTCTCTCACTTCCAGTTCAACAGTAGTGCATTCACACACTCAGTCCAAGGAGAGCCCTTCCCCTACCTGAGTTCAAAGTCTGCTGCGCTACTCTGGTAGAAAGAAATTATTTACTATATCAATCAGTCAATCAATTGATTGATTATTGATTATTCATATAGCGCTTTTCGAACAAATAATGATGTCTGCAACCCGTTATTAATTGATATAAAAAAAAAATTTGCCACGTGGATAAAATTCATAATTATTACAGATGAGAAAAAACATTATTTAAAAAGACATGTTTAAATTTTATGTTGGGAAGAAAGGGACAGTAAAAGCTTAATGTACTGGATGAATTCAGTGGAGACTGGGACTGGGTGGAGCTTGTGAGCGCACTGACTCAGTGACTCAAATGACTGATTCATTCTGGGAAACTCAATTCCTTTGTGAATCGAGTTTACCATCACTTGTCCTGACTGATTGGGAACTGCTGGGAACGAAGAAACTCTCCAAATTGCTTATGGAGCTGATCTCAGTTGGCCGGCACTGAATACAGGGGACTTGCTAGCTACACTAGCATAAGTTGGACTAGCTAAGGTGTGCAGCCGTACCTTCAAGTCATCAAAGCTCCCCTCCATATCTGTAAATAAACCTCATTTATGACATGTACCATTATCATGAAAGGATGTAGAGGAGTAACAAAATATGAAGCACATGGAACAGGAGGACGTGAAAGCAGCAGAGGGAGTACAGTAGAGAATGGAGAGAGAGAAGGAGAGCGAGAGCCCATTGCTAATCACTAAGCTAAATAAGCAGAGCTAAAGAATCCCCCGAATGATTTAGGGATTAGGGGGAAAAAATGCTTAACTAACTGTGAGCTGAGTGAAATGTAACTGTCAATGAATTTAAGTGAGTGGACTCTATCACCTGCATGTGAACAGAAGCTGCCTGGCCATGTCGTTTTCTGTTATTAATGAAGCAGCTGAACTTTTATTTTATGGGTTACTACACCTGTAATCACCCAGCCAGAGGTTGTATTGATGTTATCACTTGCCAGCTTTTTGCTTTAAATGCCATCCATCCATCCATTTTGGGTTGGCCAAGGGTCTTTCCTTTAGATGTGATCAGAACACCTTCAAAGCTAGGCACATGGAGGAAATCCACCTCAACTGGCTATTTTCAAGCTACAGGAGCAGCAACCTACAGTGCACTGCACAAACAAAAACGCACCCTTAATTACCCTAAATATTATATAACATTATATAATTTAATATAAGCGGCATGGTGGGATGGTGGTTAGCGCCTTTGCCTCAAAGCAATAAGGTTCTGTGTTTGATGTGCTTAGATACTTTTTGTGTGGAGTTTGCATGTTCTGTCTGTGCCTGCATGCGTTCCCTCCGAGTACTCCTCCAGCTCCCTTCAACAGTTCAAAGACAGGCTTGTTTAGATTAACTGATGATTCTAAATTGCAAGTAGACATGAATTTGAGTGTGAGTGGTTTATGTCTATATATGTGCCTGGTTGCCAGAGTGTACCCCGCTGTTGCCCAAGATGTCAGCTGGGAATAGCACCCCATGAAACCCTAATGGACAAGCAGTAGAGATGATGACATTTAATAATACACAACAATATTTTTTTCCTAAATGAGCACCATCACAATTCATAGAAAGTTGAAAAAAAGTCAAATTTATTAAGCATATATTCCATAACAGCAGAGAAAGATATGTCATTGATATCTGTAAAATAAGTACAAAAGGTAACGTTGCAAAGATAAGCACACCTTGAGGTATTTTATTCAAGTATTTAGCATTCTAGAACTTAATATATCCTCCCTTATTTTTAAGTACTGCACTGACCTTTTTTGGCGTTGAGAGTATAGGTTTGTGACATATTGTCATGTCTGTCCTGTTCTACTCCTGGAGGATAATCTTCTTGAGTGCACTGGTGTTTGATGGGGAGTGCTGGTCAATGTGATTCTTCACCACAGGTGTTCAATAAGGTTGAGGTCTGGTGACATAGATGGCCACTGCAATACCTTCACCTTGTTTCACTTTTAACAGTGGAGTGGAGGCCTAGGAAGGATGTTTTGTTATTGTCATGAGTCATGTTATAAAAAATGCCTGACAACCCAGATGGTGGCATCTTCTCTTTCAAGATTTTGCAAATGCAAGAATTCCAATTATGACAACTCGAAAGCAATAAACTCCCTCTGGTCGACTCTCTCGCCACCCTGCCAGCAACTCCAGCTGGGCTGTCGATCGCCATGCATTAGTCATCCTAGCTAGGTCGGCTAATGCTTCTGCCAAACTCCACAAAACCACTGTCAGTTTCTGTCTGCTTAACATCTGCTCACTCATGAGCAAAGGACATCTTTTTCTCATCCCTTATCCCTTCGCCTTGGCCATTTTTTCCACAAATTCAATATTCACTTCCACTGCTTTGCAGATGACACCCAGCTCCACCTTTCTTGGAAACCGGACTTCACTCTCCCTCCCTCCTCCCTCACTTCGTGCTTATCTGAAATAAAATCCTGGCTCACATAAATCTTCCTCAAATTAAACAGTGACAAAACTGAAATCCTCCTCATTGGCACTATGGTAACAGCATCTCCCTCACAATTGGCAACGCCTCCAGCATTGATTACTGCAGCTCTTTTCTCTTCAGCCTTTACTCATAAGCTCCAACTAGTTCAGAACTCTGCTGCCCGTGTCATCACAAAAATCCTTCATATCACACTAGGGCTGCACAATTAATCAAATTTTAATCATGGTCACGATTTTGGCTTCCCACGATCAAATTCGCATGATCGAGCGATATTTCAAATGCGTCACTCTGTTCATAAAACCCTCCGTATCATAGGTTGTTTTTTTTTCCCAAAGCCAATCTAGCACTCCTCAGAGTGATAGAGAAAACGCTCTCTCTTTAAGCCTCTGGTGCTCCGTAAACCACTGTCTGATCATGTGCCTCCATGAGCCAATCAGAGTTGTTCCCTGCACCACTGCGCAGCTTAGTTTCTAGATGTATTACTAGTCGACAGTCACTGAGGACAGAGTAGCAGCGAACGTGGGGAAAGCTCCACAGTAGATAGCAGTCACCGGTCAGAAGGCGATAAACTATCTTAACCAAAAAAAAAAAAAAATCTATAAAGTAGCAGAGGGCAAGGCCGAAGGGCTTGTCCCGAGAATCGGATCGTCATCCATGGTGAGGAAGCATTTTGGGTTCAAGGCAAGTGACACAAATCAAGAACAGGTCATTTGCAGTTTTCTTTGTTTTATTTATTTTTATTTATTCTTTAAGGAGAAGCACTGAATTTTGGTGAATAAGATGACCAATTTTATTTTAATGCACGTATTTGTACATTAGCAGGAGGGTTAGGGTAGCACCATATGGATGTGAAAGTAGTTATAACGAGCCTACTGTGTGTGACAATAAAATTTGTTTTGGTTAAAATTTAACAAATAATCGTGATCTCAATATTGATGAAAATAATCGTGATTGTCATTTTGGCCCTAATCGTGCAGCCCTATACCACACATTACTAGGGGTGAGCGAGTACACCACTATCTGTATCCGTATCCGTATCTGTTCAACCATCTACATTATCTGTATCCGTATTCGTACTCGGAAGGGGCAGGACTTAAACCAGAAGTGGGCGTGGTTTACACAAAAGTTGTATTTTTAAGCCTGAAATTGATATGGGTTGATCAGAAGTTGCTATATTTATTGTAACCCTCAATATATTTTTATTTAGAGCTTAATTTGTATTACACCAAGGTAAGAAGAATGAGCTGACCGGAAAAAAACCTGACCTGGTGAAGAAACAGTGAGAATGAGAAATGTGACACGGGCTGCATGCAGCCCTGTCCCATCACACAAGCACCGCTTCTGTTACGAATCAAGTTGTTACCCCATAACTCCATAAAGTCGGGCAGATTTGAAAAGTTTGGGTTATAAAAAGCTATTTTTAAATGATGATGTAGTAGTGTGGATGTAGCCTAACTTATGCAAGACTTGGTTTTTATAGCTACTAGGTTAAATGATGATCTTACCAGGGGACTCGATCAGGTAGTTGTAAATATCGATGTATGTCACCTCTGGCCATTCAGTGGGATCATTTCTCCATGAAAATGAAGGCAAGCAGAACGGACAATGAGAAAGACCCACATATGTGGGTTTTTCATTTTACCGTTTTTTTTCTCCGGTACAGCTAGCGTGTTAAAATACTCATTTGACATGTTGAAATAATGTTTTAAGCGAACTACTGGACAGTGTTTTTTAAATTGTGCCGCCGATTGTTTTCCCCTCCGGTGGGCGTGGCTTTCAGAGTTTGACGCATTGCGCTCTGTCTCTATCACAGGACGCCCTGAGGAGGATTTTCCATCAGCCCAAGCACGGATATTAACTCGTATTCGTCAAAGTTGCTATAGCCGTACCGGATTTTCGTTTCAGCCGAGTATTCGGCTCAACCCTACACATTACCCCCATCCTTCAGCAACTCCACTGGCTCACGGTCAAGCAACAAATAGAATCCAAACTCCTACTGTACACCTTCAAGGCCATCCACAACCTTGCCCCTGCTCATTTGACTGACCCCCCTTCACAACGTCACTCCAACCCATTCCCTTCGATCGTCCTCCTCCCTCCACCTCACTGTGCCCTCTGCTCACCTTAGCACCATGGGAGCAGAGCTTTCAGCTGCTCTAACCCTCCCCAGCTCTGGAACTTTGCCATCACACATCTGAAACCCGACTCTCTCTATATCTTCAAGTCTAGACTCATAACTCGCCTGTTTAAGATTGCCTACTCACTGTAACTACAACTACACTATCCCCCATTTCTGTTATTGTACGCAATGTGAATTTGAAATCGCAAATTTAACGCCCTCAGAGGTGAAAATAACACTCACCCAGAGTTAATATGGGAACCACTGTAAAAGTGTTAAATTAATACTTTCATTCGAGTTAACAGAATTAACACTATTACAGTGTTGCCTACCAAATTCCTATAGTCTAAAATATAAAGACCCTAATGGATGACAGGCACACTAAAGTGTTCAAAGTTCACTCATTTGAGACACTCATAGAGTAATAAGTCAACACTGCGTCAGTGTAAAGTTAACAATTCATGTTCTTCAATAGTTTTAAAAAAGTACACTATAAATTTACTATTTTTGACTACTATAGCATACCAAGAACCAAGAATTTAATTTTAGACCTAAATTGTCACCTGTAACTTGGGCAGTCGTACCATAAAGAAGTTGTTCAGTAAATGACACTTACATTCCTTTTTGTTCTAAAACCTTAACATCTTCTTCAAAAGGAATTAGTATTTTGTCAATGCCATACTTTTTTGCATCATTCAGTCATCACAATAAATCTGAATCTGCAAAGCATTTTTTACTTTTCAGTGCAATGGGTGATGTTGGTAGTATTTCCCATCAGAAAAATCCTGATACAAGTTACTAGGGCTGCACGATTATGGCCAAAATGATAATCACAATTATTTTACTCAATATTGAGATCACGATTATTTGTTAAATTTTAACCAAAACAAATATTATTGTCATATACAGTAGGCTCGTTATAACTGCTTTGACATCCTTATGGTGCTACATTTCTGCTAATGTACAAATATGTGCATCAAAATAAAATAGGTTTTCTTATTCACCAAAATTCAGTGCTTCTCCTTAAAGTATAAATAAAAATAAATAAAACAAAGAAAACTGCATATGACCTGTTCTTGATTTGTGTCACTTGCATTGAATCCAAAATGCTTCCACACAATGGATGACAATCCGATTCTCGGGACAAGCCCCTTGTTTTCTTTTTTAAGATAGTTTATCGCCTTCCTACCGGCGACTGCTATCTACTGTGGAGCTTTCCCCACGTTCGCTGCTACTCTGTCCTCAGTGACTGTCGACTAGTAATACATCTAGAAACTAAGCTGCGCGGTGGTGCAGTGAACAACTCTGATTGGCTCATGGAAGCACGTGATCAGACAGTGGTTTACGGAGCACCAGAGGCTTAAAGAGAGAGCGTTTTCTCTATCACTATGAGGAGCGCTAGATTGGCTTTGGGGAAAAAAACCTATGATACGGAGCGTTCTATGAACAGAATGACACATTTTAAATATTGCTTGATCATGCAAATTTGACCGTGGGAAGCCAAAATCGTGATCGTGATTAAAATTTGATTAATTATGCAGTCCTACAAGTTACCATGAGTACATGGCTTATTAACATGATAACAGACCTCTTCATTCTTGAAAATGAACTCCAATGTTTTTATAATAATTTATAATAATTTATACAATAAAGGTATATAAATGAAAGTGTCATTTACTGGTACCTGTTCATCTAATCCAGATGCTTTGTTCCTCTTTGAATCATATCTGATTCCTAAATGAATCTGATTCATTTTGAGTTGATGTTAAAGTCACTAAATGGATAATAAATATTGCTCAACACTTCTTCCAATACATTTTAAATGGGATTATCAGCAGGACCTTCACTTAAAATTTTTTTTGAAGACTTTCATGCACTTCATTGACATACTCCATGCTTTCTACAGGAGATAACACAACATTGTTGGCAACACCACTGCCCTGCAACTTTGCTACGACTGAAGCACACGTATATCTTTTGCTTGATCTTTTGACATTTGAGATGCTAGGGGCTGCAGAAGTGGCACTTGTAAATTGCTCAAGATCTTGGCTCATGGATTATATAAATAAATGGGGGCGCTTTGTCATTTGGTCATCTTTAACTCTGCCAACACAAATGTTTAATTGAAATAAAAAGCTTTTGTGCCAAGACTATAAAAACATCAAAGAGCCCAACATCTGCACTAGCTGCAGTAATGACTTACAAAAGTTGTGCATTGCAGAGCCTCTCAGTCCCTATTCATGGCTCTCAACTCCTTCACTTTTGCACTTTCTTTGGCAGGGTCAACATTGATACCGTAGACTGTTTTTTGGACTGTTTTTTTGTAAACATGTTGATGAGGGCCTTGTCATAGCTTACACTGAAAACGAAGTACAATTTAAAGAGTTCATCAACAGCTGCCAATGACGTGGTTCCCTGCAAAGGAATGAACATCTTGTCCATCACAGTGTAGTAAATGCTGATAGCCCATGTGCTGGTTCTACAAGTAAGAAGGTATGGCCCACAATGCCCATCCTACTTGTCCAAGTGTTCCTCTAAGTTCTTGGGACAAAACAATATTGAGTTATATTATAATCTTACATCACATAATGTGATCCAGTATTTACCTTGTGAAACACAACAAGATGATCCATAGCCTGAGCTGCACTGATCTTCTGTGTTTTCTTTTTTGAAGGCTGAGGTGGCAGGTTATGCAGGAGCAGTAGGAATGTGGCCATATCGCTATCCCACTCTAAAAATGTAAAAACGTCCAGCTTTTTTTGAGTCACAAGTTTTTTTCTTACCAAAACTTAACTTAGTAGTAGCCAGCTACCCTCAAAGGATCTAAGAGCCCTAAGGACAATCTTAATTTAACAATTCTTCTGTGTTAAGTCACATTTTGGGTATGAATGAAAGAATGCAGTGGAAATAATTCAGTTAATCATTAACTGAATAACTGGTTGATCCTCTAAGGATTCATCATCAAACTGATTCCTGACAGACTTCAGCAAATTCTGGAGCACTGGGGTAGCAGTAAGGCTTTTTGATTGTCTGATCACCTTTTATTAAAATGATGTATGCCACTTTCCAAGTAATTTAGCAGCAGTTTTTGGTCCAAAGAGAAGGTTGAAGTCTTGAAGTGTCTACAGTAACAGGAAATTGAAAGAAAGATTTTGGCACAATTTATATTTTTGACTATCAAGTGACAGGTTTATGGTTATGAACCATGGTTACAGGAGCAGGTAATACTTTCCAGACCCTTTGTGTCTAGCAGCCTTGGGAACACCAACAGTACTGTGTCTGATTCTTCAGGATTATGGATGAGACGATGTCTATATTCAAAGGTCTCCATAATATGCCAGAAATCCAAACTCTCTTTGTCTGTTGTAAAAGTGGTCCTTATCAAAGACAGAGACATAATTGCAGTAAATTTGATAAATGAATAGAAGGAAATGTGCAAGAAACTTGTTGTAACAATATGACTTTAGTTTACCCAGAGTTCAGAATATGAATATTTTTAGGGCAATTCTCAAACAGAAATCCAATGAAATTGCTGACAAGGTCAAGATGATGATGTCACCCCCCTCAGAGTGTCTATAGTTGCTATGAAAGGCAGAGCTATGCAACTGGCTAAAAAAAAACACAGGGGCTTGAGCATTGCACCATAGTTGTATTTGTTATAACTTGGCCACACAACTCAGCTCCAATGTCTTGCAACAAACTTTTGAGGGATCAGATCTTTGGTTTTCATTTCAGTAGTTTGAAAGAGGCCTTGGTTAAACTCCCATCCCGTTTTATCAGTGAATATAAGCTAAACTGAAACATTTATTCCAAAATTGTTGTGTTATACTGCATCAGTAAATGAAAAAATACTTTTAGTTCAAACATATGTCACTAAGAAATACAACTTACATATCCTTTCTTGGAGAGGGGGTCTTTTAACGCAGGAAACAATGTGACAATGCCCCATGCATATTTCTCCTTCATTATACAGTATGCTGAGGGATTCGCCTGAAAAGAGACAAAATGGGGGGGGGGGGTTTGTACTTCTGGGATAATACCAGTCTAGCATTAGACTGGCCATATTCCAGTCTAACCCTAACCACAGATATCGTACCGTAATTTGGTACCACTAAATTGTTTTACCTTAAAATAGATACTTGAAGTGTAAAATATATGTATAGGAGTTTAATAGCATCTACCAAAAACCTTGTATATCCTAAACTTACCCTACTGTCTCGACCATGTGTGCTGCACGAATATTAACCATCTTTCTTTGTCACACAGTGTCCCAGTCTCACCTTATTCTTCAAACACTGTTGTCCCCCCTAGGTTTTTCCTGCCGGATCTGCTTAATCAACTAAAACAAAAATGACAACATTAAGTTACAGTATCCATTTTTACAATGCAGTGCTGCAGAGATCAAACCACTTTTAAAAATTTTATATATATTTAAAATATCAATATGTCAATTTAATATCAATAAGTGCAATATCCAAATGGCTAAAGCTGCAACTTTTTGAAAAGTCCAAAAGAGCAATATAGCCCTAAAATGTTGCCAATATATTATAAACTGACATCAAGCCAAATGAAAAAAAGACATGAAATAAATTAGAAAAGCAACAATTAAACCCCCTGCTATTTGAAACTCATTTTGTAAAACTGGTGATAAACTTAAATCTCTGGCTGAGGAACTCTGTAATCCTTCTTCGTCATGTCTAATTTTCTTAGGTTGTCTTGATGTTTCACAATCACTGCTACTATTAAACAGAGAGAGGAAACTTCCACTGAACGAGAACTGTGGGATGGATGGAGATGAGTAGTGAGATTTGCAAACTCTAAGACTTGAGACATAAAAATCAATTTAACTTGTATGTGGCATTTATGAATCAAATCCTAGATTAAACACTGAGACACATCCTTCACCTATGCAGGAAAATGTACCATTTTCTTGACAGTCCTGGACACAAACAAATCCCCTCCACTGTACATAATTCTGCAAACAGTATGTTGTCCATCTCTGTCCTTCTCATCTTCCACCATAACATCCACAGGGATAGAGAGCTTCTTTCTGACTAAGTCATGAAATATAGACAAAACATTTCAAATTGTTTAAAATTTTAACTATAATGGCTCAGTCGCAAGTATGATGAAGTATTTTGCATATCAAACAATTTACCTTCAGAAATGAATTCAGCAAAATCAGCAACTTGTAGTTTGTATTTCTTGCAGTTCTGATACTGAGCTTCAACAATCATATCACCATCTACAGCATGAGCCTGTACAGGGAGACATAACAGGGCATATTTTAGGTATTCCTTTTATCCTACCTTAAGTGCTAAAATTAGTCTTTTCTTAGCCTTAATAACAATCAAAATCACTACGGATATGCTCTTTGAATGACCAAAATATACTTTATGGAATTGGAGGAGGAGAAGCTGTTTTCTTTCTGTCTGACAGGCTTGGAACTTAACATAGTGCTCTTCAAACTTGTTATGATGACTGCAATACCTTTGTAACCTGTCAAACAGACGCACTGAAAACCACAGAATAAACCAAATGATACTGTTGTGGCGGAAAGAGGTTGAAAAGAGGAATCAGGTAATCCGGACACAGGTGTCGGGGAATCTCTTTATTCACATCAGCCCTACTAACAACGTAGTCAGAGACAGAACCACCAAAAAAACATGACATGCTTCTTATACCTAAGACAGGCTACGTGTGTGTGTTGTGCGGATAGCCTTCACCCTTATCTTGAACTTCAGCCATGGTGATTTTGCAGCACTATGTGTGTGTGTGTGTGGTGTAGTTCTCTTTCCTGGCACCCCAGATGTCTTCTACTTATTGTTTTGACTTGTTTGGCACCAGAGCAGGTCCTGATGACCTGACTCTCATATTGACACATTAACAGAGACAAGGCCTCTGGACCTGTCTTTCCCCTACATATCCCCCTTGAAATCACTATAGTGATTTAAACTAAATGTGTTGATTACAAATGATGGATAAAATAACGTTGCAAAACTAAAACACAAAATGATATGATATACTGAATCATAAAATTGAAACTGAAACTCATTTGTGAATGATCCATCAGCATTTGCGTTATTTGGGATGTAAGTACAACAATGTTTTCCGAACATTTGACACACACCTCCTCGTTCTGCTGTCATCCATTGCAACACCTGTCGATTCTGCCATGCTACTGAGGTAGTCACATGCAACTGTTCCCCCAATGCTCTAAACAATTCACTGCTGTAGTTAGTGTACCTCTGTTGATTGTAGTAAATGTAATTTATCCATGCCACATTCTTATTAATTGTAATCCAGGGCAATATGGACTCTAATCCTGCCCTCACCTCATTTTGTGCCTTAAATTCATTGGGAATCCCTGTTGGCAGTCCTATCGCGTCTAACTGTATTCCTTCGTCCAGAATGAAATGTCACTTTGACCTTCGAAGTAGATCTGATTCCATTTCCTCCTTGACTATTTCATTCAATCCTTCATACATAACTACCATTGGAATTCACAGTCTAGCTAAAGCACATAATCCTATCCACCTTAATGGGAGAACATTATGCAACACATCCTCTCCACACATCCAAAAACTGTAGGCTACAGCATTGGTCTGCTCACTTATCAGGTGCAGAATTGGGCGGGTCATATTTACGGTCTCACAGTCTTGGTTCAATGACACTGGATTCTCAAACCATACAGTTTTTGTAATAAATTGAGGTTTTATCTGTGACTCTGGAAACCACAACAACACCCAGGTGACATTACAGTTAACAGTGGTATTCCCCACCATTATACCTCGAGAATCATTCAGGAAACCTCCGCTGGCAAAACACTCATACTTTCGTGTATAGTCAACTTTGTAATCGGTTGGTGGCTCACTCTGTGATGTAAGCATGCTAAACTCTTCACACTGCTCTTCGAACCGACAGTTTGGGCATTTATCCAAATAATTATGGTTTTACCTGGATCCGTACAGAAATCTGCACCGGATACCACACATTGGGCTTCTAAACAAGGGGCTCACTTCTTCCTGTGGCTTAAACTTTCCTTCAGTACATTGTTGTAGTTGATGTCATGCGCAATCTTTAAATGTATGTTTCTCTGGAATCACCATGGGAATCGTATCAGGAGACTCGGCGCATACTAAACACTTGTTACTAGTCATTCTTCTAGTAGTATACTTTACCCACTTATTTCACCCATTATAATTAGCAGAAGTTCCCCACTGCTGCCACGCACACTATGTGCTTCTATGTGCTTGCATGCGATTAGTGCGATTGGCAAAGCGTCAACCCAGCTCAGTTTGGTAGAAGCACATATCTTATTCAGTTTTGCTTTTAAGGTACCGTTGATTCTTTCAACCATTCCTTGACTTTGTGGATGATAGACAGCTCCTAATCTCTGTTTAATCTTTAACTGCTGCAAAATGCCTTTTGCAACTTTTTCCACAAACGCTTTACCATTGTCAGAGCTGATTTCTGATGGAATACCAAAACGTGGGATGACTTCTCTGATTAGGAATTTGATGACAGTTCCTGCTCCTAGATCTTTTGATGGAGTTGCTTCGACCCATCTGCTGAACCTATCAGTGACTACTGACATGTACCTTTTTCCATGGACTGGTTTTATCATGTCAACATAGTCAATCACTAGGTGTTTGAATGGACCTTCTGGAACTGGAATGTGTCCCACAGGTGTTGTTATTGTTTTTCTCACATTGTTTTAAGCACACACTTCACACTGATTCAGCACTTCATCCACCATGGCTTGCATGTATGGTGACCAGTATCCTTGTTGTTTTATTTTCCTTAACACCTCCCCCCTGGCACAGTGATCAACATTGTGCACTTCAGAGATCAAAATGGTTAATAGCATCACAGGTGCCACCAGGAGACCGTCATGTGACCTCCACAGTCCTGTCTCACTCATCGTAGCGCCTCTTTGTCTCCAGAGGTTCTGCTCACTCTGATCTGCTTCTTTTTGCATCAAAATAATGTCCCCTGGCGTAGCCATTGGTTCAAGTGACACCAGTGGTGTCATTACTGCTGCTTGACACCTGGATGCCAGTTTGGCTGCCTCATCTGCCGCATTGTTTCCTCTTATGACATCCTCATTGCCTTTTCTGTGAGCTTGACATTTTATGATTGCTAATCTCATTGGTAGCATCATTGCCAAAAGTAGTTCTTTAACCTGCTCGCCATGTTGCACCGGGGTCCCATCACCTCTCTTGTAGCCCCTTTGTTTCCAAAGTGCTCCAAACAAAAAACAAACACCATGAGCATAAGCAGAGTCTGTGTAGATATTTGTTGCTTTTCCTTTGGCTAACTTACATGCTTCAGTTAACGTTTTTAACTCTGCTAGCTGAGCCGAACACGGCTGCTCACATTTTTCTGCTTTTTCTGTCACCCAAGCATCCTTCTGTTGCCTCACTACTGCATAGCCAGCATGATTTCCCACATAATCACGATAGCATGAACCATCTACAAAGTAGGTGACATCTGCGTTTCGAATGGGGGATGACTCTAGATCAGGCCTGAGCTTGGTGTATCTCATAGTTTCTGCTACACATTTGTGAAGTTCACCTTCAAACTCAAATGGGATGGTCATTGCTGGGTTTACAGCTGAACACCGTTTGATGGTCACATCTGGATATGTTAGGAGTGGAGCGTACTGCAGACAACGTGCCTGAGTTACCACAAATCGTCTTTGATTGATCAGTTCAGCTGTTTTGTGTGGTGTCATTATGATAATTGGATACCCCATCGTTATGACTGATGCTTTTTAATACGCGTAATGGATGGCTGCTAGCCCCTGATAGCATGGAGATAACGGGAATCTTCCGACAGTGGTATACTGAAAAACGCGGAGCACAAATCAATTACTGTGAAAAATTTTGCTTCAGGTGGCACGTTCGTGAGTAGTGTGTGAGGGTTGGGCACTTCTGCTGATAACTCTTCCACTATTTCATTTATCATTCTCAGGTCATGAACAAACCTGTGTCTTAATTTGTCTGAATTTAACACAGGAAAAATAGGGGTATTGCATACACTGCGTGTTTCAACCAGTACTCCTGCTTCGATTAACCCTGTAATTGTTTTACTTACTCCTTCTTCTGCTTCTGGTTTCAGTGGATATTGAGGGCGGCAAGGGAGTTGCACGCCTGGTTTTAGCTCTACCTGTTCGGGGTTGGCAGATTTCACGAGGCCAATGTCAGTATCATGCTTTGACCACAACACTGCTGGAACATGTCCCAGCATGTCTTCCTTCAACTCCACATTTGTCTGTTCTGTTTCATTCGTTATTAGAACAGCTTGAGTTGGCATCAGTATCACCTCTTGGGTTTTCGCCAACATTGATGTACCACACATGATCTTTTTCATGTTCGCCTCTGGGTTCTGAAAATTCAGTGGTTTATCAGTTTCGTCCCACTTGAGTGTAGAGGCAGTTTCCATCATTGGTCCCAAGTTTTTATCTTTAAAATTTTTGTTTTTTAGCACGGTAATGTGTGGTATTGATTTTGGCACATTAAACCATTTTGTGAGGAATGGGTTACATTCTACCTGTAATGCTGCTCCTTTTTGCCCAATGACAGTGTACTGGGAGATCAGCTCAACTTTGATTCCTTTTGTCATTTTGTCCCATTCCTCTTCAAATTTCTCACTTTTTGTTTCATCATAGAACAGTGTGCAATGATAGTCAAATGATGGCTTAGAGGCTGTTGGGATTTGGGCCTGGATGTACTTTCCCCACTTCTCTAACACCTGTGTTACTGGTGTAGAGATTTCCCCCAGCCAATAAACTTTAGTCCTTTCAGTTTGTTTTCTCATCAACATCTGATAGTCCAGGCCGTCTTTGTCAACATAAACTCTCAAAGGAGAGCACCAAATTTTAATTTTTAATTTACACAACGCATCTCTTCCTAACAAATTGATTGGAGTTTGGCTTGACACTAATATTGGAATTTTGATTTCGGCCTTATTAGTGGCAATTTTCACCGGAGCGGTCATTGGAATTAGCTGCTTTAATCCCGAGAATCCTACAGTCTCAACAAATTTTTCAGACATGGGGAGGTGAGTGGCATACTTTGGACTTACACAGGTGTAAGTTGCTCCAGTGTCCACCAACATGGGCGTCTGCTTGCCTTCTATTTGAACCTGCAGCATTGGTTCTTCATCAGTCCCTATGATAACAGTTGGGAACTGACCCTCCCCTTTAGGATTCTCTGGGCAGTCCTAGTAGCCGAGATTGGGCCCTGCCCATGGGTTTACCGGGCCTCCAGCTCCACCTGAACTGAAAGTCCCCACCAGTTCAAGGGTGTTGCCACCGATCAGCAATATGTCCATATTCACCGCAATTCCAACACCCCTTTGTGCGACCACCACCACGTCCACCTCCTCTATACATCCTCTGAGGTCAATACGACCCCTGATAACGATTGCCAGGATGTTGCATGTCAGGTGGTTGCTGATAGACATTGACCTCTGGTGGTGGCTGAGCTTGGGGAGCTCCAAAAGCTAGCTGTGGTGGCATACCATTCTGTGCCCCCACTGCCAGGACAGGTGCAGTGAGTTCACTCGGCTGCACCGTTACTGCTTGAGTGCCCTTGGTCGCCACGACTGCAGCCTGTGACTTTGCCTTGCTTTTTCCTTGCAGCTCATCCAGTTGCAAATGTGCAATTTTCTTTGCATGCTCATGCATTCGTCTTTCATCCTTCCTGTGTTTGTCACCACATGATCATGAAACTGTTCATGTGGCATGGATGTCAATCCCACAACATCATCCAACCTGCTTTGGACAGGGGCTGGCAGTGCTTCCACTATGGCGTTGCGAAACAACGTGGTCAACACCAAGCTCTTGTCTATTTCTTCCTCTGTCTCTTGTTTCCACCTCCTCATTTGACGTGTTATGTACGCTGCAGCATTTTCAGTCTTTGTTAGGGGCTCCCCTCTTAACACTTTTGGATCTACTTTTGTTGGATATTCATCACGCAGTGCCTTCCAGAGTATGGATCGATATGCATTGAACTCAGTTCCATCTGCTCTGGGGTTCAACATCCAGTCATTTTTGTTGGCTTTTAGTATGTTTTCCATAACAGGGGCCCCACAACACTGCGCCCATATGGCTTTAATGTCCCCCAGGGCCAGCAGTTTGCCCATAGTTTCTTCTTCAAAAGCTCTGATCCATTTGTTTGCACCTTCATGGATATCAGGCAGCCGGCTAACCAGCCCAGCAAGGTCGAGTGTTTGCCACGGTACATAATGTCCCTCAGTTCCTTTAATTAGTATTGGATATTGGCCATCTGTGTAGCGGTCAGGTTTTTTTTAGATTTAGTCTTAGCCTAAAGTCATACGTTTGACCCCCATGTTGTCCTTCTGTTGATTTTTTTTTTTTTTTGCAGGTTTGTTCATGTTACTGGCTACCTGTGCTTCCTCCAGGTTACATTTCTTATTATGTAAGCTGTCTATCTCTTCCTCAATTTCTTGAATCACTGTGTGATTTTTTTTCTCTTTGCAAGTCTATTCCTGTTTGGTCAAGTTCTAGCCAGTACGACGACCCCCCCGTACACTCATTATGTTTTGCATAACAGTCTAGCACTCTTGGTTGTTTTCTTTCAGTGCTACAGTATATTGGGGGCATGGTTATGTCACTCTGTGGTGTTTGACTCTGAGCTTGGCTTGCTGTTCTATTCAACCCTGTTGACTGGCTTCTGTTTATCTGAGAGTTCTCCTGGTTGCCTGCATTATTGTCCAGGACTGCATTATCATTAGCATTATCATTTCTCATCTGAGAGTTTCCTTGTTTTCTTGAGCTATCATTCGGGTCATGCTGGCCCAATACAGCCTGCGGTAACAAGTCAAAATCAGCTGAAAAGTTGACCACCCCTGCTGGTTCCTGCTTGGGGTTTTTGTAACGCTTTTTTTTTCTTTCTTTTAATTCAGTCAAACCTTCCTTCAGGAAATTCCTGTAGTTTTCACCTTTTTTTTTTTTAAACAAGTTTAAAATTTTCATCTCCAAGTCTCTTTTATCTTGTCTTTTCTTACTTCTGTCTTTTATTTTATGATCTTTGATTCACCTTTTGATTCACCTCACACACTGACACATCAAACGTGCCATCCTTGGGCCATGCAGAGGTCATTCCTTTCGATCGCTTCTCCCATTTTTTAGAAATTTTAGTAATTTGTTTCAAGAATTCTGGATACTCAGCCCCGATCAGGGCTGTTGGCACAATAATCATCTTGCTATTAGCACTTTTTAAACTGATGTCAACTGATATATAAAGAAAGAGAGAAGAAAAAAAAAAAGTTCTATGTCTCTGTACAGGACTTGGGAAAAGCACAAGGGAGGGGGGACTATTTTTAGCTTTCTGCGTCTGTGTACTTTCCTGGGCCAGTTGCCAACTGGGGTGTTCCTCTTCGCTCATTCACCCTTTTCCTTTAACTCTTTAACTTTACTTTAACTCCTTCGATTCTGACTTCACAACTTCCTTTCTGTGCCACAACCTGGCCTAAACACCTCACTCTATTTGTTCACTTCCAGCGGTCTCCCCTCAACCATACAACACTTCTCTCTCATCCATTCACTTACATCCAGCCTTGCAGGTCAACATTTATGCATTTTTTTCAAAACAACCACACATTGCAGATTTACCAAAATAAGACAGCTTGGATTATAAAAAAAACCTTATGTTCATGGAATGGAGTTTTGTTCATACAAAATACTTTCAGAATTTTAGAGTTGCTACAGTATATTCAGTGACACAGCGTATCAGCACAGACAGCTTTGCTCTGTTCTGTTCAAAAGTCCACTGGACCCATCAAGTTTTGAGCAGCATTCAATGTAATACTTTCACCCAGCACTTCTCTCCCTCACACTTTATTCACTCTCTTTCCCTTTTTTTTTTTTATTTTTTTCATTTTTTTTTTCAGAAGCACTCACTTCTCTTCACTCACACACACACTGTCAGTCCAAGTCACGTCTGGTTAGTTGTCTTTGTCAGGGGAATTATCTACATGCATTTGTTTATCATTTATTTTATGTCTGAATTTTCAGGGTTTTTTTTAAACCCACTTGGTTGTTCAGGAGATTTATGGAACTTTATTTTATCTTTAACCAACTAATTTATTTGGAGTGGGAGAACTGGCTGGCCACACCAGTTCCCCCCTGTTATGAACTCAAATTTTTTGCCCATTTGAACTTTTGTAAGTTGGTTAATTCGTAAGTAAGTTTGGCTCGTTCCTTGACTAGTGGATGAGGTGTGATACTCCTCCACATATACATTTATTAATGGGTGAGTAAAATTTGGGTTAGGGTTTCCCAGTTAAGAGTATTGCTGCCCAAAGACTTCACCATAGCCCCACCGATTTACAGCATAGCTCACGGTGCGCTTCCCATCTCATTTTTATCCTCAGCCTGCAGTTATTACAGGCACACAAACCTGGGGGCTCCTGGCGCCGGCTCTTCACTATCATACAGCGCTTCACAAAATGCTTATTTCCACAGCACACAGCTCGAGCATCTCCAGCTCCGTTCTGTGGTTGGACAGCTTAACTTTTCTAACATACAACAGGGACCCAACTCGTCCCTCCTTTCTCCCAGACAGCCTATCCAAGCACTATGACTGGCCAGTCGCACCGCCAGATATGTCCGATCAGCCAAAATGGAATGTACACCTACGTTGATCAACCCGTCACAGAGCACCTTCCGTGCTTCTCATAAATACATAACCATAATAACACAACACACACTTTTACAGAATTTGCTGGCAGAACCTCCACGTGCAGGTTTCACCTAGGACCTGTGTCCCCCTCTGATCCTCCACCACTCTTTCCTTCAACAATGCTTCAACAATGTTTTTTCTCCAATAGCCTCAAATCAAGGGTCTTTTTAAATTAACCATTCATTTCTAGTGCATCCACAATAGCTGAGACTTTAGCCGTCACCCCCCGCAGCGAGTGCACTGATGTAGGTTTCATTTAACCAACCTTGTGCAGCAGGTGCGGGATGCGACGGCCTCCCTCTCAGCCCAGGATCCAAACTCGATCACGTCAGGGTCACCAATTATTTTGTGGCAGAAAGCGGTGGAAAAGAGGAATCAGGTAAACCGGACACAGGTGTCAGATGGGGAATCTCTTTATTCACATCAGCTGTACTAACAACGTAGTCAGAGACAGAACCACCAAAAAAACATGTGACATGCTTCTTATAACTAAGACAGGCTACGTGTGTGTGTTGTGTGGATAGCCTTCACTCTTATCTTGAACTTCAACCATGGTGATTGTGCCGCACTATGTGTGTGTGTGGTTCTCTTTCCTGGCACCCCAGATGTCTTCTACTTATTGTTTTGACTTGTTTGGCGCCAGAGCAGGTCCTGATGACCTGACTGTCATATTGACGCATGAACAGAGACAAGGCCTCTGGACCCTGTCTTTCCCCTACAATACTATCTTCTCAATTTATGTTACCTGTGTGACTGTACTGAGAAAAGGGTTAAAGTCTTAAATCGCACTAGTACAGTACAACTGGAGCCTAGCTGTATTTTGCAACATTTTGCGCACGCAGACATTGAGAGTCTAACACTATGAGATAAGCTAAACTTAGATACCTTAAAAAGAGAGGGTGAATCTGCCGGAAAATCCTAGCATAAACACTGTTTGAAGAGTGTTTGTAGATTTTATCTGTGGGACCCAAACAACAAATATCAAGTTTAAAAAGTGTTTAGCTAGCGTAACGTTGGCCCAGTATTTCTTGAAATGGACTAAATTAAGCAAATTTTTGTCCTTCGAGGGCACATTCGTTAGCTCATAAACAACAACAGTAAAACATTGGAAAAGCAACATTGGGGGTTCGTCGTGCGTCCGAAATTGAATCAACCAAACTACATACATAGATTGAAATGTAAATGAGTAATAACGTGTCTAACATTAAGTGATACCCACCAGTCTGTCTTTTTCATGCTCGAAGAGAGTGAAAGCAAATGGCGGCTCCTACATTTCTCAGCTCGCTGGCCGCGTCTGATTGAAGACCAGGATGTAAGAAAGAACCATTTTCAGTATAGAATACTGTTAACTCTGTAGTATAACACCAACAATGTCATGTTTTCACACTCGTGCAGAGCTCACTCTATTATACTCAACACCACAACTCCAACACTTTACTCTAAAGTTGTCCAACATCAGAAATTTAATTAACTTGTGTTAATTTGCCATGTGCTTATTTTATCTATTGATGTCTTGTTGACTGTACAGTGTCCTTGAGTGTCCTGAAGGTGCTTAGAAATAAAAGGTATTATTATTATTACCATCAGCACTTGTATGTCTTCAGATAAGGACTTGATCACCACGATACTTCCCTACAATGCAATTCTCATGCACTTCACGCAGTGCTCCTCTCTTGACACACAATACATATTGGCTGTCACATCCAAAAAAAAGAAAAGGTCTATCCAGCAGCTTTCACTACCATCTGATGTGACCAAGTGTCCCTGGCATTCAGCTGCAGATCAGAGGCTTTGACCACAAATTTGTTCATCCATCTTTGGCTTACTATCTACTGGTACCCAGTACATTTATGAACCATCTTATGCTAAAAGAAACATTTAATACCATATGATTCATCTCAGCAAAAAAATCAGATTTATAACAAGACCATTCCTCTGGAGCTGTATTAGTGAGTCTTGAGGGATGAGGGTTTTTGGCACACAAAACAAAATCCATGAGCGAAGACAGGAGGAGAGGAGGTGATGACAAAGACTCTGTTCACACACATTTCACATGTAATCTGGAATCTATAAAACAGTGATTAGCTATTTTTTATGTTAAATAATTTCTGTTACACAAGTTAATAGTGTCACAGAGCTGAGATTTTCCTCAGTTATTGAAATAAAAATCTTAATTTATGAACTCTTTACTTGTTCTTAAGCTTTCAACCACACATAGTTTTCTGATATTAGTTTGCAGATGTTAGTTGTTCAGTCTCCGGGATTCAGCTGTGATTCATTCAATGAATTCAATTAATGGGACATTGAGTGAGTGGATACAATACTAAACCATATTTTACACAGTTATGTTATCAATGACCAACTGATAGAGTAAATCAGTGATCTGCTAATAGCTCAATGACTCTTGATGGATCTATAACCTGTGTAATTCATCATTAACCTGTCTAACTGAATCATTTTGTATGGACCAGCCGTGTCCACATCTCTCAGAGCACCTTGGAATGTCTTCATGGTGAGTTTGATGTCGAGCCTGGAAACGGCGGTGACCGCTGTGACTACCTGAGGGAGAGGGGTATCAACACCTACCTTGTGATTGTTCCCAAAGGACCTGTGGGAAAGAATGGCATCAACGGTGTAGTGAGTCACACCTGGCTAACACCTGTGCACAGATGTTCAGACATCTTAGATGACTCGTGTTTAGGCACATGGTGAAACATTAGATAATATATAAAAGATACGCTTAGAAAAAGAAAGTGTGATTGCTTGATAGAGTGATCACTCACTGTTTTTTTTTTTTTTGCCCCTCATCAGAAGCTCTCTGTAACCTCCTCCAATGGAAACTCTCCGCTGCTGATCAATACCAAAGAGTGTAATGGTAGTGCTAACACAGCCTGTATCACCCCAGACGAGCCAGAGGAGCTAGACACCAGGGTAACTTGCAAAGTTCTCCATTAGAGCTGGACCATCAGAATGAGTGTTAACCCAGACTTAGATGATGTTTATGTGCTTGTTGGTTCTCAGGTGGTGAATCCATCCTTCCCTAACCCACGCAGACGGCTGCGGCTGAGAGATCTGGCTGAGAGGGTGATCGATGCTCAGGAGAATGAGCAGGAGCTCAACAAACTGTTGAACGAGGCTCTACTGGAAAGAGAGACAGTTCAGGCGTAAGTCACCACACTCCTCCTGTTCACACTGTCAAACGATGGCATATTAGAGGTAGTCTGACTGTCATGTGTCATTACGACATGTTAACAACATGACAGAATAATGACCCAGGCTCAGTATCAGGTCTGAGTCGATAACAACATATATATAAGCCAAAATTTAGAGAGGGAAAATCATCCTGAACCTAGACTGGGAGCTGGTTCCACAATAGAGAAGTCTGATAGATGAAGGTTCTGCCTCTCATTTTACTCTTAAAGAGTCTATAAACTACAGTAGATCTGTGCTTAGAGGTCAGATAACTCTGTCAGGATAGCAGGGAACTATAATATGTAGCTCATACAATAGTGTCTGACCATTAATGTCTTGGTAGATGAGAAGGATTTTGACACTCTGTTATGGATTTTGGATGGTATTAGATTTTGAAAGCATTGGTTGATCAGTTATCAATGAGACTTACACCTGATCACCAGTCTGCCTTTGACCTGATCAGTTGCATGACCCAGTGTCTGTATCAAAGACCAACAGTTAAATGTATAGTGTGAAGCAGCACCTGAAAACCACTTTGATGTCAGGTGAACTGGGGTCCATTTCAACAAGCAGGTTTAGTGGAAACTCTGAGTCTGTTAACCCTGAAATGAGGGGAAACTCTGAGTTTTCCGTTTCACAAAGGGAGCTAACTCAAACAAGAGAAAGAGGGGTAACTCTAGCCTGTTTCCCAGAGAGAGGTAACTCAAGCTCTCGGTCAGTTACCGTAGTAACAGACTCATTGAACCTAACCTGGTCGGGACCAGGTTTTTCTCAATGAACCTCAAGTTTCTCTCGGTCTCCACCCTCTTTCAGCCACACACGGTATTTGATTTCCTCATTCATTCAGTCAGCAGGTGAGTTTTGGCATAGCATAGTTCTGTCGTCTGTTATTTAAAGAAAACATAAAAAAAAAAAAAAAAAACACTCAGCAGGCCTATATTAGAGGTCCATTAGGCACAGTAGGTGGTGACTTTTTTACAAAAACATGGCATGTCCTTTTGATAATGATCCCGTGGATGAAGGTGCAGCATTACTGTGCAGAGAATTAAATATTCGTCGGGACATGGTTATTAGATCGCGCATACCAAGTGGTACCGTTTCACATCACACTCCATCATCTACATACACAACCTAATCCGTCCTTACATTTGCAACATTACCAACTGTACTCATGCTCTCATATCCCAGCAGAAATTGTCTGTCAAGCGTTTCTTTGCAGATGGGAGTTTTTTGTACCATGTTGGAGATGCAGAGCATTTGAGTGAAGCCTGGTTTAAGGTCCTGCGTTAAATCAACGCAGTACCTAGGTCGTAGGGTAGGGAGGCTCGACGTAGCCTGACTTGCACCTCCCAAAAATGTAACTACACATCGAGGCGATGCAGACCCAGCCAGACCGAGAGAGCTGTGATTGGTTTGCTTGGTAGCAACGCATTTCCAGTTCCATATTTCCAGATTGCGCCATCCCCCCCATTTTTAAACATCTTGATGTTGTACACAGACAGAGCATGGATCAAGTCGAGGAGCGAAGTCAGAAAATATGAGCACCTTTACAACTCCTCAAGCCGGAAGCTAAACAAAGAATCAACTAGAGACGACGATAACCATTCGGGAAAGGAGCTCAGCCCCCTACCACAGTGGTGGTGAATTGCACCGCGACGAAATGGAGTGACGGAGAAGTTCAAAGAGTTCACCATGACGTGTGTGATGGAATTATAACTTTACAGGAAGTCACTCATAGATGATGATAGAACACCTCAAAGCTAACAAATCTCCTGGAGTTGATGGTTTCTCCGCTGAATTTTATCAAACATTCATTGAAGATGTAGCTCCCTTTTTACTTAAGGTAATTTTAGAAAGTGTGGAACAAGGAACTTTACCTCCTACACTGACACAAGGCTTGATTACATTAATTGCAAAACCTAAAAAAGACCACCTACTTATTGATAATTGGCGACCCATTTCACTACTGAACACTGACTACAAGGTATTTGCTTCTGTACTTGGTAAACTGCTTAAGAATGTTCTAGACCCAATTACTGATGAGACCCAATCGGGATTTATGAGAAAAAGACATGTTTCCAATAATATTCGACCTGTTTTAGATTTAATCGATTACTCATCTCTGTGTTCTGAAGACAGTCTTATCTTCTTCCTAGACTTCTATAAGGCATTTGACACCGTAGAACATAATTTTATTTTTCAAACAATTGAACATTTTGGATTTGGTGAATTTTTTTGTGAAACTGTCAAAACTATGCACTCCAAAGGTAACAGCTCCATCAGACTAAAAAGTGGGACTTCCCCGAGATTTGTTTTACAGCGGGGCATCCGACAGGGCTGTCCCGCTTCCCCTTATCTATTCATCCTATGCACTCAACTACTCTCCACTCATATAAAAAATAGCTCATTAAAAGGCATCTTTATTGAAGATAGAGAAATTATAATCAGTCAGCTGGCTGACGATACCACACTTTTCTTAAAAAATGCCACACAAGTTTCCTTTGCTATCCATACAATAGATTTATCCTCTGCAGCTTCTGGACTTTGCTTAAACCTGAAGAAATGTGAGCTATTTCCTCTTAAAGACTACAAAGATTCCACGACTTACAATATACCTATTAAAAACAATCTCACATACCTTGGGATTACCATTTTAAAAAATCTGACAGATAGATGTTCTGGAAATTTTAATATGATTATAGACAAGTCAAGGAAACAACTGAACCAATGGCTTCAAAGAGATTTAGCTCTGAAAGGATGAATTCTACTAACGCCTGGTTTATGGTCCTGCGCTAAATCAACGCCGTACCTACGCCGTTGCAGTGATGCCATTGTGAACCCTTCAAACTTCTCCGTCACTTAATTTCATCGCGGTGCAATTCACCACCAGAGCGGTAGGGGGCTTCGCTCCTTTCCTGAATGGTTATCGTCGTCTGTAATTGATTATTTCTATAGCTTCTGACATTTCCGGTCGCAGTGAACAATAGCAACCGAGAGAGAGAGAATTTCGCTGGAGTTGGAGTTGTTGGATGTTGAAGAAAGTATCCTTACAACATCTATATCGCAACAGAAGAGGAAGAATCTTGAAATACGGAACTGGAAATGTGTTGCTACCAAGCAAACCAGTCACAGCCCTCTTGGTCTGCGCTGGGTCTGTGTCGCCTCGACGCATAGTTAAATTTTTGGAAGGTGCACGTCAGGCTACGCCGGGGGCTACAGCGAGCCTCCCTACCCTATGACGTAGGTACGGCGTTGATTTAACACAGGACCATAAACCAGGCTTAACAAAGGCAGAAGGGTTGTCTCGTCTTACTTGCGCAGCTATTCCCCTGTCTGTCGAAAAACAGATCTGTAGTGCGATTGATAAGTTATTATTTAATTTCATATGGAAAAACAAGACGCATTATGTGAAAAAAATCTGTTATTATGAACACTTATGATTCTGGTGGTCTAAACTTTCTTGACTTTACTACCCTCAACAATACCTTTAAAATTAACTGGATAAAGCAGTTCCTACATAATCCTACATCCACTTGGAACTTTATACCCAAATATATTTTTTCTACCATTGGAGGCCTTGAATATGTACTTTTATGTCATTATAAAATAGAAAAACTTCCCCTAATTCTTTCAAACTTTCATAAACAAATGCTGTTGGCATGGTCCTTAATCTATAAACACAACTTCTCTCCACATAGAGATATGTTTTTATATTTGATGTGTTGATTATTCCAAATAAAGCATCTATTTCTTAATTCCTGGTTTGATAATAACATAATTTTAGTTACCCAGCTACTCAATGATAATGGAAATCTGTTAAATTACACTGGATTCCTTCAAACATATGATATTCCTGTTACCCCAAAAGACTTTGCAGCTGTAATGGATGCCGTTCCCTCTGGTATCCTAACTCTATTAAGAGGTGCTGGAAAACCAGTTTGTCCTCCATTAGACCCTACATTAACACCAGTGGGGCATATGTGTTTCTCTGTCAAAACAAAAAATAAAAATTGTCTCATCAGATCATTGTTTCAAACAGATATCACCACTACCCCATTTGTTGTTCAGCACTGGTCTAATATTGTTAATGGATTGAACTGGGTCCATATATGGAACCTCCCATACAAATACTTAACTACAAATAAAGTGAGAGAAGTGTCTTACAAACTAATTCATAGATACTACCCTGCCAAACAGTATTTGTTCAAATTTAAGAAAGATTTTTGTTAGAACTGTTCTCTGTGTGAGTCTGAGCCTGAAACTGTGATGCACCTGTTCTGGAACTGTCACTTCACTACCACCTTCTGGAAAGAAGTACTGCGTTACATCACAATGAAGACTGACTCAGACTTTTATTTAGTTTGGAACAATATACTTTTTGGTGCCCATGATGTCAAAAGTAAAAAACAAAAAGAACTGTATGTCATAAACTTAATAATAATATTAGGGAAATACCACATACACAAACCTAAATTTATTCACTCAAACCCCTTTTTGTGGCATTTCAAAAGGAAACGGAACAGTAAATCCAAAGTATCTGTGACCCAAATATTGAGAAAGCTATGAAAACATATCACTTGTGCTCTTTATTCTCTGTATTTATTTATTAGCCTACCCCCTGGCTGATATTCAATTGTTTGTATGCATCTACATTAATAACTGCTTTTGTATTGAATATATTTCTGTTAATAAAAAATGGGGAAAAAAAGTTCACGACAGCGTCACGGCAACCATAGACATATAAAGAGTAGACGCTGCATTGGCTGCTGGGGTGCAAGAAATCGAGCCGCCATTTTGAACCAGTCATCCTACTAGTTGCCTAGCAGCAGAAGAAACAAGAAAGATGCCAGAGCACTGTGCAGCATATTCCTGTTCCAATCAGCGGACCATTGAAAACAGGGCTCTGGGGATTACTTTTCACAAGTAAGATTGAACGTTACTATTGATTGTATTTTGTGAATAGACTATTACTGTACTGTATGTCCACCAGCGAAATCGTAGCCAGCTAGCTAGGCTATGTTAAGTGCCAGTGTTCACCCGGCTATGAACTGAGACTTTATAAGTAATATTCTATAACACTGACTTAGATTACAACGGACACAAGAATGCTATTGTATAAATAAAACATTACTGGTATAACACTGACCAGGGAATTTTACACAGGTAGCAGAGACTATATTATTCACATGTAATGCACCCTAACAAAAGTAAGATACCTCTCATGTCTCATACCCACCCCACTTAAAAATACAGACAACAGAACATCTAACTGTAGAATAGTTTGCAAACAAGCTTATTCACAATTTCAGCAGCTTTGGCTCAGTATCAATAGATATGCATCAAAATAGGACTTTTGTTTAAGAAAGGTTCTAAGAAATTTGAAGGAAGAAAATAAGCTTGACCTATTTTGTAAAATATTTTTGTGTAGACTCTCCCAAATCTCCCGTTTTCATTTTGTCCGACTCAGAGATGGTGTTATTCCATCCATCTTCAGCTTCCCGGTTCACCTCCAAAGAGTAGGTGTATCATCATAAGGCTATTAGCATTCATAAAAGTAAATGTTCTATTCTCAATCACAGGGCAGGGTGAGATACTTATCCCTGAACATATATATATATATATATATATATATATATATATATGGGAAAGTTACTCAAAAAAAGTAATTAGTTACTTATTACAAGTTACTTCTGCAAATTGTAATAAGATTACTAGTTACTGCATTTGAAAAGTAACTTCACTACTTATTACTTTACTTTTCCGTTTCTTAATTTACCATGTAGATAAATGGACAAATATCATAGCCCTATCATCACTTAGTGTTTATTGTATAAATGTATACAAAATGGGGCAGCACGGCGGCGTAGTGGTTAGCGCTGTCGCCCAACAATAAAAAGGTCACGGGTTCGGTTCCCAGCCTACGTCCTTTCTGTGCGGTTTCCTGAGTTTCCTCCCAATCTGAGTGGTTGTTCGTCTATGTTTGTCTTTGTGTGTTGGTCTGTTATGGACTGGCGACCTGTCCAGGGTGTACCCTGCCTCTCGCCCCGGAACATTTGCTGGGATTGGCTCCAGCACCCCTGTGACCCAGAAACGGAAAAGCGGTAGAAGATGGATGGATGGATATACAAAATGGCATATAAACATATAAACGCTCCAACACTTGAAAAAAGCCTGTTTAGGCGGGGTCGGCTGTTCATCGACTCCTTCAGATGACTGGTGAGCAGGATCTTTCCCCACAAGTTTTTCGTATTGCCATGCTGGGCTGACAAATGCTTGGACAGATTGCTCATTGACTTGGCAGAAGTTGAAAGACACCTGTCGCCTGGGCATAGAGTGCATTTCACTCGAAATTTTTGTCCTTTTGAACTATAAACTTAAAGTAATGAGAATATCACCACTGCCCGAAACCCCCTGTCTCCGTCTCTGTCTCCATTATCGCTCTCGCACCAGCAGCAACGTCACTCAACTCAAATCGATCTCTGGCAACGCGCTCAGGCAAGTAGCACGCACACAGGCAAACACGGCTTGGGTAACACAGGAAAGTGCGTTTCTATGGTCTAGTAAAGTAGTGTAGTTACCGATACTTTTAGTGTAATGCGTTACTTTACTTCATTACCCAAAAAAGTAATATCGTTACTTTAATCCATTACTTTGTAATTCATTACCCCCGAAACTGTGTGTTTGTGTGTGTGTGTATATATATATGTATATATATATATATATATATATATAGTATCATATTTCAAGTATTATGCTTCTTAATTTTAGCCGGAAAAGGGCAGGACTACGTCTAGCTCCAGAAGAGCTGAAGAGAGCCTGTCCGTGGCCTCTCAGAATGCCCCAGAAACAGCAACGTCACACCCACAACCTCAGCTTAATGATGTGAGTATTTCTACTTTAAACATCATATCAAATGGTCCTGGACATATTAAAATCTCAATTGTTTGCTGCCACTCATATTAAACACACTCACAAATCAACCAATACACACACAATAGAAGACATGTTGAACATACATACCTGGCACACACACAGACACACACACACACACACGGTGATGGCAATGGCTTTGAAAGGTGATGAAAGGTGATCACTACTAGAGAGGATGTGGGCCATACACTAGTGGTGTCAAAGTGATGTGCGTGAAGTGAAACATAATTCAAACAATGTTCATCCCTCTTTCTACTAGGATCATGGCTATGCCTTGCCTGCTTCTCCTACCGCTCTTAAGACCAGACTCGATGAAGCCTTAGCAAGAGTGGAAAGTCTGGGGCGAGAGAAGAAGAATGCCATGGCCAGAGAAAGGAGGGCAATGACCACAGTGAAAAGTCTTTTGGGGGATTTGAGGGAAAAGCACCCTGAACTCAGAGTTCAGGGTTAGGCTCAGAGTTTGTTGAACCTCCTTTCTGAAACGGACCCCTGGTATAGAACAGCCTCCGAACAGTCTCTCTCTTTCTCTTTCTCTCTCTCAGGTCTGATATACATATATATGAATGATATTGATACTCTTTAGATGATTTATGTATATTTTCATTTTTTTTGATATATAACTTCTATCTGTTGTTATGTTATAAATAGATGTATAATGTATTCATAGATTGTTTATATATTTATATATAGCCTAATCATATATAGTTTCTTCAACTTATTAAAATAGTTAACTTTACTGCCAGTATCTGCTTCTGCTTCTCTATCATATATTGGTGTGTGTGTGTGTGTGTGTGTGTGTGTGTGTATATATATATATATATATATATTTAGTGTGTGTTTTGCTAAATATGTATCATACATCACATATATACAGAATATTCTATTACTGTTAAGCCCACTATATTAAAATGCGCTGAACTATGTGCCCTGTATCATAGCTACATGTATGACGTTTGCAGCATGTGAAAATCAGTTTAGTATTCAGTGAGTTATGATTGATTAAATGCGCTGACAGTTCATTGCGCCTGCCAAACAGATAAAGACTGAGTGGAGCGAGTGACCGGCCCAAGATGGCGACCCCGCAGCCCGGCAGCGCAAATAGGCAGTAGCAGTCGAAGTCTGTGTTAGTTTAAATAGGCTTAATTATTTAACTGAATATGATATAGATGAGAGGACATTTATGTGTGTAAAAATAGCATTATGTTGGGGATAAAACATTTACTTTACAATGTAACACATGATCAAAATGAGGTACCCTCATGAGATTATGCCAAGGTTTTACCTGTTTGAACAATGTTTTTATATTTCATCTTAAGCTGCTGCCAAGTACGCCTGTCCCCCCGTGGGATTCCACCTAAATAAAATAAATTAGTAGGCTACCATTCAAGCAGTTTTCCCCTGTAATATTATTATGGTTGCAAAGGACTACATTTAAACTTACGCAGTGACCGAAGCAGCAATGTTCTCCCACGCCGTCTCCCTCTCTTTTCTAGCTGCAGCGGTGTTGCACTTCTTTCTAAACACATGTTCAAACTCGCCGTATGAGCGTGTTAAGATGTCCAATTCTAGTGGGGTGGAAAACGCAGCCCTCCTCTTTCCCTTTCCCATGGTGATTCGTCAAATCGGGGCTCCATTGATATTGTCTTTTTATAGTTGTGGTGAACGCGCTTAACTCCAGGTGAAACTCCAGTTGATCAAACTAACTGAAATCAGCTGTTCTGGAACCGAAAACTCAAGAGTTTCCTATCTCAGGGTAGATCAACTCAGAGTTCAGGGTTAGACTCAGAGTTTGTTGAACCTGCTTTGTGAAAAGGACCCCTGCAGTCCTGATGTAACCACTAGGGTGTTCTTCTGTTGTTAGTTTGAAGGGAAAACACACCAATGGACTGTCCCTGAAGTTTGTGGATCCAGACCTGGAGACTCGCTACTCAGTAGAGAAGGAGAAGCAGAGCGGGGCGGCCTTCTGCTGTTCCTGTGTGGTTCTGCTTTTCACCGCAGCCATGGAGGCCCTCATAGACCCATGGTCAGTCTATGAGCCGAGAACAAACATCGCTACACCTCTTTATCCTGTGTGTGTTTTATTCATATCTCAGTCTGAGGCACACACCAAAGAAAACCAACCAAGATGATAATCTGTGGATTCTAATTACAAAATGATCCTGTTCATGTAGTTGGACTCCAACATTTCTATCCATAAATTTTGCTGTATACAGCTATCATATCGTAGCTCACTGGCATGTTGTATTATGTAGTTAATGAGACACAGATGTTCACACAGATTGTTGACTGGTGTATATTTCTCCCACCATTCCTGTGTTAATGTGGGACAGGCTGATTGCGAATTACATCACCTTTGCAGCGGGAGAAGTTCTGCTGCTCATCCTGACCATCTGCTCTCTGGCGGCCATCTTCCCCAGAGTGAGTCCCAACACCTGTTATCCCTTCACATCTGAGTGTTGTGTTTTCATTACCCGCCAATGTTTTGGGATGTTCATACTGAAACGAGATCAGTGTCAGTCTGTATGACTTCAATCCATAGCTGGAGGCAGAACTTGGCTAGACTAGCTTAGCTAAGACTGGAGGTAGGTAGCCTAAAGTCAGAAAACCTAATTTTTGACTCATAAAATTTAACTAAATCAAATCAAACCAAATGTATATATATAGCGCCAAATCATAACAAAGTTGTACAAGACACTTTCCACATTGAGCAGGTCTAGACCAAACTCTTTATGGAGTTGTTAAAGAGACACAACATATCCTTCCAAGAGCAAGCACTTGGCAACAGTGGCAAGGAAAAACCTTCTTTAAGAGGCAAAAACCTCAGGCAGAACCGGAGGGGGGCAGCAGATAGAGAAGTAGAGGCAGTGAGAGCGAGCGTGAAGGGGGGAGAATTTATTATTTTAAAACCCCTCATCATTGGCCCAGAAGACTTCATTAGAAACCGACAGTAGATATGATGTCATCTGCGGTTTTTCCTCTCATGTAAATTAAAATTTCAATTTGTGGACTAAAAAGCACTGGGCTGGAACACGTCAGTGGGCACGAATGTGCATGTATGTGTTTGTAGCTTGGATCAATTGCTGTTGATTCCACCTCATTGTGGAAATTAAGATGTTTTGATGTCCAGAAGACAGGACAGTATTGACTGCTGTGTTACACACACACACACACACACACACACACACACACACACACACAAGTGATACACTAAGAAGATGCAGACTCAGTGTAAACATCAATATCACATCAGACATATCTCTATCATGAACTTGCAGGAACATTTATATTAATAGACTTGTGTGTGTATCCACGTGATCATCTGGAGAGTGTCAGTAGCCTGGACTGGACATTTTGTACAGGACTCATAACATGAGTAACAGCTGCAATCCATTGAGAATGAACCAGTTCTAATCAGTGAAAGGAGCCAGTAGCCCCTGTAGATCTGACACAATCAAGTGGATTGGGTTCTTCTTCACTTAGTGACACGGACAACACTTTGTTTAAATAAATACAATATCAAGAACAGAGATTAACATGTGATGAGATGAAACTGTGTTGTAGTTGATGTGATAAGGTCAGTCTGACTAAAATGTTCATTAATAACCATGAAGTATTGATCAGTGTGTGGATAATTGTTCTACTCAAACACATTAGAGCTTTAGTTTTTATTTATGCTTCTATTCACAGATCTTCCTCGTGTTATTCTGAGCTGTAATGAGGAAGAGGAGAGTAAAAGCTTCATTTTTGAAAGGAATCATCTGGTTAAAGAATGTGCTCAGATGCAACTATAATGTAGCTATATATGATGTAGTTATTTCACGAAAACCTCTCTCTTCTTAGTTAGAAGCACTGTTTTATAACCGAAGTGGACAAAGACTCAATCAAAAGGTCATCCACGGATCTATACAAATATCTCCTCATCTTTATCACTAATTACAAAAAAGAGTCTTCCTTCCTACCGGTCCTAACAGAGACAAAAAATTTACGATTAAGTGAGCTGATTTGTCAAGACTTTGATGAAAGAAGCAAAATCCTGAAGGTAAAGTTCAGTCAGACCCAAACCTAAGGAGAGTTTATTTTCACGACTTGACACCTGAAATAAGAAGTTTTGCCTCTGTTTAACCATGTGGTGACACTTCACTTGACAAGTGATCAGCAAGTGACCCGACATTAGTTCAGATTCTTCAGTATCTGAGTGTGATTAGATTCCTTTCTGAATCAGTAGCTGAAGTGATCCACTAATAATCCGATAAGAGCTTTGAAATATGATGGATTAGATTAGTTGGTCTGAAACTAGACTTGAATACAATCACATGTTTATCCTGAACCCATAGAAGTGCCACTTAGACTGAGCTGGTCTGGTTTTTACAGGCTGTACAGCGCTCCTACTGACTTTACTGTGTGTCTGTGTCAGGTCTTTCCCAAGAAGCTGGTGTTGTTCTCCACCTGGATCGACCACACCCGCTGGGCCCGGAACACCTGGGCCATGGCAGCCATCTTCATTTTGACCATGGCTGACATCATAGACATGGTGAGCTGCTCTCTGCACCAGCCTATCTTTATTCTGCTGTCTTAAGTGAGCTGGGTCTGGTGCCTGGACTCGGTCAAGAAATCAGAGTCCCGGGACAGGAGACACACGTCAAGTCTGTTCAGTTTTATAAACAATGTTCATGATATCCTGATCTCATGTGTCTCTCCTCTGTCTAGCTAAGTTGTCTGCCTCGAGTCCCAGACTCAGGCAGCACCACTGTGGCACCCCCTTCTTTCTCGTCCTCCTCTCAGTCCAACTCTGATGCAACTTCTGATGGTTGCCTTGGAAACCCCAAATATTACAGCTACATTGCTGTGCTGGCTCTGATGGCCACCACCATGCTGGTCCAGGTCAGTCATATGGTCAAGCTCACCCTGATGCTGCTCATCACCGTGGCAACTGGCATTGTGAATGTTTACAGCTGGAGAGAAATCTTTGACCGCTATGACATGGCTCGCTTCCAGGACTACAGGTAAGACCAGGAGGTCAGGAAGCTGGTGTGACCAAAGTCAGGCAGGAGTCAACAGACCAGGGGCCTCATTTATAAACGTTGCGTACACACAAAACCGGACCTAAAACTTGCATACATCATTTCTATGCAAAGGTTGTGATCTATAAAAAACAGACTTGATGGAAAATGTGCGCACCCCTACGGATATTTTGACCCATGTGTATGCACATTTTGGAGGAAAAGGGGAATTGGCGACACAGATGGTGCGGTGGTGAACTGAAGTCAGATTGAAGAAATGAAGAGTGGGAAGAACGATTAAGTGTTTATTATTGCCCTTCACACATTTAATAGCAACCTGTATCATGCGTTAAAGCCATGTCATCAGAATGATTAAATTCAAGGGCTTTATTTTGCATTGGAATGAGTAGTTGTTTCGGAAACATCTCCTTAGAATCTAACAGAAAATCCTAAATCAAAATCCCTCCTCTATATTTAATTACCACCGTCTCTCCGTCATATTGTCCACTCCTGGAGCGCAGGAGTGAGTGAGAGGATGGTGCGGCATCTGCCTAACGTGTGTAAATATAAACATAAACAATATTTTCCTGTGATACCGTGAACACATAATCAAATGCCAATTAAATCCTAACTGTGGAAAACAAAGCAATATACAATCGTTATACTTTCCTGTTCTCAGTTCATCAGCTCTATGCTTTTCATAACAAACAAGGCATGAAAAAAGGGTAATGTTGATACACTTCAGTCTAAATTATGGACGCGATTTTTGAGATAGTGGGGGTCAGGAACACTGCCCTCCCCCCCCAGCTGCAGTGTTGCCACTCACTTTGCTTGCATCCGCCATCGTTTCCAACCAGACATAACACTTGTATCTGAGTCTTATTTTATATGCAGGCCGCATTCATGAGGTGCTTTGGATTGACCATTTAAAAATGGGCATGTACAGGGCGTGACATGAAGCTGATACAGGTGAGCACACTTGTAGTCAGTCTGTGTAACCCAAACTTTGGCTTTTGGGCGTATGTACACTTTTAGTAACGAACCTATGCACAGTTTTATAAACAAGGCCCCTGGTCCAGATCTTAACGTGTTTGATGACAAACAGCAGCTGCAGTGTTGTTTTCCCCACACTGTTGTCAACGTTTCTATCTTTGCAGATCATTCCTGGTTCCCTCCAAGTTCACGATGACCATCATGATCTTCATTATGATGGTTAGCTTCTACTACTTCTCTCGACATGTAAGTTCATGTCTGCTGAGTCAATTGCACATTTGCAGCACACAGAAACACGAGTGTTGCAATGGTGTTAGGAAGCATTCGTCCTGCTGCCTGAACATGACAGCACACCCTAGCAACTTTCTGTTTCCTGTCATCAAATGACTGGAACGCATCAGGGATTGTTAATGATTCCACAACAGTGTAGCTCTGACAAATCAAATCAAATTTGTTTATATAGTGCCAAGTCATAACAGAGTCATTACATCAAACCACTTTACATTCAAGCACTTCTGAACCAAACTCATTATGGAGTTGTTAAAGAGACCCAACAAATTCTTCCAAGAGCAAGCATGTGTTGACAGTGTTAATGACAACACCATTCCATTTCTGAAGGTGGAGAAGCTTGCCCGCACCCTGTTCCTGTGGAAGATTGAGGTCCATGAGCAGAAGGAGAAGGTGTATGAGATGAGGCGCTGGAATGAAGCACTGGTGACCAACATGCTTCCTGAGCATGTGGCTCGACACTTCCTGGGTTCCAAAAAAAGGGATGAGGTGAGATCCTCACAAGAATCTAGTGTCAGGAGGCTCAGCTGTTTCTCTGAAGCTGTAGTTGTGTCTAATAATGTTATCTTGTAGATTTCATCTGGGTTCCTCAAACCTTCTTAATGCCATATCCTCCAGGAGCTGTACAGTCAGTCCTATGACGAGATTGGAGTCATGTTTGCCTCCATCCCCAACTTCTCTGACTTCTACACAGAGGAAAGCATCAATAACGGAGGCATTGAGTGTCTACGCTTTCTGAATGAGATCATCTCAGACTTCGACAGTGTAAGTTTTACCGTGTGTGAGTTAAAAGTGGTTGAACGTGTGTGCTTGACCTTTGACTTGTGCTCATCTCAGCTGCTGGACGAGCCTCAGTTCCGCTGTATCACAAAAATTAAAACCATTGGGAGCACCTACATGGCAGCATCAGGTGTCACCCCAGATATCAGCAATGGCTACACCTGTATGAAGGTGAGCTGGGTCACCTGGGTTTCAATATGTCTCTGATTAACCAGCACTAATCATGATGCAATTCAGAGTCTTTGACTCAACCATGATGATGTGTCAGTGGTAATGATGGTAGTTTCCATTGGTTTTTGTCTGACAGAAGGAGGAGCAGTCAGACAGGGAGCGCTGGCAGCACCTTGCAGATCTGGCAGACTTCGCCCTGGCCATGAAGGTCACACTCATGAACATCAACTACCAGTCATTCAACAACTTCATGTTGCGCATTGGTATGTGCTGACCCTGGTAAAGCAGGTTAACCAACTTGTCTCATGGAAAAAACTATTAACAGGCTACTGTCCCTCCACAAATGCAAATTTATTTCAAATGTATTTTTATAGAGCACATTTTTTTCAGAAAACCGACATTCAAAGCCCACCTCGCTGTCATTTATCATCATTAGGATTAGGTGCGTTACTTTGTTAATGCTTGAAACTTTTGTCCCCAACAGGTAGTTAGCTGTAAACATCATGGAATAGGGTTGAATGTGAGTGTGAGTCAGACTATGAGTGGAGAGGGAGCACAGTCTATTAACGATCCTCGCAGCTTGTCAGAAAAAGCTGTCTAGCATCCTGTTGGATCTGCAGCTGATGCTCCTGTACCCCTTACCAGATGGCAAGAGGGATAATATTCCATGAGAGGGTTGGTAAAGGTCCTCAATGGCGGAGGTGGCCTTATGAATGCAACTCTGGTGATATATTTTTATCAGGATGGGAAGAGGGGCACCAGCAATCTTGGCAGCTGTTTTCCCAAACCTGTTTAGCTGTCATTGGTGATAGGCCCTGCATCTTAGTAACCAGGAAGTGAATCTGTATGTTAGAATGCTTGCTTACTATGATACTTCTGTGGAAGGTCATGTGGTGTGGGGGGGGGGGGCACTCTGTCTTCTAGTTTTGCTGTGTTTTTACTCTTGCTTTCAAAAATCCAACACACGCTTTCTTAAAAAGTGATGGTGTAATCTCGCCCTGATGTAATTCTTGGCTTGACCGCCAAGGACTTTCCTACATTCTATTGGTATAACAGTTTGGCCCTGTCCTTGAATTCAACACATTTTTGGCATCATGCTTTGACCTTGTGCGGAGATACAGCCCAAGTCTTTCAAAACCATAAACAAGTTACTCAAAGCCAGATTAACAATCAAAAAATTAAACAATAGTGATGTCAAGTGTAAAAACTGTGTCAGTCTGACTGCTCTAACTGTATTCTCCTGTATCCTGGTGTAACTGACAGGAAACTCTACAGGGTTAATTAGGAGCCAGGTGAATTCACTTGTCCTGTGTCCACTTTCCTTCAGGTCTAAATAAGGGTGGAGTCTTAGCTGGAGTGATTGGTGCCCGCAAACCCCACTATGATATCTGGGGCAACACTGTGAACGTGGCCAGTCGCATGGAGTCCACAGGGGTGATGGGAAACATCCAGGTACTGGAATAGGGTTCCTTTAACACTTTGCTTGCACTAACCAGGTTTAATCCAGGTTAATGGATAGTCTTTTCATGTGTGTGTGTTGCTCCCAGGTGGTGGAGGACTGCTACACCATCCTGAAGGAGTATGGATTCCGTTTTGTGAGGCGGGGGCCAATCTTTGTGAAGGGGAAGGGGGAGCTGCTCACGTACTTCCTGAAGGGAAGAGACAAACAGGGCTCCTTCATCAATGGCTCTTCTGTCACTCTGCCTCATCAGGTAGTGGACAGCTAGACACCACGCGCACTGCTCACCTGTATAATTGTTGTGGTGGTGGTAGGGGGTGGAGGTTGCTGACATGAGCTTCATGCAATATTTACAGATCAAATTACACACAGCTAACACAGTGCACACATGCTCTGTTAGTGGTTTGTTGGTACACATGTTTGAGATGTATTTCACTTTGGTTTGTTGACTGATGGTGTCTGCAGTGCCTGTAGTATTACACAGAGAGGACACAGATGACAGTCCTCCACAGAGGATGGTTCCAGTTTTTTGCTGGACTAGTTTAATATTTCTAAATTAATGCTGTTGGTTCTGAGGTCAGGAAAGAGGGCGAGGTCCAGAGACACAGTCAGTCAGAGTGAATAGTTGACACTTCCATGAACAATCATGAACCCACTTCCTGTAATTACTATCAGCAACCTTTCAGACTTAGTCACTTTATATATAAAATACTTTATAAATAAAGTTAATCTTGATAAACTGGAATGAATGGTTTGTGTTTCTGGACCCATTTCTTTTGTCATCTACATCACCATGACGTGACCTCAGAGATGAAGCTGGTGTGAACAGATCACTAAAGGATACAAGACACTTAAATGATCTGATCTTCTTTCAGTGTACGGTGGATGAAAAGACAATGTATTTCTTTGAAGGAACTAAAATGACAACAGCAATAGAAAGTTTGTAGCGGATATTCACATGTGAGCTGCTCCTGTACACTGACAGTGGATAATTTGGCTTCGGAGTTTATGCCTGGAGAACATTCATGTGTATGTAATCTCTGCATGTCGGTCAGACAACTACAGTTATCTGACAAGGTGTCCATCCTCTGCTGAGGGAAGGATTGTGTAGGGAGATGTGCTAATATGACCGTTAGCTATATACCAGCTGAAGACAGCAAGAAGCACAATCTGAGTCAGGTACCCCCCAAATGGTCGGACAAAGCTGCGTTATACACATCTATCCGAGACATATTCTGTATATGAACGGGTGTTTTCAATGATCCAGATTGGAAAATAACTCCAGGTAGAGAGGAGGTCTCACTCACCTGTCTGTCTGTGTAAAGTTCTACATATTCCACCATGGACACACACAATGCTGCACTGATTAAGTTTTAAGTGGATAGTGGTACACTGTCCAATCAGAAATACACAATGACCCCATAACACCTGGGCAGGTGAAATAACTGACATCAGCTGACATCAACATGGCTCTGTGGACTCATACAATGCCATTTAATCCTTAGAAGACCCTTTCACAACTTTATCTCTAGGTCTCAGCTCTGACTCAGTCCTCTTCATTCTTCTAACAGACCTGTTAGAGGTCAGATTGAGAGAACAGCTGGCATGTCAGTGTGTGACATAACTAACAATGATTCACATGACTTTTTGGACTATTGTATGGGTCCCATAGGCCATCATTTTTCAGCCAGGAGGTTGTCAAATTTATACAGTAGATCCTGATTACAGAGCTAGTTCTTAGTCACAAACATGAGCTTCAGACCCAATCCCCCTCCAGTTTGTGTTTGAAACTGACAACAGTGATCATCAAGGGAATGAGCATGAAGCAGCTGGACTATGTGAGATATGGGGAGCGTGTCAAGGAGCCACTGCTTTTTCCTTTGCTGATTGTACAATACATTAGTTTGTAGAATGGGGTGAAAGTGCAACAGTTTATTCTCCAACCCTGTTGCTCTGGAAGTTCAGTCGTTCCTTCCCATTTACTTCTTATTTTTATAGTAATGTTTTGTTGTATTAAAAAAAGGGAATAGGACTGAGCATGTCCTCACTGTACATAGTTCAGACTGTGTTTATTGGTCAGATTTATTTACTGGAGATAACAGAGATATCTTTGATGGCACTGATGTTAAAGTGCCAATGATTTAGGAACGGTTTCAGATGAAAGAGACACTTCACTCAACACAGCTTTCCCCCCTCCTCTCCTTTGTATTTTAAGAGAATCTCAGGCTTGGGAATAAATAGCACTTTGATACTATGTCAACTTTGTACTTGATTAGAGGTTTTGGTCTCAAAAAAGTTTTGAGCTAAGTTTCAATAAACTGTCTAAAGAGCCTGGGGAGCTGTGCCAGCTAATGGCAGATGATTCAGTTCTGGGGTTATAATTGTTGTTACTGTACAGATCCAGAGCTTTGACTCCTTCTGAGTTTTGTCGACTGGCTTTTCAGTGAGCAGTTGATCCTAGTCCTGGTCTTTAAAATTTCTCTCTGTGTACCTCTATTTCTTTCTTTCTTTTTTTTTGTCATCATGAGATGAGTTGATTAAAGAAATCTAATAAAAACAAGCCTCAGTTTCATCATTACCACAGAGTCAATGGAAATGACAGCACAGTGATTGTTGAACTCAACTCAGTAACTCTGATCTCTGGACAAACCTCCAACTCTGACCTTTTGGTGTTGCTTGAGAATTTGAAGCACATATAGGAAAGATGTTGAAAAGCTTCTTACGAATGTCTCCAATCAGCTTAACCCACTTTTTACCGCATGGCTTCTAAAAGGGGCTAGATTATAAAAAGATTTATTGGCCTTTCTCACCAATCACGTGACTAGGGACGCAGCGCCATGATGGACAGCTGTACAGAGCGTTGGACAGTAGGAAGTGAAAGAGACGCGGGAATTACAAAATAAACAAAAACAAAGAGCGACGGATGAATGTGATGTAGGGCTGAAACAATTCCTCGAATAATTCGAGTACCTCGATTACAAAAAATGATCGAGGAATTTCCTCTGCCTCGAGGAATCGTTTAATTTTTACAGAGCATGGTATTTCGCCCGGACTACTACTACTAGGTTAAATGATGAAGCCATAAACCAGCCAACTCTGACTGCCCGGTCTTCAAGGCAGACGTCTTAAAGGCAATTTTTTTCTCTTCGGCAGCTTATAAAAACTTAGATCGGGGTTCTTTACCCTGTTAGTAGTGCACCATACTACACAGCAGCTTTTGGGCATTTGTTTGTGTTTGCTGGCACACGGAGAGTGAGGAGACACCTTCACACAATACAAAGTCAATGGAGAGCTCTTGATTGTTTTCTAGTGATGTGTCGGTCGCGAATGAAACGGCTCTTAGAGCCGGCTCTTTGAAGTGAACGGCGGGAGCTGGCTCCTGATTGGGAGCCGCTTTTTTTTTTTTCTTCCCCGTCTCTCTCTCACTTTTTTTCTCTTCAAGCCCCATATGATTGGTCAATATGTGTGGTGTCGTGTCTGTGTGTGCACTGAACAGAGGGGGGAGGGGCGGCAGTTACACACACACAGCACACACGAACAGCAGAACAGAGGAGGGAGGGAGGCGAGAGAGAAAGAGAGCAAAGGGCCACAAGGAGAGTAAACACGAACGGAAGGTATAGTTAAGAAAATGAGTGAAAGCAGGAAAAGGACTCAAATCTGGACCCATTTCAATTTCACTGATAATACAAAGGCAGAGTGTAGAGTCTGCAAGAAAAAAATGTTTATAGAGCTGGCTCCACAAACAACCTGCACAGGCACTTGAGAACCGTCCATCCATCAGTGCAATGGGAAGAAAAAACACAAGCAGATGAACGTGATATTAATGAAGGTTCCAGTGTGTCTACTGCTACTGTTGCTGCTGATGCTGCAGTGTCTACAGCATCATGCAGTACACCACCACAACCACCTAAACCTACAACCCAGAGCTCTATGAGACAGTTTTTCCTGAAGTCTGTGACCCCAGCAAGACAGAACACAATTGATGAAGTTATATTTTGTTGTGTGTTTTGCAGCGATTCTGTGTTGTTTCACTTTAAACTTCTTTAGTAGAAAAAAGTTAAAGGTTCAATTGTAAATAAATTAATAAATTAAAAGTTTGTTTTTGTATTTTATAATTTATTATTTGTAGCGCTAATAAACATATAAATAAATAACATAACATAACACGTTTTTTTTACATTAGTAATTCATTTGCACATAATTTTACATTATTGTTGGTAATAAATTAATTTAAGCAACAAAAAACAATCTGAAGAATCGCTTGGGAGCCGAAAGGGTCGGCTCTTTTTAGTGAGCCGAGCCAAAAGAGCCGGTTCTCTAAAAAGAGCCGGAATTCCCATCACTATTGTTTTCCCCTCTGGTGTGGGTGGAGGGGAAAACTGTCTTTATGGAGGAAAGACGTGACAACGACGGAAGCGATGATAAAGATAAATGTTGATTGTCTAAAAAAAGGAAAGCAATTGTTCATTATTAAGTGAAATGTCTTATTTTCTCATGTATATTTATAATTTAAGTAACCAAAAATATGTTTTATCCGATTACTCGATTAATCGATGGAATTTTCAGTAGAATCAGAATCAGAAATACTTAATTGACCCCCAAGGGGAAATTGCCTTTAGTTACAGATGCTCCCATTCAAAAGTCTCAAAGAAGTAGGAAAGTATAAAACATATCAATAAAGTTTAAACATAAGTACTAATATAAAATAAATATATCTAAACAATAAAATATAAATGTACATTTGGTTCTTGTATCTACAAAGTGATAAATAAAACAACAGTTTACCAACATTTGAATGTAGAATATTGCACTGGATTATTGCACATCAAAGTAGTTACTGCACATTATTAAGAGTCCAGAGTAAACCAATTGAATGAGTGTCCGACAGTCAGAGTGAGGAGTTATACAGTCTGATGGCCACAGGCAGGAATGATTTCCTGTGACACTCTGTGGTGCATTTTGGTATGATCAGCCTTGTGCTGAATGTACTCCTGTAACTGACCAGCACGTCGTGGAGTGGGTGGGACACATTGTCCAAGATGACATGCAGCTTGGACAGCGTCCTCCTCTCAGACACCTCTGTCAGAGGGTCCAGCTTCACTCCCACAACGTCACTGGCTTTACAGATCAGTCTGTTCAGTCTGTTGGTGTCAGCTGCCCTCAGCCTGCTGCCCCAGCACACCACTGCATACAGGATAGCACTGGCTTCCACAGACTCGTAGAACATCCTGAGCATAGTCCTGCAGATGTTGAAGGACCTCAGCCGCCTCAGAAAATAGAGGCGACTCTGGCCCCTCCTGTAGAGGGCGTCAGTGTTCTTTGCCCAGTCCAGTTTATTGTCAATGTGTACTCCAAGATATTTGTAATCCTTAACAATGTCCACACTGACCCCCTGGATGGAAACAGGGGTCACCGGCACCTTAGTCCTCCTCAGGTCCACAACCAGTTCCTTGGTCTTTGTCACACTGAGCTGCAGGTGGTTCAGCTCACACCATGTGACAAAGTTGTCCACAGCAGCCCTGTACTCAGCCTCATCACCCCCGCAGATACATCCAACCACTGCAGAGTCATCCGAGAACTTCTGGAGATGACAGGTCTCAGTGCAGTAGCTGAAGTCCGTGGTGTAGAGGGTGAAGAGGAAGGGAGAGAGGACAGTCCCCTGTGGAGCCCCGATGATGCTGACCACTCTGTCTGACACACAGTGTCGCAGGCGCACAAACTGTGGTCTGCCTGTCAGATAGGCCACAATCCAGGACACGAGGGGGGAATCCACCTGCATCGCTGTCAACTTCTCACCCCGTAGAACCGGACGGATGGTGTTGAATGCACTGGAGAAGTCAAAAAACATGACTCTCACAGTGCTTGCCGGCTGGTCCAGGTGGGTGTAGACACGGTTGAGCAGGAAGATGATGGCATCCTGAACTCCAAGTTGAATACTCGATTACTACAACAGCCCTAATGCGATGCTACCACTAGGGAAATGAATGCTTTAGAGTTGTCATGTGAGGTGTCTCACCTAGTAAGACTGCACCACGAACGCTATTTACAGAAGCTAGCATTAGCAGGGCTAGCTACCAACCCTTCTTCCCAAGGATGTGTTCATGGATCCAACTAAATCGTCCAGTCTGCCGGAGTTTACTCAACACAACCTGTACCACTACGTTGTAAAGGGAGTGTCCCCATACGCAGGTGCTGATCTAAAAGCGTACAAAAGTCTGGATGCTTACCAGTACTTCATCTCAGGTTGGGTTACCGAGTTGCAGTGCTACGCTCACGGCAGGGGAATGTATCTCTTAATGGCAAAGGTAAGACCATGGAAGGGCAGACATAAGTTAGCTAGCTGTCTGTTTTTACCTGTTTCCCATACATTGAACTCCCCCAGCATGCCATCAAAACTCAATCAAAAGCAGCTCTAACTAACTCACACTGTGTTATAATGTTAATGGCTGTCATAACTAGCCTACAAAATTTGCTGTGTAGTGGCTGCCTTTCTACTATCTCTACATGATAGGTTTGACCACTATGACACATAGCATATTAATGACAATAACGGTATGACATAACATAGGGTAGATAGTGGAAAGGCAGCTAATATTCTTGGCTACTTTTGACAGCCACTGTAACATAGTGAGTCATAGTTCCTTTGCGTTTTCATAGTAGTTTACAGTCTTGCCATCTAATTAGCATTTGGTGGTGCTAATGTGCTATAGACAAAAACAGTGCTTGCTCTATCTGTAATTTCAGGTCCATCATAATCAGGCTCTGTCTGCAACCCAGCTGAAACCATAGGTGTCTCTGAAGAAGGATGGAACTGTTGTGTGCAATCGTGTGCAAATCACCATCTTACAAAATGAAAACTTACTACAACTACAAAATGTAATGCTGTAACTTCCGTCCACTGTAACTTTCAAAAAAACCGCCAGGGGGGGCGTGACGTCATCGCGCAAATGAAGAAATTTTTTTAAAATTTTACTCAATGACATTTAATGACTATAGTCAACAAATAACACATTTAGCGGTTCTGCGGTTCCTCTACCAGTGTATGTGAGAGCAAGGTTAGGCAGATTGGGACTGTTAAAAACCACCGGCTGCGGAGACGGTGTGCACGGAGGCGGAAGCGGGTTAAGCGGGGCAGCTTGCTAGCCAAGCTAAAGGCTGACAACAGACCTGCAATCCCTTTCTCTCCCTGGCACATGTTCGTTCACTGGATAATAAAATGGATCTACTTCGGCTCAGGATGTCAAACTACAAGGACGAGAAATTTTTGCATCTACGTCCTTAGATAGCAGCATTCCGGATGTAGCATTCCAGATCGATGGGCTCCTATTCCAAGCCGACATTAACCATCTGTTGGGGAAAAAAGAGGTGGCGGTCTCTGTGTCTACAGTAACAGCGGTTGGTGTGTGAGCTGTGCTCTGGTTAATTGTCATTGTTTAGAGGCTGCTGATTTTTTTTAACTGTTAAATGTCATCCATACTACCTGACCCGGGAGTTCCTATCGTTGTTTGTCATCGCTGTTTACATCCCACCAAATGCTAATGCTAGCATAGCACCCAAGGAGCTTAACAACAGCATCAGTTAACTCCCGAACAAACATCCAGAGGCTTTTTACCTGATTGATGGGGACTTTAATCACGTAAACTTGACAGACATTCTGCCAAAGTTCCACTAGCATGTTTCTTCTTTTTCGGTTCCGGCAGTGTAGATGCCGCCAGGTGTATTACTGCCCTCCACTTGTTTCTTTGCTAGATCCTGCTATACACTCCTACGTCGTGCAGAAACTGCAACACTGCATTGGATATGGTTGGATGATCACTGCTGTGGCCAAATAAAGAAAAAAAAGAAAAAGCCTCCACTCCCTGCTCTTAAAAAGTTGTTGCCTCTCTTTGCTATAGTTCCTGCACTCTAAGAACACATGCCTAATTGTTTCTCACTGCCCACACTGACACTGCCCTATATCATGTTTCCCTATTAAATACAAGTTATGATTTAGTCCACTATGTCCTAGCCTCAGTCTACACAGCTTTACTTCATCTCTTTGAGATGGGATGTTACACTTGCATTGTTACTTTCGGTTGCACTGAAAAGAGATGCCTCCCCTTCTCCTCCCTCTCCCAGCCTTCTTGCCACTCTTTTATCACTGCCTGTTTGATTAATCCCCTCAGTTCCACCCTACCCAGGGGCATATTTATGTCAATTTCTCTTTGTAAGCTATCCTTTGCCAATTGATCCACCTTTTTATTTCCCGCCACCCCCAAGTGCCCTGGAACCCAGCAAAATGTGACGTCTGATTGTAATCCTATTCTACTCATTATTCTTAAAATTTCCATCACAAGATCAGGACGAGCTTTGTTTTTACCTGCTCTTATTGCCTCCAGTGCAGCAGCAGAGTCAGAACATATAATGACCTCTTAAGGCTTTTCTACCTCCACCCACTCTAAGGCCCAGTCCCAATACACCCCCTACCCCTACTTTTTAACCCTACCCCTAAATTTTGCGCGTTCCTGCGAAGGTAGTGGTGTCCCAATTCCTTTTTTCATGTAGGGGTAGGGGGCGTAACGAGGGGTAGGGACTATGAATCTAGCCCTTCAGAGCGAGGGTTTTCCGATGCTGACTTCCCGAGGAAGGGTCAGTTCTGCGATCCCCAGAGAGCGAGAGGATGTGGAGGAGTCGGAAAAAACCACAAAACATTCACAAGAGACAACAGACGTCGATGGTGTATTCTTCTCTGTGTACCTCTTGGTTTATTTATCGACCGAAGCATTATGAATGCTAAAAAAACGATCGCGACCGTAGACTCCATGTTTTTTTTTTGTTTTGTTTTGTTTTTTTTATATATTGACAAAATTTACATTGACAGACAGAGTACGAACAGGGTGAGGGCGTTACATACGAAAATAAAATCATGCCGATTGAAATTTACATGAACCGTAGCCTCCATGTTGCTGCTGGGACTATGCAGTCGCTTGTGTGCCCGAATGTAAACTACGTGGTGTCCCAATTCCTAGGGAAGATTACAAAGCCCTACGCCTTGTGGCTTCCTTTCGAGGGTTAAGGGGTAGAGGGTGAGGGCTAGCGGTAGTTAGTAGGGTGAACATTGGGATTGCTCTCAGTTCTGTTGTGAAAACTGAAATTTCATCCGATACTCGAACACTGACCTTCAGTTCGTGCTGTTCTATATAGACCCCAAATCCTGCTCTTCGACTAACTGGATCTCTGGATCCATCTGTAAAAATTAAAAGCTTTTCCCTCCTAACTGCCCCAAGATATTCTTCAACGCTCAATCTAAACCTCCCTCTTATCTTCTTCTTGAAGAAAGCTGAACTCAGTATTTATTTCAGGTATTATCCATGGTGATATTGGTGCCCAACTTGCGTGCTCTGCTATCTCCTCCTGTCTCATCCCTACCTTCCTGGCCCACTGATTAATACTAGACATAAATGCTTCATTCTCATGTATTCCTTCCCCCTCTTGTAGCAGACATCTGGCTGTATAAATTTTTACTACTCCCACTAATCCTAGTCCAGTATTGTAAACCTAATTTTATGCATCTTATCCTAGCACGTTTCCATAGCAACCCAGGGTAACAACACTCTGGACTGGATGTAAACAGACAGACATGAAGTCCACAGAGTCAGGCCACGCCCTCATCTGGGCTTCTCTGATCACGTCTCTCTCTCTCTGTCGGTGGTTAGAGTGAACGGATCAGCACAGAAAAAGATCAGTGTGGCCCAGTGATGCAGCTGGAATCTTACAGGACTATTTTGAGTGCACAGACTGGATGTTCTTCAAAGAAGCAGCAACATACAACGGTGTTGTGAACTTGGGGGAGTATGCATCCACCATGGATGGATGTCTCCATCACCGGGACTATTGCCACCTATTCTAACCAGAAACCCTGGCTGGACAGAGATGTTTGCTTTCTCTTGAAAGCCCAGGATTTTGCATTTAGGTCTGGGGATGCATCAGCACTGAGAACTGTGAGGAGGAACCCGGATGTAGGGGTCAAAAGAGCAAAGGCCAGCTATGCCCTGAAAGTGACAGGGGTGCTGATTGGAAAATTTTAACATCTCCCTCTCCCAGGCTGCAGTGCCATCACGCTTTAAGACAGCCACCATTATTCCTGTACTAAAATCATCCAAAGTGACATGCGTGAATGACTACCGCCCTGTGGCCCTTTGACTGTGTGCTTTGAGCAGCTGGTGATGGCACACATAAGTGACACCATCATCATCAGTCTTGACCCAAATCAGTATGTGTATAGGAAGAATCAGTGTACGTCTGATGCCGTGCCAGCTGTTCTCCACCAGACCCTCACCCATCAGGAAAAGAGAGACACATATGCCAAGCTCCTCTTCCTGGATTTCAGATCACCATTCAATACAATATTCCCACAGACCCTGTTAAACAAGCTGGCACTGCTGGGACTAAGACCATCTCTGTGTAACTGGGTGCTGGACTTCCTTACAAACAGAGCACTGACAGTAAAGATCCATGGGACTTATTTTGTATGTCTGCTACTTGTTTTGTATGTTTTAAGCTACTGCTTTGCCCTTTTAAATTGCCCCGTGGGGACAAATAAAGTTATTTGAATTGAACTTAATTGGTCGCTCCTATTCACTGGTCAACCTCAACACAGGCTATCCTCAGGGTTGTGTGCTTAGCCCCCTGCTGTACATACTGCTGACATATGACTACTCAGCCATACACCAGAGCTGTCACATTGTTAAGTTTGCAGATGACACAGCCGTTGTGGGACTAATCTCCGACAATGACAAGTCTGAGTACAGACAGGAGGTGCAACACCTGGAGAGTTGGTGCAGAGCCAACAACCTTTGTTGAAATGTGGTGGAAGCGAAGGAGGTGATCATGGATTTCAGGAAGAGCAACCACCCCCATCCCCCATGCAGCAGTCCAGGTTGTGTCCAGTGTAAAGTACTTGGGTCTACACATCATGGACACTCTCGCCTGGTACACTAACACTGCCAGCACTGTGAAGAAGGCTCACCAATTCCTCTACTTCTTGAGCAAACTCAAGGTTGCTGGACTTGGCCTTCCAGCCCTCGTATCCTTCTACAGATATGGGGTGGAGAGTATTGTGACTCAGTCCATCATGGTGTGGTACAGCAGCTGCTCTGCACAGGACAGAGACTCACTGCAGCAGGTGGTCAGAGCAGCTGAAAAGAACACTGGACGCAGCTTCCCACCCATCAGTGACATTTACATCAGCTGCCCCAGGAGCAGGGCCGTTGGGATCATGAATGACCCCACCCATCCATAGTGCTGCTGTCAAGTGTAATCACTTGTCTAAGTGCAATACTTAGATTTGATCTTTTTTTAGATTAGATTCTATATGGTTCTGTGTGTATTATGTCTAGTGTGTCTATTTATTCTATATTGTATTTTATTGTATTTTGTTTCTCTGGCCTTGAGACTCAAATTTCATTCTTTCATGTCTACATCAGCTGTATTTATCAATGAAGCCAAATGAAGTTAGTCAGATAGTCAGACTGCAGACATGTCTTGAAGACATAAAAGTCTGGATGACCCATAATTTTTTACTTCTAAATTCTGACAAAACTGAAGTTATTGTACTCGGCCCTAAGCACCTTAGAGAAACCCTATCTAATCAATTAATCAGTCTGGATGGCATTACTTTGGCTTCCAACTCCACTGTAAAAAACCTTGGAGTAACCTTTGACCAGGACATGTCCTTTGTCCCTCACATAAAACAAGTCAGTAGGGCAGCTTTCTTCCACCTGAGAAACATTAGGAAAATCAGAAATATCCTCTCTCAAGAGGATGCAGAAAAACTAGTCCACGCATTCGTAACTTCTAGGCTGGACTACTGTAACTCATTATTATCTGGATGTCCAAACAAATCTCTGAAAGGCCTTCAGTTGATTCAGAATGCTGCTGCACGAATATTAACAGGAACTAGAAAAAGGGATCACATCTCTCCTGTGTTAGCTGCTCTTCATTGGCTGCCGGTAAAATCCAGAATAGAATTTAAAATCCTTCTGTTAACATATAAAGCTCTTACTGGCCAAGCTCCGTCATACCTCAGAGAGCTCATAGTTCCTTACTGTCCTAGTAGGCCACTCCGCTCTCTAGATGGAGGTTTACTTGTGGTTCCTAGAGTCTCCAAGAGTAAATCAGGAGGCAGATCTTTCAGTTATCAGGCTCCTCTTCTATGGAACCAACTTCCAGTATCGGTCCGGGGGGCAGACTCTTTAGCAATTTTCAAGACCAGGCTTAAAACTTTTCTGTATGACAGAGCTTATAGTTAAAAAGTTAAAGTTCATTTACTCTTTAGCTATGCTGCTACAGGCCTAGACTGCTGGGGGAAGGACTGAGCACCTCTCTCTCTCTCCCTCTCCCTTTCCCCTCTCTCTCTCTCTCTTTCTCTCTCCCTCTCCCTCTTCTCTCTCTCTCTCTCTCTCCCCCTCTCCCTCTTCCCTCTCCCTCTCTCTCTCTCCCCCTCTTCCCTCTCCCTCTCTCTCTCCCCCCCTCGCATGCGCCGTCATACCAACAACCTGCTTCTCCGAAATCCCAGTTGCTCTCAGTTCCAAGCATGTGCATTACATTTACTAACCATGTTTTCCCGAAGTCTCCGTCTCCCCCAGCTCCTCTCCTCTCTCTCTCCCAGCTCCTCTCCTCTCTTTCCCTGTCCTCATCCTGCAGGTGATGAATCATCACCATCCCATGCTCCTGCAATGCCTGCTGCTCCCACATCTTCAAGAATTCCATACAGCATCATTCCTACGAACTTCATGCAGCATCATGTTCCTGCCTACACCTGTTTGAATATCCCCTCCTCCTGCTCTCTTTCTCTCCCTACTCTACCCAACTTTGCCCCCCCCCTCCCCCGTGCCTCTCTCTCTCTCTCTCTCCCTCTCTCAACCCAACCGGTCGAGGCAGATGGCCGCCCCCCCTGAGCCTGGTTCTGCCCGAGGTTTCTGCCTCTTAAAGGAAGTTTTTCCTTGCCACTGTCGCCAAGTGCTTGCTCATCGGGGGATCTGTTGGGTCTCTTTAAATAATTTTATAAAGAGTTTGGTCTAGACCTGCTCTATATGTAAAGTGCCTTGATGTAACTTTGTTATGATTTGGCGCTATACAAATAAATCTGATTTGATTTTGATTTGATTTGATTTACATGTTTTGAATGACAAATAAAGCACCTTGAAAACTTGAAATGCTGTTGAAATTAATCAGGATGAGCCCTAATCCTAGCCCTTTGTCACCAAAAATAGTCACTTTTAAGTTCCGACATCTTAAATTATGTATGCCTGCTATGATTAATAAACTTCCATGTAAAGAGTAAAAATAAAAAGGGCTTCGAATCACACCTGCAGTTAATTCCCCGTGAAGAAATTCTGGACACAAATGCTTTTAGGCCTGGGATATATATACATATATTTGTATGTATATATGGTGGTATTCATGGTATTCAGACCATTGTGTGTAGCACTATTAAAGTGTAAATTTCACATATTTTGAAGGTAAATTCAAAAAGTTGTTGGACAAAAAGTTATTTTTTGTGCAGCTGATTTTAATGGTAAGTAAACACCTCGGTTCAAACAGAGATGTGTAACCCTAGTTTTCTGGATTGGCGTTTTCTAATTGATTACTCAAAAAGTACAAAGTAAGAGTAGTTAAGAGTACCACTAGTATGAGAAATAATTAGTCTATTAGTTTACGTACATTGAACCACTTACTTAAGAAATTTTCTCGATCCTAAACTAAAGTTTCGCCAGTCTCAAAAAAGTTTTGGAAATAAAACGTTCGATGTATTTTACTTTGAAAGCCGGAAGTATTTTTAAGCAGTTCATGGTAGCTTTAAATTGGCCGACGACAATATAATAAGAATCCATATTGATGTGATGTTCATTCGGGTTATCATCACTGAAATTAAAATTGAACCAATTGGTGAAATTCAAAAACACTTTCAGGGCTAATTTTCTCCTCTTTCTGTCTTTAACTGCGGGCGCAATGCATTGTGGTCTATACTGTTTAGTTAGTGCCCGTCGGTTGTACGCTACTTTTCATGATGCTCAATGGGACACTATTAACCCGCTAGATGGGATATAATAATTTTACTATACATTTTGACAGTAATCGAAAAATGTCGAATTCCTTCTGTAGTGGACTGTAGCGGGAGAAGAGAGTGAGCTCGAGCATGGTCTACGTTTTCATGAGGTCTTCGGAGCCGTTTCATCGTCACACCGATTGTACACGAACACGGGCGGCCGGCTTAACCACGGAAACGCCGTCTGGTTTCACCACAGTCTGTTACGCTGAATGGAAGGACACCAGCATAAATATACAAATAGGTCAGTAAATACTCTTTGACACGTTAGCGAAATAGCAAGTAAAGATTACACTAAACTGTCGTTATTGTGTTTCAGGTTTGAGCTGGTTTTAGGCCTATAAACTGATAAGCCTCAGACAGGTTTCTTCCCGAATTTAACACGTCTAGTATATATTTTGCTTATCTGCAACCACATAATAACTTTTAGTCCATTAGAATATGCTGAGTCCGTGTATCGCCCTTTTGAATGTGATAACAATAATAATATCTGAATCACACCTAGTACCATGCCAGTATTGGGTGGCTCCTGTGTTATAGGGTCAAACCATAATATACAAGTGTTATAATGTACCTACCTAATGTTATGATGAGCGTGGATACAAGGCCAAGCACATCGCAGTGACCTCTCTTTCCACTCAGTGATCTGTCATACTGCGGAGACATGCAGCAGCTCTGTGCAGCTCCCACTTGTCTGACCTGTACAGCATCAGGCCAGCTCAGCTCCTTGGCCTTCACCCCTCAGGTTTCTGTCCTGAGTTGTCTGTATATGACCAGACGAGATAACAAAACATTTTTATTATTTTTGACAACATTGATTTATTACATTTTGATATTATTGCAACATCATTTAGAATTGAACTTCTCACAGTTTACATTTGTACTTTAATGATAACTGTGATTATTACATTTTATTTACAAGCACCTTTCATACCAGCCAAGAACACTTTATAACAAGGGGTTAAAAACAGATGGAAAAAATAGCAGTGTACCTTAATACTAGGCACTTTACTGAAGTCATAATTGTGGAAGTTACTTGGATGTGATTATAGTTTTTGTACAGCGTGAAAATGTTTTGTTTTTTAGCAGTCACCTACTACTGTAGAACAATAAAGTTTGGTTTCAGTTAGTATGTCCTGTATCTGGTGGTGTTGCCATTCATGAATCTGCTTTGTTATATGTGTCATTTCAGGTAAAGCAATAGCACAGGTAGAGAGCTCCAAATCAACTGTGTTCTGTTCTATGCATTAAATTATACATGATTAACATGTTCAAGGTTACCAGTGTAAATAGAGCTTCTAATGAAAGAATTTCATTTCATAAAATGTAGGTACTTCTTACTAATATTTTCTTATTATCTCAGACATCTATGATAGTAAAATGTTAATTTGACTAAACTATATGTCAGCTTGGGCTTTCTAAATCTAGATTAAAAAAAGTCATTTGAACAGAGAGAGTTTTGCTTGTTTAAGAAAGACATGAAAATATTTTCTAATATGATAAAATAGTCACAGATACATTTTTTGAATATCAGCTGATCAATTAAGGGGCTAATCCTTTCCTTTTTAATGGCTAGTTCAAACTTTTTAAAATAATTTGTTCAACCGACTCTTTAAAAATAAGAATATTTTCTGTGTATAGTCAGTGAAAAAAAAGAGGTGAGGTTCTTGAAGTCATTAGTTATATGCACACTTAACAATGGACCTTTAACCTGTGACCTTCCTGCTCCTCTCCCACAGCATGCAGTAACTAAGGTGTGAGGGTTTTTCCAGTGGCAGCAGCAGGCATCACGCTTAGATGAAGGATGAAGAGTACAATACATAGATGCAGGGATTTGGAGCATGGGCGTGGGCAGACCGAGGAAGGAGCAGGATTCAACTGCCTACAGGCTGAACAGCGCATCCCTATTTCCAAAGACGTTATCACTTCCTCTTCAGCCTCTGCCATGTGGTTCATCAGGGATGCCTGTGGCATTGTGTGTGCTGTCATCACCTGGTTGCTAGTGTTGTATGCTGAGTTTGTGGTGTTGTTTGTGATGCTGTTGCCCTCCAAGAATCTGACATACAGCATTGTTAATGGGACACTGTTCAACACTCTGGCCTTCCTTGCTCTCACCTCTCACCTGAGGGCCATGTGCACTGACCCTGTAAGTCGGCCTTTTTGTGGTAATCTATTGACAGGCATTTAAATTTGGCAACAGGCTGTTTTTTATCTTTCCTCCAGATAACATTTTGATCTTATCTTTAAATATTTCTGAATAATTGCCCTTAACCTTCATAAAATTACAGTAAACTTAGTCTCTGCCTGTTTATTTCATTGTGTTAATTGCTTATGTGAAAAACAAGTCACAAGTCATCCTCCGTCTGATATTTCCTGCTAGGGTGCAGTTCCAAAAGGGAATGCTACTAAGGAATATATAGAAAGCCTTCAGTTGAAACCAGGGCAGGTAGTATACAAATGTCCCAAGTGCTGCAGCATCAAGCCTGACCGAGCTCATCACTGCAGGTAGGACAAAGGAAGGGTAATACTCACTGCAGCATTTGGTATTCACTGAGCCACATTTACAGCTGTTTTTGTCCTTTCATAATATACTTGTGCAAAGTTGTTGTACTAGTCTTTCATCGCTCCTCCATTAACACAAAAGTCCGTGTTCACAGTGTTTGCAAACGCTGCATACGAAAGATGGACCACCACTGCCCCTGGGTGAATAACTGTGTCGGGGAGAACAATCAGAAGTACTTTGTGCTTTTCACAGTAAGTTCACTACAGCAACAAGTCTCCTATAATGTCTGTTGACCAAAAACATATAAGGCAGTCAAACACCAAATTTCAGTCTGTGAAGGTAAAAAAACGTGCTCACTTGTAAATAACTGGGATGCAAATCTTCTTTATCCACTCTTTTGTGTCTGTTTAACATTGAAATGATTGCTGTACTCTAAAGTTGGTTGTGGTTGCTGGTTTAATGCAGTACAGATGCAGATGAATGACAGTCCATATACAGGTTATTCATAAACTTAATATATCCTTCATTGTGCCCTTTTTTCACATTCTTTCTTTGAACCTAGATGTACATTGCACTCATTTCTCTCCATGCTCTGGCGATGGTGGTCTTCCATTTCCTCTACTGCTTTGAAGATGACTGGACGAGTGAGTATTTATAAACCCTCATAGCTCTCAATTTACTTTACTCTTAGAAAGACAAAGGGCTAGTATCAGATGCCTAAACTGGAGTCTTGGCCTGGCATCCAATAGGATTCTAGACATTTTTGAATATTCTTAATTGTCATGCATAGAATAAGAGCAATTAAGCAATACATATATATCTAGATATGTATATGTATATATAATGTCTGCAAGCTTAAACTAGTATTTCTCTCTTTGAAGGAGAGATGGTGGTGTTATCAGAAGAAACACAAACTCTAAACAACTTAAACAGTTCAACAGAAATTGCTTATTTAGATTTAATTACAATTCTCTAACTCATTCAGTAGTTCAACACACTTGTGACAATCTTACACTAACTTCTTAGATTGAAAGTCAGATCTTGAAAGTTTGTTCCAACACTGTCGTAAAGGGTCTTACAAAGGAACCTTGTGTATAGGTTGGTTGTAGATTAGTTTGTATCACCCTCTGTCCTGTTCCCTGAAAACCAGATCTGAGGATAAGACTCACATTAGAGATGAAATTGATTTCATGTTAACTTAAAATGCAAATACCAGATGGTTAGCCTTATTGTATATTAACATCCCCATAGATGTAGATGATTACTGTGGTTAATTGCTGATTAGTTTAATTTGTGTATGTTATCAAAAAGCTATCATATCCCAGATGTATGCACAGCACCAATGTGGGTTTCTATGTGTCAGTAAAAATATGGAGAGGACAATGACGGCGGTCCTCCAGAAATGTTTTAGCTTTTCAATACCTTACAGCAACAATAGCTTAGGGTACAGTATAAGCAGATTTTTACACAAGTGAACCTACTGAAAAGGTTACTGTTTTACACTGTCAGACAAGCCTGTCTTTCTGCTGGCAGTGATAGCATCACATGACCACAGACACACACACACACACACACACACACACACACACACACACACACAGAGTATTTCAAGAAACATTTCCAGGATGCACTGGGATGCATCATCAGTGTTGTGACTTGGGGTCATAAGATGTTTTGGGTCTCACAACATACATAGTCGCCCAGGTGACCCAGCCAGGGATGATCGGGCCCCGATTTGCATCCCAGCAGCTACCCACGGATCAGCACTCTTCAACCAAAGCCACCTAGTGGCTTTTTCTTTGGCCTTACTGGCAGATCAAATGGCCTTCTTCGTGGTTGCTCCTGTGACACCCAACCAAGTGAGGACCTTGCAGAAATAATGTCCTGAGCTGAAGGGTGGATAAAGATGGAATTAAATCTACCACTCATCAAGAAGCATTTTGAGACTTGTATTGTTTTCACTGCAAATTCCTTATTGACTCATTCTCCCTAATTCCTATCTTTTTACTCCACACTTAAATCAGTCAGTAGATGTACATGTGTACTTATACGACATAATATATAGACAAACTTTTATCAAAGAAACTTGTTTTCATTGTACATCGTTGATTAATGTTGCTTAATGTTCCAGTTATCACTATCAGCATTACTGACTTCATAAACCATCCCTCCATGTTGATGTAAAAATACTTCCACTAACAGGTAGATGTTACTCTTAAAGATGATCAGGCAGAGTTTTGGGTGAATGTATCTAAAAATGAATGCACAAGTGTATTGCAAATAAAAGTAATATTTCATTTTGAAATAGGATTTTCTTGATTTTCAATTTAACAATTATCACATGCCATTACCTTATATTGAGCAGGTGAGTGGTGAACAACCTGTAGACTGCGTTGCTTCAAAGTGTTGTGTCCTTACTGTAGTGTAGATGATTCAACAGTAGAGTACAGTAGTATGTTTGATTGTAGTGTAGCAGTTCCTCATATGATCCTCTTCTTTGCCCTTTCACTTTTCTTCCTCCATGTCCCTCCATACCCAAGAGTGCAGTTCCTTCTCTCCCCCAGCAACAGTCATCCTTCTCATACTCCTGTGCTTTGAGGGTCTTCTCTTCCTCATCTTCACCTCTGTGATGTTCGGAACCCAAGTCCACTCCATCTGTACCGACGAGACTGTAAGTGAACCATTTAGTGACCAACAGTCCTCCTGCTATCCCTCTAACTCTCACTATTTCTACCTGCTCATTAGATTTTTCTCCCTGCTGTTTCTGTATGATTTATTTTGTGTTAAAAAAAAAACTGTTTTCAGAGCATATTCCTTCCACTTGCAATCTAATCAAGTTTGTTCATAAAGGATATAAAATGGCAATAAAATTATCAGCAAACAACTCATCAGTACCAGCTGTTCTGGTCGCAGACTTCACATTTCTAATTTTGAACCAGGTATCTTTTTTCATCATAAAAAGGTTTTTATTGCAATTCTACCTTCTTTGGATGCAAGTAAAAAAACTTGACATAATGAGCATGGTCTACACTGAAAGTTAAGGGTTACTATTGGTGGATATGGCTTGGATTGACATCATAGATTTGCTCTCTGTTCCCTGCATTAGTCCCACAGTAAACTTAGAGAGGCAGTGAGATAGTGTGTGTGTTTAGCTCCATGGAGGTAAGATGACTTTTATGCTAATAATTTTTCTTAGCTCGTGTTGTGTGAGCAAAATACCGGGAGGTCAAAGTTTATATCACTAGAGAAGTTTATGCTACAATGATCTCAGCCATCTCAACCAAGATGTCATCCCATGCCTAGGTAATGTACAGTGATATGGAGTTACAGACAAATCCAATATGCATCACACATACCCCATCAACAGAACAGATGTGTATATTTAATGGAAGCAGTGACAGTCTGACAATAGCTGATCACTTTTGTTGAGTGGCCTACCAGTATGTCAGTATACACTCATGGCCAAATCAGCATTTTGTCAGATAATACACCAGTTCTCCCACAAAATTGTTGCAATTACAAATGTTTTGGTATTCATAGGTTTATTTTTTTTGTTTGCATTGGAACAACACAAATCACAGAGAAAAAAAAACTCAAAACTGATTCAATTCCACACAGAACTCAAATAGCTGGAGGACCCATAAGCTCTGGTGGAGACGCAGCTTTCTGAAACTGGCGACTACGTTGCACCCCAAAATTCTTTGGTAATCATCAGTTTTCAGGATGCCATTCACATAGTCAAGACATCCAGTGCCAGAAGCAGCAAAACAATTCCAAAACATCTTTGAACCTCCACCATGTTTGACTGAAGTGACTGTGTTCTTTTCCTTGAAGGTTTCATTTTGTTTGCATTGCGTTTTTTGAGTTCTGTGTGGAATTGAATGAATTTTGAAGGTTTTTTTTCTCTGTGTGTCTTGTGTTGTTCCAATGCTACCAAAAGAAATAAACATGTGAATACCAAAACATTTGTAATTGCAACAATTTTCTGGAAGAAGTGGTGTATTATCTGACAGAATTGCATGGATTTGTTTTTGGCCATGACTGCATGGTCCTCATGGGATCAGTAGCAGCTGCTCCACTTTAGAATCGCACTGGAAACATCCATTCAGACAGAGGCAGAGGCCCAGGAAAGCTAAAATGATAAAAGGCTTCCTGTAAAAACTCTTTGAATCAATGACACTTAAGGAATGCAAACCAAAAGTAGCTGACAACAGTGGTGGTGAAAACACCTCCCTTGCTCCCATAGAATTGGGATCATATTTTGCAGTGTTACAAAAAAGCTTTGACTGAAAGACTTCTGTTGTCGATTCAAAAAAACATCATCAGCGTTCTGACCTGGGGTCATAAGGTGTTTCGTGTCTCACAACATGCACCCTCACCCAGGCGATCCAGCCAGGGTTGATCAGGCCCCGACTTGCATCCCAGCAGCTACCCACAGATCAGCCCTCTTCAACCATAGCCACCTAGTGGCTTTTTCTTCTGCCTCACTAGCAAATTGAATGGGCCTCTTCTTGGCTGTTCCTGTGACATCCAACTGAGTGAGGACCTTGTAGAGAAAACATCCTGCAAATCCACTATAGCCACCTTCTATGGGCTCGTAGAATGTTTTCCTCTATCCCTGCTCTCCTCCACTAGTTCCTGGTACTTGGCACGTTTCTTCTCGTTGGTTTCCTCAATGTGCTCTTCCCAAGGTACTGTCAGTTCCTGCATGATAAGGTGTTTTTAAGCCTCTGAGGTGATGATCATGTCTGGACAGAGTGAAGTTGTTGCAATGTGCTGTGGGAATTTCAGCCACTTTCCCAGGTCAGCCTGCAGCTGCCAATCAGAGGCTGTGTGGAGGAGACCTTTTGTTGGTTTTGCTTGAGTATGGGGTTTCTGTCCAACTTTGATTAAGGTGACTGCTTTCATTGGCTTGTGGTGGTGTTTGCCTGAGTTATTGGCTGACAATAAACTGTCAGCAATGCCTTAAGCACCTAATCATGTCACCAGCGATAGCGGCCATCTGCCAGAGCCTTTGGGCAGCTGCTGAGGAAATGTTCTAATGAGCTTCTTCCAGAGCAAAGTGGACAGGAGGGTGTCTCCTTCTTGGTGAAGTTTGCTGGGCTTGGTCCTACTACCCTGCTCACTCGCTCTTCCTCCATACCTGCTCGGATGTCTTCCTGGAGAAGTTGGTGTCTCTCCTTGCCCTGGGCCTTGCCAACCTGGGTCCTTTGGAGGTGGCCCAAACCAGCTCTGCTGGTTGCCACAGTGCCCACCAGCGCCTTTTGTCTCAGGCGTGACTCTGCCACCTCCACTGCCTTCTCCGCTCTCCACTTCCTTCCTGTCCTCACCGCGATGCCGGCTGCTGACAATTTAGCATCCCTGGAGTCCCTGTACTGGAGGTGTTCCCACATGCGAGCCACCATGAATTCTTCCTTGCGTCCACTGAATGCAAGGTGTTGCATGTCCCATACAGTGTTGTGCTGGTGAGGCTGCATGGAAAGCCCAGCCACTTCCAGAGAAAGCTACTTACCTTCCTTTCGACTCAACTGTTGTTATTAGGACTGCGTAAACCAGCAGAGGCCACAAGACTCTAGGCACGATGGAGTGCTGGTAGATCCAGGCTTTAAATCTACCAGGTAGACCAGACCTGTCAGCCTTGGTGAGACAAGCACCAAGCTCTGGCGTGGACTTCTGGATGGCGGCGATGTCTTTCAAGCTTGCGTTGAAGATCTTCCCCAAGCTGTTGACTGGCTGCTCTGTGATCAATGGAATGACCATTCCTGAAATGAAGAATCAGAATTTTTCAGACACCTTCCCCTTCTTCACCAGTGGTGTAGTGGTGTTGAGGTCATCCATGTAAGCTGTTGTACACCTGACTTGACCACCATGTTCATGGCAAGGAGGCAAAAAGAATAACAGAGATGGTACAGCCTGTTATTACTCCTTTTCCAAGACAATGCCAGTCTGATGTTTCTGACCCAGGAGTGACCCTCAGCCTGAAATTATTGTAATAATCCAGGAACAGATCCTTGCTGTTACTGTGAACATGGTGGCGGAGCAGTGCAAACTTGACCAGCTTGTGTGGTATTGATCTATAAGCGTTGGCCAAGTCAAACCACAACACAGCAAGGTCACCTTTGTTCTTGCGACCTTCTCTTACAAACTGCACTACTACACCCCTGTCTTCCAAACAGCTGGGGGATCCAGGGATCCCACCCTTCTGGGCCGAGGGGTCGATGTAGCTGTTCTTGAGGAGAAACTGTCAGCCTCCGAGAGACACTACTGAAAAACAACTTCCCTTCCACACACAACAGTGAGATTGGTCGGAACTGGTCGATCTTCCTTTTTCTTTTTCTTTTTTGTTTACATTTGTCCTCATAGTTCAACACCACAGGGTGTTTCAACTGTTTATGAGATTGATGCACTTAGGCCTGGTTTATGGTCCTGCGTTAAATCAATGCCGTACCTACGTCATAGGGTAGGGAGGCTCACTGTAGCCCCCAGCGTAGCCTGACATGCACCTCCCAAAAAATGTAACTACGCGTCAAGGCAATGCAGAACCAACGCAGATCAAGAGGGCTGTGATTGGTTTAATTGGTAGCAACACATTTCCGGTTCCATATTTCCAGAATCTTCTTCTGTTGCAATGTAAATGTTGTACGGATATTTTCCCCGACATCCAACTCCAACTCCAGCAAGATTCTCTCTCTCTCGGTCGCCATTGTTCACTGTCACCGGAAAAGTCGGAAGCTAAAGAAATAATCAATTAGAGACGACGATAACCATTCAGGAAAGGAGCGCAGCCTCCTACCGAAGTTCGAAGGGTTCACGACGGCGTCACGGCAACGGCGTTAACGCAGGACCATAAGCCAGGCTTTATAGTCTTGCAGCTAAATATTTTATTATTTCAGTGTGTTTGTGACCATCACCAGCCCTCCCTGGAAGCTAGTTTATTGATCTTTATTGAGTGAAATGACGTTTGTGTGGCAGGGAGGGCAGTGCTACACCAGAGTGAAAGCAGGGGGGAACAAAGGACAGACAAGATGCAGAAGGGTGAACATGAGGGCCCCCTGTCCCCCAACCCCCCATCCACCACCCAGCCATCCACACCCACCACCGACACCTCACACCCCAAACCCCACCTCGACCCACCAGACAAGGCGGAGGCACCCCACCGGCAGAAGAGACCCACCCCAGACCCTCGGCAACGCCCCCACAGGTGGCCATAGGCGAAGCGCCTGGAGGGGAGAAGGGCTGCAGGGGCAGGGGCAGGGGGCTGCGGTGCTGCAGGGTGCCTGACCCGCACCCCGACACACACAGACTGAGGAGACTGCATGAGAAGGAAATCCACCATGCAAAGGGAGAAGCCCGCAACCCCCCAAAGAAGAGAGAGAGGAAGTGGCGAGCCATCACACACCAGCCAGTATCAGACCCACAGAGGCCACCAGGGAGCCACCATGGACCCGCCATGGAACCATCACCATAGAGCGCCAGGAGACAAAGCCCAGCCACGAGGCCCCAGAAGCGCCCGGTCACCCAACCAAACCATCAACCGTAGGGCCCCTAGGCTGCCAGCCCCATGCTTCACCCAACAACGGAGGACCGGGCCCCGTGAGCCATGCCATGACTAACTGCAAGTGAGAGTGCCACTTTTCCTGTTTTTCCTCAATTCCTGTTGAGAAAGCATTGCCCTGCACTGTGAATAAGTGAGCCTGGATGTGGTGTGGTGAATTAAGATTGGGGTAAAGGAGGGCAGGGTGGGGGCAAGTCAGAGGACTGCAGTAGCCTGCACTGACAGAGTGCCCCCTGAACCCGCCCCGGTCCATCCCCTAAGGTGTAGTGCATTAAAATCTCATGTAGGATGTATGCTGTGTACCTTAATGTGCTTCTGAGAAATTATACAGTGCAAAGTGTGTGGTGGGTGAGGAGTGATGTAGGTGCAATTTAGGAGAATTTGGTTGATCTTTCTTGAGTTCTGCTCCTTGGGGATCCAAACTCCCTTGGCACACCTCCACTGGCCAGCAAGTCTCCCTCTTCGCCAGATCAACTTCAAGATCTTCCACAGATGCTGGAGAAGCTCTGGGCAGAGCTTAAAGACAAGGTAGGGTACACCGCTGGGGCCTGGGGTAGATGCTGATCGAGCTGCCTTGATCACCTCTTCAACCTTCTTCAGACTTGGTTCCTTCTGATTGAACTCTGTTGTTGGGGGGATGCGGTTGATGAGGGTCATATTGGCACCTAGGTCTTGTTTCTCCACTGGATCACTCAAGATGTCTTTGAGGAAGTGATTCACTTCCTCTGTTGAGCTCTCAAGATGACCACTGCGCCTGTCACCAAGCAGTTGTTCCATAAAGCCAAAGGGGTTGGAAATTAAGGCTGCTCGCTTCCTCTTTCACTCACTTCCCTGCCTCCTGTGCCATTCTGTTGTGCAAAGGACAATCAGCTTCTTCCGCAGGATGTTTTGCAGTTCTGCCTATGACTGCTTCTCCGCATCAGTAAACTTTTTGTACCATTTCTCAAGGGCATGAAGATGATGCAGTTGGTGTATTTTGGGGTGGTCTTGGTATTTCCCTTATTAGTCTGGCCAAATCTCTCTGAGGCATAGGTGATGATGCTGGTGGTTAGTGTTCGGAGTTGACATTCGACCTCTCCAATGGCTATTTCATGGATGATGTTGGACACGTCCTGGTCAAACTGCAGTCACTCACTCCGTCTGTGGGCTGGGGGCCGCTTAATCCGCTGCTGTGGAACTACTCTGGCAGGATTGGGAGGCTCTGGTAGGTGGAGGGATTGGGCTCTGTGGTTTGCCTCCTGGCCGGGCTCCACCTGCGTCTCACTAGGTACAAGACCTGTGCGTTGCACCTTACTTCCCCACTCCACACATTTCAATCTGGCCTCATGGATTCTTAAGTCACGTTGGTTCTTGCCCAGTTTTCTGAAATGCATATTCTCGTCGTCAATCCATCTGTATGGGTCATTAACCTTAGATCCTACTGATTGGAGATCTCATCCTCCCCCTCTCTTGGCATCTCCTGGTGGCTTTCCGCAACTTTTTGGGTTCTTTCTCACAAAAAGCAGGATGGGCTGGTAACCCATACTCTCCCGGGTGCCATCCAGTGGTCACCGACCTGTTCTTGGTTGTCACCCACTCTCTTCCTAGGAGGCACTGGCTAACCCAGTAAACCCTTTAAGTATTCAAGAAACATCTCCAGGATGCACTGGGATGTATCATCAGTATTGTCCTCTAAAATAATATACTGTTATTTTGTTGATTTATTTGTGGTTACAAGGCACAATATCATTATTGACTTTCAGAAATTGATTATATTTGTTCAAATTACCAATGGGTAAAACTTTCTTAATCAAAGAGCTGTGCACATTGCATTGATTCATTTGGCCCAGACCATCGGGAGCAGAGGCAGAAATCCTGCAGTACAGGGAAACACTGCACTTTGTATGCATCCCTAATTTTTGCCATCCCTTCCTGTTATTCTATTGGCTTTCTCTGGGTCATTAGTGGGTGTACAAAGCTTGAAAGTAAACCCCTTTAGTCATGAAGAGTGATTTTTGATGCCCAAGACCAGGCCTTGGCTGAATGGCCGAGTACAATTTATCTGACTATATTATATCATACATTGTGACACAGTCAATGTGGTGAACAAATACTGTTTGTTGAACATAGCTGATCCATTTATCACAGTCCCACTGAGCCCTGAGAGTACCCCAGGCTTGGCTTGCAAAAACTGTGAATTGCTGCATGAGCAAAGGATAATTAGCCTGACAATGAAATTTGAAACTTGGCTATTAGGTCTGATTGCTCACTATGCTACTGTTCACACTTGTCAAAGCTTTTGCAAGGGAAGATGCTCCATTTTCTAAAAGCACTGTAGCACCACAGAGGATTTTTTTCTTTACTTTGTACAATCTTCTTTCCCATAATTTTTACAATCAGGAGGTGGGAGGCTTTTTCTTAAATCAGTAATATAAGCTTATAGGTTTTATATTTTGGGTGGCACGGTGGGACACTTTTGCTTCACAGCAAGAACCTGAGTCTCGGACATTTCTTTATAGAGTTTGGGTGTCTCTGTTGAGGTACTCAAGCTTTATCCAACACGGCAAAGACATGCAGCTTAATTGGTGGCTCTGAATTATTAATTAGAGTGAAGTTTTGGCTCTATATGATGGCTCTGTGATAGACTGGTAATCTTTCCAGGGTATACCCTGCCCCCATCAAGTGTCAGATAATATTGGCCTAGGCACCCCTGTGACCCTGCACAGATATGTGCTGTAATTGATGGTTTAGTAGTTTAACACCATGGTCTTCAATTATGATTAGTATAAACATTGTGATGATTCATATTTTCATAATTACAATCTAGAAAGTGCTTTTTGTTAAAAATTAACTACATATTTTTTCTTGGTAATGTCTCCTCATATTTCATTATTGGGATTGCAAAGCACTGTCTGATAGATTTTCACTACACCTTTCAGAGCTCCATGTAAAAAATTGACAAAAAAGCCTTGCTTGAAGTTATATTTTTCTTCTTTGATGCTTCTGTTTGTCCCTTGCTGTTATTACTATCCTTCCGCCGTTTCAGTGGCCTTTTAGGGGACTTTAACATACCCCAAAACTCATGAAATCTGGACAGCATGATAGGAATGTGTGACATTTCAGTAGTTCATTGGTTGCAGGAATGCACGTCAAAAATGGCTCAACATTGCAGCCTTCAAAATCAAGTAAATTGAACCAGGTCAGGATTGACATACATGAACGAAAATTGGTACACATATGTATAATTACGAGCTACACAAAAAGGCTCAAGGACCCATACCCTCACTTCAATAGGAAGTCGGCCATTTTCATTTCAAATTTCTATTTTTGGCCAGTTTTGCCAATTTCCTTACCTTGTAACTTTACGAACTCCCGCTACAATTTTCATCCAAATAACTTCATATTCGTTGGTTATTTGGGGAGGGCTTGGCGTAGAGCCAATTTCCATGTGTCACCGCACAAGAGGAAATCCTCATAATTCCAGCATACATTGTCCAATCTGCCCCAATTGTTGTATACATGCTGCAGGTCCTGTACTTTTTCATAGTTCATCTGCACAGGAATGCATGTCAAAAATGTATCACCAGCGCCACCTTGGAAAATTAAGAGAGTCAAGCCCCTTGCTCCAGATTGACTCAGACCAAGGAAAATTGCTACACATATGTATCATTATGAGCTGCACATACATGTCTCATGGACCCATACCCTAACTCCAACAGGAAGTCAGCCATTTTGATTTGAAATTTCAGTTCTTGGCTGATTTTTCCAAAATCCACGCCTCGTACTTAGATGAGCTTATCCTACAGTTTTCATCCAAATGACTTCATATTCACTCAGATGAAAAAGATTTTGATTGTTTTACATCTTCATGGTATTGAAAAGATACTGTTATACCTGCTTGGCAAGGTGGCACGACAAGTTTTTGAGGCCTCGCCGGGTTTATAAAAAAGAAGTCCTCATAACTCCAGCATCAAATCAAATGAAATCAAATCAGATTTATTTATATAGTGCCAAATCATAACAAAGTCACATCAAGGCACTTTACATATAGAGCAGGTCAAGCCCAAACTCTTCATAAAATTATTTAAAGAGACCCAACAGATCCCCCCATGAGCAAGCACTTGGCCACAGTGGCAAGGAAAAATTTCCTTTAAGAGGCAGAAACCTTGGGCAGAACCAGACTCAGTCGGGGTGGCCATCTGCATCGACCTGTTGGGTAGAGAGAGAGAGAGACACAGAGAGGGGAGCAAAGTTGGGTACAGTAGGGAGAGAATGAGAGCAGGAGGAGGGGGTATTCAACACAGGTGCAAGCAGGAACATATGATACTGTATGAAGTTCATAGAAATATGGGATTAGCAGGCATTGCAGGAACATAGGGTGGTGATGATTCACCACCTGCAGGATGAGGACAGGGAGAGAGAGGAGAGGAACTGGGAGGGACAGAAACTTTGGGGAAAACATGGTTAGTACATGGTTACACATGGTTAGAACTGGGAGAAACAGGGACTTTGGGGAGACACGGTTAGTAGTATGCCGGCGCATGCAAAGGGTAAGAAGAGGGGGAGAGAGAGAGAGGGAGAGAGGTGCTCAGTGCTTCCCCCAGCAGTCTAGGCCTATAGCAGCATAGCTAAGGAGTAAGTGAAATTTGACCTTTTAACTATAAGCTCTGTCATATAGAAAAGTTTTAAGCCTAACAAACAAATCTCTGAAAGGCCTTCAGTTGATTCAGAATGCTGCTGCACGAATATAACAGGAACTAGAAAAAGGGATCACATCTCTCCTGTGTTAGCTGCTCTTCATTGGCTGCCGGTAAAATCCAGAATAGAATTTAAAATCCTTCTGTTAACATATAAAGCTCTTACTGGCCAAGCTCCGTCATACCTCAGAGAGCTCATAGTTCCTTACTGTCCTAGTAGGCCACTCCGCTCTCTAGATGGAGGTTTACTTGTGGTTCCTAGAGTCTCCAAGAGTAAATCAGGAGGCAGATCTTTCAGTTATCAGGCTCCTCTTCTATTGAACCAACTTCCAGTATCGGTCCGGGGGTCAGACTCTTTAGCAATTTTCAAGACCAGGCTTAAAACTTTTCTGTATGACAGAGCTTATAGTTAAAAAGTTAAAGTTCATTTACTCTTTAGCTATGCTGCTATAGGCCTAGACTGCTGGGGGAAGGACTGAGCACCTCTCTCTCTCTCTCCCTCTCCCTTTCCTCTCTCTCTCTCTCTCTCTCTCTCTCTCTCTCCCCCTCTCCCTCTTCCCTCTCCCTCTCTCTCTCTCCCCCTCTTCCCTCTCCCTCTCTCTCCCCCCCACGCAATGCGCCGTCATACCAACAACCTGCTTCTCCGAAATCCCAGTTTCTCTCAGTTCCAAGCATGTGCATTGCATTTACTAACCATGTTTTCCCGAAGTCTCTGTCTCCCCCAGCTCCTCTCCTCTCTCTCTCCCAGCTCCTCTCCTCTCTCTCCCTGTCCTCATCCTGCAGGTGATGAATCATCACCATCCCATGTTCCTGCAATGCCTGCTGCTCCCACATCTTCAAGAATTCCATACAGCATCATTCCTACGAACCTCATGCAGCATCATGTTCCTGCCTACACCTGTTTGAATATCCCCTCCTCCTGCTCTCTTTCTCTCCCTACTCTACCCAACTTTGCCCCCCCCCCTCCCCCGTGCCTCTCTCTCTCTCTCTCTCCCTCTCTCAACCCAACCGGTCGAGGCAGATGGCCGCCCCCCCTGAGCCTGGTTCTGCCCGAGGTTTCTGCCTCTTAAAGGAAGTTTTTCCTTGCCACTGTTGCCGAGTGCTTGCTCATCGGGGGATCTGTTGGGTCTCTTTAAATAATTCTATAAAGAGTTTGGTCGAGACCTGCTCTATATGTAAAGTGCCTTGATGTAACTTTGTTATGATTTGGCGCTATACAAATAAATCTGATTTGATTTGATTTGAAGCCTGATCTTGAAAATTGCTATCGCCACCTGGACTGATACTGGAAGTTGGTTCCATCGAAGAGGAGCCTGATAACTGAAAGATCTACCTCCTGATTTACTCTTGGAGACTCTAGGAACCACAAGTAAGCCTCCATCTAGAGAGCGGAGTGGCCTACTAGGACAGTAAGGAACTATGAGCTCTCTGAGATGAGTGGACACTCATAACAGGAATTCCTTATAACCCCAACATACGTTGTCCAATCTGCCCCAAATTATGCACACATGTTCAGACTCCCACTCTAAACAAGTCTATGTGTCAATAGTGACACAAATGGAGTCATCAGTTCAGGTCTCGGTTAAGCCCCACTATTACATTTATGGGTTAATGCTTTGATACTTGAGACAACACCTAGATGTAATGTCAACAACATTAGCAACTTTGTAAACCTTTATCAGTGTGAATGACTGGGTTCTTGGGGTAGATGTCTTTCAAAAATGGCTGGAGTTTTGATCATTTATTGACACATTCTGTGCAGTAGAATGGATACATTCTTTGGTTTGTGATTGGGTCACAGAAGTTTCCAACTCAAGTTTGGTTATCTTTCGTTTTCAGGGTATAGAGCAGTTGAAAAAGGAAGAGAGAAGATGGGCTAAAAAAACTAAGTGGATGAACATGAGGGCTGTATTCGGACACCCTTTCTCCTTATTGTGGTTTAGTCCATTCTCCACACCTGACCATGGGAAGGCTGAGACATACCAGTATGTGGTGTAAGAGAACAAGGTCCAGCCCAGCCCCCTGAACAGAGCTGTGACATTCGATTGGTCACTGTAGTGAATGTGAACTCTATCTGCCACTCTAGCCATGGACAGTTTTTCACCTGCTTTTTGTGTTGCCAAACCTAGTACTATAAGTCAATTTTGTGTAGTTGTCAATGAATCAAGTTACTGAGAAAACGAAATGCTTTAAGTTTCTTAATCCCTTTTTGCAAACTCTCAATTCCTCTTTCTGTCGTATCTAAAGCTTTCTTTTCTTACTTTCTTTCCCTTGAAGGATTATTTCAAATAAATGACAAAAATGTTATTTCAATCATCAAATTTCTTTTTCCTGGTGATGTGCAACATGGTGATAGTTTCAGCTTTACAATGCACTCAGGAGGTGTTCAGACACCTCCAATTTTTTCACATTTTACTATGTTACAGCCATATGCCAAAATTCAACTCAATACAAGATAATGATGAAGCACAGAGTATAAAATATTTTACCTAATTTTATAAAAAGGGGAAAATAGAAATTTGACATTAACATCCACATTCATTAATTGTTGGTGATTCAAAAAGACACATTTGCCATTCAAGGTCTCACAGCTGACAATAATCAGAGCAAAAACCAAACCATGTGTTCAGAGAAAGTACTTTGTTAAGCCACAGACCTGAAGAAGGCCACAAACAGCAAGACTGAACTGTTCAGCCTAAAATTGTGTAGTCAGTTTTAGAATCTTTCTGGTTGTTCCATGTAGACTACTATACATCTGGAACCTTTCAGTGCAGTACAGTCTTTTTTGTAACCTTCCTCAGACCTGTGCCTCAGCACAATACTGTCTTTAAACTTTTTGTCCAGCTAGAGATATTTAGGTAACTCGGGTGAGCTAAATTCAGTCAATAGTTTTTTCCCTTTTTATTACATTTGCTAAAATTTCTTCAATTCAGTATGCCAGGAGGTATTCAGTATGCCATTATGGAGTGTTCAGTGCATACTGAATAGATTGGGATCTTCCTCAGGGCTGCGATTCCAGATTCTTTCACTGTAGGTTTATCTCCCAAACTTTTTCTGATTCTATTCCAAAGCAGCAAGTACTATCCATTAAAATGGAAAATTGTTTATGGAAGTACAAGTTGCTGTTACATTTTTCATACAATTTTTTTTAAAGCTCAGAAGCACCACAAACAAGATACAGCTAGTGGTAAGTATTTAAATATGTTTTTTTGTAGTTTGGGAGAATCTTCCTCTTGCCAGATAGCAGTGATGACTATGTTTCAGACTAAATGTGCGCCCTCTGTAATGAAAAGGGTCAGGGTCAGGGTTAGATTAAATTCAATTTTGATATTTCGCCTTACACCAGGTCATCATTGTTGCTACCTGGAAAATAGGGGTGTAACAGTATGTTAGAGTCAGGGTTTGGTATGTACCTCAGTTTTGAGGTTTGGTACATTTTTGGAACAGAAAATTAATGAAATTGATTGTCCAATTGAAAACATTAAACATAACACAATTGCCTGAACAAAAGATGGTTCTCTATAAATAAAAACATCTAGGTAGGAAAATAAAAATCTGTAATAAAATAAATATCAATTAAAGCGCGGCATGTAGAAAATACTGTAAGCATTTTCAACTTCACATTCAAACTGCTCAATTATGTAATCTGAAGGAGATCAGTGACTGCAAAGTAGTGGTAGGTGAGAGTGTAGCCAGACAGCATAGGATGGTGGTGTGTAGGATGACTCTGGTGGTGAGGAAGATGAAGAGGGCAAAGACAGAGCAGAGGAATAAATGGTGGAAGCTGAAAAAGGAAGAGTGTTGTATGATTTTTAGGAAGGAGTTGAGACAGGCTCTGGATGGCCAGGAGGTGCTTCCAGTTGACTGGACTACTACAGCTAACGTGATCCGGGAGACAGGTAGGAGAGTATTTGGTGTGTCATCTGGAAGGAAAGTGGATAAGGAGACTTGGTGGTGGAATGAAGAGGTGCAGGAGTGTATACAGAGAAAGAGGTTAGCTAAGAAGAAGTGGGACACTGAGAGGACTGAAGAGAGTAGACAGGAGTACAGGGAGATGCAGCGTAAGGTGAAAGTAGAGGTGGCAAAGGCCAAACAAAGGGCTTACGATGACTTATATGCTAGGTTGGAAAGTAAGGAGGGAGAGACTGATCTATACAGGTTGGCAAGGCAGAGAGACAGAGATGGGAAGGACGTGCAGGCGGTTAGGGTGATTAAGGATAGAGATGAAAGTGTATTGACAGATACCAGTAGTGTGATGGGAAGATGGAAAGAGTACTTTGAAGAGTTGATGAATGAGGAAAATGCGAGAGAACGAAGAGTAGAAGAGGTGACTGTTGTGGACCAGGAAGTAGCCAAAATTAGTAAGGATGAAGTGAGGAGGGCATTGAAGAGGATGAAGAGTGGAAAAGCACTCGGTCCTGATGATATACCTGAGGAGGTCTGGAAGTGTCTAGGAGAGGTAGCAATAGAGTTTCTGACTGGGTTGTTCAACAGGATCTTAGATAGTGAGAAGATGCCTGAGGAATGGAGGAGAAGTGTGCTGGTGCCCATTTTTAAGAACAAGGGAGATGTACAGAGTTGTAGCAACTACAGAGGAATAAAGCTGATGAGCCATACAATGAAGTTATGGGAAAGAGTAGTTGAAGCTAGACTAAGGGCAGAAGTTAGCATTTGTGAGCAGCAGTATGGTTTCATGCCAAAAAAGAGTAATACAGATGCAGTATTTGCTTTGTTGATAGAGAAGTACAGAGAAGGTCAGAGGGAGCTGCATTGTATCTTTGTAGATCTGGAGAAAGCTTATGACAGGGTGCCCAGAGAGGAACTGTGGTATTGTATGAGGAAGTCTGGAGTGGCAGAGAAGTATGTTAGAGCGGTGCAGGACATGTATGAGGACTGTAAGACAGTGGTGAGGGGTGCTGTAGGTGTGACAGAGGAGTTCAAGGTGGAGGTGGGACTGCATCAGGGATCAGCTCTGAGCCCCTTCTTGTTTGCTATGGTGATGGACAGGCTGACAGACGAGATTAGACAGGAATCTCCATGGACTATGATGTTTGCAGATGACATTGTGATCTGTAGTGAGAGCAGGGAACAGGTGGAGGAGAAGCTAGAGTGGTGGAGGTTTGCCCTGGAAAGGAGAGGAATGAAGGTTAGCCGCAGCAAGACGGAGTATATGTGTGTGAATGAGAGGGACCCAAGTGGAAGAGTGAGGTTACAGGGAGAAGAAATAAAGAAGGTGGAGGATTTGAAGTACTTAGGGTCAACAGTCCAGAGCAATGGAGAGTGTGGAAAAGAGGTGAAGAAGCATGTGCAGGCAGGCTGGAACGGGTGGAGAAAAGTGTCAGGTGTGATGTGTGATAGAAGAGTTTCAGCTAAGATGAAAGGAAAGGTGTACAAAACTGTGGTGAGTCCAGCGATGTTGTTTGGTCTAGAGACAGTGTCACTGAGGAAAACACAGGAGGCAGAGCTGGAGGTAGCAGAGATGAAGATGCTGAAGTTCTCTTTGGGAGTGACCAGGTTGGATAGGGCCAGGAATGAGTAGATCAGAGGGACAGCACATGTTAGACGTTTTGGAGATAAAGTCAGAGAGGCCAGACTGAGATGGTTCGGACATGTCCAGAGGAGAGATAGTGAATATATTGGTAGAAGGATGCTGAGAAAGAGGACATGAAGGTGGTTGGTGTGAGAGAAGAGGATGCAGAAGACAGGCTTAGATGGAAGCAACTGATTCGCTGTGGCGACCCCTGAAGGGAAAAGCCGAAAGGAGAAGAAGATTCAAACTGCTCAATTACATGAAAAACCTCTTTGGCTTTAATATGCATACTGAAATAAACTTGAAATCTTACTCACATTCTTAAGTATTCAAAGTAGAAAACACAGGAAATAACAGTGCTCACGCTAGGTGCTAAAACGAGTTACCAGATGGCTCCGCGTGGCTCGTCTTTGCTAACATTAAACTGAGTTGTTAGTTGGATTAATTAACTCAAATTTGCTTAGGTAGCTCAAGTTCAGTGAGGCTGGTCTGTGCTATATGCTAAACGAGGTTGCCAGGATGGCTCAACAACAACATACAGGCTGTGTCCGAAACCACCCCCTAATCGCTATATAGTGCACTATATAGTGAGCTCGTCGTTTTGTAGTGGTGTCCGAATGTTTTGTGAGAAAATGTAGTGCACTCAAAGTATCCCACAATGCATTGTGAAAAGTAGTAAATAGCCGATGGTCACTAACCCGTCACTAACCAAGCAAGATATCTCATGATGCATTGCGCTTGCAGCAAAAATTGAATATTAATTATTTAATGGTGATTAAAAATTTATTAAAATAATGACGAAGCAAGTTTATTCCATGGTTTATTTCATAGCACATTTCAAAAACAAGGCAATTAAACGTACTATTTACATGAATGTAAAGAGCATTAACATTGTGCAAAACACGGTATAATAAGACATTCAAGTAACATTAGATTATAATTAAAAACTGTTACCTAGCCAAGAAAATAGAAAATAAAAATATGATAAAAGAAGACAAGAATAAAAATTACTGTGCAGTGCAAGATTATCCAAAGCCTTTAACAAAATGCAGTGATAAACAGAAAAGTTTGGGGTTTTTTTTGTCTTAAGCTGTGAGTCGGGTACGATTGAACTGTGCGACAGCGATGACGCAATTAATGGCACCAAAAGTAGTGTCTGAAAGCGAATGTTCATTTTGTGAATGAGTTCACTATATAGTCCACTACATTCATCTCCCTATGTAGGGAGTAGGGAGTGAGGGGGTGGTTTTGGATGCACCCATGGGGCCCTGCGATAGTGTTCCATCACCTGGAGGAAACAAGGAGTGGCGAGGTGTTCTGCTTCGCTTTAGCATGGTAATATTTCCGGTACGTTCGGTACACGCGTGCATTCACACCAAACGGTTCGGTACGAGTACATGTACTGTTACACCCCTACTGGAAACTATACACTCTTTTTCAACAGCAGCAGGCAAATCCCTGTTTAAGATTAAACAGGAATGAAGAAAGCTTAATTCAGTGCCATAAGCTATGACCGTAGGTCTACCAACTTAAGTGACAGAGCAGAGATAGCAAAATATGAAAAAGGTGACAGTCTGAATATATTCTAAATGGACACCAATTCTGTTGCACGCATAATCCCTTTCCTGTGTCTCATGAGTTTTGCTCCAAAGACATGGGTGATGTTATGATTGATGGCCAAATTTTATGAATGATAATCTCAAAAAAGAGGGACATTAATTCACTTGAAAATACCCTCAAACAATATAAATGTATAACTCCTGCATACATATACCATTTGGACTGTGTTTCTTAACTCTTCCAGACCACTGTATTTACCAAAGTATTAACTCAACATGAATATTTACACAAACAGTAACATGGCTAATTCACACTGTATTTATCTAATAAGAGTTTCTGCTGTGTGAACTGCTCTGTTCTATAGTGTGCATTTTATTCTTCTCTAATTTGATCACATTATATTTTATGTATCATTAGTATGTGAATACTGCCGGTATGACTGCAGAGTGGTGAAGAAGAATATCCTTTTTTTTTTTTTTAATAAGTCTTTTTATTTTAATTTTCTGTCGATATTTTAGCAGATGTACAGAGAATAAAATTTTCTCCGTTGCAATGCAAAATCTGTTTCCTTTGTTTCATTGGATTGGTTGAATGTGGAGCAAATATCAAAGCAACATTCAAATAATTAAGGTAATGTTTTACTTTTCCAGCATACAGTTATTTTCTGGTTTTTCTCTCATGCCTTACATTGATGTATTTCCCTCTGCCCATGTCTTCTGCTTTATTGCCAGTTTACTGTGCATAACTTGGCTCTCTCCCATGCAATGTTCTTTCCCCACTCAAGCATTTGCTTTGGTTGAACTAATTCTACCAAAAGCTTTCTGAAGCAGACAGCCTATTTTAAAACCTTCACAGAGGTAAGCTTGTAACAGAGGTCACTTGAATTGTCCCATCAAGCTTGGCACATCACAGAGCATGATGGTTACAATCAGAGGGCAAAAGTGAACTTTCATTTCTTCTTTACTGTTTCAGATTCAACCAAGCCTCATGAATGAATGAGTGAGCTTTTATGCATGCGCTGTTTCTGAACATTGAAAATGTTTCATCCTTAAAGGGTTAGTTATTTATTTCAAAGAGCATGTGAGTGATTTTGCAGTTTTGTGAAATTTTGGGCCTGTTTCTTAGATTAAGGAAGTGAATCATACCTGATACAACAGCTCTCTTGAAAGCCTTTGCAACGAAAGTCTTTGTATTACAGTACTAACACATCTTATATACAATGGAAGAATTAACTCCTTATCTTAATGACCATAAAGAAGTCCCTTTTCAACTAGTGTAACAAGCAGGTCAGAAAGTACAAAGACATTTTATCTATACTTAAATACATTCTAGGATTAAGCTGAAGTCTTACTTTTCAAGGATTTTTCAGTAGAGTTATACATCTATCACAGGGATCTTCAAAGGGGTCAAATGTAAAAAAAAAAGGCAACCCTGCAGATCATTTGAACAAGCAGGCTAGAATAAAACTGAACAGCAGCTCGAACACATTTCAAATTAATCTTTTTAGACTTTCATTACATTTCAGTGTTGGATTACTGGGGCTTTCTATTCATGTTTTCAGTCTCTTTCCCCTTTTGACTATGTTTCCTTGTCCCAAACATGGACAATATGGGGGAGACAAAAAAAAAAAGCAAATGCTCTGCTCTTCTTCATAACAGACAAGACTTGTGTTGATACACAACCAAAAGCTTTATTAGATCCAATGTTTTTGGTTTTCAGTATTTGGGGCAGCACAGCAGCATAGTGGTTAGTGCTGTTGGCTCACAGCAAGAAGGTTTTGGGTTTGATTCCCGGGCCTGGGGCCTTTCTGTGTCAAGTTTGGTTCTTGCCATGCTTGCATGGGTTTCCACCTGGTATTGTGGTTTCCTCCCACAGTCCAAAGACATCCATGGCTAGTTTAATTGGTGACTCTAAATTGCCCGTAAGTGTGAATGGTTGTTGCTCTCTGTATGTTGGCCCTTTGATAGACTAGCGACCTGTCTGCAGCGTACCCCACCCTCGCCCAATGTGAGCTGGGATTGGCTCCAGCACCCCTTGCAACGTGGAGATGGATAAGTGGTAGAAGATGAAAGAATGAATGAAAGAATGAATGTTTTTTGTTTCAGAAATAGCATTTTCATCGGTGTTGTCAGAACTTAAATCAAGCTAGACCAAGCTAACTGCTGCTACAAGAAACATTGTTACACAAACATCAACAATACCTTCAAGTGGCTTTCAGATAGAGACCCACTCAACTTTAACTGCTGAAGATTCATTAATTCCTTCAATTTATTATGAAGTGATTGCTGTTGGTGTAAAATGAAATATTTCAACAATTAAATACAACTCAACTTTAGATATTAGTACCAAAAAGATGAATTCCAGTAACTTTGGGTGGCTGTGTGCATTATTGCCCCACAACTACTGGCATTCCAATCAGCTTAAACTGTTGTTTAGGGATTAGAAAATGATGATGAGAGTTGTACAGAATAAGGACTAGATTTTCACAAAAAAGCCAAAATGCACAGAAAGACTGTAAACTAGCAAATGCGTGTGTATCGCTTCATTTGAATCACAAGGGTGTTTCTAAACTGGACTGTTTCACCTGTCTGAGAAACTTGCCCAAAAAGTTAAACTGTTGTGTTGCAGTTTTTATTTCTGTCATCTAGTTTGTGTCACAGTAACTTATGCATGGCTGATACACATCCAGTGCTTTAAACTCAGCTCATTTCACCTTAGAACTTTATGTTGTCTTCTCCAGGGGATCGAACGTCTGAAGGGAGAGACAGGGAAGTGGGCGAAGGTACCATGTTGGGAGGCTATGCAGATGGCATTTGGAGGACCATTCTCCCCATCCTGGTGCAGCCCCTTCACAGGGCTGAACCACAAGAAGAGTCCTTCAGAGCACATCACCATACCACAGGGGGAAATAATTGAGGAGGACGTTATAGAGATACCCCTCAACTAGCTCAACAAGCTCATTAAAATCTTTGGAATTTCTGAAGACATGATTTCAAGCGGGGCACCACGGCAGCATAGTGGTTAGCGCTGTTGCCCCACAATAAGAAGGTTGTGAGTTTGGTTTTCAGGCCTGAGGCCTTTCTGTGCGGACTTTGCATTTTTTCCCTGTGCTTGCGTGGATTTCCTGCGGGTACGCCAGTTTCCTCCCACAGTCCAAAGACATGCATGTTTAGGTTAATTGGTGACTCTAAATTGCCTGTAGGTATGAGTGTGAATGTGAGTAGTTGTTGGTCTTTGTCTGTCTCTGTATGTTGGCCCTGCGATGGACTGGCGACCTGTCCAGGGTGTACCTCGCTCTCACCTAGTGTGAGCTGCGATTGGATCCAGCACGCCCCACGACCCAGAAACGGACAAACGGTAGAAGCTTGAAGATGAAAGATTCCAAGCTTTTCCACATTGCAAAAAACCATCAGACCTGGGAATTTATATTTTTGTATTTTATTTTTATCTTGAAGATTTTACAGACGTTAACATCATCCACCTCTCTCTCAGCAGATTGCTGCCATTGCAGGGTATAGGAGGAGGCACCATTTTTCTTGTGAATACATATACCAAACCACGGTATCCTCTCTTCTAAGAAATGTACACAATGTAAGACCTTATGAAAATGATCCTTCATTGCTTAACCTTAGATGCCAGATCTAAAGTATTTCCCTGAAATTATATCACAACTCAGGTGAAGGAGAGGACTCAAAACACTCACACAAGCATGAGAAGATCAGGGCTCTTGCAGCAGTCTCAGGAGAATATGTTTGACACAGTAACACTACTCTCCTCAAAGGATTTTACTTCACCTTGTGCCTTGTATGTCTTTACGAACAAATGTTTTAGAGCGGTATAAACTAACACATCTTAGTTCTGGGATCAGTTTTCATCTTCATCACTCATGGAAAATAGTACCTGACTTCATTTTGATGAGATCAATTGAGCTAGAAATGGCAGCTAGATAAGGGCTTATAACTGTAAATGGTGTTTTATGTCACGGGGCCAAGTTTTATTATATTTACATTCAACAAGCTGTAGGTTTCATTTGAAATTATGTAATAAATTGACAACTCCTGAAATAAGTAGATTACAAACAGCACTCTATTTAAAGGATTACTAAGTGACAGGAGTTGATATACGTGTGTGTTGTGTATATTTCTCACATTCATTGGTCCGGTCCATTAAACAGAAATTTTTAGTTGCACTCTTCGACTCATTTCAAAGAAAGAAAACACAGTAAAACTCCTAACTTACATGTGTGGATAACCCTTTCTGAGCACATTGTATTTGCAGCACATTTTTCACATCCTAATTTTTATTTTCAAAACTGTTAAAAACTATTAACAATAATGAATGAAATAATGATTTCAAAAGCAGGTGATATCAGTTTAAGTTGAAGGCTTGCAGGTGTCCTGTTTTAATGTAGTTGGTAAAAGGGCAGTGGTCTCTGACGAGGGCCACAATTATCAGCCCTCCTGGAAATATATGGTTTTCTTTGAGAGGCTGTTTTAAGGGGGCAATCAAATCTGCAGTGTTCAACAACTGCTGCATCAAGCGCAGGATATCACAACAAAAAGACAGGGGAGGTGAGTATTCTTAAGTGATAACTGATATTGCAGTGCAATCAAGTGTGTTTACATTTGTCCAAAGGGCTAGGACTTCTAGCCATGTATACATCTTTTCTTTATTTCAGGTTTTTATTATGCCCATATAAATTACAAAATGCATCTGAGTGATTCTAATTACACATACATTTTAACAGTCAAGGTGAAAAGCTGTTATTATAGTATACTATAATGAAATGCTGACTGATGTGAGAAATGACTAATATGTCAAAGATGAAAGTTAATGATTTATCTCATGATGTGCAGTCAGTGTGTTGTAACTGACTGACTTAGTAGCCAGTGATCAGATTGAAGGAGCTTTTTTTAAGTTGTGAAGGTGTTTGGAGTGAGTTTTAAAGGTGAGGTTAACTGGTCAGGATTCATCTTGTAAGGTAGACTGAGTTTTGAACAAGTGCCTTCAGTATTGATTGAGTATAGCTAGCATTAGCAGTGCTAACACCTACTGCAAAATAGTTGGAGATTACAGATTGCTCAAGCCAACTGGTTATCTGTCGGTTTATTATACCACAGTATTCATACAACCTTATTTTAACTGGATCAAAATACTTCCAGACTGCTTGTTTTCCTAATCCATAGGTTATTGTGGGAACAGGGCAGCTGCATTTGTTGGCGCTATTATTGGCATGTAACTGCATAACAATTTGAAACTCACACTTAACCAAAGATGTACATGAATAAAATACCATAAATCAGTTTGATCAACCAATATTTGTGCAGCAAAGGCTGTCACAGTCAATACAGTAAGTATGAAGCTGAAGCCTGTCAGTTCAGGCAGACCAGAAAGACAGAAATTGCTTGCTTGCTCTCCTCTAACCCGTGACAAAATCTTACCAACCCATACCAAGGGCTCATTTTACCTTCAGACAGTCTTCCTCTCCACCAGTCTCCCTCTTTTATTTAAGAGATGTTTTAGTGTCCATCCTCTCATTTAATCTTGAGTAAATAATTGAATAATTTACAAATACATTGAGGTATCCTTAAATTCAATATGTTCCTTATGGACATTAGATCAAGAGTTTTCTGTGATCACATTGTTTTCCATCATCGCAACTTTGGGCATTAAGCTCACATTATGAATTAGACTTGCCCAGAACACAGAAAGAAGACAGCTCTAATGCAAGTGAGGATTAACCAGTCTACATTATGTACGAAGAGACAGTAACAGATGATGTCTTACCTTAGTTATTGGCTGTTCACTGTTACATCATCTCTTACCTGTTGTCTTTTGAATTTGAGCAGAGGAATGCTGGAGTTTGATCAATTGTAGCGAGGTTGCTGACGATAATGTCAGACTCTTTAAAATATCCTATCTTACCCTGTACATTTTCTGAAAATACAAAGGGAAACAAAGGTCTTTTAAGGAAAGGTACAATGAGTCACATGGACTCCCTTAGGTACAATGAGTATACTGATTTAGTTGAGCCTCAGAGAATATATATAAAGAACCTAGATGGAGATGTACTATGATGCTTCTAACCATTAGTGAAGAATGGAGTAAAAGGACTTACTTCTAAACACCAAAGGAATTGTCTGAAACTGGCCAGGATTGTATGTATTTTGATTTTTTTTTTTTTTATCCCAACAATTGGTAACTCAAATTAATCTCTGAGTTCAAGTTCCAGGCAGCACTCTTTGTCAAGAGTCAAAGCAGCTACAGTGATAAGCTGCATTTTGTTAGTTACACAGTCACTCAATACAAAATGTCCTCATTGGCACACCTGTCACTGTACCATCAAGGATAAAAAAACAGACCTAAATGTTATTTGAAAAGACATTCCATGAATTGGGTGGGATGGTGGTCTAGTAGTCGGCAATGGATGGTCTGGATATACTCTGGACTTGAAGATACAGAGGTGCCTCAATTTTTAAAGCAACACTTCAACTTGCTTTTGCCTGCCACAGGTTGCTGTGACCATGGCTTCAGAGCAAACAGACAAGTCAAATTACACCTTACTTAGTCTTTTTGCCTTCCCCCTGAGGGAGGGCCTGAGATGTGAATCCATGGAGCACCAGCAATCCACACAGAGTGAGAAAGATGCCCACCCACCATACAGTTGTATGGGTCTCTCCAAAAGTCACCCTCCCCAGTACAGCCTGGACACAAAAGAAAGGTCAACATGAATAAAGAAGATCCAGAAAAACTAGTCCATTGACCACTGTAATTCTTTACTATCTGGATATCCCAACAAATCTCTAAAAGACCTTCAGCTGATGCAGAATGCCGCTGTATGAATATTTACAGAACTAAGAAAAAAAGATCAAATTTCTCCTGTGTTGGCTTCTCTTCATTGGCTGCTGGTTAAATTAAATGTAGAATTTAAAATCCTTCTCATAACACAAAAACATCTTAATGACCAAACTCCATCATATCTCAGAGAGATTATAGTTTCTTATTGTCCTTGTAGGCCACTTTGCTCTTTAGATGGAGGGTTTACATGTGGTTCCTAGAGATATAATTTCCTTTGACAAAGCTAATAGTTATGCTGCTATAGGCCTAGACTGCAGGGGGATGCAATTGCTCAAACTCACACATTTGCACTCCCCCACTTTCTCTCCCTCTCTCTCTCTCGCATGCATATCCCAGCATTATGTCACTAACTTTGTTTATTACTGTTGTATGTGTTTCTCCTTCCTGTCCTCTTTCTACAGGTGCTAAATCATCTCTCTTCTATGTTTCTGCAATAGCTACCATTAGTTATTATTTTCAATAGCCTTATTAATACTGCCATTATTGCTTCCTCTGTTGTTTTAACTTACTGCTTATATTTACAACTGTATTATCATTATTACTCTTTACATCCACACATTTTTCTTGTAATCCATTTTGCTCACTTTCCTCCTGTTCTCTTCATTTCTCTCTCACTCTCTTTGGGTCTCTTTAAATAACACTATAAATTTTGGTCCAGACCTGTTCTACATAAAAAAGTTTATTTGAGTAACATTTGTTATGATCTGATGCTATATTAGATTAAGTTTGATTTCATTTGAGTAATTTTTCTAAAAGCCTTGCAGTCTCTCTCCCCCTTCCTCACTCTCTGTCTCTCTTTTAACTCAACCAGTCGAGGCAGATGGCCACCCCCCCGAGCCTGGTTCTGCCTGAGGTTTCTGCCTCTTAAAGGAAGTTTTTCCTTGCCACTGACGCCGAGTGCTTGCTCATCAGGGGATCTGTTGGGTCTCTTTGAATAATTTTATAAAGAGTTTGGTCTAGACCTGCTCTATATGTAAAGTGCCTTGATGTAACTTTGTTATGATTTGGTGCTATATAAATAAATCTGATTTGATTTGATTTGATTTGGAGTTCTACAGCAAAACAGGTGATTCACTGAAACTTACTGAGGAAATGAAATTTGATGCTGTGGTAGTGACGGTGGCACTGGCTGAGGTGGAACTGTGTTGAAGAGCCTTAGAGAAGAGGGTCCACATGACAGCATTACAGGTGAACAGCAGGCTTCCACACAACAGCCGCAATGGGATATGGAGCTGGAAACACACAGCTAAGTCAGCAACAGATGAGTAACCAATGAAAGGTAAGTCTCCGTTGCTATTGTTAGTACAGTAACACATTTCAATAGTGATTCTGTCTAAAGGCTTCAATCAAAGGTCATGAAATAGAGGAGCCAAAAAGCTTTTGGAAAAGTTGTGTTTATTTGAAATAGAACTTTTCCATAGCAGAGATGACCTATGGGAAACAATTAAGTGAAGCTGACACGGTTATAGTTAAGCTGATTCATTATACAGCCACTAGGAAAAAGGCTGTTTCCTGTTAAAAATGACATTCATATACATCGGTATTGCAAAAAATATTGGAACCCGTACAGTTCTGTCAGATAATGCAGCACCTCTTCCAGAAAATCAGTGCAATTACAAATGCTTTGGTTTTCACACAGTGTTGTATCAATACCAAAAAAATTATGAAATACTTCAATAAAGTGTTGTTTGAATGGAAGATAAAGAACCTCGATCAACTTCTAAACAAACTCAAAATGACCTGAAGACATATGGTATATGGGACACAGCATCACCATCAGCTCACAATATCTGTCCATGTGAATGAAATGGGATACTGTGGTAAGAGACCCAGGAGGACCCCATTGCTGACACAGAGATGGTTCCTTTGCTGCATCTGGCACTGGACTGTGTGAATGGCATCATGATATCTGAAGACAGATATAAAAGAGTTTTGGGATGCAATGTAGGTCACAGTACGTGAAAGCTAGGCCTGTATCAGAGGTCGTGGTTACAAACAAAAGAAATAAACATGGTATACCAAAGAATTTATAATTGAAGATTACAAGAGAAAATTTTCTGTGAGAAGTGGTGCATTACCTGACAGAAGTATTAGGGTACCAATATTTATTTTTTATACATTTACTCACAAAAAGTTAGGGGTATTCAGCTTTCAGATGAAATTTCAGAATGCACTATAACCACTATAAACCACTATAACTATTTTCAATACGCTATTGAACTCCACCCCTTGTGGCTGTTCTCCGTCTCACTTAGTGGAGTACGAAGGGGAGCTTGTGTGAAACACAGCTAAATAAATAAACAAAATAAAGAACGACTCCCGATTGCAGGATGACGAATGCAAAGATGAAGAAATCATCATTGCATATTTCTACTTAAAAGCCATACTTTCATGATATAATACCACTACTGTAGCATAAACTTTTAACATTTCCATTAATTTCACCTGAAAGTTAAATACCCCTAACTTTTGTGAGTTGTGTGTGTGTGTGTTTCCGCAACAATTTAACACAATCCGTGTCACTCACCCAGTCACAATGTGTATCTCCAGCGTGTGTTTCAATTTTAGTCCGGCCTCCCATGCTGAACTCACATATGTCTCTCAGGTAGTCTGCACCGAGGGACAGCTTGGCAGAGAAGGAAGCCAGCGCACTCAAAACACCCGCTAAAAGTGCGTGAAAAGACCCAGAACCCATGCGTGGAATGGGCGAATGGGCGAATGGGCCTGCTCACATCCGACTGAGTCCTCTGTAGCAGACAGAGGAAGGAGACTGTTCCTGTCGCTGTGTCACGTGATTTTGTCCACCTCCCCGCCCATTTAGGAGATCTGAGGCAGATTAGAGTTCGTTCATCCCAAGTAACGAATGATTATCATGAATTAATTCACCTTCGATCGCTTTTCCGTTTCCGGGTTGCAGGGGATGCTGGAGCCAATCCCAGCTCACATTAAGTGAGGGTGGGTTACACCCTGTACAGGTCTCCAGCCCATAGCAGTGCCAACACACAGAGATAGACAGACACTAACAACCACTCACATAAACACTCAGACATATGAGCAATTTAGAGTCCCCAGTTAACCTAGAGATGCATGTCTTTTGACGGTGGGAGGAGGCTGGAGTACCCGGAGGAAACCCACCAGTGATGGGAAGGTCGGATCGTTTTACTGGCTCAAGTCTTTTTAATCTCGTTCAGTAAAATAAACGAATCTTTTTTCAAGTCATTCGTTCATTTCGTTCATTGGAACCAGTGTGGCGCTGTAGCTGTCATTTGAGTGATGACCGAAAAAGCACGGCTCTCAAACACTGAAGAGCAACATGGTTTGCTTCACTTGGCATATAATACACAAGTTTGCTTTTGTTAAGCTATTGAGCACCCTTTTGGGCCATAGCCTACTGAAGTTGAAATTACTGATTACTTCATTTGCCGGTAGGAGAGTGCTCCACCTATCATTAAAAAATTCTCATTCTATGATGGCTATTCACTTCAGCCTACCTGGTCACTGAAAACCCGTAGTGTATGACTTTGTTCCAACAGAAAGGCAAATTAGACATCCATCCCATAGCTACATAGCTAACGTTATCTTTCTTGCTAACGTCAGATAGGTCTCCTCACCAGTAGTAACAGCACTGGTCATGTTACTGCTGTAACCACGTGAATAATGAGCAAAAGACCTGAAGACCCATAGTTATGATGCATGAATGAATCATTCATGTCTAGACTGAGCCTGCTGTTCCCTCCACAGCTTTGTAGTTCCTAATCATAGTATGAAACAGCTGCTTATAAAGCTGAGTCTCGTTTCACCTTAGCTTGGCTCATTGACATTGGTAACTAGCAGTCTGGGCTAATTTTGCACAGAGGAGGAGAGGTGGAGTAGTAAAACACATGGACTGGGACATTTTGTTCAGCTCCTTTCTTCCGTCCAACATTACAACACAGTACTTATATGGCTGCACAGTTGAGTTTCATCACATTGACTATAAAGCTTACAGTGGCTACAGCTGGCGTTACTTCTCACACAATTCACCTGATAGAGGGACATACACGCTTCTCTGCAAGCATATACACAACAACACACTACCCACAAGGCAACCTCCTTAAAGGGGAGTGCTCAGGCTGGTAACACTGAGCAGCAGCCATAGAACAAGTGAATGAGAGACTGAGGACCTGAAGAGCCGTACTTTTGAGTTGTGAACGAATCACTCATTTCTACATTGAGCCTGTGCAGCGGCCATTGGACAAGTGAACGAGAGACTCAGACCCAAAGAACTGTACTTTTCCGTACTTTTGAGTCGTGAAAGAATCACTCATTTCTACACTGAGCCTGTTCAGTGGCCATGGGACAAGTGAACGAGAGACTCAGACCCAAAGACCCGTACTTTTGAGTCGTATAATAATCAGTCATTCCTACACTGAGAATATGTGGCAGAAAAACCCGTTCATAAACGAATCTGAGCCTGTGGCGCACATGCGCGGACCAGGGAAAAAAGAACGAATCACTCACTGAGATGACTTGCTACTCCAGAGTTATACAAAAGATTAGTTCAAAATGAACTAATCGTTCACGAACGACACAAAACAGAAACCCACGCAGACACGGGGAGAACATACAAAATCCACATTGAAAGGCCCCAGGCCATGCTGCCCTAGGAATGATTATTATTTTTGTTATTCCTTAGCATCAAATTTAAACAAACAATTTGCATTCATTTACTGATAATCTGTTGTTATTCTTATCATTGATGTGCTTTTGGACGAAATACAGAACGAGGGGCAAAACCAGGCGTAGGTTTATTCTAGTGTTCTATTATTATTTTCTTACATGAACAAACAATAACGATCACTGAGGAGACATGGAGTGGATTCCATTTTATCCACATCATGTGTCTAAATGACTTTTTCATTATGTGCGTATTTTAAAGAGCACGTCGTTTTGTTATTTTGAGACTTGTTTGGCAACGTCTCTCATGACTTTCACTACTTGGGCGTATTATCTTAACATTAGACAGGTCGTGGGCACAGTACCCGCTTCAAGATTTATTAGTTTATTTATTTTTTGGAAAGTCGAATTTTATTGTCTGTAGGATGACACTAACACTAACATGCGTTCCACGTGAACCTGAGATAGCCGGGTTTTATTTTTCGGCGACACTTTACAGAGACACAGTTAGACCTGTGGCGGTGAAAATAACGAATCTGCGACCTGCAATCACAGAAAGTGGAAATATAAAACAATTGAAACAGAACACCGGAAACGGTGAGGGCTTGCTAATCCAAATGTCTATGGAGTCCGGCTGTATTCTTTAATTGTCCTGTAATGAACCGAAATAAGGCCAGTGGCGTATCGTGGGTTAAACCAGCAGAACCCTCCTTTCTGAAGAAGTTCAAAAATGATGTCGGTTACAAAGAAGGACCGACTATTGACACAAAGGTTTGCGCTTTGGCTAACTGTTAGTTGTGAACAGGATGATGACGTTAGTTCATTTGATTGTTTTAAGTCTTAACGTTAGATGCCAATTTTGGTTTTCATTAGACTGCGTAAAGTGAACGTCTGGTAACAATACTTCGAAACGACACACTGGACTCGTTCATTACTCATCAAGTCATACGCTCCCCGCTCGGTTAGATCGGAGTTATTTCATTCAAAGGATCAGTATCTGATGAAGAAATGGTGTGTTGTCTCGGTTCTGTTTCTTCAGCGTCACGTGATGCCAACATTGGCTGATGACAGTGGCAGTGATCTAGAGGATGAGCTACCTCAAGTGGTGGTGCTGAAAGGCGGAGACCTAACTGCAGAGGAAGCGAAGAACATCAAGGTGAAAATGCGCACTGGAAATTCTACAGAGAAAGGTAATCCTGCTTTTTTATCTTTGTTTCACATCATTGCTCACAAAATAGTGTGTGCAAAAATATGAATCCAAAGTAGGGCATTTTTTATAAATCTTGTAGCTACCTGGAGGGACCTTTTAAGGTTTATGTAGCCCATTATTTTGTCAAGGCAACAGCAGCATATGATCTCTAAATTCTGTTTTTTTCTTTGGTTTATTTGTAGATGATGGACTCCCTCCTGATAAAATTCTTTTCAGGAAACCAGCAAAGCGGTCTCCCTCAGAAAAATTCCGGATCACCGCCAGCTCCAGCAAAAAAAAGAAGAGTGATGAAGAAAAAGAAGTGGAGAGAAAAAAAGAGGTGAAGCCTGGAAAGAAAATAAAGAATAATAGTCTTCTGTCTTTTGGAGGGGATGAGGTGAACGAGGAGGACTAAGTACTACTTGTGAATAAATGACCTTCATCGACTCATGTAACAAACAATTTAAGGGAGCCAAAGGCAAAACAGATGTTATTCAGCCTGTTCATTACAGTATTTTTGTATATTTCAGTTAACGAACTACACAAAGTCTTTTCCATTTTACATCCTATCCATTGATCTCAGGGCATTAAAAGCAACTTGCAGAGATGCAGTAGTACAGGAGTACAGTTTTATGCAGGGATGTTTTTCATCTTGACTGGAGGAGAATTTAGGATTTTTTGACCAATGTTGTCTTTGTGATTGAAATTACAGCTAGTTAAAAAATACCTAAAAGACTATTTCTGGGGTAGCACATGTTTTAATTTGTGACCTGATGAGACTTTTTCTTTTCAAGTATCAAAACCCTACAAAGTAGCTTCTTATTGAACAAAATAATATCTGACCATGATCAGAGAATGGCACACAGGAAGTGGATTCACTCTATTAATAAATTGATCTCAAGCTTTCATTGGATTTAGCCTTTATTCATTTTGTAATACTACAAATAACTTGATTAATTTGAATATTGGAGAGAAGAAAAGTTTAAAAAGCAAAATTAATATGGTAAGTAAATATGGTGAAAGTACAGGATGAATTTAGTCTTTTCACAGAAATGTTTTCCTGGGCGTGTAGGACCTCTAAACATACTCCAGTGGTCCAAGTTGTAGCTTGTATAAAACATAAATCTGAGCTAAAACAGAAGCAGGCTGAAGTTGCTCCTGAAATCTGATTGTTTCTGCTTGAGCATAAACTAAAGGAAAATGAATCCTGCACCACCAGGGAGAAAAGCTGTTTGATGGATTATTGGTAGTGAAATTATTAGTTTAATAGTGATCTATTTTGTTTCTAATTAAATTGGATCTCAACATGGATCTTTACACCATTTACACCAACCATTTGTTGCTTTGTGTACTCCCATTGATTCCTGCTAATTTCGTCTTCCTCTGCCGAGTAAAAGCCTGACTAAGCTCTGGAGATGCTGGGGGCCAGAATGTTACCTGAGGACAGAGTTACTGTATTCACTAATTTCCAATGTTGCTCCAAGCTATGTAAATTGATTGCAGCTTTATCTTTACTCTGCAAACATTATAGTGTCTTGTTAGCTCTTGCCTTGCTGCTGTGTGGATTCCTGCATAGTGTGTTTTTATTGGTACTTAAATTCAATGTCAAGGAAATGTCCATGTGACTGAACTTAAAGAAATCAAGACACAGAGTTACTTCAACTTCTTTATTCAAAAAGATATTTTTCATTTTCATAGCTGCATCAGGATCATTTAAACTGATGTAAAAAAAAAATATCATAAAACAAAGTCAACCCCTTGCACTTTGATAGGACTCAAGTCACTAATTCAATTGTCTTTGAAATAAAAGTAAGTAAACTTTTAGGCCAACATGTCCTCATCTTTCAGATTGTCTTACCAATGAGAACACCAGTTTTTTTTAACTAAAGCTCACAACAGAATCAAATAGAGCTCATGCAGGATGGATATGTTTATTACAGTATCTTCACAAAACAGGATAAGGTTTTTTCAGGTTACAGAAGAAATTGCTGATTGACTGTGCAGAACAACACACTGCATTTTTAATTTGCCTGTGATTCAATGTTCTAAAGCCTCTGAAAGTTTCTTCTGAGTGGAAACTAACAGTGTTCTGACAGCTCAGATATGAAAGGATTGGCAGCATATCAAATCATTAATGACTTGTAATGGAGAAAACATCGACACTTGTTCTGGGTCTTCCCTGAAGCTTCAGTCACTAAGAAACAGTCATGTTCTAGTCACTGAGTTTCCACCAAACACAGTTTATCAGAGTTCTGTGCTGTTTGGTTCTTAACTCTAACCTTGGTATATCATTGCGCCACACTGGATTCAAATACACAGCTTAAGATAATTCTGTCTTTTGATTTTGGTTACAGTAATGGGCAAAGAGTTGTCACAGGATCAGAGACCAGATTACCTAAATAACTTTACTGGGACACCACTGATTTACTCTACCATAAGGACAGCTGCTCAGCCAAAACCAAAATGGGGGGGGGGGGCATTAAGTGTAATTTTGTTGTAGAGAGACTTTGAAAATCCATTCCACAGGCCTGTTGGATGGAGAGACATAGAGTAGCGGGGATCCTGCTGTAAGACATGTAGATTCCAGTGTTTGAACCGCACTTCAAAATACAAGTCTTGATCTATCAGCCCATTACTGATTTTGACTATTTGTTTGTAAGTAATGTAAATTCATCAATTTTTCAGAAATGCTGGAGGAGATCTCTGTGTGGTTCTATAAACTGGAATGTTTGAGCTGTGATTTAAGAGTTCACCTTTGCTTGTAAGTAACGTGCCCTGCCTCTAGCTGCTGATGGTTCCTGCCTGTAGACATCTTTATGACCTTGTTCTCAGGTTTCAACCACGGAGAGATTACTGTTATAACAGACAAAACAGGGAAACAATATCTGTTAATGAATGGGAATGATTCTTTACACTCAGGTTCTAAAGACATCTGTCAGATGCCAAAGGAGCAGTACATGTTGAAGAAGCACAGAGGCTTTGTTGGCACATTAGTGAACGTGCGTCTTTCTGCTGTTCATGATCCACAAGATAAATGAAACACACTGAAAAATCACAGCTGAATGTTTGATGTGATCTGACATTCCAGCTGTTAAAATGAATTAAGGAGCAGTGGGGTGGGCAGGTATGTTGTTCCAATTTCCCATTTCCATCAAACACACCCATCAAGTCTGATGATTCTCCAAAAAGAGGAAACTTCCATTTCATCCAAAAGCCAGCCTTTTTCAGTGTGAGCAGCTCAGCACAGTTCCGGTCTTGTAACATGGTGAAAACAGTGTATCTGTCTGAATGATGCACAGAGCCATCACAAACTTGACTTGTAATCTGTTCCTGTCTCCCACAGCAACTTCAAGTACAAAAAGAAAAGCTAATTAAAAAGTGATAGTTCCTCAGGGTAAAACCAGTGTGGGGAAGATCTTACAGTAGGCTGGATGAAATTGCTTGCTTCAACCTGCTGATCAGGTCAAAGATCTGGAGTTAATGGCCTTCTCCTAGATAATGTAACACCTCCAACTTTTGTGTAAGAATGCTCGGGATGGCAGATGTTGGGGCACCTGATTAGTTCCTGTTCATTTTGACAGATGGATTTCACTGTTGCTGCTTGTTTTGTTGAACACTCGATTTTAGATGGATTTTACTGTTGCTGCTTGTTTTGTTGAATGCTGCATTTTATATTTTTTCTTCCTCCCATCTACAATGTGCCTCTGTTAACTGGGTTGCTATAAAGATCTTGTGGTCAGTTTCTTGCCCTTCCTGAGGAGCAGCTTGTTCTTGACATATCCCCGCTTCCTTTTGGCTGTCTGCACAGAAATAATCAGAAACACAGTGAAAATAAAAGGTAGAAGAAGCTGCCAACTGTTCTATACAACTCGGTCAAACTTTTCGAATTCAGTCACTTACAGTCTTACTTCAGATCCATTTCTATGTTTATTGTGCCACAAACATAGGCATTTGCACTCAAATGTAGGCTGACCCATATTAAAGCTTAGTGCATAAAGAAATTGTTAAATCTGTGGTTACTTGCACTGCCATTTCCACTCCCTTAGCTGTGTGGTGTGAATGGGTTTTCTCATTCACACTAACTTTCTCATGTTCAAGCAGATGAAAAGCATACTTTAACATGTGCAATTGGTGTGTAGCATGGACTGACTTTCCTCGCTTGCAATGGTCCAAATAAATTTGGTCATCTGCAGAAGTCTATGTTCCACCCAGACCCTATACAGACATTTCGCTACAGTTAATCTGGTTAAAGTCACACAGACCCTTGCATACAAGAAAAATTGGCTTAAGAGTGTTGTTATTTTTTTATTCGAGAGTCCAGAGGCTGAAGATTACCAGCTTACCTTTTTGGAGGTGTACTTCTGCTTAACAGAGTCAGTGCTCCGCAGCTTATGCTCCACACGGTCTCTGTTTTCCAGCTTTTTAACCTTATAAATCCTAACCAACCAGTGCTCTGACGTAAAGGCTTCCTCCAGGTGTTTCAGCTTTATGTCCTTGTTGCCAATCTCTGCATTGCGTGTGCGGTCAAATCCTGGTGGCGTCCTGAAGTCCAACTTTACAGAAGGAAGAGAACTCATTATTCCTGTCTGGCACTGTCTGAATAAGCTAATTGTGTTACAGTGTGTACAGTGTTCTTTAAGGTCTATTATTCTAAATGTTGCAGAAGGATTATTAATGACACACCTGCATCTCTCCAAAGCGGTAATAAGACATTTTGTACATAAGGGAGTTGAGTAGGATGGGAGAGCCGGCTTTGTCCACTCTGAACTCTCCCTGTGGGGTAAAGTAGTCACTTTCCTGATAGGAAAGGTAAGGAGACAGAAAAGAAATGTAACAAACTTTACAGGCAACATCTCACAACAATTTGTATGATTTCATCTTTGGACATCATAGGACATAAAAACTAAACCAGTACTTTATTTAATGTTTGAAATCTGCTGTCATTGAACTGCTGTCCCCCTTTATTTTTTCTAATTGAAGGCCTTAGACAAAAATAAAAAAAAAATACTGGGATACTCTGTGTGTATGTTTGTCATTTCTCTCACCCTGATGTCCCTGGGGTGCTCTCCCTCTGCAATGCGTACCATCCAGAGAAACTTGTTGATGTCATCACCTGAATAGCCAATTACTCCACCAAAGATGATCAGAACATAGTCAACATCCAATGACCTCATGATCTCATAGGCTGCAGTCTCATTCGATGACATGGCCTTCCCCACCTGTGTACATGATAAGGATGTTGGAGTTTGACATTTGATAACATGTTGATCTTCTGGAATGACTGAACCATCAGCATCTGTCCTGACAAGCTGACTCAGCTTTTTACACTCTGAGGCAGATTAAAGACAACATACCTGCCTTGTACAGGTTGTGCTATCAAGGTGCAATTGTGGCAAGAGATACTTCTAAACAGGGTTTCTAAAACTTTTTCAGACCGAGAACCTAGCCACTAAATAGATCACCTAATTACACTTTACACTAGTCAAATTTCTGAACTCTCCAGTTGTCACTGAACGCACCACAAGTTTCAGTCATTTTGACAGATTTCATGCACATTTCTTCTCAAATGTTATCTGATCATTTTTGCTGTTTATTGTAAAACATAAATTATGAGTGAAGCTATGTGAACAGACTATTGATTTAATAATAATCCACAGTCACTTTTCAGTGACTCTGTGGTCACAGAGTTTGAGAAACATTACAATTAAGCAAGAGATTGCAGCTAATTTCTTCATGATGCACCTGGAGTCAGGACAACACTTTGAGATGTGTGCTGCTCCAGACTCTAACCTGGGACTAAAACATAGGATGTCCATTTTGTAAAATGTTATCTTCAAATCTCACTGTGATCATAACTTCATCCCATTTAACTTCGATGTACGGATCACCTTCTTCTTTAAACGTGTATCTGAGGAAAGCACATTGGTTTTCAGTGATTAAATGAACGATGATGACTTAGTTATACAACACCATGTCCACTGGTGCAGTAGATCAAGGCGGGAGCTGTTGCTCCAATGAGGTTCCAGTGTAATTGTATGAAAACCAAAAAAAGACGCAAACAATGCTGTGAGAATAGCAGGGACACATCCGTGTTCACAGCATCATTGTCAACAATGCCACGGGTTGTTAAATTTGTGTAGTAATACCAAAATCAAATTCGATCAAATTTAAGTTGAGGGTAAATCAGATAGAGAAGTTCTCACCAGTGCTATGTGACTGTTGTTCCATGTGTTGTTGTCCACCAGTGTGGTTCTGTTAGCCATGCCTGCTATCTGGTAGCCATAGTCCCACCAGGACATCACTCTGGCATGCTCGTCTGTGTTCTGCCTCAGCCAATAGTAAGCCTCCCGGAAGTCGTCCAGGATGTTACGGGAGCTGCCAGAAGATAGGTGGGTATGGTGATGACACAGTGCAGGAGATAACGGATTTTATTTCATAACAGGCTTGAGCTGACTTTCCTCTGCAGTGCACCACTGTGCTTGACATCGATTCACTCAAAATTATTTGTACACACATACATTCAATGATCTCTCCCCATGTCTGTTTATAACATACCAAGGTCTTATGATCTCCATCTCTGAATTTTGCCTTATATAATTTAGATTAAGGGCCTTTAGACTCTGAGATGGAACTTCTTATTAAAGTCAAAAGTATTTCCTGATAGAAAGTTTTATAGATGAAAGTAGATGTTTTAATCCTGGCCTGGTAATAGTGACTATTCCCTTTTTTTTTTTTACTATACAATTTCCCATGATACAGCGTTACAGTGCACATAGAAAATAAGCCAACGTTAAAATAAGCATTCATAATTTTGAAAAAAGCAGGCTTAAGTATGGTGTGATGCTAAGATTACCACTGAAACTGTTATTATCCAAATGCACTGGTAAAAGTCCAAATAATGACACATGGTGTGTTAGCCTTACCCATCATGGTTGTATGATGCCAGCACTACACTGGGGCTAGAGTAGGCGTTGCTGGTGACCCAAGTGCAGTGGACCGCAAACATCATGAGCAGCATCAACATCAGCATGGTGACAATAGACTTGATGTTTGGGCCCAAGCCTTCTTCTGCCTTCTCTGGTTCTGATACATGTTTACGCACTTTACCAGCCTGCAGGAGGCAGCACATTGAGAATTAATGTTCAAGTTTGACATTAAAGTAATTGGAATTTTTTATTCTATGTGTTTTAATTTGGACGAAAAGCAGCAGTAAAAGGACTGAATGTTTTTACAAGCTCTACAAAAGTTGTTTAGGTTTTGTTTCTCAAGTTGCACTGAGATTAGAAATGTGTTTTATGTTGTCCACGAAGAATAGCTTTTTCTCCTGCCTAAGTAGTTTTGCATTAGTTTGAAGGTTTTGGTGACTCCCTCAGATGGAAGATTTAAGATTTGTTTCCCAATGGCAAAAGCTAAATATTTAACACAAAATTATTTCCAAAAATATTCACCAACTGTAAGCAGCTGGAGAGCATGCATGAGATTCACACAACAGTTTCAGAGACCCAGTCCTAAAACTCAGCAGGTATATAGATAATATTCAAATGAAAGCATGATGTGACAGCATTCATGTTTATTTGGTAACGAGAACTCAGTATTTATAATCCAAAACTCAGGTGCATTACATGGCATGATGCCATCATAACATGTGATGGCATAAAGTTTGTTTTATTTAGAGCAGCATTTATTACTATGGTTACTTGTGTTCGCACCCAATGAATTCTTTGTTAAAATTTAGCAGAGATGTTTTGTTTTGGGCCTTTATTTATGGAGTTTTGCCATTCTTTGGAATGATTTGGGCCTTCCGCTTGTGTAGATGGCAGGAGCTGACTTGTGTGTGCACAGTGGGTTTCTAAGGAATTATGTCTGTATAATCTCTAACATTAAATTTAGACATGAATTATGCACAGTATCAAATCTGGTCTAACATCACTGAAGGCTCATTTTGATGACCTTGTCATATAGATTGCCAGCATTTTTCCTGTCATCCTCGTCGCTGCTGTCCTCTGCTGGAGGGCTGTGCTTCTTCATGTCATCACCCAGGTAGTGTTCAAATACACTGGAGAACGCCACAGCTGACAGCATGCACACCACTGGTGTCAGAGTCAGCATCAAACGCACCATCACACCAGCAAAATACACTGCACTGATAGCGTACAGAGCCACTGGTGATGAAAGCACAGAGATAGACAAAGAGAGCATGGGTAAGGACGATTCAGGAGATGTGTGGTATATGTTTCATAGGGTATATGAAGAAAGTGCAGGAGCCAAAATCGAAAAGAAAGGCATAACAGTGAGGGCATACAAAAGACACCCAACCAGCCAAAGAAAGGCTGGTTGAGTCTAATTTTTTTGACCAAACTAAGCTTAATGTAGATTTATTGCACTGGTGTACACTCACTGACCATTGTATTAGGTACAGCTAAATGACTGCATGACCTATTTTACATTTCTGAAGTTTATAACGCTCCCAATTGCATGATTTTAAGGGATGATAAAGGATAGCAAAGTCAAAAATGCAATTTTATTTGAGCTCCTACTCTCTTCTCTCTTTTGAGTTTGCATTCATGAGCCGACGAGTGGATCCAGAGGTATCAGGGTTGGTAAGAGGGAGGCAGATGATCCTGGAAGCAGAGCAGTAATCCTGCTTTGTTCGCTTTTGCTTCAGAGGGAAGTGAGTGTTCTTGTCACTGAGTAGTGAGAGCAGAGGATATAAAGGAAGGGGATGTGAAGTTGAAGGAAGTGGCTTTTGAAAGTAAAGTTAATGTGGCCTGTTACTGTGGAAAGATTAATAAGTTGTTACATTTCAACTTTCGTAATTAATAATGATGTCCATAATGTATACAGCCTTGAAAAATGCCTGTAAGCACTGTAGAAATTAAATGCTTACATGACTCAGTAACACAGTGGATTTAAGGCTTGCACTTTAAATTCCCGCTTTAAAAAATGCCTGGAGGCCTCACAGGACTAACAATGGTCAGTGAAACTCCACTAATGGGCTATTGTCACAAGGAGCTTTGTGAACACTCCTACAGAGGTTAAATACCTGGGTCCAACTCCACTGTTCTGTCAGACTAGTGAGGACTAGTCAGACCAATGTGTTACGAACTGATGAAGCCCCTTGGATAAGAGGCCAAACGTCTTCTTTAACAAACCTAAGTCCAGTTGCTTTCGATTCAATTGCTGGCCAGATATGTTAATGTGAGACTCCTGCAATTGGCTTTGGGTGGAATGTAAACACAGTGGGTAATTTCCTTAGGATGTTAAAGAGGCACAACCACAGGATCGCATCTTAATATGTGCTGTACAGACTTGGTTGTGTATTTTGATGCTATTACTACACATCCAACTGTTGTTGAACTCAGCACCACTTGCTCACAGCCGAATAGTCCTGTGAGCCTTAGTGTCTACGGCACAGGTCCAGACAGGCCTTCACTATGCAGTCAAACTTTTTTATTCTGAAGGTAAAGGTAACTCAAATTTGTAGGAGGAATCTGAGAACTGCAGACAGTAGCTACATAAGATTCCCCAGGCTGTAGATGAGTGGTCTGCTATAGTACTGAGGTGTTAATGTTAGTCAGTAATTCACACTGCTAGCAAAAGTTTATATAAAACTCGCACCAACTGTCCCCAATGCATGGGAAATTCCCCAACACTGGAGAAAGATGAGATAATATGCCATAGGTGAGAGGTGTGTGTTAGGATGTGAAATTCAGTTAACAAGAAAGAGGACCACATGAAGACTCTTCTCTCTCAGGTATGCCCTCACATGATAATAATTTGGTTAACTAAAGCCTTGTTATTCAATGACAGAACCCTTACCAAAGACACGTTCATCATTGATGTTCTTAATGCAGAACCAGACGCCTGATGGAAAGGTGCAGACCAGGATGTGAAGGTCAAAGAAAAAGGATACCCAGGTGGTGGGCTGGTGTTCAGATACTGATGCTATAATGGGAATGTGGATCTTAGCATAGCTGTGGATAGCATGGAGGACAGAGATGGTTAGCCAATGGAATTGACAATAACAACCATTAGTGTCAAACAGTCAATGTATTCGAGATAATAGTTCACTTTGTTCATCGAGTTATTTTCCACACATTATTCTACTTACTAATCACTGTTTTTCAGAGTAGGACGACTACAACAATAAAGCTAACTTATATAATTACTGTTGGGTCAGTGAATCAAGCACATTTCTTTTACAGCACTGCCACAAAACCCAATTTCACTTTTAAGGAAAACAAAACATGTGGATACGCACACACACACAAATACATTCAGAGTGTTAGAGCTTACAGCTGATGCTGCCGAGGCAGCTTTCTGTATTTCCAACTCTGAGTGTAGTAAACGGAGGAACATTTGTTAAGGAGCTTGTGATGGGGCTGTGAGTAGAAACATTTTGGCAGTTTTGGTAATAAAGTAGGCCTGTACAGTATTGTTTTTGTCCAAAAGCTGTAAAATAAAGTAAAACCAATATTCACAACTAAGTAAATTTCCAGTCTGCAGATAGAGTGTATCTCAGCAAGTTAAAAATAAAAAGAGACTGACAAGCTTGACTAAATCTCATATGAAACACACTACCACAAAGCACTGTCTATTTCATTCAGTAGAACAGACATATATGTGCCCCATTTGTACATAGACTATATCCAGATATTTATCAGCAATATGGACTTAAAATGTAATACAAAAGTAAAATAAGCACATTATGATAACATACCCAGTATCCCATAGGGAGTAAAAGCGCCCACTCCATGGAGCAATGTACCCTGGGGGTGAAAACACATAAACCTATTGTTCATTCACTATAATCAGCTGTAGCTATGTAGTTTATTGCTACATAAGCAAGGTTTGCATTAAGGTGTGGCTGCCATGTCACTGACAGATGGTACCACCACGGTGACATTCCTGACAATCAGGATAGAATACTGAAAGGTTCAAAATTGCAGTTCACAAACGAATGGATAGCTTGCCACTTGGACAGGCCCGATCACACCCAGTCCTTGTCTCATCCACCACTCTTTTATGGCATTACTTGTCGGAAATGTGTTTAATACTGCACAAATGTAGGCATTTGGGGTGTGCTTTGTAATATAGAACAACCAGCCAGTCAATTCAGGTATAAAACTTAGCACACATTAATTTTAACCAAAAATGGAAACCGACCTGTGTAAGTCAGATAGATGACAGAGAGGAAAACCACTCCAGCAGCCAGAGAGACTCCCAGGAAAAACAGAGTCTGGAAGTCTTGCTTGGTCAATCGGTCCTTAAGATACTGCAGGAAACCATAGACCTGAAGTAACACGAAGACACCTGCAGGGACACAGAGGGGTCGAGGTTTGAAGTACCCATTGTGAAGACAGTAGTAGTAATCTCAATGACAAGTGATTCTCATGGCAAATTTGAACAAGGAAGTACTTAATTCACTAAGGTAAAAGAGGTTTTGCAATGCTGAGATGAGCAGCCTCCATTGCTAAACATGGGCAGATTGTTACTCACCTGCTGCAGCCATGTGTTCGCTGGTCCTGATTGGTTGAAAGCCAACAAAGGGGATCTGCATGGACAGGACCAAGCCAATGATGTAGAAGGTACTATAGGCTGCAGAGAGATGTTAATCAATTAAGACCACTTACAGACACACAGCAATTTTTGTAAATGTATAAAAGGCTATTATTTTGAAGAGCGCCCATAGCCCCTCTTTCCTTCTGCCACGGGCAGTGACGACAACACCGCTCGAGGAAGAGAGAAAAACAACAGCCATGCTAACTAACTTTCCCCTTTCATGTACCTGAGAGATAGGACCTGAAACTTACAGGTGGGTTTTTTGGACGTGTGTTTGGAAGTGTGTTTTGTGTTGACACTCCGAGTTGAAGTGAATGACGAAAGCAAGTATCGTCCATATCGTTGTATTTATTGCCTCGTTAACCTGTTAAAACATGTCGGCAGTAATGTGTGTATTTCTCGCAGCCGTGTCGGTTATCCTCACCTTGTTAACGGTACAGTTTTGATTCCTGCAGCTTTAAGGTTGCTTTATGCGTAGCTGCTTAGCATTTATGAATGTTGTCACTATTCTGACCCCTTAATTGCTCGTTGAGAGCCGTCATGTGCGGCACCTGTGAGCGCTTGTGTTTATCCTTTGTTTAGCCAGCAGAGGACAGTAGACTCATGCACCTCATGTATACAGGAGATTATTGTGTATTTTGTTTACGGTTCCTGTGAAATTCATAAAAGAAATTATCAAGGTGGAAATAATGTTGTTTAATGTTTATTGTTTCAGAACTGTATGTGCACCCGTGAGTGTCTGAATAAAGCATCACTGCCTTTAAGAGATGCTGGTCTTCTCTCCTTCTTGCGTTGTGACCGACACACCATCTTGGATGCTGTTATCCCCCTAAGGATTCAGCCTTATTCCCTTACCTTCCTTACAGTAAAGCACAACATAAAGAATAGATTTCACCCTCCTTTTAGTTTAAACCTACTTGTGTACTCAATACCCTTAACTGATGTATATAAAGAAATATAATTTTATTAAACAGTAGGTCTGATGAAATGTATATAGTTTATGAATAAATTCAACACAATAATTGGAGCCTTTGACAATCTGTGACCCTGCTGAAGCACTATATCTGGAACAAGATCTGGATTAGTGGAAGAGGAGTTCTGATAATTTTTCTTGCCGTCGTCATCACCAGCCCCACAGAGTCTGCAACTTTGACTGACTACACAGCAGTATCACTCCATGATGTAGAGCAGGGTTTGTTCTGTGGGGACCCTCTTCCTAAGGTCAACAGTGATCTCCTTGTCATTATATTTTTCAGCCTCAGTCCAGGTTCTACCCCCAGTCTGAATTCTGTTCTCAATCAGCAATATGGGTTCTGTCCTCAGCCTTTAGTATGGGACACTGAACTGAAACAGTGAGGTGTGTAAACAATGTCCAAAGAGGCAAACACTTTGATGGGGAGACCGCTTCAATCTTGTTTTTTATTCTTTTTTGTTTCTGCTTTTCATCTCTCACTTTTATAGTGTCACATTTCTCTGGATATTTGTATAAAACCAATTTCTGTTTCATGCAATGCAGACACAACACCATTAATGATGTCTGCACAGAGGCACTATTGTTATTGGTCTCATTTCTTATTAGTGCCACTGGGCCCTGCACAGGGTCAATGGACCTCTGCAGATATAGCTATAGAGGCCAGTGACTATTTTTATTGGTCATGTTTCTTATGAAATCTTTATTATTAGTAGGAATGCTGAGTATGCAGCATTCCCGTGGTTGTTCTTCAAATCTCCATTCGTGGGTATGCTGAGTAAGCAAAATTCCCACTATTGTTCTCCAAATCTTTATTAGCCCTGCACAGTCAATGGACCTCTATAGAGGTCCAGAGGCATAACCCAGAGTCAATGTATTTTTTCTGCAGTTTGACTCTCAAATTTTCAGTCTTTCATACTACTGCTTTTACTACTAGTATACATTTTAATATTCCTATAATTTCCACTATTACTATTGATATTACTACTGCTATTCCTGAAACTGCTACGATTCCTACTACTTCTACCACTTTTACCACTGGTATTACTACAATTTCTGCTACTATTACTATTTTACTACTGCTGCTACTATTTCTACTGCTACTGCTATTACTATTAATACCGGTTCTCTTTCTACTTCTGTTTCTACTACTACACAGCTATACTACTATTATATTACTTTTCCCACTGTTACTCCTACTACTATTAGTAGCATTACTGTTTAGCATTACTGTTTCTACTATCCCTACTACTACTACTACTACTACTCTTCTTACTGCTATTCCTACTACTTTTACTAATCTAACAACTAGTACAACTACTACCACTGCTACTACTACTTCTGCTAACAATAATATAAATCAATACTATTACTGGTACTTCAGCTTGAACAACTACTTCATCTACTACTTCAAC